>JAKOOJ010000003.1:43740000-44980000 GCA_022577455.1 Arizona elegans
TATATATATATATATATATATATATATATATATATATATATATATTAGAAACATAAGTACCCTTACCCTTAGCTGCCAGACAAAAAAGCCTTCCAGCTCAACCCCATTTTAGTTCAACTCTTGAGGGAAGAGATAGGTATTCATGACCCTCTGAAAACTAAAAAGGTTGGGATCTCTTAGGTTTCAATTAGAAGGCTATTCTAAAGGGTACAGTTGTCACCAAGAAGATGCATCTCCAAGATCCCATCAGGTGTCAATATTTAAGGGAGCAAATCTGGAGTGGACCCACCCTATTTAACCTAGTAGGATGGGAAGATACCTTCATGGAGAAGCCAATAACCCAGCCCTGTGCTATATAGGGTTTAGCCCAGGGGTGAAATGCTCCCGGTTCGGACCGGATCGCCCAATCTGGTAGCAGTGGAGGCGGGCGGTTCAGAGAACTGGTAGCAAAAATCCCTGCCCACCCCCACCCCCCATGCCCAGCTGAGCCACACAATCATCAGAGGCTTTTTTTTAAACTTTTAAAAGCATTTTTTCTACAACCTCTTCAGCCGAAAAAATGCTTTTAAAAGTTAAAAAAAAAAGCCTCTGATGATCGTGCGGCTTAGCTGGGATCGTCAAAGGCTTTTAAAAGAAAAAAAGCCTTTTTTTCTTTTAAATGCCTCTGACGATCCAAGCTGAGTTGCCTGATCGGCAGAGGCATTTAAAAGAAAAAAAGCCTCTGCCAATCAGGCAACTCAGTTGGGATCGTCAGAGCCTTTTGAAAGCATTTTTTTACAACCTTTTCGCCAAAGTAGTTGTAGAAAAAATGATTTTAAAGTAAGAAAAAAAAATTTGCCACGCCCACCCAGTCACATTACCCCCACCACCACCAAGCCACGCCCACGGTAGTAACAAATTTTAGATTTCTCCACTGGTTTAGCCAACACCTTGAATTACATCTGGAAAGTAACTAGAAGCCAATGCAAGTCATTCAAAAGTGGTGTTACTTGAATGAACTGTGGGACGCCCAAAACTGCACATGCTTATACATTCTGGACCAGTTGCAGCTTCCAGATGGTCTGCAAAGGCAGCCCCATGTACAGCATACCACAGTAATCAGAGGTGTCTAGGGCATGAGTGACTGTATGTTTATGAATATGAACATTATCTTGACATTGCTCTTATTATTTTCCTGAAGAAAAAGTAATGGGGAGTAATAAAAGGATAGCTCAGAGGAAAATTAAATGCAGGAATAAAAGTATTGGTTGGATTACTTGAACACTGTCCATGGTCCTGTTGTTTAGATCTGATGGCAATAGGATCTCTCTGCTCAATGGCTGAGCTCTCATCTTCGCTCTCTTTTACCCTAGGAGATCTTGTTTCTATCTAGGTATGACAACTGTTTTTCTATCTTGAGCATATACATTACTGCAACCATTCAGCATTGACATATAAGGAATATAAGGAATATACAGTATTCCTTGACACACTTGTAAGGGCATTCAGAACACATTCCATTCTCCCATAGGAAGAAATGGATCTGGCTATTGACTTAAATAATATTAAAACAATGTAATATTGAAACAATGATTTCAAAGTACATTATATCATTCTTTAAATAAATTAAATAAATTACGGGGGTTCGGTTCCCAGCATTATTTGAATAGAAGCAGATTGTTGTTTTTTTTTAAAGGAAGGAAAAAGGTTGTGTTTTTTGGAGGAAAAAGTGCTATTATATAAATGGAATTTGGCAGCAACCAAAGAAAGCATAGTCACATATAGGAATTCTATAGGAAGCCAAATATTTCCTTGAGTTTGTTTATGAATCCGATGCAACTGCCAAACAGACAATATACCTTTAAGTACAACAGCCACTTCCTTCTTTGTCAGCAAGGATTATTTGGGTGAGAACTTAAAGGAAAGCTTCAGCTATCAATGTCATTCTTACTCCATGCACATCAACTGCACCTTCTTTATGTCTCTGTAGATTAGCATCAGAAGACAATATACTTGAACTCCATATAAAGTATAGGGAAATGAAACTTGTTTGCAAAGCAGTAATTTTTTTTTCCTGTTTCTAGAGGAGCAGTCATGTCAATAAGTTGCAGGAAAAGCCCCCCACAAAGGAGCTTGTTGTTCTTCAAGGACTAACAAACTCACAATGGCATTGCTTTTATGGACTGTAGTTCAATAACTCAATCTATAGAATATGAATGAGGATTATTATATTTACACCCTTGCTCAGAGTTCAACAGGAAATGGGGAGGGATGGAAAAAAAAGGAGAGGAAAGAGGGAAATGAAATTTAGGAGGTCCAGACAATGAAAATGATCTAAAGATAGTGAGCCTGGATAAACAATTGTTCCATGCAATTCTTGCACTGAGGTTGCATGATAAGAAACCGAGATACTTATTTTTTTTGACATCTCACCAATGTAACAATAAAGTGCAGGTTATTGCTTAAAATATGATAGCATTAAACTCCACTGAACTTGTTTTCTGTTCTTCATAATAGATTGTAAACATGTGGCTGGCCCTAAGTGACGGCTATTTTTATAAAACTAAGAGGCGTATGGCTTTGCCTGAGAGTTGGGTTATTGCTACATTGCCCCTAAGAATGAAATCATGTGGGATGAGAAAACATCCTGTGGTTCCCATCCAAGCCTCAGGATACAGGACTGTTTTACTTATGATCCCCAAGCATTGAAAGCTACTTTTCGCAGCTTCGGAGCCAGGCGAGGTGAGATGTGGACTAATGCAGCAAGAGATAAATTACATTTAATTACTGAAAAAGTGGTATAAAAATAGAATTTGAAATGTCATCGTGGAAATCGTTTTTACATTATCATTGACCAGAAGCAATAATTCTCTTTCAGAATCAAAGCACTCATAAAGCAACCTGAAGTTCTATAGGATGGGTGATGCTACGGTCTGCACATTTTCTTCCACTTTCTTTCTTTCCTTTTTTTTTCTTTTTAATGACCATGCAAGGTTCTTTTGCTAACAGTAAATGAATGACAGGCATTGAGTGATGAGTAATGACAGTGTTCCATTTCTTGTGAATTGTTCCTCTGGCACGATGTCAAAGGTGCCATGGTGAATAAACGCCTGAAATGACAACACGTTTGGCTAGTCTTTTATGTTGCCCTTTTAAATCTCCTTCAAACTAGAGCTCCCTATGAAATGGTCATTTGCTGTCAGAATGATGACAGCTGCAAATACCCCACATCCTTATACCATTGAGAGCCTATGTAATGGCACACATTTGCAAAATCTGTTGTCAATGGGTTGGGTTGCTGGATCTGAGTTTTTGCAACCGGAGTCGAGGAATAAAGTTGGGTTAAGATAGCAATAGCACTTAGACTTATCTACCGCTTTACAGTGGATTGCAGCCCTCTCTAAGCGGTTTACAGAGTCAGCCTATTGCCCCCAGCAATTTGGGTCCTCATTTTACCCACCTCAGAAGGATGGAAGGCTGAGTCAGCCTTCAGCCTGGTGAGAACTGAACTGCCAAATTGCAGGCAGCCGGCAGTCAGCAGAAGTAGCCTGCAGCACTGCACTCTAACCACTGTGCCACCATAGGCGGGGGTTTGAGCTCTCTTTGATAGACTGAATTTCTGCCCCGTTTAACTCCTTGGTGACTTCTTGCTTGAGCAGAAGATGGAGTGGGTAGATTTCTGGAGCATTCTGCATGGGGTGAAAAGGAGGGCTTCACCAGGAGTCAATATGCATGAACTCATCTTTCCCAGAACCATAACTACACACACACACACACACAAAGATGATTACAGAGACATTCAAGGGTAAGATTTCAATCTAGATGAGGTGAAGGTATAATGTCAATTCAACACAGGTCAAACAAATCTGGAGGATAGCTGCTTGGGAAAGATTGATTTAGACATGTATTATGCATGGAAGGATGCTAATAGATACCTTCCAGAAAATTGGCTTTTGTTTGCTTTTCTTTTTAGCCCTTTGAACAACAAGAAGTTTGAAGAAGAGACCTTTTCTTGTTCTATAATTCAGAATGGTCCTCTGCATATTTGATGAGAATCTTAGAAAATATATTTAAGGGTGTTCCTTTGGTCCCCACAAAGCTCAGAGTGGACAGAAAACTTCAGTAGCTTAAAATAAATGCACCCAACACTAGCATCTTGCTAATTGGAGCTGTAAACCAATTCCATAAGAAATCTTCAGTGGCCATTCTTTTTAGCTGCTTATACCTACTCTCAGTGGTAGCTTAGTGGCTAAGACGCTGAGCTTGTCGATCGAAAGGTTGGCAGTTCAGCGGTTCGAATCCCTAGTGCCGCATAACACGGTGAGCTCCAATTACTTGCCCCAGCTTCTGCCAACCTAGCAGTTCGAAAGCACTTAAAAAAATGCAAGTAGAAAAATAGGGACCACCTTTGGTGGGAAGGTAACAGCGTTCCATGTGCCTTTGGTGTTTAGTCATGCTGGCCATATGACCACAGAGACGTCTTTGGACAGCGCTGGCTCTTCGGCTTTGAAATGGAGTCAGGAACAACTAGCACATATGTGTGAGGGGAACTTTTACCTTTACCTACTTTCATGCCCTGTCCTACATTCCAGGCCTAGAAACTTCCAGAACTTCTTATCTATCTGTATCGTCCAGATTCACTCTATCCCAGCCATTCAGGAACGTTTGTCACCTGGATCATCCCTATCCACTGGTAGATCTCATATACAGGATGTACTGTTTATTTATTTATTTATTTATTTATTTATTTATTTATTTATTTTATTGAATTTGTGTACTGCCCTACTCCTGAAGGACTCAGGGTGGTGAACAGCCATAGAATAAAACATATAAATACAAAATTTAAAATAGACTAAAATGAATTAAATAATTTGGCTGAACAAATTTAAAACCCCAATAATTTAAAACCAAATTTAAAATTTCCATTTAAAAAGGGGAAAAACTTAGGTCAGGCCGGCTTGATGAAATAGGAAAGTCTTGAGTGCGCGACGGAAGGTACGCAGATCCGGGATCCTCCGTATCTCCGGGAGAAGCTCGTTCCAGATAGTAGGTGCCCCCACAGAGAAGGCTCTCCCCCTGGGGGCCGCCAGTCGATATTGTTTGGCTGACGGCATCTGGAGGAGCCCCTCTCTACGGGAGCGTACTGGTCGGTGGGAGGCTATTGGTGGTAGCAGGCGGTCCCGTAAATAACCAGGTCCTAAGCCATGGAGCGCTCTAAAGGTGATAACCAAAACCTTGAAGCGCACTTGGAAGACCACCGGGAGCGAGTGCAGCTCGCGAAGGAGAGGTGTAACATGGGAGCGCCACGTCGCTCCCGTCACCACCCGCGCGGCCGCACTCTGTGCCAGTTGGAATCTCCGAGTGCTCCTCAAGGGGAGCCCCATGTAGAGAGTGTTACAATAGTCCAGACGGGAGGTGACGAGGGCATGAGTGACCATGCGTAAGGAGTCCCGATCTAGAAAGGGATGCAACTGGCGAATCAGGCGAACCTGATGAAAAATCCTCCTGGTCCCGGCCGTCAAGTGCTCTTTTAAAGACAGCCGTGAATCCAGGAGGACACCCAAGTTGCGAGCCCTTTCTGTGGGGGCCAATGTTTCGCCCCCAATAGTCAGCGATGGCACCAGCTGACTATATTGGGACGTTGGAAACCACAGCCACTCGGTCTTGGATGGGTTGAGCCTGAGCCTGTTTCTCCCCATCCAGATCCGTATGGCTTCCAGGCACCGGGACATCACTTCAAGGGCATCATTGGGGTGGTCTGGGGTGGAGATGTACAGCTGGGTGTCGTCAGCGTACTGATGGTACTCCACCCCGAAACCACGGATGATCTCGCCCAGCGGTGGTTTGGAGATCCTAGAGCATTAATGTGCTGTGATTGTGCCTGAGCTTGTGCTACACTTGGTGACAGATGAATATTAATTGTGCTTGATGCAAGTGAAAGGGCATTGTTCATTTGTTGGAGCAGGAAGCTGATTGAACTAGGAAAAACTATGCACAATATTTGGAAAACAAGAAAAGAAAGAGAAACCCCTTGTTATTATATAGTATATTAAGGCACCGCCCCCCCCAACCTGGCTGGTAATTTGGGGGACTGTAGTCTAGCACATCTGGATGGTTCAAAGATAAGGGAAGTAGAACTTTTGTGGTTGTGTCATAACCAATCAACATACTAATTCTAGGACGCAATCCCATTGCACCCTTAAGCTGCTCCTGTCCTGTGTCCATATTGCCTTGATTCTAATTTAATTAAAAAGAATCCTGTCCACACTGAGATGCTCTGGCAGCAGCTTATAAGGTATTCAGCTAGGATTACAGATCATCACACTTGCCACTTGACAATTCTCCTGTTGCAGGGCTGTCCCATATTTCCATTCCAGAAGTAGATTAACTTCTATGAACTACTAAGAAAATTACTGAATCGAATACGAACAAGTCTGATAAGACTTGTTCTACCCATGCTGATTTCGGGCAATCCTCCTTTTTCTCTCTCTTTTTATTCTGAAAGTAGGAAAGAAACATTTGCCCTCCACCAGACAATCTGCCACATTACCAATTCTCCAGAGTGTCTCAAGGACAGTATATGAAATTTCAACCCTAAAATGTAATTCATCTTGTCTTACTTTACTTTACTTTACTTTTATTTGATTTGTATACCGCCCTACTCCCAAAGGATTCAGGGCAGTGAACAGCCAACAATAAAATACATACATGCAAAATTTAAAAAACAAAAATAAAATCATTTAACTCATTCAGAGGAAATATATATACCCTGAACATGTTCATTTCTGCTGCAAACTTCAGTTCTGATCCTTCAGCCTTCTCTTCACAAGTATCTGGTGGAAAACATATCCTCTTGTCCAAGAAGACTGAACCAAAATAGGAACTAAGTTGTTCTGTTAATTTTCAACTATTCGCTTTTCCTTTTCCTTTTCCTTTTCCTTTTCCTCTCCTCCTCCTCCTCCTCCTCCTCCTCCTCCTCCTCCTCCTCCTCCTCCTCCTCCTCCTCCTCCTCCTCCTCCTCCTCCTCCTCTTCTTCTTCTTCTTCTTCTTCTTCTTCTTCTTCTTCTTCTTCTTCTTCTTCTTCTTCCATTACTCATATCAATACAATTGTAGAGACCAAATATATATGTCTACAATTCTGATTGTAGTTTACTTTGTCAGAATCAGTACAATTTGAAACTGTACTTTTTTATTGTGATCTGTTCCATTTTCTATCTTCTATCATAGCTTTTGCTATATTTAACCTTTTTCCTTGTTGAAATTGTTTGGAATTTAAGCTTTTAGAATCTCTTTTCTTAGGAAATTCCACTTTTATGAATTCCTATTTTCAATCATTTACTTTGCCAAGGAATCTTAGTTATCATTGCTTAGCATTTATTAAAGTTCACTTTCTAGAAGTCTAGTCTTCATGTTACCTCAATGTTTCTGGTCCTCCTATGTCATTGATTTAAGCACCCATGTTGGCAAGCATCAGGTTATTAATATATGGCTAATCCTCTTATGTTTTCCACCAATTTCTGAAGGATAAAGCTGGGAGAATTTGCCAGCCAAAAATTGTCGGGGTAATTGATGTCCTTCATCATAACTCTTTCATCCCTCTTTAAAATTTAAACAATTTGCATTTGAAAAGCACCATGCATATCTTCTCTTTGGTTAAAAAGGTGGCAGTAGAACCCAACAACTAAATGCTTTGTGTTCATTTTTCCACTGATTTTAATCCAGATGTTTTTTTTTACTACATTGTTATGTTTATTTGCTTAGATTTCTGAGCTGGTACCATATGTGCAATTCCTTCATTGTTCTGTTTTGTATAAACTGTATCCTCCAACTGCTGTATTCTAATCATGGGAGTTGTTTCAACAGGATTCAGCTAGACCTATTAAATTATATTTCCATTCTTGCATTAAAAGTTCAAGCT
This sequence comes from Arizona elegans, assembly GCA_022577455.1. Lineage (NCBI taxonomy): Eukaryota > Metazoa > Chordata > Lepidosauria > Squamata > Colubridae > Arizona > Arizona elegans. The sequence continues at coordinate 43,747,898 of JAKOOJ010000003.1, forward strand.
CATTTTGTTAATTTCCATTACTTGAATATTATGCATGGATTGGATAACTAGGTTTATCCATCTTTCATTGACCTCTTTATTTATAACGATTCCATAAATCCATCTCCATAATCATTGTTATCAACATTATAAATCAATCCACCAGATCTTCACAGAAGATCTCTTACATCTGGGATGAAGTAGACAGATTATTATTTTTTACTTCCCAGTCTAGGGCTGAGAGTGAGCTGACCACAGACACTCAGTAACCTTCACCCAGTCTGCCACTTGACCACCATACCATGTTAACTCTCACTTGTAATTGCTACAAATATGTGTGCACATCCACACACACACTCAGTTCAGTATAACACATAAACTATGTAATGATTCACACTTTAGATGCAACCGTTGTGATAACATTGTTAATATCTCAAGAATCAGTAAATGCTTTTTTGTTTTTTTCCCTTTCTGTCATAGACTGACCCTGTTCATCTTCTAAAATTTAGGGCTAGATCTAGGCATGCATTTCCATTGTTTCAATGGGAGATGGCACCCATTCCCCACTGGAGGCTGCTTCAAAATGCAGTGACAATGATTAATCACGCTGAAGAGCAATTCCAATGCTTTTCTCAAACAGCTTTTGAAGGGTGACAGGTGAGGTGATCAGTGCTGACATGTTCCCGAAACTGCACAGTGATATCTTCACTGGATTGCTGCCTTTTGGGTGGGATAAGATAGGGACTAGTTGGCCTTTTGGGTGGGATAAGATAGGGTCACTAATAATTGTTTATGTTATATTTTTAAATAACATCCTCCACTTTCTTCAAGAAAGTCATAACAGCAGCCCAATATCCCATCCAGTGAGGTAAATGAGACTCACTGTAATAGTAATAGTTGTTAGCCATTAAGCAGCCATTTCATAGCTAAACACATATTTGGAGCTAGAATGGTTTACGTTGTTTCAAGTCTGGCACTATGGATAAGGCCTATCCAGATTAAGACCCCTCAAGTTTGAGCTAGCCCACCTTCTCCCTCTCCTTCTCCCTCACCCTCCCTCCCTCTCTCTCTCCATTTGTGTTTTGTAATTCCATGTCTGTAGCAGTAATGGAAGACTTATTAAGACATTGGTAGGACACCACACATAGTAGACAGGCCTAGATTGGCTTTTATACATGTTTAATATATGTGGTGCCCTCACCTTGCCTCTGCTATTGGAGCTGGGACAACGTTATCATTTCCAGATTGGTCTTCCTCAACAGATAGGAGCCAAGTATTTCTGTTCAGTATATCTGAAGAAGCGTTTTCTTTTTTGGTCTTCTTAACATTCTTCACCAATATCAGTGGAGAAAAACTTTTTTTCTTTTTTTTAAATTGTACTCAAGAAAAAAGATATATGTACTCCTACCTGTCAGCCTTTCTAGATAGACCAGACAGGAAACATGACCAGATAAGCTTATTCTACTTTATTGTAAAGCTACATTAACAGAATCTTGTAAGTCTGAAAGTACAATTCTCCTGCTGTGTCCTTTAGAGACAGAGAAACTAGGGCGGTCCCTTCTGCGCCTCTTATCCACCCCACCATTCAGTTGTGGGCTATGCTGTCTCTGTCAGGTTCCAAGTAATGCACTCATCACAAATCGAACTCCGAGGCATTTCGTTTCCTCAAAAAAAAACTAATTTATTTAGATACATCATCTTGGTATGAACTGGTGGAAAGCCAGTACTGAAAGTTCCCATGCTTTCTACCCCAGTATAAATAATAGTTTCTCAATTTTCCAAAATAATCTGTCACATTGTCCAACCAAGATGAGAGCTGGTTACTTAGTGACTTCTCTCCTCCTTCTCTGACCAGCCAGCCATTGGAATGTATTTGACTCATCAGCTAGCTATGTTGTTTTGGCTGAAGACTCCATCCTCTTCAGCTGTTTCCCCCCTTCAGCCTCTTGCCTCACCATTCCCTAGACAGCATTTCCCCAGCTCCCAAAGTCTTTCACACATACCCACTGCAGGTTCTGACCGTTCTGGAGAGCCAGTAGTAGAAATTTTGAGTAGTTCGGAGAACCGGTAGTAAAAATTCTGACTGGCCCCACCTTCATCTATCCTGTGTGTCCCAAGTCCCAGCTGATCAAGAGGAAATGGGGATTTTGCAGTAACCTTCCTCTGGATTGGGGAGGGAATGGAGATTTTACAGTATCCTTCCCCTGCCAGGCCCACCAAGCCACGCCCACCAAGCCACACCCATAGAACCGGTAGTAAAAAAATTTGAAACCCACCACTGACCCACTTGCATGAGCAGCAGTGGAGCATGAGCAAATGGAGCACAGTGCATGTGCTCCATTTGTGGGCACGCTTGCCCACCCCTCACGTGGAACCATCCCTTCTCACACACACCCCTTGGGGGTCCGCAAAACCAGAAAGGTTGGGGAACTTTGCCCTATCAGTTTGTTTGAAAACTTATCTGCACTGTTCGGATGCAAGGAATATATCCATTTTTTTAACCTATTTGTCACAAGCTGAATTTATTAAGATATTTCTTGTCTCACCAACAGAAACACATTATGTAATTAGGGTTAAAGTTAAAACCCTGTTCACTGATCAAACTCTTCTCAGAAACAGATACTTTCATATCCATATTACACAATTTCACCAAGCTGTCTTGGATGATGGCCTAATAATTATGAGAGAAGAAAGGCTGTTGCCACATATATTTCTTTCAGAGATTCCATGGTGTTTATTGATAATATCTGTCATAATGTAACTGTGCACAACCTTGCCAAGCCTTCTTCAAGCTAGGGAAGCAATATGTCCTACCTTGTGGACGTGAGATTTACATTTGAAGACTTTCTCCCTTTCAGTCTTCTCTAATACGGTATCTTGCAAATGTGTCAACTTTTGATTTCTAGAATCCCCAACTATATTTGGTGAGAATTCTGGGAGACCCAGTTGAGAAGGACAGGACAGCATCAGGTGATTGCAGGCTGTTCTAGTTAAAGGACAGTTCAGTCCAGGTCCAAGTAAAAAAAGGGAAAGGAAGGCTATTTAATGCTGCCCTAAACAGAACCAATCTGAACTATTTATTTGTTTATGTATGTTCCACTTTTATTATTTTTATAATTAACTCAATGTGACGAACACACTCAATATTCCTTCCTCTCCTCCTGTTTCTCCCACAACAATCCTTTGAGGTGAATTGGGCCAAGAGAGAGAGTGAATGTTCCAAGGTCACCCAACTGGCTTTCATGGCTAAGCCAGGACTTGTACTTACGGTCTCCTGTTTTTTAGCCAGGTGCCTTAACCATTAGAGCAGTGTTTCTCAACCCTGGCAACTTTAAGATGGGTGGACTTCAACTCCCAGAACTCCCCAGACAGCCCTGCTGACTGGGGTATTCTGAGAGTTGAAGTCCACCCATCTTAAAATGGTCAAAGTTGAGAAACACTGCACTAGATCAAAAAGTTTATTGGTTGTTGGATCATTTTGGGGAGAGTGACCAAGATGAAGCCTTGAATCCTGAGGGCAGGACAAGAAGTAATGGGTGGAACCTCATTAAAGAAAGAGCCAATTAATCAGTGGAATGGCTTACCTCCAGAAGTTGTGGGTGCTCCTTTGTGGGAGGTTTACAAGAAGAGATTGGGGAACCATTTGTTTGGAATGGTATAAGATCTCCTGCTCTAGCATGTGGTTGGACTAGAAGACCTCCAAGGTCCTTCGGACCCAATGATTCTAAGCCAGGACTATGAACAGATAGTGTCCAAGAAGGAATGGATAATATTCTCCATCTATTGTTGCTATCTTCAATCCAAAAGAAAAGATTTGATAAGGGAAAAGATAGGGGTTTTTTTCTGCTTGCTGCTAACCTGAAGCTAAAGTTGGAGGATGGGCCTTTGCATATCAATTTCCCAGGCAATGTAAAACTCTCTCTTTCTCCCTCCCTCCCTCCCTCCCTTCCTCTTGCTTTCAAACAATGCCAGAATTTATCATTATTGCATCTTTTCTTTTGAAGAGTAAGCAATTGAAACTCAGTATTGTGCCAATAGAAAGACCCAATGAGGAAAAGTTCCCTTTATTTTATTTTTCTTGCAGAGCAATTTCAACTCCGATATTAGTTGCAAACATCAGTGAGCAAGCAGGCCATATATCTTCTTCCCATAAATCAATGATTGCCCTGGTCTGTCAGTGCTAGGGCTTCAGGGACAAGTGAGTCAGAAAGAGGTGGTAGTGGTAAAGGAGGAGGAGGAGGAGGAGGAATTCATGCATTTTAATAAAAAAGGAATAACAACATAAAAATTAAATATAATAAGAATGTTCTCCAAGAGGCTTGCAGATTGCACAGCCCTACAGATTGTGGTACATGTTGCTTTGCCTTACCCCACAACAGCTGGGCTGGAATTAATGTATTTATTTAGCCAATGATTAATCATCACTGAGCAGAACAGAGACTATCTGTCATAGTAAAGACCAATTGCTTGCAGATTAAGGTAAGTGGAAATGGTTTCTTCTGCCAGTCTTTGGCCCAACCACTGTTCATTTTAGGAGGTGCAAAAAAGGATCTGTTGCTTTCTTTCTTTTCTTCTTTTCTTCCCCTACCTGCACGCCACACAGTGTACAAACACAGTCTGCAGAAAAGGATGTTTTCCTGCTGAACTGAGGATAGGTCATGTTCTTTTAGGGATAAGCCATGCCTATATCTGTAATGCTGCATTCATCATTTGGATCATTTCTGAACTTAAGTGGTCATTGACTGAACTATAATGTTTTCCATCCAGGAAAAAACTTACTTATGCATACTTATACAATGCCCCATCCCAAGAATCTCAAACTTGAGCACTTTTGGGTAGCTTCCAAATGGTGTCTATCATAGAAATGGATAGACTCACCTTGGAACTCAAGGATAAAAGGGAAACATTGTACTATAAAATCTGGGCAAAATTCTATGAATGGTTAGATAAAAGGAGGATAGCTGAGACAAATGTGTAGTGTTAGACTAGAATTATTTATGTTATTATAGATAAATATGTATATGAATTGTATAGATAGGTATATGTAGGTATATATAATTGTATAGGAATAAGGTATAAATTACTATTATTATACTATGTTTAAATAAGGTGTAAGGTGTAAGGAATATATTGAATATATAAGTGTTGGAAGATGCTTGGGACCAGTGATGTCATATCTATGTCCAATGTTTTTAATTTTGAACTACTAATAAAAAACTTTTAAAAAATTATTGCATAGAATAGTGTAAGCATCCTTGGAGTAAAATTGAATTTTGATTACAAGAAATGATTGATATTGTCTTATTGTTAGCACCAGCACCAAAAAAGGCTGGTAGGCTAGTTTATACCTCCTCTCTTGCTATAAAATATTAGTAATGAGCAGCGGTGGTGCAGTGGTTAGAGTTTAGTACTGCAGGCTACTTCTGATCATCACCGGCTTCCAGCAGTTTGGCAGATCGAATCTCACCAGGCTCAAGGTTGACTCAGCCTTCCATCCTTCCGAGATGGGTAAAATGAGGACCCAGATTGTTGGGGGGCAATATGCTGACACTGTAAACCGCTTAGAGAGGGCTGTAAAGCATTGTGAAGTAGTATATAAGTCTAAGTGTTATTGCTACCTACTAATAACATGACAGAATGATGGACCCTTCTGAGGATGATTATGGTATGTAGAAGACTGCGGTTTATAATTTAAGAAGAGTACAAGTTAAAGAGTGTGAATTAACAAATGAAATCAAAGGGAGAAGAAAATATGTTATGCTAAAAGAAAGCTTAAGGTTGTAATATATTCTGCAAGGTGGCTTTGTGAAAGAGAGTTGATGAATATATGCAAAGAAGCGTAGCTATAAGTTTAATTATTAATAAAAGGGCCAAAAGAAAGTATTAATTGATACAATTAGATTGTTGTGGCTGGATATGAAAATAGTAATCCAAAGGTTGGCAATAATTGCATGTTATGGTCTAGTGAATGATAGTAATAGAAGAAGAGATGAGTTCTGAGGAAAAACTGTGCAACACTGAATGAATGTGAATCTGCTAGACAACATAAATGTGTAGGTGGGAATGAGACAAAGAATGATTGGGCCATTTGGAGATTCAGGAATGAACAGAGAATGGTGATTTATGAGTAACTATTCAGAAAAATGTCTGTTTCAAATGTGTGGTTTATACATAAATCTTCTCACATTTACCAAGTCAAACGAATGAATATCAATCTAAAATCATGATGGTTTGGGTTATTTATTTGGAAAGAGAGAAAGGTGAGAGGCGTCCAAAGTGGGCTGCAAAATAGCAGGCACAACCATAAAAACCCATCCTTTTATACATCTCTTGACTCATGCAGGTAACTACAAAAAGTAGTTGGGGTCCAATTAGAAGTTGCCTCCTTTCTGCCCCCCTTCCCCACTGCAAATGTTCTGAATGGGAGTCAAATCATTTTTTTGATTGTATAAAAGTCAATCTTGGGGGAAAAAAGGATATCACTGAAAAGGACAAAAGTGAGAAGGTAGAATGACTGCAGGAAAATAGCATTGGAATCTTACATGTAAATGTAAGATTGTTTTAGAATATAGATTTATCTCCCAATATAATGAATTGAATTGCACCATAATGGGGAAAAAAAAACATGTTCAAGGTGCTTGGAGCAGGGTGAAAAGACTGATTTATAGAGTCCCAAGGAAGGATGTAAAGTTACACTAGACTTTTCTATGGGTGCTTGGGAAAGTATGAAGTGAAAGAGCTTGCAGATAAGGAAACTCATATGCAAAAAAAAAAAAAAAAAATGAGGAGGAGAGAAAGATGTTATGTAGTCTATACTGTATATAGGGAAAAAGTTGTAAAAAAGGCAGTCAAAACGAGCGAGGAATAACTAAGAGTTTTTTTAAAAATGGAAATATGCATAGATCTTTTGATGGAAATGCAATGTTGTTTTGTAAGTTGATGAAGAGGACTAAATAAGTGGCCACCAGAAGAGCAATTGGAATGAAGAATTAAACTGATGAAATGATTTAAGATGAAAAGGTGAGGGAATGCTGGAATATGATAAGAGTTTAGCAGTGAACTGATAGTGATATGTTGAAGGGTAGAATAGAAATGAATGTTATAAATGTTAGTGTCTCAGAAACAGATGAGAAAGTTTGTCATAAATTCTATAGCATATTGAAAAATGGCAAGGTTGCAAGTGTAGGTAGTGCAAGTGGAGAAATTATTTAATTTTTATATTTTTATTTATGTATCTAATAAAACAGAACAAAGAAAAATAATGGCAAAAGGAGAAAAGAAAGAAGGGGAAACAAATATACAATGACAACACACACACACACACACACACACACACACACACACACACACACACATATATGGCTTCTCTCCCTCCCCTCTTTCATGCTGCTCATTCCAATAGACTATAGGCATAACAATATGCCAAGATATCTCATATACCAGGGCAGGGGTCAGCAACCTGCGGCTCCGGAGCTGCATGGACCTGTTCAAAGCTGCTCTTTGGGCCTTCTGCTGTGGCTCCCTGTCAGGTGATCCCACCACTGGCTGGCATCGTTCCTCACCCTCCCCTACCAGTCACTCCTTGCCTGGCCTGAGAAGGAAAGGGGGACAGTGGGGGATGGGAGAAGTGGCCAGGCAGAGACAGAGAGATACAGAGAGAGGGGGAGAGAGAGAGACATAGAGAGATACAGAGAGAGAGGGAGAAGGAGGGGAGAGAGGGGGCAGAGAGATATGTCAAAAGGACATATCTTGTGGTTCCCGGTGATTTTTAACAACTGGTTCTCTGCTCTAATGACCGGCTGGGTAGGCGTGGCTGGGGGGTGGTCATGTGACTGGTGGACATGAGTGACATTGAGTTGGCCACGCCCACCCAGATTTTGTGGCTCCCGGTGTTTTCTTTTCTGTGGAAAACAGGTCCAAATGGCTCTTTGAGTGTTTAAGGTTGCAGACCCCTGTACCAGGGGTTGCCAACTGGGGGTACTCACGCCCCCTACAGGTACAAGATGATATTACAGGAGATGGAAAAACTTGGGTTTAGAACAGTGGTTCCCAATGTGGGGCCCACACCCCACAGGGGGGCAATTAACTTTTTAATGGGGGCAATTTGAATCTTGTTTAAACCAAGTTAATGGCCTTTTAGGCTTCCTCTGTGTGAGTAGAGTTCACTTTTTGAGTAAAGTAAAAATTATATGTCACCGGGGGGGGGGGGGGCATCAGGATTTTAGAGATGCTTAGATGGGGCATGGCCAAAAAAAGGTTGGGAACCACTGGTTTAGAAGTTTCAAAATTATTGTGTAGATGCATAATTATTTGCATATAATTATTTACTTTTGTAAGGGGTATGAGAATATATCAGAAGCATTCTAGGGGTGCAGGATATAGAAAAGGTTGGGAACCTCTGTCATATATCAAAAGCATAAATATAAAAATCTCAAAAATAAAGACTTACTAATATAAATATTTGCTTTTCTGGTCAAGAAGCCGCCCGCCTCCCCCTTTTCTCCAAGACGGAGCTAGTAGAACTTGAAACTTTTCCTAAAGCTTAAGAAGGATGATCCTAAGTAGGTACCTGTTCCTTAAGCAGGAACTAAGAGTCAAGGAGAAATCCCAACCTGCAGACCACCTCTAAGTGGGGCAATATAACTCTGCTCAAAGTCTAAAATTAATTTCCCTAGAATCATTTGAGTCACAAACCCAAAGCCATTCTATTTCGAAGAGATTATTGGAAGGTTGTTCTTCCCCACAGAATCTCCAGGCACTGTATTAACACTCCAATTGTATCACTTATTCAATCAAAGGATGTCATGTATGACTGGGTATCATGAGCAGGTTGATACTGAACCCCATGTCAGCAGATGACTTGTCTCAGTAGCTCTGTATATATGTTAAAAAGAAGTTGAGAGAGGGGTGTGATTTTGGGCATCAATGCTGCAAAAATCCTCCAAAGAAGAAATGAGTTGCCTTAAAAACAACTGTATTCAGTAGACACAATAAGGATAGTAATACAATTAATTTAGCCACTGTGTAGGTTGGACCTTGAACATGTACCAGTGTCCAGTCAGACTCAAGATGAGTCTTCCTCTAACAACAGTTACTCATGTTCCTGAGTAACTCAGTAAACTAAAGAGCTTTAGTTGATCTCCAAGCAAGGAGAGGCAACAGTTTAGATGGACCACAATGAAATATGTTCACCCTTTATTGAAACACAACAATTTCAATAAGGATTACCATATTTCATAGCAATCTTCCATATATAATCTACATCTGCAAGCTGCTTGTTTATAAATCATAGATAACATCAAGTTTTCAATCCACCGAGTAATTGAGGCCATAACTTTCAAATGTTGAAGAACTGGTTTTTTTAGCAATAAGAAAGCAGGGGACAATCCATTTCTATTGTCCAGTTTTCAATTTCCATATAATAAGTATGAATTTGAACAGAATATAGACATCCAAAAATATTAATCTTTGCCTCAAAGTCAAATTAATATGTTAATGTAAAAATAAGGGTGTGGTGTGCTTATGAGGTCGCTGTGTGATTTTTTTCCCTATTCAAAGGCAAGAAGAAATGCAAAAATTACAGAGGGATGACTTTGATAAGTATGCCTGGAAAGACATTTGGCAGAATTCTGTTTGAAAGTGTACAGGAGGTGAAAATGAGCGACATTTCCAAACTACAATGAGGTTTTATGCCAGGCAGAAATATGCAGACTGGAATAATTTTGCTCTTCAGCAGATTACTGAGAAGTGTATGTGAGAAAGAAAATTTATCTTTGTTGATTTACCAAAAGTGTATGATAAAGCAAAAAGGCTTGAATTATGAATGTTTTGTGTAAATATACCACTGAAACTCCCTCAGTGAATGTACTGAGTAGTATATGATGGAAGTAAAGCATGTGCACGACTAAAGGAATGTTTAGAGAATGGTTTAACAGTTTGCAGTGGGTAAAATATGGATGTCTGATGTTTTCGTGCTTGCTTCTTATATTTATGGATAAACATATGTTGTTGGCTGAGAACCTGAGTGATTTGCAGCAAAGTTAAACTGTATGACACATCAGGAAGCATGGATCAGAAAATTAATGGCTCAAAGAACGCTGTTATTTCACAAGGAAAATGAGTGAACAATATCAACTTAGACAAGTAGAGGAATTTGTCTAAAGAATGTTTATTAAAGATGTGAAAAAAGATGAAAAAAGGATAATTTTTAAGACATGCAAACTTCAGTATAAGGATGGTTGCTAATATGTGACAAGAAATGAATGTTTGTTGAAAAAGAAATTGTTCTGAGGAAGAAATTTATCTGCATACTCTCCATATGGAAATAGCTATATCAAGAGAAACATAAATGGAAGTTGGAAATTTGATATGCAGAGTAAAAAAAAAGAGAAGATAAGATTGAGAATGAATGGATGCTGAATGAACATGTGTTGAATAGAAAACTGAAGGACTGGTATGTAGGAAATACACTGAGTTTTCGGGTGATACAGAGAGAATGCATGAACAGCAAATTGCAAAATAGCTATATGGAGGAGGAAGAGCAAATGGGTCAAAAGGAAGGGTAAGACTGAGAAAGTGTAGTTGTATGGAGCTGATGAGAGCCTCCTAAACAAAAGATTGGACATTTTAAGGAAAAAGGCAATTATGAAATAGTATATGGAAGCAAAGTATATGGAGCCTTCCACTATGCCTGAAGAGAAGTTTTCAATCAGTGTGTGCTACATGCTTTCTAACATATGCCAGTGAAACATTAACACTAACCTCACAATCTATACAAAAGCTATGAGTGGCACAAAGTGCCATGGAAAAATATATGTTCCGCATTACAAGTCAAAACAGAAAGACCTGCACATGGATTAGAGAACAAATGAACGTCTACAATATAATCAAGAGAGTAAAAGAATTGAAATGGAAATGGGCTGATCACATAGCAAGAAGAATTGATTGCAGGTGGACCAAAGAAGTCATAGAATGGATCCCACTTGATAAAAATCATCCAGGAAAGAGACCTAAAACAAGATGGATCGATGACATCAGCAAATATTGCAGGCTCAATTAGCAAAAGAAAGCTTAGGACCATTACTTAGTTGGAAACATGTGGAAGAGGCCTTCATCCTGTGGTGGATAGACAATGGCTAAGATGATGATGATGATGATGATGATGATGATGATGATGATATGGAAGCAAAGATTCCATATCATTTTCAAGGACAGAGAGGCAGTGGTGGGTTTCAAATTTTTTTACTACCGGTTCTGTGGGTGTGGCTTGGTGGGCATGGCTTGGTGGGTGTGGCAGGGGAGAGAGATATGAAAATCTATAATGAATGTGTTGGTATGAATTAGCTTTTCCTATGTTTCTTTTCCTTTTTTATATTTCAGGTCTTTAAGGTTTTTTTTTCTGTCAATATTTCTTCTTTCCTATGCTCTGGATAAAGTTTCATAAGGATGTATGTACAAAATAAGGTATCAGTTGTGTTGTACCACATAAGTAGAATCTGTGATTCTTCAGGTAATGTTCAACACCAATTCTCATTAATCTAGCCAGTGACCAGTGATAAAGGAGTAAGAATTATTGGTCAGGGATTATACAGCCAAGAGATAAACATAGTTTTTATCCCTCTTATCCATGACAAGTAACAGAAAAAAAAATGTCATCGGAGATTTTGTTGGGAATATATTCCAACAATTTGCTTCTGCTGAGCACAGCATGGTTTCAAATAAAAGTCTGTCTGAGTTCATTTTTTTCCCAAACAAAGACCACAGATAATAAATAAAGAACCAAACCCCAACCCAACCCAACCCCAAAAGCATCTGAAAAGAAGATACACTAGTGCGGAATTATGTAAAGAAGAGCTTAGATCCAGGAATTTGAGAGTCGAGAGCTTGCATCGGAGGAATGTACATGTCAAAGACTGAACGTAAGATCATTTGCATGTAAAATAAAAGGTTCTCAGGCAATTTATATTAATACTTATGTAAATTAGGAGAAGAATGCAACAAAATCTGTTTGCTAGAAATGCTGAAAACAGAAATGATTATGATTTTTTTTTTTTTGGTCAGAGATTAAAATAAAATTAATCTTCCCAATGGTCTACCAGACTAGAATGCTACTTTACTGATATGAAAAGTATGATGGAACCACTCAAGACTGATGCTTACTTTTAGAGGGCAAATATTAAGATTAGTTTATTGTCTTTATCAGTGGACTGATGTGATGAAATTAGCACACGAAACTTATTCATATAGATCAAACTGCTGTTAGTTTGACAATGGCTGCCTGCACAAATCAATAATCTCTTATTTTGTGGCAGATTATAATCCAGACATGCCAGACTTGGTTCAATAGAGCGGGAGACCTTCCCACCATATAGAGAAGACATTGCCCTTCAAATCCCTTTGCATTATAATGATTCTTTGCCTATTTTTTTTTTTTTGAAAACCAATATAGCCTGCTGTCAATTTAGCAGAGAGAGGAGATAGATTGCTTTTTGAGATGCCTCCTGTTCCTGCGATGCTCTGATTAGAAACGTCTCCCTCATGCACTTGATCTCTTCTTGCTCCAGCTGCAGGTAAGGAAAATGAACCGTTTCCCTTGCCTACCTTTGGCAAAGTCCAGAAAATGAAAAGACATTTTAAAATGCTGTCATGTTAACTCGCTGTTGTACAAGAAGCACAGAGCTTGCCAAGCCGAGAAGCAAAGGTTTGATAAAAAAGGGGGATTTTGTAGTCTTGTTTCTAAGGGCATCGGTAGCAGCAGCACCGGGGCCAAACAAAGAGATTAGACTGAGCTGAGAAAGTGTATATGTGGGGTGTGTGTGTGTGTGTGTGTGTGTGTGTGTGTGTGTGTGTGTAGGGTAAAGAGTAGAGGAGAGACCTTAAAAAGACTCTCTCCTTGGCTCTGACCTTGGGCTCACACAAAGTCTTTAAACCGAAATCTTCCTCAGAAAGGTGACTCTCTCTCTCTCTCTCTCTCTCTCTCTCTCTCTCTCTCTCTCTCTCTCTCTCTCTCTCTCTCCAAGCGGCAAGATGCGCTGAACGGCGGGGAGAGAAAAATCCAGCTCTGGATAAACAATTACCATCTATTTACCTCTGACCATATGGCGCCTGGGAAACAGGTGTGCTGGTAATGAAGAACCCAGCACCAATTAAAGTAGATGGGAGAGCAGCTTTCTCTCTTTGTCTTGGGTTGCTGCCGGTTTCCAAATGAGAACTAAATAAGATTGAAGTGCAGTGGAGGTAAAGAAGCTGCGATGGAGAGGTCAAGGTGTGTGTGTGTGTGTGTGTGTGTGTGTGTTTGTGTGTGCTCTTTACTCAGAGCTGCGAGGGAGTCCCGCTTGCTCCAGGGACTCTGAAGGGTAGGTTGTGACAATCAATCTTAAAGGCTGCCTATCACCAGAGTGGGGAACATTAACTGTACTATTTTATGCAGCTGTCAATTTAAAATTGGGTTGGGCCTGCTGCTGGATTTGGGGCTAAAACCCAGCACTCTTGTCAGTAGCATTTTGGGAGTCTGCTAAATTAGTATTAAACATTACCCCAAATCTGTCACAGTCTACAACTTTTTCGATGGTATTCCACCATTAGCTCGAGATCTGTATAGAAGTGATGACCCTGAATACAAGGCAGAGCATAACATAGCAAATGAGGCACAGCTGATAATGGACTCCTTAGTTTTTAATACCTTGCAAAATGTGTATGCTTTGGGATTTTGTCTTTAATGGAGCGGAGGGGGGGGGGGGGAGAAATTACCAGGCAGTTCTATAGTGTAGAGCTGATGTAATACATGTTATGTAATAATATTATATTTATTAAATATAATACACTTATCAGTTGTAGTTTATGGCAGCCTCCATGAGGAATCCTGGTGAATTTCCTCCAGTTGCAACATGATCCATTTATTTATATGTCCTTTCTCAAGATATACACGGCCTGACAGGTTTGTTCATTTTTCTTTAGTATTCTGGGATCCTAAAATGAAACTAGGGTATAAAGTCTGCTATCAACCTGTCTCTTGTTTCTGCGTGACCTGGACAGCAGTTCTGCCTGCACCATCCTTAGCTCTTCTCTGTCATTCTTGCTTTCCTTTTCATTATTTCTCTACCTTCTAAATTCCTAGGCTAAAATTTTCTATGGAAAGTTTTTGTGAGAAGGGCCAAGTGCACATAAAGAGAGACCTTTTGTTTTGACAAGATAAACACTGAATGAAATACCCTTGTCCCTATGTACTTGCTCCTGCTTAGCCTGCCAAAAGCGTTGAGAGCCATATTATTTTACTTCCCCAACCATGAGGAAAACTGAAGTGATTATACTCGCTTTCTTCAACCTGGTGCTCTCTGAGCATCTCACAATCAAAGCTCCTTGAATTCCCACTCATCATGAGAATACTGGGTATTGCAGAGGTGGGATTCACTTACTTTCCCTACCGGTTTACAAATGTGAGTGCACTCACGCATGCACAGTTGCTCGCGCATTACATCCGGTGCGTGTGGGCGGAGCCTGCTGCAGTCACCACTACCAGTTTGTCCGTACCAGACAGAACCAGCTGAATCTCACTGTATTGTAGTCCCGCACATTTGGAAAACATTTAGTCGAAGATGATTGGAATCAATTCATGGTGGCTCATGTCCAAAGCTTATTGGGGTCACCACCACTGATCTTTGAATGTTGTTTTCTTTTCTTGATTTTGTAAAGAAGAACCAATCCACCTCCACGCAACAACTATAAGGAGCATTGTCTTACTCTCATGGAATCCTCCCACTCATAATTTGTTATGTCATGGTACCTTATATGTTGGGATTGGAAGAGGAAAAGAATTTCTCTAGAGGCCAGCTTTGAAGGGAAGGTACCCTGGGCTTTCAAAGACATATAATCACACTGAAAAAGTGCAAACAAAGGATAAACAATAATTGAACATATGAAATGGGCACTCAGGATGCTGATCCATGGGTTAACTCTACATCCCTGATGTTGCCCTAATGATCAAGAGGAGTCAAAGGATATATTTGTTTGTAGCCTTGGTTCTAGATTTCCTGCCTCTAGAAAAAAGGATGTAGCTCATGCTTTGCAAGAGCATGCTATATGTATGGACTTTATATCTTAGAATTCCATCTTACAGTAAGCAGAAGAAGTTCAAAAGAATGAGTAGGGTATGCTGAGATAAGAAGGCTCATGTAAGGACACCCCGGACTGATTGCAAATCTTTTTATTTCCTGCTTATTTTGGCAAAAGGAATTCACCTTTGTACTGCTTTTACGTTCTTTTATCTTTCTCATAAATGGTGATTTAATACTAAATTCTTCCCTGTCCTGGACATTTTTTTTTTTACTTTAGTGTCTTTTTTGCTGTCTCTTCAAAAGTTCTGAAGGGTTATAAAGTTAATTCCCTCTCTAAGAGGTAAATGTATCATGTAGCAATATGAGCCATTCTACATCTCTGGAAGATGGAGAGATGATCCCTGGTGACCCCATAACCAAATGGATATTTTTAACCTTAGAGACATGGGCCTCAAATCAGAGGTGATGGTGGGACTTCTCATAACAGTAATTTAAAACTATTACCTAAATTGATTCTCTCTCTCTCTTACCTAGGTCTGCTAAATCAATCTAGCAAAGATAAATCTACCAATATCCTGCATCTGTTCTACTATCTTCAGTGGAAATGTGGCAGTGTTGCAACACAAGACATGTTTTATGTTTAAGGATACAAAAATAGGTATCAGTTTTTCATGTTTGCCAGTTGCCTTAAATCTAAGAAAATAAGCATCTAATTTTTTTAAACATTGAAAAAATAAATACTATTCTGGTGTAATCTCTTTGACAACAATGGGAGAAACTTACTTTTCACTATAGATGATCAGGCACACTTGTTATTCTTGCTATTTATTTACAGTCTAAAAACTCCTCCTTGGGTTCAATTAGTGCTGCACAAGGAGCAGGCATTGCCAAGACTTATCCCTGTTACATCCCAGGGGCCTACTCAAGTAATTCATGAGACTAATTGTTGATCCTCTTTGTAAGTTGAATTTCACTTGCAGCCTCCAAAGTCTACTTGAAGAGGACATATTTTGTCTGATTCAGTTTCCATTTAACTTGTCTACTGAGAAATAAACCATCCGAATTGTTGCCTGCACAAAATTTATATTTTGCCCAGGAGGAAATTCCACTTGATCAAAAGTGTGACTGACTAAGAACAAATCTAGCTGGGCTTGAGCTTCACTGAGAAACCAACTGCAATATATCATACTGAGGAATAATGGTTATTCAGCCCTTACTTTATCTGGGAAGTGTAAGGAGTCATTTCCACAAAATTGTTTAGCAGAAAACAGAATATTTTGGATCTTGTGGCCATGCTAGGAGGATCCACTGTTAAATTGGTGAGTATCATTCTTATATAGGAAATCTAGGAGTTTCCTTGAAGAGGCAGGATATGAATCACAAAAATCTTGAATTTTTTTTCCAGAGTCGCTTTATTTGAAATAACTGAAAAAATTAAGGTATACAGTAGTTTATTCCCACTGTTAACACAGTGTTATATTAAATCTAATCAGCATTCCCTAAGAACCTTGAGCTGGCATCATGGGCACCCACAATTCCCAGCAATGCCTGACACATGAAGGGACCAATAATTCCAGTCTCATATTAGCATACTAGAAAGATTAGATTAACAGAGTTGGAAGGGACCTTGTAGGTAATCTATTCCAACCCCCTGCCCAAGCAGCAGATCCTACACCATTTCTGACAAATGGCAGTCCAATCTCCTCTTGAAAGCCTCCAGTGATGAAGCTTCCACAACTTCCGAAGGCAAGCTGTTCCATTGGTTGACAGTTCTCACTGTCAGAAAATTCTTCCTTATTTCTAGGCTGAATCTCTCCTTGATCTATTATTCCATGTCTGGTAAGTCTAGTAAGTGTGAGAATGTTGCCATTCATCACCTGGATTTGGCCCGGCTTTTAAAGATCAATACCTTCAAAGTCTCCTCAAACTGTTTGCATAGTAATTCCCTTCCCCTTCCCCTTCCCCTTCCCCTTCCCCTTCCCCTTCCCCTTCCCCTTCCCCTTCCCCTTCCCCTTCCTTCCTTCCTTCCTTCCTTCCTTCCTTCCCCCCCCTCCCTCCCTCCCTCCCTTGACAGCTTATCAATGTCAAATCATTAGAAATATATAAAGGGAAATGAAAGGATAGTGCATTATATACTCCCCCCTTTTTTTCCTTTTTTTTTTCTTTTTTTGCTGAAGAATACATTTATTTTTAAGATATGCTCCAGTGGCCTTATGAAACATCAGCATGTTGTATTCTTGAGGAACTGTTAGGGCCCCATATTCTGGTAGGGCCATGAATGAAACCTACCTTTTTTCATTTTTTCCCCCCCAACCATGGTGCAATGGGACATATTTGCCCGTTGAATTTCTTATTTCCCCCAAGATATTATAAATACATCATAAAATGTGAATAATACATCCTAGAGTACAAATGATAACTGAGTGCAGTGGTATTTATACAGTAGAAACTAAAAATTGTTAACGGTATGATGATTTAAATAAATTAAACTTTTAAAGATGAGAGGGGAAAACTTTATATCAATATTAAATATAATTTCAAAATGTTAATGAACATAAGATTGCTTAGATTGTACAATTAATACTAAGTATAACTTTGATAAACAATTGCAAAATGCATTGAATTATTTTATAATACAAGAAAGGCTTTGATCTTTGATCTTAATACTTATTAGTTAATACTAAGGTCTCCACTGTATTGCTACTTATAAATGCTGAAAAAGAGAAAAAGAAAAATGGAGTGGCTTGGGGGAAAAAAGGAATTGCCTGATTAGCAGATCGTCAGAGCTTGGATCGCCAGAAAGGAGAAAAGGAGAAAGGAGAAAAGTTTTTCCCTTCTGCATGGCTCTGGCGATCCCAGCTGAGTTGCCTGATTAGCAGATCATCAGAGCTTGGATCGCCAGAGCCATTTAAGGCTCGTCAGAGCCTTTTGGGCTGGTCTGCCTGGTTACAGGAGAACGACACCTGGCGTATAAGACAACCCCCGACTTTTGAGAAGATTTTCATGTGTTAAAAAGTCATCTTATACACCGGAAAATACGGGTATGTCCTAAACCAAGAAAGATATGTGGTGATTCTTCTAAGCTGAGTTTATTGTTTCACACCTATAGACAAAATCTTGCCAGACTAAAGACTCTACAATCTGCATCTATATACTCTGTGAAGTATTAGGGAGGGGCTGTCTTCAGCCTCTTTCTCTGACACATAACATTAGGGCTGTGTCTTACTCCTCTGGAATGCAGGCCCCCCACCCACCCAAGAATCCACCTCTTCATTACATTCCATCACATTTTTTTTGGTCCTTTTTTGAATCTCTGTATGATAAATATCTATGGAGGCCATTGGCCAGACGAGCTCCTTCCCATATTGATGTTCTACTGCTTGAGAATTTTGTTCACTCTGCTAACTGTGGCAGAGATCTTGCTTTATGATACCATGTGAAATTTGGAAGAGCAGGATCACCTCTGCCTTTTGAATCTTGTAGAATTTTTAATTTAATTCTAAGTCTTTTCCCAGTCCACCTAAATTTACTGGCAACTTCTTGTCATTTTTGTGAGGTTTTCTCTGAGACTGAAATTGGGGGCATTTGAAACAGGTAATTTATCTTGGGTAATACATTCATTTTGATAATTGCAGTTGATCCTAACCAAGAAGGCTTTATGTTTCTTTATCTTTTGAGATTGCTTTTTATTTCTTTCCATAATTTAGCATAGGTTTTTGATATATTTCTTGATTATTACCTGTCAAATGCAGACTTAGGTATTCCACTAAGTGGGTTATATGACAGCCAGATACTTTCCTCAAGAGATTAACTTCTTCTTGCATTAAGTACTTGGTAATTATTTTTGGGTTTTGGACACTGATGTTATATTTAGAGAATTCTCTAAAGCTGTGAATTGTTTTCATCAATTGTTTTATTGCCCTTTGTATTCAGTGATGGTTAATACGATACCATCTGCATAATATTTAAACTTATATTACTCTCTACAGATTTTAAGACCTGGTATTTCTTCATAATCTCAGACCATTTCTGCCAGTGTTTCTAAAGCAATAATGAATAATAAGAGAGAGAGTGGACATCCTTGCCTTGTGCCTTTACTTATTTGAAGCTTTGTAGAGTATTTGTCCATAAATTCTCTAAAGATCTCTCTAAAATGTTTTATTGACCTTTTCATTTCTTGAACTATTATGGGTATACTTAATATTTGCCTTCTCTGGTGACCAATTTTTTGATATATTATTCATAGCAGTTTCATCAATATTAGTCTTAGAATATAATTATTTGAAGAAACCTGCCAGTTCTTCTGTTATTTCCAATCTTGAATGTAACAGTTTGGTCGCTTTCTTTATTGCTGCTATTGTATGTGTTTCTTTTTTCTAAATTGATAAGCTAAGCATGTTTTTGGTTTATTTGCTTGTTCAAAATTCTTTTGTTTAACAAATTTTATTTTCTTGCACAATTCTTCTGTTTCTCATACACTTCATTGCTATGTAGTTTCCTGCAATTCCTTAATCAGTTGCCCATTTGGATTAGTTTTATGCTTTTGTTCCAATTCTCTTATTTTAGCATCTGATTGTTCTTTCCATTCATTATAGTTTCTTTTTCTTTTTTCTTTTTGCTGCTAATTTAATTAAGGGACCTTTCGTATATACTTGTTTCCCTAATAGTAGTATGACAACCCTCACGTGGTATCATCAGTCTGAGACCTGATGGATACATGAACAGTGAGTGCCACATAGCATTGCTCAGAACTCAGCCTGTGTCTCTCACAATAAATAAATAAATTTGTTTGGTTACAAGTAAGGGAGCTTACTTCCCATCTTTGGTGGGAAGGTAACAGCGTTCCGTGCGCCTTTGGCGTTTAATCATGCTGGCCATATGACCACGGAGACATCTTCGGACAGCGCTAGCTCTTCGGCTTTGAAACTGCCTCCTAGAGTCAGAATCGACTAGCACATATGTGCGAGGGAAACCTTTACCTTTACCTTTAAGGGAGTTTATCAGAAGGTACTTTGCCCAAACAATCCCAAATCTGAACCAGCCTGATTTTAGAGGTGTGAGTGGTCAATCCATGGATTAAGTAGAAAAGGAGATCTCTCTCTCTCTCTCTCCCCTTCCTTCCCCCTCCCTCTCATATCTATCTATCTATCTATTTATCTATCTATCTATCTATCTATCTATCTATCTATCTATCTATCTATCTATCATTCTTTTGTCCCCTTGGAAAAGGACTACTTGACCTTCAGTGACTGACCTACAATTGACTTTTCACTCTAGAAAACACTAATACTGCTGCTGTGATCTAATTCTATGGGACCTCCAAAGACCAGAACAGATAGCAGTGTTAACCATTGACTGAATGTCCTCTTCTTCATGTGAGTCTTATCACAATGAAAAAAGTGAACATCGACATTCTACTTGCTCATTCCCCCTGACTTGACAGACAAACCTAAAAAAAAAAGATCACCGTTCCTTATAAAACTTGAATCTTTATTATGCAGTCTTTGTCATGTAAGAAACAGGAGGCCTCCACAAACCATTAATTTTTCTGCTTCAGGAGCTCACTTTGGAGTTCATGAATGGTTGCAACCAAAGTGTACTGATTGGTAAAGTGGGCATAGGAGAAAATAAGCATTGCCATAGTCCACTTCTACTCTTCGATTATCACTATTTGAATTTCAGGAAGAAAGGAATAGGTGAATAGGACTAAAAAATCAGCAGGCAGAATGAAAAAAAAATTACAAAGCATACTCAGAATGGGATGTGGTAGCTCAGTGGCTAAGACACTGAGCTTGTCAATTGAAAGGTTGGCAGTTCGGCAGTTCGAATCCCTAGTGCCACATAACGGGGTGAGCTCCCGTTACTTGTCCCAGCTTCTGCCAACCTAGCAGTTCAAAAGCACGTAAAAAGTGCAAGTAGAAAAATAGCGACCACCTTTGGTGGGAAGGTAACAGCATTCCATGTGTCTTTGGCATTTAGTCATGCCAGCCACATGACCACAGAGATGTCTTCGTACAGTGCTGGCTCTTTAGCTTTGAAACAGAGATAAGCACTGCCCCCTAGAGTCGGGAATGACTAGCACATATGTGCAAGGGGAACCTTTATCTTTACCTATACTCAGAAACTGAGGGCTTCTTTTTTAAAAAACAAAATCAATCAACTCTCTTGTGATTTCTTTAAAATAATAGTGAAATAATATTGTCAAGGCTTCAGATGCATGCAGCCTTATCCTGGAGTGTATTCTACAGATACCCAAGGAACGGGTGGAAAAGGGAGTTGTTACAGTTGCTCTCTCACCTAGAGAAATTTTCCCTTAAAGAAATTCCCCTTCTAAATAATGTCCATCAAAACTTTGTTCTGATGCTTTGCCTCCCATGCTGAATTGAAAGAATTTCAAGCAAAGAAGAAAATAGTTTTGGAACAAATGTTGCTGGATTCTTTTTCTTCTGGCCATGAACACTCTTTACAAACCAATAAATCATGCAATAAAAAGCATATCCTAGTAGCCAGGGCTTAATTTATTATAATCTTGTGTTATTTATAAATACTAGTATATTGAACAGTGTTATTATACCTTATAGTATAATATATCATCTCTCCTGATTCATTTTTTAAAAATTCCAGGACAAGCAATGACAAGCCACATCCGATTATTGGCTATATGATCAAATGGGAAAATAGCTTTCATCTCTGATTTTTTTTTTACAGGAAAAAAAAAGAAAAAGCATTTCAGGGGAGAAAAAACTGATTTCTTGCATTTTTAATTTTTCTCCTCTCTTTTTCTCTGTCTTTGCATCTTCAAAGGTAAAGACTTCCTCAGTTTGGATTCATACTCTGGAAATTACAGGGACATATTCAGATTCTTTTTTTTTTCCTGGGAAAAAATATTAAAATAGTTTGCTATTACTTCTGAGATGTCTTTTTCAACTGTTTTTTTTTTTTTTGGAGAGTCCTGGAGTTATGATGGCCATATAGTGGTAGAAGAGGTCAGGGCTGAACATTTCCCAATTTGTTTTACACTTTTTAGAAACAAAGGGCAGTGGCAACCCACAATTGGAGCATCCCCTTATTAAAGAGCTTAGTTCTAAGCTGGGTATGATATTGAATAAGTTAATTATTGCTATGAATCAAGCAAAATAGGAATGAGGGCAGAGATATTTTCCCTAGGTTGGGAAGAGGGAGGAGAAACCAGCCAATTCTGAAGCAGCTTTGGCTTCTGAAGGGACAAGTAAACATAAAATTCTTAAACCAGAAAAATATTTTGCGAGGGCCACAGGAACCAGTTGGAGCGCTGATTCTAAGCCTAAAAATGCAAGAAGTTAAGCTAAAATGGTTTTGGTTGAAAAGGCTGGGCTTCTGGGCTTTTCAGCAGGACAAGACGTTTAGAAGGTGTTCCAAGATGACAGGATCTCTTTATCTGCCAATTCTGGCATTACATCTCCAGATAGTCTTTGTTATTTCCAGCAAGATGTCCAGGTGTACCTTAGAATACATCAAAACACAGAGAGCTGCTTTTTAGTGCGCTTGTAGCAGAGAGTAGCCAGGATCAGGGGAAACATCATGGCCTCCTGGTTAAGCAGGAATCATTTGCTTGCTGTCATTCATCCTGCTTCTGGGAGACAATAGGACACGAGAATGATGGGAATTTCTTTTGCCTTAATGCTTTCAGATCCCTGAATATGCTTATTAACTTGACATAACTGTGTGTCTCCTAAAGGCTGGAAGTTAGGGCAAATCAGGACAGAATACTTTGGCCCCTGTAATCCAAATGTGTGGCAGGAAAGTATTTATAAATCAGGCAAACTCAGTCAATCTGCCATTTTAATGTACTGTAGATAATCTATCATTTCAAATTTGTTAACCATGGAAATGGGCTGAGTGAAATGTAGGAATCTGGCCCTTCCTTTAATTACTGGAAATCTCATTCAGATACATTTCTAGTTCCAGCTGAGATTGCTCATACATTTAGTATGAGCAATCTCGGAGTCCTTTCGGAGATAGGGCAGCATACAAGTTTAAATAATAAATAAATAAATAGTTCTGTGCAGGTTTTTTTTTTTATCCCAAATGGGTTAGGTGCTTGCTTCATAAATTAAAATAGAGTTTCTTAGAATCTGATTTCTACTTTCAGTAGACCATTTCAGGGCCTTCTGAGGGAGTTTCTCAATTATTGCAGTGGAGGGCAGTGTATGAAGCCAGAAAAAAGACACAGCAGCTTTGAGGAATTGTTAACAGCTGCTACATTTGCACCCTTGTGAACTCCAAACCATTTTTTTGGAATTGAATCTGAAGTGCTGCACAGCCTGATTATTTATTTTTATTGACATATGAAATGTTTATCTCACATTTGTATTGCTTGTTAACAATCCTGGAAATTGGGATTTTGTTATGGGATCGAGGATTGCATGCAGAGGTCTTTTACATGCATTCACAATTGGTCACAGTCCAGGCTTGGCAAACACCATGCGTTGATCTGGTCAATTTAAGTTATTGCTCTCATGCTGCTCCTTTCTGTCCAGTTGTTGCAATCCTGCCTTTGGGCCAGAGATTACTGTCAGGACTGCAGTAAGTGGGCTTTTACTCACTTGCATCTAACCATGTCGTCACAACATTCCTGTCTTTTTCCCTTGAAGTTGCTTTCATCTTAGTCTCAACCCATGAATGAGATAAGCTCAAGTGCTCCATCACTGGAGGCTTTTAAGAAGAGACTGGACAGCCACCTGTCTGAAATGGTATAGGGCAGGGGTGTCAAACTCAAGGCCTGGGAGCCAGATCTGGCCCATGGGGTGCTTAGATCTGGCCCGCGGGGCCACTCTGGAAACAGTGAAGGACCGGCCCACAGTGCCTCTGCCAGTGAAAACAGAGCTCGGGAGGATCGCGGGCAGCTCTCACGAGCTCTGTTTTCACTGACAGAGGGTTGCAGGAGGCCATGACAGCTGAAACTGGAGCTTGGGATCCTGTTTTCGTTGGCAGAGCACTTGGACCACCACAGGTGTCCCCAACACGAGTGACATCGAGCTGGCCACATCCACCCTGGATGTGAGTGGATGTGGCCCTCGGGCCACCACAGCCCCTAAAGTCAAACACAAACTTGCGGCCCTCAGTAAAATCGAGTTTGACACTCCTGGTATAGGGTCTTTTGCTTGAGCAGGGGGTTGGACTAGAAGACCTCCAAGGTCCCTTCCAGCTGTGTTCTGACTGATTGATTGATTACAGCTTTACTGTTGTTAAAGTAGTACCTTGCCATCACTTTTAATGGCTCTTTCAAGAATTATAAAATATGATAAGCTTTTATCATATCATAAGCTTTTCTTTCTGTTTGCTGCACAGACAAGTGGCCCCTAGTGGAGAGGATCTTATTGTTACTTACTAGCCACTTTAGACTGAGGCAATCACACTATTTCCCCTCTGGTCCCCAAGCAGCTCTTTTATCACCATTCTGTTCCCACCCCCAAGAGTTGAGTGCAGCTAGCAGCATCCACAGGTCCCCACCACTTTCCTCAAAATGGCCGAAAGTAGCATTGTGGGGTCATGGTGTAAACTCCCTCACTTTCTGATGTAGAAAAAGGGTGAAGGGTGTAGAAAAAGGGTGAAATGAATTGCAACTCAACCCATCCAAGACTGAGTGGCTGTGGTTTCCGACGTCCTGATATAGTCAGTTGACACCATCACTGACTATTGGGGGCGAATCATTGGCCCCCACGGAGAGGGCTCGCAACTTGGGCGTCCTCCTGGATTCACGGCTGTCTTTAGAAGAGCACTTGACGGCCGTGACCGGGAGGATTTTTCATCAGGTCCGCCTAATTCACCAGTTGCGTCCCTTTCTGGATCGGGACTCATTACGCACAGTCACTCATGCCCTCGTCACCTCCCGCCTGGACTATTGTAATGCTCTCTACATGGGTCTCCCCTTGAGGAGCACCCGGAGGCTCCAACTGGCGCAGAGTGCGGCCACGCGGGTGGTAATGGGAGCGACATGGTCTCATAGAGAGGGACTCCTCCGGGTGCCATCAGCCAAACAGTGTCGACTGGCGGCCCCTAGGGGGAGAGCCTTCTCTGTGGGGGCACCTACCATCTGGAATGAGCTCCCCCCGGAGTTACGGAGGATCCCGGATCTGCGCTCCTTCCGCCGTGCTGTGAAGACCTTTTTATTTCATCAGGCAGGCTTGGCCTAATCTCTCCCTTTTTAAATATGTAAATTTTAATCTGTTTTTAAATTATTGGGGTGTTTTAATCTGTCTGGGCCAAAATGATTTAATTTGATTTTATTCTGGTTTTAAATTTTTTGTATCTATGTATTTTATTGTTGGCTGTTCACCGCCCTGAGTCCTTCGGGAGTAGGGCGGTATACAAATCAAATAAACTAAACTAAACATAAACTAACTATTGGAATGTTCCCTTTGCTCATCCAAATCGCTTTATGGGTTAACATTACCTGATGATGACTTTAGAGTTTAACCAATGTAAAGTTGCCTTATAGGGGAAATGGGCAGCATAACAAATTAAACAAATAAACAAATAAATAAAACTAATCACAAATGACAATCCAATTTGTTTGATTTTAAAAGAGATGATTATAAAGCTTTGTTTTCTGCAATTGCTGGGAAAATCTGTTTGGGAGGACCCTGCAGTCAAAAGTGAAGGTTTGTTCTTTCGTCCCTGTGTAAATGAAGTTCTCCTGTAAGATTCTGAAGAAGAAATGTCTTCACATTCCATCTGAAAATGTTGCTGCTAGCAGGCTGATCATACTCTGAACTATTATAGTTTAGTGGGTTTTTTTCCCTTCTTCTTCCTAGCGTTTTCCCACAAGTGAAAAGTCCACTTTTTAGGTGGGAGTGGAAATTTCTAAAAGGGCATTGAAACTTTTGACAAGGCCATTTGCACCTTGCTTGCAAAGCAGCTTCCCTGATGGCAGGCTAGCAAAGGTGTAAATGAATTTCTTTTGGACTGTTCATCACATTGAGACCATCTGATATAACTTCATAACAGATGGGAAGGAGCTGTTTGCTGCTTTGCCAGCCAGTAAAAGCTTTTGAGCATTTTTCCAAAAACTCAGAATGGATTAATGTATATTGGATCTCACATATAGAAAAACAAAAAGAAGGGGAGGGGAGGGAAGGGAAGGGAAGGGAAGGGAAGGGAAGGGAAGGGAAGGGAAGGGAAGAGAAGGGAAGAGTGCTGAGTTGTCCATGGTAAATTGGCTGTGGTGAGTTGGCTGTGCCAAGTTGTCCAAGATCCAAGACTATGTGCTTCATCCCAGAAGAACATCATTCTTAGCTATAGGGGGAAATTAATTGTTTCACAGTTACTTAGGGGTAACTGTGAGGGGGGGGTCTTTCCCCCTGAGATCCAGTAGAAGTCTTATTTTATTGATTTTATCTGATTTTATTCACAGTAGCTGAAGCATGACTATAACAAGGGGGGGAAAAGATTTTTTTCCTAGTAGCTGGAATAAACTTGCTATCTTGGAAGTTGCATTTAGGAATTTCCATTTATTAGTTTTTTATAGTTATTTGTATTTTGATATAATCCTTGTTTGGCTTTGAATCCCATAATTGTTATGAATGTGTGTTTGTGTGTGTGTGTGTTTGTGTATAAATTTATAAATGACCTTTTATTATAACCAATGCAGCAGTGCATTGCAACATTTATATATTCTTCTGTGCCAGCTGATTTCAATGTGTGAATCCAGTTTGAAAAAATATGTCTTCCTATGAAGTCTTTTTTTATTAAAATCATGTATAAAAATTATTTGAGACATGCATCTAATTTTTAACTTTTTGTTGCAAGCACCAGTCTTGACTCTTTCTCTGTTATTAGCCACCATATGTCAGGCCTAAGCTAAACATGACACAGTGAGATTCAATCAAATCCAGTCCTTTATTGCTTACACCTAATAGACAGAATCTTGACAGACTAAAGATATAAACTTCTACCTAAGAGATATGCCCTGGGAGAGTACAGGATATGGCTATCCTGAACCATTTCCACGCTCCCCAATTCAGTTTAGGACTGTGCAGTTTCTTGGTTTTGGCCCCTCTCAGGAATGTGCTGTCTTTTCCCTGGAAAGCCATGATGCTCTTGCCAAAATTCCCCCTCCTTTTCCAAGTGCACATTCCATCACATCATGGAAATACAGTATTCCATACTAATATCAAGTAAAAGTCTATGACAGTTAAACATGAATGGAAGGAATAGTCTATGGGATCACCATCTAGTTTTATTGATTCTGTTGCAAATTGTGCATTTATTTTCCCCCATTTTTTGAATGTAATATCATTGGAAGATTTCTGCCCAACCATGGGATGTGTATTGTTTCTACACTAGCTAATTTATATATGAAGAGATTTGAGTATTCTTACATACTACACAAAGAAAATCTCTTTTGAATACCATGGAATACAAAAGATATCTAGATGCTACTTTTATAGAGTAGTTAGAATTCAGAAAGGCTACTTTTATAGAATAGTAGAATTCAGGAAAGCTCTTGAGTTCTCTGAACATCAAATAATTCAATTCTGCCTTTATATACCATGATAAAATACTACATTATTTAGTTGTTCAAGTTTCTGCAGCAAACAACCAACTGAGCATGGAAGTGTACAGAAAAAAGGCAGATGTTAATTCTTTAATAGAATAGCTGTCATCCATACTACCTTAGGAAAAAAAAATCCATTCTCTCAAATGAATAGTTTTTGGAGCAATTACAGCATTTTAAAGTGCAATTACTAAACAAGCTGATATTTTTGAAGACCCATTGCCACGATAGCGGTTAACTAGATAACCCATGACCCATTGGGTCCTCTTTTCAGACATACTCCCTTACTAAATAGAGAAACAGAAAGAACAGAAAAAGCAGTGAGAGCAGAAGTGACTTCCAATTACCTGCTGGCTTCTCCACTGATGTTGCTTGAGGGAAGCTGGCAGATACACCAGAAATCTCAGCTCCTTGGCTGATCCCTGGAACTGCCTGCTACTTTGTGAGGGGAGCGAACAAAGGCAGTTGTGGGCAGTTGTGGACTGTAAGGAAAACTGCATTTGTCCTTATACTCTGGAGAGTATAAGCCCGTATAGGTCTTATACTCTCCAGAGAGCAAGAGGGCTCACCTGCTAACTGCCAGCTCCCCCTAGTCAACCCTAACTCAGCATCAGGCATCCAAGTCACTCTTTTACCTTTTCCTTGCTGCCAACCACTGTTTGGTTGTTCCAAAGCAACCAATCTCTGTTTGCCCTTTGGGTTTTGCTGCCAACTGATTGGATGCTGCAGTGGGAGCAGGAATGACTTCTGACCTGTTGGCTTCCCCATTGACTTTTCTTGTGGGAAGCTGGCAAAGAGCTTCAGAAATCACTGAACCACTGAGGGGAGGGTGAACAAAGAAAACCATGGATTGTGAGGAAAATTGCATCCCAACCTGTCATGTCCGCAAGGAAGGAGACCTGTCATGTCTCCCTCCAGGGAGGAAGAGAGCTGTTCATCAACTGTTACTTTTCTGGGAAAAGAGGAACAATGAGCAGGCAAAAAAAAATAAAAATAAAAATAAAAAATAGTGGGAACATTGATGACTTCTGACTTCCTGCTGGCCTCCCCATTGACTTTTGGGAAGCTGGAAAGGAGTAACATAAATCACTCTTCTTTTTCTACCTTGGCTAACCCATGGAAATGTCTGCCACTTTCTTGAAGGAAGGGGAACAAAGGGAGCAGTAGATCATGAGGAAAACTATACCCTTGCTGCTCCCTCCCATCCTGGGGTGTCCCAGTGGTGGGATGCCCCCAGTTCGCACCGGTTCTATAGAACCGGTAGTAAACCCTGACCCTGACATCATCAAACCGCTTCTGCGCATGCACAGAAGCTTCTATGCTTGTGCAGAAGAGCGCGCGCAGCCCTGCTGCGAACCAATAATAAAGGTAAGTAGAACTCACCTCGGTGTGTCCCCAAGGCCCTCCTCCCTCAAGGAAGGGAGTATCTATTATATGAAGTATATATTATCTTATCTCCTCTATCTTTTGCACTGTCCTTTGTTTTTTCCCCTTTGGAGAGTCTTACTACCCCTTTTTATGGTACTGCCTCTTTGACAGGCTTCACTTTTGCCAATAGACAACTTCTAGTCCCTTCCCCAGCAAGTCTTGTTACACTGCTTCATTGTGGGGAGAGGGGGTTCTTCCTGGGAAAAATCAGCAAAGAACACCAGAACTGTAAAACAAGAGTATACACTTCCAGCAGGGTTACCAAGGCATCAGTAAATTGAAATAGACTGGATTTGGCACTTTCAATCAGAAGATCATATTGTTTACTACTGAGAACATGAAACGCAAACAAGAAATGATGTTGCTTTCATAGTCAGGAAGGATATAGCGACGACAGCACTTAAGTACAATGCAGTAAATGACAAAATAACATCAATCAGACTTTGTGGACAACTCTTTTCTATTACGGTTATCCAAGTTTATGCTCCAATCACCGATGCAAAGGAAGAGGAATTTTATGGTTAAATTCAATCTGAAATTGACAGACCATACAATGAAGATGGGTTGCTTGTGGCTAGAGGCTGGAATACCAAATCTGGAAAAACTAAGGAGGAAAATATAGTTGGCTGTACAGATTTGAAAACAGAATTGAAGCCGGAGAATAATATTACTTTCATCCAAACTAGTGATTTCTTCAATGCTAACACAGTCTTCAAACAACCAAAATTATGCCTGTATACATGGACATTACCAGGTGGTGCACATAAAAGTCAAATTAACATATTTTTGGTACAAGAAATTCAAAGAACTCACTAATGCCAGCAAAGACACAGCCAGGAGCCCACTGTGAAATAGATAACGAAGTGTCACGGGCACATTCCAAGTTAAGCAAAAACAGAAGAACAAATACAACCAGGTTTCTACAATAGAATCTTGAATATATACCCATCATTTTCAAAAGAACATCAGGAATCTCTTTGATATGCTGAATTTCATTGATAGGGACTGAGAAGAAATGTGGAATGAAAACAGAGTTGTTGTAAAGGATGAATTTGAAAAGAGACTGCCAAGGACGCAGAAACAGAAGAAGCCAAACGAGATTCCTACATTAGACAGTGAAATTTGCCAAAAAGACGAAGATTCAGGAAGAAAGAACTTCAGAGAGTTGTTAGAAGAGTCAAGAAACAGTATTGCAATGACATCTGTAAAGACATCAAATGGAAACAGAGACAGAAATATATGAAGTTTTCCCTATAATCTCTGAACTCAGAAGGAGGTTCATATTGATATGCGAAAGGATGTCAATGGACAGACTGCAACTCATTCAAATATTTTAAAAAATGGAGTATACTAAAATTCTATACAATAGGAATGTCAATATCCAATAGCTTAAATATATTCACTATTTGCAAGAATATTTAGTAGTGGAAGGTGAAATTAAATCAGCACTGCAGTCACTATCAAGTTGGAAAGCTATAGAAATTGATGTAACACCTAGAAATATGAAAAGCAACAGAAGAACAGTAAGAGTTCTAACCAAACTATCCCAATGAAAACTAGCCAACAGAGTGCAAGAGGCCAATCTACATGCAAATACCAAGAATATGCAAACTATCATACAAAACCTTTAATTCCACATGCTAGAAAAATAACCAGGCAATGCAGATTAGAGCCCTATATGGAAAGGAAAACACCAGATATTGAAGTTACTTTTACAGGGAACAAGAGATATTATTGCTGAAGCAGGCTGGGTAATTGAGAAAGCCAAAAAAATACCAAAAAAAAAAGTTAGTATGTACTAACATGTTCTGTTGATTATAGAAAGGCCTTTGATCATGTCAACTATGTCATGTTGTAGAATCTCTTTAGGAAAATGGGAATTGCAGAATATCTCATCCTCATGTGAAATTTAAATACAAGTTACAAAGCCACACTTGGGGTGGAAAAAGGACCAAGTCCATGGTCAGAAGCAATAAGAGAAGCCAGAAGCCTGTATACTCCCCCTATTTATTCAACCTACATGCTGAATATATATTGAGGGCAACTGGGTTGGAAGATGAGCATGGTTTAAAAATTGGAAGAAGGCACATCAATAACATGCTCTATGTACTGAAGATGACACTAATCTGATTGCTGAAAATGCAAATGATCTGCAATCTCTAGTAATGAAAGTCAAGGAGCCAGTGGGAAAAAAATGGCACCAAGATTGAATATAAAGGAGGCCATACTAATAACAACAGATTCAGCAATCAGCCTCAGAACTGACAGTAAAGATACTGAAGTGGTGGATAGCTTTTGCCTTTTAGGGTCAATTATCAACAATAAAGGAATCAGCAGTCAAGAAATACACCAGAGACTAGCACTTCTTAGAATAGCAGTTAATGCTTTGGAAAAGATATTCAGATACTGTTACTGTGTCTGTCTATACTGCAGAGATTAGAATTGTTCAAGTAATGATTTTCCCTGTAACACTCTGTAGAAGGAAACCTGGAGTTCGAAGAAGCAGAATAGAAGCAGAATAGAAATAGTAGTGATACTCTCAAACTCCGGTGCTGTGAGATTACCATGCGTAAACCAAGAAAACAAATGTATCATGCATCAATTAATTCAGCCTTCTCACTTGAAGCACAAATGACCAGGTTCAAATTATCATATTTTGGATACATTAAGCAAATACCCACCACCCCTGAGAAGCCCACGATGCTGGGAAAGGTGGAAGTAAAAAAATAATAAAGGAAAGATCAATAGCAATGGATATGATTGAAGTGCCAAAGGGTACACCTGAAGAATCAGACTGGGGATAGATCATCCTACAGAAGTCTAATTATGTGGAACACTAAGAATTAACACTGACCTGATCCAGTGGAATTTATGCTCAATGCAATCTCACATTGTCAATAAATGTTGGGGGAAGATTGGAGACTATATAATCTTCTATTTGGCAATGGAGGGAAGAGCCGAGGATTTTGTTCAGTATCTGTATGACAAAATCACTCAGCTTCTGGAAGATCTGGACTCCATCTGGGTAGATCCAGCGGGGATGATGGAGGCAAGTCCTGAGAATGTTATCTGGGATGAGTTTGATTCTGTGACCCCTGAGGACGTGGACAGGATTCTGGGTAGACTGAATGCGACCACATGTTTGTTGGACCCGTGCCCCTCCTGGTTAGTGCTGGCTTCCCGGGAGGTGACACGAGGCTGGCTCCAGGGGATTATAAATACTTCATTGAGCGAGGGTGTCTTTCCCGCCGCCTTGAAAGAGGCGGTGGTGAGACCCCTCCTCAAGAAGTCTTCCCTGGACCCGGTAATATTGGCTAATTATCGTCCAGTCTCCAACCTTCGCTTTGTGGCGAAGGTTGTTGAGAGTGTGGTGGCACGACAGTTTCCCCAGTACCTGGATGAAATGACGTATCTAGATCCGTTCCAGTCGGGTTTCAGGCCTGGGTACAGCACGGAAACGGCATTGGTCGCGTTGGTGGATGATCTCTGGAGGGCTCGGGACAGAGGTTGTTCCTCTGTCCTGGTCCTATTAGATCTCTCAGCGGCTTTTGATACCATCGACCATGGTCTCATGCTGCACCGGTTGGAAGAGTTGGGGGTGGGAGGTACCGTATTACGGTGGTTCTCATCCTTTCTCTCCGATCAGTCGCAGTCTGTGTTGACAGGGGGGCAGAGGTCGACCCCGAGGCCCCTTATATGTGGGGTGCCACAAGGATCGGTCCTCTCGCCCCTTTTGTTCAACATTTATGTGAAGCCGCTGGGCGAGATCATCCGTGGTTTCGGGGTGGAGTACCATCAGTACGCTGACGACACCCAGCTGTACATCTCCACCCCAGACCACCCCAACGATGCCCTTGAAGTGATGTCACGGTGCCTGGAGGCCGTACGGATCTGGATGGGGAGAAACAGGCTCAGACTCAACCCATCCAAGACCGAGTGGCTGTGGTTTCCGACGTCCCGATATAGTCAGCTGGTGCCATCGCTGACTATTGGGGGCGAAGCATTGGCCCCCACGGAAAGGGCTCGCAACTTGGGTGTCCTCCTGGATTCACAGCTGTCTTTAGAAGAGCACTTGACGGCCGTGACCGGGAGGATTTTTCATCAGGTCCGCCTGATCCGCCAGTTGCGTCCCTTTCTGGATCGGGACTCATTATGCATGGTCACTCATGCCCTCGTCACCTCCCGTCTGGACTATTGTAATGCTCTCTACATGGGGCTCCCCTTGAGGAGCACTCTGAGGCTCCAACTGGCACAGAGTGCGGCCGTGCGGGTGGTGATGGGAGCGACGTGGCGCTCCCATGTAACGCCTCTCCTGTGCGAGCTGCACTGGCTCCCGGTGGTCTTCCGAGTGCGCTTCAAGGTTTTGGTTATCACCTTCAGAGCGCTCCATGGCTTAGGACATGGCTATTTGCGGGACCGCCTGCTACCACCAATAGCCTCCCACCGACCAGTACGCTCCCATAGAGAGGGGCTCCTCCAGGTGCCGTCAGCCAAACAATGTCGACTGGCGGCCCCCAGGGGGAGTGCCTTCTCTGTGGGGGCACCTACTATCTGGAATGAGCTCCCCCCCGAGATACGGGGATACCTTCTGTCGCACGCTTAAGACGTTCCTATTCCAGGAAGCTGGCCTGACCTAAACTTTTCCTCTTTTTAAATGGGAATTTTAAATTTGGTTTTAAATTATTGGGGTTTTAAAATGGTTCAGCCAAATTTATTTAATTTGTTTTATCTCTATTTTAAATTTTGTATTTATATGTTTTATTTTATGGCTGTTCACCGCCCTGAGTCCTTCGGGAGTAGGGCGGTATACAAATTTAATAAAATGAAATGAAAATGAAATGAAATTGACCATAGGATTAAGGAAGCACTTCCTAGTCGTACAGTAATGCTTAAAAGTTTGTGAACCCTTTTGAATTTTTAATGTTTCTGCATAAATATGACCTTAAACCATGATATCTTCTCCACACTAGTCCTAAAACCGGACAGAGAACCAAATTAAACAAATGAGTTAAAAAAAAATATTCCATTTATTTATTGAGGAAAATTATCGATAGGTAAAATACACGTGTATATTGTATTGTATTGTAAATTGTCACATTTTCTGAGCCCTTAGAACTAACACCAGCCTGAAATTAGAATTTCTTTATTTGTGGGTTATTTATGCAACAGAATAAATCAATGTACTAGCAAAGTGATGTATCAATATTATTTCAGTCTGATCGATGAACAGACCTTTTGACGTACATGGAGAAAAATACTAGGCCAATTAGAACATGTATTAACAAATGCAAAAACTGAACCAAAAGACAGAATACAGAAAGTCCTAGGTGGTTAAATGTTTTCAAAAGTATGAGCACCATAAAAATCTAATCTTCTTCTGGTTTACTGAAATACAAAATTCTGTTGGATTACAAATTGTAAATAATAACCCTCAGGATGTATATTAGACTATTGATTAGACTACAACCACTTAAGATGCTTTCAGATTCAGGTTCATTCTTGATTTTTGTTTTTAATACTTAAGGGTGCTCTTTGACAGTTGATCAGTGATGTGCATTTTCCATTTTGGCAGAGACATATTTTAGGTTTTGGCTTTGCAATTTCTAGAAGAGACATTTTCTCCTGATACCCTTTTTCTAGCTGCCCAGAGGATGAAAGGACATATTGAGTAAGGGCTTTCAAAATATGTCTTTACTGTTATCTTGACTTGGACTAAGAGTGGACGTGTGTCATGCTATTACAAGACAGTGTTCTGTTTGAATGTCTTCACTGTTTTAACAGCTATTCAATATAAGCCTGTTTCTAAACAAAGAAGAAAAGAAGAAGAAGAAGAAAAAAAAAAACCAAGTCGTTCAGTTGTTGCATCAATAGTTTACATCACAATAGCAGCCTGAGTAGGCCTACAGTTCATCTGGTCTCAATCTTCCTTATTGGCTCCCATTTTGGAAATTTACTTATTTATTTAAATCTGACTCCAGAACAACTCTGAGTGGTTTACATCTCTCCCCCGCTCTCCCCCCTCCCTCCCCCTCTCTCAGTCACACACACACACATCATATCTATCATCTATCTATCTATCTATCTATCTATCTATCTATCTATCTATCTATCATTTATACAAAAATATATACAACCAAGCAGAAGAAGGGCATCACCTACAAATCCCTCACAACAGGGGGAGCACCATAATCACTCTAATCCCCAAGGTCTAGGAAAGGCAACCAGTCCTTCATTGTTTCTAGAAGAACATGAATGGCTGCTTTACTAACAGCAGCAGATGATAGTGCTTTCCTAAACAGAGAGGCCTAAAGGCCTAAGAATATCTATGGTAGTTTATTATAATTCCCCTTCTGACACTTATATTTGTATGCTGCTACTATCATATGTGAATACAGTCTTCAACCTGTGTGGTGTGTCCCCTCGCACCCACTTTTTCCCACCAGGAAAAAAGGTCTCAGTGGGATATTTTCCTGTATGTATGTATGTATGTATGTATGTATGTATGTATGTATGTATTCAAGCAAACAAACAAACAAACAAACAAACAAACAAACAAGCAAGCAAGCAAGCAAGCAAGCAGTCCCTTTTTGGGCATCAACTGTCCTTAAAGTTTTTTTTGACTGGGTTATTTTTTGATCTAGCCAAGGGACAATAGTGGAAATGCCAAAGGAGGAAAGAATGGATCCCAGCAATCCTAAAGTCATGAGCATACATTATATTCAGCCAGTGTAAGTAAACATCATGTTATTTTTTTAAAAATACTATCTTTTTTGTCTCCCTCATACCTCTTAGATTAAGAAATATATCATGCAAATTAATGTTATGTAGTCTGTTAAGATTTTCAATATGTTAACTGTACATGATCATTGTGATGAATGAACTGTGTATTGGTATATTAATGTCACTATAGAGTACATGAGACCTACTCAAAACAAGCCGGGAAGACATTTGCTCAAAAAAAATAATGACAGATAAATACTAGCTAGCTAGACAGATAAAGGCAGATTCCATACAACAGGTTAAAAAAAATGGCAGAATGAAGAGTTTGAAGACACACAAATTATAATCCCCAGAACAACAGAAAATCCCTGTGTGAAATGGATGAGACAATGGGACTTGCTGAAAAAGTATCAACAGATATACTAAAACTGTCCATCGGACAGTTTAATACCTTTAATACCTTGGGGGAAGGTATTAAAAAGTATGGAAACTATAGACCTTTGGATCTATCAAATAGAAGGAAGTACCAGATATGGTGGACATCCTGCCTTGATACTTTCTAACTCAGATCTAGCCTGGTCAATCCAGATTTGAGTTTGTAGGGATCCATGGGCACGTGAATGTATGAATCAGTGAAAATTTCAATTCAGAAAGGAAACAAGGTATGGCCTAAACCTCAACAGTTTCTTTGTTGGGGTCTCTGGAAAAAAAGTTACATAATTATGGAGATGCTTTCGGGCTTACAGAGAGACAGAAACAGTATATAAACTTTTTTGGAGGGGGAGGTAGCTTCTCGAATGGACAAAAAATCTTGCACCCTTTTTCTCATGTGTAAAGGATAAAGTAGTAGTAGGTTAAGATTTCATTGGTTTAGGGACTTCCGGTTTCCTCGTCTTCGGCGGCGACGGTGCTTTCTTTTGGCACCGCCACCCCCGCCGCTTGTAGAGCCGCTTCCTGATTGCGAAGCGGCTCGAAATCTTCGAAATCCTTAGGATTGAAGAAGAAGAGGCAGCAGGGCACAGGTAGAGCCCCTGCAACCCCCCCAGGGAACTGTTTCTGGGGAGGAAGCAGGCGCGGCTCCCTTACAACCTGCTGAAACTCCGGGCGGCGTGGGACGTCTTCTGCTTGTGCGGAACAAGCCGACCTCAGGAAACCTTTAAAGAGTGAGGAAATAACTCAAATAAACATCCGCAATCCACTTGAACCCTGAAACTTTGAACTGCAGGTATTAGTCCTTTGCTGAACTTTTTTACTGAAGTGAAAGTCTCGGAATGAGTGAAAGTGATTGAAAAAATATGGCGCTCAGCAAATGAATTAGTGGGTGTGGATTGGTGAAGTTATCTTGTCTTGCTACAAAGTTAAAAAGTTGTTACAGAGTTGCTCCGGCTGCAACAGAAATAAGAGGAAAATCTCTCCCTTTTACTTGTCTTTGCTGCATAATAGCTTTGCTTTGAGTAATTCTGGGGGACTTTTTTAGAAGGTATTGTGGAGGTGGCAGAAGAGGCGGACCCTCCCTTTTTAAGAAAGCTAGCTTACGTGGCAGGATGGCTTCAAAAAAGCAGGAAGGCAAAACGGGGGGGGATCCCCCCCACGTAAGCAGGATACGCAGTCACAAGCCCAAAAAAAAGATTTGGATATGGGAGAATTAAAAGCATTCATTTCAAATATTTTGGATGAGAAATTTCAAGACATGGATGACAAAATAAATAAAATAGATGAAAAAATTCAAAAGTCACAACAGGAAATCATGCAGGAAATGCAGCAGAGCCAAAAGATGGTGACCAAAAAAATAACGGATGTGGCGTCTGGTCTGGCAGGATTTATTATGAAAGTTGAGACAAAAGTGGATGAATTTAAATTAGAAGTTAATGCTAAGATGAAAAATAATGATCATAAATTTTTTGATGTTGATGACAAGATGCAGAGAGTTGAGAATGATATTGTTATGATGCAATTTCGTGCAATGGAATTTGCTATAAGGCTTCGAGGAATTAGAGAAGAGGAGAGACAAGATTTGAGACAGATCTGTGCTGAAGCCCTAGCTGTGATTTTAAAAGTTGAACCTGAGATGGTTTTTTGCAAAATAGATAAAATCTATAGAGTTAACTCGTGGGTGGCCAGACAAAGACAACTGCCTAGAGATGTGGTCATATATT
This sequence comes from Arizona elegans, assembly GCA_022577455.1. Lineage (NCBI taxonomy): Eukaryota > Metazoa > Chordata > Lepidosauria > Squamata > Colubridae > Arizona > Arizona elegans. Next base: position 43,785,772 of record JAKOOJ010000003.1, read on the forward strand.
TTACAGATAGAGCAATAAGAAATGACATTTTGCAAAAATCTTTTCTCACTTCTGTGCAAGTGAGTGGATCCAAGATTACAGTTTACAAGGAGCTCCCACCTAAGATGTTGAAATCTAGAAAAGAGTATGGTTTTCTTGTTAAAGAACTGCAGAATAATCAAATCCCATTTCGTTGGGACGCCCCAACTGGCATAATTTTGAGATATAAGGGAGAGAAACACCGTCTGAATACTGTGGAGAAGGCGGAGCAATTTTATAATGACATCTTTAAAGAAAGAACTCCATCCCCACGCACATCTACAGTTTTGGAGATTAAAGAACAACAATCTAAGCAGGAATTAGCAGAGCTGAAGGGTGCTGAAGGAGGCTTTTTGGATGAGCCTTTGCTGGAACCTTCTCCAATCTCGGAGCTGGCTTGGGCGGCTGAAGTTAAGGATCAGCGTATAACTCGAGCAAAAGCCAAGGAACTTAAAGAAAAGTTACAGCAGGAGAGTCAAGACAAGGCTGGGGCTGTGGGAAAAGCAGGACAGAGGATCTCAGATGACATCCTAAGGTTCTGCGCTTCGCTCCAGAAGGAGAATAAGGATGATTAAATGTTTATCTTGGAATGTGAATGGGTTGAATGTAACACAAAAAAGGAAGAAAATATTTGCATATTTAAAACAACATAATAATGATATAATTTGTTTACAAGAAACGCATATTACAGTTCAAGATCAAAACTATTTGAAAAATTCCAAATTAGGAACACATTTTATATCCTCAACTAACCAAAAAAAGAATGGTGTGGTTATTTATGTAAACAAAAAATTAACAGCCAAACTTATAGAAGCTGATCAAGATGGTAGGTTTGTAGCAATTGAATTACTTTCTGCTAATAGTCAAATTCTTCTGATAGGAATTTATGCTCCTAATCAACAACAGGACTATTTTTATAAAATGCTGCATACTAAAATACTTCAATGGGATTATAGATCTATTTTAATTATGGGAGACTGGAATGGAGTAATTGACTCTAAATTAGATAAAAAGACTTTGGCAAAATCAAGAATTAGATTACCACAGACTTTTTTTGATATGAAAGAAGACCTGGAATTAAAAGATATTTGGAGAATACATAACCCAAAAGAACTGGACTATACTTTCTTTTCTGACAGACATAGATCCTTTTCCAGGATTGATTTTATTTTGTTGTCTGATGACTTACTTGTTAGGACAAAAAGAACAAAGATTCTGCCAAGAACTTTGACTGATCACAGTCCAGTCTGGATAGAAATTGAGACATGTAAGAATGAGAGACGCTCTTGGAGATTAAATGAAAACTTGTTTAGATATGAGAAAAATATAATAGAACTTAAAAAGCATCTGAAAGAGTTTTTTGAAATGAACTTGAATAAAGGCACCCCAATGGAAATTGTGTGGGACGCAAGCAAAGCTTATATGAGAGGGGTGCTTATATATATGAACTCTAAACATAAGCGGATTCGACAAAAGAAAAGACTTGAATTGGAAGCAGAAATAAAGGACAAAGAACAGTTACTTATTAAAAACCCAACAGATGAAAGAATACTTAGTGTTATAAAACTTCTGAAAGACCAATTCCAAATGCTTATAGCGGAACAAGTTGCAACAAACTTACAATATGCGAAGCATAATACATTCTGCAATGCTAATAAACCAGGCAGGTGGTTGGCTTACACATTAAGGAAGAAACAAAGCATACGGACTATTGATAGTGTTGATATTGGGGGGAAAGAAGTTTTTCAACAGAATTTAATAAAAGAAGCCTTTCTTCAATATTACACTAAACTATATGCCAGAGAGGAGGTGCAGAATGGACTTATAGAAAAATATTTGGACAATAAAAGAGTTACAAAAATCACTGAACAACAAAAGGAAAGAATGGATTATCCCATAACAGAGGAGGAGATAATAGCAGCAATAAAACAATTAAAAACAGCCAAAGCTCCTGGAACGGATGGTCTGACAGCAGTGTATTATAAAACTTTACAGGCAGAAATGGTGGAACAACTCAGAGACTTATTTTGCAACATACAACAAGGGGGAAAAGTACCTCCATCGTGGACTACAGCTTATATTTCTTTGATACCAAAAGAGCAAGCAGGTCCCAAAAAACCGGAGAATTACAGACCAATATCTCTTTTGAATACGGATTATAAAATTTACGCAAAAGTATTAGCCAACAGACTGATGCCAGTAACTCAAAAGGTGATTCATGATGACCAAGCGGGATTTATTGAGGGTAGGCACATGAAGGACAATGTAAGGCAAGTAATAGATTTATTGGAATATCTTGAGAAGAATAAACAGATCCCTGCAGTGCTGGTCTTTCTGGATGCAGAGAAGGCCTTTGATAGAGTGGATTGGAATTTTCTATTAAAGACATTAAAAAAGATGGACTTTGGGGACCAATATATACAGGCGGTCTCAGCAATTTATCAAGAGCAAAAGGCACAGATCATTATCAATGGAAGTTTGACAACAGAGTTTAAAATTGAAAAAGGTACAAGACAGGGATGTCCACTGTCCCCATTGTTGTTCATTTTAACACTAGAAGTCTTGTTAAATACAATAAGGGATTCTAACACATTGAAAGGTATAATGATAAGGCAAGAGGATTACAGAATAAAGGCATTTGCAGACGATCTGGTTGTTACCCTAACACAGCCAATGGAATCGATAATCCAGATGAAGGACATTATACAAGACTTTGGTAAAGTTTCAGGTTTCAGATTGAATCAGAGAAAAACTAAGATGGTAGTTAAAAATATGACACAAGATCGTAAACTGGAGTTAGAAAGGAGGGCAGGTTTTGAGATTGTACCAAAGGTAAAATATCTAGGAGTTCAGGTTGCAGAATCAAATATGAAATTGTTTCAAAATAACTATGAGGCGTTGTGGCGAGAGGTGCAAAAAGATATGGAGATTTGGAAAAAACTGCAGCTGTCTTTACTTGGAAGAATAGCAGCAGTTAAGATGAACATTTTGCCAAGATTTCTTTTTTTGTTTCAAATGATTCCGGTGCTCAAAAATGATAAACAACTAAAAGTATGGCAAACTGGTATCAACAAATTTGTCTGGAACGAGAAAAAACCAAGAGTAAAAATGAAAATTATGCAAGACATCCCAGAAAGGGGAGGTCTCAAACTTCCAAACCTACAATTATATTATGATGCAACAGCTTTGACTTTAGTAAGTGATTGGTTTGGAGGAAAAAAGACTGGAATATTGAATGCAGAAAGTTTTGATTTGGAATTTGGATGGCACGCTTACTTATTTTATGACAGCAAAGTGGATAAAGTATTTAAAAGCCATATACTTAGAGACTCTTTGCTGAGAGTTTGGAAGAAGCACCGAAACAACTGGAATTATAAAATACCGCTATGGCTGGATCTTGGTCATACCTTGTGGAATACAAATATAATGTCACTCGGGGGGTTTTTATATAAAGAGGTTCTTTTTACAGATGCGGGCAGATGGCAGCTGAAGACATTACAGACATTGTTGGCTGAAGGGATTAATTTAACTTGGTTACAATATAATCAACTGCAATTGAGATGGAAAGAGGACCAAAAAACTGGTATTATGATGTATGAGGAAGAATTAGTTAGACATATAAAAGAGAAAGGCCCAATGCATATTAAAAGACTTTATAATGTTTTGTTAGAAAGGGATTCAGAAACTGAACTAGTTAAAGACTGCATGGTTAAGTGGGCACAAAATTTTGAGGAACCAGTGATGTTGGAAACATGGGAAAAAATTTGGGTTCAGAATGTTAAATTTACACAGTCGCAGAATCTGCGGGAAAATTTCTATAAAATGTTTTATAGATGGCATTTAGATCCAAAAAAATTGTCGTGTATGTACCCTAGTGCCCAGCCTAAATGTTGGAGATGTGACTGCTTAGACGCTACATATTATCATGTTTGGTGGACCTGTAAGAAAGTTAAGGCTTTTTGGGTAAAAATTTGGTGGGTCATGCAGAATGTTTTGAAGAGAAAAATTCAATTTTCTCCACAACTGTTTTTATTGGGTATAGTTAAGGGTTTTACATTGGGGGAAACAAAAATGATATTGTACATGATAACTGCAGCAAGATTGTTGATAGGTAAATACTGGAAAAATGAAGCGCTGCCTTCGATTGAGGAATGGACTTTGAAGATGGCCAGTTTTGCGGAGATGGCGAAGATTTCAGCATATTTAAAAGATTGTTCTCAAGAGACTTATGAATGGGAATGGAAGAAGTGGATAAATTATGTTCAGCATAAATATCAAACTAGGAAGTATCAAATAGCCTTTATTTAAAAATGTTATATAAGATAGAAACATTTTAGGGTTGAGGATAAAAATTTGTTAGAAAATGTTATATTAAGATAGAAATATTTTAAGGTTAAGGATGAAAATTTGTTAGAAAATGTTACATTATGATAGAAATATTTTTAAGGTAATCAGGATGAAAATTTATCTGAAAATGATATACCAAGATAGAAATAGGTTAATGTAATGAAGATGAAAATTTGTAAGGGGGAGGGAGGGGTTCAAGTTTTATATACAAAGGAGGGTTTTTTCCTTTTATCTGACATGAGCATACTAGGAAGTCTGGGGGGAGGGGAGGGTTAGGGTGGGCTGGGGAGGTTGGGAAGTTTGGGGGGGGTAGTGGGGGGGAAAAAGGGGGTGAAAATGTAATTGTAAAACTTTTGCAATAAAAAAAAAAAGATTTCATTGGTTTAGTGACTTCCTTTATGTCTTAACTTAAAGAAATGGGGTACATCCAAAACCAGTGAATTATGGGATGGCATGCAGATATAATACAATATATCTTGCAATACTAGACAACACAGTATCAACAGCAGAGACCTTCAAATTTCTAGGTTCTATCATATCTCAAGACCTAAAATGGACACCTAACATCAAAAACGTCATCAGAAAAGCACAACAAAGAATGTTCTTTCTGTGCCAATTCAGGAAGCTCAAATTGTCCAAGGAGCTGCTGATACAGTTCTACAGAACTATTGAGTCTGTCATCTGCATCTCTATAACAGTCTGGTTTGGTTCTGCAACCCAACAAGACAAACACAGACTTCAGAGGATAATTAGAACTGCAGAAACTACTACCAACCTTCCTTCCATTGAGGACCTGTATACTGCACGAGTCAAAAAGAGGGCTATGAAAATATTTTTTCAACTCCTACCCTCAAAACAACGCTATAGAGCACTGCACACCAAGACAACCAGATACAAGAACAGTTTTTCCTGAACGCCATCACTCTGCTAAACAAATAATTCCCTCAACAGTGTCAAACTATTCACATTAGGCTGCATTACTATTGCTATTCATCTTCTCATCGTTCCTGTTGCCCATCTCCTCTCACTTATGACTGCATGACTGTAACTTTGTTGCTTGTATCCTTGCAATTTATATTGATATTGATTGTTTCCTAGTATGATTTGATAGCTTATTGTACTGTATGACTGTCACTCCGTATTGTGCTTTGTGATTCTTGATGAGTGTATCTTGTCTTTTTATATACACTCAGAGCATATGCACCAAAGACAAATTCCTTGTGTGTCCAATTACACTTGGCCAATAAAGAATTCTATTCTATTCTATTCTATTCTATTCTATTCTATTCTATTCTATTCTATTCTATTCTATTCTATTCTATTCTATTCTATTCTATTCTATTCTATTCTATTCTATTCTATATAGGTTGGCTGCAATATAAATATGAGATATCCTATAAACAGTCACAGATCATGAGTGGCAAAGTTAGCTGCAATACAAATAGGATATATCCTGATGCATGAACAATTGTAGACTCTGAGTCAGCAGGATATGGAGAACTGGGGAGAATACAGTTCTAAAAAATGCCATAGAAATCTAAAGACAGTATGAAAGTACTTGATTTACAACCATTCATTCAATGACCAATTGAAATTACAATGACGCTGAAAAAATGGAATTCAGTGCTTGATTTGCAGGATGTCCATTTATCTTCACAATTATACTGATATCATCTATGCAAATGCCAGATGCTGAAGGATTGGTTGATGAATTCTATGGAAAATACAACAGATCAAACATCAAAGAAGGATGTTCTAATAATTTCGGACAATTTTCATGTAAAAGTTGAAGAGGAAGTTGCATTGGAAATGGTTTGAAAATTTGTAATAACAATGTACAGTACCATAGGATAATGACTAATAGACTTAGATACAGAAAATGGGGTTATGTGTCACTAGCCTATTATTTGAACAGCACAAAAGATGGTTCTACATTTGGATATCTTCAGATGAATCACCACGGCAATCAAATAGATTACATCTTGTGCAGCAAACAAATGGAAAAGCTCTATGGTGAATTGCAAAAGACTGCTGGGTACTGACTAGGGATCATCAACTACTAATCATAGAAATACACATCAGTTTAAAAAAGACCAGAAAAGATCCAATTCCAATGAGACATAATTAGAACCCATTTCAGAAGACTTGAGATTAGAAATAAATTCAGAGACCTGAACCTACTGATAAAAGACCTGAGGAATTGTAGGAAGAAGTTACAACAAACTTAGAGTGAAGAAAAAGAAAAAACTGGAAAGCATATAACAAAAGCCAGAAGGAAATGAAGACCACACTATTAAATAGACTGATTGACTGACTGACTGACTGACTGATTGATTGATTATGTGCCATCCAGTCAGTATCAACTCTGTATCAATCACATAGTTTTTCTCCATGATAATCTGTCTCTAAGATCTTTCAGGTCTTCCAATGGAGCACCTATTACCAAAAATAAGGCCATAGAAATATTTATATAAAGATGACTGGCAAAACCTGGAGGAAATCTTGGAAAAACTGGAGAACTTAGTGCAAATTTCCAACAAAGGCAAGAAAAGCTAAGATATATCTCAATTCAGAGTTCAGACAAACAGAGAAAAATAACAGAATGGGAAGAATTAGGGATCTATTTAAGAAAATAAGAGAAATCACAGCAATATCCCAATCATATGTCAGTGTCATAAGGAGAAAATATGGGAAAAAAGGTTAACGTGAGAAAAGAAAAAGACAACGAATACCAGAAAACCCGTATAAGAAGATCTGCTCAGATGATATTGTATTCAAGAAGGAAAAAAATGGGAAGAAGAACCAATGATGCTTGAGAAGAATGTTAGTGAGCTATAAAACAACTGGCAAATCAGAAAGCCCTGAGGATAGATAAATTCCTGCCAGTACTATTAAAGGAGGATGGCAGAGAAATAGTAAAGATTATGATGGGCCTCTGACAACAAATACGGGAAAAAGCAGCATAGTCTAAAGATAGGTAAAAGTTTATATCTCAGTGTCTAAAAAGAGAAATTTAAATGAATGTTCTATTTATAGGATACTAGCCTTAATACCATATGCAGGCAAAATATGGTTGATAATTCTACAGATGATAAGAGTTCTGTATGAAGTAACGATTGAAAAAGCAAGATTCAGAAAAAAACAGGGGAATACAGGTAGTCCTTGATTTACAACAGTTCATTTAGTAACCATTCAAAGTTACAAGAGCACTGAAAAATGTGACTTACGACCAGCAGTGGGTTGCTACCGGTTCGCACTGGATCAGGTGAACTGGTAACGGTGGTGGCGGGAGACTCCGCCCACCCATCCAGATGCTACTCCACATGCACAGAAGCACCACACGGGCGCATGAGTGTGTGCGTGCGCACGAGTGAACCGGTAGCAATAGGATTTGGAACCCGCCTCTGCTTACGACCATTTTTCACAGCATCCCCATGACCATGTGATCAAAATCCAGACACTTGGCAACTGGTTCATATTTATGACCATTGTTGTGTCCCAAGGTCGTGTGATCACTTTTTGCAACCTTCTTACAAGCAAAGTCAATCGGAAAGCCAGATTCACTTAACAACTGTGTTACTAACTTATCAACTGCAATGATTCACTTAACAACTGTGGCAAGAAAGGTCGTAAAACAGGGCAAAACTCGCTTTAACAAATTCTTACCTAACAACAGAAATTCTGGGCTCAATTGTGGTCATAAATCAAGGACTACCTGTATGAGACCCTATGACTAATATTAGATTGATGTTGGAAAGAACTCTACTTCCTTTGTAGGCAACCCCAACACTTTAACAGAGTCGATCATTTAAGAATTTGGAAGTCTCTTAAAGCAGTGGATATATCCCTGTATCTAATCCTTCTCTTTAAAAGTCTCTACAATAACCAGGAAGAAACTGTGAGAACAGAATTTAGTAACAGTGAAATTGGTTTACCATCAAAAAAAGTCAGTGCTACACTTTATTACCATGCCTATTCAGTGATTATGCAGAACACATCACATGGGTCATAGGCCTAAAAATGCTATAGGTTGGAGTCGAAATTGGTGAAAAGAATGTCAATAATCCGAGCTACATAGTCTACACAGCCTTGGTAACAGAAACTGTAGAAGATTTAAAAATAATCATCCTGAAAGTAAAATGGGAGAGCCAAAAGGTAGGATTTTCTTAAATCTCAAAACGTGAAGGATTATGCCAACTGGAAAACTAAATGAACGTTAAATTAAGCAATGTGAGAATAGAAGTAGTTGATGATTACAATTTTCTAGGCTCCAGAATTCATAGAGATGGTGATCATGCAAAAGGAATTTGGAAGAGAATGGAAATGGGCAAAAAAATAAATAAATAAATAAAAATAGGAAACTGACAAAAGGCTGAGACATTTCAGTCAAGGCAGCAGTTAGAATGGTCAGCTCAATGATACCTCCTGTTATGGAGTACAGATATGAGGAAAAGTCATTGTATAAGACCAAGAAGATGATTGACTCCTTTGAGCTACAATGCTGGAGAAAGTTGTTTCACGTTCAGTGAGAACCTCTCATTCAACACTAGAGAAAATCAAGCCAGAACACTCACTTGGAGCAAGGATCATGGAAGAGAAACTATTATATTTTGGAGCAGTGGTGAAATCCAATTTTTTTTACTACTGGTTCTGTGGGCGTGGCTTGGTGGGTTTGGTGTGGCTTAGTGGGTGTGGCATGGTAGGTGTGGCAGGGGAAGGATATTGCAAAATCTCCATTCCCACCCCACTCCAGGGGAAGGATACTGCAGAATCCCCATTCCCTCCCCACTCATGGGAGAAGGATTTTTCAAAATGTCCATTCCCACCCCACTCCACTGGGGCCAGCCAGAGATAGTATCTGCCGGCTCTCCAAACTGCTTAAAATTTCCGCTACCGGTTCTCCAGAACTTGTCAGAACCTGCTGGATTCCCCCCCCTCGCTTTGGAGGCATCATGAGGGATGATGCATCTATGGAAAAGATGATGAACATGTGCAAGAGGGAAAGAAGTAGAAAATGCCAAAAATGCATGAGGCTGGTAAAGCCACAGGTAGAGCACAGGAAGCCACAGAAATGGACCTGCAGGAATTGTCTCGAGTAGTGAGAGATAGGATAGCATGGACAGATTTTGTCAAGGTAACCACTAGGAATTTGCTTTAGCACAACAGAGCATAACAACAATTCTGCTTCGCTTGTGTTTTTTGGGGATCAAAAAAATACAATACGATTGATCAATGAGCTTTCTTAACTTAGCCTATTTTTCCCTTCAAAATCCTCTCTCGTACCTCACCTTGTGCCTCTGTCAGGAGCAGGTTTCAAAGCTCTACTGGCCTCTGGGAGAAATCCAGCATTCTCCAGAGGCAGGCCATGTAATCCTGAGGGACTCCATTCACCCATCCCTTTTACATGTAGAAACACAAGCCCAGCCTTTCCTGCTACATAATTAATGTTCACAAATTGCTCACATTTTCCCTTTGGTTTCTCTCCACATTTGTCATTATTCCATTAACTACCGCTTTGCTTCTCCTTTATTTATTTATAGGCCCAACTGTTGCTTTGCAGTGCTGAGGACTGGAATAGGCCTTCGGTACCATCTAAGGGGGCAGCGTCTTCCCATGTCAGGAACTAGAAAGCAGCCTATGAAAAGAAGGACTAGGGGAGACATGATAGCAGTGTTCCAATATCACAGGGGCTGCCACAAAGAAGAGGGAGTCAAGCTATTCTCCAAAGCAACTGAGGGCAGAACAAGAAGCAATGGGTGGAAATTAACCAAGGACAGAAGCAACTTAGAACTAAGGAGAATTTTCCTGGCAGAACAATTAATCAGTGGAATAACTTGCCTCCAAAAGTTGTGAATGCTCCAACACTGGAAATTTTAAAGAAGATATTGGATAACCATTTGTCTGAATTGGTGTAGGGTTTCCTATCTAAGCAGGGGGTTGGACTAGAAGACCTCCAAGGTACCTTCCAATTCCGTTTATTCTGTCCCGTCCTGTCCTGTCCTATCCTATCCTATCCTATCCTATCCTATCCTATCCTATCCTATCCTATCCTATCCTATCCTATCCTATCCTATCCTATTAACAGGAAGGTTTGCAGTGGGGCAGTGACAGTTAATGGCAAATGATGTGAGCCAAACATTAAAGGTGATATTTCATTTATCAGTGGTACAGTCAGGATATAGGGTGTCAAGATAGATATTATTGACCCTAGTTGGAAAATGAGTATGGAGGGAGAAATCAGGCAAACATAGTAAAACTGGCAAATTAAGATGTTCCAGTAAGTGAAATGATAGACAAAAGAGCATAGTCTCTCTGTAAAACCGGTAAGATCAGAAACTAAAATGTCTAGGACATTTTTGTAAAATGGGAAATTGTTATGAACCACAGTGTGAACAATAAATTGGATAATGGTGATGATGAGGATGATAATGAATGGTGATTTAGTCATCAGTCTCTGGCAACTCCATCATCCTCTTGATAATTGCTACATAGTTAATTAATGTTCAACTTTTTGTCATTCTTGGCACAATCAAGCTTTAACTTGAGCATATCAAGCAAAGCTCACCCAACTTCAGTGCTTGAAAGAAAAAAAATACTTCTTTATTTTTACAAGAATCTTGACTATACTCAAAAACTATGTGGCACCTTCACCTCCTTTTGTATTCTGAGCATTTCCATCTCTTATTTAAGTTGCATTCATGTTCAAACACATTCACCAATATCCTTCTTCCATTTCCCTCAATTTTGGTCATTTCCATGTTTCCTTTTTTTTCTGAGTTCCTCAAATGGTAGTCTTGAACTCAGAGTTTTCTCATGAAGCAGACTTCCCCAGGTTAGAATGGCTAGCTAAATTCCAGTCTAAGTCTAGCATCCCAATCTTGCATTACTGGTAATTCTGGAAGTTGTAATCACAACACAATTGGAAAGCATCTGGTTGGCGAAGACTTCTCTAAAGAGTCAAATATTCAAGGTATCTTTGAAAATATGGAGATAGCCCTTCTGAATCAAAGTCAGGCACACTTTGATCCAACAGTTTGTAATCTGCATTTGATGGATCAACCAGATGCCTCTGAAGTGCTCACAGGCAAGACGTGAAAACATATATGTCGTCCCTGACATAGGAGTAAAATGAATTTTCAAGATTCATAGTCCTTAGATATTTTTTCATCAATTTATCTTTTAAAGCCATACAAGAAATCATGTCTAGTAATAAGAAATTTCACAAATTAATTATGTACTGTGTGAATACATTCTTTTTTTTTTATTTGCCTAAGCATCTTCAACTCAGCCATCTTGGTTTTAAAGAACTATTGCTACTGCTTTCAAGTATGGATTTATTTATTTACTTACTTACTTACTTACTTCCCATCTTTATTATTTTTACAAATAATTCAAGGCAGCAAACCTATTCAATACACCTTCCTCCTCCTATTTTCCCCACAACAACTTCCTTGTGAGGTGGGTTGAGCTGAGAGAGAGTGACTAGCCCAAAGTCCCCCAGCTGGCTTTCATGACTAAGGCGGTACTTGAACTCATGATCTCTTGCATTGTAGCCTCTAAGAGCCTCTAACTGGCTCTTAGTTTACATGGTAGTCCTTTGTAGATTTTTAAATCCTGTGCTATAAATATAATCCTTTGTCCCTCTATTGTTCCTTCTTTATATACATAAATTGCTATGTTTGTCATGATTTCAATTGTCCTTTTATGCTCTGTTAGGTCCGAAATAAAATAACAGAGTTGATTTGGCTCCTGCATGTTTTAAAGACAATGACACTTCTCTAACTTGTCTTTGAACTATGGATCTACAGAATTCCTTGTACAAATTCCAGGCATTACAGTTTTGTTTTGTGAATGCATTGGCACATTCCATTCAGTGTATGGATGGATATGTGTATGTGCAAAATGGATGAAGTCATTTTGGACTTTCAGATAGGATTCTTGCATTTTCAAAATAGATCAAGAATTTTGGCTGTAGGCCAAAGTGGGTGAGCCGAATGAGATGTGTCAAGGTGAGAAGAACTAACATGTTTCTATCCCCCACACCTGAGTAAGCCAGAATGTGTGCAGAATACAGGATACTGGTCAGTGCAATGAAGGAAACCTTCCCTTGTCTCACCTGCCTATTCATCAAATCTTGAAATGCTGGCCCACTGCAATGATGCTTGATTCCTACAGCCAGGCCAATTGCCAACAGTGCCAATATATTGTATGCCATGGCTGTTGTTACGTGAACCTTGTTCTGACAAGAGACAGAAAAAGGAAAGCAAATAAGTCAATTATAGAGAGACATCAAATGAGCCCAGCCCAGCATTGCTCCAAGATGCAGCCAACAGAGAGCCTTGGAAATTAAAGGAGCGGTGGGTGGGAAGAGGACCAGGCAGCCTCGGAAAGTACCACACATAACAATTACATGTTCTTTTATGACAGCCATTGTCAAAAGATTAAAGAACTCAAATGAAGTTGCTCCATGCCACCGCCTCCCATGGCACAGATGCATAAAGCTGAACAAAAGCAATTAACGCACCCAGGAAATTAGAACCGCAACCCCTTCCTCAGCTTTGTGGAGGGGTTGCCAGCTCTCCCAGTGTTGCCTGTGTTGTGGCTGCTTCATTTTCCCCTCGCTGCATTTGCTGCTTTGATTGAAATGGAAGAGGAACAAAGAGAAATAACAAAGGGAAGGTGAAAATAATCATCTGATGTTACCATCTCCGTCTTGGAGTTACTGTGTCGCTCAGGCCATTCTGCCTCTGGCTGCCTTAGTTTAGAATATGAGAATGAGATGGGATTTGGGGAGTTTTAAATGCATTTCGGATGGTTGGTCTGTATGCGCACTGAAGAGGGACAGCCCAGACAGAAACTTGTCTACCAATTTTTAAGGAATTAAATTTGGCCTATGTGCTATTGCTTAAGAAAAGTATACCTTAATCAGGCTGACTTATTCTTGAGTGCAAGCAGATCCTCCTGCATATGCTTCAACTCCAACTTTGGTTTGGCTGGGGGCCTGAATTACAGATAGACCTCAACCTAGGACCACAATTGAAACAAGAATTTCTGTTGCTAAGCAAGGTGGCTGTTAAGAGAATCACACCCGATTTTATAACCATATTTTTTTTGGCCATGGTTGGTAAGTGATCAGTTGTTATGTGATTCATGCAGTTGTTAAGTGAATCCAGTTCTGCCCCCTCTCCCATTGTCTTTGCTTGTCAGAAGCCTCCTGGGACGGTTGCAAATGAGGGTGAGGATTTGTTCTCTGAGCTTGTGGGCTGGTTTCCGAATGTTTCATCACCAGGCTAGGTAACATCTTCAGCAGTATTTAGGGAACAAGTCAGTGTCAGTGTTGTTCTGTTTATAAAGGCTTCAGGTATGGGTGTGTCAACCGAGGGTCTTGAGATGGGTCAGGTGTGAGTCATGGTGAGTCAGGTGTGATGAGCTTTGTGATGGGGAGGTTACATCAGGTCAGGATCACTGGGAGGTGAACTACTGGTGGGGGGGACATTGCGTGGGTTGGTTGAGGGTCAGTGCTGTCTTTGGTTGGCTGTGTGGTTGATTTGGATTCTGAGGGGTTTGTAGGCTGGCTGTAGGTCAATGTGTCTTTTGATGGAATTACTTGTGGAGTGTCAGCCTTCGGTGAACTCACGACAGTGGTGGGTTGCTTCCAGTTTGGTCCGGTTCTTGCAAACCGATAGTAACGGTGGCGGGAAGCTCCGCCCAGCCACCCGGATGTCATTATGAATGACCTGCGCATGCACAGAAGCTTCTGTGCATGCACACACACGTGCTCCCGTTGCGAACCAGTAGCGGAGGTGAGTAGAACCCACCCCTGACTCACAAATGTGGCTGGTGGTAGTGTGGCTAATGATTTTTGTGTTGCTCCAATCGAATTGGTGGTGTTTGGTGTCGGTGTGGGTAGAGATTAAGGATTTGGGATCATGGAGTTTGCCTGCCAGCTGGTGTTTATGGATTCTGGATTTTTTTTTTATTGAAAAAGTTTTTCAAATACAGATTTTTCCCCACTTTCCCCCCTCCCTCCTCCCTAACCCCCTCCCTCTCCCCTCCCCCCATGGCTTCTCCAAAATAAAATCCAAAGTAATATCAAATAATATAATACTTTATATTACTTTATAATACTTTTACCCCACCCCCCACATGCTAACCATTTCTTTTCTAACATTATTATTATATCCCCCCTATACTATACCTTTTGAAGCAACCTTCAGCTATATAACTATATAATAATCCTAATTTAACATTTATTCAGCTCATAATCTACTCATTTTTTCCACCCCCATACATATATCTCTTAATTCACATCTTTTACGTATATTTATATCTAAACATAACATCCCTTTTCCTAAACTAAACATTCAGTAACCTAACCTATCTCCACCCATTTTCCTACAGGTCTACCATACATGTTATTTTTAATATCTTTGTTCTTCTGCCCACACCACATAACTAAAAAATATTTCCATATATAAATAAAATACTCAAATGACTTTAAATTTGTAATCCATATAGTATCTTCTGTAATGTCTTTCAACTAGATTATTAATTCCATCACCCATCTTAGGGTAACATCAGGTTCAGCTTCCAACAGTATGTTCAATCTTCCATTACCATCTGCCCCCATCAATAATAAGTATTTTCGTACATAAAAAACCACCCAAGTGACTTTATATTTATATTTCATGTAATATCTTCTGTAGTGTCTTATCTAGATTGTTAATTCCAACCACCGTCTTCGGGTAACAGCCAGATCTTCTGCATGCCCCAATCCCATAGTTCTCTTGCCTTATAACTCAGCATATGCATAATCCATTTTTCAAAGAGTCCAAAAGTTCCAATCCACTCAATCAATGGGCATCTTCCACATCCCGAAAGCACCAGCACTGCAGAGATCTGTTATTCTTCTCAAAATAGTATAAATCAATAATTTGCCTCAATTATATTTTCATGTGTCAGCCATCTATAAGTCCCGCTTGTTATATTATCGTCTCTTAAGTAACTGGTATTAGACTGTTGTTTAGTTTAAAATTTTTTAGTTTTGTAGAACCTGCTTCTTCTTTTCTTAGCTTTTTGTGGTTTGGATCTCCATCCTAGTTGTCTTTCTAGAACTTGTATATCAGCTGATTGAGTTCCACGCTGGTCTGTAGCTTGATAAGACATCTCATTAAAGTCCAAAGCCGCCTCTCTCATATTTATAGGTAATCCAACTATAACCTCTGAAGGAAAATCCAAAAACGGCTCATCCGGAAGGGCCTCTGTAACTTGTTGTTTTTCCACCACCTCCATCTCCATCTGCTTAACCTGAGTTTTAATCTCTTGTTCATTTTGCTTTTCTTTATTCCCCTCCTGTGTTCCCAACACTGAAAGCATACATGAAGATGTTGGATCCATTTTAAGAACCTTGTAATAAAATTCTTCTGCTTTTTCAACAGTATTTAGTTGATATCTTTCTCCTTGGTATCTCGATATTATACCAACTGGAACGTCTCACCTAAATGGGATGTTTTGTTTCTTTAGCTCAGTCACTAAAAATCCAAATTCTTTTCTATCTTTTAACATCTTGGGCGGCAACTCTTTATATATCCAAATCTTCCTTCCATTCATTTCTAGAGTGGAGTTAAAAGACTTTTGCACAATATCATTTCTTATTCCTTTGTCAGTAAAGTAAATCACCACATCTCTAGGCAACTGCTTTTGCTTTGCCACCCAGGAGTTTACTCTGTAGGCCTTATCAATCTTGCAGGATACCTCTTCAGAACTAACCTTTAAAATCCCAGCCAGAACTTGAGCAGACATCTTTCTCAAATCATCTCTGTTATTTTCCTGTCGTCCCCTTATTCTGACCGCAAATTCCATGGACCTGTATTGCATCATTGTAACTTATTTTTCAATCCTTTGTTTTATATTATCTGCATTATAGGTCCTGTAATCAGCTTCCTTTATTTTAGATTTTACTTCTGAGCTATTATCTTGAATATTTATCAAATCATTTTCAATTCTTTGTATTTTATTGTCCAGATTATCAATCTTATCATCAGCTTCCTTCATTTTAGACTCTAATTCTAAGTTGGTATCTTTAACCATCTTTGTAAATATTTCTGAGAAGGTTTCCAAAGCTGTTATAATCTGTTGTTTCAGATTAGCATACTTTCGTTGTACCAGTGATGTTTGTCCCATGTAGAATTCGTTACAATCGTTACAGTTGATTTTGGAGATTACTTTGTTTCTTTCATCCATTCTTTCAAGGTTACAAATGGTGATCACATGGCCCTGGGATAGTGCAACTGTAATAAATGCATGCTGCGATATTCGTAAGTGTGACCAACAGTTATAAATCATGTTTTTAGTGCTGTTATAACTTCAAACGGTCAGTAGCCGAATAATTGTAAGTTGAGGACTCCCTGTATCCCATCTTATTTACATGCACCTAGAAATATATAAAGCTGGGAAACAGCCAAGGCAAATCACAACACAGAATGATAATCCTTCTGCTTTCTTTGCTGTTAATCCCTCCACCATCCACAATAGTCTATTGCTTTAGCACATGGAGTTTCAATATGCATTTCTTTTAATATATGCCTTTTTGGTATGACCTGTGTCTGCTGTATTTACTTTTTCCGAGTACATCTCCTATAACAAATCACATTTCATGTATATTTGCCCCTAATATTTTCTTTTTTGGAGTTTTATTTTATTTACATCTTTATTTATCAAACTTCTATACTTCCCATCATGCTTGCATACCTCAGGGCAGTTGCAACATGAAGATTTGCAAACTGAAACATCTCATTTTGAAAAAAAAAAAGGATTGCCATGTATAAATGTGCTGTATTGCACGTATAGATTTGGGTGGGTGGTGGGTGGGAGAAAACTGGGCAAGCTTGTACAAAAATAGAAACCGAATTAATTTCGCCATCCTTTCTCAAGAAAGAGGCAGGAATCATAACTACCCTTCTCACGATTTAGCAGAGGGGAGTTTGTAGTAGCAAAGCCTTTAAAAGCAAAATTGTACAAGCCTGTTTCTACAGCAGGACCTGCTTGTAGCATCAAAATGGCTGCTCTGATGCGCAAGGCCTGAAGTCAGCCTGGCCTGCTGTTAAAAGCCAAACTTTCCAAGAGAGACATACAGAAGACTCCACTACTGCTGCTGCTGGTGTATCTTCCCACTGGCTCAGCCCTCGGATGTTTTTATCTTTCCTGCCACTCACAGAACAATCCACAAGGGAGGAATTAAGAGTAAAATATGGGGCATTAGCTGACGTCTTCCCAGTTAATGTGGCGCATATCCATTACCATAATAACTAGCTGCTTAATAACTGGCTTCCTGGCTAATGCTAATTGCAATACATAATGATATTTCTGAGCTGGAGGTGGCCTCCCTTCAACAGCAGCATCTCCCTGGGCTCTGTTTGTGTTGTGAAAGCCAAGGGTCTCTTTGAGAATTCAGGGGAGAAGACACCGAGCCAAACCGACAGCCATTCTTGTATGCCTGCCAGAAACCACATCTGATGATAAAAGCCATTAAAGGTCACCAGGGAATAGAAAACTATTTATGTTAAATGTCACAGATTACGGCCTGGGGAATCAGAAATCACACTTTAAGTGGCTTCAGTGGCACATGTCAACTTTAAACAACAATCTCAACCCAACCTCTTTGGCAAATAGATAGGGATGCTTTGCAGGTGGAGTGGCTTAAGTTGCTCCAGAAAGCATCTGATGAGCATTGCTCCCCAGGAGAAAAGCAAGAGAGGAGACATTCTTTTGGCTGCTATCTAGAAGTGGGCTCCAGCAATCACATGGATTCAGGGTAATAGGTGGATGTGAAAGCCCCCATTCTCTTAACCAAGACTGTCAAGATCTGGCTATGCCAAATGGCATGGGAGTCTAAGAGTGTAATGCAGCCCTGGAGGTGGCTGATAGGTTGAAGACAACTGCCTTTTCATTTTCCAGTCATTGTATTCAACTCTGATTTAATTCTCTTTTCAAGTATGGCTTTTATATGAGTCTATCATTTCATTTGTTAAACCACCCAAAGCTACACAAGTGTGATGGGACAGCACTGAAATTTGATAACTAAATAAGAGGATGGAAACGCTCAGTATTTAGTTAAGGGAACTTAATATACTCTGTTGATGGAGAAGGGAGATTCTATTGGAATAATATTTGTAATCCATAACAGATATTTTAGTCTAGTCATATATTTAATCTACTACTACATTTCCTCCTGGGAGAAGACTACAAGTGTTCCTTGATTTGCAACCATTCATTTTGTGACCGTTTGAAGTTATAACAGCACTGAAAAAAGTGACTTATGAGAAATGTTCACATTTACTACCATTTGCAGCATCCCTATGGTCACGTGATCAAAATTCAGACGCTTGGCGTATTTATGACGGGTTGCAGTTTCCCAGGGTTATTTTGTGACCATCTGACAAGCAAAGTCAATGGGGAAGCCAGTTTCACTTAACAACTATTACCAACTTAACAACTGCAGTGATTCACTTAACAACTGTAACAAGAAAGATCAGAAAATGGGAGCATAGCTCACTTAACAATTGTCTTGCTTAGCGATATAAATTTTGGACACAATTGTGGTTGTAAATTGAGGACTACCTGTACAGAGCAAGATAATCCTCAGGCATATGGAAGTTCAAACTTGGAGGTTGTATGGTGATTATCATCAACGTACAACCTCCAAGTGCCTGGGACTTGGCCCCTTGGCCATTTCTTTTATTCCCTCAAGTAAAAAACAAGGCAGCTTTCAGGGATACTGAAATAGCAGCAACTTAAAAACGGATGCATGTTTTTCATGCAGGATGTAATTAGCCTGTGTAATACACTATAATGCGATATGTTTGAGGGCAACCATTATAATGAGATTTAGATGAAAGATCTCGCATCTTTTTAGCTGTGACAAGAAGATTTTGGGCTGAATAAATTAATATTGCAAACTTGCAAAGAAGGTATGTACAAGCTCCTGCTTGTACATAATTGGACTAGTAGTTATTAGATCACTTCTGGGAGGATTGTGTCTGACACCATTTTTATTATTATTAATTGCATTTGTTTGCCATTCCCTTTGCTCCAAGGAGGTCAGAGAACTCTGAATGAGGTTTCTCAATTTTCACAGAGTTGAAGAAACCGAATTGGCAGGGGGATTGGAGATTGTCTGGACCAGCTTCTTGCTTAGTTCAGACTCTGAAATACAGCTTGTTGTCCATCTTTTAATAAATGCCTCTAACAAAGAAGAACATTTTTCCACTGCATCTCTTCAAGGCAGTCTGGTTAGGAGATTTCTTCCAAGATTTGGGTTAAAACTGCTTCCTGCAGTTCCTACTCATTGAGTCTATCTTTTGGATTATAGTCTTTTAAATATCTGAAAACTGCAACCACATCTCCCTTTAAACTTCTCTAGGCCAAACTTATCTAGTTGTAATTGGTCCTCAGTCTCTTACTATTCCTCCTCCCTTCCACTTGAGTTTTTCCCACTATGTATGATCTGGTTTCTCGGTGCTTTTCTTAAGTTTTGGTACAGAATAAGGGTTTTCTTAAATCTGGGCATTAGGCTTCCATTAATACTTCTTAAAATTCTTCTGGATTTCTTTTATTGGATTCTTCACACTGCTGATTCATATTGAATTTGTGATTGATTAAGGCAAAGAGCCTCTTAACATCTTTCCAGACTTCGTTGCTCAATTGTCCTTTCAAAGCTGATGTCCTCCAGATATTATGGGCTATAATTCCCATTGACACAAGGCAGTAGCAATGGCAGGAATTGTGCCCTGATGCATCTGAAATTCAACAGTTTGAGGAGAGTTGCAGAAGGCCAAAAGGTGGCTGGTTGTAGCTTATTCACAGCTGAATTCACACAATACACTTAAGTGGGTCAGTTCAAGAACTAGCAGGTATATTCACATACTATATTTAGTCTGGTTGCTTTTGATGATCAATGCTGAGTTATGCTGACTCTATAATACCATCTTAGGTATTCATCATTTTGCTTTTGCTTTTCAGTACACATGCATACAGACAAAAGGCTTGGTTAATTATAACTTTTTTTCTTTTGTGATTTAGTGTTCTATGTGAACCAGCCCTTTGAATTAATTTATGGTGCAGAATTTTATATCAGAATATTAGGCAAAAAGGTAAGCATATTGCATGAATCCTAGAGGATTTCCCCCCCTCTTTTTTTTTTTTTTTGCTAAATGAGATTTAAGTCCTGGCAGGTGTCCAGTTTTAAATCAACTTTACCTTCTGGCTAGTAAACTTAACTATACTATCATCAAGAAAAACAAAAAGGAATGAGTTAACAACTTCAAAACCTTGAGGAAGAAGATGTTCTGTGATGTTTTTGTGTTCTTTGTGGGTACAACAGGAAATTATTGACAGTATTATCGATAATGTAGAAATATGTTTCTAAATTATAGTTTAAAGTTCCACATATATGTTTCCTTTCACCTTTCCTCGCCCCTTCTCCCACAGAGGGGAGAAGATTGTTCTAAGATTCCTTACAGGGGGACCCTCTGGAATGAGTTGCCCCCGGAGATACGGTGGATCCCGGATCTGCGCACTTTCCGCCGTGCCTTAAAGACGTTTTTGTTTCATCAAGCTGGGCTGACCTGATCATACTTTTTAAATTGCTTTAATTTTAAATTGCTAAATTATGGGTTTTAATATGGGGGTGTTTTAACTGAGGGCCAAATTAATTTAATTGGTTTTTAATATTGTTTTAATTTTTGTATTTTCTGTATTTTATCTGCTGGCTGTTAACCGCCCTGAGTCCTTCGGGAGGAGGGTGGTATACAAATATAATTTTATATTTTATATTTTATATTTTTTATATTTTATAATATAATCCTTTCTAAGGTGGGTAAAATGAGGACCCGGTTTGTGGGGGCAATAAGCTGACTTTGTATAAAATATACAAAAGTATGAAGGCTATTGCTTAACGCATTGTAAGCCGCCCTGAGTCTCCGGAGAAGGGCGGCATATAAAATAAATAAAATAATAAATAAATAAATAATAAACTAACTAACTAACTACGAATTACAGTGTTTAACTACATTTATCCAACAGACTTGTATAATATCTCATGGCCTGATGTTGAGTTATTCATACTAGAGCTTCTCACTTTTCAACAACTAAAACAAATCATTAATAGTTGAAAATGGAAGCAAACACATTTGCTCCCCATTGCTGTTCATAAGAGAAGTTGAGACAGGTTTAAGGTTCATCTTCATACAACTAAAGCATCATGTTTGATGGAACTTGAATGCAACCACGTTTGTGAACACTAAGGTTAGGCAAACAAGTTGGCTTTCACAGAGTTTACTTTCTTTTTCTTTACTTTATTTTGAATTTATATACCGCCCTACTCCCGAAGGACTCAGGACTGTGAACAGCCAAAAGATGAAACACACATAATACAAAATTTAAAAACAATGTAAAAGCACATTAAATAATTTGGCCCAAACAATTTAAAACACACCTATTGTTTTAAAACAAATTTAAAATTAACAATTAAAAAAGAGGTTAGGCCAGGCCAGCCTGTTGAAATAAAAAGGTCTTGAGGGCACGGTGGAAAGTGCGTAAGTCCGGGATCCTCCGTATCTCCAGGGGAGCTCGTTCCAGATGGCAGGTGCCCCCACAGAGAAGGCTCTCCCCCTGGGGGCCACCAGTTGACACTGTTTGGCCGATGGCACCCTGAGGAGCCCCTCTCTATGGGAGTGTACTGGCCGGTGAGAGGCTACTGGTGGCAGAAGGCGATCTCGTAAGTACCCAGGTCCTAAGCCATGGAGCGCTCTAAAGGTGGTAACCAAGACCTTGAAACACACCCAGAAGACCACTGGGAGCCAGTGCAGCTCACGCAGGAGAGGTGTTACATGGGAACGCCACACGCTCCCATAACCACCCGCACGGCCGCATTCTGGACCAGTTGGAGCCTCTGGGTGCTCCTCAAGGAGAGCCCCATGTAGAGGGCATTACAGTAGTCCAGGCGGGAGGTGACAGCATGAATGACCATACGTAAGGAGTCCCGATCCAGAAAGGGACGCAACTGGCAGATCAGGCAGACCTGATAGAAAGTCCTCCTGGCCACAGCCATCAAATGCTCTTCTAAAGACAGCCGTGAATCCAGGAGGACACCCAAGTTGTGAGCCCTCTCTGTGGGGGCCAATGACTCGCCCCCAATAGTCAGTGATGGCACCAGCTGACTATATCGGGATGCCGGAAACCACAGCCACTCTGTCTTGAATGGGTTGAGCCTGAGTCTGTTTCTCCCCATCCAGATCCACACAGCCTCCAGGCACCGGGACATCACTTCCAGGGCATCATTGGGGTGGTCCGGGGTGGAGGTGTACAGCTGAGTATCATCAGCGTACTGATGGTACTTCACCCTGAAACCACGGATGATCTCACCCAGTGGCTTCACATAAATGTTGAACAGAAGGGGTGAGAGGATCGACCCCTGTGGCACCCCACATACAGGCACCTTGGGGTTGACCTCTGCCCCCCTGCCAACACAGACTGAGACCGGTCAGAGAGAAAGGAGGAGAACCACCGCAACACGGTGCCCCCCACCCCTAACTCTTCCAACCGGTGCAGCATGATACCATGGTCGATGGTATCAAAAGCCACTGAGAGGTCTAATAGGACCAGGGCAGAAGAACAACCCCTCTGTTATGTTATGTTGAAAGACAACATAGCTTGCTCCTCTAGGTGATTTGGTCTTTGTGTGTGTGTGTGTGTGTCTGTGAAAAGCTGGAGTGCTAGTTTTTTTTTTCTCCAAGTTGCTAGTTTTTTTTATATATATTATAGAGAGAGTTTTTATCCTGGAGAACATTTAGTTTCCCAACTTGGCTATGCAATTGTTGATGTCCTTGTTGGACCCTCTAAAACTCCGCCTGGGATCTCCTCGCCCTCCTCCATTCCTGAGGAAGAAGCACGTCTATAGTAGGTTACTGATGGATGATTTGAAAATTTCTCCCTCTGAAGCTTATGAGGAGAGAAGCAACAGCTAGAAAAGAGCTGGGTGAGCAACATAATGTCAGAAGAAGGGTCTCTGTGCTTCTTAGGGAATCAAATACAGCCATTGCCAAATAGTCAAGGCACTTCCCATTAGGTTCCCTGAATGTGTAATTTCAACAATTAGCCCATAATTAAGTAATTATTGGAGAAAAAGGTGCCATAGGCATGGGAGTTGCTTCTGCCTGTAGAGAGGAAAAGAGGATCATAAAAGGCTGCAAAAGTTTATAACCCTCATTTGGTGCTTCTTACAGCTGTCACCAGAGGAAAAAGTCAGGGGTGAAATGCTACTGGTTCGCAACGGTTCGGGCGAACTGGTAGTGATAAAATCTACCAGTTTGGGCGAATCAGTAGTAAAAAAAGGCTACCGATTCTGGTGAACCGGTAGATAAAAAGCTGATGGTTTTGGGTGAACCAGTAGTTTAAAAAAGCTACCGGTTTGTTTGAACTGGTATTTCCAACGATCAGCTGTGTCTCGTGATTTATATTTATTTTATTTTATTTATTTATTTATTTGGAATTTAGATACCGCCCTTTTCCCGGAGGACTCAGGGCGGTATACAGCCACAAATAAGAAACATAAAATACAAACATTAAAAACAATTAAAAGAATATATATCTATTTGGCCCCATAATTTAAAAAGTGACAAACCAATTAAAAACATTTAAAAAAATTTTAAGCCAGCCCAGCTTGCTGGAAAAGGAAAGTTTTAAGGGCACGGTGGAAGACACCGAGGTCTTGGATTCTCCTTATCTCTGGGGGCAGCTGATTCCAGAGGGTAGGTGCCCCCACAGAGAAGGCCCTCCCCCTGGGGGTCACCAGCCTACATTGTTTGGCTGATGGCACCCCGAGGAGGCCCTCTCTGTGTGAGTGCACAGGTCGATGGGAGGTCATCGGTAGCAGCAGGCAGTCTCGAAGATAACTAGGTCCTGTGCCATGGAGCGCTTTAAAGGTAACCAAAACCTTGAAGTGCACCTGGAAGACCACTGGGAGCCAGTGCAGCTCACTCAGGAGAGCTGTTATGTGGGAGCGCCATGCAGCTCCCGTAACTACCCGCATGGCCGCATTCTGGACCAGTTGGAGCCTCCGGGTGCTCTTCAAGGGGAGCCCCATGTAGAGAGCATTACAGTAGTCCAGGCGAGAGGTGACGAGGGCGTGAGTGACTGTGCACAGGGAATCCCGATCAAGAAAGGGCCGCAACTGGTGGATCAGGCGAACCTGACAAAAGGTCCCCCTGGCTACAGCCATCAGATGTTCCTCCAAGGACAGCTGCGTATCCAGGAGGATTCCCAGATTGTGAGCCCTCTCCGCGTGGGCCAAAGACCCCCTATTCCTATTTGCTAGGAAGCAGGAAATCCTGCTTTCTAGAGAAGCTAAATCGTGCGGCACAGCTGTTCCCCCCCCCCGCTGTTCTACTTACCTTCCCAAGCCTCGTTTTTCCATGCAAAGCGCGTGTTTGGTGCACACTGTGCATGCATGTGCAGCGTGCTTTTGGCATGCATTGCGCATGCACGCATGCATGGGCAGCAAACCGGTAGCAATCAGCAGAGGATTTCACCACTGGAAAAAGTGGAATATGACTGCCTGAAAGGAGGCAAGGTGTGAAACTCTGGAAAAGTAAATACAGAAATACAGAATAACAGAGTTGGAAGGGACCTTGGAGAAGTCCAACCCCCTGCTCAAGCAGGAGACACTGTACCATTTCAGACAAATAGCTGTCCAATGTCTTTTTTTAAAAAGCTCCAGTAATGGAGCTCCACAACTTCTGAAGGCAAGCTGGTCCACTGATTAATTGTTCTCATTGTCAGGAAATTTCTTTTTATTTCTAGGTTGGACTGACTGGAGAGACTCTAGAAAAGAGTGACTGCTTTGCACACTTTCAAAATTGGAAGTAGGAATTGCCAGAGAAAAAGTGACTTCTGTAACTTGGAGAGGCCCCCATCACTCTAAACATAAATTGGCCTCACCAGGATCCAATTGTCAAATTATGTCATGTCACATTTATCATTCTGAGATGACTTTGTGGATTTGTCAGTCAGCACAGATTCTTTTCTTCCAGCTTTTCATAGGAAGCTGATAGTTTTGTTTTGTTTTCCCCAAAGGAGGGGGACTGGTGGTCTACATTATTTCAGCAGTTGGCTGTGTGAAATCTGAACAATTTATTCTGCAAAGATAAATGTGTAAAAATGTGATTGCAATGTTTTCACAAATAGATGCCGGAGAATATATTTGATTAATAAAAGACGTATCCATAGCGGCATTTTTAGAAATAAAATAAAAACCTAATTTTTTAATACATTACTCATCCAGATTTGTGGGGGGAAAGTAGCTGGTGCATACTGAAAAGTAACAAATCTGCATTGTAATTGAGCATGGAAAAGCAAACCTATTTTTCCACTGACTGTGGAATCTGCATTAATGAGTGGGGAAATAGAGCCAGCTGTTCATACCCACACCAGTTTAATTAATCAAGAATAAGAAGTTGTTCTTATGCACTTTCCCTTGCCTCGTAGCACCCTTGGGCTGACTGCTTTATTCTAAACATGGAGATTGTAGACTTTTGTAGTGTGCTGAAAGATGTTAGAGAGTTTACATTCTGAGATGTATTATTCAAAAAGTCATATTTGTAAGAAGACATGGAAAATTTTTTGCAACACAAATAGAAAAATATAATTCCTTTCCCTTACAACTGTTAGATCGGATATGGAATAGATTTGATCAAGCCTTTCCTTTTTTCCTTTTTCAAAAACAACCAGAATTAATATCAATGTGCATATCTCTACTATCAACATGTAACTCGTTTTGTCCAACTCTGCATAGAGCATCTTTAGGGATGTATATTTTTATGCTTGCACGGCTGACTAATGTGGTTCACTGAATTTAATGCCCATCAGAATCCACAGGATAAATCTATAATGAATGTCAATTAAGTCAATTGATTATCTCCACTATTAGATGAAATATGTAGATATGGGGTGGGGCTTGCTGCAGTGATTCCTCCACCCTAAAGCTGTTCCATTGTACATATTATTCATTTTTGGATGAGGGTTGCTATTAATCTACTCGGAGGACACGTCTATGACAATTCGCCCACGGCCAACTCCCAATGGACAATTTGCCATGGCCAACTCGTTGGAGGACAACTCACTACGGGACAAGAGTTACACTAATATCAAAGAAATGGTGGAATAGAATCATTAAAGAAAGGTTGCAAAAGGATGGGCAGAATGAAATGCAAATGGCAAAAATTAAAATATTTTTAAAATTTATTTTAAATAATTAAATACAACTGTTAAATTGTACTGCAGCCAGTTGTTCCAGGGCGAGTTAACTGTGGTGATTTGGCCGTGACAAGTTGGCCATGGTGAATTGGCTGTGGCGAGTTGGCCGCAGCGAGTTGGCTATGGCAAACTGTCCCATTCCACTGAGAACAATAGGTGTACATTCTGCTGACCGGTCTAAGATCTAAGACCTGTCATCTCTCTCTTTCTCTGTAGATATATGCCTTGTGCCAAATGTGTGTAAAGATATGAATGGATGCATGAAAAATGGAGTACATGAGTCTTGCTAGGTCAAAGAGGTCATAGAGATAGAAGGGTGTGTTCTAGAAGATCTCAATCTATGCATTATGCTGAAAAACAATGCATAGTGAATTGGTGAATCCTAAGACAATTCAGCAAAATACTGTTCTCAATACAAGCAATACAGGTAGTCCTCAACTTACAACAGTTCATTTAGGCACCGTTCAAAGTTACAATGGCACTAAAAAAAGTGACGTGACCATTTTCATACTTATGACTGTTGCAGCATCTCCATGGTCATGTGATCAGAATTTAGACAATTCTGGCAACTGACATTTGGCAACTGACTCATAATCATGATGACTGCAATGTTCCAGGGTCATATGATTGTCTTTTGCGATCTTCTGACAAGCAAAGTCAATGGGGAAGCCAAATTCACTTAACAATTCTGTTATTAACTTAATAACTGCAGTGATTCACTTAACAACTTTGGGCAAGAAAGGTCATAAAATGGGACAAAACTCACTTAAGTGAAAGTGTGAGAAAACTACCAAACTGAGATTAATCTAACCTTGTCAGAAATTAACAAGTGAATGGGATGTGTAGTAAGCTCAAAGCTACTGTATATTGTGGATGGTGGTCTTAGTTCTTTTGGAACTCAAACCTAGCCTGGTTAGCTAGACTTTGAATTGTATCATGCTTGTATGAATGAATGAGACTGAAACAGAGGGAAGGATTTAAGGTTTTAAGTTCAAGAAGTAAACAACAGCAATTGTAACTTGTATTTGTTTCTATATTCATTAATATCTAAATAATAGCAACAAATAGCACTGGCAGTATCACCAAGAACATATCTTTGATAGTGCTAAAAGATGCCTTCAGTAACTATTCCAAGAAGTTTAAGATCCAATAGTATTATGAGCAAGGATAGTTTATTTTTATTTGCAGGTACAGAAAGAAAGAAGATGTAATATTTTTGTTTGTACAAATATTAAAAGAAATAACTTTGAAGCTGATTGAATCATTAGATTGGCACCGGGTACCAGTTGGGTCTCATACATATTCCTTGCTTGACTCCAAGGAACTCCAAGGAACCAGCTGATATTCTCTGTTGTGTCATGGTTATGGTATTGGGGAAGGCAAGGTCACATTAAATGGGGATAGAATCAAGATCATCTGAAGTATTAGTACTACTTTATAAAGCCTTAGTAAGACCATGCTTAGAATACTGCATCCAGTTTTGGTCACCATATTATAAAAAAGATGTTGAGACTCAGGTTGTTGAGAGTGTGGTGGCACAACAGCTTCCCCAACACCTGGATGAAGCTATCTATCTGGACCCGTGCCAATCGGGCTTTAGGCAGGGGTACAGCACAGAAACAGCATTGGTCGCGTTGGTGGATGATCTCTGGAGGGCTCGGGACAGGGGTTGCTCCTCTGTCCTAGTCCTATTAGATCTCTCAGCGGCTTTTGATACCATCAACCATGGTATCATGCTGCAGCGGTTGAGGGGGTTAGGAATAGGGGCACTGTTTTGCAGTGGTTCTCCTCCTTCCTCTCCGACCGCTCGCAGTTTGTGTTGGCAGGGGGGCAGAGGTTGACCTCGAGGCACCTTGCATGGGGAGTGCCGCAAGGGTCGGTCCTCTTGCCCCTTCTGTTCAAAATTTATGTGAAGCCGCTGGGTGAGATCATCCGTGGTTTTGGGATGAAGTGTCATCTGTATGCTGATGATACTCAGCTGTACATCTCCACCCCAGACCACCCCAACGATGCCCTTGATGTGATGTCTTGCTGCCTGAAGGCCGTGCGGGTCTGGATGGGGAGGAACAGGCTCAGACTCAACCCTTCCAAGACCGAGTGGCTGTGGCTTCCGGCATCCCGATATAGTCAGCAGGTGCCATCACTGACTATTGGGGGTGAATCTTTGCCCTCCACAGAGAGGGCTCGCAATCTGGGCGTGGTCCTGGATGCACGGCTGTCTTTAGAAGAGCATATGACGGCCGTGGCCAAGGGGGCCTTTTATCAGGTTCGCCTGATTCGCCAGTTGCAGCCCTTTCTGGACCGGGACGCCTTGTGCACGGTCACTCATGCCCTTGTCACCTCCCGGCTGGGCTATTGTAATGCTCTCTACATGGGGCTCCCCTTGAAGAGCACTCAGAGGCTCTAACTGGTCCAGAATGTGGCTGCGCGGGTGGTTATGGGCGCAACTCGTTGTGCCCACATGACACTCCTCTTGCACGAGCTGCAGTGGAGGTCCCAGTGGTCTTCCGGGTGTGATTCAAGGTGTTGGTCACCACCTTTAAAGCGCTTCATGGCATAGGACCCAGGTACCTTCGAGACCGACTTCTGCCACCAATAGCCTCCCACCGGCCAGTTCGCTCCCACAGAGAGGGTCTCCTCAGGGTGCCATCGGCCAAGTTATGTCGACTGGTGACACCCAGGGGGAGGGCCTTCTCTGTGGGAGCCCCAGCCCTGTAGAACGAACTGCCCCCAGAAATATGTAAGATCTCCGACCTCCGGGTATTTCGCTGTGCACTGAAGACCCTGTTGTTCCGCCAGGCCAGGCTATCAACATAATAATTTTAAATTGGGGTATTTTAAATTTCTGGGGTTTTAAATTGAGCTGAATTTATTTAATAATTTTAAATTTTTAATTGATGTTTGTCTTGTGTTTTTAAATAGGTTGTACACTGCCCTGAGTCCTTCGGGAGAAGGGCGGTATAGAAATAAAATTATACTTATATTTATACTCTGGAAAGAATGCAGAAAAGAGCAACAAAATGATTAAGAGATTGGAGGCTAAAACATATGAAGAACAGTTGCAGGAATTGGGTAATGTCTAGTCAAGTGAAATAAGGACTAGGAGTGACATGATAGCAGTGTTCCAATATTTGAGGAGCTGCCACAATGAAGAAGGGGTAAAACTATTTTCTAAAGCATTAGAAGGCAAGATAAGAAATAATGGATAGAAATTAATCAAGGAGAGAAGCAACCTAGAACCAAGGAGAACTTTCCTGAGTGAGAACAATTAACCAGTGGAACAGCTTGCCTTCAGAAGTTGTGAAGTGTTATCACTGGAGGCTTTTAAGAAGAGACTGGACAGCCACTTGTCTGGAAGGATACTGTTGTGGTCCGCCAGCAGCCTACGGACCTGGCAGCGGAGTCAGACAGTGAGGAGGTTGGGGAGAACAATGGGCTAGTCCTGGAGTCAGGGGAAGGCCCGGATGAGGGCTCTGCATCGGAGGCAGAGATGGGGCCATGGCCATCTGGGAGTGATGTGCGGATTCCAAAGCCTCCAGAGGCAGACAGCAGAGAGGCAGAGGAACAGCAGGAGCCTGTTCCTAGTGCACATGTGAGAAGAGCTGCAAGAAGGCAAGAGCAGCTAAAGCAAAAAGGATGACTCGGGAGTAAGACCAAGAGATGATTGGCCCCTCCCATAAGGCTTAAAAGACCAGCAACTGCTCTTGGGCTCTTTGTCGGAAAACAACGTTGATAGATTTGTTTCTTGTCTTGCTGCATTTATTTCTTGTCGGCGTCTCCTGCTTCTGAACTTTTGCCAAGAAAAGCCTTTGGCAGGTTGCCAAAATAGACCAAGATTGATGATAAGGCCGAAGAACTGTGTTATGAAGTATTTGTTTTGAATTAGTTTGGACTATGCTGAGAATGAGTTAATTCTCAGCTGTTCTAATAAAATCTGTTTCTTTAGAACTGATTGCGTCTGATAATACCTACTTGGGCCTAGGTCACAACAGCTACAGAGTCTTCTGCTCGAGCAGGGAGTTGGACTAGAAGACCTCCAATGTCCCTTACAATTCTGTTATTCTGAAAAAGGGAAATCAGGAACCAGTCTAAGTCTACCATATCTGTACTGCACAAACTAGTTAGACTAGGAAATCAACTCCACAGGAAGGGTGAAACTATTTTTATTGAGACTGACTATAATAACAGAACCTTATAAGTTTGATTGTGTTGTACCTCCTCTTCCTTTGTATACGTTAGTTAATTAGGGAGTCTGCCTAAGATACCTTTTGCTGTTCTGGTCTTTAAAATGTTTCATCTACTTTTGCATTTTGCATATCTTCATCAAGGTCATCTTCCTTACTCTCTACAGAAACCTTTCTTGTGGTTTAGGATGATGTTTTAAAAGTGCTGTTTTTGAAATCCATAAAGTTTATTGACTTGTACGTACTTTAAAACAAATCTACTTCATGGTAGCAAAATCCACACAATCTCATGTGTGATAAATGTTTTGAAAAGTCAATGTTCCAGATGATAAGAGAGCAGCCCCCCTTCTCCCCTTCAGAAAAAGGAAGGGGAAGGAAGGAAATGAATTATCTTGTTGAAAATCATTTACTCTCCTAGGGGGAGAAACAAGGTAGCTGCCACATTTTTTTAAAAAAGAGTCAATTTCTGCTGACATGTTCCTGCATAAGACACAGCGATTAAAAGGACATAGCTGAGAGCCTCTGTCTGAGCCAGAATGACTTGCAGCCAATAAAAATTGAAGGGGAAAAAGGAGAGCATGGCTAAGAAATGTTTTGCATCTCCAGCTGTGTGGACGAGAGAAAACCAAAGCAAATGACATCACTGGATGGGACAGGAATGAAGGCTAATTTCCTCTCCCCCCCTTCCCAGAGGTGGACGAACTTTTGCAGATGTTCCTACTAAAGCCTGACCGTGACAGCAGCCAGAAAGAGGCAGCAGAGAATCAAGATGGGCCCAGAAGGTTTGACTGAACTTACAAAGAGCAATTCTTCTGTTGAGGCAAATAGAAAACTCACTGACCTGCAGCATTTCAGCCTGCAAATGGGGGAAGATGCTGAATGCCGTTCTGAAAGGAAGACATATCCAATTAATCCCTTCTTTCTGCCACTGCTATTGTGTTCATGTTCTATTAAGAGCAGAGTTATTGAAAAGGTACCACCTTTACCTGGGCCCTGTACTATAATTGCTCATTCATTATCTCCGCAGGTCATGGAGGCCAAACCATGGTCATCATCCAAAACTCTTATTATACACCTTGCAGTGCAGTTGTGAAGAAAAGTTATATCATTATGTTATAGTAAGAGCAGCCTTCTGCAACTGGGCATCCTCCACATGAAGTTCAAATAGGGATGCCATGCCTGGGCTGCAAACATGACCACTTAAGAGCCGAGGTGGCGCAGTAGTTAGAGTGCAGTACTGCAGGCTACTTCAGCTGATTGCTAGCTGCAGTTCAGCAGTTCAAATCTCACCAGGCTCAAGGTTGACTCAGCCTTCCATCCTACTGAGGTGGGTAAAATGAGGACCCAGATTGTTGGGGGGGCAATATGCTGACTCTGTAAACCACTTAGAGAGGGCTGTAAAAGCAACTATGAAGCAGTATATAAGTCTAAGTGCTACTGCTATTGCTATTACAAACTAAATACCCATGGAGGGGGAGCTGATGCAATGGGCTACAATGAAGTGGCAGTTTTCCGGGAAGGAAGGAACACCTTCCAGAAAGAGCAGGAGGAGAGAAGAGGCAGCCCAGCCCAGAGATAGCTAGGAGCCAGAAATTTAGGGTAGTCATTCCCTAGAATCTCCCAGAGTATATCTGTTAGGCTGAGAGTAGTAAAGGTTTAGTCTGGCAAGATTCCGTCTGTTAGGTGTAAGCAAATAAAGAACTGAATTCTGAATGAATTGCTCTACATTATTCTTGGGCTTAGCCTGAGACAAACAATTAGAGCTATCCAGCTTGTAGCACTACTAAATGACAGAGCATTCATGGAATTCATATCTCATACTCCTGGATAGGACCACGTTACAGAAAGATATATAAAAGCAATTAAACATGGTGGAAAAGAAGGGTTCTTGTGGTTGGAGATCAAATGAAATCAGTGTCCCCAGAGAAGTCACTTTGGATTGTTAAAGGAAAAATTGGAGGACCGATAGCACTATGAAGAATGAATGGGACCACAAAAAGGCAAAGTAATAATAATAATTTAAAAAAAACCCGAAAAAACTAAAATGCCCTGGGACTTTACAATTCAAATAGACAAGCACCTGCCACATAACATGTCAGACTTAACAATTATTGATAAGAAAGACAAAAAAGTCAGGATAGTGGACATGGCCATACCTGGAGGGCGCAGAACAGAAGAGGAAGAACTGGAGAAAATCATTAAATACAAACACCTGCAAATAGAAGTGGAACAACAATTGCAAAAGAAAGCAAAGATACTACCAATAGTAATAGGCACTTTGAGTGCACTCCAAAACAACTCGGTATTGACAAAAAATCACTATCAATCAATTGCAAAAAGCAGCTTACTTGGAACAGCTTACATTATATGACAATACTTTTAGTACTATCAAATATCATCTATCCTATCCTATCCTATCCTATCCTATCCTATCCTATCCTATCCTATCCTATCCTATCCTATCCTATCCTATCCTATCCTATCCTATCCTTGGGAAGGACTCAATAGATGGATAAACATTTTAAAACTAACCTAAACATCTGGCTGCCTATGCAACCTACCATTACTATAAGCGGATTCTCTAATCTGTTTTTAGCCTGTGGTGTTGTTGGATTTTTTTTTAGTTTCTTATTTTCAAAGAAACATTTTTGCAGTAATTGGCACAGTAGTGTAACTGCTAAGGAAGTTTGGGAATTCTGTTGCAGAAACTTCCTGGGTCGAAGAGGATGGAGGGGTGAGCGCTAAAGGAGGATTCATGCGAACTATTTCATTTTTGATCTTCACAATTCAATTGCTCCTACTGCTTTCAGGAAGAAGCAAATTGTAGAATGCTGGAAGCCATACCTTATTATTGATCTTTCCCATTCCTAAAAGTTTAATGAGAATACCAGAATTCATAGAAACCTGATCTAAAATCACCATAACATGGCCCATCTGCAGCAGGTGGCAGCATGGATCCAATCCTGACAAACCTCCCGCCCCCCCCCCCCCCGCCATCAAGGCAAGATTAGGCCTGTTAGTACTGGGATGGGAGACCACCAGAAATTCCACAGTCCTAGGTTAGATCAAGAAGATGGCAATGGGAAATCAGTCCTTATTGTAACAAGAGTACAGGGATATGTCCATCTGTATACTAGACATTGACTCAAGGAAGTCTTTGTTTATGATCTCTACCATTTCTAGCCTTCCTCTGAACTATTTTCTAATTAATGACATGCCTCTTATAACTGAATTTTTTCATCCAGTCTACATATTATTGTTTAATGATGAACTCTTTTTCCAAGTAGAGATGTACATCTAAAGAAGCATCCAACCATCTCCTTAGACCCTGGATTATTGATGACCATTCATTGATATTTAGATCAGAGGTAGGCAAGATGGTCTTTCTTCTATTGTACTTTCTATAAAACCAAAGCAGAATGCTTAGTAAGCAAAGATTCTCAAAGCTGAATTTCAAAATACCTAAATGCTACTACAGTTCCTACCCTATTC
This sequence comes from Arizona elegans, assembly GCA_022577455.1. Taxonomy (NCBI): domain Eukaryota; kingdom Metazoa; phylum Chordata; class Lepidosauria; order Squamata; family Colubridae; genus Arizona; species Arizona elegans. The sequence goes on from JAKOOJ010000003.1 coordinate 43,820,124, forward strand.
CTATCTAGAAATGAGCTAGCTATATGCAGAATAGTTTATATTCCAATCATCATCTTGGTAGTTTTCATTGAGAAGATGCCTTGTGGATCACCCATTTTAAGAAGGTAGAAATCTTTAGAAGAAAAGTCCTTCTAAGAATAGGATGGGGACTGTTTTGGCCAAAAGGATGTCTTATTTCTAGGAAGGGGAAAAAAAAAGGGGGGGTCAACTCTTCCTAAGAAGCAGTTGGCAACTATAATCTTTTTTCTCTCTGCGGCATAATTCATCAAAGGACCACAGAGCAAGTATGCCAGCCCATAACAGAGTTAGCTTCTGTGATGTGCTTCAAACTTGCAAAAATTGATGGAGAAGGAGGAGGAAAAGGAAGGGGGAGTAGGGCAGGAGAGAGAAAGGGCAGAAAAGAAAGAAAAGCTAAGTGGGAATAGAGGGAGGAAGAGTTCAATCAGATTTGTAAAGGGCATAATTTACAAAATCCATCACATATTTTACTAGGCTGGGATTTACGGATTAGCCTGTAATACTTAGGTAGCTTTTTGTAATAAAAACTGAAGCTGTGGCAGTCTTGGGAAAGCAAAAAGGGATGAAAAGAACGGCAGCCCTTCTATCTTGCTTTCATTTTCCCAGCATTTTTTTTTACTCTGATCTAGGCTGTGCCATTAATCTGGGCTTTATCTGCCTATGGAGAAGGATTGAGCTCTTTATTGGATTTTTGTCAAGAATAAAAGATTTAGTTTGGGATATTGTGGAAACGATTTCTGTGGTATTACGCCATGTAATAAATGAAACAGCAGGGATCAATTCCTTTTTTCCAGTATGTTCAACAGGCAGTTTGAAATATGCTCTACAATTATTGTTTATTGAGAGATAGACATACATATATGAACATGCATTTGCCGAATTAGGGCAGATAATGATCAGAGCTGCCATATTTGATCATAGTCAGTCTGACTGCATTCCAACATTCTGTTTCAAAATATGAATTGTTGTGGATGCCTCAAATTCCAATAGAACTGCATGGTATTTATAGAATACTTCATTGTCTGAGAAAATTGTGCTTCGAATCATCTCCCAAATAAGGACGTTCCAAATATGTCCACAATAACCATGTTATTGTGCATGGTTGTCCATGTCCATGGCTGAAGGTGGTCTCCCTGAATAAAAATGTTTGACTCTCTCCACAAAAACATAGTGCTACTAAAATATTGTTCATCTCTTTGTCCCATACATCACAATTAGGAGCCATTGTAAAACCTCTAATCAAGACTGTTAATAAAAAAATAATTAGAATTTCTTGCAATTTAAAAATCAAAGGTCTAGCGATATAGGCCAGACTTTCCATTACTAATGTCTTCCATATACTGAATATTATATTGAAGATTGTAACTTGGAACAAAAGACAAGTAAATGCTACAGGACATGGATCTGCAAATGAAATTATATGAAACTAAAGGAAGAGGGAAAGATTTAGTAGGTCTGAATGAATGTGGCCTGATCTTCTGGAATGGAGTTAATGAATGCATGTAGAGAAATGTAGATTTAATTTTGAACTGAATGATTGAAGTATGAATTGTTGTTATCTAGACTGTTGTGAGTACATATGCTCCTTTAAAATAGTAATAATGAAAAAATCAACGATAAGCTTTTGGGGAAATTCTACAACATTCTGAATGAATGTGATCCATGGGAAAATTATTTTGATAGGTAAAAGGAAAGGAAGGATGGTGTCACAGGATATATTCAAAAGGTTTGATTGAAGAAGACAGTGCAAAATAGCATTACAGTTTCCTTCCTCCCCATTTTAATTTCATTTACTGATAAAACACATAACAGAAGTACTTTCATTTCCAGCTAAGCTTTACAAATAGAAATTACAGCTTCTAATTGCTCTGCACACCAATGGAAACAGTTTCATCCTTCTATTTTCTTATGAAATAAATATAAAAATACAATGAGAACAATTTTTCTGCATCCCACTTTTCAGCTCTGGTCAACTCTAAGCATGATATATATAGATATATATAGATATATAGATAGATAGATAGATAGATAGATAGATAGATAGATAGATAGATAGATAGATATGATCCAAATTTAACTTATTCGCATTCTAATCCAAAAATTTTCCTGCACATTTCCTTAATTCTAGCGTTAAGAAAGGGCTTATAGGTATTAGTGGCAAATTTGCCCTCTTCCCTTTTTCTTTCAGTCAGAAGATGGCAGTTTCTTGACGAGTAAAACCTTTGATCTTCCTTCTTTTGCCATCTTCAACCACTGAGAGCCATGGGTAGATTAGGATCCTACATTCTCCCTTTCATCTTCAGCATTTTTCTCCTTAATTGTGTCCTCAAATGCATCATGGAATTTAGGCTACTCTAGAGACATATCTGCACTGACCATTTAAGCGGTCGCTATCTTGTGCTCATGCTGGATTGACTCTCAAGTGGCTTGGAGAAAATCCTGCCCAAACTGAGATACAGTTTGCAAAGTACTAAGTGTGAACCTCAGGCTACCACATCTTCCTACTGAGCAGTTCTCTTCCTCATGTTCCATCACATCTTTTTCTTCCAGAAAATTGATTACAGTTCGTTTTCCTTTCTGCAGGTGGACTTCCTGGATAGCTACACATCCATTTTTGTTTGTGTGTAATGGTGTAACATGCAAACTTAAGTTAAAATTAAAATATAGATGCACTCAGAGCACATGGGCTATGTGGAAGTGAAACAAGAAAATAAAATCACAGTTAAAAATAAGATTATCTTTGCTCAGCTTTTGAATCAGCAGTGGTTTATTATGCCAACCTACTATTGCTAAATATAAACCGGCTTCTCTGGTTACCACTGGGCTTCCTGGTACAATTCAATATCCATTCTAAATCCCTATATACCTTAGGACAGGGGTCAGCAACCTGGGACTCTGGAGCCACATGCGGCTCTTTGGGCACTCAGCTGTGGCTCCCTGTCAGGTGAGGCCACCACTGGCTGGCTCTGCCTCTCGCCCTACCCTCCCAGTCACTCCTCGCTTGGCCTGAGAAGATAAGGGCTATGGCGGGGGATGGAGAAGCGGACAGGGCAGAGACAGAGAGATACAGAGAGAGATGGAGAAAAAGACACATAGAGGGATACAGAGAGAGAGGGAGGGGGGAGAGTGGGAGGGAGGGGAGAGAGAGGGATGTCAAAAGGATTTTGTGGTTCCCGGTGTTTTTTAACAACTGGTTCTCTGTCCTAATGACCGGCTGGGTAGGTGTGGCTAGGGGGTCATGTGACTGGTGGAAGTGAGTGACATCGAGTTGGCCATGCCCACCCAGGTTTTGTGGCTCCTGGTGTTTTATTTTCTGTGGGAAACGGGTCCAAATGGCTCTTTGAGTATTTAAGGTTGCAGGCCCCTGTCTTAGAATATCTATGGACTCTCCACAGTTTTACTTGTCCAGTAAGATCTGGAAGGGAAGGATCTGGATGGTAAGGTCACATAGATAAGTGGGCCTTATTATCAAGGGCCATGAGGGGAAGACTTACTCACTGTTGTCCTCTCTTTTTGGAACAGCATTTCTTCTGAGAGTAGAGTGTCACCAACTTTGCTGGAGTTTAGGAAAGCAATTAAACCTGACTGTTTTAGTAGACCATTGGGAACTGAAATGATTAGATTCTCTCCTTCAAAAAGATTAGGAAGTATATATGAAGTTTAGATCATTGTTCTTGGCATTGTATGACAAACCATTGTTTTGTTCTGTTATATCTATCGCTTTGAACTTTTTACTGTAAGTTGGGAATAAAAAGCCACTTAGAATCAGCTGCAGATTGAAGTGGTCTAAAAGCCTAAGTACAGTATATAATTTAGTTAAATAAATAACAGAAAAAGTTTAAAAATAAGTCCAAGAAAGGTAACAGAGTGTCTACAAGAAAGCTTTTAAATACTCTTAAAGGTTATTTCACATTTGAATTATAAAAAAAAAACAAAAAAAAACCTTTTGCATTAAAGACGACAGTGCTCACGGATCTATGCAAGGAGGGGCATTTGAAGAAGACATCTTCAAATGTCTATTCTTGTTACACTCAATCAAATACTCCCCTTTGGCTTAATCTTCAAAACAAAAAGGGTTGAAAGCAGTTCAAACTGTTATTGATTCAGAATGATAATGCTTTGGTGCATCCTGCTCCTGAATAGTTCGCAATTCAAGATAACTTGAAGAAGATGGATAAGACTAGCTGCAGCTCTCAACTTGCTCGGATGCAAGTCTTATTGAATTCCGTGAAGGTTACGTGAAATGATGATAAAGCAGGGTGCAAAAGCTTCCCTTCCATTTTTCACAGATTCCAAATATTAGAGAAAATTTCAGTTAGCAGATTATTTAAGGGAAAACAAAATTCATCCCTTTCCTGCGGTGAAGATTACAAAATCAGTAAGATTAGTATCCTGGGTGTAGGAATTATAACACTCAATAGCAATGTCCAGAAACACATTCTTGTGCTGAGACATTTTTTAGTTCTGTTGATTTCTCTCTGCAGCCTATAGCAGTGATGGCTAACCTTTTTGCCATCGCGTGCCAAAAGCTGGGGGAGTGAGGGGTGGTCGCATGCGTGTGTGCCCACACCCATAATTCTATGAGCCCTGCCCCCCCGTGCATGCGTGCGTGACCCCCCCATGCTCCCCCCCGCTTTTGGCATGTGATGGCACGGTGGGCCCAGTAGTCCTGTTTTTTGCCCTCCCCAGGTTCCAGAGGCTTTCTAGGAGCCTGGGGAGGGCAAAAACAGCCTTCCCCACCTCCCCGGAGGCCCTACGGAGCCGGAAACAGCCTGTTTGCCAACTTCCATTAGCTGGCCAGTGCATGCATGCATGCTGGAGCTGAACTAGGGCAACGCAAGCATGCCTACCAATATGGCTCCGCGTGCCACCTGTGGCACCTTTGCCATAGGTTCCCCATCACGGACCTATAAGATGAAAACATATATCCATTTTTGACTGATTTATGGTTTCTGGGGCCAATCAATGGAATGCCAGATTAATTACTTCAGATGTCATGTGGATTCAAATGAAAGTTTATTTGTATAATGTCTTCAAAACATCACCATTTGTCCAAAGTAAAGGATCTTTCATTTTACTTGCAATATTGTTTTTACTTTCCTCAATATTGTTCCTGGGCTGGTTTTTTTTTTTTTTTTTTTTCTTCACATCTGTAAAGCATGATATATAAATTTACACACAGTATATATAAAAATCCAAAACAGGAAGGATGTTTTATGCTTTGTAGCCACCCAGAGTTATTTAATTAAAATGGTGTGCAAACTAAATAAAAATTATACAAATAAACAAATGAATGGATGGATGGATGGATGGATTTATTCCTGTTTACAGTAATTTAGAATGTAGTTTTACAGCATTTACATCCATCTGTCACTCACAGGCTTATTCTCACTGTAAAGTGAATTTGTTCATTTACCGCCTACATTAGAATGTGTAATTTTTGGAACATTTATTGGTGACTGAAAACCACTTACGGACTTTTTGCATATAAAATGAAAAAAAATGAAGTTGTGATTTATGGTTTTGACTATAGAAAGTAGAGGGTCATGATGTAGGCTTAGATAGGTTAAATATAATGGAACTTTTAATTGCTATAAAGATGATCAGGAGTCACTTCTTCGTATCTTTTTTTTGTACTTTTTCCCTTTTGTTTCCCTTTATCATACTTTTTCTGTTCTGCATTTCAGCTTTCTTCCTCTTCCTTTCTCTTTCTCCTTTCTCATTCTGCGCTCTCTCTCTCTCTCTCTCTCTCTCTCTCTCTCTCTCTCACACACACACACACACACACACACACACACACACACACACACACACACACACACACCAGTGGTGGGTTTCAAAATTTTTTACTGCTGGTTCTGTGGGCATGGCTTGGTGGGCATGGCAGGGGAATGATACTGTAAAATCCCCATTTCCTCCTGATCCGCTGGGACTTGGGAGGCAGAGAATAGATGGGGGCGGGGCTAGTCAGAATTTTTACAACCAGTTCTCCGAACTACTCAAAATTTCTACTAACGGTTCTCCAGAACTGATCAGAACCTGCTGAAACTCACCTCTGACTCTGTCTCTGTCTCTGTCTCTCTCTCTCTCTCTCTCTCTCTCTCTCTCTCTCTCTCTCTCTCTCTCTCTCTCTCTCTCTCTCTCTCTCTCTCAACAGTCATACTGGTTGCTCTTCAAAGCATGCTATTGAGCACAAATTGAAAATAAGACGAATTAAAGTTGTGTTTGGATTTAAAACATGCATTCATATAGGAAATGGATTCATATATTCAATGGGCAGATTTGGTGATATAATAGAATCACAAACAAATATGCTTACTATCACAAGGGCGACTTAGCCCACTGAAATGAAAGCTAATGTTCGTATTTAAGATTTTGTAATCTGGGATATATTTTATGATCTGTGTCCTTAAAAGTCTGTTTGCCAACATTATCACCTTTACAGTCTCTTTCTAGGCAATTAATCTTACTTCTCAGAGCACTTGGTAAATTAGTTTCCCTAGAAAATATGAAAGGTGGAACTATAAAGTACCTTTATACCAGCTGTTTATGGGTATTTAAGAAATTATTTATTAATCACACATATTTAGAAAGATTTAAACAAAAAAACTGTTTTAAAAAGGAGTTCAAATTCTTTTCTTTAACATTTTATAAGATAAGATACAAAATACAAAAGTAAATAGGAAAGTAGTGGGGGGAAAGGGGAGGGAAGAAAAGTGAGGAAGGGTTGGGGGGAAAAAAAGAAGCATTGACTTCTAACGCCCTCTGTTGCAGTAAAATAAAGTATTAACATAAAACCACTTTTATTCTTTTCTTTAATCAAAGTAGTCAATTTTGCCATTTCTGCCAACTCCATCAGCTTCTGCAATCATTCATTTATGTGGGAATCGAATGTCCTTTTATGTTTGTGCATATAATAATATTTTTTTTATTAAAAAGTTTTATCAAATATTACAACAATTTTTCTCCCCCTCCCTCCTCCCCCCTCCCTCCTCCACCCACCCCCTCCCCCCTCCCCCCTCTCCCTTCAACCCCCCTCCCCCCACCCCGGACTTCCCAGAGCAAATACAGGGTATAACATTTAACAAACATAAACTAAAATATGCTAATTTCATTAAGCTCTTAATTCCCTCTTGCTCTTTAACTCCCCTTTCAACTAACAAAACATAATTCAAAAAGAAAATGTTGGTTTCATTCATAAGCTATTTGAAGCTTTTTAGTCCGATATTTGTTTTGAATATAGTCAGTCCATCTTCTCCATTCCGATATATATCTTTCATTTGAATGATCCTTCAAATACGCTGAAATTTTAGCCATCTCTGCTAAATTCACTACTTTTAATGTCCATTCTTCAATAGTAGGCAAATCTTCCTTCTTCCAATACTGCGCTACCAAAAGTCTGGCTGCTGTTATTAAATTTAAAATCAACTTAGTCTCTATAACAGTACAGTCTGTAATTATATCTAACAAAAAGAATTGTGGAGTAAATTTTATCTTTTTTTTGAGAATATTTTGAATAATCCACCATATTTTTATCCAAAATGCCTTAATTTTTTTACATGTCCACCACATATGATAATACGTGGCATCATCACATTCGCATCTCCAACACTTAGGTTGCACACTTGGATACATACAGGCTAGCTTTTTAGGAACTAGATGCCATCTATAAAATATTTTATAAAAATTCTCTCTTAAGTTTTGGGCTTGCGTAAACTTCATATTTCTAACCCATATTTTTTCCCACGTATCCATCATTATTGGTTCTTCAATATTTTGTGCCTACTTTATCATACAATCCTTAACTAAGTCCATTTCTGAATCTATTTCTACCAATGCATTATACAACCTTTTTATATGCATTTGACTTTGATCTCTAATCTGTTTTACCAAATTCTCCTCATTTTGCAAAATACCAATTTTCTGATCTTCTCTCCATCTAGCTTGCAACTGTACATATTGAAACCATGTTTGAATGATCCTTTTTCTTAGTTGATTCAAAGATTTTAATTGTAATATACCTCTTTCCTTGTTAAGAAGCTCTTTATATGTGATCACATCTTGTTTTTGCTCTACACTTATATGCTCTATCGCGTGTCTGGGTATTGCCCACATTGGTAACTTCTTGTTTAATTTATACTTATACTTTTTCCAGACACGCAATAAAGAATTCCTTAATATATGACTTTTAAAAGTCTTATCCACTTTCTTATCATATAGTAAATAAGCATGCCACCCATAAACCAAATCTTATCCCTCAATATTCAATATTCTTTCTTCTGTTGAGTTTATCCAATCACTCATTGCTGCCTCATAATATAGTCTTAAATTGGGCATTTTGAGACCTCTTTCGCGTATATCCTGCATTATTTTTTGTTTTATTCTCGGTCTCTTCCCTGCCCAGACAAAATTATTAATACCCTTCTGCCATATCTTCAGATTTTCATCTTTTTTAAGTATTGGTATCATTTGAAAAAGAAACAAAAACTTAGGCAAAACATTCATTTTTACTGCTGCTATTCTTCCTAACAAGGATAACTGTAATTTTTTCCAACTTTCCATCTCTCTCTGTATTTTTTGCCACAACGGATCATAGTTTTGCATGAATAGTTTCTCATTTGATGTCATAATATAAACCCCCAAATACTTAACTTTTTTAACTATTTCAAATCCTGTTAATCTTTCTAATTCCTCTTTTTGATTTGTAGTCATGTTTTTAGTTATTATCTTCATTTTCCCTGTATTTATTTTAAATCCAGATACTTGCCCATATTGCTTAATTATATCCATTAAACCTACAACCGACTGTAATGGATGGGTTAAAGTAACAACCAAATCATCTGCGAATGCTCGTACTCTGTAATCATACTGTCTAATTTTAATTCCATTTATTTTGTCCGACCCACATATCTTGCTCAACAAAAATTCCAAAGTCAAGATAAACAATAATGGAGACAAAGGACATCCTTATCTTGTTCCTTTTTCTATATTAAAAGTATCTGTTAAACTACCATTAATTATTATTTGCGCTGTTTGTTTCTGATATATTGTCTTAATAAATTGTGTAAAATATTCTCCAAACTGCATCTTTTCTATTATTTTCAATAAGAAATGCCAATTCAATCGGTCAAATGCTTTCTCCGCATCGAGAAAAATTAGCACCACAGGGATTTGGTTGTTCTTCCCCAGATACTCCAATAAGTTAACCACTTGCCTTACATTACTCTTCATTTGTCTACCATTTACAAAACCAGTTTGATCATTATGAATCATTTGTTGCGTGACTGTCATTAACCTATTTGCTAGTATTTTAGCAAAAATCTTGTAATCTGTATTTAAAAGTGATATAGGCCTATAATTTTTTAGGTTGAGTGTGGTCTTGCTCCTCCTTTGGAATCAAAGAGATAAAAGCTGTCCTCCAGGATGGGGGTACATCTCCTCCAATTGTATGTTGGTAAATAAATCTTTAAGTGGTCCCACCATTTCTAGCTGCAAGTGTTTATAATAAGCAGCTGTCAAACCATCCGTCCCAGGGGCTTTATCCACTTTCAACTGCTTAATTGCAAGCATGATCTCTTCAGAGGTTATTGGTTGATTTAAACCTTCCCTTTGCTCTCTTGTAATTATAGGAATATTCTCTTTCTGTAAGTATCTATTTACATCTATCCTTTGAATTTTATCACTAGTATACAACCTCGTGTAAAATTCTAAAAATGCTTTTTTAATCATGTTTTGCTGATAAGCCTCTTTATCTATATATTCTATTTTCTCTATGGTGCGTGACTTTTGTTTTTTCCCTAACAGATATGCTAACCATCTCCCTGGTTTATTAGCATTGCAAAAAGTATTATGTTTAGCATATTGCAAATTAGTTGCGACCTGATCTGCCATTAGCATATTAAATTGCCCTTGGAGTAAGTTAATTGCCTCTTTTATTTTCTTGTCTGCTGGGTTCAATATCAAAGCTTGTTCTTTTTTTTTAATTTCCTCTTCTAAGTCCCTCTCTTTTTTCTCCTGTTTACATCTATGTTTATTATTCAAATATATCAAAATACCTCTCATATATGCTTTGCTTGCATCCCAAACCATTTCCATAGATGTACCCTTATGCATATTTATAGTAAAAAATTCTTTCAGAAATTTTTTGCATTCTTTTACATTTTCTTCATATCTAAACAGATTTTCATTTAGCCTCCAAGACCTCTTAGATCCCATTCCATACTCTAATTCCATCCAAACTGGACTATGAACCATTAAAACTCTTGAGCAGATCTTTGTCTTCTTCACTCTAGAAAAAAGATCATTAGTAATTAATATGAAATCAATCCTAGAGAAGGACTGATGTTTATCAGAGAAAAAAGTAAAGTCTTTTTCTTCAATGTTCCTCTCTCTCCAAATATCTCTCAACTCCATATCATCCATCATTTCAAAAAAAGATTTTGGCAATCTAGCACGCGTTGAGATATTTTGCAAGAGTCCCTTCTTATCTTTTTTTAGTGTCCAAAACTCCATTCCAATCGTCCAATAAAATGCATGATTTATAATCCCATTGTAGTAACTTGGAATGTAAAAGTTTATAAAATTTTTCCTGCTGTTGGTTCAGTGCATATACTCCAATTAAAAGTATTTTTCCCCTTTTATTAAAAGTTCAATTGCTATAAATCTTCCTTGATCATCTGCTTCAATTAGTTTGGCAATTAAGTCTTTTTTTAGGTATATAACTATACCATTCTTCTTCTCAGGAGCAGATGCAACAAAATGTATTCTTAACCTTGCATTTATTAAGTATTTTTGATCTTTACTTCTGATGTGAGTCTCTTGTAAGCAAATTACATCATTTTTAAACTGTTTCAAATAATGAAATATTTTTCTCCTCTTTTGTGGTGAGTTTAAGCCATTAACATTCCAAGTCAGAAATCTAGTTGCCATTCTTGGCTGCCTGAAGCCTTTGGAGCATCTGCTGGAAGTCACCATGCATTTTACTTTTTGGTCTTGCTCCTCCCACTGCTTCTATTTTTCTAGTTTCTTGAATTATTTGTAATTGCTGGCGCTTAACTCTTCTTGACGCTTGGCTGCCGCTCGGGTCTGTCTTTGATCCTTAGGTTCTTCTATTTTATCAAACACCTCCAAAGCTTGAGCAGTAGTTGAAAGTTGTATTAAATCTTCTTGAGTAATCAAAGCTTCTCTTTGGGCCTGTGCCAGTGATTCTTCCTTCTCCCCCTCTACTTGCGTCTTCCTTCTATCTTCTGGGGACTGTGGGCATCCAGCCTTTAGTACATTGGTGTAAAAATCTCTTTCCTTCCACACTGAATTAACACGATATCTTTCTTCTGAATAGTTCACCATCAGTCCAGCTGGAACCTTCCATCTGTACTGTATCTGACATTTTCTCAGTTCTTCCACCAGAAAGGCGTAATCCCTTCTGGCTCTCAACATTTTGGGGCGGATTTCTTTCAGTATTAAAACCTCCTGCCCCTGCACTTGAAGTTTATTTTTAAAGGTAACTTGTAAGATTTTGTTGCGTATTCTCCTTGTTGTAAAATAGACTACAATGTCTCTTGGTAGATGTTTCTGTCTGGCAATCCATGAATTGACATGGTAAATTTTGTCAATTTGCCATTCAAGATTTGCTTTTTGATCTCCCGTTATCTGTGCAAATGCTTCTGAAAAGATCTCTCTCAAATTCTCTTGCTTATTTTCTTTGAGGCCTCTTATTCTCAAAGCAAATTCCATATCTCTATATTGTATCATTATCACATCAGCCTCAGCCTTTTCCATCTTGTTCTGGACCTCTCCCATTTTATTTTCCAAGTTCTCATTAGACTGCTTAATTTCTTCCACTTTTTCATCTATTGCTTCAATATGGCCTGCTAGACCTTGAACTGCCATGATAATATCTTCTCTAATTTCTTGATTACGTTTTTGAATAATCTCTTTAATTTGAACTATCTCTTCAGCAACATCTCGGATTTTATCCTCAAACGTTGAAGCAATTTTTTTTCTATAACAGAGGCTTGTGTTTTAAGGGCTTCCTGCAACATTTCAAGTGTTAATTAATATTGGTGATTCTGTTGGAACAGAGACAGATTGCAATTTGGATGTTTGAGCTGGTGAAGTCCCAGCACTTTTGGTAACAATAGTCTTTACTTGTTTTGAAGCCATTTTTAGTTTCCAATTTAATTTTTTTTTTAGCAGCCAGAACAACAAATCCACCAACTCCAAAGGTTCCCAGCCTTTAAATAATATCAATTCTTTTTTTGAAAGAATCACTGCTGTAGTCTTTTTAGCCTTTAATCTTTTTTTTTTTTGAAGCAAAAATCTCTAATTTTGAACAGGGGCTACCATTGCTAAACAAAACTTTCCTCTTTAACTTTCACTTTCATGCCCCATTAAAGCTCAATCGCCATCTTGGTTTCACTTTCTCCCCTTAATGAATCAGAAGGAAGTAATACACATTTGGAGTCAAAATTCAGTACTTGCAAATCTGATCTCTCCTAAGTTTGCTCAGCCTGCTTTCGAATGATGTTTATTCCAAGCGTTGTTTGCAGGGGTGGTCGCGGTGTCTTCTTCTGCTTAAAGCAGAAACGTCCCAGATCCGGAGCCCTGTCGGGCTTCCAGGGAGCTCTCACCCTTTGAGCCCCAGAATTGTTCCTGGGGCTCCTTGGGGAACTCTACCTATGCCCATCTGTCTCTTCCTCCCCTTTTCCTGGGGAGAAAGTTTTCAAGCTGCTAGACAGCTGATTTGCGCTGTTCTAGCGGCTTTATGAGATTATGGAGCTGGAGCTCGCAAAAGGAGCGTCTTCAGTGCCTGCAGTGCCACCGGAAGTCCCCATATAATAATCTTGTTGCTGTCAACATATATAGGGCCAAATTTCCAATTTTTTTCTCCAAGTCTTTACCCATTAGATCCAAAAGGAAATTTACTGGTTTCATTTTATCTTCATTTTCAGAATTTTCTGTATTAAAATATGAATCATGCTTCAAAATTTCTTTGCTTTATCACATGTCCACCATAAATGATAAAAAGTCCCTTCTTTACTTTTACACTTCCAATATTCACCTTTATACATCTTAGATAACTTATCTGGTGTTAGATACCAGTGATACATCACCTTATTAAAAAATTCTTTTAAATTATTTATTTATTTATTTATTTTATTTTATTTTGAATTTGTATTTGTAACAGCCAAGTAAAAACATCAAATACAAATATTAAAATACAGTTAAAAATATATATAAATTTGGCCCCATTAATTAAAACGATAAACAAAACAATTAAAAACACTTAAAAAGAATTAGGCCAGCCTGGCTTGTTGGAAAAGGAAGGTTTTCAGGGCACGGCAGAAGGCACTGAGGTCATGGATTCTCCTTATCTCTGGGGGCAACTGATTCCAGAGGGTAGGTGCCCCCACAGAGAAGGCCCTCCCCCTGGGGGTCACCAGCCTGCATTGTTTGGCTGAAGGCACCCCGAGGAGGCCCTCTCTGTGGGAGCACACGGGTCGATGGGAGGTTGTCGGTGGCAGCAGGTGGTCTCGAAGATAGCTAGGCCCTATGCCATGGAGCGCTTTAAAGGTGATAACCAACACCTTGAAGCGCACCCAGAAGACCACCGGGAGCCAGTGCAGCTCGTGCAGGAGCGGTGTTACATGGGAGCGCCACGCTGCTCCCGTCACTACCCACGCTGCTGCGTTCTGAACCAGTTGGAGCCTCCAGGTGCTCTTCAAGGGGAACCCCATGTAGAGAGCGTTGCAGTAATCAAGGTGAGAGGTTACGAGGGCATGAGTGACTGTGCACAGGGAATCCCGATCAAGAAAGGGCCGCAACTGGCGAATCAGGCGAACCTGACAAAAGGTCCCCCTGGTTACAGCCGTCAGATGTTCCTCCAAGGACAGCTGTGTATCCAGGAGGACTCCCAGATTGTGAGCCCTCTCTGTGGGGGCCAAAGACTCGCCCCCAATAGTCAGTGATGGAGTCAACTGACTATATCGGGATGCCGGGAACCATAGCTACTCAGTCTTGGACGGGTTGAGCTTGAGCCTGTTCCTCTCCCCATCCAGATCCGTACACCTCCAGGCACTGGGACATCACTTCTAGGGCATAGTTGGGGTGGCCTGGGGTGGAGATGTACAGCTGAGAGTCATCAGCGTACTAATGGTATCTCACCCCAAAGCCACGGATGATCTCGCCCAGCGGCTTCACATAAATGTTGAACAGGAGGGGCGAGAGGACCGACCCTTGAGGCACTCCACATATAAGAGGCCTCGAGGTCGACTTCTGCCCCCCTGCCAACACGAACTGCGACCAGTCGGAGAGAAAGGAGGAGAACCACTGTAACATGGTGCCCCCCCATCCCCAACTCTTCCAACCGGTGCAGCATGATACCATGGTCGATGGTATCAAAAGCCGCTGAGAGATTTAACAGGACCAGAACAGAGGAGCAACCCCTGTCCCGAGCCCTCCAGAGATCATCCACCAACGCGACCAATGCCATTTCCGTGCTGTGCCCAGGCCTGAAACCCGACTGGAACGGATCCAGATAGGATGTTTCCTCCAGGAATTGTGGAAACTGTCGCGCGACCACACTCTCAACAACCTTCGCCATAAAGCGAAGGTTGGAGACAGGACGATAGTTGGCCAATATTGCCGGATCCAGGGATGGCTTCTTGAGGAGAGGCCTCACCACCGCCTCTTTCAAGGCCGTATGGAAGTGACCCTCACTCAACAAAGCGTTGATAACACCCTGGAGCCAGCCTCGTGTAACTTCCCGGGAGGCCAGTACCAACCAGGAGGGACACGGGTCCAGTAAACATGTGACCGCACTAAGTCTCCCTAAAATCCTGTCCACATCATTGGGAGTCACAGCATCAAACTCCTCCCAGATAACGTTCTCAAGACTATTCCTCGTCACCCTGCCCTGATCTACCCAGTCAGAGTCAAAGTCCCCCCGGATCTGAGCGATTTTGTCATGCAGGTATTGTCCGAAATCCTCCGCCCTGTCTTCCAAGGGATCCTCCCGCGCTCCCGGATGGAGCAGGGAGCGGGTTACCCTGAACAGGGCAGCCAGACGATTCTCTGATGACGCAATAGAAGCGGAAAAATAATTAAACTTTGCCGTCTTTATCGCCACTAGGTAGGTCTTAATATGCGACCTTACCAGTGTTCGATCAGATTCAGCGTGACTGGCCCTCCAACTGCTCTCTAGGCGTCTTTTCTGGTGTTTCATCTCCCTCAGCTCCTCGGTAAACCGAGGAGCCACGAGGGATCAACACCAGGTCAGAGGCCGCAAAAGCACGACTTGATCCAAGGCCCCACCAGCCGCCCGATCCCAGGCAGCTACCAGATCCTCGGCCGAGTCATGTGCCAGATCATCAGGAATTGGCCCAAGCTCCGTCTGGAACCTATCAGGATCCATCAGGTGCCTGGGGCGGACCCATCTAATTGGGTCCGCCTCCCTGCGGTGGGGTGTAGCGGTACGAAGGTCCAGATGAAGGAGTGAGTGATCTGACCATGACAAGGGTTCCATGTCTATATCCCCTATAACAAGATCACTCAACCACTGGTCAGAGACAAAAATCAAGTCTAGAGTGTGTGTCCCCCCCCCCCCGTGAGTGGGGCCATGAACTAACTGGGTCAGGTCCATGGCCGTCATGGAAGCCATGAACTCCCGAGCCAGACGTTTCACCAACGGATGGCAAGTTGAAATCACCCATGACCATAAGCCTGGGTGTATCAACTGCCACCGTGGCTATCACGTCGAGTAGCTCAGGCAGGGCTGCTGCCATGCGGCAGGGAGCCAGGTACGCAAGCAGCAAGCCCATCTGAACCCCATGACCCCATCTCACGAAGAGGGACTCACATCCAGCAATCTGAGGCACAGTGGTCTCCCTCGGACCAAGACCTTCTTTAATAATAACCGCCCCTCCCCCGCCCCTCCCCTGGGCTCTCGGTTGATGGTATGCTCTGAAACCTATTGGGCACATCTCGACCAGAGGGACTCCTCCCTCCGGTCCCAACCAGGTCTCCCTGATACCTGCCAGGTCCGCTCCCCACTCCTGGATAAGATCGTGAATGAGGGGGGGGGCTTATTTATCACAGACCTGGCATTGCACAGCATCAGCTGCAGGCCCAGGTCCTGAGTATCTAAGCCACCTAGTATCCGAGAGGAGCCTTGGGAGCCGGGGCGTGCAATTGCTCTCAAACAGCGAGTGCGCGTCCCCAACACATGATGTGGCCCCCTGCTCCCGCCATATCTGCCCCTCCCAACCACCATGCTGATGGTATTTCCCTCCTTGGTATAGCCCTCCGCCCCCTCCCCATTCCCTCGTCCTATATCCTTCAAACCGTTACCCCGTGCCGGGCTCGGCTCTGACCTTGGTGGATTACACCCCCCATCCCCTTTGGTCATCCTCCCAGTTCCCCTTAAAAAATTATTAAAAACCCTAATTAAAAAACCCCTTAATCCCTGCTTTGAAACATGCCACCTCTCAGGGCTCCAAAGCCCGTCCTTAAGGTAGGCCTTTGATAACGTGGAAGGCCATCGCTGCAAGAGGGGGGCATCTCGCAGTGCAAGCAGGTCTGCCAAGGTATAAGCCATACAAAGATGAGAGGTAAAAAGTCTGGTCAGGAGTTTGATAAATAGTCTAAAGGTATTGGAGCAAGATGGATCTCAGAGCCGGTAAACTGGACTCCACTGCCCTCTCACTGCAGTGGGAGGAGTCCCGTATCATTTCATCAAAATTGGAGGTATGAATCCAAGCTACCCTCTCACGGTGGCTAGCCCAGATGGAAAGGGCTTAGGAAAGTCAGATGGTCTATTCCTCCGTTGGTGAAAGGCAGCAACTCCCTCAGCTCCCGCATGACAATTGCCCAGACACCCTCCAGCATGGGGCTCAGATGAAAAAGGAGCCAAACCAGAGGCATGATGATATTAAACCCGAGGGAGAGAAGATGTTCAAAAGGGAGGGATAGCATATAGCTGGACACAATCTGGAGGCGGGAAGCCAAAGACCAAGTCATAGGCATGGGGGGGGGGAGAGACCAATCGAGGCGACCAGATGACCAGTTTTTTGGCTGCACTCCAGCCTCTCCAACCCCCAGAACTTCATAAATCCCCCCGATTGTATCTCCCACCTCCAGACTCCAGCCCCCAGGTCAGATGGTCTATTCCAGGTATAGATGGTAAGGCCAGAAACAAGGCGGCCATATCTCCCCCCCTCCTTTGCTGCTAAGCACCAGGCCGCTGCCGCCGTTGTCTCGCCATCGAGCCACAGCCGCCATTGCCGCCTCAGCTGCCACCGTCGACGCCGTCCGGAACCCGGCCCCTCAGCATATCCCAGGACCACCGGGATAGTATCCAGGGCCTGGGAGGGGAGGGCCTGCTCCATGCCGCCACCACCGCACCCACAGCCGCCGCCGCTCCGGCCTCTGCGGCCTCCGGCGCAGAAGAAGACTGCCGCATCCAGGCCGCCATCCCCTCGCGGCGCCACTCGCGTCGGCTCCGCCCAGCCGTAATGTTCCGGAGGGTGAAAAAGCCCTCAGCAGGCTGGGTAGAGGCTCCCACAACTGGGGCTGGGGCCGCAGATGATCAAGTCAGCTCCCCAGACCCCCAAATGACCAGAAACCATCCCATCATCGGGCGAATCTCACACGGACAGCGCCATCTTGGGGCATGCGCAGAGAGAAAATTATAATTTAGGGTAAATTTTAAATCCTTCGTCCGCATATTTTCCCATGGTTCAAAATTCACATTGTATCCAAAATTCCTTGCCCGCTGAATCATGCAATACTTTACTGTTCACTTTCCAAATTCAATTTCAATAACATTTTATAAATCTTGGCAATAATATATTCATCGTTTCCACACAGTAAGATTTCCAGTTCATTTTTTTAAAAGGAGTTGAAATTCTATCCTGAAATAAATCTGGGGCTTTGAAATAGAAAAAAACCCTATTTTTTAAAAAAGGTTTTGCTTAAAAGTTCACTAAAAAACTCAGTGAAATGTTGTTGTTGTTCTAGTTCACTAAAAATACAGTGAAATGGATAACCATATTGTTTGCAAAATTGCCAGCTGGTTGTAATTTTCTGTCACATGACACTGTCCTCAAGTAAAGGGAATAAACAGAGACCACCAAAGGGCTAAGTTGGCTTTTGTGTCATGTGGCCCCTCATTAAGTTTAACAGAAGTCTTTTCCAAGTCCTTTCCAGTCTCATTCTTCTGACTTAGTTGTCCCACTCTACCTAAAGACTCTTTGATATGCATTAAGTACCACCAGTTCTTTCCTATCTTATCAACTGATACGGAGGGAATGCTATTTCCCTGCATCTTTAGACTTTTGATCATTGACAGAATTGTGATAAGATTTCTTATCCTCTGGTTAAAAGATGTTAAGTTTGATAGTTCAGCCCTCTGATGTACTTACACATTTCTTTATTTATTTTCTTTATTTATTTGTTCAACTTGTATGCCGCCTTTCTCTGAAGACTCAAGGCGGCTTACAATGCATTTAAAAACCATATATAAAAACATTAAAAATTAAAACATTAAAAATAATTAAAACCCATTCACACCATTCATGGCCGGATCTCGCCAGATCGCAACAGCGAGATCAACAGCTCCAGGCCTGCACATTGTGGCAAGTTAGCATTCAGGAATTAGTCCAGATCTTTGAAACTTTGCAGCTTCTGCAAACATTCTGAGAGTGCAAATTGGAAAAAAAAACAGTAAAATATTCAGATTAAGAAAGATTTGAGATAAACTGTAATTCTCCATATGTTGTTGAAGTACCATTACTATTGACTCCTATCCATAATGGCCAATTTCTTAGTAGGTGTTGAAGTCCCAAGGATTTCTGGAGACTCACAGATTGTCTTTTAGGATAGCGGTCCCCAACCTTTGTGGCTTGGTGGCCCAGCGGGGGAAGAGGAGGGGAATCGGGCTACGCAAGTGGCAGGCTGGCACACAAGCATGTACACAGCTTGTCTTACACAAGCAGCAGGCCAGTGCACATGCTTGCCACTCACATAACTCAAGCTGTCTGCATGTGCGGATGAGTGCCGGCCCAGTTCCGAAAAGGCCACAGCCTTGTAGTGGGCCGCAGGCTTGGGATTGGGGACTCCTGTTTTAGGAGTTCAGAAGAACTTCCCATTGAGATTGGAATGAAAATATGCCTTCTCTATATTGCCTGTCCCTAAATTATTTCTCTCTAGATTCACAGGTGAAATACAAGCAACTGAAGATCTGTTCCAACGCTCATTGCCTGTAACTCTCCTGAAAGATCTCCAGTGGTGATGATAAGCTTTCAATATGTGTTTCTTCAGTTTGGGGATTGCTTCCTTTTTTCTAGAAATGCAGCAGACAGATTTATTAGAATTTAGCTACATAGGCACAACTGTAGATAATAGCTTATGCAGTTTGCTCAAATAAAGTTCCCTAAATGTGATGCAGGAAATGATGTTGGGTTTACGATTTCCATCACTCTTTTAACATTGGATAGGCTTTTGTGGGGAAGTGGCATTATGCAATGGTTCCGAACACTTGTCTTCCTGGCCAAATTTCAGCTCCTTTAGGTGGGTGGAAACAATGATATTCATGGTGAGGGGAAGGAAGATGGTTACTTAGAGGGGCTGCCGATCAGACTTTTAAAGATTATTTATTACCTGCGGGTTGCCCACCCTGTGAGGCAGACTGCCACGTCTATTTCCAGGCAGCTAGGACTGGCTTGAACATATATTCACAATGCCTGAGAAAAAATATATGAAACATTTTTATTGCACTTGAAAACACTTGTTTCTTTTCATTGTCGATAGAGCTAAAAAAAAAAAACCCAACATTCTAATATTCCATTTGGCCAAATCATACATTTCTGGAACAATTCACATCCAAAGCTCATCAAAGCTAAGCATTAACTGATTGGACAATTTTGAACATATTGTCTCGTCTAAATATGTAGGTCATGTTCTTTACGTAGAGATCTGGCTGTTCTCATGTTAGCCTTGCAAGCAAGAAGCACAACCTGGAGTAATCGCTCTATCTTTATTGTAAGGTTCCATCAACAGAATCTTGCAAGGCTGAAAGTATTTCTCCCCTCCTCTCCTTCTATTCTCCAGAAAATTATGGAAAGTCCCTTCTGAAATGTTTTCCATGCCATTTCTCCCCCACCCTGGGCTGAGACATCTTTATATGTTGGTTGTCCAGCCTGTGGCTCTCTTTCCGGTCTCCCAAGGTGATCCCCACATATCATTACAATCCAAGTAGGAAAGTACTTGGGTGTCAAATAGAAGTTGCATCCTCTAATAAATTGTTCCACCTGGCTTCTCTATTTTAGCTTGCCTCTCCAAATCAGCTTTGTAAATGCCTGTCTTAGAATGTTCTGCATTCATTGGCCTCCACTTCCATTGAAGAGACTCTCAGAGCAGCCTTTTCTGATGTATGGCTGTGACCACCCATCCAGAGCTAGGTAAATAAACTTTGCTGGCTGGTAAAGAACAACCAATGCTATCCTCCTCCTCCTCCTCCTCCTCCTCGCCACAGTGTATTATGCCCAAGGTCAGCTAAGTTATTGTGGCACAGAAATGGAGCAATAAAAATATAGCAACAATACATTAAATAACTCCCTGATGTAGGCCCCTATCTGACACTCCAAATTTACTGCAGCGACTATAGCTTATCTTAGTCAACAAGAAAGTTTTTCCTTTGTAGCATCTTGAAGGCCGTGACTATTACTGCACAGTCTGAAAGCCTCCAACATTTCATAAATGAAAACAAGGATGCACGCCTCTTAAACTCCCTATTTTAAGACCAAGAATCTATTACTATGTACCGTGGGACTCAAAGACTTAAACCTCACTCTCTCTGAATACCGTATCCTCTGCTGATTTAAAAGCCAGGAGGGCATTTGTTCTTCTGAGGAAAGAGATGGTAGAGAAGAATGTCCTACTTACAGTTATCAATAGTTCAAAAAATGTAGCTGAGCAATTGCGGTGGTATGAAAATGCCTGCTCTGCACTCGATGGGTTTAGTATCCCTAAGCAGTGTGTGTGTGTGTGTGTGTGTGTGTGTGTGTGTGTGTACACGCACACACACACACACACACACACAGAGGGAGAGAGAAAGAGAGAGAGAGAGAGAGAGAGAGAGAGAGAGAGAGAGAGAGAGAGAGAGAGTTAGTTTCAGAGAATAGATATACCCATCTCCCCTCCTCCCAAATTTGTATTTTATCAGCTGAAAATCAGAGGGGGGAAGAGGGAATTTGGAAAGCCACAATTACAGCAGTTCATGCTATAAACTTTAAAAAACAAACAAACAAACAACAACAACAAAAACAACCTCTTTCTCCCAGGCAAATGTAAGCTGAATTTAGGGCAGGGCAGAAGATAAACGTTTGGCATATTGCCAGGTAAAAAAAAGAACAACCGGAGTGCCACACAGCAAACACTTTGAAATTCCAAGCGTAGCCATCTCCTGATAGTGGCTACGAAATACAATCTTAATTAACTGAATTTTCCAGCTCCAAAAAAGCCTATCCTTTCAGATTTTACCTGCTTTATTGCTTTGTTTTTTTTTCCCCTGGGCTGTTTTCAAGCAGCCCATTAATGCCAAGGTGGAACTGGGTCGGTTGTATTTCTCTGCAGGCTGGTTGGTTCCCCCATAATTAGATCTGAGGTAAAGCAATGGATTTTCTAATCCTAGTCTGAAAGGGAAATAAGCTTCTGGTTCTACCCCGTCATATTGTTTCTGTCTTTCCTTTTGCGTGGAATTAGCAGCAGTAACTAAAGTAGGAAAGTCACTGTATCTGAATGAGTTTCTTCTTCCTGCCTCTGAGTTAAGAGAAATTCTTCGTTCCCTTATCTTCAATCTGTGGTGGTCAAACCCTGGTGCGATCTTCCCAAACATTCTTTTTCAAAGAATGAAAAGGAACCCAATATAGCACAGCAATGATTTTTTTTATTATGATTATCAATAAGCAAATACAGGATAATAAATAGCTGGGCTTAGAAAAAAAAGAAAACTTGGGTTCAAACCAGTGTGAAATGTAAAATTTGTAACTACCGGTTCTGTGAGTATGACTTGGTGGGGGGTAATGTGACTGGGTGGGCGTCGCCAACTTTTTTTTTTTAACTTTTAAAAGCATTTTTTCTACAACCTCTTCGGCTGTAAAAAAATGCTTTTAAAAGGCTCTGACGATCCCAGCTGAGTTACCCGATCGTCAAAGGCTTTTTTTTCTTTTAAAAGCATTTTTTTTTGCTTTTAAAAGAAAAAAAAGCCTCTGACGATCAGGCAACTCAACTGGGATCGTCAGAGCCTTTTAAAAGCATTTTTTCTACAACCTCTTTAAAAAATGCTTTTAAAAGCTGCTGATGATCCCAGCTATCAGAGGCTTTAAAAAAAAATAAAAAATTAAAGCATTTTTTTGGCCAAAGAGGTTGTACAAAAAATGCTTTTAAAAGTTAAAAAAAGCCTCTGATGATTGCGCGGCTCAGCTGGGCATGGCGGGGGGGAGCAGGGATTTTTGCTACCGGTTCTCCGAACCACCTGCCACCATCGCTACTGGATCGAGCAATTCGGTCCGAACTGGGAGCATTTCACCCCTGGTTCAAACCTCCCTTAGTCCTGAAATTCCTCCCTGAAAAAAATGATTCAGCGGCAGCTCTTCTTTCTCAGCCTATCCTGTATATTTTGAGGATAAAATTCACGTTCATCATTTTGAGTTCCTCTGAGAAAAGGCAAGACATAAACATGATAAAATAGCGGCGGGGTTCTGGATTGCTGCGGATGAGTATTGGGTAACAACAATGCAAAAATAAGAAACAAAACCGAATAAATAACAGGATGGGTGACTGCATTTATTATCCTACGTATTTCAGATTATTTCTTTATCAAGGAGAATTGTAACCAAACAGAAGTTACAACAGAAACACATGTACATGCACACACACTCATTTACAAATTATTTACAAATATAAACATTATTTATAGGCAACATTATGTCATGGTTGCCAATTAAAATAAATGATTATTATTAAATACCATGCATACTCTATCGTGTAAAATGTCAACCCAAAGTCTTGTTTCCTTAAGTGAAGAGGTATGTAGTGTTATTTATCTTGCTAATGTTAAACTCTCTCGGAATTTTATAAGGATCATCTGATTTCATTATTGCTGTTTCTTTAGAGTTCAGCTCAACTCCCATGACTTCAGGGTCATGCAGTTTATAGGAGACAGCATGAAAGTGGTTTGCCATGGCCTTCTTCCATTACATATTTCTGACTCTCTAATTTTAATATAGTGTGTGGATGACCTTGAGGAAAGAGATGCTAGCTACTAAACAATCAAGACAAGAGCTCCCAGTGGTTAAATGATCAGGGAAAGAAACTTTGGAAGGACAAACATCGGCCCCCACCCCCATGGATCAAGCAGTTAAAATGGTGGCAGCAATTTTGTACTTTCAGACTTGCAAGATTCTGTTAATGTAGCCTTTCATTATGCCAGTTTCATGTAATTCTTAAAGTATTACTAAGTGATTAGGCACAGAGTGAGCTCGGTGACTTTGGATCAGTCCCTAGCAAGTAGTAAATTTTTAACCGAATCAATAATTGAGTTATGCCATATGCTAAATCAATCAATCAATCAATCAGCTCTAACCAGTAGGCATGGGCAAACCACTTCTGAAAACTCACCAAGAAAACTATAGATATTTGTCCAAGCAGTTGCCAAGAGTCAAGACTGACTTGAAGGCAACACTACAAACAAATAAATGAATATCAAATCTATAATCCAAGGATTTCTTGTTCATCTCCCTGCTTAGATTTCCGAGATCATCCAAGATCAGCTAGATGACTGGGAAGACAGGAAAAGAACACTGCAAATTATTCCATTCTTTAATGACCAAAGCAATGTAAATCCCACTGAACTTTCTTGAAAGCAATAATGCAATACTCCAAACATGGGGATATTTTTTGTGCGTGCAATGAAATGCATAAAGCTAACATGATTATGTTTGGGGCCAGGGAGGCAAAGTTGGAATTGTACAAGATCTTCATGGGGCACTTGACACAGATCAGGCAGTAGTCTTAAAAAGAGAATAGAATAGAAGTTGTAAGGGACATTGGAGGCCTTCTACATCATACATTTGAAGACTACCAAATGAATTATGGTGCTAACATTCTTCTAGAACAATTTCTAAATAATTTCCCAACATATTTGGGTGCATAATCTTTGCAAACAGTTGTTAGATATCTCTAAGAATAGAGATCTCTAAGAATATTTTTCAGGCTGAGAATCATACGAGGCTTAGCTTATGAGTGACATCTGATAAGGAGGACAATGGAAGAATTACAAAAAAGGGAGTGTGGAGGGCAGGGCCCTTCAATTAATTTGTGTTAATAAATTAACTAATATAATAGTAGTCCTCGACTTACAACCATTCATTTAGTGATTGTCCAAAGTTACAACAGCACTGAAAAAAGTTATTTACAATGATCACAATAACTCCATGGGCATGGGATCAAACAACCTCCTTGCTTAGCCACAGGAATTCTGGTCCAATTGTGGTTGTAAGTTGAGGTCTACTTGCATTTCTTTTTGGTCATATTCAAAGTTTTGGATGGTTTTGGATGCCTCGTGGAGACTTGGGGTCTCAAATTTAGCTCTCTTGTTCCAGAATTCAGAAGGAACTGTTTGTGCTTCACTACTACCAAAGATCAGTTTGGATCACAGATCCTGTTAACTGAATTGAAAACCTCTTAGAGCAGCCATCACTAACTGGTGGTCCGTGGACCACTGGTGGTCCACAAGAAAATGTTGGTGGCCCGCAGAAAAATTATTTGTATTTTTTATATTGCACTAAATCAGGGGTCCTCAAACTACAGCCCCTGGGTTGGATACGTGCAATGAACACTTGTGTTACTGCAGAGAGTCTTCCCCTTTGGGGTCTTTTTGTGCAGGTCAGAGAGGGACAGAAATTCTGTCTTGAGGTCTGCTTTAGCCTCTTGGTGTGGGGCTTTGAGCAAAGGCTGGAGGGAAGCACTGCTGATGGCAAAGAGCTGGAGGACCTTGTTCAAATGGCTCTGCATCATGGTCTGGAACTGGCTGACCATCTCAGTCCGCTGAGCCTCCAGGCGCTGGTACCTGGCCTTGCACCCCCGCAGGTCTTCCCTTTGCTTGGAAAGCCTATTCTCATAGTCCTCAGTGAGGTGCTTCTGCTGAGCCTCCTTCTCGGTCAGATCCACTTTGAACTGAGTCAGCTGTTTTGCCAACTCTTTCTTGTGGTGGCTGCTTAGCTCCAAGAATTGCTTCCTGTTGGGGCCCTAAGGAGCCCAGGTGGGCAGGTGAGGAGTGGCTGGGAGGGGAGAGGTGAGGAGTAGAGGCAGGTGAGGTGCCCCTAGACATGAGTGACATCAAGTTGGCCACGCCCACCCAGTCACATGATCACCTAGCCACCCCCACCCAGCTAGTTATTAGGCAGATCATATTAGTGGTCCATGGGATTTAAAATTATGAATGTAGTGGTCCCTGGGATCCGAAAGGTTGGTGACCCCTGTATTAGAGCTTTTCACACTATTGAAAAGATCCTGTTTTCAAGAAAAATATCACCTGAAGATATATTTCAACCAATATAAGATACAAAGCCTAGATTCTAAGGGAGAGATGATCCACTTGCAAGCAAGATGTGAACACTGGTTCTACTATTGTCTATTGATAAAATGATGGATCATGTAATATTAATAGATACACCAGTTTATCAGTTTAATACATTTTAATGCATTCAAATGCCCAAGATTAATACAGCTAATGTTGTGAAATTTTGTCCAATTAAGAAAAAAAATATTATTTCATTGTTGGAAGGATTAGAACATCCATATTTCTTTTTTTTTTTTAATAGTAAAAATAAACATGCTATTGTTTTTCAGTCTCCCAGGTCAAACTTGCCCTCACTGATTAATCTTCTCTGGAAATAATCTGCAGTATTAATTTACAGATTGAACCAATTACACTAACGAAGGCATTGACAAAATAGCAGTCAAAGCTAAGATGTTGTCAGTCCTATGAAAATACTTTAGAAGAAGGGCTTTGAATCTTGGATGAACTGGTCTCTCTGCTGGTCATTACAGCAGCCTCACATTTTTCAGGGCTTCCATCTGAAGACTGTTTTAAGGAAGAAACTCATTGAAATGATCTCTTATGGTGGCACATCTTTGTTTTAGGCCGATGTAGAAGTGTGAAACCGGGGAGGGAGCTTTAAAGCAGGGGTCTCCAACGTTGGAAACTTTAAGACTTGTGGGCTTCAACTCCCAGAGTTCCTAAACTAGCAGCAGTGGCTGAAGAACTCTGGGAGTTGAAGTCCACAAGCCTTAAAATTGCCAAGGTTGGAGACCCCTGCTTTAAAGCACTAATAACTACATCCCTTAGAAATGTCTAGAATCCACTTAGCTTCCAAAGTATCCTGAAGGAGAGTCCTCACCAGTCAGATAGTCATGTGTAAGATCACAGAGAGCACTTTCCTAGATCAGACTAGAGCCTTTCTAGCATTCTCTTTCTATCATGGTCATCCAGATGCCCATAGGAAGGCTATAGTTAGAGATGAACTCAATAGCATTCTCTTGCATCTGTTCTTTAATGTCTGATGATGATATTGTATAAAGTATTTCCAGCCACAAAACACAACTCTGATATTGCCACATACTGCCCAGAAGAGATGAAACTTGGCATTCCAGTGAAGCCAATTGGCCAAGCTTGCCAACAGATCGTGCCAAGTCTCCTGCATCCTGACAAGCCACTATGTCAACTCGCAAAGCATTCCTGGCCTGCTTTCAAGTTGCCATAGGCCAGTGGGGATGGGAAACTGGCGAAACAGCATGGCAGCCAAAGACAAATGCAGATTCCATTCTTATCTCTTTCAAGGCTGTATCCCAGGGTTACCCACAGCAGCCAGAGGGGAGTGACTTCTACAACCTGTGAAATTGCTCCATTGGTGAATGTGATTGATGACACACCCTGGAGGAAGGGGGGAAATAGGGTCATAATTGGGGTGTAAATTACATAGGGTCAGAGCTGGCTTCACTTGGGAACATGCCGACATGAAGCTCCTAATAAATAACTGGATTTCTTTTGAAGCTTGGCTCGAGGCTCATGATTTAATTAGGGCATCCATCGAAACCCTGACACACTAAATAGTAGCAGCAAAGGACATCACCCATGAGGACAAGTAAAGGTGCATTCTTGCAAGCCCCGCGCAGAAGAGGTCAAGCATTGGCAAAGGATCCTACCTGGCCTACTATCTTGCCAAAGCCAGGGTTGAGAAGTCTTTCCCAGAGGAGCCAAGTTTGCCAAACATACGTGCCAAGCTTTCTGGCAGCTCACAAAGCCCATTGATCAAAGGCAGCAAAGCTAATCAACCCCAAAGCAAAAATCTATGGACCAAATGAAAGCCATGCCATGCCTGGCACTCTACAAAAAAGTATAAGAAAGTTTTTTTTGTTTTTTTTAAAAAATGCTTTTCCTAAAATCAATTATTTTAAAATTGAAGCAGGACACCTTGGTTCACGATGCGTAGACTCTTTATTGGATTATTTGCAAACTGCTGTGCTAGTTCCCCCCTGCTATAGGTGCCTTAAATGAGGTGCAGTTGATATTTCAAAAACATTATCAATCCTTAAAGGCAGTGGTGTGCTGGTAAATGATTATGAACTGGATCTGTTGGCTCCATTGCTGATGCCGCCCGCTAGGCATAGTAGCTTAGCTCTGCTCTCAAATTGGTTTGCAAAATTTCAGAAAAAAATTAACATCTGCTTTTCTGAGTCAGTACAAGCCAGCTCTGGCATACCACTGCCTAAAGGTCTCTAGTTGAAAGTTGGCAGGGTACTGTCCTCTAAAATTTTCATCCCATTTTGCCCAAAAGTGAAGCAGCTGCAAGCATTTTGAGGCTTCACTATTATTGCCTATAGAAGAATCTTTTCTAAATTGAATCTTTAATGTTAAAGTGGCTCTAATTCAATTACTTTTCCCTTAAATATTGAAGCATGAATGTGAATCATATTGTGGATGTGCTTTGTATCTCTTTTTTGGATTGAATTAGACTGATTTTACCCAGACCACCTATAATAGGACTAAGCAGCAAAGCAAATTAGCAGACTAAAACAAACAAACAAACAAAAGAACCCCAGAGATACCACGGAGGGTAGGCACTCTCCTGTTCTGAAAAGGTATAAAAATTTGGGGCAGGATGCTTCTAAGTAGAGGCAATGATGCCAAACTGATGAAAGATGTATCATTGCATCGTAACACAAGCTCTGCCTTTACATACTTGCTTGCAATGTCACACTCATGCATATATGGGTTTGTCTTGCAACTGCACCCAAACATTTCATCACTTGCCACCCTCCCCACCTGCTGCTTCTGTTAGCCTGCAAATCATTCACTCATGGTTGGGGGTCTTAAACCTCCCCACAATCATATAGAATTTAAAAGTAAGGTTTGACCCAGGACTGGCTATAGAGTTGCTCTGTTTCAGCCATATTCACAGTGCCATGTTGATCCATTCCTTGTGTTGGTAAGATCAATACATGAAAAGAAAAGTCCATTAGCACAAGAAAGAACAAAAGTAAGCATTGAGTTTGGGAAAAGAGAGGGGTTTGAGGAGGGAATGAAGGGCAACCATTTTCCCAACCTCCACCCTTCTGAATACAGAATAACAGAGTTGGAGAGGCACCTTGGAGGTCTTCTAGTCCAACCCTCTGCCCAAGCAGGAGACTCTCTACCATTCCAGACAAGTGGCTGTCCAATCTCTTATTGAAAACTTCCAGTGATGGAGCACCCACAGCGTCTGGAGGCAAGCCATTCCACTGATTTGTTGTTCTATTTTTTCTGAAAAAATGAAAGGGAGTGGGGCAGGGGTGAAATCCAATTTTCTTCCCTACCAGTTCTGTGGGCGTGGCTTGGTGGGCATGGCAAGGGAAGGATACTTCCAAATCTCCATTCCCTCCCCTACTGGAGGAAAGATATTGCAAAATCTCCATTCCCACCCCACTCTGGGGCCAGCCAGAGATGGTATTTGCCGGTTCTCTGAACTACTCAAAATTTCTGCTACCAGTTCTCCAGAACCTGTTAGAACCTGGCTGGATTTCACCCCTGGAGTGAAATTGGAAGGAACTCCAAGGAAATGTTTTCTTTAAAAAAAGCGAAAGTTCTAAGACCACAATGCTCACATGCTGTTACTCTTATATTGGGCAAAAGGTTTTTTTGAGGGGTCCTTGGTACTCTCTGAGTTGGTTGCTTTTATGCAGATGTTTCATTACCCAAGCTATGTAGCATCATCAGGTTAAGATTTTCTATAAACTTGTATCAAGAAGACTCTTACCTAGAACATCAAAGCATTACACTTCCAGTACATGGACGCTAAGCACTTCCAAGGCTAACTTCCCAATGTGAGAACAAGGGGCCCTTTGTCCCCCATCCCACCTCCCTGGAGGATGCACAGGTAAGGAAAATTCACTTTCCAAGTTGCTTCAAGGCATGTTCATTGCTGCTTTTCTCTCTCCCTTCCCCCCACCCAGGTTGGTGAATCTGTTTTTGACTAAGCTCAAAGGATGTAACCTTTCTATTAGCAGGTTTCCCTTGTCTTCACCTGTTTCTTTTTTAAAACCTTGTCAAACAGGCACAAGTTAGAGAACCTCAGTTTCTGAAGCTTAGTGCTCCATTTGTAGCAGAAATTAAAAACAATTTAAAAAAATTTAATTAGAAAGTGTAATTATTGTCTGACTAAATTACACTTTCACATTTAAGAAAGTTAACCAGACTAATGGCGATGGGAACTAGATTTAGTGTGATTGTATACATATGTATTGCATTGGTTGTCTTAAAAGAGCAAAGTGATCTTAAAACAGTAAATAAGAATATAAAAAGGTATGCTGCATATCTTTTTTTCTGTTTTTCCCAAAATTTCTGTTTTGTGCAGATGGGGTGGAAGGAGAGGATATGCTGGGGTGGCACAGTGTTAGAATGCAGTACTGCAGGCTACTTCTGCTGACTGCTGGCTGCCTGCAGTTTGGCAGTTTGAGTCTCACTGGCTCAAGATTGACTCAGCTTTCCATCCTTCCAAGGTCAGTAAAATGAGAACCCAGATTGCTGGACACAATATGCTGACTATAAACTGCTTAGAGAATGCTATAAAGCACTATGAAGCAGTATATAAATCTAAGTGCTATTGCTATTGCTATTTGTTTTTGCCCTCGCTGGCTTCAAGATTTCCAGACATTTTACATTTCTAATGACTGGTCTCATCACAGAAGATAAGAGCTGGGAAAATGAAGTCCAAGACAATGAAAAGATAACGCTTATGTCAATGTCAATAAGCCAAACTCATCATTCAGGTCAATGTCAGTAAAACCAGTCAGAGAACTCCATCCCGGCGTTCCATATATGGAATTGGCAAAATCAGAGATTTTCTGTCTGGTTCTCAGAAGCAATGGAAAGAGCAGGAACCTGATTCAGTAGAACTAGGTTTCCACTTTCCCATGTCTGCTTTAGTGGGTTGTCAAGATGAAGCTTTGCACATCCCTATTGCAGAACCAACTCTTGAATCTCACACTATTTACCTTCCTTCTTCTAAGCATAATGAGAAAGGGGAACAAAATCCATGCCATGTTTGTCTTTCTTTAATTGCCTTTCTCCTGCAAACGTTGGGTCATTTCAATATTCTTTGTTACGCGCTAAATGCTTGAATAGCAGAGGAACCAAAAGGGTAATACTTATTGTTATCATGGGATGCAGAACTGCCTTTTCTTCTAATAAATGGAATCCATGCCACAGGTCTTTTGAATTTGTTATTCTTTTTTTAAAAAAACACATCCACAATGAAATTCCCCAACTCAGCATGAAATCAAAGCACAGTTACATACAACTGAGCATCTTCTGTTCTTACCAGGTTATCCCGATGAGTCCAATTATATAGGAAGTGGATTTTCAATAATAAATGTCTACAACTTATACCATTTATGAAGGGAAGACGTAGCTATGGGATGGATGAAAAAATAACCTCCATTTGAATTTTTATATCAATTTACTATGTTTGTGCCTCTTCGACATAGAGTTTTGAGGAGAATTTGAATCACAGCACATCTGTGATGAAATCTACATTTTTATCCATTTTGCAGTGCAGCTTGCAACTTAAAAATGGCAAAAGTCCAAAGGTAGGATACAAACATGCACATTATCTAGCAGCATGCATTGTAAAACAAAACATTAGAGGAAGTTGCTTGTAAAAATGCACATATTTGCTAAAGTTTGCACTTTCACAAAACCAGGAAACCAAGTGACAAATGCCTCCTATTTGCAATAACTAAAAAATATGGGGCAGGGGAGGCCTAGGGTTTTATGGATCAGTTGCCCAAGGACCAAAGATTTTTGTTGTTCCCTACAGTTAGGGCTACCAGATCTTGGCAGCAAAAAAAATCTGAGGAGCACTAGATGGCTCTAAAAGCTATCAGGTTGCTGCCATCTAATGGTCATCCAGATTTTTGCAGCCCTATCTGAAGTGAACTTCCCTCAAATGGCAACTAGCAGATTACATCCACCCATTTTCAACTCAGCAGATCTGAACGGAGGAAACTTTATGATCTGCAATTTGTCCGATTAATATTCTTCCGCAACTAAGTATGTGCCATTGATTCTTACATCGCTCTTGGGATGCAATCAAACAGGTGTTGCCCATTAATGAGCATGGCACAGTTAACGCTTTGGAGGTGCCAAACCATTAGTAGCCTGACACTTAGCTCTGACTTTGATGGATGCAATGCAGCTGAAGCAGAAAGGATCAAGCACTGCACCTGTTGCCAGTCTCTTTGCGCACCAAGCACAAGACAGCACCAGCATGAATGATGGCGGATGGATTTATGTGGGCTCTGATGTTCAGTCACGGCTGAGTTTTTAGCCCTTTGATCAAAATGCCATCACGAGCCACCCTATCAATAGGATTCTATGCTGTGAAACTCATTGGGCTGTTTTTTTTAACTTTGGGGTAGGATCCATACAGATTTCTTGCCATATCTGCATTAGACTACAGCTTAATGCTCTCCATGGTCCTATGTAAAATAAGCTAGAGATATCTCAGCAAGAAATCCTTTGGAAGCGGCAGAGTCTTTCCATATCCCAAGATAGTGGAGCAGTGGTGGGTTTCAAATTTTTTTACTACCAGTTCTGTGGGTGTGGCTTGGTGGGCGTGGCTTGGTGGGCATGACAGGGGAAGGATACTGTAAAATCTCCATTCCCTCCCCACTCCAGGGGAAGGATACTGCAAAATCCGCATTTCCTCCTGATCAGCTGGGACTCGGGAGGCAGAGAATAGATGGGGGCAGGGTTCTTTACCAGTTCTCCAAGCTACTCAAAATTTCTGTTACCGGTTCTCCAGAACTGGTCAGAACCTGCTGAAACCCACCTCCGTAGTGGAGGCAGTGTGTCTTTGAAGCAGGGAAGAAAAATGTCTACTCTTTTCTCCTTCCTCTGCATTGTAGTAACCCTTCATCCCCAAGAAGCTCAGCTTTTACTCCTTCCTTCGGCATGTGCTGCCTCAGCTCAAATGGAGTGTTTCGTTCACAGCTGGGATCTGTCGGAGCTACCACAATGAATCAACCTGTGCCAGGCTGTCTCAAATGCTGTCTCAAATAAAGAGAGGGAAGTTTGAGGGATGGCTGTCGAGAAACATCTGTCACCAGACACCTGCCTACCAAGAGAGGGAGGTGAATGATGGGGAGATGACGCAGCTAAAACAGCAGGGCTGAAAGGGGGCAGGAAGACAGACGCTTCTTTAAGCTCAGGAACAGGCAGCCGAGTATGAGATAATGAATTATTACCTCAGGAAATGAAACCGCTAATAAATTCAAAAGCCAAGCCAAGGAAGTTTAAAACTCCATTTTTAAAAAAAGAGATGATGATTTATAAACTTCTTCCTGGCTTGGTTTCCTGTCTCTACTGCCCTTTCTCTCAGCATGTATTTTATCCCTCTCTCTCTCTGCCGGTCTTGTTTTTAAAATCCGTCCCAGAGTCTTTAGGTCAAGTTCAAACCCATCTTCTGCCTATGTGGAATATTTTAAAGAATGTCCCAGGTCTCTGCTGTGAGGAAACGTTTTGGGTGAACATTTCTGATGCTTTCCTCTTTAAGAAGCAGATTATGGTTTAGGATTCTTTCCAGATCTGCCATTGTTCTGTAGCTTCGGTGCATTCACTGGATGCGGCATATGGCATTAGTGGCTTTGGTCCAGAGCATTCATGCATAGCTTTGGTTTCTGCATCAGCTGTAGAGAGTTTGGGGAAAGATCAACGACATCCTTGATTACATTCATTGTTGGTTAGTACAAGAAGCTTTGCTTTGGGGCTGCTTCAGAAAATTGCCCAGAGATTTCATGGATGAAATGAAGCCGTTAGAGGTAGATTATTTTTAGTCCTATAATACCAATATTGTATCAGGTTAATGGGCTACCAATTTATTTCTGGCATGATTCAATGTGCTGATTTAGTTTTTAAAGCTGGAAGTTTCAGCATATCATATATATATATTGGCCTGTTCTGATCTTGCTTTGTATTCCACAACTTTCTGAAAGGTACCTATGAAAGCATCATAGTAGTTACTAGCTGGAAGACCCAGTAACTCATTGAAAACTTTAGGGTCCAGAAATATTGATTAGATGTGTGTTTGCCAATAGAGTGACCTTGATAAATAAGTTAATAATGTCATAGATTATTACATTTATTCTTCATTCATCTAGGTTTGTGGTTTATTGTTCTTAACAAATATTGACACTGTTCTTTACAAATATTATTAGTGGCCTTGAAGGTCCATTAGGAATGGAAATTCAGGAGAGAAATATTTTCCAGAAACAAATGTGTATTAATTGCTGTCAAACAATGTTTTCTTCCGCCTGTTTTTAACATTTTTACCTTCAAGAGAGACTTTCTCATTGGTTGGTTGGATGGGCTTATTAATTGCTTTACAGAACTTCACCTAACAATTTGCCTGTAATGGAACTTCTATGTTTACATTTGAGGGCCTCCCAAAAAGATGAGGGGGCCAAACTATTTTCCAAAGCACCAAAAGGCAAGATGAGAAACGGAGAATGGAAACTAACCAAGAAG
The DNA here is from genome assembly GCA_022577455.1 of Arizona elegans. Classification (NCBI taxonomy): domain Eukaryota; kingdom Metazoa; phylum Chordata; class Lepidosauria; order Squamata; family Colubridae; genus Arizona; species Arizona elegans. The sequence continues at coordinate 43,854,265 of JAKOOJ010000003.1, forward strand.
AAAAGCAACCTAAAACTAAGGAGAAATTTCCTAAGAGTGAGAGCAATCAACCAATGGAACAGCTTCCTTTCAGAAGTTGTGGGTGCTCCATTATTGAAGACATTCAAACAGAGACTGAACAACTATTTATCTGAAATGGTATAGGGCAGTGGTGGCTAACCTTTTCTGGAGCGATGCAATGCGTGTGCGGCCCACACGCATGCGTCCCAGCCCCCTCACGCCCCCAGTGGTGGGTTTCAAATTTTTTTACTACCGGTTCTGTGGGTGTGGCTTGGTGGGCGTGGCATGGTTTGGTGGGCGTGGCAGGGGAAGGATACTGTAAAATCTTCATTCCCTTCCACTCCAGGGGAAGGTTACTGTAAAATCCCAATTTCCTCCCAATCAGCTGGGACTTGGGAGGCAGAGAATAGATTGGGGGCAGAATTTTTACTACCGGTTCTCCAAACTACTCAAAATTTCTGCTACTGGTTCTCCAGAACTGGTCAGAACCTGCTGAAATCTACCTCTGGCCCCCACGCATGTGCACACAGCCCTCCACAATGCACCTGCTCATGTGCGCGCAGGCTCCCACATGTGCCCGACCCCTGCACATGTGTGGCAGAGACCCGAAGACCAGCTGGCCGGCAGGAAGTGCACGCACATGCGCAGCAGAGATGAACTGGGGTGACGGCTCGCGTGCCATCAGAGTGGGTGCTGCATGCCACCTCTGGCATGCATGCCATAGATTCGCCATCAAATCTCCTGCTTGAGCAGGGAGTTAGACTAGAAGACCTCTAAGTTCCCTTCCAACTCTATTATTCTATGTTCTGTGTACTATGTTGCAAAACATGCTGGGTATACATTATACTGTATTCTATAAATTCACACTGGGTAGTCTTGAGCCTCTTCACCATCATTAATTGTGCCAGTATTGAAATATGAAATAATGTGCATTGAGGCAAAAAGTCAGAATGTCACCTACAAGCTGAAGGGCTCTGAGCTAATGATGAGTGACATCGAATCGAGTCTTAAGCAATGGCAAGTGGCTCAGTGAAAATATCAGCACTTGTGGGTGACTGCTGCTGATGGTGTGGCTCATTGCAAAATAAAATAAACTGAAAACAAACATTATTCATATGATTATGTTTTTAGGGTATAGTCCAGGGGTGAAAACCAGCAGGTTCTTACAGGTTCTGGAGAACCAGTAGCGGAAATTTTGAGCAGTTCGGAGAACCGGCAAATACCACCTCTAGCTGGCCCCAGAGTGGGGAGGGAATGGGGATTTTGCAATAACCTTCCCCTGGAGTGGGGAGGGAATGGAGATTTTGCAATATCCTTCCCCCAGGAGTGGGGGGGGAATGGGGATTTTGCATATCCTTCCCCCCAGGAGTGGGGAGGGAATGGAGATTTTGCAGTATCCTTCCCCCAGGAGTGGGGAGAGAATGGGGATTTTGCAGAATCCTTCCCCTGCCATGCCCACCAAGCCATGCCCACAGAACCGGTAGCAAAAAAATTTGGATTTCACCACTGCTATAGTCACCCTTGAGAAACTGACCAGCTTGTATTTCGAAAGGGATATCGTATAGCTGGAGCAGGTACCAAAAAGATCACTAAGAATGATGAACAGGGAATGGAAGGAATCTCTTTATGAAGAAAAGTTTCAAAATATGCAGTTTGTTCGGTTTAGGAAAAAGTCAAACATTGGGGAATATGGGAGAAGGGTACTGAATTAAGACTAATTTGGAGAAAGGGGAGTATAGGACAGAGGCAGAGACATAAACATCCATAAGCAGAAGGAAATACTTTCTCGCACAAGGAGTAATTAAACTATGGAATTTGCTAATGTGGAATAACAGCCAGAAAATTGGAAGGTTCTGAAATGGCAAATGCAAGAATGATAAGACTATCAATGTCTACATATTATGATGGCATCTCCATATCAGAGACAGACTGCATGCTAAACCATGTAAGTATGCTATTGCCTTTATGTCCTGTGTTTGCAGAATTTGGGGAGGCAACTGTTTGGCCATTGTGGGAACAGGGCTATTGATTTATGAAAGTTGATTTATGATCAGTACAGTAGGTCTCTCTTGTGTTCTTATGGCACAGAAGAGCTTCAGCTTGACAATTTTGCTATGGTTGCTACACATTGCAGAGAAGGAAATGATTTGTGGGACCTTCATGATTTATCTTCTGATTCAGCATCTACTGTTAAACTATTTTCAGTACAATTATATTTCACAATCACAAATTCTGTTTTTTTTTTTTAAAAAAAATGGTAGGTATGAAATACAATTGGGGCAATTTGTTCTTAATGTTTGTTTGGTAATATTGATGACAAATCAGTTGACAGATTGTACAATTCCATAATTTAATCCCATCAAAATCAAAAGAATTGAGTGAAGGTTAAAGTTTACATTTTGCAGAGGAATGTTGTGTTCAAAATGATTTCTTCAAAATATAAAATTGAATTTTTAAACCTGAAATTTCCTCTTTAAAACATTAGGAAAGATTAAAGATCGTGTCAGTGATAGATTTGTAGAAATATAACATTGGGGAAGGATTAAGCTGGAGCCCATTGAAACTGAGTGTGAATAGATGGAGGACTCTTTGGCTTTTGGGCACAGGAAGTTTTTGCTGTGGTTTTGTGGGTTCTGTGTTTTTGTTGTTGTTTTGTGAGCTACCCAGGTTATATAAAATGGGTGGCTATAAAAGTCTTATAAACAAATAAGTAGGGAGAAGTTCCCTGAAGATGGACTCTAGCATGACTCTGAAAGCTCAAAAAACTAGACCTCTGGTCCCAGTGACCGACCCAGATTGGATCCTGTACAAATAAGTAACCTTTAAACATGTGGATGAGCCATCTTCACTCTAAGAAGCAAGATTCAAAATCTCGTTCAAAGTGTTTGGACTATATTCATAGTCATTGTCTGGAGATCTTTTCCCTTTAAATACCTCTGCTCTTTATCCAAATGAATGGCCATAGGAGTGCGTATGTTAAGGTGACCAGATTTTAACATTGGTAAAGAGGGACACCATTGTGGGCGTGGCTTATTGTGTGGGCGTGGCTTGGAGGCCATGTGACTGGGTGGGCGTGGCTAGCTGGTCATGTGACCGGGTGGCCATGGCTGTGTGTATAGGGACTACTCAGAGGGCTGAAAAGTCATTTCTGACAGGTCCTCACACTTTTGACTGGTCCTCACACTTATGACCATCCTCACATTTATGCCCGTGCAGCATTCTTAACAACCATGTCACTCATTTCACAACTGCTTCTCTTCACCATGGTGACAAGATAGGGCAAAAACGTAAAATGTGAGGACAGTCGTAAGTTCGAGGACTGGTCAAAAATGCGAGGACCAGTCAAAAATAACTTTTTCAGCCCTCTGAGTAGTCCATATGCACAAAAGGACTAACCAGAGGGCTGAAAAAAGTCATTTCTGACAGGTCCTCACACTTTTGACTGGTCCTCACACTTATGACCATCCTCACATTTATGCCCGTGCAGCATTCTTAACAACCATGTCACTCATTTCACAACTGCTTCTCTTCACCATGATGACAAGATAGGGCAAAAATGTAAAATGTGAGGACAGTCGTAAGTTCGAGGACTGGTCAAAAGTGCGAGGACCAGTCAAAAATAACTTTTTCAGCCCTCTGAGTAGTCCATATGCATAAAAGGATACAGTAATAGAGAGGGATGAAGGAAGGGAAGGGAAATTAGAGTAGGAGTGACGGTTAAGAGAGGGAGGAAGAGAGGAGGAGAAGGAGAAAGGAAGAGGAAGTAGGGAGGAGAAGAAGAGGGGGGGAAGAGAAAGTAAGAAGGAAAGAAAAGAGAGGTGGTAGGTTTGAGGAGAAAGATTGCTGTACAATAAAAAAGATGAAAGGGAAGAAAACCAACCCCAAACAAATATAAAGATATTAAGATAAAGAATGAATTGTTAAACTTTAAAGAATAAAAGAGAACAAATATGAATAAATAGCAATAATTAGAAACACACATACATACAATGTATTTTCTTTGAACAGAATATTTGGCTGGTTCACAAATTTAAACAGTGTTTAGTCATTTCAATTAAATTTACAATTTCTATATTTCCTTTTTGCCATATTTATTCCTCATCTATTTTTTTAAAAAAACAATTTTACCCTTCATCCTCATCTCTAATCTTAATCAAATTCAATTTTTCCCTTCTATTCTATTTTATACCCCTTCCCATTGTCATCTATTTTTATATCCATCCTCACATTGGTTAATTATGTAATTATGTAATACAGTTGTTTAATACAAATTCAACATTTTAATATAAATCAATTAGTTATATAACTATCTTTTTTGTATATTAATCAATATGAACATGAATATTCCAATTATTTCCATGCAATCCAATTTCTTACAAATCAATTAATTATACTTACCAATAATAATAAACCAAATAATTTCCCCCATATATTCCTCCAAACCACAACTTAACCATTTCTGCTTTCAACACAGTATACAATTAATAATATCTCAATTATTACAATTCCCTAGTTAAAAAGAGCTTTTTTTTCTTTTGTGTTTTAAAATCTTGAACTCTCCTCTTTTGCCCTAAATAATTTTCCATTGTTTGCACTTACCTTTTTTGGTGAGGAAAAGGAAAATAAATCTGCTGCCTAATTTTCCAACATTGCAAGCAAACCACAAAGCCAACAGCCTGTTTTACTTTCAGTTTCGTTTTGAGCTTGGTTTGCACAAAGAGGAAAAAAAACCTGAGCAATTTAGCAAGAGCAGAGCCCTGTGCAAATCAGCTGAGAGGGGGAAGCCGAGCTAATTAACGTAGGGCGGCCCTTTGAAGCCCCGCGGCAAGAGTTTAAACAGGTTTTTTCCCTCTAGCCATCAGCGGGGATTCAGGAGGCAGCCGGGAACCAGGAGGCAGAATGAAAAATCGGGACTTTTTTAAAACGACGCGGGACGCGGGACAAATTGCTCAAAAGCGGGACTGTCCCGCCAAAAGCGGGACGTCTGGTCACCTTAGTGTATGTGTATATACATACATAATACATACATACATACATACATACATACATACATACATACATACTTACATACATACATACATTAGAATAGCGTTCTCAAGTCTCAGATGCTCAAAAAGTGCAAAATGAGAAGAAGCAGATTTACTACATAATAAGCTTTTTTTAAAAATAGGAGCATGATTTTGTTCCTTACAAGCACATGTAAATTGTTTATGTTACATTAACTGGATTCACAGATCATACTCAGTCAAAATTATTATTATTTTAAATAAGCCATAATTAGCTTGATGATCTTGAGAAGCCATGGCATATAAACCATTGTGGCTGAATTCACAGAAAACTATCAACAAAATCAAATCATAGCTTAATATAGGATGGGGCAACCAATGGCTGAGGGCCACATGTGTCCTCTAAATCCAAATCTAAGCTTTGGATTGCAGTGCAATTGTTGGAGGCATATGTCACACCATTTCCCATTATTTTGAGAGAAAAAGACACAAAAAAATGGAGTATAAACCCATAAATCAGCCCATTACAGTTCTAAAGCAAAGCAAATCCTTCAATTCTGTTTGCCCACTTGATAGCTCTCAGGGTTCCTAAGAATTGTCAATGTGGCCTTTAAAAAGCTGCCCATTCCTGCCTCTGCATGTTGTATGAAGCCTAATCTACCAGCAATCCTAGTATGGACAAATTCATTTCAAGAAGGATTAAGTAGAATAAAGCAGACAGCTTTATCAGTTTGTAAATATTGGTCAAAGTTTCTGCTAAATATCAGGTTTCAATTCAGATTTTCATCAGGGACATCACGTTGATTTATAATATACCCCTTTCTTTGTATTCTTTTTGAACAAGAAAAAACAAAAATGTGTGTCTAGATTTTAGGAACACATGTTGATTTATTTCCTTGCATACGACTATGGACTTAACATATTCCTATCAGCTACGGAGCCAAGAATTAATTTTGTGTGTGTGTGTGTGTTTTATTGAACACTTTGGAGAGAATATATGCAAACAATATTAAAGGAAACATGAAAAAAGAATGGAAGACTATAAACAGATATATAAATCAACGACCTTCTTCAAAACAACAACAACGAACCACCCATTTTAGTAATCAAAACAGTGGTAACATACCAATGATGAAACATCACCAATTTTTTTCTGAGTGTAATTTTCTGAGTAAATTTAACCTTCTTCTACTCAAATTCCCATTGTTGCATCTGATGTTCTATTTCATCTTCACTCTTGGTTACAGGATAGATTTGTGAAATGGGCCTTTCAACAATGGTAGAGTTTACAAAACTTTCAAAGACATGGGTAGAGACTAAATCTTTTCCTACGAGCTTTTGGGTGGTGGAGAAGTTATTTCTACTTTTGTCTTCTTTCTTTCTTGTGGATTATATTTTATTAGTTTTGTTACAGTTTTTTTTTTCCCTATTATGCTATGGCCTAGTTTCGATGTCTATTAAGTAGAAACAGGATGAAATAAAATTCAAATTGGAATAAAATAAATCAGTACCACTGGTATTTGTTCTAATTCTGTGGTTATAGTAGGCATCCTTGAATGTTACAAGAAGTCTCTGCAAGAGTACGGTGACTCTCCTAGCCTTACTGTGGAGGCCATTCATTAATAGGAAAGGAGAAAGAAACTACAGAGATTATTCTTTGTTCTGACTGTCTTTCAACCAGCAGTATTTTTTCTTTTGGAAGGGAGAGAGAAAATTGTATTGAAAATCCTTCCAATACAGCACTTATAATACAATCTTATATGCAGTGAGATACTCAAAAATGCAATGGAGTCATCATGCAATCTTACATCTGCTCCAGCAATGGGTTCTACTTACCTTTACTACTGGTTTGCAATGGGAGTGTGCATGTGTGCTTGCTTCACTCGTGTGCACGCTTCTGCAATTATGATGCACTACTTCAATTATGGCATCCAGGTGGGTGGGTGGAGCATCCCACCGCTTTTACTACTGGTTCTAAAGAATCGGACAGAACCGGGAGCAACCCACCATTGATCTGCTCATCTGGTTCTGTTCCTCACAGCTTTTGTTTCACAAGACAAACTTACTTGGGATAAGGATGGAGAGAACCTGAGTGTGGTTCAAACACTATACAAGTAGTCCTTGACCACAATTGAACCCAAAATTTCCATTGAGACAGTTGTTAAGTGAGTTTTGCCCCATTTTATTACCTTTCTTGCCACCATTGTTAAGTGAATCACTGCAGTTGTTAAATTAGTAACATGATTGTTTGGTGAACCTAGCTTTCCCATTGATTTTGCTTATCAGAAGATCACAAAAAGGAATCATGTGACCCTGGGACACTACAAATGTCATAAATACGAACCAGTTGCCAAACATCCAAATTTTGATCCCATGATCATAGGCACGCTCCAATGGGCATAATGGTAAAAATGGCCATAAATCACTTTTTTATGCCATTATAATTTTGAACGGTCATTAAACAAATTGTAAGTCAAAGACTACCAATAATAATAATAATTAATTTATTAATTATTAATTATTATGATTATGGACTTGGAGAGGATTTATTTCATTTGTTTGAAGGTCAGCTCACTTCCTATGTTGTGTGTGTGTGTGTAAAAAGATGGTGGCCATGATTGTGAGAATGAAGCCCTACCTGCCTCTTTATCATATGAACATCACTTGTAAAAAGGGGCAAGTGGGCTTTGATTGTATAGTCAACAACTGCTATGTTGAATTTTTTGACACACAGCTCCCCCCAGTAAATGCCTCTGTAAACATGGAGGAGAGTTAACCGAAGGTTAATCATCTCTTTCTGCTGCTTGTAAAGAAATGAATATCCCAGAATATCCATGAAAACAAAGAAGGCATCTCTGAGCACTTCTACTTCAAGATGATTTTATTTTATCACTCCCCTTTTACCCATGGCAGAACATGCCATGAAAAAGGAATGAGTAAGTCTCTTCCAGTTCTGTCCATTGTAATTCTGACTTCAGTCAGGCTATTACAGGTTTTATTTCCTTCCTTCCTTCTTTCCTCCCTCCCTCCCTCCCTCCCCTTCCTTTCCCTTCCCCCCTCCCTCCCTCCAAAAACACCCCTAGTTATAACAACCAGCCTTCGAACTTGGGATGTTTACGAAGTGTGGTCCAAAACGTCAGTCATGACAGTGTGAGGCAAAGATGCTGGAGCTTTCTGTGAAGCAATCCTCCATTTTGTTTGAACTTTCCAAGGCATTTCCAATCTATGAGGAAAGCTCCAAAATTAATTAATCAATACAGGTAATCCTCGACTTTTACAATAGTTTCCTTAGTGACCCTTCAAAGTTACAATGGCACTAAAAAAAGTGACTTATGTATTTTTTACACTTATGACTATTGCAGCATCCCCATGGTCACATGATTTACATTTGGACGCTTGACAACTGACTCACATTTATGACAATTGCAGCCTCCCAGAGTCAAGAGATCACCTTTTGCAATCTTCTAAAAAGCAAAGTCAATGGGGAAACCATTCACTTAACAGCCATTTTACTAATCTAACAATTGCAGTGATTCACCTAACGAGTGTGGCAAGAAAAGTCGTAAAATGGGGCAAAACTCACTTGACAAATTTCTCACTTAGCAACATAAATTTTGGGCTCAATTGTGCTTGTAAGTCGAGAACTATCTGTACTTGAAAGTGAACAGCAACATCATTTTTTTAAAAAAGGATTCCTTCCTTCCTTCCTTCCTTCCTTCCTTCCTTCCTTCCTTCCTTCCTTCCTTCCTTCCTTCCCTCCCTCCCTCCCTCCCTCCCTCCCTCCCTCCCTCCTTTCTATATTGTTTCGGGGGTGGGGAACTCCTCCAAAAGAGAACAAATTGAAGCAGCATCTAACATGTATTTTCCTTTCAACAAAAGCAGACAACTCACCTCAGAGAGGTGCTGGCAAAATTCAGTTGCAGAGAGTGAAAACAATCAGGATATGGTCAGGTAGAAAAAGGCCCTTAACTTTTTGCTTACTTTGTAGCCATTAGAAGCGAAGGCACCTCGGCAGATGACAAGATAAAGCAAACCAAAATCTCAGCTCTCTTGCCTGTTTTACATTCCTCTAACTGGCCCTGCATTTTCTCATTAACCAGATTTTTCAAAGGCTAATGGTGTTTTTGAAGTGCCTGCACCCCGAATACCCCCAGTTTGGGAAACATGAAGTGCCTGTTGTCCCAGGTCAGATCCTCCAAACCTCCCTTTACATCCCCCTCTCTCAGAGGCTGGGCTCAGCCATTGTGGCCTAATGTCCTCTTAATGACACAGCAGCTCCATTTACCATTATCTCTTGCAGGAGGCGCATGCTGACGCGCAGGGGAACGACAGTCTCAAATTATCCATCTTGTGCAAAGAAAAGAAACGCACCGCTGCAGACCTTTGCGTCGGAGAAAATTGTGCGAGTGCCGGCTTTAAAAGTCATCTCATTAAAATTTCCCTGCAGCAGCTCTTTACACGACCCCTCCTCCCTCCCCTGTATATTTAATGAGATTTATTTGAGACACTTATGGAGCATTACGGAAATGCCAGCACGGTATTAAAGCGAATAATTTTTTTTCCCCAGGAGCAGTAACAGTGTCCCAATTAACCCATGTGTGGGTTGCGTTGCTCATCCAGTTGGGACGGGCAGCTGCCACCATTGCTGCTGTTTTATAAAGTGGCTGTGGTCCACCCCATCCATGTCTTGAAGCAAACTTCCCCAGACTGGTGCCTTCCACAGGACACATGTCAGACATCAACACGCATCATTCCCAAGCCACTGTTGTTTTTGTTAGTTGCGAAGTCGTGTCTGATCCATCACAACCCCATGGACAATGTTCCTCCAGGTCTTCCTATCCTCTATCATCCTCTGGAGTCCATTTAAGCTCACACTGACTGCTTCAGTGACTCCATCCATCCACCTCGTTCTCTATCATCCCGTTCTTCTTTTGCCCTCAATCTTTCCCAGCATTAGGCTCTTCTCCAGTGAGTTCTTCCTTCTCATTAGGTGGCCAAAGTATTTGAGTTTCATCTTTAGGATCTGGCTTTCTAAAGAGCAGTCAGGGTTGATCTCCTCTAGGATTGACCAGTTTGATCTCCTTGAAGTCCAAGGGACTCACAGGAGTCTTTTCCAGCACCATAGTTCAAAGGCCTTTGGTGTTCAGCCTTTCTTATGGTCCAACTTTCACAGCCATACATTGCAACTGGGAAAACCATAGCCTTGACTTCCAAGCCATTAGACATTATATAAATTGTCTTTGTATAGACTTTTCCCTTAGGATCTGGAAGTTATCCAATATAATCCATGGAAGAGGTGATGAAGGAAGAATGCACATCTGAACTGGCTTTTATAAGTGTTTGCAGAAGAGATTGGGTGAAGGTGGGGTAATCAGCATGGCCAGTTTAATCCCAGCCTGCCCAATTCCACTGTATTCACTCATTGCCAAAATAAAGTTAGATTGTTCAATCCCACCAATCTCTACTATAAAATTCTTTAATTTGTTCCCTGTGTGACTTGTTCTGCACACGTTCTCTACTTCTGGGTGTTGAGAAGATTCAGACATGCTGCTATGACCCAGATTTCCATTTCCTTGGGAGGTCTCCATTAGGAGATAATTATATTTCTGTAGGTGGGAAGAAGTCTTTATTTCCACCTGTGTGTAGGCTGTGCATAGGAACTGTTATGATTAGAAAGTACAATGTTGGTCTAAGAGCAGGGAGGTTAAATTCAATATTCAGAAGCAGAAGCTCTCTGAAGAATATTTAGCTGGTTACAATAGTTTAGCCTGCACCACGGTCTTATAGTCAGATATGACAGGATAGCATATTCCAGTACTAAGGGGCTGAAACAACAAAGAGGGGGTCAACCTAGTCTTCAAAGCACCTGAAGATAGGACAAGAAGCAATGGATGGAAACTAATCAAGGAAAGATCCAACCTAGAGCTAAGGAGAAATTTGCTGACAGTACAATTAGCCAATGGAATGGCTCCCTGGAGATTTTAAAGAAAAGATTGGATAGCCATTTGTCTAAGTTAGTAAGTTAGTATAGGATCTCCTGCTTAGCCAGGGGATTGGACTAGTAGACCTCTAAGGTCCTTTCCAACTCAGTTATTCTAGATCTGTAATCTAATCTCTCTCTCTCTCTCTCTCTCTCTCTCTCTCTCTCTCTCTCTCTCTCTCTCTCTCTCTCTTTATAGATGATAGATAGATGAGAGAGAGACACACACAGAGAGAGAGAGAGACAGACATAGACATAGACATAAACATATAGACATATAGATATAGATGATATAGATGATATACTGGTAGATAATACAGATATAGATATAGATAGATGTAGATGTAGATGTAGATGTAGATGTAGATATAGATATAGATATAGAATATAGATATAGATATAGATATAGATATAGATATAGATATAGATATAGATATAGATATAGATATAGATATAGATATAGATATAGGTGAGTCCTTGCAATTTTCTTGGCAACATTTTCAGAAATAGTTTGTTATTGTCTAGTGCTGAGAGATGCTGGCTACCCAAGGGTCACCCAGTTAGTTTTGTGCCCAAGGCTGAAATAGAACTCACCGTCTTCTGTTTTCTAGCCAAGGATCTTCAGCCACTATATCGTAGGCCAATTGTTTCCAGTTTATTTTGTATTCAACCCACTTCCAGTCAATCTGTAATCCAGATCACAGCGAGAACACCCTCCTCTCAGTTCAGCTAGCAAATATATACTTTGGTGTTTATTTATTAAACATCAGCAAGTATTAAAATATATATAAATGGGCAAAAATGGGACAAGCAGGGAAAAGCACGGAAAGAGAGACATGACTGAGAGAAACTGACAAGAATTATCCCTTTACCAAAAGGGCACAGATCTTTTCAGAACCACTGGAAACAATAGCGTGGCTAATGGACAATCCCAAAGGGAGTGGCCTTTGATTATTTCAGCTTCTGCTCTTCTATGTACATAGCGGTAGCAGTACAGAGATGGAAAGTAGGACAGTAGGTAATCCTTACTCTGCACCAGTGGTGAAATCCAAATTTTTTTACTATTGGTTCTGTGGGCGTGGCTTGGTGGGCGTGGTGTGGCTTGGTGGGCGTGGCTTGGTGGGCATGGCAGGGGAAGGATACTGCAAAATCTCTATTCCCATCCCACTCCAGGGGAAGGATACTGCAAAATCCCCATTCCCTCCCCAATCCTGGGGAAAGGATATTGCAAAATCTCCATTCCCATCCCACTCTGAGGCCAGCCAGAGGTGGTATTTGCTGGTTCTCCAAACTGCTCAAAATTTCCGTTACCAGTTCTTCAGAACCTGTAAGAACGTCCTGGATTTCACCCCTGCTCTGCACCCCTAAAGACATCATTCTAATAATGGGAATGAAGCATCCATCTATAGGAAGAGGGAGAACAATTTATCCTGCATTTAACTCCTGGAGCAAGGATAGGCCACAGGTAGTCCTTGACTTAAAACCATTTGTTTAGTGACTATATGGAGTTACAACAGCACTGAAAAAAGTGATCTATGACCATTTTTCACACTGATGACCATTGCATCCCCATGGTCATACGATCAAAATTCAGATGCATGGAATGGCATGTATTTATCACAGTTGCATTGTCCCGACTTCATGTGATCACCTTTTGCAATCCTCTGACAAGCAAAGTCAATGGGGAGCCAAATTCACTTAATAATTGTGTTAACTTAACTTAAAAGCCGCGTAACAGGGTGAGTTGGTGAGTCCAGTGGTGGGTTGCCCCTGGTTCAGACCAGTTCTATAGAACTGGTAGTAAAACCGGCGGGAGGCTCCGTCCACTGATCCTGACATCATCAGAAGCGAGCTGCACATGCGCAGAAGCTTCTGCACATGTGCAGAAGCAAGGCATGTGTGTGAGCGAAGTGAGTGTGTGCGATCCCGTTGTGAACCGGTAGTAAAGGTAAGTAGAACCCACCCCTGGTGAGCTCCCGTTACTTGTCCCAGCTTCTGCCGTTGTTTGAAAGCACATAAAAAATGCAAGTAGAAAAAATAGGGGCCACCTTTGGTGGGAATATAACAGTGTTCCGTGTGCCTTTGGCATTTAGTCATGCCAGCCACATGACCACGGAGACGTCTTCTGACAGCCTTGGCTCTTTGGCTTTGAAATGGAGATGAGCACTGCCCCCTAGAGTCGGGAATGACAATTACATATGTGTGAGGGGAACCTTTACCTTTATCTTAACTTAACAACTGTGGCAAGAAAGGTTATAGAATGGTACAAAACTCGCTTAACAACTGTCTTGCTTAGCCATGGAAATTTTGGGCTCAATTGTGGTTGTAAGTCAAGGACTTCCTGTATTGCACTACCAAAAAACCCAAAATAAATCCTTTAAAAATTCTTAAGTTTTAAGACCATAACAGATTCCACCAGCTTTCCTGGGAGAATTTGAAGAACCATAACAATTTCCAGCAAAGAGCAAAGTTTCTTCTTTGGCCCTTCCCCTGGATAAATGTGGGTGGAGTAAAATAGAAATAATATCTGTCCATTACTTGTGCTGCTATGAGCCATGGTGGCGCAGTGGTTAGAGTGCAGTACTGCAGGCTACTTCTGCTGACTGCTGACTGCCTGCAATTTGGCAGTTCAAATCTCACCAGGCTCAAGGTTCACTCAGCCTTCCATCCTTTTGAGGTGGGTAAGATGAGGACCAAAATTGTTGGGGGCACTGTAAAGTGGCATATGCGTCTAAGTGCTATTGCTATTGGCCACTTGAGCTTCACCTGAAATAAATTATCAGGGTGTTAAATGCTATTTCCTGAGGGCTACCAAATTATAAGAGATATTATTTAGATTGTCCACCTTCATAGCTCTGCTCATAGAAGGAATCACAGAGTTAGGAGAAAAAAAAACCCAATATGGTGAAACCTTTTTAATAGACCATTTGGTAGAAAGGGCTGTTACTCCTGAATGCCCATTAAATATCAAAGTACATCATTAAAGAGAATTAAATCTCTGTGTAATGTCATTATGCAAGGGATATGAGTAACTGTGGTTACTGTAAAATTCAGGTAAAATTACTGTAAAATTAGCTGCCTTGCCTGGATTATTTCATATGCAGTGAACTGGACTGTTATTTTGTCTGGCTGTCTAGATAGACATTTTGGTCTGTTACATCCAAAGGCCACTAAATGGGGTGCCCATTAAATCAAAACTGTACTCTCTATCAACACAAATCACAGAGAAACTAGCAAATCTTTCCTTATACATAACCAAAGGATAGTGTAAACTACTTTTTTTTTTTTTGAATGGGGTAGAACCAGTGGTGAAATCCAAATTTTTTTACTACCAGTTCTGTGGGCGTGGCTTGTTGGGCATGGTGTGGCTTGGTGGGCATGGTTTGGTGGGCATTGCAGGGGAAGGATACTGCAAAATCTCTATTCTCACACCACTCCAGGGGAAGGATACTGCAAAATCTCCATTCCCACCCCACTCCAGGGGAAGGATACTGCAAAATCTCCATTCCCACCCCACTCTGGGACCAGCCAGAGGTGGTATTTGCCGGTTCTCCGAACTACTCAAAATTTCCACTACCGGTTCTCAAGAACCTGTCAGAACCTGCTGGATTTCACCCCTGGTAGAACCTGCTGGATTCCACCCCTGGTAGAACTCCATCAGGGACTATGTGGACAAGTCCCTGCAATTTTCAAGGCAGCATTTCCAGAAGTGATTTCCTATCCTATGGCTGAGCTTGAATGACTGGCCCAGGCTGCAATGGGTTGTTAGAATAACCTGGAGAGACAGGAGGAAGAGATGCAGCCGAGACAAACATCTGATAAATGAGATCTGAGTTGAAAGCAGGAATGTGACTTGAATAAGCATCTCAGAACTGACCGTCCCTAGTTTTACGGCATGTAAAGGCAGGAGGGGGAAGAGGCACATTCACATCCTTGTAATAAAAGTAGTGGCAGTGTTCATGACTTTAGTTTCCTGGTCTGGATGATCCCTAAGGGTTGACATAAGGTCACCCAACCAGTCTTCCTGCTTGATGCAGGACTAGAACTGAGTTTTCCCTATTCCTAGTCCAGCATCTTAATCACGAAATCAAACTGCCTGTTGATCTGAATTGTACATCCTTCTAAATTAGCCTTTTTATACCATGCTGGGAGCAATTCAGAGTTACCAAATGAGCAGCCTCTTTTCTAGTCATTAGACATCTTAGCCACCCTCTGGACCGAGCGCCACTCTTTCTCTTTTTCCCCTAACATCTTGTTCAGTTTTGCAAAACAAGGGCTGGGCTATTGTCTGCTCCCTCCATTATTTTCTTATTTCCCTTTTTGCCTTTCTACAGGGTAATCCCCATCTCTGGCTGATGACAAGGGCTGGGTATTTTAAGATAATTTCTTTGTATCAACTACCTCCTTCCCCAATTTTAAATTGCATTCTTATTTAGAAACATTACCTGGTGGCTGCCAGGCTGCTCTTATCTTATATTTTTTTCCTTTTTCTTTCTTTCTTTCTTTCTTTTTTTTTTTCCCAAAGGGAGACTGGGGGAAGTGCTCTTGGGTGGGAGAGAGACAGTGAAGAAAAGAATCAACAGAGAGAGAAAAAAGAAGCAGGGAGGGGGAAAAACAGATTTGTGTTGGAAAGCGTCAGGCTAGAGGCTATATTATGTTATCTCTTTAGGGCTGATCAGCTTGCCTGCAGTCAACTTACAAAGGAAACAAAGGAGAGGGCGGGGGAGCTGCTCCATTTAGTTGGCTAATCAGGCCAGTTGAAGATTAAGTGCCCCCCAGTGAAGGGATGCACATGGCAAACAGGGCACAAGGTTGGTGCTGTGTCTCTTCACTATCAGGCTCGTTGTCATTGGAGGCCGC
Source organism: Arizona elegans (assembly GCA_022577455.1). Classification (NCBI taxonomy): domain Eukaryota; kingdom Metazoa; phylum Chordata; class Lepidosauria; order Squamata; family Colubridae; genus Arizona; species Arizona elegans. Next base: position 43,870,111 of record JAKOOJ010000003.1, read on the forward strand.
TGCTTTGTCTGGCCTGCTCCTAATGTTGCTTGGGAGTTTCTACGCTTCTGAGGGGCTGCTTTGGCGACCATTCTGTCACATACACACAGGAACACACACACATTCTTCCCCATGTATGCTGCCAGCCCCAGTGCTGCTCCTTTCTGTTTTCATTGATTCATCATTTATTTACATTATTTGTGCACTGATCTTCACTAACATTGCTTCCAGCTTGCTTTATTACATTACAGCTGTGTCCCGTTAGAGGAAAACAGAAGCCAGAGCAAATCAAAAATCTGTTTTTCAAGCAGTGCCGATGAGGTAAAATCCACCGGTGGTCTGATTCCCTGGTGGATTTTGTAAAATAGGGCTTTTTTTTTTTTTTAAAGGAAAGAATTAGTCAGATGAGATTGTTTAGGTCACGGGTGTCAAACTTGCCACGTCACATTGCTGTCATGTGATGTTTTGTGATGTTTTTCCCATTTGCGGAGCTAGGGTGGGCGTGGCCTGCGCATGATGCAACCGGCTTGCGGGCCGTCAGTTTGACACCCCTGGTTTAGATGGGTAAACTGGACCTATATTTTTCACTGAATGACATGGCTCTCTGCATATAAGGTGCAGCGGACTAAAGTGCTGTCAAGTAGCACTTAGCTGCCAGCTGCCTGCAATTACTGCAAGTTCAAATCTCACCAGGCTCAAGGTTGACTCAGCCTTCCATCCTGCCGAGGTACGTAAAATGAGGACCTGGATTGTGGGGGCAATAAGCTGACTTTGTATAAAAAAGCTCCCGCTTAGGGGGCCCCTGAAAACCCTACTATATACTTTGTATATACCTACTAAGCAGGTATATACAAAAGTATGAAGGCTATTGCTTAACGCATTGTAAGCCACTCTGAGTCTCCGGAGAAGGGCAGCATATAAATCGAACCAATAAACAATACATCGAACCAATAATATACTGTATGTGTGTCCCATGATCACTTGTAGGAAGTGCTACAAAAGATACAGAGCTAGCAGCCTGCACTACTGTGAATGCCAGGGCATTTTAAACATTAAAAACATTAAACATTATAACTAGATAATTCCTATTTCACTCCATGCTATGGATGCAGGTAGTCCTTGACTTACAACCATTCCATTAGTGACTGTTTGAAGTTACAACGGCCTTCAAAAAAGTGACATATGACCATTTTTCACACATGACCATTGCAGCGTCCCCATGGACACGCAATCAAAATTCAGATGCTGTATTTATGATGGTTGCAGTTTTCCGGGGTCATGTGATCACCTCTTGGGACTTTCTGATAAGCAAAATTAATGGGGAAGCCAGAGTCACTTAGCAACTCTCTTACTAACTTAACAACTGCAGTGATTCACTTAACGACTGTAAGCAAGGTGGTAAAATGGGGCAGCACTCACTTAACATCTGTCTTGTTTAACAACAGAAATTTTGGGCTCAATTGTGATCGTAAGTTGAGGACAACTGTAATGTCAATCTGACACTCACGTCCCCATTGATTATTTAATAAGGGAATGTGGATGTCATCTGGTCTGAATGTGTAACCTTTCTTATACTGAAACCCCATTTAATGCAAATACCTTTTGTAAGAAAACCACAGGGAAGGGTTGTCATTTCGCAGGTAGCACTGAAAAATTGGGGCCTCTTTTGGGGGATTGGGGAATTTAACATTTAAAAATAAAGGTTTCGTGCAAGTCTGTTGACCTTTAAATTTTTTTAAAAAATTGAATAAAATGCTGTTGAAAACTGGCAATTTTGTTATCAAATTTCAGCAGGATAATTTGGGGAAGCTTAAATTGAATAGATTGCCTGCTTACATGCCTTCAGGGCTGAAATTTGTGATTCTATGAATTTATCAGGAGTGACGTGTCAAAGATTGTTCCCATCAAGACCTTTGGCAGCATTTCTTTTAATAATCTTTTCCCAAAAGAAGAAAGGAAAGTTAAGACTATGAAAGCCCAGGTACTACTAAACTGAGAGACATTCTTGAGGTCTTTGAAGTGAGGGAAAAATGCATTATAGTAGGACAGCATTAGGAAAAATGATAACATTTACACAGTGGTGTGCAAATTCTTGGCCAAATTTATCTGACCTGCATCAACAAGCATCATTAATAGCCTTTAGATTGGATTTTCATCCAACCGTACCCACTCCAAATCTTTCAAAACTATAATTCCCAGGTTGCCTAACGTGTTTGGTAGGCACCAAACTAGAAAAAGGATCTTCAGACTATATATTTTTTCTTACAGACCTGAAGTTAGTGGAGCAAATGGTAGTCCCAAAGTGTGGGAATAGCATCCAAGATAACGTCATGAAGAAAAGAAATAGACTGTGTTGTTGAACTGGGAATATAATTTGTTGGCATTTCTTTCGACATTCGCCTTTCCCCCAATGATTGCAGATAGCTAATTTTTAAAAAAATCACCTTTCTTTGCTATGGTGCTGCACTAATGATATTTTGGTGAAGGGTAGCAAACACAACTTTGCCAGTAGACTTTTTAGATTGTCAGGTGAAAAGAGAAGAAGAGGATGGCTCTTGCCTGTTATCATCATTTAATATTGAAAGTGCCGAACCTTCCTGCGCCTGGCCCTGGTACCTTATGAAGCGCTCTGGTGTCTGCATATAATTTCCATGTTTATTTGTCCCCTTCTCACCCCAATGACTTTCCTTCTGGCTGGCCTAATTCTTTTGAAACAGGTTGCCAGCTCACTGGCCACGAGCAGCTAGCAATTAACGGCATCATTTTGAAAAGTCTTAGCCCTCGAGAAGTTACATCTCGTGATTGCTCTTTCCCATTCCTGAACACATTTGGAGCCTGGCATGCTGTAATTAGCAATTGAAGAAAAAGGAGGCTATTGGGATCTCACTAGACTGAGGGAAGGGCTGCAAAGGGGATGGGAGATTTATTAATGCACCCAAAGGATAGATTGACCTGCTAAAGAAGCAGGCAGGATTTACCAGCTTCTGACTGGGGAGGAGAATGGAATGGAATGGAATGGAATGGAATGGAATGGAATGGAATGGAATGGAATGGAAGAGAAGAGAAGAGAAGAGAAGAGAAGAGAAGAGAAGAGAAGAGAAGAGAAGAGAAGAGAAGAGAAGAGAAGAGAAGAGAAGAGAAAGGTAGAGTACTAGGGTAGGGTAGTATGAAGTCACCACCACATCCATCATTATTTTATTATTACATATGTAAGATGAACATATGTAAGATATTTTACATATGTATGAACATATGTAAGATGAACAAAGGGGGATGTGGTGACACAGTGGCTAAGACACTGAGCTTGTCAATTGAAAGGTCAGCAGTTCAGCGGTATGAATCCCTAGTGAGTGCCTGTTACTTGTCCCAACTTCTGCCAAACTAGCAGTTTGAAAGCATGTAAAAAATGCAAGTAGAAAAATAGGGACCACCTTGGTGGGAAGGTAACAGCGTGCCATGCGCCTTTGGCATTTAATCATGCCAGCCACATGACCATGGCGACGTCTTCAGACAGTGCTGGCTCTTCGGCTTTGAAACGGAGATGAGCACCGCCCCTAGAGTCGGGAACGATTAGTACATAAGATGCAAGGGGAACCTCTACCTTAAGATGAACATAACACAGTGTTTCTTCACTCCACTGTGAGTCTCTCTCTTTCTTTGGACATTTGCAAGATAAGTGTGTCTTATGGATAAAGTGGGTGCCCCCTGCCTCAGTGCTGCACTTTGTGTATCAGATGGGACATATTTTGCCTTTTTCCTCTTTGGTAGGGACATGCTCTGCCCCTCACAAAGCTTCAAAACTCGATTATTTCATGACATCATGAAATAATTTCATGAGCTCAAAGGAAGTGGCTTCAAACTCATTTTCTCCAGATGGACTGAAATTCTGTGACAACTCCTCACTCTCCCAGTGAGATGGAGCATGTTAGGAATTACTTGGAAGGGGCACGATGTTCAAAATGTCATTGAAAGAAAAGAGTGTGTAACCAAACACACTCCATTTTTGCCCTTTAATCCTGGATCTTTGCACACCCTAGTCGAAAAGATATTGGAATGGGTAACTTTTTCTGCTTCTAAAATTATATAATAAATCCTAATTTGGCAATTTCAACTCATAATCTATCCATTTCCTCCTCCCCCATGCATATATCTCTTAATTCAAATCTTTTACGTATATTAATATAACATAACATCCCTTTTCCTAAACTAAACTAAACATTCAGTAAACTAACCTATCTCCACCCACTTTCCTACAGGTCCACCATACATAATATTTTTAATATCTTTGTTCTTCCGCCCACACCACTAAAAATTATTTCCATATATAAATAAAATCCTCAAATGACTTTAAACTTGTAATCCATATGATATCTTCTGTAATGTCTTTCAACTGGATTGTTAATTCCATCACCTATGTTAGGGTAACATCAGATTCTAGTTCCAACAGTATGTTCAGTATCTTCAATTACCATCTGTCCCCATCAATAGTAAATGTTTTCGTATATCAAAAACCACCCGAGTGACTTTATATTTATATTCCATATAGTGTCTTTTGTAATATCTTTCATCTAGATTATTAATTCCAACCACCGTGTTAGGGTAACAACCAGATCTTCTGCATGCCCCAATCCCATAGTTCTCTTGCCTTGTAGCTCAGCATAAACGTAATCCATTTGTCAAAGAGTCCAAAATAGAAAGTTCCAATCCACTCAATTAAAGGCCATCTTCCACATCCCAAAAGCACAGCACTGCAGAGTTCTGTCATTCTTCTCAAAATGGTATAAACCAATACTTTGCCTCAGCTATATTTTCATGTATTTAATCGTCTCTTAAGTAACTGGCATTAAACTGTTGTTTAGTCTAAATTTTTTTAGCTTTGTAGAACCTGCTTCTTCTTTTCTTAACTTTTTGTGGTTTAGATTTCCATCCTGGTTGCCTTTCTAGGACTTGTATATCAGCTGATTGATTTCCATGCTGGTCTGTAACTTGATAAAACATCACATTAGAATCCAAAGCCGCCTCTCTTGTTTTAAAAGGTAATCCAACTATAACCTCTGAAGGAGAATCCAAAAGCGGCTCGTCCAAAAAGGCCTCTGTAACGTGCTGTTTTTCCATTACCTCCACTTCCATCTGCTTAGCCTAGATTTCAATCTCTTGTTGATTTTGCTTTTCTTTATTCCCCTCGTGTGTTATACATGGAGATGTTGAATCCATTTTAAGAACCTTATAATAAAATTCTTCCGCTTTTTCAACAGTATTTAGTTGATATCTTTCTCCTTGATATCTGAATATTATTCCAACTGGAGCATCCCACCTAAATGGGATGTTTTGTTTCTTTAGCTCAGTCACCAAAAATCCAAAATCCTTTCTATCTTTTAACATCTTAGGTGGCAGCTCTTTAAATATCCAAATCTTCTTTCCATGCATTTCAAGAGTGGCATTAAAAGACTTTTGCACAATATCATTTCTTATTTCTTTATCAGTAAAGTAAATCACCACATCTCTAGGCAGCTGCCTTTGCTTTGCCACCCAAGAATTAACTCTGTAGGCCCTATCAATCTTTCAGGATACCTCTTCAGGACTAACCTTTAAAATTGCAGCCAGAAATTCAGCAGACATCTTTCTCAAGTCTTCTCTTTTATTTTCCTGTATTCCCCTAATTCTGACCACAAATTCCATGAGTCTGAATTGCATCATTGTGGCTTCATTTTCAATCCTTTGTTTTATATTATCTGCAGTGTAAGTCTTGTAGTCAGCTTCCTTTATTTTTTTAAACTCTACTTCTGAGCTTTTTTCTTGAATCATTATTAAATCATTTTCAATTCTTTGTATTTTATTATCCAAATTATAAATCTTATGATCAACTTCCTTCATTTGAGACTCTATTTCTAAATTGATCTCTGAAGCCCGGAGCAGCGGCGAGCGAAAATAGGGAGTCTCATCCTGCTTCCTCCCCAGAGGTAAAAAAGAACTCTGGGGACTTCGCAGAGGGCTCTACCTGCTCTCGCCAGCTCTGTCTCACATTTCCTTGAGGAAATGGAGTTTTTCGAGCTGCCTTTCAGCTGTAAAGGCGGCTCTTTTACGGGCGACGGGGCTGGCGGTCTCAAAGGACCGTCTGGCAGCGACGGAAGCCAAACCGGAAGCCCTCAAGAAGAATTTTTCTGACCGTGAGAACAATCAACCAGTAGAACAGCTTGCCTTGAGAAGTTGTGGGTGTTTCAACTCTGTAGGATTTTAAGAAGATACTGGACGGCTACTTGTCAGGAATAATATATGGTCTATACTAGAGCAGGGGGTTGGACTAGATGACCTCCAAGGTCCCTTCCAATTCTGTTATTCCGTTATTTTGTTAAGTAGATATAGATGTTTCATAGTTATTTTGTTGTAAGCTGCCCAGAGGGTCATGACTAGGATGACCCATAAATGTTGCAAATAATAAATAAGCTAACCAATACTTTAAAAAAAAGGCAGAAAGGCGCATAGAAAAATTAATAAGCAGGAAGGAAAGAATCTCTGAGCAATTTCATTTGGCCTTTAATTGGCTGATAAGCTATACCATGAAAACTGTAAGGCTATTTTTTAAACCCATAGCCTGCTATAATATTGATTGATTGATTGATTATTTTTAAAATTTATTTGCCACCTATCCCACCATGGGGCTACTATAGGAGTCTTACAACACTCCTTTCATCTTGTTTGTGTACCCAAAAACATATACCACTAATATGATGCACACACATACTTGACAGTCCCTGTCTTGTCAGCCATCACACTCATTAAAAGATTTATTCAAAGATTTCAGGTTAACATCACATTAAACTCATGGTTGAAATCTCTGATAACTCCCATTAGCTTTAATAGTTCTCTGCTTTATTGTCTGCTACACTTGTAGTCATGACTAGTGTTAGAGAACTATTTCAGGCCACAGTATGTTACTTTAAAACCTATTGGCTTGTCTGGCATTTTCAGATATTATTGTGGGCACAATTTAGTTAATTTCGAATTGTAATTAAAGTGTGACAAGTCACAGCAAGCTGTGAAGCCTCACTCCTTTTCACTCTTTTCTGACACAGGGAATGAGTGACACATAATAGCTGGAGGGTATGCACAGGGAAGTAGAGGCTTAGAGGCCAGACAACAAAAAGAGGGAAAGATGGACACAATTAAGAGATGGAGGAAGAAACACACTGAAGGGAAATGGTGGTCTAAAAGAGAAGGAGAGAGGAAGTGAAGTCTATTTCAGTAGCTTCTCCTCTCTATTCAAGTCCATTTGACAACCTGTTCCACTGATTTAAAAAGGAGGAATATCCTTCTTCAGCTCTGACAGGATAGTGGGGAATGGAAGGATTCCCCACTATCCTGTCAGAGCTGAAGAAGCTTCTTGGATGAGAAGTGAAACGTCTTCAAAAGAAAAACAAGAAAGTCCAGTTGCCTCCTGAAAAATCACCTTTGGGACAACCATGACCTGGATGACTGAGAAACTCTACAAACTCTCAAGGAGTGGAGTAATGCCTGCAGTGGAGCCCAATTTTGAGGTCTCATTCTAGATTGTAGAGTCCTTTGAATTGATCCAGTCACTCAAAAGTAGGGCACCTGCTTGGCATACAGAAAATCTCAGGCCTGATCCCAGAAATTTTTACAAAGCACAGTAAGAATTCTTCCCCCAAACCCTGGAGACCCCATCAGTCAGTATGAAGAGTGCTGGAAGCATCAGCTGCTATGAAAAGCAAGGCTTCCTTTTCTTTCTATGAACGTTTCCTATCAAATGCTTCTTTCTCTCGTCTGCCCTGTCCATCTGGAATCCCGTAGTTTCACACTTCTCTCTTTCCCTATTTGCTCTGTGTTTCTATTCTTAGAAAATATGCAAAACCCCAGTCTTATAAATGTCTTGAATATTTGTGGTTCCTTTCCCTTTCCCTATCAAACATCTTTGGAACAAAACCTTACAACCCAGAGATCCATGAGTTTAAGCATAACCTTTGAAATTGATTCAAATAATATTATAGCTATCTTCCCCAACCCATTCCCCCTCCCAACGCATTTCTTCTTCATGGTATAATTAGGAGATTCTATTTCCATATATATATATATATATATATATTTCAGAAGAGAGGTGAGGCAAAGCAACATTTGAATGTATTTCATTTGCTAAAAGGATGTGTGCTTTCCTTCTAATGAAGAGATTTTGTTTTCCAGAGGTAGTTGCATTATATTTTCCAACATCCCTGAAGATTGGCTATGCTTCCAGGAACTAATGGAATTTGAAATAGAAACAAGAGTAATGTCATCTTTCAGGCACCTATAACTAGGCAGAGTACAAATAATACAATACATCATCAAGAAATTAACTCAGGGACTCAATGTAGTCCAGTCCAGGATGACCTGAGGAGAGAGGCAGAGAGTGGAATTAGAAGATCTCCAAATCCTTTCCAACTTGATGATTCTGTGATTCTATGAATTTAGGACCACAACTAAAAGAGTCCCAGTAATTTGAATTGTCCAACAGTCTCTGAAGATTGTCCTAGTTCTGTTCAAAAATATATATTTTAACTTAGTACTGACATATTTCTGTTTCCGAATGTTCCCATATGTCTGCTTGGTGTATGTCTTAGGAAAGCAAATGATGATTAATGTTCTGTTTTATCAGGATATCATTTTAGCAAGGACAACCCTTCCTCAGCCTATTTCCATATTCTGACTTTACACCCAAATGTATACATACATACATATCCAAATTTAAAGGCTATCAATTTTAGGCTGCAACATACATACATACATACATACATACATACATACATACATACATATCTATATTTATATAATTATATAATTATTATATATAATTATATAATGTGTGTGTGTGTATGTATGTATATTGCAGCCTAATATCACTAATGCACAATAGACTCAGCAAGTTTGTAGATTAGTTCCTCTTCTCATCTAAAGGTAGAGCTGGGCAAACACGGCTTAAATCAAGCCTGCCAATTCCCACATTTCCTCTTTTTGTTCTCACTGGCTTATGCACAGAAAACTCTTAATCAAGTCTAATGGGTGCATTTGTTTACATCTGCTAAATTTAGTTAGTACTAAGGCTGATTAGCATTTTTTAGGTTTGCTGTATTTATCAATCCAGAAAATCTGTTGATTCAGTAACCAGGTTAAGTATTCTATGAACACAATGTGCAGAGTGAGCCTTTTAAAATTATCTAGGCTGATAGAGAGGCTTTGGCCACTTAAAAGTTTTGCAACCTGTTCTGTAAACCTTGAAATTAGTTTAATTTTTTTAAAAAATCCTAGCTTTATTATTATTGAAACTCATTTCATATTATGTGTGGCCAAGCAAAACAACCCAAATAACACTGTATTCCAGAACTGAATTTCTGCTTTGAAAAAATGATAGCCTATGAGATGAATATGCTGTCCATAGAGAGATAAAGAGAGTTGTAACTGATATGGTGGTCCTAGAATCATATTGATGAATTATTTCTCACAATGAAGTAAATAAGGTGCTCTCTGTTGTACTTATATATCAGCTTAGAGAGTCCTGTCTGACACATTTTCTGTTGCTATTGACATTTCTCCACCAGTATCAACACAATAATTGGAGCTAGACTCTTACTTAATCATAGCCATGAAACTTTGTAGGGAAAGTTCTGAAGTACAGCAGGAAAGGCAATGACAACAACGGAAAATCCTAATCAAGTTTAACGTAACCAACTATAGCTGGGAGCAGAAGATGGAATGAACACATAATTTACTGTGTGAGAAAAGCAACATGCAATTATTTTCAATGTATAATAATGTAAGAGATAACTCGGTGGATAATATAATATAGTACAAAGTCAAAGCACTGATATGTAATAAAGCTACACCTCGTTCATCACTAATGGAATGGGAAAGTTCCCAAATAAGCTGCAGAGATAGAATTCATCCAGAGCAAAAGCTCCATGCATTAATAGATTTTAAAGGATCATAACCTATTCCAATGTTATCCATTTTGCTAGTGGGACCATATAGGATCCTGAACAGCACACAATCTGGAATTTTTTCCCATCCTGTATCAGCAACTGTAGTTGGGGGTCATGTGACCAGCAGGGCCTTAAAAATGGCTCAATCAGCAACAATCTGAGCCATTGCTTAATTGCTCTCCTATAGGAATGCATTGAGACCAGTGGTGGGTTGCTACTGGTTCACCTTGGTTCAGACGAATCAGTAGCAGCAGCAGCAGGAGGCTCTGCCTGTTGTGGCTCCGTTAGCTGAGCCTGTGTCATCGGCAGGAGAGGACTCCGAGAGTGAAGGAGAGGAGTTGGCAAGGCCTCCCTCTCCAGGACCTTCCTCTCTGGCAATGCCTTCGGTGTCCGCCGAAGGGCAAGAGATAGGGCTGGGGCCAAGCATGTCCACGCAGCCACAGGTGGACAGTGATGAGGGTAATGAGTCTTGGCTGGATCCTCGGCAGCGTCGCAGAGATAAGTGCACGCAACAGAAGAAAAGGCATGCCAGAGATTAGGCTGAGTCACTGGACCACACCCCACAGGATATAAAAGGGGGTGAGGTGGCCATTCAGACTCTGTGACGGACAAAACTAACTACTATCGAGTCACATTGCATCTTTGGAAACAACATTATCGGCCTTGGATTTATTTTACGAACTGGACAATTCTTGACTGTGGTTATTTTGTTTATTGAGTAAAAGTTCTTGGCAAGCAGCTACTGGGTTGCTGCCAAGCGTCTTATCAGAAGAATTGGTTGTCTTCCAGTTTATTTAACCCCCGGCTGTCTGTTTGTGTGTGTGTGTGAGACGGGGACAGAACATCGCCCACCCTCCTGGACATCATCAAATACGATCCGCATATGCGCAGAAGTGGTGCGTGCACGAGCAAAGCGAGCGTGTGCACGAGCGAACCAATAGCAAAAGGTAAGTGAAATCCACCCCTGATTGAGACAGATAGACAGATAGGTAGTCCCAAGCTAGGCAAAGCATCACTTTTTGAATTCTTCGCATCCTGTTTACTAGCAATGGTCATAGAAAGGATCTGGTTTTTTTCTCTTCAGTGTATTGAAGCAACACGATGAATCAGGACCTATATTGTTTTTCCCTCGTGTTGTGTTTTTATGCATTTGCATGCATGTATACACGCAGAATGGACAGAAGGAGTATGTGTGCCCTTTTCTAACCAGAGGGAAACCTAAGCAGGGAATCATGTTAAAATGGTGGAATTGGCAGGTTTCTGAGCTGCTCAGCACTGCTGTGAGGGATTTTTCTTAAGCATGTTTTTCTCTGAAGTCCTAAGCCAGACTGGACACTTTTTCAAACTCAATCTTTGCTGGCTTTTCTGTCCATACACAATTGGTCTTGCTCCGTTCTGGTTTTGGACAGTTTTCCTGCTGATGGATAAATAGACCAAGTGCCAAGTCCCCGTACATATTACATGTACTGACTTTTAAGGCATCAGGCTAGAAGCCAGGAGATTGTGAGTTCTAATTCCATTTTAGGCATTAAAGTCTGCTGGATGACTTTGGGCACTCTCTGTCAGCCCAACCCACCTCACAGGATTATTGTTGTCAGGAAAATTGGAGGAGGAAGGAGTATTAGGCATGTTGACTCCTTGAGTTATTTATAAAAATAATCAAGGTGGGATTTTTTAAAAAAAGAATAAAAGAGGATAGGAAAACATAGAGGATTACAAGTGATACTCAACATAAATAGCAGTCCTGTAAAATTCCACGACTGATACCTGGCACTGAACAATTGAAATTACTTTGAGCAGAAAACAACAACTAGGTTGCTTTTTCTATTTAAAGTACTTTGATAACATGTACTATAGACATTCATAACATGTGCATCAGGGCTGTCAAATTTGTGGCCCGTGGGCCGGATGCATCACATTCTGGCCACACCCGATTTAGGAAAAGAGAAAATAGTCCCGATACGTCATGTGACACTACCATGACATCACAAGTTTGACACCCCTGGTGTACGTGTCATTATTTTTATGGAACATTCATAACTATAACAATAGCTAGGTTGTTATTATATTTATAGTACTTTCTGGACATAGGATTTTTAGGAGTTTCTAGGTGTTCATGTTACATACAGGGCTACCTGAAAGTGAGAAAAAGGCTTCAGAAATCTTTAATGGGGAGATGGTGGCTTGTTCTTCTTGAAACAAAACCTTGCTGTCAGAGATCTCTTAATGGGTTCCCTGTGGAATAGTCTGGGCTTTTATAAATCTGCTCAGTGTCATCAGAAATGGGACACTTGGTGCCGCTCAGAAATAGCTTCCGGCTTTTGGTGAGATTGCTTGGCAAAAGAAGCTACACTCCCTGCATTTTCCAGCTTTGGTCTCTGGAAAGAGAAAGCTTCTCAAGGAAACTCAAGAAAAATGAAAAAAACTAATTGCTTAGCTGCCTGGGAGAGAAGTGATTTTCAAGAGTGGTAACTACGGCTGTGGTTGGGTTTTTTAATTTTTTTTTTTTTTGTAGGCGTTGCTTGGGATAATTGTGCTTTGTTGTCAGATCTTCTCTGCTAGCCTTTTATGACACCCAAGGAAGAACAGAATAACACAATATGCTTAATTATTTTCTGGTAGTCCTAGCTTCTTTAAAGAAAGAATGGGAAGAAATGGCAACCAAACATTTGAATTTAGGGTGTGTATTCTAGAGAAAACCATGGAGGATGATTAATTCTGCAGTGGTCATCATACCAAAGAAATAGCTGCTGAGACCAAAGAGCTATTTAAAATTAAAATTAAAATTAGGCTTAAATCTAAATTGCACAATTATTACTTCAGGATAATCATGATCCCCATCTAGTTATTTTCTCCTTGACTTGAGGGAGAAACAAACCAACAAAATACAATATAGCTGTTAATAGCTTTGAAGATATGTGTGTGCATGTGTATTCAGCGTGGTTTAACAAACTTAAAATGTCTAACCAAAGGACATTTTTGTGTAGAGGGAAGCTGGATTGGCCATGAAGGATGAAAGGAAAAATTGCTACCAAGGGAAGGATCTGATAAGAGGGGATTGAACCCGTTTCAAGAAAGTAACTTGAGAAAACGCATCGGTTTTTCTTATCCCTAGTTTGCACAAAGATAAAGTGAGGGAGAGGAAAGCACATTCAGATTTGCAAGATTCAATTATATAGTTGTTACAATAAATGTAGTCCTGACCTATACGGCACTGGTTTCATGGTCTGGTCTACCTTATAGAGCTGACCTTTTTCTGGCTTGGATATGAAGGGATTGGAAGAATATGCAGGGCTACCATTGGATATGGTCAGGCAATTTCCTCAGGCAGAAGATAAAAGTTAGTTGGATCACAAACTATGAGAGCCATGGCAGTGTAGTGGCTAGAATGCAGTACTGCAGTCTACTTCTGCTTACTGCTAGCTGGCTGCAGTTTGGCAGATCGAATCTCATCAGGCTCAAGGTTGACTCAGCCTTCTATCCTTCCGAGGTGGGTAAAAATAAGAACCCAGATTGTTGGGGGACAATATGCTGACTCTGTAAACTGCTTAGAGAGCACTGTAAAAGCACTGTATAGTGGTATATAAGTCTAAGCGTTATTGCTATTAGAGGCAGAACTATGGGTAATGCTACAATAACCTTCCCTCTTATTGAAGGATCCTTTCTGTCATGGTTGGAGTAAGAAATCTGGGAGACTGGTCCATTTTTGTGTATGAATGCTGGGCATGTGATGGGGGTAAGGACAAAGAGAAAGGAGTAACCACTTAATCATTTGCCCAAATACCAAATGAAAGTGAACTCAGCACCCACACATTTATTTTCCCTCCAGGGATCCAGAATTTTGGTGCTGCTGGGAAGGAAAGTTAAAACCATCCAACCATCCCCTTAACTGGAAAGTCGGTGCCATATAATGGAAGTGAAACAAGCATGCTTCAGGCCAGCCCTAACTACACCTAAAGCTTGCTTCTTTTCCTCTGTTGATGCTAAATCTAAGGGAGTCCTGCATGATGAGGCTGAAATGCAGCTTCTGAATGCCAGGACTGCAAATATGGCATAGCAACTCGTCTGAAAAAAAAACAACCAACAAAATAAGCAAAATAAATAAATAAATATTTTTTTTAAAGCAACAATGAATTGAAGAGGCGAGTGCATAAGTTATCACTATCCCAAGATATTTATAAATAATGGAGAGCCACAAGCTTTTTACTCAGTTAATTAATATGTATTATAATGCTCACATACTGGAAAAACAATGGCCTGGGCTCCTTTTCCCAGGTGCAAAGTAAAAATATTTCTTGAAGAAATGACACATTTATTCTTCCCACCATAATTACCTTATTACAAAGCATTTGCAGTAAAACATATTAAGGAATTTCAAACCCATACAGGGCTAAAATGTAGGGAGTTTTGCTCTGAGAATTGCGTGAGAAGTTCAGCATTTAAGTAAGTGGTTAGTTCCCATGCAATGTTCTTCAAACAATGCTTCTTATTATTGATTCAAAGCTTTCATCTTTGCTCTTTTATTTCCGTATTAAAGTTTCTACACCTTTATTTGATCCCAGAATTTACCCGGCCCTCTGCTCATCACTGTTTATCAGTCCTGCTACTCCTCTTCTGTGGGTTCTCTTCATTTATGACAAATGTTCTGAAATTCTATCCTTGCCTGTAATCCAATGATCTGTGGTGGTTCAAAGCCAAACCCAGCCTCAGCCCTGATTTAATAAGAATCTTTCTATCCTTAAAGCTGGTGATGATGGATAGATGGAAGGAGGCACAGACCTGATCAATACTATTCCTCAAGTAATTTCATACACAGGAGTGATGTAAGAAAAATAAATATTGAAGCCTTATAGCCAACCCCCTCCCAATGTTAGATGTAAATCCTTGTAGACTTCCCTTTTTGCACAAGCTGTCTAACCAGCCGGAATGAGCAATTCATGGGATTAACAAATGCACAAAGGACAGATATTGATCTAGCAGATGTTCCTATAATCAGACCAGACATCCGGATATTTATTTAGACAATTTACACGGCCACCCAGCAACTCTGGGAGGCTAACGGTAAGTTAAAAGCCAAGAACAACAACCTCAAATAATTACAAACAATCAAAACAACAAAGTGCCTGAGGTTTAAAAAATCCCTTCTGCCTTGTGAATCCAATAGCAGACAAATCAACAATGGGGGGGTGGGGACGACGACCAGCTGTTCTCACCTAACTTCCCAGCCCCTTGATGCTTAAGGAGAAAGCAAGTCTTTAAAGACCTTTGAAGGCTAACAGGATTGGAGCCATCCAGATTTAAGGTGTGGGCAAATGCCATAACAGAGAAGACAACAATTTACCATTGTTTAAAATTATAATGCTGGAGTTGGCCCAATGTTGAGGCCTTCTGAGGTAATTTTAAATCCCTATTTGTCCTCTAAGGCAGGGGTCCTCAACCCCCAGTCTGTGGACTGGCACCAGGCTGTGACATGCCAGAAACCAGTCTGCACAAACAAGTGAAGCCCCATCCATGGGATGCAGGCAGCACACGAAACCACCCCCTCCAGTCTGTGGAAAAACCTCTCTCCACAGAACTGATCCCTGGTGCCCGAAATGTTGAGGGCCATTGATCTAAGGTGTTAGCCCATCCTCTTAGTTTGATACCACTTATCAGCTTGGTAAAAAAATAAAATAAAAAAAAAATCTTCCATTCTGTCTTCTAGGTCAAACACATATAGAACTAAAAAGGTCTGTCACATCAACAGTGCAAATGGGAAAGAACTAAAGGTCCTATAAATCATCAGCTGAACTTTAACAAGCAATGTGATGAAGGCCGCATTAACAAAAACATTGCATCCATATCACAGGGCTCAATAGTTCCAACATATTTTGCATTGGAGTGTGTTCATATGTAGAGTATTGTGTTGAGTTATGGCCAGTGGTGGGATTCAAATAATTTAACAACCGGTTCTCTGCCCTAATGATTTCTTCCAACAACCAGTTCACCAAACTGCTCAGAAAGTTAACAACCGGTTCTCCCGAAGTAGTGCAAAGTGGTGGAATCCAATCACTGGTTATGGCCATAGTAGCACTTTAGAAGGGACATAGAGAACCTGGAACGGCTTCCAGGAGGATAAAGGATTAGGAAACCCAACCTTAAAATGTAAAGCCAATACATTAGCGTTCTAGAGCTATCTAAAAGGCTGTCACATACAAACTGTGAAGGACTTTTCTCTACTGCAATTCAGAACAGAAAATAATCAATAGACTGAAGTTAAATTAAAAGAAAGAAGCTTCGTGATGAATATTACTAAGAATTTTCGGATGGAAATTTTTTTTAAGTGAGAGATGGGGATGGGTGGGACAAGTGTTAGATTTTATTTTGCTGGAGGTTTCCACACTGTAGTTGGAGGGTTACCTGTCCAAGTTGGGTTAATGCAGGGGTCAGCAACCTGTGGCTCTGGAGCCACATGTGGCTCTTTCACCCCTCTGCTGTGGCTCCCTGTCACTCAAAATATGTGTCACAACTGCCAATGTGCGACACCTGCCGGCATGCGATTTATTGAACTTTTCAGCCCCCGGTAGGCCAACCATAGATAAATCCAAGAAAAGAAAAGTTTCAGAAGAAAACAGAACGTTTAATTCAACTACATATGCTAGTTTTGTGGCTGCTCAAGAAATAGTCAGGCACAGTGTGGCTCCCGGAGTTTTCTTTTCTGTGGGAAATGGGTCCAAATGGCTCTTTGAGTGTTTAAGTTTGCAGACCCCTGGGTTAGTGAATTCCTGAACCGAACAAGACTAGAATGAGCTATATGGCCACTTGACCTTACATGGTCTATTTTCTTTTCTATTGAGGCTCTTTCTGATGAAGACTATACATGACCTTCTGATAGTATTGAAAAATTGTTACTTTTTTTTTTTTCATGCTGCAAGTGCCAGAGTCTCCTTGGCCAAAGCACACTTATTAGGTCAGGAGAAGGTTCAGCTGCCAACTCCATCCCTGCCAAAATAATGGCTTTTGTAGCTACAGCATATTTCTTGCTCACAAACATAAGATGCCTTTGAAAGTGACCTCCCTGTGGTGAATAATCCCCACCCGCAGCAGCAATATTTGCAAGAGTCCAGTTCCTACCATATAAATCTCTCAGCTTTTCTTTTACGTTCAAAATGTGACAACTGGGTCACAGAGATTCATTTGAAGGGAGCGAGTCAGATAGTTGCTATTTGTAAACACTTATGCTGGGGCTTGCATATGGGGAGAAACTGCTTTTGTCCACATAAACTATTGAGGGCATAATACTTAAGGTGTTTTTTTTTAAAAAAATCATTAAATCTTTGCAATTTTATTAGAGCTACTATATCTGAGCTATAAATCCCCCACAATCACTAGATGGCAGTAAAGTGATACAACACACTCTTCACTGCTTTCTAGTGGTTATGCAAAGATTTGCAGGTCAAAATTGGTAATCCTACATGTTATTAATGCTTCCAGTTCTTGATTTATTGATCTCAGATAGCTTCCCATTTTTTAGACTCAGCCTTGAAATATAATTCTGATTATTTCAGCCACAACAGAGAACTAGGCTTCATATGAATGATTGACAAGGTTTGCTCAGTCCCTATAGCAATTGACCATCAGAGTTTGACCAAATAGTATTTTATAGATCTATTATGGACTCACCAGTCCCAGTTTAAACAAACATGGCTAGGACCATGTCTCCATGGCTGTATCATTTTCCACACATTTGTCACTCAGCAACCCAGCCACCAGATTCAGTGCATATCAAGTAGGTGACAGAAAGCTAATTGGATGGGCAATAGAAAACATCACAAAGACCAGTAATCAAAAGATTTAAATTGGCACTGATTAGTCAGGTGACATTTCTAGAGACAGTTTGAAGATGCTTTTGGTAGCTGGAGGATTCATTGTCAATTAATGTAGTTGGACATGACTGAGGAATGATGTATTTGCTTGAAAAGAATGAAAGCTGAAAGAACTGTCATGGTGCTGAAATATATGGCCAGCAAAGAAGACGGTCCTGAGATTTTCAGAAGCTGCAAGGAGAGGCTGCTTTCCGTTGGAAGAAATGGTATATTAGCAGTCATCGTGTTTGCCCATACCCTCGCTCGTCCCCAAAGTGTACATATATAACAAATAACAAACAGCTATTAGAAATACATTTTTCACTGCCATTTCTTTCTAATGTAATCAGTTACTCTAATGCCCTGGAATTTCCTTGGAGAAGAGGAAGCCATACCTGCAAAATACTTTATTTTTCTAGATTTATGACATTTCACTAATGTCTCTTGAAAAAGCTGCATGTTGCATAGAGATTGCAGCTTTCTACAATACACTCCTGATCTCTCACTCACCCATTTTTCCTCAACGCTTATGACAAGTTGGCCTCTTTTGGAGTTGGCTCTGTTTGCATCACACACAGGACCTCCTAGTCCTTCTGTTTGCCTTTATGTTCCTGCTAAGAAACTCTTTTGACCCTTGAGAATGGCAATCAAGATGTGTCTTAATAAGAACTTAACAGTGTGCTGTTCTTCACAACTTTGTTTCCCTCTGTCTTCTTTGTTTTCTCTTCTCTTCTCTTCTCTTCTCTTCTCTTCTCTTCTCTTCTCTTCTCTTCTCTTCTCTTCTCATCTCTTCTCTTCTCTTCCCTTCCCTTCCCTTCCCTTCCCTTCCCTTCCCTTCCCTTCCCTTCCCATCCCATCCCATCCCATCTCATCTCATCTCATCTGTACAATCCCGGGCCAGCCACATTTCTGGCTTGGGTCCATCAAGCCCTTGGCAGAATATCTGAAGTGCAAAGTTCAAATTGTGGCGAGAGATAGGAGCACGGGCTTAGCTAAAGTAGAAAAATGCCAGACTGCCCCAAGAGAGAATGCAGCAGATGGGATCTCCATGTTAGAGAAAAAGACTGGAACAGCTCCACTAGGTTACATGCAGACTGTATAATTTCCCAGATTGAGCTTTGATAACAAAGTTAGCATGTCTTCCTTCAGACTTCAGCATCCGACACTGAACATTTTTAGAGAAAACTGTTTGTTACCTCATTAGCTTCATGTTTGCACTGGAAAAGAACAAACAAAAAAGCACAAAGAACCAATTACGAGGTTAGAACAATAGTTCAGGCAGCATCCTGACTCTGTCAACAAAAATAACATATATTTTGAGGGCATAAATAGAGTTTCAGTTGTTTCTCCGTTCTACAGATTCCATGGGAAACTTTGGCAAAAGACTGTAAGTCCCGAGTCTCATTCTGTATTCCATGTTATTAAAAGCTTGGATTCTTAAAAAAAAAGTTTAGACATTTGGGAATAATTAACCTATTTGTAATGTGTGGGTAGCCCAATTGTACAGATCTGAGATCACAATTAGCAATAACCCCAAAAGCATTTGCTTAGTGTAGACCCTCTTTAAAAAATAGAGGTAGGAAACACCAGCTCTGGATATAACCCAAGCTGAATGTGTTAGAGGATGGTTGGTTGCCAAGTTTTAGCCTCATATTTTCTCTTTTTCCTTCAATCATATTTTGCAATTCAGTACGTGTGATGTTATATTCACACTCCATAATGAACAGAATAATCCAAGGTGAGAGATTATTAAGGCATGGATTAGTAGAGTAAAACCACTCTCTCTGTCCAAATAGAGTTGCAGTTACTGTAAACCTGTTAATTAAAGGAACTGATGAATTGGTCAATTTCACTCTTGTTTCTCATTTCACTCAATTGACTCCTTTTGGCTTCATTGTGCACCAGTTTAGAAACCAGACAAAATGAATGCATGAACAGTTTTACACACATTATGTCTCCTAAGACTAGACTTGGCAATATCCAACTAACCTTGGCTGATCTTGGAAAGTTAAGCAAGGTAGGATCTGATGAATACCCTGATGCTGATACAACCAGGAAATCATAGACAAGTAGGTTAATGGCATTGCAACTGTGGTTTTTGTCAAGAGAAAGCTAAGAGAAGTAGTGCTTCTTGATACTCTTAATGCCCACTGTTTGCTGGAATAGTCCAGGGTGAAATTCAGCAGGTTCTGACAGGTTCTGAAGAACCAGTAGTGGAAATTTTGAGTAGTTCAGAGAACTGGCAAATACCACCTCTAGATGGCCCCAGAGTGGGGAGGGAATGGGGATTTTTCAGTATCCTTCCCCTGGAGTGGGGTGGGAATGGAGATTTTGCAGTATGCTTCCCCTGCCATGCCCACCAAGCCACACCACGCCCACCAAGCCACGCCCACAGAACCAGTAGTAAAAAAATTTGGATTTCACCACTGGAGTAGTCCATAGTTCATTATCAAGTCATTTTCAGGATTATGTGGCACCAATCTAGTCGAAGAGAAGGTAAATACAAATTAGCCCAATGGTCCAGATACATATTTCAAGATACACAAGACAGATTCATGATCTGGCTGGCTTGAATCAGATCCCAGATTCATGGGCTGGCTTGAGTCAAATTTTTAAACTATTTTAAATTGGAATTGTTTTTAATTACGGCCAAATTATCTAATTATTTTAATCAGTTTTTAGATTTTCTATGTCTTGTTTTTACTTTGGCTGTGCACCACCCTGAGTCCTATATTGGAGAAGGGCGGTATAGAAATTTAAATAAATAAATAAATAAATAAATAAATAAATAAATAAATAAATTCAGGAAGGAAGGAAAAAAAATTAGTTTCAAGGGAAGACCAAGGGCAAGAATAAATCTGCAGAGCAAACCATTTGTCACTGGTGTTGCCTGGTTCCTCTGTCAGAGATGCTCTGGCCATGTCACCTCTTAACTTTTAGACATTCCCTTCTTCTTCATTTTAGGGGTTTCCATTTCCCTGGCCTCTTCCATCCACAAGATTTATCATCTCTTGCTGCCACACAGTCTTCTCTCACAGCTGGCTGGGTTGCCGCTATCTCTTGCTGTTGCTCCAATTGTGAAAGGACCAAATCAGTGGGTTTCAAATTTTTTTACTACCGGTTCGGTGGATGTGGCTTGGTGGACATGGCTTGGTGGGCATGGCAGGGGAAGACTACTCTAAAATCTCCTTTCCCTCCCCAATCCAGGGGAAGGTTACTGCAAATCCCCATTCCCTCCCGATCAGCTGGGACTTGGAAGGCAGAGAATAGATGGGGGCGGGGCCAGTCAGAAATTTTAATACTAGTTCTCCAGAACTGGTCAGAACCTGCTGAAACCCACCTCTGGACCAAAACCTCCTTAGCAGAAGACTTATCAGAGGCAGACCCAGCAGTTAAACCAGAAAATTTAGGGAAACATCCTTTCCTGAAAAAAAGCAAGGAAAAAAAACCTATTTCTGTACCGCTGCCAAGAAAACTTTAAAAATACAGCTGTGAAGTCACTGGGAGTCAAGCTCAAGTTGAAGGAAGCTTTACTTTTATGTCTTTTGCCTAGCGTGTTCGCTTATTGTAAATCGTTCCTCCTCAGTTTTCAATGTCTTTTTCAGTAGTGGCTATTGGCATGTTTTACACTGATAGGGATATAATTGGCTGCTCCTCACCTGCCCTGTCATCCGCCACCCCTCACCCCCAGGCATCATGGCAGCAGCAGCCTCTTCTCTGCCCTATTTTTTTCTCTCTGGCATCTCTGTGACTCTTTCCAGCCCAGTGGCTAGGATGCCATTAACTTTTTTTTTTTTAAATATTCCTTGCCTTAATTAGTCCTCCATTTTGTGTGAGCTTTGCTCTGGAGGAGCATATCTTGCCAATATCCGACACCAACCTTGATATGGGATACATTTCTGGCCTGTCTCTATACATTTCTCATATGGTGACAGCAATCAATAATTACCATAACTAAGTAGTGGGAAAAACTCTCACTTACACAAGGAATCAAAGCAATTGAAGATAGAAGCAACAAAATATATTTTATTGGCATGCACTACTACAGGATCACTGGGCTTCTGAACAAAAGGCAGCAATTCCTCCCTCCTCCCAAAGCTAGACAGGAGTATGGTTTATAAACTCATAGAAACGTTACATAGAATGACAAATAAAGCTATGCAAATCATGCTGTGATCTTTACAGCAGACTGCAGTATCTTATAATACTATAGAATGACCTTACTGTGGCTCTCTCAGCACCTCTACATTCTTCTCTTGGAAAGCTTCATGTACAACTAATGACAGATAATACTAATGACAGATAATACTAATACTGTGTATCATTAACAATGGCATTTATTGTGTCCAAATACTGCCTTCCTTGACATCAAAGAAAATACAACTGCCTGGTTTCTGTTATTTGCCTCTTTTCTCTCCAAGGTCACCAGGTTTTGCCTGCTCCTTTGCATTTTTGTACCTCTCCTCCTCCTTATACCATGTTATATCATATATAACTACCATATTTTTCGGAGTATAAGATGCACCTTTTTCCCCCAAAAAAGAGGGTGAAAATCTGGGTGCATCTTATACTCCGAATGTAGCCCTGCCCAGCTTCTCAAATGGAGGTTTCAGAAGCTGAAAAAAGCATCAGAAACAAAGCTTCAGAAAAGAAGCCTCCAAACAGAGCTTCAGAGGCTTTTTTTCTGAAGCTCTGTTTTGGAGGCTTTTAGAGGCAGGAAAAAAAAAGGAAAAAAAGCAAGTCACAGAATTCACAACCAAGGAACCTGTTGCTAAAATTCATCTCTGGGAACAGCTGATTGGGGGTATTCTGGGAGGCCGATCCACCTGCCAATCCGCTTTTTTTTATTTTCCTCCCAAAAAACTAAGGTGCTTCTTATACTCCAGTGTGTCTTATACTCCAAAAAATATGTCATCTTCCATAACTAACTAGTAAATATATTTCTTTACGAAGCGATCTTCAGGACACCTGGATAATTCCATTTTGTTGTGCCTTGTCTGTAATAAGTCTATCTGTCCACTTTGACAACAGTGATGCCATGCAGATATTAAACAGCCTGTTAATTGTTTAAGAAAAAACCTGGGACCCCCGAGTTTATAAAATTAAGCTGAAATCCCCCAGCACCAGCATGACAAAATTACTATCCATATTCCAGCACATCCACTGAAAGTTATGTTCATCGATATGTAACTTGCCTAACTTCTCCAGATGTATATGATCAAAGATAGTCCCAAAGGTGCTTTTTCCAAAAGGCACTGAACTGTCTTGGTTTTTTTTTTTTCTTTGAAAACCAGAACTTCAAAATTGAAAAAGCTTCTTTCATGAGAAGTGAAACATTTTCAAAGAAAAAAACAAAACCCCAGAAAGCCCAGTTGCCTTTTGGAAAAGCACCATTGGGACAACCATGAGGTGGATGATTGAGAATCTCTATAGACATGTTCAAAGATATACAAAGGATCCGAAGAGTCAGCAGATTCCTATGTACCCCCTGGGACTCTCCAGGGCAAAGACAGAGAACTAAGAAATTTTCACTACCAAAGTGGCTGAACCTTAATTATGTAGGTGTGTCTGGAACTACCCAGTCCATGCCCACGAGCCTGTGTAAGTCTTGTGCTACATGAAACAGTTTGCTTGTGTTGCTCTGCTTGAATGATCATTTCCTGGTATTTGAATCAAGAAAATGTGAACAGGGAGTCTACAGCTAACAAAGAAATGTAGGGCGCCTTTCTTTATTCCTTTGTTCTTGTTTAGACTCCAGATAAATGTGTTTCAGCCCCTTTCCCCCAAATCTGCAGTTGTAATTTAATTTTCTTATCGCCACAAGGAAATCTGTTGTTTTCTTTCTAATGCGGAGTTCAGCTTGATCTGCCAGTCAACTTCTAGCCATCTTGGATAAATAGGGCAAACCTGACAATTATTTTCTTTGAGTGTTAGAATAATGCTTTTACATTCGCTTTTCTTTGGAACGGTTTCTCAGTGGTTTATATTAATGGGTGGTTACGAAATGGAACCCATAAGGTACGAAAGCCAAGATATCATTGTTCCAGCCCCATCCCATTCTTTACTACAGGTCGAATTGTTTGCCTCGTTTCTGGTGGCACCAAGTTACTATTTGGCTTGATTAAGCCATCTCTCATTTAAAAAAAAAAAAACAACCCAAAAATAAAACAGTTGTATAAATGTTTGTTTTCAACCTTCCCAGTTTGGAGAAGATGAAAGCATCTCTTTGTCACCAAAAAGCAATAATATTGTCCTTGAAAACAAGGGACCAAGTCTTATTGGATCTCTTCCAATCTGCCACTTTGGGGCATATATCCAATTTATTCATTTGTTCCATGCAAATTGAAGGTATTTTCAAGGGCAAGAGCCCATCTTTGAGGGAAGATGTTCCAGCAGATGTCTGGCCAGGATCCACCCTGAAGATTGCTTTAGGAAGAGGGTGGAAGGGGCCATTTTTAGCATAGTAGCAGCCAGTTCTGTTTTATGTCCCTTTCTCTAGCTCACCCTGGCCATCCAGGCACTTGTCAAGCCTCCTGGAAAGAGGACAAGCCTGAATGACTGTAATATGAGCCATGAAAGTGGATATTAAAGGCTTTATTACAGGGTGATGCCTGCTAATTGCAGCACTTCTTTCAGGCGCTGGAGAGATGATGAATGCCGAAGACGGCACCCAATTATTAGAACTCAGTTGGTGTGAAGAGAAGGCGGCACAGCCACCAGAACTTTATCCAGCGAATATCATAGGCCTTGAATGAAGAAAGTGAAGGGGGGGGGGGAAATGGGGGGGGACATTGATATACTGCAGCCTGTTCCATGTCAGCTTGGTGTTGTATTGATTATAATATTTTCCTCCTCAAGAACAATGGGGATGTTTCATTCCCGTCACGTGCCTGTTCATTAACATGCTTGAATTGAAGCTTGGAGCAGCTGGGAATCCTTTAAAGACTCCAAGAGAAAGGCCAGGGAAGCCACCTTTGTTAAGCGGCTTTCATTCCTCCCTGGGTGATATCCTACGTCTCATTTCAAGAGGGAAGCAATATTTCCATTTCACTTGATGAAGGTTTATTCTGTCTATCGATCCATCAGCTCACCCGTGTGTTTATTGTGGAGAAAAATACACACACACAAACACAAAAATGTGAAAATAAATAGGTGCTCATTTCTGCAATTAGAGCTGCCATGATTTTTGACAGGAAATCAGGCATGTGGGTGTTATCTATCTATCTATCTATCTATCTATCTATCTATCATCTATCTATCTATCTATCTATCTATCTATCTATCTATCTATCTATCTATTATCTATCTATCTATCTGTCTATATATCATCTATCTATCTATCTATCTATCTATCTATCTATCTATCTATCCCTATCCCATTAACAAAATTGCCCATCTCAGAATATACTGTCTCTAGACAAATATAACATTTTTTTTTCTTGGCTAATAGCCACAATATGATCGAGGGACAGAAGACCATAAACATACCCTGGGTCATTCCCACCTTTGGCGGAGTGGTCAGACTGGCAAAGAGCATTTAAAACAAATTTCTTTGTTCTCTTTTTTTGATGAGGTATCTTTGAGAGCTGTATATGAAAATGGCTGCTCTACAGCAAAAAGAGAATTGATCTTTGGGCTTGTTTGTTAGAGAAGGAAACCCTTTATGGACTTTTTGCTGAAAATGGCAAAAAATGAACTTGCAATCATCAAACTTGTGATTTATGAATGTGATGATTGAGAAGGATGGAAATGGAATATGGGAAGGAGAGACCCATGATAAAATTTATATGGAGAGAAGATAAAATGTAAATGTAACTGTAATTGCTGTAAAGATGATTGGAAGCTGTTTCTTTCTAATCTTGTTTTCTTTGCTTTTTCATTCCTTTCTGTCTTTTCTTTTTTATTTCTTATGTATTTTCTCATCACTTTTTTTTACCTACCTTTTTCTTTTTTAAAATTTGCATTGCTTTGAAGAATGCAAAGGTGTATAGCTAAATGCAGTGGTGGGATTCCGCCAGTTCGCACCACTTCGGGAGAACCGGTTGTTAACTTTCTGAGCAGTTTAGCAAACTGGTTGTTGGAAGAATCATTAGGGCAGAGAACAGGTTGTTAAATTACTTGAATCCCACCACTGCCTAAATGTGTTGAAGGAAAAATTAGAGGAAAGTGGGAAGAGATCAGGACTAGGAATCTGGAATGGTTTGATTGTGTGATAGACAAACAGAGCTGGATGCAACTTTAGCAGTAGTGTAATTACCAAAGAGGGTCTAGGACAGGGCTGTCAAACTCCTGGCCCGTGGGCCGGATGCGTCACACACTGGCCACACCCATGCCCAGTTTAGCAAAGGGGAAAAAATCCCGATATGTCACGTGATGATGTCGTGACACCGTGAGTTTGACACCCCTGGTCTAGGACAACTCACCTCTGCCAACTCGCTGCTTGTCAGATTGCTGTGGGACAACTTAACGTGAGATAACTGTACTCTAAACCTGTTTCTGTATTAATATTATTATTAATATTATTATTAATATTAATAATATTAGAGTTATCTTGCACTGAGTTGTCACATAGCGAGTTGGCTGTGGTGAGTTGGCAAGCTAAGTTGTCCCATCTTAGCTTGCCAAACCCACCACCTTGCAAAGTGGTGGGTTTGGCAAGCTAAGATTTGTTAGAAGGGCATACAGAAATAAGTTCACTGAGAATATTGCTTTTATTGATTAATGCAAATGATCATTTGTGGGGGGAAAAAACTTAATTTTGTCTCTCTGTCCTCGTTCAGGAATTTTTAGAGATATTTGGCAAACTTGTAAGTACGATATTGTGGTTGAGATGGATTAAACAATTCTCAAGTGTATTATTTGTTGATTTATACAGTATATTATAAAAATATGTGCATAACCAATGTTATTTACTCAGCAAGAACGAAGCACTGCAGTCACAAGTCTGTGTTCACATGCCTGATAATAAACTGATTGAACTTGTTTTTGAGAAAAGATGAATAGAAGCACAGTGGGAAATCCTTAAGGATTAGGAGTTCCAAAGTTAAGATCCGCTTCCCAGTTTTCAGCTATTACACTTGCCCTGAAACAATTATCATTACAATATTTTAGGGGGAAGCTGAACTGGCAAAATAGGGAATGTATGAAATACTTCCAGGAAATTCAAAAGAACTCTGGATATTTCAGATGGAACCGATTTTGAGATGTCCACATCTGGCTGGCAGTCACCCTTTAAGAACAAAGAGATTGCCAGGGTTGCTGGTTTAATTAAGGAATATTTAAAACTGAAATGGCAAAAAAGAAAGAAAGAAAATAAGTATTACCATGAATAAAGTTATTACAGCCAGAACTTTTGTAACCTAACATTGGATAAGTAAGAAACAACTATATGTGGCTAAAAGGCACCTGGGATATTTTAATATTAGTAATTAGCAATTAAATAGATCAGAAGGCAAACTGATTAGAAAAAAACATTCTTTATATAACATTCTATTGATTGTAGTTGGAACAACAGAGGAATATATCATTTTTTATTGTTTTCCTTTCTTGTTGCTTAGGCATATACTTCCTACATAGAAGAGCCATGCAGTTTTCATTTGATGTTAATTCATTTAAAAAAAAACCAAAAAAAAAAAAAAACACAATTTCCCTATAATTATAACTTTACTCTAGGGAAAGCTGAAGAAATTTCTAGATAAAAAAACAGGGAACATTGGAAGAAGTCTTTATCCCTGGATCTATAACTTAACCATCAATCAGGGGCATCCAGATTCATAATGCTACGAATAAAAATGATAAAAATCAGCCCGAGGAAACAGGAAATACCTGTGATCCAAGTACCCATATGCCTGGTTGCTGCTATCTCCCTGTGACTTTGGAGTGCAAGTGATGGCCCCTTAGGAAAACTTTCTGTTTCTGGGAATAGAAACCAAGGATCCAGAACTCACACAATTCCTGGCTTTGGTTCAGTAATTGACAATTAAATTTAACAACACCATTGAGAGATAATAGAATAAGTCCCCCTTTTTTTAATAGATTCATGTAGTGCTGTTCTAGTTTTTAACTTCATGCAGTTTCATCTAAATGAGATGGATAATGCACAGTGTTCACACCTTTATCAAGGCTATTAGCTGAACTCAGCAGTAGGACAAATAGCACAGTTGGGAATATTTCATAAGACTGAAATGTGGTTGCTTCAAGTTATTTGTTCTTTTATTATTATAAAAGGCTGATGTCAGAAACTAGTAAGATATATTGGCTGGGATTTAGATTTGCCTATTTTAGACCTTCAGTCCAGTAATGAGACGGTTGAAATGGTCCAAAATTGGTAACGTGCTGCTGCCTGTTTAATCCTAGCTTAGCTGATCATTATAAACTAGTTTGGCCTTACATGATGTGCCATTATAAAATTAAATGCTATTTTAAGAGTTTTACCATGGATAATGGGAACAATATTATCTTCTTAGAGTCTTCATTCTCAAGTGACTAATGGGACAATTCAATATAATGTTATATTATAAAAGATATAAGTTTCTGTTATAAATTGGTATTTTAGAAATGGATTTATGCACAAGAGAATATTAACTGTTCGACTCACTGTCTGTAATTGTTTGGAATGATGATGGTTTTATGTTTTGTTCTTGTTTTAAAATAAAAAAAAATTCTCAAAAAAAAATAATAATGTTATATTACAGAAGTTACAATTCTCACACTTCCCCTATTATACAAATAGCTGTTATACATGTAAAGCAGCCAACATTTCTAATTTTGCTTAGAATATCAAAAGTATCCATGAGTTCTCATCTCTTTTTCTTACAGGTAGTCCTTGATTTTCAACAGTTCATTTACTGACTGTTCGAAGTAATAACAGCACTGGAAAAAGTGACTTGTGACCGTTTTTCACACTTAACAACCATTGTAGCATCCTCACGGTCATCTGATCAAAATTCAGATGTTTGGCAACTGACTCATATTTATGACAGTTGCAGTGTCCCAGGGTCATGTGATCACCTTTTGTGGCAAGCAAAGTCAATGGGGAAGCCAGATTCACTTAACAACCGTGTCACTAAATTAACAACTGCAGTGATTCGCTTAGCAAATGTGGCAAGAAATGTCATAAAAAAGGGCACAACTCACTTAACAACTGTCTTGCTTAGCAACAGAAATTTTGGGCTCAATTTTGGTCACAAGTCGAGGATTACCTGTATGACCATGAGATGTGGAATAACTTGCGTTATGTCAAGGACTACCTGTATTTCCCCACTTTTTCTTTGGAGTGCTAGAGCAGGGGTCCACAACCTGTGGGCTGTGGCCAAATAGTGGGCTATGAGGGGTTTGCAACTGGACCATGGAAACGGCCAGTGAGTGTGTGTGCATGCATGAGCATCCTCGCGCAATTAGCATGTGATCACACACACTCTGTTTAACTGAGCAGCAGGCGCCTGTACACGCCACTCACAGAAAGGGACAGAAACCCATGTGCACATGCTTGTTGGTCACTTGCAAGGAACCATCCCCTCTCCACCCTCCTGCCAGTCTGAAAAATTGGAAACGTTCGGGAACTCTGTGCTAGAGCATCAGTGTTCCTTCTGATTGTCTCTTAGCAATTTTAGTTTGTCTCAAATTTGGGTCTTTCAGATATGTGGATTTCAATTCTCAGAATTCTCTATAATGGCCATGATGACTGGAGAATTGTGAAAATAGACATCTGGAACATGTCAAGGCTGAACAAAGCTTCTGCATTTCTTTTGCTAACTATGGTTATCCCAGATTATGTAACTCTTGTTGAATAAGGGTTTGTGTACTGTGGTTTGGAGCTAACTTTGGAGCAGCATGGTATATTGCTATTCATAACTATCAAAGAAAAATGGTGTTGATGTGTCTTATAACAAGAAATGAGGAGAAGCACAAGACCTATTTGCCATGATTAGATGCCAATATGCAAACTGCATATGCAATATGCAAAGGAAATCAGGTCACCCAAGAACATGATGACTGGACACCATTAAAGCTGACACCAGCCAGAGCATAGAACAACTCAAAGGAGCGGTACAAGATTGGAAGGCATGGAGAGACCTGGCCCATAGAATCGCCAAGGGTGGGGCATGACTACATGGGTAACATCATCACATCATCGTCATGCAAACTGTGAATTTAATTATAATTTATTGGAAATTTTTTACCAAGGCTTGTTTATCAGGCCACAATGGCCTGCTGACATATTAGCTTAAACGAAATCAAAGAAACAGCATTTGGTTTTATTTGATGTGTGAACCTGCCATGGTGGGTTGCCTGCCCTACCTGTTGAGATCTGGCAGGCTCCACCCACTTAACTTTCAGAAAGCCATTAAAAAGCTGTTGTTGTTGTTTTTTTTATCCCAACCTCTGGGATGGGGGTGAAGCCACAGTTGGAAGATGGTGCTGTTGATTGCATCAAGGGAGATTGACTGTAGTATGAGGTTTCTTTGCTTCTGTTTCTATTGTTTTCTGCTTTTATCTTTTGTATGCTCTTTGTTTCTTAGTTTTTTAAACTTTTGTGAGCTATCCACAGTTGTGTTTTTAAGATGGGAAGCCATACAAGTCTAAATAAATAGACAGATAGATGATAGATAGATAGATAGATAGATAGATAGATAGATGATAGATAGATAGATAGATAGATAGATAGATAGATAGATAGATGATAGATAGATAGATAGATAGATAGATAGATAGATAGATAGATAGATAGAGAAGGTGTGACATGAAATCTGTGTTTAAGAAAGAAAATAAAGGAACTTGAGCATATGGGTCTTAATATGATGATCTTCTGCTCATAGAAAATAAATACTATTACACAGACCTTGGTCAAGTCATGATAAATTAGCCTATTTAAAGTGATCCAATAAGTAAGGGCCTCCAGCTGTCCCATATTTTTGCTTACCAAACATAGTAACACTAACATTCATCAAACAGTGGGTCTTTTGCAAATACCTTTTTTCCTAGGTGGAAAGTCTATTTCCTATAGCCGGTTCATGAATATTTCACCTGCATGACTTATGCAGGGTATAGATTTTATAAAGGGCTCTCTAAAGAAGAAAAGTAGGAGGTACTGTGGAATGACTCTACAATATATACATTTGATGTGAGAAAGTTTGTGAACTTCTAGTGCTATTTGTAACCTGAAGTTCTACAACAACTAGGTGATCAAAGCTTCCTCTAAGGCCTATTAATAGATAATGAGATTCAATAAGCAAAACATTGTACTGTACTGTGTCGTGCCTTTTTTGAACCACACTGAATCAACATTCCCTATCTGATGGAAAATGTATGAGATGCTTTAGATTAACTAACTACAGGTAGTCCTTGCTTAACAAACCTAAAAGCTGTGTGACTGTGCCACTTGGCAACAACCATTCCAGGAGTCCTGCTTGCTGTTGTTAAGTAAGGCTCATACAGTCATTCAGCGAGGACCTCATGTGATGGCGACTTGTGGCATCCTGTCCTCTTCCACGTTTTCTTTGCTTGTTGGAAGGGAAGGTCACAAATCGCAATCATGTGACTCTGGAGATGCCGCAACAGCCATAAATATGAGGATCAGCCATAACTACCTCTTGTTCAGTGCTATTGTAAGTTTAAAAGGTCACTGAATGTGCGGTTGTTGAACAAGGACCTGTACTACCTCCTTGGATGCAATGACTTCAACCAAATATTTCCTATTGTCTGTACACCATTTTGGAGGTATTTTGGCCCATTCCTCTTTACAGAACTATTTCTTCACATTGACATTATAGGGCTTCGATATAGAAAGTAGAGAAGGACTACAGAAGCCATATATAATATTATTATATTATGTAATAATATTCCAAGAATCCTGTCACAGTGCTTGCATATTTTGTGTGAAATGGCCTTTAGTGGGATTTAAAGACTTGTAATATATATGTAATATGCATAATTTCTTTTTCAAAAAAATAAATAAATCCAGAAGTGGACTCAATTCCCTTATAAGCAGGCCATGAAAACTAGCAATTTTCCACCTATTCACTGGTAGCAATTTAATGTCAAATGAACATCCGGTTCTGAGGCTTTTGAAAAAAGTAGACTCAGAGATTAACTTGCTGAAGATAACTGCAAAATCTAAGAATGTTTTCTTCCTTGGCAAATTATAAAGCTTTTTTTTTAAAAAAAAAATAGCTTGAAAGATAAACTTTTCTACAAGCTTCCGTTGTCTTCTTAGAAGCCTGAGCTCTTGTTTGATCTGTAACTGCTCAGCAGTTTGCATGTCTGGACATCAAGGTCAGTAAATTATCACTGTGAATCAATCTCCAAAGAGGATTTTGTAGCGTAATCAATTTTGGTAAATGTTCTGCTATGTTAATACTAAAGCCAGATTCAAAGATAAATTTGACAATATCTTTAAAATAAAGAAGACAATGCCATAACTTTGTGCGAGAGGATAGCAGGGAAGATCCCTTTGATGAATCAATCTTTTTTTCCTCTCTTTCTATTTAGTCATTTAATTCTTGTCTTTGTCTTATTTCCTTTCAGAATAATACGACAATATAAAAAAGTAGATCAAGTTAAAAAAAACTCTGTGAAATAAAACTTTAAAGTAGTTTTTTTTTTTTTTAACCCTCAGTTTTATCTGGGGGAAAAGGGATGGAGAGAACAGGAAAGATTGCTCCAAATCAACGTTATTTGATTGAATAGAGTAGGTTGCATATTGAAGCTCTGCTTGCAAGACCAGCTGCATTAAATAAATCAGAATAGTGGCCAGATGCTTGAACTGTTCTCTTATGTTACTATTTTTTTTTTAATGAAATGAGAAGGCTGGGGTTACTTTGTTATTTTGGTCTTGGAGACTAAGTGAGCATCTCCAGTTACACTATTGTTTATCAAGGAGATTAAAGCATGTGTCACATTGGAAGTACCTCTTTTTCGGTCTATGATGACCCGAAAGTGCAAAGTGGATGTATTAAGTCCCATATCTGAGCAAAAAACAAATCCAAAGATGGAAACTCACAACACTGAAAATGCTTTCAGTGATGCACTCATGGGGTTATGCTAGAACTTGCTAAAATGACACCTGTTCTATGAGATTGGTTATAGGTGTATTCATTGAAGAAACTTTTCAGGTGGCAAGAGGCTGGAAGGAATACCTAGATCACGTGTGTCAAACTTGAGGTGTCACGTTACCGTCACATGACGTTTTGTGACATTTTCCCCCTTCGCGCAGCTGGACGCATGACGCATCTGGCCTGCGGGCCACCAGTTTGACACCCCTGGCTCAGATCCTTTTGCTAAGACTCAGCCAATGGGTTATGATTATAAGAGAGCATTGAATATTGAAACGGCACTTGTGGCCTCATGTTTGGATCCCCACCAACGTAGAAAGGAGATTGCAGCACTGTGACTGCCATTTTGATCAGGGGTGGGTTCTAAAATTTTTTACTACCGGTTCTGTGGGTGTGGCTTATTTTGTGCATGTGGCTTGATGGTCATGTGACAATTCTTTAGGATTTAGCAGAGGTACTGGTCAGTGGTGGGATTCAATTTTTTTAACAACTGGTTCCGTGGGCGTGGCTTAGTTGGGGGTGTGGCTTGGTGGCCATGTGACCGGGTGGGCGTGATTGACTTGCAGTACTTACTCAAAAATTTTCTATTGATATTCTAGGACTGGACCAAGCCTTGATGGCACATCTGTCATTCACTATCAGAGACAGTTTTTACTTTTTGCTAAGTATCATTGTGCCGGGTGATTTTTTTCCCCTCTAGTTCCTGGTTCTGGAGGTGAATGAGCTTGACCTCACTATTAACTGCTCTTGATTCAAAGCCACATTTGCATGTTTGCTGTAGCAAAACTGGGGAAAGGGGATGAATTGTGACCTCCAACTCCCACTTCAGATACCAGCAGTAGGATGTTGGCAGCCTCTGTCTGCCTAAGAATCCATTCAGCTCTCACTGCACGATGCCTTCATTCGTCCCAGAAAAAGATGGGTTTTGTTCTTAGCAAAGAAGGCTTCTGCTTTGATGATGCAGCTTTGTGTATCACAGCACAATGGAAATGCTACTTTGAGAGGACTGAAATCCAGCTGCGTGTTAGAAAGTTTAAAGAAACACACATCTTTTGCTTTTCTATCAGTAAAACAGTATGGTGTTATAGCCATCTTTATATACTGACATTAGTATTTTCCAAAAGGCATATTTGCATTAAATGTGAGTTGATGGGTTTTAAAAGAGTAGCAATAACTCTCTTTGTACTAAGCCATAAAAGTAGTTGAAAAGATATTTACTTAAAATGAAAAGAGGAAGAAAAATGAGTGGATAATCCCCGGTCTTATGACTGTAGAAATTTACGATAGGTGGTGTGATCTTGTCATAGCTCAACTTACATCCTCAGTGGACTAAAATAATAACTCCAGAGAGTGCTTGTGATCCTTAAACTATTGTGAAGATTTTAGTAAGGCAAATCTTCAGTACTTAAACTTAACTGGAGTTGGAATTCACTGTAACTTAACCAGAGCTTAGTCATGATATATGTGAAATTAATAACTGACTACTTTCTGCTAACCTTCTCTTGCCCCCACCTTTTTAACTAATGTTCTAACTTAAGTCTTTTATTGCTAATCTGGGATAAATCAGAAGAGCTCCAGGTACTTAAAATGTAAATGACATTCAAAGGAACTGCACTATATTAATAATGCTCTTTCTTTTTCAGGTATGCTGTCAGAAACAATGCAATCTGACTAGCTTTTGCAGACCTCTGAGGTGTTAGTTTTTTGCAAGTATTGCTAATATGCAATCTGCATTGAGGCATATGTTTTTAAACTCCTAAAGTCTGGAATGTAGGAATAAGTAATGATCATTTGTGCTGATTTAGGGTAGTTAGAACACAAAGAGCCCAGAGTGTGGTGTAGCAGTTAAGACACCAGACTAGAAACTGGGTGATGGTGAATTCTAGTCCCACCTTGGGCAGGATGGGTGACCTTAGGCCAGTCACTCTCTCTCAACCCTAGGAAGAAGGAAATGACAAACCATTTCTAAAAAAATGTCTATGGAGATTCTCAGTCATCCAGGTCATGGTTGTCCCAAAGGTGCTTATTTTATTTTTTTCAAGAGGCAACTGGACTTTCTGGTTTTTCTTTGAAGGTGTTTTGTTTCTCATCCAAGAAGCTTCTTCAGCTCTTGCTTTTTCCCACCATCCAGTCAGAGCTGAAGAAACTTCTTGGATGAGAAGCGAAACATCTTCAAAGAAAAACCAGAAAGTCCAGTTGCCTCATGAAAAAAAAAAAAGCACCTTTGGGACATTTCTGAAAAACCTTGCCAAAAAACCCAGTAATTGGCGGTAATCAAACACTGATGGAGAGGATAAGAGAAAGAAAGACAATCTGAAGATCAAAAGAGCAAATGTGGGTTATATGGTGTACCAATGATATCCTTTCCAGGGGTGGGCTGCTGGGGGTTCGCAGGGGTTTGGAAGAACCTCTAGCTAAGATTCTGTGCAGTTTGGAGAACCCCCAAATCCCACTCCTGGCTGGGCCCACTCACCCCACCCAGGAGTTCCCATGCAGACCAATTTGGATGCAGGTAAGTGCAGGGCTCATGCGGAGGCTCAGGGAGGGTGAAAAACAGGCCTTCCGGAAGTTCGGGAAGGCCAGAAACAGGCTTGTTTCTGGCCTCCAGAGGGCCTCCGGAGCCTGGGGAGGCTGTTTTTGCCCTCCCGGAGGCTCGAAAAAAACCTCCGGAGCCCGGGGGGCCAAAAATGCCCCCCCCCACTGTGGTGCAGGAGGCTGACTAGGCCATGTCCACCATGTCCACACCCACCCAGCAACTGGGCAGAGAACCCCTTGCTAAATTTTTTGAAGCCCATCCCTTTCCTATAGGAAGGCCCTTCAGATAGTCACTAATGCTGTGGTCATATTTGCAGCTTAACTACTGCAATGTGCTCTACATGGAGCTGTCCTTAAAGGCCATCGAGAAGCTTCAACTGGTCTAGAATGCAGCAGCCTTTGTATGCCGATCTATAAGCCTTGCTTCGCAAGCTACACTGGTTGGTAGTTTTAATCAATTTAATCGATAAAAGTGACAATAATTCAAATTATATACTACATGTCATTTGTGCCATGAAATAATATTGAGAAATATTGTGACATATATTATATAATCATGGCACAGGCCTGATAAATCAATGTATTAAAAGAAATCCAAACTTCAGTTATACTTCTATTACACGCTGATGGTGTCTCAGTGATATATCTGGACAAGTTTCTTGCAGGTATAGTAATTAGCTTGATGACAACATGGATTCAATGTGCAGCTATTATGCATATGCAGGACCTCCTTATCACCTGCAGAGATCCTGTGGAATAGGTTGTTGGAGAAGCTGGATCATTGGTCTGATCCAACACAGCTTTACAATTCTAGATGAATTAACTATGCAAATATTTAATTTTTCACCACCATTAGTTCACTGTCACATACTGTGATATAATTGTTTATCATGAACTACAATGGGACAATGGAAAAATATATCACTGTGATTTGGGCCACACTGATTTCATTTCTTCTTCCATTCTTACCCTTCACCTTCTCAATGTGTTAGGGCTACAACTACATAAATCCCTAGCCATCATGCCCATCCTAGAATGCTGTTGGGGAAGTCTTAATAATTGGTTGGGGAAGTCTTAGTTAAACTGCACGGCTTTGCTTATAAAATGCTGTAGGTTCAGTGAAATCACGTGGAGTCATAAAACAGCTTTTTATGTTCCAGTGCTGCATTTACACTAAAACTGTCTAATATAATAGCACCTTACCTATTCTGATCAGAGGAAGTTGTCTCAAAGGGCTTTATTTCCTAAGCTTGTTGTAAAGTATTATCGTTCTCTATTACTTTCATTTTCTGCTTTCTAACACGTCAACTACCAAGTGGTTTTATGATGGGAGATGGGGTACAAATCAATAAATGCCATAAAAATATTATAAATGAATGCACAAGACTTGGAATGAAACCTGCCATAGATTCTGTTAGAGCTTTTGCTTCGTGGTTTCACAATTCTATCTGGGGCTGTCTAATTCTATTTGTCATTATCACATAAATTTCTAGTGCCTGAGAAATTCTAATTGTTCTGCAGATCTCTGTGGAATGTGGAGCATCCAAACTCATGAGACTGCTGTGAGAAATATCTCTTCAGTTTATAGAAGATAGTAATCACACATGAAGAATTTGGCATAATACATAGAATAAAATAGAATGGAATGGAATGGAATTCTTTATTGGCCAAGTGTGATTGGACACACAAGGAATTTGTCTTGGTGCATAAGCTCTCAGAGTACATAAAAGAAAAGATACATTCATCAAGAATCATAAGGTACAACACTTAATGAAAGTCATAGGGTACAAATAAGTAATCAAATCATATTAGGAAACAGTCAATATAAATCGTAAGGATACCAGCAACAAGGTTACAGTCATACAATCATAAGTGGGTGGAGATGGGTGATAGGAATGATGACAAGATTAATAGTAGTGCAGACTTAGTGAATAGTTCTACAGTGTTGAGGGAATTATTTCTTTAGCAGAGTGATGGTGTTTGAGAAGAACTGTTCTTCTGTCTAGTTGTTCTGGTGTGCAGTGCTCTATAGCATTGTTTTGAGGGTAGAAGTTGAAACAGTTTATGTCCAGGATGCAAAGGGTCTGTAAATATTTTTACAGCCCTCTTTTTGACTCATGCAGTATACAGTTACTCAGTGGAAGGCAGATTGGTAGTAATTGTTTTTCCTGCAGTGTACATATATACATTTATACATACAGTATATAGATTGATACTGATGCCCCCAGTAATCTCAGGATGGAAGAGAGAAGATGCGGTCAAAGCATCTACTCATTTAACTAGTACAAGGAGAAAGAAGCAGACAACAAAAAAGTGTAAAAATCTATTGTTACTCTAACTTTGGTGTTACATCTCTTCATATGCACAAAAAATATTAGATTAACCCAAGTCTGTAGAAAAGGTGAAAGGAATATACTATCCTCTTGACCCACTACTACCAATATGTACAACTGAACAAGCATTGCAACATCCCATAGAAGTGGCTCAGTAATTTATGGGTCTTGTTCAGTTCCATTTGGGCAGTTTTTCCACATATTTTTGGTAGGTATCCAAGTGATTGTAGTATTATCAAAATGTAAGGATACATTGTTTAGCTGACAGGACCCGGAGGAGGCCAACTCAGCTGTACATCTCCACCCCGAACCATCCCAATGATGCCCTTGATGTGATGTCCCGGTGTCTGGAGGCCATGCGGATCTGGATGGGGAGAAACAGACTCAAGCTCAACCCATCCAAGACTGAGTGGCTGTGGTTTCCAGCGTCCCGATATAGTCAGTTGGTGCCATCTCTGACTATTGGGGGCGAGTCATTGGCCCCCGTGGAGAGGGCTCACAACTTGGGTGTCCTCCGGGATGCACGGCTGTCCTTAGAAGAACATGTGACGACCGTGGCCAGGGGGGCTTTCTATCAGGTTCCCCAATATGCCAGTTGCGTCCCTTTCTGGATCGGGACGCCTTGCGCACGGTCACTCATGCCCTTGTCACTTCCTGTCTGGACTACTGTAATGCTCTCTACATGGGGCTCCCCTTGAAGAGCACCCGGAGGCTCCAACTGGTCCAGAATGCGGCCGCGTGGGTGATTATGGGAGCGTCATGGTGCTCCCATGTAACACCTCTCCTGCGCGAGCTGCACTGGCTTCTGGTGGTCTTTCAGGTGCGATTCAAGGTGTTGGTTACCACCTTTAGAGCGCTCCATGGCTTAGGGCCTGGATATCTACGAGATCACCTTCTGCTGCCGAGAGCCTCCCACCGGCCAATATGCTCCCACAGAGAGGGGCTCCTCGGGGTGCCTTCGGTCAAACAATGTCGACTGGTGGCCCCCAGGAGGAGAGCTTTCTCTGTGGGAGCACCTGCCCTCTGGAACGAGCTCCCCCCGGAGATACGGACGATCCCGGACTTACGAACTTTTCGCCAGGCTCTAAAGACCTTCTTATTTCAACAAGCCGGGCTGCTCTAATTTTTAAATTTTTAAATTGTTTAATTTTAATCTGAATTATAATGGGGTATTTAAACTGTTTGGCCAAATTATTTAATTTATTTTAAATTATTTTTAAATTTTGTATTTTGTGTTTTTAGCTTTGGCTGTTCACCGCCCTGAGTCCTTTGGGAGAAGGGTGGTATATAAATTTAAAAATAAAAAATAAAAAATAAATAAAAATAAACTCTGTGGGATCTTACCGGTTGCTGGGAATTATGCGGTAGAAGATGGTCTCGAAGATAGCCTGGCCCTAAACCATATAGGGCTTTAAAGGTAATAACCAACACCTTGAATTGTGACCAGAGACCGATAGGAAGCTAGTGCAGCTCACGGAGGATTGGTGTAATGTGGGAGTACCTAGGTGCACCTACGATCGCTCGAGCAGCTGCATTCTGGACCAACTGTAGTCTACAAACACTTTTCAGGGGTAGCCCCA
The DNA here is from genome assembly GCA_022577455.1 of Arizona elegans. Taxonomy (NCBI): domain Eukaryota; kingdom Metazoa; phylum Chordata; class Lepidosauria; order Squamata; family Colubridae; genus Arizona; species Arizona elegans. Next base: position 43,909,403 of record JAKOOJ010000003.1, read on the forward strand.
TGTAGAGAGCGTTGCAGTAATCCAACCGTGAGGTGACAAGGGTATGAGTGACTGTGAGAAGAGCCTCCCGATCCAGGTAGGGTCGCAATTGGTGTACAAGGCGAACCTGTACAAAGGTCCCCTTGGCCATAGCTGCCAGGTGTTGCTCTAATCTCAGCTGTGGGTCAAGGAGGTTACCCAAATTGCGAACCCATTCTGAGGGGGACAGCTTCTCCTCCCCCAGGGCTAAGGATGGACAATCGACATGGTCCTTGGGAGGCAATACCCACAGCCACTCGGTCTTGTCTTGATTAAGTCTGAGCCTGTTGATTCCTATCCATATATTGTGTACTGAATCTTGGACTACAGCTTCATCATAAGATACACAAAGCTACACAATGCTACTCAGAAGAGATCTTTTTTTCTAGTGAAGACATTTTCTTTCTTTCTTTCTTTCTTTCTTTCTTTTTGCAAAAAGTTTTTTTAATTTTTTTCCCAAACTCACAAATTACATCTTTTCGGAACAGAGCTTTGATCCGGTCATCAATTTGTTAATTTTTTTGTCATCTTTAACCAAATTTTATATATTCTATTTTGCCATAACACTTTTTTCTTAATCTTAAATCACATAACTCAACTAATACCATTTTAAAAAAAGTTTACTCATATTTACTTAATCAAAACAATTACCCTTCTATTAACCCATCTTAAATCTTAATTCAATTAATACTGCATAATACATTTCACAATTCTTACCCTTAATCCTTACTATTAACAATACAGTTCAAACATGTTTATATTTCAAAATTATTTCCATTTCTAAAACTTCCTTACATTTATTTATTACTTCATATAATGCTCATTAAATTTTTATTCCATTATTATTTTATCAAATTTAAATCTTATCTCTAACCTTAAAAATATAGCAATTTAACACTTAAACATAGTTCTTAATTTAAATAATGCTACATAATACAATTTTCCAATATATGATTATGATTTACAAATAAGAATTATTTAATTGGTGTTTATATAAATGGTATGGTTAAATAGATAGAAATTAGGAAAATAATTGGGAAATTGTATTAAGAGATTTTTTCTAAACATTTATTAATAACAGACCAAAGCAATAGATATTGACATTACATATATGACTTAGGAATATGGCACATAATTGGAATCATAGAGAGTAACAAAATACTCTATGTGAAGGAATCCAAAAGGTATCATGCTAGGATGATGGGTTGTAACAGACAAGAACTAAATGATGCAAGTTACAGTAGATCAATAGGCTATTATAAAAGGAAGACTGGTATTCACAATGGAGAGCCATATATACATCTGAAAGTTGTGAGATGACCTCATGAACTATGTATCAAGAATTATGGTAAGTTTTGCACCTATATGAACAAACCATTCTGAGTCTAATGTTGTTGTACTCCCTCATCTTTTATTAATCTGCCCCTCTCATTGCCTAGGCCAAAGATGTTTCGTTTTATTTATTTACAGTCAAAGACTGCAGCTATTATATCGTGCAAATAAGCATACATAAAACAGCCAAATACAAATCATCTGGTTAATAACATCTATGACAATACCTATGAATTACAATGAGTTCAGGTTAACAATTCCATCATTATAGCCAAGCCTTCTTTACAGCAGTTGCAGCAGTACTTAACAACCCTGACACATATTTCAGGGCAGTAATCATTAGGAGAGAGGTTGACTTTTCCACATCCAGTAGGCCCAGTTAGCCTACTAAAAGGGAGCATTAAGGCAGAACACCAAGAAGACCAAAATATGAAACAGGGCAACAAAATGTGTGGATCTACTAAACTTTGCAGAAGACACCAAGCTGGCAGGAATAGCCAACACTCCAGAAGATAGGCTCAAGATCCAGAAAAATCTCAAGATACTTGAACACTGAGCCCTATCTAACAAAATGAAATTGGATGTAGAGAAAAGTAAGGTTTTAACACTTAGGCAAGAAAAACCAAATGTACAGGTTTCAAATATTGTATTTTTCGGACTATAAGACGCACCGGAATATAAGACGCATCAAGATTTCAAAGAGGAAAACAAGAAAAAAAATTAGATTTTGGCCTCTGTGCATCCAGTTTTTGCCCTCCCTGGCCCCCAGGAGCACTCTGCAGGCCTCCCAAACCCTCTGCGCGTCCCTTTTTTTGCAAAAAAATGGATCTGTTTTTGGCAAAAATGGGATGTGCGGGGCAGGGTTTCAGGAGGCCAAAAATAGCTGTATTTGGTCTATATGACGCATTGACATTTCCATCCTCTTTTGGGGGGGGCGGGAAGTGTGTCTTATATTCCGAAAAGTATGGTAGGTGTCAATAGCAGCAATTACAAGAGGGATCTAGGAGTCCTAGTCAACAACCACTTAAATATGAGCCAGCAGTGTGCTGCAGCCGCCAAAAGAGCCAATGCATTCCTAGGCTGTATTAACATAGAGATAGAATCAAGTTCATGTGAAATATTACCACGGTATAATGCCCTGGTAAAACCACACTTGGAATACTGCATTCAGTTTTGGTCGCCACAATATAAAAAAGATGTTGAGATTCTGGAAAGAATGCAGAGAAGAGCAATAAAGATGACTAGAGAGATGGAGGCTAAAACATATGAAGAACAGTTGTAGGAATTGGGTATGTCTAGTCTAGTGAAAAGAAGGACTGGGGTGACATGATAGCAGTATTCCAATATTTGATGGGTTGCCACAAAGAAGAGGGGGTCAGCCTATTTTCCAAAGCACCAGTAGGCAGGATAAGGAGCAATGGATGGAAACTAATAAACATGTAATTAAAGAGAAATTTCCAAACAGAGAAGAATTAACCAGTGAAACGGCTTGCCTTCAGAAGTTGTGGGTGCTCCATCACTTGAGGTTTTTAAGAAGTGATTGGACAGCCATTCCTCCAGAATGGCATAGGGTCTCCTGCTTCTGCAGGGGGATGGACTAGAAGACCTCCAAGGTCCCTTCCAACTCTGTTATTCTATAAAATACTTCTGTTAAATAGTGTACTTTCCAGACAAAGACTGGAACATTGCAGATGGATGTTTTTTCTGTCTGTCCTCCAAAATCATAGCTGCCATAGTTATGAATCTAGCATGTAAAAATAGTGTGCAGAACAGAAACTTGTAGTCTTTCAAAAATTATCACAATACAATTCTCACCCCTCTCTCATACCATTGACCTCATTGGCTAAAGCTTCTGGCTGTTGATGTTTAACAACATCTGGAAGATCCCAGCTCCCCCTCCACTGATCACAGTTGAAAAAGTATTTCTACAAGTGTGTATCAAGTACACTGTTTTCGTCCCCAAGATGCAAAACATTCTATCACCCCCATAAAAGCATTGCTTGAGTCTCATCACAGTACAGTGGTAATCATTCTGAAACATTTGATTAGGCACTGGTCTTCCAAGCCAAAGCATATATTCCAGTCCTGGCTCTCCTTTTGTTTCTACCATTACTGTCATCAATCACTGCAGCTGGTTCATAAGGGAAGAGAAGAATGGAAGTTCAGCTATCAACTTTCAAGCTTTTATGCATGCCACGGTGGTTAAACAGAATAACCTCTTCTAAATCTATTGGTACAGTTTCCATTTAAGTTACAGGTGTTGGCAGCCAAGTCGAAAATGAAAACAGCAGGAAAAGGACAAGAAAGATATTTTGAGCCAGAAGGAGGGTTTTTTGTTTTTGTTTTTTTGAATTTATACAGGAAAGCAATATTTCTTTGTCCTCTCACATCCGAACTGAAAATTAATATGGGAAGAGAAGCTTTGAATTTCTCTCAGGGGTGACATGATAACTGTCTTCCAATACTTGAGAGGCTATCACAAAGAAGGGATTGATTTATTCTTTAAGACAACAAAGCAGAGGTGGTATTCAGCAGGTTCTGACCAGTTCTGGAGAACTGGTAGCGGAAATTTTGAGTAGTTCGCAGAACTGGTAAATACCACCTCTGACTGGCCCTGACCCCATCTATTCTCTGCCTCCCGAGTCCCAGCTGATTGGGAGGAAATGGGGATTTTGCAATAACCTTCCATTGGAGTGGGGTGGGAATAGAGATTTTACAGTATCCTTCCCCTGCCATGCCCACCAAGCCATGCCCACAGAACCAGTAGTAAAAAAAAATTGAATCCCACCACTGCAAGAGAAGGCAGGACAAGAAGTAATGGATGGAAGCTGATTAAAGAGAGATCCAACCTAGAAACAAGGAGAAATTTTCTGATAGTGAGAACAATTACTCAATGGAATAGTTTGCCACCTTGAGTTGTGGTTGCTCCATCTGGAAAGTTTTCAAAAATAAACTGAACAACCATTTGACTGGGACGGCATAAGGCTCATGCCTTGAGCAGGGAATTAGACTAAAAGGTTTTTTCCAAGATTCTATGCTTCTTAAGAAAAGCAATAACAGCTTCTGGTCTGCCAAACTAAAACCAACTCACTGGAGGCTAGATAAACACCAATTATTACTATTTATTTGGGTAAGTAGAAATTAGTGTTATCAAGAATTTAGCAGACCACAGCATGGGGAAATAGTCCATATTTGACATATGATTTGTCATACATTTTTTTCTAAGGGACAGTAAACCATTTCATATACAGTGTGTGTTAAGAACTCCACTAAATCTTCTGCCCTCTTATAGTTATTTATTTTTCTTCATTCTTCCCCGCATCCTCCTCCAAGCATGGCACTTTCTTCCTGGAAGCGAAAGCACGTATTTCACAATTTGTAATTGGTTGGATGAAATTAATGGATTCTGTTTAATGAAATTGTCATGAATCTCATTCCCTTTATGGAATATGTTTAACTGGAAGTCAGTAATTGTGACCAATGCAGATTTCTCACTGTTGAATAGTGATGAAGGTTCAGTGTTTGTATCAGATGGATTAGACTGACTTCCTCTTTTATAAAGATGTACTTCAACTCTTTTTCAATCATTTCTCACACTGGTAGATTGCAATTCAGCAAACAATACTTGCTTGTTCAAGGAAAACCACTGTTTGTGAGCTTTGCTCAGGATGTGTATTCTTACAAAGATCTCTTCAGCTTTTATTACACTGATGTATGTTTAATTTTTTAATTTGTTTGTTTGTTTATATCACAGGTGTCAAACTCGCAGCCTCATGTTGCCGTCACATGACGTATCACTATGTTTTTCTCCTTCACGGAGCTGGGGTAGGCATGGCCTGCATGTGACACATCTGGCCCACGGGTCGCCAGTTTGACACCCCTGATTTATATCCTATTTTTATAATTTATACAAATAACTCAAGGCGACAACTATATCCAGCACACCTTTCTCCTTCTATTTTCCCCACAACAACAACCATGATGAGTTGGGTTAACTCTTGGTAGATAACATGCAACAGCAGTTTATTTCAATATACTCTCAACAACAGTATTGAATATTCTTTTCCCATTTGAGTATGGGGAAAAATCTTCACTGAGGTTGCCATTAATGCTGGAATCTCCATTATATCCCAAAATATTGTTTTGCGACTGAACATGCCCTAATGTGAATTTGGGCTTAGATAGATAATGAATAAGCTAGATGTCAAATCTGTTCACAAAGACATAATGCTACGTAGTTTTTATGCCACAGGAAAATTTGTGAAAGCAGGAGGATGCATTTAAGGTAGTCAAATTGTACCTGTTTCCCATGTTCTCCTGACTCATGCTTCCTTGAGAATTCTACATAGACGTTGATGAAGTGTCTCATTTCTCAGGCAAATCTTCTTTTTTGAAGATTGAAAGTATGTCATGTAAACAATGAAGCTCTTCAACTCTTTCAGAAGACTTGTCACAATTCATTCAGCTGAATTTATTGAAGTGGATGATTTCCATGGTTTCTATTCCAGAGTGCGGGTAGCTTCTTACATCCCTTGTATTGAATAGTTGTTATGAGACTGTTTGGTAAGCCATCAGCATTTAGCTTCTTCTAGTGAGTGGATGTGTTATTCTGCAGCATTTTGCCTTGTAAAATTCCCAGCACATGTGAAATCCACCAAGCATTATAAAGGCTTGTTTGAAGCCAAGTCTATTTGCATTTAGGAATTTTAATAGCCAAATCATATTTTGCTCTTCTGGCATTCCTTGACTATATTGAACTTTCTTTCTTTTCTTTTTTCTTGTTTGCTTGCTTGTTTGCTCGCTTGCTTGTCATAAGGGATAGCAATGCTAGGGATCTGTTAATTTATGAAAGCTCTGCCAGAGAACTGATCTACTAAAAAACTTTGAAATGTTGAACTTGTTCAAATCTCATCAGGCTCAAGGTTGACTCATCTTCCATCCTTCCGAGCAGTGGTGCAATTCAGCCAGTTTGCATCACTTCGGGAGAACCAGTTGTTAAATTTCTGAGCAGTTTGGTGAACTGGTTGTTGGAAGAAATCATTAAGGCAGAGAACCGGTTGTTAAATTAGTTGAATCCCACCACTGCTTCCAAGGTGGGTAAAATGAGGACCCAGATTGTTGGGGGAAATATGCTGACTCTGTAAACTGCTTAGAGAGGGCTGTAAAACGGTATATAAGTCTAAGTGCTATTGCTATATTGCCCCCAAGTTTTCATTCCATTCCAAGATGGAATTGTTAGGACATCACTCAAAATTTGGGGTCTTAACCATAAAACTGTTTGTGAAAAACTGTGACATGTATAACAACAAAATGTGAACAAGTGGAACAGCAGATTTGCAGTGGAGAAGGGAGGAAGGCATAATGTAGAAAAGATCCCTCTGCTAGGTCTACTACTGTATGTTGAAGAAGGATTTCTAAAGGAGCAACTTTGGAAGTCTTAGAAACAGAGCAGAAAGTGGGAGGGTTCTCTCTATACATAATACATGCCCAGTGGGGAATATCGCTCTGCAGGCAGAGGGAAAGGATGAGCTGAGTGACCTAAAGAGGTCTGTTTCTATTCAGAGTGTCTGTATGCTTGAGGAGCAGCCAGCAGAGTTTTTCCTTTCAGCTTTTTTCAGAAGCAGAAAGGTAATCAGTTTGTAAAGGATGAAAGAAATTTGAAAGAGATCTCAGTATCATTGTAGAAAGCTCACTGAATGTTATTCATCAGGCTGCAACTGTCAAAAAGGCAAACAGACTGTTAGGAAAGGCCAAGAGAATAATGTTCAAGTCTTTCATAATACTTCTATAGAAATGAATGTGGTGGACCCACATCTCGGGCATAGGAGATACGCTGGGGGAATTGTGGGGCGGAGGTGGGGGTGGTGGAAATGCAACAAAATCCAAGAGAATTGGGGGACAGAAAAAGAGCCTTATGAAGAACAAGAGCAAACCAAAGGAATGAAGAGGTTTGTCTCTATCATCTCTCCCTCTGTCTCTAAACTAGCTAGTAGCTAACTATATCATCCATCCATCTATCTATCTATCTATCTATCTATCTATCTATCTATCTATCTATCATCTATCTATCTATCTATCTATCTATCTATCTATCTATCTATCTATCTATCTATCTATCATCTGTCTGTCTGTCTAGCCAGCCAGCCAGCCATCATCTCTCATCATCTATCTATTTATGCCAGTGTTATGCTGTGGTTAAGGTGCTAGAAGATAGATAAATATAGATAGCTAGATCCCTAACAAATATTACATATAGGGAGAGAGAGAGGGAGGGCGACAGAGACAGACAGACACGGAGAGGGAAAGGGAGAGGGAAACGAAGAGGGAGGGAGGGAGGGAGGGAGGGAGGAGAGAGAGAGAGAGAGAGAGAGAGAGAGAGAGAGAGAGAGAGAGAGAGAGAGATGAATGTATAGATATATAAATATACTATATATACACCTGTATCAAAGATAAAACTTTCATTTAGTGACAAAACTTGAATGACTCCTAAAGAAACAAACAACAGCATGTTTTAAAGAATCAGCTAAAAAGACTTTTTTCCAACTAATTAATCTAGGGAATTCACAGCCCCCAAACCCATTCAAAGAACGATGAAAAGAGAAACAGAGTATTCCTTGAGGAAACTGTAATAGAACTCTTGTGCAAGTCCTTTGAAAGAGGCACTGTGGAATGTGTGCGAGCATTCCAAAGCCCTTCTTTTTGAATCTTTAAAACAGCTGCATCTTGTTCTAGTTTTGCCCAGCTGTTTTGGAAGTTGCTCCCAGAGTTGTGAACTCTGCTTAGTTGTTTTTTTTCCTCACAGACCTGATTTCTTTAATGATTCCTGCACCTTTTTCAAACTTGTGCACATGTTTTATTAGCTAAAAAACTTAAAATCTCTAAAATGGGTGCTTGCATACAATGAAGTGTGTATCTGTTTTGTTACCAACAGCTTAAGCAGATGAATGAAAAATAATCAAGCTCAGTCTAATAAACAGTTCATTTAGTGACTGTTCAAACAGCACTGGAAAAAGTGACTTACGACCATTTTTCACAGTTATGACCTTTGCAGCATCCCCATAATCATGGGATCAAAATTCAGCAAAATTCAACAAAGTTGTAACCTTCTGACAAGCAACGTCAATCGGGAAGCCAGATTCACTTAAAAACCAGGTTAGTAACATATCAACTGCAGTGATTCACTTAACAATTGTGGCAAGAAAGGTCGTGAAATGGGGCAAAATTCACTTAACAAATGTCTCACTTAACAATAGAAATTTTGGGCTCCATTGTGGTCGTACGTTGAGGACTACCTGTATCTGCAAAACTATTGGACTGCCATTCCCATAATATTTTAGCCAGCACGACCTTTATCCGGTATATAGAGTGGTAGTATTGATAAAACTGGCTGGCCAAAACATAGGAAGCTGGATTGGAGGGCTTTAGTTTGCATTTTGAGGAATTGCTATATAAGTAAGTTATGCATAAGGCCTTTAGCACCAAAGAAGGAAGTAAGGGTATAGCATAATGGGGGCCTATTAAACCACTGACTCAGTGAAAAATAAAAACGTACATGGGCTAATAAAGTTTATGGCCTTTATAGTCCATACTACAGCTGTGCAGTATTTCAGATTTGATTAAGAAGAGATACGTTTGGACACACGGGAGCAGGAAAGCAGCACCTATTTGCAGTTTATTAAAGATGGATTAAAGCTTGGGAGAAAATATGATCAGGGAATAACTATTTACTTTGAAGGAATTTTAATCTCCAGACCAGATGAATTGCCTCCTAGGGGTACCAAAGGAACTTAACAAGTTGATAGCCTGATTGCATTTTATCTATTATTCTTTGAGAAATCCTGGAACATGGGCAAAATGCCTGATGAGGAGATAATACCAAATATTGTTTCTCTCTTCAAAAAAAAAAAAAAAAAAAAAAGAGGGGTGGCAATTAGAGGAGCAAAGACATTACAAGCCAATAACTCTGATCTCAATACCCTGGAAATTTCTACAGCAGAATTATGAAGAAACTGCCCTGTAAGCATCTTGAAAATAATACTGCAATTACAGAGAGTCAACATGAATATGTTAATGTAGCCTTCCTAATGCTTTATTGACTTCCAAGGTTCTTCAGCCTGACTATCCCAAGGAATCACTGGCCTTCTTCAACATCTTAAGAAACAAGCGGCACCATCGATGCTTCCGCTCTGGATCAGGTTAATAGTATCTTTCATCATTTCTGCTGCAGGGTATGTTGTGCTATTCCATCTCTCTTTTTCATTACTGTTGTAACTTTTCTTTTGTGCCTCCGAGTCTCTCTTTGCTGTCATATTGCACCTCTCCATATTTATCTCCTTGCTGTCATTTCAAACTCTCATCTCTCATGTGGCTTTGCTGCTCCTCACCCCTATCTCGCTCATTACTTTCTTATTGGTTAAAGCTTTTCTTCACCAACTGTTTGCTGGACCATTAATTCTTTCTGACAATTCCCCATCATGATGGAAGTAAAAAGTTCTGGATGATCCGCATTTCTGTAGCTCTCTCAGTATCTGTAGTCCTTAGTCTAGAGAAAGCCAGAATAGAAATCTGCTAAGATTGGGGACTATTGTTCATTCTTAATGAGGCATTCTTGATTGGAACCTACTTGTACCCAGTAAGTATCTATTTAATCTCACGTCAACTATGCACCACAAAGAGTTTTGCCTGGCACACTTCAGCTTCTATCCCACAGCCATTTTGGAGGACTGCTTATTAAAAATTCCCTTTGGAGAAAGAGTCTGCCCCCTGTGATTTGAGCCGTACTAAAATATGCACCCACAATTTTCTTTTATTGTCCTTTCTTTTAACACCTCCTCATTAACAGAATTTGGTCCCAGCTTGACGTAGATGCTATATAACTTCCCTTGCAGGATCACAATTCAACTGTTACAAATAGAGTAGCTAAGTTTGTATTGGTTGCTACCTCAGTTAGAAAGAAAACATTGTTCTATTCCAGGGGTGCCAAACTCATGTCATCACGGCAGTGTTGCATAACGTATTGGGACTTTTTCCCCCTTCGCTAAACTGGGAGTGGGCATGGCCAGTGCATGATGCATCCAGCCTGTGGGCTATGAGTTTGACAGCCCTGTTCTATCCTTATGCTGATGATATTTTGTGATCAGTTCCCTTTTATTTTCTAGTTTCATGTTTGAACTTTTATTTTATTTATCTTATTAGTATAGCATTTGTGCTTTATTTTACTTTTTTATTGATTTTTCTACTTGTTGTTCACAGAGCTTATTTACCACTAATAAATAAAATATATACTCATGATTCCTTCAGCTCACCTGTCTCATTTCACTTTTCCTTGTTTCCTCTCTCACCTTTCCTTCCTTTTCACTTGTTCTTCTTGTCTCCTCCCAACTACTATAGATTGTAGCATAGAACAAAGATAACCATTGGAGAAGGTAAAGTAGAGACTGTCAGCAAAACTCTGAGTAGGTCTGAGGCCGTGGTGGGCAGTCTTGAAGTTTAATAAATAAATAAAACTAAAAAATGAGCTTGGACCATTAGCAAGATATGAGCACAGTCCTGGAGACAAGGAAGCATAAGAAAGAAATCTAAAGTTGCCGCACTTTAGTATTTTTCGATATGGGAGGGAGGGAAGGGAATCATTGTCTGGTCTTCAGGATTCTGTTAGCTTGCTGGAGGAGGTTCTAATGATGGAAAAGGTGGAAGGAAAGAGAAGAACAGGATGACCAGTTTAGGGACAGATCGTCATGGAGAACATCCATCTATGTGATCTCCAAGCACATTTGTCTAAAACAACTTGATGGCACATGATCATCAATCCATCCATCCATCCATCCATCAATCAAAGTTCTAGAATTACTTGGGATATTTCTTTCCTGACCTGGTCTACTCAAATGACTGACAGTTCCCACTTTGCTTTTCATCCTCATTCCCTCTTTTTACTTCTTTCTTCTTTTGTTTCTCTTCTCTGCTTTTGTTTTTCCTCCCTTCCTTCTGGCACTAATACATTTTCCTGCCAAATGTTATCCTGCCTATTTCTCTTCCCACCAAAACACATGCTTCCCAGCTCATTTTATCAAAGGTTCCAACAAGAACAGATCTTATGTTTTTTTTAATTTATTTTATTTTATTTTATTTTACTTTACTTTATCAGCTTACTTCTTTAATAGATTGTTGGAATGAAATAACTTGTCCTGATTCTGCAAAACTTTTGAGAAAGTTCTGTGTGATATTCTGGTTAGGCAACTAGTTAAGTTTGGACTGGGCTAACATTCTGTCAAACTTGCAGCCTGTGAGCGAGATGCGTCACCGGCTACTCACACCCACATCTGGTTTAGCAAAGGGGAAAAAAGTCACGATAAATCACGTGACGCCGCCATGGCGAAGCGAGTTTGACACCCCTGTTCTAGAATATTCTAAACAATCTTGCTAGCTTGCAAAAATGAGCAGCTGTAAATAACAGAATGAAATTTTACAGACAAATATATACCTTAAGGAACAAGCAAAATCAAATACCCAGGTATAAGATGGGGGAATACATGGCAGATAGCAGTACTTGTGAAAAACAACGGGGGATAGCTAAATATTGCAAATTAAATGAGTAAACTATACATCATTTTTTAAAAAAGACAAACTATAGTAGGTCACATCAACAGAAGTGGAATATCCAGTCATTGGAAGTTTACTATTTATTATTCACACCCTTCTGTGGTCAGGTAGTCCACAGATAATCCCGAACATATTCAGAGAAGAGCAGTGAAGATGATGAGTGGACTAGAAACTAACTTCTAAGAGAAATTGGAGGAACTAGACATATTTAACTATAATATTTTATTTTATTCTATTTTATTATTATTTATATCCCACCTTTATTATTTTTATAATAATTCAAGGTAGTGAACATACCTACTGTAATACTTTTCCCTCCTCCTATTTTCCACACAACAACTATCCTGTGAGGTAGGTTGGGCTGAGAGAGAATGACTGTCTCAAAGTCCACCCTGCCAGCAGATGAGGAGACTGAGATGAGGGAATGTTTAATGGCCCCTCTCAATTGATCTGCAAAGGTATCATAACGAAGAAGGCCAAGACTCATTTTCTGTCACCTCTGAGGGCATCTTATGGAATACAGGAAGGCAGAGTCTGTTAAAGAAAAATTCCTAACACAGCATTTTGACAGTGGAACCAATTACTCAAAGAGGTGATGGATGTCCCTTAACTGGATGGTTTGCCAACTGTCTGTCAGGCATGCTTAATTTAGACTCTTACACTGAGAAAGGTATCAGATGTAATGGTCAAACAGCCCTTTCCAATCCTGTGATTCCATGAACTAATAGTCTGATTTACTACAAGACAGCTTCTATGTCTTTTTTAAAAAAAAAATGTGCAAAACTTTGAAAAATATAAATAAATATAAGTGATTGGTTCCCAGGAAGATCCATAAATTGTTAAGCTATTTTCCAGGATGTTGCAGCATTTGTCATGGAATCAATTGTGCATACAGTAGCAGCTATTTTAAAACAATATATTTCTTTGGCCTTTTCTACAGATTGAAGGTTCATCTTGTATTTATGGTGCACAGCTAGTATGTCTAGAGAACTATAGGAGTAGAAATTCAGCTAATCTAGAGAGTGGGAGTGAAAGGGTGGGAAAGACCAGCCTGGATGATCCTTCTCCAGTTACACTAGTTGTTTCTTCAAAATTGTCTGGAACAGCCAAGGTAAAATGAGAAAGAATAATAAAGGGATTATTTCCATATTTTTTTTCATCCTCATAGAAACAATTATGGAATGAAAACAATGTGACTCTGGAATTGTGGAATCCACATCGATGTTTTTGAGACCACAGTGCTGATCATAGGCTCAGGTTTGGTGTTCTTAACTCCATAAAGCATCATATGATGGTTCCTAACCTAGGTATTTTAGTTGTTTCCTTTTCCTTTGTTTAAGGTGGTGTTTCCCAACCATGGCCATCTGAAGATATAGGGACTTCAACTCCCAGAATTCCTCAGCCAGTGAGGCTGCCTGGGGAATTCTGGGAGTTGAAGTCCACACATCTTCAAATGGCCAAGGTTAAGAAGCATTGGCTTAGGGTTCTATTGCTAAAGACCTCTTCTGCATGTGCTATTCCTAGTGAGGAATATGTCTCACCACACTCCATATTTTAATTCATCCATCTGACAGAGAAACAACCTCAGTTCATACCCTGCCCGCTTTGTGAGAGCCAGGAAAAGGGCAAACCATCAGGCTTGGCACAGATGCTAAGAAGAAAAGGTGCTCCATGAGTGGATTCCAGGCAGCTGGGCACACATGCCACTCAGTTACCAACAGTAAATTAGAGCATGGCTAAAATCCATTTGACTGCCTTGCTCTTGCTGTCTGTCTGAGTGATCATCAGCCTCATTAAAAAAATGACTAATTATTATTCTGGCTCATTAGCAACTATAAATCTCCAGTGCCACAGCTTCATTAAAAAAATGACAAGTTAGCACTTCATTACATTATGTAGTGGCAAATTTTAATCTTGCCAGGCTGGCTTTGTTTTTCTTTTAAGCAAAGGGCTTAAAGGGCCATACCTTCTTCTCTAAACAGGCTAGGCAACAGAAGGGAGGTGAAATGGTTTCAGAGGAAATCCACAAGAAGGAAAGATGGCGTCTTTTGTGACCAACCTTCCAAGTATGTTTCTTCATTTTATTTTACAATATTTTTATTCTCCAGTCACAAGTTTGGTCTAGTCCAGGGGTTTCCAAACTTGGCAACTTAAAGGCTTGTGGACTTCAACTCCCAGAATTCCTCAGTCAGCCATGCTGGGGAATTCTGGGAGTTGAAATCCACAAGTCTTAAAGTGGAAGACTCTGGTCTAGTGGTTAAGGTATCAGGCTAGAAACCAGGAGACTCTGCAGTCTAGTCCTGCCTTAAGCATGAAAGCCATCTGGGTGACTTTGAGTCAGTCATTCTCTCTCAGCCCAACCCACCTCACAGAGTTGTTGTTGTGGGGAAAATAGGAGGAAGAAGGAGTATTAGGTAGGTTCATAGCCTTGAGCTACTTATAAAAAATAATAAAGTTGGGATAAACAATATCTAAACAAAATACCCAAGAACATTCCAGAACATGATCTCTCTGAATCTTAAGGATGACAGAACTGAGGTTAATAGGTTGGATAGTTGCAGACAAATGGGCAGGTAGATAAAACTAGATTTTTCCAGTTTGTGGAGAAAAATTGGTTTTTTCCTGTCATCTGTAATAGAGTCACTTGTTTTATAATGGGTGCTAGTGAGACTCCTGCTGTTTCATCTAGAGTGTAATAATTCAGTCTTGGATTTAAATAAATTTAAAATGGCAATATGCCTGACTTGGATTGTATTAAACCAATACATAGATCTAGGTATTAAATATATATTTCATTTTTAAGATACATTAATAACATGTTGGACCATGCGGTGTACCTTAATAAAATCAGTGAACATAACCCATTTTTACTTTGGATATTATCAGTTAAAAGATGTCATATTCAATGATTTCAAGGGTTGTAATCTGTCTGTTTTATTAAAGTACTGTGAATAGTTTCTACTGTCTGGGCAGAACAATCTTTGCTGATGATTTTATGTAAAAAGTCTCTCAGACAGTTACTATCCTTATCTAAATTTCTAAATTAATGCTGACCCTTATAAAATGAAACCCCAAACCTGGATCTATAACATCTGCATCCTATTGTAGATGCAAGAAATAAAACAAAACAGAAATCTAGTTGACCAATCAGAATATCATTGGGCTCCAACTACCAGCCCTGGATAACATCTTCGCATCTCTCTGTTTGAGGAAGTTACATAACATTCTCAGAGACTCTTCCCATCCTGCTTACAATCTTTTTGGATTGTTGCCTTCTGGCAGAAGATAAAGAACAATTAAAACTCGGACCACACGTCTTCTGAATAGTTTTTATCCCAGAGCTATATTTGCACTCAACAATGAACTAAAGGGCCACCATCAGTGAGATGTTGGACAGTATTACTTGGTCTGCTGTGTGGATGCTTGGATGGTTTAGGGGTGGGGAATTTTTGGTGGGTAGGGGTGTATATGGGGATTGTCATGTGTGTTGGGCTTGGTCTCTGGGTGTTATGTGAATTTTGCTATATGGGTATACTGTGTATATACGTACAATGACAATAAACTTTATATTCTCAGGTACCAAACCTATAAATACAATCTTTGGCAAATTGCTTTTCTATTGTTGTTAGGGGAAAAAAACCCAGCCTGGCTATGTTTAGATGGTCACCTGGAGTTGAACTCAAGTCAAGGGAGACCTGATTTTCAATTTGAGACATTCTACCTGGTGACAAATCATATCACAAAAGTCATGAAACCAATTAAGTTGAGCCTTAATAATGGCTTTGAAAGGTGGGCTATCCATATCCAGCCTCAGGTCTGTGGCCACCAGAGTCTCCTAAAAGATTGAAAAGTTGGAATACCACAGTTTTATTTGTCACAATATTTCACCAAAATACACCTGGGCAATTGTAAAAAGAAATTAAAAGAACCTTTTGAAGTTAATGTAGATAAAGGCAGTGATTTAAGCCTGGTTCAGGATGCAAGTAAAGCTTCTCCTTAGAGGTTAAAAAGAAGAGTGAAGAGAAAACACACATCATGTTGCACAAGATAAAGAAAAGAAGCAGATGAATAAAGACATTCCCATAGATGACGAGAATTTCTCAACAAATTAAGCTACTACAACCACAGACATCTATCCTAACAATAAGAAAAATGGAAATAAAAATGAGTCACGTTAAAACAAAGCCTTTTCAGTTTACAAACAAATCATGGAAGTGGTTGGCATGGAAATTATGGAAAGAAAAAAGAAAATGATACTGAAATTACAAGAGGGAGATTCTTTATTAACGGATAATGTGACCATACAAAAAGCATTTTATTAATATTATTCCAGCTTGTTCAAAGGAAGTGACATCTCCTTATAGAAAATAGATGAATACTTAAAAGAAACAAGAATTCCAAGGATTACAGAGAAACAGAGAGCAATTATGAGTGGACCTATAACAATGAGGGTAGTTTCTGAAGCCACAAAAAAGATTAAACCAAAAAAGGTGTCTTTTTTTGGTGGACCAGATGAACTATCTGGTGTTTATTATAAATGCTTTGAGGATGAAGTTTTACAACTTTATAAAATATGATGAATTCTATTTTACAGGGAGGATGGATACCAAAGAGTTGGAGAAAGGCTAATATAGCATTAACACCTAAAGAAGGACAAAATTTGAATTTAACAAGAAACTATAGGCCAATATCCCCACTGAATAATGATTATAAGTTGTTCACAATAATTCTAGCTGACAGACTGAAAATTACTTGCACAATTTTATTCATGAGTTTCAATTTTGGTTTTTAATCTAAAAGAAGTTAAATGATATTAATTTATATTAATTAATTAAATAATATTAGAAACAAGCTGGACATTTTGGAATATTTGGAACAACATAATGAAAAGCAAGCTGCATTGATTTTTAGATGCAAAGAAAGCCTTTGGCAATTTGAACTGGGATTTTCTATTTAAAGCCTTGGAAGATATGAATTTTAGCCAGAGAAATTATCTAAAATGTATAAAGGCACTTCAAATTTATGCTGGAAACCTGAATAACAAGACGGGGTATGTTATCATGTTTGGTGGACGTGTAAAAAAAACCCAGAAAATTTTGGATTCAAATGCACATGTTAATTCAGACGATTTTAAAGATTAATATACAATTGAAATCAGAGACTTTCCTTTGGGAATTGACAGACAAACAATTGGAAAAAACCAGCATGGAACTTTGTTTGTATATATGCAGTTTGATATTTTGCAGTGAGATACATGCAAAGATGGGAATATTTGATACTACCTACAAGGAAGAAATGGTTGGTGAAGCTGATGGAATTTGGTGAAATGGCCAAATTGACTGCTTGAATTAGAGAAAAAAATAATGTTTACATTTATTGCTAATTAGAAACCTCATATAGACATTTTTTTTTAATTTGATTTATATGCCGCCCTTCTCCGGAGACTCAGGGCGGCTTACAATGCGTTAAGCAATAGCCTTCATTCTTTTGTATATTTTATACAAAGTCAGCTTATTGCCCCCACAAACTGGGTCCTCATTTCACCTCATTTTGTGTGAAACAGGAAAAAAATGAGCATATTATTTATGATTTGGTCTGTTAGAAAGAATAGAGAACAAAACAGAGACATCCTGTAGCCATAGAGCTAAAGGTAAGGTTATAACTGTACTTATAACTGCTATAAATAAAATCAGAAGGTACTTCTTTTTCTGAAGGAAAGCTTCTGTACAGTTTAAAACAACATAAAAATATCTCCGGTAGCCTTATTTTAGACATACTCCTTGCTATTCGAGTCCCGTATGATGTAGATCTGTTAGAATTATCTGTCTAAAAGACTTGAAACAAATGAGTTAGGCATGATTTTCAAGATTTAGGGATCCTTTTCACATCTGAGTTGGTGCTATTCATCAGCCCTTCGGCTGAAAAACAAATTATACTACCATAAAACCGGCTGCCCCCACTGCTGATCCTTGTCCTGCTTCAGACATGGCAAATAATGTTGTCCTTATTTATGGTGCAGAGGGCATATTAAAGGCAGGAACTGAGATTCTTCTGGCTATGTTTCCTTCTGCTCATCCCACTGTCTGATGAGAAAACATCCCCCCAGTATCTCTCTTTAACATGGACTGAAATTCAAGCTGGGTGGAGAAGGTGAGTTGTGAGCACTAGATAAGCAGGTTTAGCCAACTGTCAAAGCTTACTCTTTCTTCTGCATGCATTTTGTGTGGTTGCATACAAGGAGAGCCTGATCATAAGTTGATATTAAATGATAGCAATGGAAGATTGGGGTTTTTTATGGGAAACAAACTTAGCACTATTCCAGAAGAGTGTGAAACCCATCTTCTCCAACGGCAGCCTCCAGGCTACCAAGCACAGGGACAATTGCAGAGAAAGATCCAGCCCTTTCTCTCTTTTGCTCCATCATGTAGTCTTTTTGTCACCTCTCCTTGTCAAGTGCTATTCTGGTTGATGCAGGACTCTAAGGTGGAGGTCAGTTCAGAGACCTGATAGCTACACTACCTTTCAAAGGAACCACTTTTGAACCACCTCCTACTGTCCAAAGCAGAATAGCTTTGCAAGAAAGTCCCAAGAGGCCTTAGGGGAAGAATCCATGCCTGCACCCACATAAAATAAGTCACTAGGAGTTAGGCTGATACACATGCACCTAAAAATAAATACCCACACACCTTTTGGTCACATAACTTCACAACCATCAGAATGGACTGTGAAGCACTGTAGAGTTTTATCTACAACAAGCCCTATATTAGGATTAAAGAAAATATTAACATGATCGCCCGAGGTAAAGAGTATTTAAAGAGTCTGGGGTATGGGATAGGAGTTGGATGGAGGTAATGTCATGAGAACAAGCAGGCAAAAAAAGAGACAGTCGGGGTATTTTCTCCCACAGCTAGATATACGTGAGGAAAGGCTCTCACAGCATCCTATGCTAAAATGCACACACTTATTCAGACTTGCTGCCTGACAGATACTTGGCTACTGAATCCCACTGGGGAAGCACTAGTGAGAAAGAAATTACTGCTCTGGAACAAACTTTCCCAAATTATATCACACTTTCTGACAGCATAATTGCCCCCTTTCCTGGAGATTTAACATGGCACACTCATCCTTAAACAGTTGAGTGTTATTTTAAGAGCTCTCAATCTTCTCCTCCCCCCTCCCGGTTCTATCCACCAGGTGATGCATAAACTCATTTTACCTTCAACCCTATTGCTCCGAGTGATTGAAACAGATATTTGGACAGATAGAGATTGGGAAGGAAGCAAGGCAAGCTATGCATTATGGAAAGGCAAAAAACAAAAAAACCAACAACCTCACAGCGTTTGTGCAATTGAGTCTGGCTGCATCCAACCTCCCTGTTTCCAAATCAACCTGTTGTTGTCACACTGGCAGGGTGGCAGCTTGGGGATGAAGAAACTGCTGTGGAAAGGTCATTGTGACATATAATTAATTCTGAGATTTAATGATAAACAAGGAGAAGCAAACAAAGCATGTTCATACTGCATGATAGGAAAGAGTAAATCATGGCTGGTTGAAATGCTAGGTTTTACGCACTTTGGTGAAAGGGTATAGAATTATTTGCATAAAGGGGGAAAGCAGCTATCCCCATCCACGATGATTAATGTGAAGATGCTCTTTTGCTTTACTCATGAGCAATTGTTCATTGATTGAAGAAGCTTGTGGATGGTGACATGCTTTTGGAAGGCTGTTCAGACATACATTCAATAGAAAACACACTGGGTGGACTGTACCGTAATCCCTTCCTACTCACTCACCCACACCTTGCTTGGGTCCACAGTGTCCATGTATGTGGCTAAAAGCTGGTTTATTTTATCCAGTGTTACTGCCATGATTCCTATGCCCTTTGAACAACAAGTACTGTTGCTGGTTTAGTTAGGTCAACAATTTGTAATGAGATTAGGTGGTTTACTGTTTAGGAGCAGCCTAAATCAGACACTCTCGGTAGTCAGACACTCTCGGTAGTCAGAAACAAGGATCCACATAACCATAGTTAGGACAGTTCAGAGAAGTATAAAGTATAAAAATGAATTCATTTTCATTTTAACTGCCTGGGTTAGTAGGATAGTATTTCAGACGCTTGATTTTGCTTTTTTTTTTTTCACAAATGGGGCGTGAAAGAAAAACAATGGTCTACAGACATCTGCATCTTTTTCCATTTAGAATTTCCTCTAGCATACATTATCATGTCTGATTCTAGGGGTGGTGTCATCTCCTTTTCTTAGCCAATGGAATCAGGGTTGTCTGGAGACTTTTTCCACAGTCATGTGGCCAGCATGACTATACGCTGAGGTACATGGCATGCTGATGCCTTCCCATCGAAGTGATACCTATTTATCTACTCACATTTGCATGCTTTAGGGGTTGTGGTGGTTCACGTGGTAAGACACTGGGTTGACTTACCTGCACGCCACTAAGGTTGACAGCTCGGCATCTCGATTCCCATGAGTGAATAAACCGTGGAGGGACAAGAAACGAGCCTCCCCCAATTGCCTACCAGCATTCAAGTGTCCCGTGGGTAAAGATAACACCGCCCGAAAAAAATCCTTTCACAGAGGCAGCCAGCCACCTCGGTGATCCCTGGCTAAACAGTGCCATACGCTAAATAAATAAAATGCATGCTTTCAAACTGCTAGGTGGGCAAGAGCTGGGGCAAGAAGCAGGAACTCACCCCATCATGCAGCACTTGACTTTCGAACCTGGGCTGTCAGTTTTCTAGCTGACAAGCTCAGTGCCTTTAACCACTGAACCTTTATGACCCCTTTTCCTCAATATAATATAATAATTTATATTATTTCTTAATATAAATCCCCAAGAGACATTTTAATACAGAGAGAGAGAGGAGGGGAGGAAGGAGAGAGAGAGAGAGAGAGAGAGAGAGAGAGAGAGAGAGAGAGAGAGAGAGAGAGAGAGAGAGAGAGAGAGAGATTGAGATTCTTGGTGTCATTCTTTACCACATTGGTGGAGGCTTTCATGATACAATAATGGACTTTATAAATTTCCAAAGTATTGGCTATTGGGTTTATTAAGCATACATCCCTTGTACATGTCCCAAAGGTGCTTCTTCCAAAAGACAATTGGACTTTCTTGGTTTTACATCTCATCCAAGAAGCTTCTTCACTTCAGTATAGAAAAAGCTTCTTGGATGAGAAAGGAAATGTTTTTAAGGAAAAAGCCAAGAAAGTCCAATGGTTTTTTGGAAAAGCACCCTTGGGACAACCATATGGTTGAGCATCTCCATAGATAACCCTTGTACATAATTTCAATTACATCTCTCAGAACTAAATATTTTTAGGTTGACTTTTCAACCTGAAATTCTTCACCTCCATGGCAACCATATGCTTGTCTCAAGTCATCTCAGGTCCAAACCGTGCAAGGCAGACCTCATTCTCTTATAGAGTAGCTAAAATTGATTTGGGTAAGGAATAGATTGTCACTACTCTTTTGCCGGGGAGAGAGAGATCATTACCTGGTCTAAATGTGATGATTTACTGAAACATCTAATGGATCCAGATGGATTCTAGCAAGTGCCTAGGGATTTGCTCTGATGGAAAGTTACATGGAAGATCTGCTTGGCTGATCACTGGTGACAAGAAACTATCAAGATCTTTGGTGACATCTTTGTTTGCTAATTTAAAGAATGTACAGTATGTGGTGATCTATCTCACACAGTGATCCTGGATGGCCCACAGGAACCAGTAAAAACAGCCTAAAAACATTGCACTCTTCTCACCAAGGTGTTCTGATCTAGGCTTCCTGATATAGTAAAAAGCACACAATTAGTCCCAAAAACTCTTTTTTTTATCTTAACGGCTATGAATTCCTTTCATTCACAGCATGTGCTGAATCACCAAGAGTTTATAAATAGTCCAACAGAAGTCTGCCACAGTCCTTCGGATAAGGCTGGTAAACACCCACCTTTATCTTCTTTGACATGCTGCCAAAGACCTAATTGGCAATTATCTTGGCATGGCTGCAGAGAAACACAGCCAAAACGGAGCTTCAATGTACAACCAACACCATCCAGGAAGGCACGTGGGCCTTCCTGCAAAGGCCCACGTGCCTTTGCTCTTCGTTTATGTCTTATGGGAGGGGCCAATCATCTCCAAGCCTTACTCCCGAGTTGTCCCTTTTTTTTAAACTGTTCTTGCCTTCTGGCAGCTCTGCACATGTGCACACTAGGAACAGGCTCCCCCTGTTCCTCTGCCTCTCTGATGTCCAACTCTGGAGGCTCTGGAGTCCATACATAACTCCCAGATGGCCCTGGCCCCATCTCTGCCTCTGACACAGAGCCCTTGTCTGAGCCTTGCCCAGACTCCAGGACTGGCCCATATTTCTCCCCAGCCTCCTCACTGTCTGACTCTGTTGCCAGCTTTGTAGCTGCTGGCGAACCACAACACAAGGTATCACAATTATCCATACTGTTGGTACCCTGACTGAATTCCATCCTAGGCAAATGCTTGTGGGGTGTGTGTGTGGAATTAGTTCTTCACAACTTTCCAGAAGGCCTATAAAATACAGTCCAGCTGAATTTCAAGTGGAAGGCTGTTCCAAAGGGCTGATGCAGTTACACAGAAGTTGCAATTTGAAGGGCCCAGCAGGTGACAACATTTGAGGGAAGGGACCTCAAGAATACCTACCTTACCTAAACTGGTGAGATGGGCATATACCCTGAAGGAGATGCAGTCCTGCAAATAACCTAGCCTGAGCTATGTAACATTTTAAAGGTGAATAGCCACACTTTGAATATACACCCAGATAGCAAGTCAAAGCCAATACAGCTCACACAACAGCTGTCTTAACACAGGCAAACTGAAGGGTGCCCAGAACTATGCACATTGCTGCACTCTGGACCAGTTGAAGCTTCTAGATGTTTTTCAAGGGCATCCCCACGTAGTACATGATGTGGTAATCCAACTAGGAAGTGACTAAGGTGTGAGTGACTACAAGCAAGATATCCCTATCTAAGTATGGATGCAATTGATACATAGAATGAATTTGTGCATAGCCTGGGATTACCACATACTTGAACAGAAAAAGGAGAACACAAACAGTTGGAAATAAAGAAAAATGGGAGAAAAAGGAAGGCATGCTACTGTTTAACTTTCTTGGCAGACACTAACCATAAAAATTACAGCAAAAAAAAAAAAAAGCATTTAGGTCTGGATGTATTTGAAATCAACTGGTTTTTCAATCAGAATCTTTATTTTCAAGAACATATACTACTAATAATATAGAATCAATGACACCCTTTTCTAATTTCGCCATGGAAATATATGAGCTACAGACTACAGTGATCATAGATTTGAAGGGGCTGGATTGAAACCGATTGCTGGAATCAGGAAATAAAATAATGTAAATCCCTCTTGCTCTTGTTACCTTCACTCTATTGATTTTGGCATGATTTCTCACATAGATATATGCCGTCTGGATGGAAATGTATCTTTGAAAATCTCAGCATATAAATACCACCCTCTCTAGGGTCCCTCTTCTAGATTTAGCTCTGATTAAAAGAAGTCACAGGAACAATTATAAAAAGGGTTATGTTTGAGATGGAGGGAGGGTTTAGGAGTAAACCGAATTAATAAACATGAAACATAAACTCTTCTGAACTGTTTTTTTTTCCAACCATGTTGCCCCTTTCCTGGTTCTTTAAATAAAGCGAAATGACCCATCAAATCACTTTCAGAGTCTTCAGTGTTGAAGAAAAAAATTTGTGACCCTCCCATATACTGTGTAAAACAAATCTTTGGGCAATCTTTCCCAAATGAAATGTATTTTGACTGGAATTTTGCATTTTTTTCATCTCGGGTACCCATCTACTTTACCCGATACATTCCCCTAAGTGAACCGATTAAAGCATCCTTGGTGATGCTTTTTGGGAGGCAAAACGCAGCCCTGGATATCTACCAACTGATTTTTAAAACTTGTCTTGCATGAAAACTGTAGGAAATCGCCATTCTCCAGCCTTGTTCCTGAGGCCAAACAGAGCTGTCGGGGCAGCACGATTTATGCCAGCATACTTTTCTGTCAGCTCAAGGACTGGAGAATAGCAAGTTAATGGACCCATGAGGAAGAGCCCACATTGTCCATAAATCTGTGTGGCCTGAGTTCAAAGGGATCCAGGCAAGAATGTCTAATCAACTAAAAAAGGGGAAGCTCATGAAATCTATATTTTAGTAATGATACCTTGGATTAAAAGTTTCCTTGAGTTCAGGGGGTTTAGCCTTTTTTAATCACCTTTTCTAAGTTTAAAGCAATCATTGTATTTTTAACTTATGCCTCCCAGAACTGTCCCTGTTACTTGTACTACCTAGGTATCAATTACCTGATATCTAAACTAATTCTGCTTAATTCCACATTAAGTCAAACCACTGCTGAACCGAGCATACTTTGGAGGGTCCAAATGTGTGGCATGTGTAATTCGTGCATAGGGGATTGCTAAAAACAGAAGATTAAGGCCACAAAGACAGAAACAACAGGCTTAGCTTGAAGTCTATATGCTGAAGTGCATTTTCTGAACCTTTACAATCAGAGTTTTCTCCTTGCCCTTTAGAGCCTCTTAGGTTATTTCCTTGCCTCCATTTCTTGTTAGGCTAAAGAAAAGGGCAGCATCTGATTCAGTGGTGGGTTTCAAAAATTTTTTACTACCAGTTCTGTGGGTATGGCTTGGTGGGCATGGCAGGGGAAGGATACTATAAAATCTCCATTCCCACCCCACTCCAGGGGAAGGTTACTGTAAAATCTCCATTCCCTCCACAATCCAGGGGAAGGTTACTGCAAAATTCCCATTTCCTTCTAATCAGCTAGGACTTGGGAGGGAAAGAATAGATGGTAGGTTCCTCCCGGTTCGGCCCGGTTCCCCCGAGCCGGTAGCGGTGATGATATGATGTCACCGAACCGGTTCTGCCCTCTGTCCCCTGCCCCCCAGCCTCCCATCCACCCCCTGCATTATTAGAGGAAAAAAACTGTTTAAACTCTTGCCGCAGGTCTTCAAAGGGCCACCCTACAGCTGATCAGTGGTAAAAGAAAACAAATGAGTAGACTGGTGCCTGCCAAAATACATGAGTAGATCAGTGCCTGCCAAAATACATGAGTAGATCAGTGCCTGCCAAAATACATGAGTAGATCTGTGCCTGCAAAAATAAATGGGTAGATCAGTACAGCTCTGCAAGCAGTTAAAAGCCTGGTAGACCAGTACCTCTGCTAAATTCTAAATAATTGTCACATGACCATCAAGCCACACCCACAAAATAAGCACGCCCACAGAACCGGTAGTAAAAAATTTTAGAACCCACCCCTGGGCGGGGCCACTCAGAATTTTTACTACAGGTTCTCCAAACTACTCAAAATTTCCGCTACCGGTTCTCTTGAACTGGTCAGAACCTGCTGAAACCTACCTCTGATCTGGTGGACTTTATTTGGTGTAAGATCATTCCTGATAAATACTTGGATGGGATTCCTTGAAGGAATCTGTTAGACTGGAAAAGTAACTCATCTTGGAAAAGGGCAATGGCCAAGCCTTTCCATGTTCCTACCAAGAAAACCAGATCAGCGTGTCAAGAAAATCACTAGTAGTCAGTGATTTTGACCTGATAGGGGACATACTTTTGTGCCTTCTTCATTGCAGGCAGTCCTCGATTTATGACCACAATTGAGCCCAATATATCTGTTGCTAAGCGAGACAATGGTTAAGTGAGCTTTGTCCCATTTTACGACCTTTACGGCCACAATCCTGAAGTGAAATCACTGCAGTTCTTAAATTCGGTAACAAGTTTGTTAAATTAATCTGGCTTCTCCATTGACTTCACTTGTCGGGTCGCAAAAGGGAATCACAATGACTCCTGTGACTGTCATGTACATGAGCCAGTTGCCGGGCATCCAAAATTTGATCATGTGACTATGGGGAAGCTGCACGGTCTTGTGAAAAAGACCGTGCATTGTTTTTTTCTTTTTTTTCAGTGCGGTTGTAACTTCAAATGATCACTAAAGAAATGGTTGTAGGTTGAGGATTACCTATGTCCTCTTGCCTCTTTCACCCTGCTGTTAGCTTCACAGACTTCTTTCCCTGGATTCTGACTTTCCATGTCTTATTTTTCCCTGGATATTTGATCTCATTTCAGAGTGTAAGAGAGAGCCCACTGTTTTCTTTCTTTCTCTCATTGACTAAGATCTTCCACAATATTCCTCTTAAGCAGGAGTGTCAAACTTGAGGCCCACAGGCTGGATCCAGCCCGTAGGATGCTTAGATCTGGCCCGTGGGGCTGCTCCAGAAACAGTGAAGAACTGGTCCACAGTCCCTCTGCCAGAGAAAATGGAGCTCTGTTTTTGATGCCAGAGGGTTGCAGGAGGCTGTCGCAGCCAAAAACAGAGCCTGTGAGGGCCCGTTTTTGCTGGCAGAGCACTCGAGTCACCACAGGCGCCTCCGACATGAGTGACATCAAGCTGACCATGCCTACCCTGGCCACACTCGCAACCCCCCCACCCCGAGGTCAAACAAAACTCTGATGCGGCCCTCAATAAAATCAAGTTTGACACCCCTGCTCTTAAGGAAGCCTGTCTGTTGCGGAAAGTTAGTAAGTAGGATCCACACACAGTCTTAAAAGCTATTTAGTTGGCCCTAACACTGTGTGAACTGAGAAAAACTGAACTTGGGAACACTGCCAGACATCTGCCTTCCTCTATCTATTGCTGCAAAGAAGAAAGGATCAGCTAATGTCTTCACCCATTTAAAGACCTTGAATTGAGGAATTTAAAAATATTCAGTTTATTAAAGGAGGGGGGAGAGCCTCCAAATGATATAAACTTCAGCCTTCAGATGTTTAAGCCAGCGTAACCAATGGTGAAGGATGCCGAGAGGTTTATTTATTGACAAGGATTATAAACTTCTTCCACTGAAGCCAGTGCTGAACAAGCATACAATTCCCCATCCTTGTAATTCATATGAAAACAAAGTCAAACATAGCACAGTCAATAATCATAGGTCTAATCAATAGGAAAAAAAAGATTTTAAAATATAAAAAATAAAAGATGAAAGAAACGGGAATACCATACTCAATGGACCAGAAATGAAAACACTATTTCTCACCAGAGGCAGCAATTATAGCATTCTAGCTGCTGGGAACTGACAGCTGATAGTTATGTTTTAATGGACCTCATGCATACCAAGAGGGAAGAAGGTATGTGATAGCTTGGGATAGCTTTTCCAGAAGAGGGAGGTGCAAATGAAAAGCCAAGCTTCTGAGATTCCCGCAAATGGCAATTCCAGAGAGAAAAGATCCATAGTGACCCCCTCCACCCCATACTTGGTCTTCTTGGGCAGATAGATATTAGTGGGAAAAGGCAATCCCTCAGAAAGTTAGGGCCTAAATTATGAAGAGCTTTAAAAGTGAGGACCAGCCCCTTGAAATGGTGTGGGCAGTTTTCGAAATGGAAGTGATATATGAGTAAAACCACCTGAAGGCAGGACAAGAAGCAATGGATGGAAACCATTGTTTCCAGATTGCTTATTTGTGCCCTATGACTATCATTAAGTGTTGTACCTTATGATTCTTAATGAACGTATCTTTTCTTTTATGTACACTGAGAGCATATCCACCAAGACAAATTCCTTATGTGTTCAATCACACTTGGCCAATAAAAAATTCTATTCTATTCTATTCTATTCTATTCTATTCTATTCTATTCTATTCTATTCTATTCTATTCTATTCTATTCTATTCTATGAGAAAACCAACCTAAAAATAAGGAGAAATTTCCAGAGACTGAGAACAATTAAACAGTGGAACAGCTTGCCTCCAGAAGTTGTGGGTGCTCCATCACTAGACATTTTTAAGAAGTGATTGGACAACCATTTGTCTGAAATGATATAGGGCCTCCTGCTTGAGTAGAGGGTTGGATTAGAACACCTCCAACTCCTTCCAACTCTGTTATTCTTTTATAACTAGAGGAGATGAGCAGCACCTAAATTTATTAAATAAATAACTATTCATACTACCAAATTCTACTACCAAACTGTAGCTTCTGAATGCTCTTCATGCATAGAGCCTTGCATAGAGCACATTGCAATAATTCAGTTGAGAAGTGAGTAGAGCCTCCTGTTCCAATTGTAGTTTATTTCTCTGGAAAGTCTCAGGTTGATCCAATGATCCATGCTGTCAAATAAATTAGTTAATCTATCATGCTTAACTTTCTTAAATGTTTCCTTTTCAGCTCTCCGTGTTTATCAGAAAGCTTCTTTAGATCATGAATTATTCTCAGTGTTGTATACTCTGCTTTTCCCCACCAATTCTTCCTTTTCTCTCCAACCTGCATGTCTGCATGCATCTCTGTTGTAAGCTATGAAGCCGGAATAGGGGCCGCCATTAATTTGAGAGCAAGATGTCTATCTCTGCATGGTGATTATCTCCCATAATTTGATGGCTTGCTATAGCACTTGGCCTTCAATGAGGGAGCTGGGAATCATGAACAGGAGGAAAAGAGGCCGCTTGCAGCAAGAACTATGCTCCCCACATGTAGTAATGGCTATATCAATGTTATCTTCCCAGAAGGTAGCCAGTGACAGATATGTTAATGACACCATGTGGTGCTCCCTGGGAAAGGATGTGGCAAGCATAAGGAATTGAAACAAACAGCAGCAACTAGAATGAAAGAAGACTTCCATTCATGCAAAAGACAATGGACAGGGTGTAGACAATCTGACACTGGTTCCTATCTACCTAAAAGTCTTTGGCTCACAGCACAGAAGGATGCTAAGTCAAGTGTGACCTGACTGAATAGCAACATGGTTGACCAGGAAATAGTTGAGATTTCCAAATGGAGTAAATTAGTAGAGAAAGCTATGGAATGAGATCACGAAGACAAGGGTTGGCTATGATATATACTAATTCCTTTTGTACATGCATTTATTTGGCCAGGATGGAATCTGTGTGCATCCCTTGGCCTTTGACTTCTGTGCACTGGTGATGTTTGGGGGAGTATCTTGATTACGATCTTCAATTCTACCCAAGCTCATTAACCTTCACTGTCACAGCTACTCTTCTCCAGGACCGTGACATACTAAAAACAAATGTACTTTTGTGAACAGTTGTGGGAGTGGTGAACAATAGTTTTGAAGGGAAAAAAACCAGATCGGTTTTGTCACTGAGGAGCAAAAACTCTGATAAGAAGCTCCAGAGTTCCTCAGTAAGCAAGTCGAATTTAAAATCATTTAGACTGAGGTGCATTTAGAGGACACAGAGAAGATTCTTAGCCATCCTTTAATTCATATCTTTGCAAATGATTTGATAGATGAGCATGTCAGAAAATCAAATACTTTTCAATGGCTATCTGTCTTGTTGCCTTTCAGACAACTCCCTCTCCCTCAGCTCACATTTTATTCGAGGAAACAGTGGGAGCAATTGGGTGCTTGAGAAAGTGAGAGAAACCAGTGGGAGGGGGCAGGGAGGGGAAGTGGGGAAGGGACTGTAGAGGAGGAAGAATTGAATGGGGTATTGAATCAACTTGTCGATTCATTTCTTGAAAAATAGGCATGGTGCTCTGTGAGCATGCCATTACTTTCATATTTCAAGTTTATCCTAACTGCTGGCATGACATACAGGCATCCATGTTGTCGTCTGGATAACAGTATGGAAATTGGTGTGCCAGTATTTTCTTTCTGAATAGCTTTTGCTTTATTTTTATTTTTTAAACTTCCAAATCTAAATTATTGTTATAAGGATTGGCTGGTGATGCCTCACTGAAACCCTAAGTAGGATGAACACTGCACAGTTTGCCAAGATCCAAGGTTGGCACAGTGCTGTCACATAACTGGACCTTCTACATTAACCCTCCCCCCTCTCTCTCCCTCCCTCCCTCCCCCCCCCTCTCTCTCATATATATATATTCCCCCACAGAGCTCTGCCTGCCAAGTTTAGAAGCTGCAGAAGCTCCACCTAAGCACATGTGCACAGGAGAGCTAGAGGGGAGATCAGCATGCTGGGGAAAAGGAGAGGGAAGAGGAAGGAACTATATGTATCAAATACTCCGACTTGTCAGGCTGGAGGGATAAGATGTATTATACAATCTGACCTAAGCTCTGAATAAATCCACGGACAATTTCACCTCTGCTGAAGCTTTAGGCAAAATCTAAAACTTACTGCTGTGCCTTTGTAAGCATGCAACAGGGAGGAGATTCCCGACTTTGGTGCTAACCACTCTATGTTCTGTTTCTTGCATGCGTGAGTGAATGATGGTGATCACAGCAGTTTCCTGCATAAACTGGAGGGGGGCACAGTTTGTAGGAAACACATACCCCCCTCCCAAAAAAAAACCCAGTAACATGATGTCTATGCATTTATACAATTCATATATTCTTACATGTTCTCAGCACTTAATGTATATTACCTTACTGTAACTCTGGGAGACAATGGAGGAGGGGGGGGTGCTGAGGGACACATGACATGGATTTTGTAACTTGTTAATTAAC
Source organism: Arizona elegans (assembly GCA_022577455.1). NCBI lineage: Eukaryota > Metazoa > Chordata > Lepidosauria > Squamata > Colubridae > Arizona > Arizona elegans. Next base: position 43,939,854 of record JAKOOJ010000003.1, read on the forward strand.
ATAGTTGCTTTGTATTTTAATTTAACTTATTTTTCTTAATTGGCGTCTGGTTTGTCAGGAATTGGTTCCCTGGGGAGAAGTTTTTCCATGGAATGGAGGGGATGTGGTTTCATGTGCTGACTGGATTCCACGAATAGGGCTTCACTTGTTTGCGCGGCCCAGTTTCTGGCATGCCGCAGTCTAGTAGTGGTCCATGGACTGGGAGTTGGGGACCCCTAATCTAAAGGGTGCCAGGTTTAGATAATATACCTACTTCAAAAGTCTTCCACTTTACATTCTGAAGAGCCATTGCAGAATTGCCAAAATTTCTAGGACTACGACACCAGTATCTGCAGTATCAGGGCATTATTCACACTGCAAAATTCCTATTAGGTGGAGAAGGAACTATATTTGCCCAAAATCTTAGATTGCAGTTCAAGAGTTGGAACAAGGCAATGACTCTAAAACAGAAGCACTTCCTTAAGGGCAGATGTCGAAGTCCTGCACACCAATGAATGACAACTGTCTATATGTTGCACTAAAAGCTGATCATCTGGAAATGCCTCTGGATATTTATTGCTTGTGACTTTGTCAGAAATGTCGCCTCTCTCTTTGACCTCCATTTTTCCTTTGACTCTTAAGTCAGGCTGCATTTAAAAAAATGGGAACCAGCAAATCACTCGGGCTTTGTTTTAAAGCCCTGTGAGCAATGCAGTCAGCTACCTCTGGATCCTCTGCCAGCCGCAGACATAAATCCTGTTTCTATTCCTTTTGTAGCTTTTTGATATCTGGTCCCTTAAACCTTTCCCTGCATGCCCTTCCCCCTTGAGAACATATATACAGCTAGTATCTGCAGGCCAGGACTGGGGTCTGGATTTACTGTTCTTATCATGAAGCACCAAAGACTCATCCACTGATGTTGACACACAGCGAACTGTCACCCTGCCAGAAATTGGAAGCTTAGCCCCTGGGACTTCTTAAAACGAGCTTGCAGCTTCGCTGGTTTATCACTGCCACCTCCTTGCCCAATGTCCCCTTCCCTCCCCTGACTTCTTTAGCATGTGCAGCTTATGCTGTTGCCAACAAGTGTTGTCCTTCATCACCCTTTTGTGTTTTTTTCTTCCTTCTTTTGCTTGTGGTTTCTGCTCCCCGCCCCTCCCAAATATACAGAAATTGGATGCAAAAGATTCTGGGTCATTAGAGGATATGGAAATGACAAGCCATGGGAAATGTTGAGCCAAAAGGTTTGGGAACAGTTTAGGTCACTTGGCTAGCTCGGATGAAAATTAGCAAGGTCTATGAAGAAAAGTAAATTATTATACCTCAGCCAAGCACTGTCATTGCTTGGCCCTCGATTTATTATTTTATACGAGTAAGAGGCACATTGCTGCAGTTACACCTCCTCTCTCTTCTGTTTCAGAAGAGCACAATTTCCCCTGCTTCCATCCACCATAGCACAAACATGGCCTGACAACAATCATGTTCTGTCCCCATGATATTGCCTTCAGCCCATAAGCAGGACAGAACAGAACACGGGTGTCAAAGTCGCCGTATCACTTTGCCATCACGTGATGTATCATAATGTTTTTTTCCCTTTGCGGAGCTGGGGTGGGTGTGGCCTGTGTGTGATGCATCTGGACCATGGGACACCAGTTTGGAATAGGACATAGAATAATAGAATTGGAAGGGACCTTGGAGGTCTTCCAGTCCAACCCCCTCTCTGCTCAAACAGGAGAACCTATACCATTTCAGATAAATGGTTGTCCAGACTTAAGTCATCCTTAGCTTCATTGGTGCTCAAAACAGAATTTCTCTTTTCCCAGCTTCTGACATAGTCCAAAAGCAGCCTCAAGGTCAGTGGTGGGTTTCAAAATTTTTTACTACCGGTTCCGTGGGTGTGGCTTGGTGGGCGTGGCAGGGGAAGGATACTGTAAAATCTCCATTCCCACCCCACTCCAGGGGAAAGATACTGTAAAATCTCCATTTCCTCCTGATCAGCTGGGACTTGGAAGGCAGAGAATAGATGGGGGCGGGGCCAGTTTACTACCGGTTCTCCGAACTACTCAAAATTTCCTCTACCGGTTCTCCAGAACTGGTCAGAACCTGCTGAAACCCACCTCTGCTCAAGGTGGACAAAACCATTCATAACTTAAGCTTGATTTTTTTTTCATGAGCTGGCCTGCTCCTTTGAAGGGTCCAAAAAGCAAACAATAGGCCTTTTCCCCACTGCCAAATTGGTGCTTTCCCTGACCCTAGGTCAACAGAAAACAGTCCTAGCATGGCATTTGTTATCTCCATGATGGATCCCTACTCTGACCCTCCTGCCTCTGTTTCACTAAAGAGACTGCCAATGATTTGACTTGACTTAGGGGACAGGTGACAAAAGTCTGCAGATTTTTCACACACCTTGATGTGAATTGGGATAAGAAGGAAAACATCCATTTAACAGTAGTAGAGCTAAAGTAATGCAAGTCTGTATCGGTCATGATCTGGAAACAAACTGAAGGAAATAGAATGTCATGGGAATACAGCAGAAAAAATAATACAGCTGGGATATATTTGTGCCATGGTTAAATGCAAGTGAGGAAGGATAGAATGGGAGAAGGAGGTGAGATGTATCTTCTACTTGCAGGCAATAATCACTAGCAATGGCAGGACTTTGGCTGAGAGATGTTGACTTTTATTCAGGTCAATTCTATGCTCTTCACTAGGTTTGTTTCATCTCTACTGGAATATTTTAAGAACTTTGGAAAAGACAACAATTAATAAATACTTTGCACTTATTAGTGCTCAAACTAATCTTATTTGGATTCTCCAGGTGTTTTCACAAAACAACCCTATTTCAATCAGTTCTTTTATCTCCTGATTTAGAAGATGCACTTTGTCTGTTGTTGCTGCTACCTTTCTTAGGTTTTAAGTCTCCAAGAGATTGGTATTCCCAAATAATTCATATATGGGTTGCTTTCCCTTGACTGTCCCCCTAACCCTACAGAGAAGAAAGTGAATCTTTTAACCTTCTGCTTTTTAGAAGTGTTGGAAGAAACATCCTTCTAGGTTCTGCTCCAAGTGGGGAAAACAGACACTGGAAACATGGAGACTGCTTGGAAAGATGGTTTAATGGTGGACAGGATCACATGGCTTGAGTTCCTGAACAGAAAAGGGCAGATACAGTAAATCCTCGGGTTTTTATGTTCTCTCTGGCTCTGCATTTCTTGGGGCCCCGAAAGAGTATCCTGATTGGTTGTCAGACTCCCAGGGGGTGGGGGCCTTGCTGACTGATGGTCACATGTGCTTCCCAGGTCACATGTGGTGAGTTTCTGCTGCTATTGTGTAGAGGGCTAATCCTATTATCTTTGTTGGATCTTTGTCAATTCCTACCATGGCTCTGCCTGAAGGAGGCAGATCTTCGTTATGTAGAATAGACTGGCCCAGGCCTTAATGGCCCATTGACAAAGGGCGGGGGCAGGAAGATGGGAGCTGCTTCAAAACATGCTTATCCCAGGGAAATATAATATTCTGCCTTTTTCATATTTCCTAAAATATTTCACTCTTCCAGGAAAGGGGTGGGTGCTAACTTCCTACAGAAGGAAGAACATTAGCTTCACATTCAGAATCATCCTAGCTTGGGATTCTTCCATCATCTTCACCACCATAAAAAATAATAATAATCAAGCCGATATGGACAATTTTGTCTTTCTGCATTTCCAGAAGCAGTTTGGAATCTTTGTTTCATCTACATTCTCTCTCTGACATATTGTCCATTGCAGTGGTGAAATTCAGCCAACTATCCGGATCGCGTGATCTGGTTGTGGTGGCAGCAAGAGGCTCCGCCTTTCCGCCCAGATGTCATCAACTCCCGTTTTTGACCCTCTGTGCATATGTGGAGGAGGCAAGCACGAGCTTAGCAAGCATGCACGCGCATTCCCATTTGCGAACCGGTAGCAAAGGTAAATGAATACCACCCCTGCCCAGATTGTTTGGGGGGGGGGGGCAATATGCTGACTCTGTAAAACCGCTTAGAGAGGCTGTAAAGCTCTGTGAAGCGGTATATACATCTAAGTGCTATTGTTATTAAGGAGTGGATTTGCAATCACTTAGAAAGGAGCCATGTGATTTACATTGCACAACCATTTGTCTGGGATGATTTGAGGATTCCTGCCTTGGGCAGGAGATCTCAATGTTCCAACCAACCCTATGATTCTATTCTTTATTAAATATCTTCCCTTTCAGTTATGCAGTCCTTTGGCCAAGAGGTAGGCTGCATTTCATCGACCAGGGTAAATGTGGGAGTCAGAAAGCTCTTTTTTCCCCCTTCCTATCTATGAATCATTTTTGAAAGCTTATTGAATAGCTTTACCTGCATCTGCTCTTCCATAATCTCAAAGAAACATACCTGCAAGGCCTGCAGTTTTTATAGAAATATCATCACCTAAAATAGGGCTGATTAGCAATTCATTTTGGTTTATTATCTTTTGATAATTAATCAAGGAATATTGTTAGGGTAACACTGGTCTGGTTTGTACACACACATATATATATACTTATTTTAACAATAATATTTTAACTTAGGTCACCCTTTTTTTTCTTCCATTCTTAGCATCCCATTCATGGTTTAAAACACAGCTTTAAATCTTAATGTTAAATTTTAAATTTGTTCTAGTCTTGATAACTATAGTTTCTTTATTCCTGTTCAGAAAATGAAGACTTTGGTTAATCACAGTTGAATAGCAATAGCAACAGCAATAGCAATAGCACTTAGACTTACATACCACTTTCTAGTGCTTTACAGCCCTCTCTAAGCAATTTACAAAGCCAGCATATTGCCCCCAACAATCAGCATTCTAACCATGCACCATCACAGAAGGAACATTAGACAAGAGAACAGAGCAGGCAATGACTTAAGGCTCACACATGTATCCTAATGTCTGGTCATTGATAGCAGATCAATGTTATTTGAGAACATTCCATAATTTGTTACCAAGGTTATCTAAAGCTGTTTGCATCAATAGAGATGCTGGTGGGTGTTTTTTTTTTTTTTACATCAGCTGTTTAAAGTTGCAAGATCTTAATTAGAGCACGGCAAGTTTTATATCTAAATATGTTCCCTAGCTTTGGAAATAAGGAGACCTCGGTTCACATTATGCTGGGTCAGTAAAACTCTCCTCCAAAGCTGACCTCCATAAATCATTGGTCTAATTCCCAGGATTGTATATTAGAGCCCATACATGCATTCTCCATTCTCATCAGGCCAGTTTCAGGCAACCCTAAGAGTGATTTGCAGTCTCAGGAACAAGAAGCAAAGCATGAGAGTTATATTTGTAATAGCTCTTTCTCAAAAGAAAAAAAAGGCTTCTTGCAAATGTCATCAAAACTCAGGAGAATGGCTTTAAAATAAGTGAATCAATTGCTACAATTTTACAAAACAACACCCTGTTACTGTACATCTATCTTCCATCTCGTGACGGTACTTGTTAAATTCATCACACGTTTGCTAGTTTTCAACCACCTAGTTTTGGAGTCTTGAAACGCCTGGCTTATTTCCAGAGCCAGCCTGATGTGATTTCCTGCCTAAAGCAACCATTGTATCTTCATGATCAGAGAACAGGAGAGACCAATGTACTCTGTAGAAGATCTGTATGTTTTAGATCACACAGTCTTTGTTGACTTACCCGAATAAGTACACCTCTGAGCAGCTGCTCAACGCAGCTCCATCTATTTCCTGCCAAAACAATTGCATATCTACATACAAAGATTACGGGGAAAGGGAAATATATAGATAGGGTGTACATATCTCCTTGAGAAGAATTACATCAAACTCATCTTCCTCTATGGTTGCCATAGAGCAAACAAATAAGTTAATCTGGTCTTTTCCCCCCAGAAAAGATATTCTGATTTTCCCCAGCTGATACATCTGGTTCATCTTCATTGGTTCTCTAACTGAGGTCTGCACTGCATGATTTTCCATGGAGATAACTGTGGTCTGAACTCTCAGGTCAGTCTTTATTATGCAGTCCACCCCTTACTGGGGTACTGTCAGTAATGATCAATGTTATGTATGTGATAATGGACAAACTTTCAGAAAAGGAAACTAAGTTTAAAGTTTGCAGAGCTATTCTGACTTGTGAATCTCAGGACAAGCATCCTTGAAGCTAAACTCAATGATTTCCTCTAAAAGATGAGAGGGTGTGGTGGAATCTCCCGCTAGACCGGAGGGAAGGGTCAAGAGATGCCCAAATTTAAAGTCTTTGCATTGCAGTAAGCATCAAAGGCTGGACCTCTTCCAGAATCCTTGAATGGCATGGAATCTTGCCATTCCCAAGGGAATACAGTCAGTTTTGAAAGATTCTTCTGACATAGTTGGCTAGCAGTAAAACTACTGTTGTGACTCTTCACAAGTGGTTCTAGTTGCTTTCACTGATGGGGGCCAAAAATCCCTTTTCTCCATCAGGGCTTTCTTGAACCGAATGCCATATTAATATATTCTGAATACTAGAGAATATTACTTAGAAGCAGATCTTGTGGTCTCTTGCTGATCCTAGCCTTTTCTCAATTATCCATCAGGCCCATCCATTCTTTGCCTCAATACTGGCTCTTTCAAGAATGTTTAGTTTGTCCTCTTCTCACTTTATTACTGCAGATAACCAGGTAACCCAGTCCTTAGCTCTCAAGGGCCTACTAATGCCATTCCACTGCCTTCATTTGTTGTGCTTTCACTTTCTGTTTTGTTGTCTTCCCTTCAGGTCTCCCAGTTTTTATACATAGATGTTTCTCCTGGCTGTATTTGTTGTTACCACCAGTGGTGGGTTGCCCCCAGTTCGCACTGGTTCTATAGAACTGGTAGTAAAACCAGCAGGAGGCTCCACCCACCGACCCAGACATCATCAAAATGCTTCTGCGCATGCGCAGCCCCGTTGTGAACCTGTAGTAAAGGTAAGTAGAACCCGCCCCTGGTTACCATCCTCCCCTAAATGCAGGTCACCATGGTGGTTTTTTTCAGGTTGACTGTTCAACGGTGAGGGGCATATGGCATGGATTTTTAAAAACTTGTTCACTAACTTTGTACTTTAACTTATTTTTCTCTCTTTTATAAGGATTTATCAAACCATTATAGACTGGAATGTAGAAATTTTTTTATCCTTTTGCTGTATGGATTGATTGATTGATTGATTTTAGCCTTCCTAAAACTGAAAAGATAAACTGGCTGGAGACTGATGAGAAAAAGTTTGTTAGTGCTAATTAAAGTCTGGTTTGTCTTTTCATACAACCTTTTTGCTTAAACGTTATGCTGCTTCTGACATCAGATCTCATTTTAATGAACATGTGTGATATTATGGGATACAAATATATAACATGTAACTGATTTCCTATGCAAAAGGGAGGTGACTTTTATACTGTCCAATCAATTTTCCTCTTGCATTTTCTTGGTTGTGTTAACTATAAAAAGGAATGTAAGATAGGTCTCGAGGTTCTCCCTTTCCATAGGGAGATCCCACTTTATCAGAGTGCCCTAATAAATTGCTTTTAAATGATCTTCCGACTCAGTTGCTTATTGGGGGAAGGTAAACTGAGGCAGAGCCTAGGACTAGATTTGGCTATCAACAATGGGCAACTTTCAATGTTCTTATTGTTGCCCTGACTACTACCCTTTGCCAAAAGGGAAAGGGTGGGTCATGTTAATCAGGGAGACAACCATGAAGCACAGTAGCATTTGTACTTGTGATATCTCTGTAACACTCTTCCCATACCTGGTCACACATTTGTGTGTGACTTGCTCTATTTTTACCACAATATTAAAAAATGTTTGAACAACTTGCAAGAATAAATAGGTGAGGTTCCTGGAACACCAGGGAATCGTGTCCCACTGCTTTGCTGTCGGGTAAATATAGCACCTGGAAAGAGTTCTGCAATTTTTATATAGAATGCAGAGAGAGCAGGCTTTGCTTAAAAAAAAAAAGGAGGGGGGGTTAAGAGCAGCAGGTGCCATTGCCCTTGCTTCCTTGTTCCCTGGATTGCTACTTAAGCATCCAATCGCAAGAAGGCAGGAATCTTCCCTGCCAATCAGACACACTTCCCACTGAGAATCCTGCTTCCCCTACTTGCAGGCTGAGAAATAAATGGCATACATTTTTCAGGAACTGTCTGGGAGAAGAAGAGGAGATCAATAGAGACCTGCTCACTGTGGTTGTTTTGATTCTCTCCCTGCCAATGCAATCAAGATGCTGGAGACAATAGATGCCAATGCAATGAATGGCATCACACATTCAGTCAAGAAGAGATGTGAAATTGATACAGCATGCCACAGCATCACATTCTGGAACAACCAGTTTACACATAGACACACATACCAACACACACAGAGAGACAGACACAGACACAGACACACACAGAGACACACACACACACACAGAGAGATACACAAACACCCCCTCTCGAAAATGGTGAGCTTTCTCAATGGCAGCTTTTCTCTGTGGGAACTAATTTGTCAAATTATGTTACAAAAGGGTAAGCCAGACAGATCAGAGAAGAATCAAAATGTTTGATTGGCAAGCTTGGCTTAAATCTTTTAGTTCATTTAGTTTGCTTGCAATGAGAGAATCAGGGAAAGAAACAGAATTGGGGGGGGTATCTATTTTCATTCATTCATGTATTTGTTTGACTATTTCTGGGTTGCTCCAAATGTAGGAATTAAAGCAGGTTACGCTGCCATCGTCATAAAAGGCTGGTGCTATTTATATAATACAAAGGGGAATGAGGGGTTCTCCAAACGTTTTTAGAATGTATCTCCAGCAAAAGGGAGTGACTGAATACGTTTTGTGTGTGTGCATGTGTGTGCGAGTGCGGGGGTGGGGTGGGGTTATATACTTGTTTCAGTACCACTTTTTCTATTCCAAATCTCTCTTTTAAAAAAAATCTTGATTTTGTTTGGCAATACAAGGGCTCTGGTTTTTTTTCCCCCCCAGAGATATGTGGCCTAACTACTGTATGAAAACAGGGTAGATGGGGAAACTATGGAAAATCAAAATAAACTTTAGATTCTCTAGACGTTTTACTCCTGCTTCGCCTTTTTTTTATTACTTTAATAGTGTGTTTATGTGCTTGCTTGCATGCATGCATGCTTTCAAGTGAGTTTTTGACTCCTGCAAACTGCATTAAACTCTTACTTTAATAGTAGAATGGATAACAAACATTCTCGTATGAGTTGAGAATAGCTAGCAATATTCCTTTTTGTGGCATTTATCCTGGGACAGACAAGATGATGTTCATCTTTGGATCAAAACAAAACACTGTAGTGAATTACAGAAGGAGGAGAGAGAGAGAGAGAGAGAGAGAGAGAGAGAGAGAGAGAGAGAGAGAGAGAGAGAGACTTTCAACATTCTAACCCATCTCTGATATTATTGGACATCTATGTGACAGTGTATGAGTAAATGATTCATGCATAAAAATATTCAAGCTTTTCTTTTTTAAACTTCTTTGTTCAGGTCAATTATCCAGATAAAATCCAAAATCAGTTGCTTCCTGCTCCTTGAGAAGTAGAGTAGACTAGGATGCATACCAGTGGTGGGTTTCAAATTTTTTTACTACTGGTTCTGTGGGTGTGGCTTGGTGGGCGTGGCATGGCTTGGTGGGTGTGGCTTGGTAGGCGTGGCAGGGGAAGGTTACTGCAAAATCCCCATTTCCTCCTGATCAGCTGGGACTTGGGAGGCAGAGAATAGATGGGGGTGGGGCCAGTCAGAATTTTTACTACCTGTTCTCCGAACTACTCAAAATTTCCGCTACCGGTTCTCCAGAACTGGTCCGAATGTGCTGAAACCCACCTCTGATGTATTGATAAGTAAGTTTTCCAAGGATCTTGCCCAATAATCACAGACACGATAGGCTTTGAGTTCAATGTATTTATTTACTCCATTTCTTTCTATTCAGATACTCATTTTGAACTGGTCCTGGACTTCTGCGCACAGCCTTATATATGGAGGAGGTGGAGTCAAGGTAAGGAGGGGTTATGGGAAGGGCTAAGTGAGGGAGGAGGGATCAGTGGGTCAGTCTATGCAATGGTATATACACAGTTAGGCATTTACTCGTAACAAATCCCCCTCTAAATGCCTAACATTCGGGGTTGATTCTGTACCCAACATGGTCACCCCCAGTTTTGATGTGAGATATGTGTGTTGCTTGTTTGGTAATGGTTTCGTTAGAATGTCCGCGACTTGCTCAGAGGTTTCACAATGTACGGCCCTAATAAAACCTACATTTGATAACTGCCTGACATGCTTATGCTTGATGTCGATATGTCTGGACCTCTGACCCACTGCTTCTGCGTTGGAGATGTCTATGGCTGCTTTATTGTCCTCGTGGATAGTTATAGGATAAGCCGGTTCGGTCCATATTTCAGAGAGCAGGTCATCGAACCACACTAAATTGTTAGCTGCCTTTGATAGGCAGATGTACTCTGCTTCTGCCGTGGATGTGGCAACCAGGTTCTGTTTGCCGGTATACCAGTATACTGGGCAGTTATTGATGAGGAACACGTAACCTGATGTGCTTTTCCTGCTCTTGGTATCACCTGCCCAGTCAGCGTCCGCATAGCAGGTCAGCGCCTGTTCTTTGGATTTGGATGATTCCAGGCATAGGTACGCGTCTATGCTATGTTTCAGGTACCTGATTACTCGCTTCACCCCTTCCCAGTGGTATACCTTGGGTTCACTGACATGTCTGGATAATAAATTAACAGCTAAGCTGATATCGGGCCTTGTCCAATTGGCAATGGAGGGATCCAATGACAGATCTATACAAGGTGTTGTCCTTAAATGACTCCCCCTCTTCGTGCATATGTTTCAAGAAGTCTGTTTACATGGGGGTTTCGCATGACTTAGCGTCCCTCATGTTGCATCTATGTATAAGTTCTAATATTTTCTCCTTTTGAGAAACCTTGAACCCGTTCTCTGTTTTCTCGATTTGTACTCCTAGATATTTATTGACTTTCCCTAGGGTCTTGAGTGTGAATTGTTTCCCCAGTTCTCTGGCGAATTTATCGCAATTTTGCTTGTGCTGCCCCATGTACAGGATGTCGTCTACGTAAACGAGTGCGTATTCGACCGATGTGCCCTCCCTCTTGGCGAAGAGGCAGAGGTCTGCTGATGTGGCGGTAAAACCCATGTCCCTGAGTGTTTTGGCTAGGCATTCATACCATCTTTTCCCAGACTGTCTTAAACCGTACAAACTTTTGTTTAGTAGCCAAGTGACTCCCCCTTTCGTGCCTTTCCCTGGGGGTGCCCTGACATATATTTCTTTGTCTAACTTCGCATGGAGGTATGCGGTTTGAACGTCAAATTGGTAGACTTCTAGACCTAAGATAGATGCAACTACTAGGGCGCTTTTGACACTTTCTGCCCTAACTGTGGGTGAGTAGGTATCCGTGTAGTCGTCTGGATACCTTTGGGCGAACCCCTGAGCTACGAGTCTAGCCTTGTAGAGGGCCTTGTTGTCTTCGAGTTCCTTGATTTTGAAAACCCACTTCGTGCCTATGAGTGTCTTATTGGCTGGGACCTTAGAGGGGGTGTACACGTTCAGTTCGCGCAGGCTAGCCATCTCCCTTTCCATAGCTTGCTCCCACTTATCTCTCTCTACCTGTGGCAGACTAATGATTTCTTCGTATGAGTTGGGTGTTGTTCTATTTGGGTGAATGGACATGACATAATCTTCAAATCTCTTGGGCATTTTGTTTCTGTTGGGTCTGATAGGTCTCATGGGTCTTGTGTCGGTGTCGTGCATGTATTTGGCCTCCTTCTCTGTGACCGTGTCTATCTTGATGATGGGGTGGTCTTCCTTCCACCCCTTGGTGGCTACCTCATGGTGTCTTGGTCTTTGTCTGTCTTGTGTATTTGCTTCTAAAGTGATGGGTTTGCTTTTGTCCCTTGATTCGTTTGTGTCTTCCTGTCTGATGAGTGTCTCGTTGAGGTGTATCTTAGACCAGTTGGCGTTCTCGTGGAACACAGCTGTTCTGGATACGATGAACCTGTTGTCCCTGTCAATGAATCTATAGCCTTTTGTGCCTGGTTCGTACCCCATGAACCTTAATCTCCTGGAGACCTTGTCTCCTTTTTGCCTCAGTTGCCTGGGGATGTGCACATCCGCCGTGACTCCAAATATGTGCAGGTGCGCAATCTTTGGTTTTCGGTCGTACATCACCTCATAAGGTGTTTTCCCTATTACGCTAGACCAGAGTCTGTTCAGCGTATAATTTGAGTAGTTGAGAGCTTCCGCCCAGAATGGCTGTCCTAGCCCCACATCCTCTAGGGCGCATCTCATCATTGTTTGTAGGACTCCATTCCTCTTCTCTACGACTCCATTTTGGAACGCGGAAAAGGGGGAAGTCTTGTAGTGTATTATCCCGTGCATCTTTGACCAGTTTGAGAATTCCCTCGATAAGAACTCAGACCCCCTATCTGTCATTATTTGCCTTATCTTTGTGTTGTGTTGCGTTTCCACTCTCTTATAAAACTCTTTAAATTTTTGGAATACCTCGTCTTTATGATTAATGGTATACACAAAGCCATAGCGGCTGTAGTCGTCCACTATTGTCAGAAAATATCTCCTTTTATATTTTATAGAGGGCTTCACGGGGCCCACAATGTCCATATGTACCAGGTGGAAGATAGAATTGGTAGTACGGGTGGCTTTTCTAGGTCTGGGTTTGGTTTTTAACTTAGATGATTTACATATAGAACACTCTAAGTAGTTTTTGCAGTTTTTTATTTTCAAATCACTGGTACATTCTGTCATTTTTTGGATGACTGGGAAGCTGGCATGGCCCAATTTTCTATGTAGCAAATGGGCGCAGTTATCGTGAATGGGTTTGCCTATTAGCAATTTCCCTCTGTGTGTCGTGTTGTCTTCGGTGGGGTCGTCTTCCCTGCCCCCCTCTGCCTCAACGTGGGTGTTGACTTTATTCTCAGTGTTTTCTAGTTGGGCGATAACTTGGGTCTGGTTATTCCTTTTAGGGTGGAGGTATGTTAGCCCTCCATTAATGACTATTTTGCCGATGCTTTCCCTGTCTCTGGTCAGGTAGGCTTCTCCCTCTTTGAAGGTGATCTCTATGCCCATGTCCTTGCTCAGTTTAAGCGGTGCTAAAATGTTGTGGGGTATTTCGGGTATGAGTAATACCCCCTCTACTTTGCCTATTCCGCTTATGAACGTGTTTCCTCTCCCTGTCACTAGGACCTCGTTTTGATTGGCCACCTTAATGTGGTAGTTTTCCTCTGTGAATGAGGTCAGTATCTTTATGTCATGAGTTGTGTGGTTGGTGGCTCCCGAGTCGATGAGCCATGCTTCTCCTTCTCTGGTTTGTGAGTGTGTGTGTGTGTTCTCCCCGATCCCATACATGGACCCTGGTCGGCTCTCCCTAGAGCTGTCCCTACTTCCCCTTCTGTTCCTTGGGTCGGGGGAGTCTCTGAGCCTGTATCTGTTGTCTGATGGGGATCTATCGGGGAGCCCCGGCCTCCTGCCTTCCCTTTCCCTTTGGTAGGTGTGGTCCCTTCCCCTTGAGTTTCTTGGGCAATCCCGTTTGTAGTGGTTCTTTGAGCCACAAGTGAAGCATTCTGGGTGGTCTAGGTTCCTGGTTTGGAACTCAACTTTCTTAGTTGGCCTGCTGTCCCTGCGGCTGATGGAGCGGTCCCTCCTTAAGCTATCTTCTGCTATTATCCTATTTGTCAGTGACTCGAGTGTGAGGTGGCCTAAGCTTATGCTATCCAGCTGCATTATAAAATTGTCCCAGCTGGAGTCCAGGGAGTTAATGACAATGCTCTTCATGCTCTCTTCGGATATATCCTCCCCTCTTTGTATCAGTTCAGTTCTTGTGGCATTCAGGTTCAGTATATGTTCACCCATGGGAGTCCCTGCTTTATGCCTGGCAGAGTGGAATTCCCTGGATATCCTTGCTGTGGTGGCAGTGCTTTTACTATAGAACAGATTAAATATTATCTGCTGTATCTCAGACACAGTCAGATAATGGCTTAGGCTGGGGTATACACCTGGTGGGATACTTGCTATAATTAAATAGTAAGCCCTGTGATGCAAGCAATCTGTTTCTAAAGTCCAAGGTTTTGTGGGGGGGTCATCAACTAAAAACAGTAGATCCTCTTTTAAAAATAAAACCTGGAGTTGGTGATTCCACTGCATAAGGTTCGATCCATCTAATTTAAGGGTGGGAAAGTTAGCTGGTAAATTCCCTGAGTTGTGTGATGAATTACTCACAGTCTGTTGCTGCCCATGGTGTCTCAGGTGAGGGAACTCACAATATGGCTTGGGTATGCAGTTTGCAGCTCTGTACAGACCTGGATTTATGTTCCCTCCTTCTCTTCTTGCTGGAGCCAACTGAGCATGTGCGAGGCCCATTTCATTACTGTAGCCGATGGGGGAGTGGCTGGCTGTTGCTGCTCTTAGGCCTCGGCCTAGGCCTCCAGTTGGGGGTCCCATCTCACTCCTGGGGTGTCTGGCTTCATCTCTGGAGGCAGGCATCCATCACTGGGCGTCCGGATCCATGCAGGGAGCTGGAGAGAGGCGAGGAGGCGAGGCGGTCGTAAGTCGAGGACTTCTGGGGTTCTGAGGCGTGACGGCTGTGGTGGGCCCCGATCCTTGATTGCTGGTCCCTGGGCACGTGAGTAGGCCGGGCGGAGGCCGCATGGGGGTTGAGTAGCAGGTGTGGCCTCTTCCCCTCGGGCCTCTTATGCTTGGTGCTGCGGGTGCTGGGTTCGAGTCCTGCCATCTGCATGATTCAAACGTAGTTGGTGCCTTGCGGTTGTCTTCGTGGGGGCTGGTCATCGTGTGGAGTATCTGGGGGTGTGTGCTATCATCGATGCCCCCCCCCCGTAGCCCCCTCGGTTCGCGGCGGTGTCTCTGGGGTGCGTGGCTGGCGTGAAGGGGTTGCGTGCAGGGCCTATTGTGGCTGCTGGGGCCTCGGGTGTCTTTCTGGCTTCGAGCTCGGGAGGCGAGCTCCAGATGCCTTGGTGTGTCCCTTCTGGGGTGCCTTTGGCTGTTCCCCCATTTGTTCTGGGGTTTCTTTCATTTGGCGCCATTGGATTTGAATCCTGGCTCCCTATTGGTTGGTGGCCATCCCAAGATGGCCGCCCGGAGCATGGCTCGAAAATGAAACCGTTTGGCTCTTGGGCCTCTGCCAGGGGGTATCTCTGTCTTACCGGTCTGGCAGCCTCGTGGTCTTGCTCCTGGGGGCTCATCGCTGCTCCCTGGTCATCTAGAAGGTCCCGGAGCTTCGCGATGAGTTCATCCTTGCTTATGGAGGCGTCTATCATTTTCTGTATGATGTCCTTTAGTTCATCTCTCTCGGGTGATCTGTCTCTGGCGTGCCTGGCTGCACTTTCTTTTGGCCTCACGCTTCTGTTTGTTTGGTCCAGTTCCTCCAGCTCTGCCATCAGCCTGGTGGTGGACCTTGTGTTCATCCTTCCTTCCATTTCCGATTTTGGTTCTGTTTATTGGGCATAACTGTCCTCTGCTACCATTTTGATAAGTAAGTTTTCCAAGGATCTTGCCCAATAATCACAGACACGATAGGCTTTGAGTTCAATGTATTTATTTACTCCATTTCTTTCTATTCAGATACTCATTTTGAACTGGTCCTGGACTTCTGCGCACAGCCTTATATATGGAGGAGGTGGAGTCAAGGTAAGGAGGGGTTATGGGAAGGGCTAAGTGAGGGAGGAGGGATCAGTGGGTCAGTCTATGCAATGGTATATACACAGTTAGGCATTTACTCGTAACATGTATACATATATTTATGCAGCCCAATCTATATAAGAGTCAGGTGCCAAGGACAGAACTCATTCTGGTTAGCCCTTTCATAGTCAATCACAACAGTTACACAAATCCTACCATGGCTATATGGATAGAAAAATTCTCAGTCCCCAGATAAAATTGTACTTAGAGCTTCTGCCTATCATATCCTTGTTTTGCCCCAGAGAAAGATTATAGCTCCTCAGCTCTTATATGCAAGGCACAATGGAATCACATCATCTAAAGCAGAAGGATTAATTGAAAACCTTCTGATATATGCACGGAGAACCTCTCAAGAGTGAGGAGGACACATGTCCAGGAAGGTTTTGGGTTTGAGGAGATGAAACTGAGGTCAGCTTCCTGGTTTCTGTATGCTTACCCTCACAATTTGTGGTGTCAATCATAATGAACATGGAGGTCAATATTTCTTAGGTTTGGTGGGCCCCAAGAGTTCGTATTCAGTTGGTTTGGATTGGTTCGGGCGAACCAGTAGCAGAAATCGCAGGGGGGCCTGCCCACCTGCCCTGGCTCTATGCTGTCCTATTTAGGCACGTTTTTGAGGCCGGGCGCATGCACAGAAGGCAAGTGTGCAAAGTGCATGTGTGGAAGGCCGGGCGCATGCGCGGAGGTGGCCTAGACTATAAGAGTTGTGACCTAGGCTTAACTGAGTCATTACAATATACAATTTGTCCCCCCAAAAAAGCTATTTTATTGTAACAGCTGAGAATTACGTTCATTCCCAGCTGAGTCCCAATTAGTTGCAACAAAAGTCCTTTGGAAGAAGTCCTTCAGGATGATTACCAACCTTTATCTTCTTTGACACCCTGCCAAAGGCCTTACTTGGCAAAGCCCCATGGAGTTCAGAAACAAACAAGAGATGCTGACTGGAAACACAGTTAGCAACGTTGCTTTCCTGCAAAAAGCCCAAGTGCCTTTGTTTCTCTTTTAAGCCTTATGGGAGGGGCCAATCATCTCCTGGCCTTACTCCTGAGTTGTCCCTTTTGCTTTAGCTGTTCTTGCCTTCTGGCAGCTCTGCATATGTGTGCACTAGGAACAGGCTCCTCCTGTTCCTCTGCCTCTCTGCTGTCTGACTCTGGGGGCTCCGGAATCCGCACATAACTCCTAGATGGCCCTAGCCCCCTCCGACGCAGAGCACTCATCCGGGCCTTCCCCAGATTCCAAGACTGGCCCATGTTCCTCCCCAGCCTCCTCACTGCCCGATTCCACTGCCAGCTCCGCAGGCTACTGGTGGACCACAACAATAAGAAGGTTATAGTGTTCACATTTTCGGTGTTGGGTGAACTGGTAGGTGAATTATGTTAATCCCACCTCTGTGGGCCCCAGGAATAGCATTTCAGAACTCCCTTTTACGTAGGCCTTGTTCTACAACTAGATCCTCTCCAAACTTCTACATGGTGCAGGGAGATCAATAGAGAGGCTATTTGTTTGTGTAGACCTTGAAACAACACCTCAATGTCTGCACTCAGCAACATTTAGATAGGACATTAAATAAGTACATACTGTACTAAATTGAATTAGGCCCTCTCTCTTTTCTTCTTGAAATAAATATGATACTACTTTTCAGTTCTACAGCACAACTATCGGCCTTGTTTCAAAATTTATTTGGGAATGTTTATATTTCTTTTCTTTATCTTTTCAAAAATCTTCTGCTGTACTTCCAGTTTATTAGGAAATAGAGATGTCACTAATTCCTCACTCAAGAGGAATTTTGAATTAAAGAGAAATTCAAAAGGAATTTTTTTCAGACCTGCCCTGAGTAGAAAACATCACACTCTGGGGATAATATTGGCAATCAATGTCATGCATTAGCTGCTTATTGTTAGCGATTTCAGCCCCAGTTCTGGGCCTCTTGAGGATCATGCTCTTCCCTCTCTATGCCCACAACAGAGGTTGATTACTCATGAGTAAACTGTAGTTGCATTCCACTTACAAGTATCTCCTTGTTAGTTCCATCATCTATCAGCAGAGCATTTTTGTGTGGCTACTTTACAGATGGATATCCTCCTCCCCATATCTCCCCAAATAGCAATCACTATTTTTTTTCCCAAATAAAAATCAGTTCTATCCAGCAAAGCCGCTCCTATTGCTACAGCCCAAGCGTAGCATATCAAATCCCAGAGGGGGGCTTGCTTTGTGGAGCCACAGATCTTTGCCATTTTCAGACAAGTTTGTTTTGTACAAAGTGAAAGCGATTTGGTCTGCAATCTCATTTTTTGCCATAATTCACAGATGGTGACACCCAGTGGTAATAGAAGGGCCTGAGTTCCCTGGATTTTATAGTTCCATTCAGCTGCATTTCTCTTTCGTCGGTGGCATAAATTCGGCAACTATTTTTTTAATGGGGTGGGAGGGGTGGGGTGAAGATATTTCCCAATTAATTGCCTTTTCATAAAATGTTTTATATTCTGAATGGTGCTTATGGAGTTTGGGAAGTGTCTGGACAAGGCAACTTAAGTAGGGGTGGGTATTTTGTGTATTAACAACACAGTGTCACGTCGGCAAGGTCATGTTATGACAGCTTCTGAGTGAAATGGTTTTAGGGGTCTTGCTGACATGACCCTAATGGTATATCACAAACCCAGTTCATGGGAATCAGGGCTAAGCTAGAGGAGAGGATGGTGTTGGAACTGCTCTGAGAGATGGCAAAAAGATTTGTGTGAACAAATTATTGGCTATTTCCCCATCCCTACCACAGTGGTGGGTTTCAAATTTTTTTACTACCAGTTCTGTGGGTGTGGCTTGGTGGGTGTGGCAGGGGAAGGTTACTGCAAAATCCCCATTTCCTCCCGATCAGCTGGGACTCGAGAGGCAGAGAATAGATGGCGGTGGAGCCAGTCAGAGGTGGTATTTACTGGTTCTCCGAACTACTCAAAAATTCCACTACCGGTTCTCCAGAACTGGTCAGAACCTGCTGAATACCACCTCTGCCCTGGCACTATGGGTGAGATGAAGGGGTAGCACTAAAGCTATGGCAGAACACTGCTTCTGAGTACCTCTAAGGAGATTATAACTATAGGGCTGAACTGCCATACAGCAAACACAGAAAATAATTTCTAAATGGGGCACCAAGTATTGAAGATATTGGCTCTGTATCAGGGGTGCTGAGAGGTACAATTTGGGGCCTCCGTCTGACCATAGTTTTGAAGAGACCATCAATATGTTCAATGGTGCCACGCTAGGAATCATAGCTAGAACATTGAAACATGTTTTTAAAAGGGGGAGTATTAACCATTAAATTGGTGCACCAACTTTCTCAGGTATACACTAACATCCTCAGGGCAACTCAAAAACCACTTGCAATAGGGGATTCTGCCTTCTTTCTTGGAAGCTTGACTTTTATAGCCTTCATGTCTTCAGTCAGATAGGATTGAGAGGTAGATGTCTGGGGCATCACTCAGCAAAGCAAGCAGGCGGGTCCCCTCAGGGACTTAGGTAAAGGTAAAGATTCCCCCACACATGTGTGCTAGTCGTTCCCAGCTCTAGGGGGCATTGCTCATTCTCTGTTTCGAAACTGAAGAGCCAGAGCTGTCCAAAGATGTCTCCGTGGTCATGTGGCCAGCATGACTCAACGCCAAAGGTGCACAGAGCTCTGTTACCTTCCCACCAAAGTGGTCCCTATTTTTCTACTTGCATTTTTACGTGCTTTCAAACTGCTAGGTTGGCAGAATCTGGGACAAGTAACGGGAGCTCACTCCATAACACGGTGCTACAGATTCGAACCACTGAACTGCTGACCTTTCTGATTGACAAACTCAATGTTTGAGCCACTGAGTCACCTACCTGGTAAAAACCACAGTGCCGAACAGGAATAGAGTTCCAGCAGAACTCTCACATCCCTTTCTACAATGACCTTGAAATATGGGGTGACTGAGGGAGTTGGGACATATAAAAGATATAAAAGACTTTGTGGTGCAATATGGCTGTTCTTGGTGCCCCACCATGACACTATTATAGAAATATTATTTCCCAAAGATGCCCAGTGCTAATGCCAGTGCTGTTTCTGTTTTACATCTAATTGCTGGTTTCAAAGGAGGTAGGTTGGGTGTATTTGTGGTGCATGTGTGTGTGTGTGTGATATGTGTGTGTATTTCAAGCATTGATGAATAATGTTGGGTGGGATGAGCAGAATTCAGTTTGGAATTCAGTCTGAGGAGCAAGAGGAGACATACCACCTCCAGAATTGCAGTTTGGGTGGGTGCACGCTTTGATGTGTGCTTACAACATCGACAAGAGGGAAGGATCCTCTTCTCACAAATTTATCCATAGCGATATTTTACTTTTTATGAATGAGGCAGGGAGAAATGCTACCTCTTTCTCAAGGTGTCACTTGAGAAATGCATTAAACATAAAAGGTTAGTGTTACATTAAACAGCTCTTAAAATGTGAATCAGAACTGGAGACTGTTTCCCACCCCACCGCACCCCACTGCATATCTTAATATCCACTAAGCCTTTTCAGGTGGCTTCTGGAGCCACCTCAGAGATTAAGTCAAAACAGAAGCTATATTCACGAAAGATAGAAAGAGGGGAGGGGGGGGTGTCTGTGTGTAGAGAAAATCCATTAGAAATTGTACCATGGAGACTGCGAACAACCTGTGATGGATGAGAGTCATAAATTATCTCTAGGATGACACTCTTTGATTAAGCTAAGTGCCAACTACGGCACCTGTATCTTATTTATTTATTATTTTAAAAGAAAAAAATTAATATCCTTATCACGAATTGGAGCGTTTCTTCCAAGAAAACCTTTCTCTAAATTAAAAAAAGAAGAAGAAGAAGAATGTCGTTGGATGTGTCTTTGAAGAGAAGCAGAAGGCAAATTGCCATAGCCATCTCTTGCTTGAGGCAATCCCTTTGCATTGCATTTGGAGCCTCCAATCTTCCCCCAACATTGATTGACAATGTGAGATTGCACTGAGCATAAATTCCACTGGAATCTCCTAGATGTTCCCTTTCCAATGAATAGAATAGAATAGAATAGAATAGAATAGAATAGAATAGGAGTAGAGTAGAGTAGAGTAGAGTAGAGTAGAGTAGAACAGAACAGAACAGAACAGAACAGAACAGAACAGAACAGAACAGAACAGAATAGAATTTTTTATTGGCCAAGTGTGATTGGACACACAAGGAAACTTGAGAAGTCCCTGGTGGAGTTCTTGCAAGCACAAACAAAGTGGGCACGGCCCATTCGGAGCTGATTTTCCATACGCATCATTTCTGTTTGTAACCTCAGAAAGCCCATTGTTCCTTCTTAAATTCACTTTCTGCTTAAAGATCCCAAAGGTGATCTTCAGAAAAGATAAGTGGACTAAGGTATGATGGGAGGGGGAGCCTGAGGATCTTCTCAGCAGTGTGAGAAGCAGAGCACTGAGTACCTCAGGGGTTGGGTAAGACTCCAGGAGGCTGGGCCAGGCCACCTGTGAGCCGGGGAGATGCTCCAGGCCTCACCGGGCTGCCCCCACTCTATGCTACACTTAAAGCCACGATGAAAAGAGCAAGGATTATGGTCATTAAGCAAGGTGATTATTTGGGTGCTTCACTTAACAACTGCCACAGCTCATGACTGTAATTCTGGGTTCAATTGTGATCATAAGTCAAGCACTAGCTATACTTACTTAAGCTATTTACATTAATACTAAACCTGAACATTAATACTAAAATGCTGTGTGAATTACAGGTAATCTTCCACTTATGACCACAACTGAGTCCAAAATTTATACTGCTAAGTGAGAAACTTTACGTGAGTTTTGCCCCATTTTACGACTTTTCTGACCACATTTGTTAAGTGAATCGCTGCAGTTATTCAATTAGTAACCTGCTTGTTAGGTGAATCCGGCTTCCCCATTGACTTTGCTCGTCAGAATGGGGCAAAAGATGGTCACATGATCCCAGGCCACTGCAACCGTCATAATTGTAAATCAGTTGTCAAGCATCTATCTGAATGTAAATCACGTGACCATGGGGATGCTGCAATGATCATAAGTCTGAAAAATGGTCATAAATCACTTTTTTCAGTGCTGTTCTAACTTCGAATGGTCACTAAGTGAACTATTGTAAGTTCAGGACTACCTCTACTTGGGTGCAACACCTATTAGTTTGTTTATTTATTTAATCCTAGAATATGGCTGTCTATCCAAATAAATGAGCTGAAAGTTGGATTGCATAGTCACCGTCCAAAGCCTAGTTACAACTTGTCCTCTGAATCCCTTCTTAAAATCTGCCATTTCTAGTTTCATTCCTCTTCTGAAACAAAGTTTAGGATAATAGTGGCATCTGTTTGAAATTAGCATTAAAATGTAGGTTATGGACAACTGTTTTCATCTGCTTCTGTTCTCTCCGGTTTCTCTCTATAAAAATTCCTGTGTGTTTGATGGAATAGCACTTAATAAAGAATAAAGAGACACCAAGCTCAGTGGAATTTGCACATACATAAACATTAACTTAGGATTTTGCTACAAAATGGTTGAGTATATGGCAATACCGGCAAAAGAAACAACAGTTGTGTGCATTTAAGCACTGAAATATGGGCTCTGGACAGTAATCAACTCTGCATAGTTTGGGGCCAAATTGACACAAGTGCTCCTTTGAGGGGATGTGACATTGATTTGTATCACTCTCCTGGGCCCATATGGAAAAAAT
This sequence comes from Arizona elegans, assembly GCA_022577455.1. Lineage (NCBI taxonomy): Eukaryota > Metazoa > Chordata > Lepidosauria > Squamata > Colubridae > Arizona > Arizona elegans. The sequence goes on from JAKOOJ010000003.1 coordinate 43,962,275, forward strand.
TATAGTCTTCTCTGTCCTTCTTCTGAATGTTCTTTATTCCCCCTTACGATAACACCTTTTAAACATTGTAAAGTGCTACAATTTAAAGTAAAATCAGACTGGAGCACATGTGGGCAGGAGAATAGCAGCCATAATACTTGCCTTTTGACCAAGCTGAACCTGTTGGAGTTGGATGACTAACGCCATTTGCCTGCATCTCTCAATAGGCGAGGTGTGTTCCATATGAGTCTCATTATTCACATCCCCTCCCCTAAAGATATTTGTTCTCCAAGCAATGATTTCTGAAGCTCAAGAGTTCACTAGGCAGGCCATTAATTTCTCCTCTGCAAATGTCTTGCCTGTCAGAGCTGCTTATGAATTACACCTACTGGACTCCCTGTGGGTTTCCCCCTCCCTCCCATCATCACCATTGACCCGGCAATAATTCAAGTGCCAGAGGGGTGGAGAAGCAGCCCCGGAGGCAAAAGAGAGAATCCTTCCTTGAACTTATGGCTTTGCCGTGCATTGGGAAATGGCCCAAACTATAAACACACATCACCGGGTCAGGAAAAAAAAATGAGAAAGTGGTGTTTATTTGGGGGGGAGGGCTAAATTAGAATTTCTACTCAGGTGTCATCATAAATCTGGATTCTGTCTGCTGATTTTGGTGTACTTAGTCCTGATGAAGAGAACAATAACCATGGCACCAGGTTGCCAGAGGATAACAGAACATTCCCAATCAAATGATATATCATTCCATGTTTGCAACCCTTCTTTCTTACAATTGCTGTCCCTTCAGAATGGCGTATCTGAAGTAACAGAACAGAAAAGGCTGACTGAGTGGGAGAAGATTATATTAAAATAGGATAAAGTATATAACATATTGGGCACTTTAGCAGGTATCTATTGACCAGAATTAAATGTCTATTATCAGTTGTTGCCATCAGCATTACAACTAAAAGTTCTGAGAGCTGAAGGTCATTAAAATTTGGTCTATTGGTCTATTATTGCTACTACTTCCTATGGAAGAAAACTAGGAAGAAAGATTAAATGCAACGGCTATGCAACCATCTCTGAACTACAGACACATATGTTCCCTGACATGCAGTGATGCAGAGGTCTAACCCTAACCTTCGCTGTTTCTTGAAAAAGTTATGTTCAGCAGCCAAGAGGTTGTCTTTGTCTGTAAATGTTGTGTTTGCCATTGGCCAAGTCAGGAATGAAGCTGAAAATATTTCAGCTCCAATAGATATCAAAATTCAGAAGCTTATTGATTAAGGTTGGTCAGCTTTTCAGACTGAAAGAGATCAAGCTGCTCCAGAGTGGACAAAGGCGCATGGTAGCCCTTGTTTGCAACTTCTTAAGTCAAAGGTGCCTTTCTTGGGATGTCACTGCAACTGTACAGGTCAACTGGACGATCCTGAGAAAAGATCCAGATGGCTTAAAAAGCTACAGGCAGATGCTGCCTTCTTGGCCTTGTGTGGCTCCAAAGCACTTTTGGGTCTTCAAATCCATAGCTGTGTTACTTAGGATAAACAAGATTCTCTTGTTTGTGGTCCATCAAAGGTGCTATACATGGGCAGGGCTGTCAATTTTGTTTTACATAATTTTGGTTTTTTTTTTTCTTGATTGCATACTGGATTAAATAATGTCCCATTAAAATGAATATGCATTTTTTGCACTGTGTCTATCGCTTTCACATTTTGGGAAATGGTTATCTCCTGTTACAAAAAAAACAGAATAAGTAAAGAGGATAAGGTTGCTGAACTAGAAGCAGGGAGATCCACATGCTAGTTCTCTCTTAGACACAGACATTGGTGACTCAGGCTGCCACAGAATGAAAAGTTAAAAAACATCTATCTATACTAGACCAGCATGGTAGATTATGGTCCATGACCTTCAATGAAGATGACTTCATTCTGCAATGAATGACCTCCCTCCCTCCCTCTGTCTCTCATTTGCATTTGTGAATCACATGCCACATTGTAAAGTGTTTCAAAACATGGATTTCAGTATGTAAATGCATTCCAGTTTATATATAGTTACAGGAGGTGTGAATTGAGCAAGTCGAAATAAAAACATGAATTTTCTCTTTTTGATCTTTCTCTTGCATTTTACCTCTATCTCCAGAAATAGCAATAGCACTTAGACTTATATGCCATTCCATAGTGCTTTAAAGCACTCGCTGGTCAGTTTGCAACATCAACCTATTGCCCCCAACTATCTGAGTCCTCATTTTACCAATGTTGGAAGGATGGAAGGCTGAGTTAACCTTGAGCCGCATCAGGATCAAACTCCAGGTTGTGGGCAGAGCCAGCCTGCAATACTGCATTCTAATCACTTTTTCACCAGAGCTCTTAGGGCTTTATCTTCAGAAAGCACTGGATATTTCTTAATCCTATGCGAACAAAATTGGTTTTAAATTCCAAATGTGCTAACCCATTTGGAGAGTAGATTTAGAATTTCTGTTTAAGGAGAGGGAGGCACAATGGTGGTAGTGATGGAAATGGTTTCCTCACATCAGGAGGTGAAGGTAGCAATCCACCCTCTGATGAAGGATGTGTGTGAAAGAGGGCTTGGCTTCTAGAGAATGAGGAAGACCCACAGAAGACATCTCAGTTGCCTCTCACCTTTAACTGGTGGCAGTTGGCACTCCACAAATACCAAAGATAAAGAAGAAACAAAGGCTTTTCCAAATCTTGCTGGGACAACATGAAAACACCCCTGTCGAGACAGGCTATTTTTTTTTTAATACTGCCTTATTTATACTTATTTGAAATCAGTTTCTTACGGGACTGTTTTTAAGGCAGCTAAGCACTCAAAGCAAGTTATTAAAGAAAAGCTGCTTTTCTGCAAATGGAGGCTTTTCTCCTCCTCCTTTTTCTCCGAATTAAATTCCCATTGATTGTGGTGAGCCATGTGAATTCCAGCAGCAACCGCAAACAGAAATTCATTAACATTAACCTTTTCCTGTGGATGAAAAATGTCTCGATTTATGTAAACCATGTGGCCAGAGCCCTGCCTCCCCCCACCGACCCACCCCGGGGTTTTGGGGAAAAGCATCACTAAATGACTTCTTCTTCACAATATGCTCCTCGGTTAATTTCTACAACTTATTGTGCAAATTCTGTTGCTGCCCCATTCCATGCTCCCAATCACCACCATTGAGAACGGCAACCTTTTCTTGTCCTCTTGTGTTTTTGTTTGAGGAAAATCAAACTTCTGAGTGTCCTGGTTATGTCTGGGATCCTGAGCTTACAGAGGATAGGATGAAAATCAGAGGAGGTATTCAACAAGTTCTGACCAGTTCTGGAGAACCGGTAGCAGAAATTTTGAGTAGTTCGGAGAACTGGTAAATACCACCTCTGACTGGCCCCACCCCCATCTATTCTCTGCCTCCTGAGTCCCAGCTGATCGGGAGGAAATGGGAATTTTGCAGTATCCCTCCCCTGGAGTGGGGTGGGAATGGAGATTTTACAGTATCCACCCCCTGCCACACCCACCAAGCCACACCCACCAATCCATGCCATGCCATGCCCACCAAGCCACACCCACAGAACTGGTAGTAATTTTTTTTGAAATCTACCACTGATGAAAATGCCTCTGCATCTGTCACTATGATCTGCAGATACGACGGTTATGAGTCAAGAAAGAACTCTTGGGAAAGAAGCAAGCTTTTTCGGGAATAGATGCAAACACTGAGCAAACTGAAATAAGAAGAGTTCACTTTGCTGTAACCTTAATTTTGTTGTTGTTGTTGTTGTTGTTGTTGTTGTTGTTGTTGTTGTTGTTCTTTTTCCTTCCTGGCTTCCTGGCTTTTATCTGAATCTGCTTTACTGTTTTTTAAGTACCTTATTATTTTGCTTCTATTTTCCTATGTCTATTCCTTAGACCAGGGATTTCCAACCTTGGCAATTTTAAGCCTGGAGGACTTCAACTCCCAGAATTCCCCAGCCAGCAAAGGTTGGAGACCCCTGCCTTAGACCATAGAAGTAGTGGGTAAGCAAGGTTTAACACCATTCCCAGCATTCTTCACCTTTAATCAGACTAGTTGAGAGTGTATTTCAGAAGGGTTATAGTCTCCCCACTTGTACGCTTATCCAGTTTTGGTCACCACATTACAAAACAGATGTTGAGACTTCGGAAAAAGTGCAGAGAAGAGCAACTAAGATGGTTATAGGCCTGGAGACAAAAACATATGAAGAACAGTTGCAGAAACTGGTTATGGCTAGTCTAGAGAAAAGAAAGACTGAGGATGACAAGATAGCAGTATTCCAGTATTTGAGGGGTTGCCACAAAGAAGACAGGGTCAACTTAGTTTCCAAAGCACCAGAAGGCAAGATAAAAAAAACAGTGGATGGAAACTAATCAAGGAGAGAAGCAACCTGGAATTAAGGAGAAACTTCCTCACAGCAAGAACAATTAACCACTGGAACAGCTTGCCTTCTGAAGTTGTGAGTGCTCGATCACTGAAGGTTTTTAAGAAGAGACTGGACAACGACTTGTCTCAAGTTTATAGGGTCTCCTGCTTGAGCAGGGGGTTGGACTAGAAGACCTCCAAGGTACCTTCCAGCCCTATTCTGATTGAGTATGCTATAGAAGAGGTTGCTTCTTCAGCTTAGTTTATATGACTACACACATTTTGGATTCAGTTTACAGACTTGAATAAGGACTCATTCACACATCGCACTTGCCCCAGCAGAAAGATGCCCCACTAATCACTTGTTGAGGACATGAATGCATCTTCTTTTCAATCCACCTCCTGCCTGCTGCAAAGGCAATTTCTGCCCATCTTTTCTCAATCATCTTCAAAATTGTTTTGTTTTTTTTCCCAGCTTCTCACAGCACAAACTGAGTTTTGCTGTCAGCTTTCAGGGAATAGTTGTTGAAAACTGGAAGCAAATGCTGGTTTGGGGCAAAAACATTGCAAATTGTGGTCACATGAACATGGGATGCTGCAAATGGCTGCAAATGCAGGCTGATTAGTGGTGGGTTGCCCCCGGTTCGGAACCAATAGTAAAACCGGCGGGAGGCCCCACCCACTGCCCCGGATGTCATTATTGGTGATCTGTGCATGTGCAGAAGCAAGGTGCGTGTGTGAGCAAAGCAATTGCACGTGCACGATCCTGTTATGAACTGGTAGTAAAGGTAAATAGAACCCATCCCTGAGGCTGATGCCAAGTTTCCCAAATGCACTAAGTCACCGGTCATAAGTCAAGAACTACCTATAGCCAGGGGTGGGCTCCTGGGGGTTCAGCAGGGTTCGGTGATCCTCTAGCCAAGCCTCCGGAGCCTGGGGAGGGTGAAAAACACCCCTCCCCGCCATGGTGCAGGTAGCCCACTAGGCCACGCCCACCATGGCTATGCCCACCCAACAACAGGGCAGCAAACCTGTTGCTAAAGGATCTAAAGCCCACTCCTGCCTTTAGCTCCTAAACATCTACCAATAATGCTAGATCTGTGTCTTAAATACCATCCTGCGGCTTTTCTGCAGTGACAGATGCTTTGCTGAAGCCCAAGCTTCACAGCCTTTAAGGTTTTGTGTATCACGCAGCCTCTGAACAACCTTTGTGTCAGTCCTGAGAGCAAGTCCAACATATTGTCTCCAACGATCTGGATCCTCATTTTATGACCTCAGAAGGATGGAAGGTTGAGTCAACCTTAAGCCGGTGAGACTCGAACTGCTGGCAGTCAAGTAGAATTAACCTGTAGTACTGCATTCTAACCACTGTGCCACCACGGCTCATGAATGATAGGAGGAAATGATTAAACATATACAGGATAATCAATTATATTATATTATTTATATTTAATTAATGGTAATTAAGTTTAATTTTTAATTTTCATAATTTTTTGAACTATACCTCCCCAGTTGCATTATAGTCCATTTTACAATTTATTCCCCCATCCTGTTTCCTACTGAATGCACAGTCTCTGCTCCCACATCTTAACTACTTTATTAAGTCTTTACTTAATAACTGCCCTGTTTAGCAACCACTTAAAGTTAAGATGATACTGAAGAAGTAACATTATGACCTATCCTCACGCTTTCAATTGTTGCATTGTCCCTCTTATTCTTGAATGCAATCATGTGCATGCTTCACAGTTGGCGTCCTACAAGCAGAGTCAATGGAGAATCCAGAAGTAAAATCTCAAGCTTTGGTAATGTGATGTCTTGCTTAACAACTGGGTCTCTCAGCAATGGAGATGCCTATCCCAATTGTGGTCGTTAAGTGAAGACTACCTGTAAAGAGAAAAAATACCCATATTTGTGACATCCAAGTCATGAAGAATAAAAGCTGCTTCTCCATACTTCTTCAATTTCCTGAGTAAAGTCAAATTATCTGCTCATTTATATGATCAAATAATGCCGTTCTCAAAGGGAATTCTTTATGTGGCTTCCCCCAAAATGTCTTACATTCAATAACCACTGCATTTCTCAAGAGTGTTAGTTGGCTAAATTGTATTATTTATCAGAATTTATGATATCAGAATTGGTGAGGAAGATCCAACTTATTTGAAATGTTAGGAGGTCTGCAAATTTTGGGTTTCCCGGTCTTATTGGCATGATTATGACCTCCTGTTTTTAAACCTTTCTTGCAATAATGCACATTTTTTAATGTATACCTTGATAATTACCAACTTGGATTGGGTGTTTTTATTTTTTCTTTCTGAAGGGCTAACTTGACAAATTATTGCCAGATCTAGTTGTGGATTAATTAAATCCCTTGAAAGAATGTGAAGGTGTTTTTTTTTCTCTGCCAGAAGCAGCAAAGTTAACTAAGTCAATGATCCATTTGGAGTGAAGGTTTCTCTGTGCGATCTTCTGACAATGTGTCTGATTAAATTTGTAAACCTTTTCTTGCCATAATACTGTAGTAGCTGGATCATTCCATTTATAAGTTGGCCCTATTATTATTAAAATTTACCAGGAAGATATCTGTTAAGAGAAATGACATGGTGCTTCCAATTCCTACTAGATTCAAGCTACATTTGTTGAATTTTGTATGCAGACCCTTCTGTTCAGTGAAGGGGAAGCTCTCCCCTAACAGCCAAGTAATAGGCATGAATGGGAGAAGTATTTGTCTGCTTCCTTGCTTTGTCTGTCTTTGTTATATTACTACCAGTTGGATGAGCATCTTGATGGATTTGTTTATCCGTCTTTCCATACAGCTACTAAGACCATGTAAGTTAGTAGTGGGTTTCAATTTCAGCCACTACTGGTTTGCTCATGGGCGCGTGCATGGTTGTGTGCACACACGATGCTTCTGCGCATGCGCAGAGATGTCTGGGTGGGTGGGCGGAGTCTTCCGCCACTGCTGCTACCGGTTTGCCCAATCCGGGGCGAACCAGTAGGAAACCACCACTGATGTACGTGTACAGAATGGTCAGTACTAGTGGTGGTATTCAGCCGGTTCGTACGGGTTTAGGTGAACTGGTAGCAGAGATCACAGGTGGGCCCACATACCCGCCCCAGTGCTATTCTGTCCTATTTAGCCACGTTTTTAAGGTTGGGCACATGTACGGAAGGAGGGTGCATGAGAAAATGATATGTGCAGAAAGCCAGGCTCATGCGCGCGCAGCAAACCGATGGTAAAACTCTTTGAAACCCACCTCTGGTCAGTACAGTCCTAAAGATGCCTACTTAAGTGTAAGTCTGTTTGGAGTTTGTGGCGCTTAGACCTAGGAAAGTATACAGAGGGTAGATGTTTGGATCCAGCTCCCCAAACATGACAAACTCTCTGAAGTGAACTGAAAAAAATTCCTTTTTTAGCAATGCCGGCAGCCCCAGTAAAAAAGTTTCTCTCTCAGACTAACAGTCCATCCGGCCAGAAGATGAATAGTTGTCTGCCATATCTATTCATCTCCGCCCCCGCCTTTTATCCCCAGAGCTAGGGTGGGGCTTCACTAACAGCGGTGGCTCTTCCTTCCCAAGGATTGACCCATGGATTTCCACTGCTCTCCTCTTCTCTGCCTTCTGCACAGCCACGTTTCAGGCACTGGACCCAGCTGTTCCTCCTCATCTTCGACAACCACCTCCAGACCTGGGGGCTGTTGACTCTCCATCTGAGGGCTGACAGACGGCTCAGACTCTGCCTCTGTCTCTCTCTCTGTCAGCTCCATTCCCTCTTCCTCCTTGAAGCTCTCAGGTTGCCTTGATGCTGACCCTGACTCCCACGCCTCCCCCCCCCGAATTGGCTGTTGGAGGGGCAGGCGGCCGACATGCCACAACAGTAGAAAATGGAATCCAGAATAGTTAGATTTTTATTTCTTTTTATAATGAATGATTACTTGGCTGGAAATTGAAAAGGGTGTGTGTGTTGATATATTTACTTTCCAAAAAGTAATAAAAGGCAATCAACTAAGATTTATATCAAACTACATATAACAATATGAAGGTGAGATGCCATTGTGATTTTATTCCTTTCAGTCAAGAATCAAGATCTGTATGTAATGGAGAATGATATACACTATATTTGAATGTCTGTAGAAAACAAACAAACAAAGCAAAACACAAGAGGTATGTATGCATACATCAGGGGTGAGTTCTACTTATCTTTACTACTGGTTTGCAATGGGATTATGCGCGCTTCGCTCACGCACCTTGCTTCTGCACATGAGCAGAAGTTTCTGTGCATGTACAGATCGGTGATGACAACATCCAGGGCAGTGAGCGGGGCCTCCTGCCAGTTTTACTACTGGTTCTTGCGAACCGGTCCGAACTGGGGGCAACCCACCACTGGCATACACACAGACACACACGTGTGCAGGCATAGACTCATGCACAGGTATAAGCAGCGTTTCAAAAGTACAAAAGAGCAAAATAAAATGAATCTTTTTCTGAGATAACCTCTGTGACAAGATAAATGCAAAACTAATTTTATATCCATTTCTGTGGATGCATCTCCCTGTATTCATTTTAAGAAAAATCATTACCAACATCAACTTTATTTAATATTGGAATGATTAAAATGCACAGTTTGAGAACCCTAAATATAGAAGAGGTAGCGAAGAAAAGGGTAATTTTGAAAGCATTCGGTGGATTTGTTGAAAAATTAACATATATTACAGAGAGTGTTATGAAGTCAGTAAAATTATAACAGGTTGTACAACTGCCTAGAGATAAGTGATATTACTGAGTTATTTTAGAGTCTCAGTTAATAAACAAAATTACCAGCTAACAAAAAATATGTTAATTATGGTGAATATTTTAGTTGTTTACTGAGTGGAAATCTTTTAATGCACTGCCCATTAGCAAATGGGTTAGTAAATTATAGTATCTTGTCAATCTTGTGAAGTACACAACTTATGTAGCAAAGATAGAATACTAAATAAAGCGATACCTCTACCTTTTATGAATTATGATGAGCCAAATCCTCAATAGTGGCAGTTTACATTATGAATTGGGGTTAAATTTAGCAAAGTCTGAGTAATGTTTATAAATCAGAATAGAAAGACCTTCTAAACTGGCCAATGTACGTTGAGCCACAAAACTCCAATGTTTGCCACTAGAGATAGCCTTTGACTCACAAACATTAGGGGGCTGCTCAAACTTATAATAGCACTGAAAAAAAGTGACTTGTTAATGTTTTTCATATTTATGATGGTTGCAGCATCCCCATGGTCACATGATTAAAACTCAGGTGCTTGGCAACTGGCGTGTATGCGTGATGGTTGCATTGTCCTGGGATCATATGATCACCATTTGTAATCTTCACAACCAGCTTTCAACAAAGCAAAGTCAATGGAGGAAGCCAGGTGCACTAAACGACTGCCAGTGATTTGCTTAACAACTGTGGCAAAAAGGTCATACAAGGGGCACAACTTCCTTAACAACTGTCTTGCTTAAGCAACAGAAATTTTTGGGCTCGGTTTTGGTCACAAGCCGAGGATTACCTGTATAACCATGAATTGTGGAATACCTGGTGTTGTGTAATGGACTACGTTGTGAAGTGGTAGTTTCCCAGGAAGGAAGGAGCACAAGCGTCAACACAGTCCAGAGCTGAATCAGAGAAAGAGAAAGAGATTTAGGATAGCCTTGAGTCTCCCAGAATATATTTATTAGGGTGAGAGCTGCATAGGTTTAGTTTTGTGAGGTTCTGTCTATTTGGTGGTGAGCAAATAAAGAACTGAAATTTGCCTGGATTGTTATTTGTCAGTGGTTCTCAACCTTTTCTTCACCACGGAACCCTTTTAAATACCTTTTGTGGCCACGGACCACCAAGACCTAACTCAAGATTTAAATCATAACATTCATTCAAGCTTTCATGGACTCCCTGTGACAAAATGGCAGACCACCTCAGGGGTCCACGGACCACAGGTTGAGAACTGCTCTTCTGTGTTGTTCTTGGGCTGGGCTTGACATGTTGTTTTCATAAGACCAACCCATTTCGTACCTATCATGTTACCATTTTATTTCCTTTATGTGAAATTTACAAAGACTACAGGCTAAAAGATGCTCCCTACAAAGTAATACCTGGCTTAATCTCATAAATTAATATAAAACGTGGAGGTTTATCTGTGCCCTCAGGATCACCTGAATAGTGCAAATGGGTGTGGAACTTGCTTGGAACTGCTGAAAAGACTGTGGAGAGAAGTGGTGTCATAACCTCTGTTGAGAAAGGGCTGTTCAGTCTTAATGTACATAGCCTCTTTGACCCCTCATCTTTCAAACCAATAGTCCTCTCCAGTCCATATTCTGGGCAAGATTCCACACTATTCAGGTGACCCTGAGGGCACAGTTAAACTTCCAAGTGGCCTCAACAACTCTCAAGAAGAGTGCTAATGACTAGATGATTGCAAGGGATATAAATCCTTCAATTGTCCACCATTCAGTCAGAACTGAAGAAGCTTCTTGGATGAGAAGCAAAACATCTTCAAGCAAAACAAAGTCAATCCAAGCATTTTTGGGACCTGGATGGCTGAGAATCTCCATAGATATTATAAAGCATTCTGTTTCCTGGATGTAAATAGTTAACATTTCAATCTACAAACTATCAAAGTAACTATACACAGGATCTTGCATTTCAGAGTAGCAAGTGCCAGTTGCTAAGCAGTGAAACTATACAATGCCGATATTGGATCATCCCACTTTTTTTTTTTTTTTTTTGCCATACAGTATTCAGACAACCAGATACTTCATGAATGCCCTCCCTAAGATGTCCCTCCTGTCTGTCTTGTTTCATAACTCATGATGGTTTTATCCTCTATTGCCCTAATCACCTTCTCTGGCTAATGAGTATTGGAGGAAGTTCTCCATCAGTTCTAGTGGCTAGTCAACCTTTGTTGAATTTATTCTTTGCAAATTTGCATCCCACTAGTTCTTCTCAATCAGCCCACTCTCCTGCTTCACCCCATCATCTTCTCATCCCCCATTAACTTGGAAGTTTAAGAAACAATCAACTATGTCCTGCGCTCCATAGGCCTAATGAGACAGTTAGATGTGGTGTGTAACAAATTGTCCATATTATAACACTTTACATCTTGATAGTAGTGCCTCCTTAAATAGCTTGTCTGTAAGTGGAAAGAATTATCTCTGGGATGTTAAACAAATAGCTGTCGTGTAATAGATGGGGCACTGGCTGAAAAGAACACTTACAAATGGCTGTAGCATTTACCTAAATGTCACACCGATTCCTTGCTGTTGTCGTTTATGCAGCCAGATTGTTTCTGTTACGTTGCTGGGTCCTCAACCTTCAGAAGCTATTTTTAAAGTGCCTTTAGAAAGGCTTAGAATTGTGTGTCTGGATTAGGAGAAGCACTGTCAAATTGGGGGGTGGGGGGGGAATGAGCACATGTCAGAAATTGCACGCTTGCCTTCCTGATAGGGTGTTAGTTGGAGACAAAATAGCAGTTGGTAGAGAGATGCTACATTATAGGATAGGGTCAGTGTGGCAATTCACTCTTCCTCTATGGAGCAACAAAGGAAGAGAGCGTTGGGGAGAGAGATTACCTGAACAGCAGAATTCACCTATCAATCTCCAAGAAGCAACAAATTATAGCTTCTCTCCGAATATTATAGCTCCACCAGTTTGCTCCATTGCAAGCTTCTAGAAGATAGCCTGCATTCAGTGAAAGGGCAACCATCAAAATATTAATCTGGTTTTCGTCAAAACCAGATTAATTTTTCGATTAAAAAAAATAATAATAAGGGAAGTATACCAAACAAATCTTACTGAAAAAGATAGAAGTAAAGTCATAATTTGCTTAAGTTCAATGTGGCCATCTCTCTCTGTCACTATTGTGCACATCTGTTGATGAGCTGTTTATGTTTAGTTACCTTGGAAACCAGCAGTTAGCCTCCACTTATAATTATGAGGGCACAAGCCTACCTTCATAAGATGGAAAACATGTTAGTTTTTTTTTTTTTTAACATTCAGCCATTTTACTTCCACATAGTCTGTTGCTCATAAAAACTAATGCATGCTTTCTAGCAATTTAAAATGTACAGGTGCATTATGCCACCAATCTCAACTGGTTGGAACTGAATAAAATTTGGCTGAGACCAAGTAATTATAAAACTCTTGACGTATATCAGCACTGTGCCATCCATGTTGAAGATTAGGGAGATATTTCCTTAAAGGCACGGGTGGGCAACTATGGGCCTTTTATGATCTGTAGACTTCAACTCCCAGAATTCCATCTGGCTCATGAATTCTGGGAATTGAAGTCCACAGGTGGTAAAGGGCCCATAGTTGCCCACCCCTGATTTGGGGGAACTGGGAGATGGTTAAAAAAAAATCAGAACAGCTGCTGGAATTTGTGTTTTTGTAAGTTAAGAAAAATAAAAAACAATCACGCATTGTTAAACTAATAAGAGTAGGAAAGTCCCATTTTAATGGGGGGGGGATGTGAGGGAGTGAAGTTGGGGTGACTGTTTGCTCTTTTCCAAAGTAGCTGCAGTCATGCAGACAAGTCCTTCCACCCTTTCCCTTAGGCATTCAGATAGAAACCGTGGTGGCGCAATGGTTAGAATGCAGTACTGCAGGCTACTTCTGCTGACTGCCGGCTGCCAGCAGTTTGGCAGATCAAGTCTCACTGGCTCAAGGTTGACTCAGACTTCCATCCTCCCAAGGTGGGTAAAATGAGGACCCAGATTGTTGGGGGCAATAAGGTGACTCTGTAAACTGCTTAGAGAGGGCTGTAAAGCACTGTGAAGCGGTATATAAGTCTAAGTGCTATTGCTATTGCTATTGTTGTTCCCTCAAATTGTACTTACAGGCATTCAAGCCAGTGTTCCAGCTGCCTGGCTAACTGAGCCACATCTTGGTGCTTTCAAGGACGTGCTGACATCCAGAGGCAGCCTCATCCCACTCAAATCTTTTTAGGCTACAAAAGCAAATGCTAAAGCAGAGTGAGAATGGGGGAATGGTGTGTTTCAGGAAAGGTGAAAGCAAATGGCTTGCAGATGAGGAAATGGAGGCAACATCTGGAGATTGGCAGTTATTATAAGTAGGCAAGAGGACTTTCATTCAACTGCCAAGACCACAAACTATGATGAGTAGCATATGAAGCACCCGGAGTTGCTTCAACAGGGAGACAGATAGCATATAAATTTAATAAATAAATAAATAAATAAATAAATAAATAAATAATCTCGTGGGAACTTTGCCTGAACTTTGCTGGGAGCTCAGTAACAACTAGAAAAGGAGCAACCACTTTTCCACTTATCCAAACTGATGCAATAATCTTTGGCAAAAGGCAAAGGGTTGTACAGTGAATCCTCGACTTAACAACCACAACTGAGCCCAGAATTTATGTTGCTGAGTGAGAAATTTGTTAAGTGAATTTTGTCCCATTTTATGACCTTTCTAGACACAGTTGTTAAGTGAATCACTAGAGTTGTTAAATTAGCAACGCAGTTGTTAAATGAACCTGGCTTCCCCATTGATTTTGCTTGTCAGAAGGTTGCAAAAGGTGATCACATGACCCTGGGACACAGCAACAATAATACATACATGCCAGTTGCCAAGCATCTGAATTGTGATCAAGTGATCACAGGGATACTGCAATGGTCATAAGTGTGAAAAACGATCATAACTCACTTTTTTTCAATGCCATGGTAACTTCAAATAGTCACTGAACAAGGAATAGAATAGAATAGAATAGAATAGACTAGAATAGAATAGAATAGAATAGAATAGACTAGAATAGAATAGAATAGAATAAATAGAATTTTTTATTGGCCAAGTGTGATTGGACACACAAGGAATTTGTCTTGGTGCATATGCTCTCAGTGTACATAAAAGAAAAGATACATTCATCAAGAATCATAAGGTACAACACTTAATGATTGTAAAGCAAGGACTACCTGCATGCTAGTTATTGAGAGATTAGTTGGGTTATTATTTTAATTACTAATTATTTTAATTATTATTATTAAAATAATTATTAAAGAACTGAGTATTAAAGATATACACTGCTGAAAAAAATAAAGGGAACACAAGCAGAAGACATCTGAGATCTGAATGAATGAAATAGCCTTATTAAATACTTTGTTCGTTACATACAGTAGTTTTGTGTTCCCTTTAGTTGTTTGAGCAGTGTATAAACTACTGTATGTAAAGAACAAAGTATTTAATAAGGCTATTTCATTCATTCAGATCTCAGATGTCTTCTGCTTGTGTTCCCTTTATTTTTTTGAGCAGTATATTTATGTAGCATCATCACTTTGCAAAGGTTAGAAGGGTGGAGTTGCCTCAGCTCAGAGTCTGTTGATGGAGAAGGGGTGTGTGACAATAAAGTAGTTTGTGCAGATTTGCTATGTTGTGGTATGTTCAGTCTTTGGAAAGCAAAGAACTCTCACAGTGTGAAGTGAGGGCAAAACATAATTGCACAAGGAAATGGCTGGAAAGTTACCAGTTCTTGTTAGCATAAATGACAGCTGTTTTCCAAAAGAGATCTGCACTTGAAACACTGTTTAGTAAAACAGTATTCCCCATATTATATTTGGATCTCCTAGTGCTGTGATGGCGAACCTATGGTACGTGTGCCACAGATGGCACGCGGAGCCATATCTGTGGGCACACGAGCGTTGCCCTAGCTCAGCTCCAGCACACATGCGCATGCCAGCCAACTGATTTTCGGCTCTTCCGGGCCCACCAGAAGTCAGGAAACAGGCTGTTTCTGGCCTCTGAAGGGCCTCCAAGAGGGTGGGGAAGGCCGTTTTCGCCGTCCCCAGGTCCCTAGAAAGCCTCTGGAGCCTGGGGAGGGCAAAAAACGGGCCTACTGAGACCACCATGCCATCATGTGCCAAAAGCAGGGGGAGCGCAGGGGGTCGCACGCTCATGCGCGGGTGACAGGGCACATTGAATTATGGGTGTGGGCACGCATGTGCGTGACCCCCCCAGCCTCCCCCTGCTTTTGACACGCAACGGCAAAACGGTTAGTCATCACTGTCCTAGTGTATGACTTCTATTGGATGGAGGAAGATGGTATGAGGATAAGGCAGAAAAAGAAGGCAATAAAATACTGATGATTATATTGTGGTTGGTTGTATAGTCAGCCAGACCTTGCGAATGGATTTGGCATTTTTAGCCACCTATTGAGTTCATCCCAAAAACTGGGATAGGCAAATGTTGCTTGATGGTGCTAAAGATACCATTGCAGGATGTAAGACGTTCCAAGTAAAATTACCTTTTGCAATTGACTGATGTGGTAATGTTGTCAATGCTGATGGTGTTCAAGCGGGGCTCCAGATGTTGTGTAATTGCACCCAAGGCATCTATTGGCATGTCCTTTGCTTTCTTTTACTATAGTTGTTCTACTTCTATTTGCAGGTCTTTGAATCTTGTTATTTTCTTTTTTCCAGTTCTTTCTCTTCTGCTGTCTCCAGGCATTGCAATATCTACTTTTTTTTTCTTTGAAGACATTTCGCTTCTCATCCAAGAAGCTTCTTCAGCTCTGACTGGACAGTGGGGAATGGAAGGATTTATATTCCTTGCAGACAGTTGGTCATTAGCACTCTTTTTGAGAGTCACCGAGGCCACTAGAAGGTTTATCTGTGCCGTCAGGATCACCTGAGTAGTGCAAATGGGTGTGGAACCTCCTTGGCTGCAGGATATTTTTTGCTCTGTGTCCCTTCCCTGTTGAAGACAGGTGCACGCTATTGGGTGTTGAGTATGTGTTGTCTGCATCTCAGACTGAAGTGCAAATGGTTCCTCTAATCTGCAATTTTCTGGAAAATCCATTCATCCTCCCACATCATTCAAAAAGTGTTCATCCCAAAGTACATAGCTAAAAGTCTATAGCAGGGGTCAGCAACTCGTGGCTCTGGAGCCACATATGGCTCTTTCATCCCTCTGCCATGGCTCCTTGTCACTGGTCGGCTCCACAATTGATGGGCTTTTGGTTAGGACAGGTAGAGGAAAAAGGATGCTGCACTAGGAGGAGACTCTATGGTGGAGAGGGTAATCAGACTTCTAGTTGGCAGAGGAAAAAGGGTGCCATGCTAGGAGGAGACTCTATGGTGGGGGAACTGGACTTCTGGTCAGCTCCAGAATTGAAGTGGGGAGGGCTTCCAGTTAGGACCTTTGTGGCTCTTTGTGGCCCTTTGTGACCCCTGGTCTATAGAGATATCCTTCAATTCCCCACCATCCAGTCAGAGCTGAAGACTGGATGAGATGCAAAATGTCTTCAAAGAAAAAATAAGAAAGTCCAGTTGCCTCCTGAAAAAAAAGCACCTTTGGGACAGCCATAACCTGGATGACTGAGAATCTCTATAGACCACCTATTATACATATTTTTCTTTTTCTTTTTCTTCTTCTTCTTCTTCTTCTTCTTCTTCTTCTTCTTCTTCTTCTTCGTCTTCGTCTTCGTCTTCATCTTCGTCTTTCTCATCAATAATTGTTAACTGGGGTGCTGTGTGGCAAGTGCTTGTCTGCCTGAATTCTTATTATTATTTTGTTCAAAGTGCAGAGGTAAGGGGAAGAAAACCCAGTGATATAGAATGGGATGAAATATGCCAAGAAAGCCTCTTTATAATTTCAGCAAGGCTTACTCCCATATATTTTTGCATTGGACAGTAGCCATAAAATACAAGTTTCTTCCTTATCTCTCCCTCCTTCCTTTCAAATTTAAATGTTTAATTCATCCCTAGTGGCCTGCTCATAAAAATAAATGAATATAATATCAGGAAGCCAAGAGTTTTGTGTCTCCAAAATCCATACATCCATCAATCTTTCTTTGCTTGCTCTGAAATAAACTTAAGATATGAGCGTGGTGGCTCACTTGGAGTAAATCTTCTTTGAAAGTTTGGGTATTTTACTTCAATCTCTGAGGATGTTGAGTGTGCAAGTAAAAATGTACAAGGAATCAAAAAATTACTTTATTGTATGAGGTAAATTAGGAGACTAGGTTGTCCTATTAATAGTAGGGAGATGGTATAATGGGAATCCCATTTTGAGTGATGGCTATTTTCAATGAATCAGACAATCATAGGGTTGGAAATCCTGGCATCCAACTCCTTGCCTAATGCAGGGATCCTCATATCATCTCGACAAATGATTGTCTAATCTTTGCTTGACAATCTCCAAGAATGGATCACCCATTATTTCAGAAGCTAAACTGTTCCACTACTTAATCCTCTCACGGTCAGAAAATTCCTCCTTAACTCAAGATTGGATTTCTGATTGACAGAAATCCACCCATTATTCTAGTTTTACTCCTGGACACAGAGAGAATAAATCCATATTCTCTTCCCTATAACATCCCTTCATGTATTGGAAGATTGCTATGGTGACTCTCTGTAGCAGTCCTTTCTTTAGGCTAAATATACCCAATTCCTTTAAGTTTAGTCTCCAAGCCCCTTAGCCTCTTTGTCACTCTTCTCTGCTCACCGAGTCATTGAACATGGGCAGAGTGCAGTTTAAACCTGCAGCCAGCTGCATCCTGGAAGACCCATAAATAACAAGAAGAGCTGAGCAATGAGGAAAAGGGCACAGCAGACAAAAATTCAGTTGGCCATGTCTTCCAGATAAATTCATATCTAGATCAAAGAAGAAGACTAGGAGTTTACCTAGCAGGGTAGCAAACCTAGAGTAAGAGTCAGAAGAACTACTGGGGAAGAAGATAATAGATTAGGCAATTTACCAAATAGGTCACCAAGCTGTTTTGCATTCAATGGACAGACAGGCAGAAATTTAACTGACTGTCACAAGTAAATGCCCTACCTGCTCCGGAGCCTGCAGAGAGTACAGCACTGCAGGGGTTAACACAAGCTCACACTCAGCCAGCCCCCTTCCCAAACCACTCCTTACCTGAGACTCCGCCCCATGGGTATATAAGGTTGCCCCTCACCATTCCAGATGCTTCTCCCAGATGTTACTTGACTTGTACAAATAAACCTGTAAATAAAAGAGATTGATTGAATGACTTGCCTATGTCCATTATTGGGCCTGATCCAAAGATCCTATAACAAGATGGTAGCAGAGGATGGTTTAATGGCCCAATAAATCAAGGACATTCAAAGGAAACCCGATTGCATGCCTAAAGGATGGCAACACTACAAAAACAAAGTGGTGACAGCACAACAGGATCACCAGAGAGGGCAGAGGCCATGATCGATTCCAAGGCCAGCACGATGGAAGAAGGAAAGGAAACTGAGGAAGGAAGCAACCTAGACCCCGATGACCAAGAGGATGAAAGCCTGTGGCTCAACGTCCTGCAAATGCTGAAAGAGCGAGCTAACGACAAGAACCTCCTCGCGGACCTCCGAAGCTTCATACTGGACTGCGAGGTGGCAATAAGTGAGGCTGACCCGGACCTGGAGCTCGAAGAACTGGACTTGGTGAGTGGATCACCCCAAATTGACCCCACAGCGACCACTGAGCCCCATGGCCCCACGCAAAATTTCAAACGGCAGCCATCTTTGACCATGCGGCCGGCCAAAATGGCCGACTCCCAACCAATCAGAAGCCAGGATTTAAAATGGCCGGCGCACGAAAAATACTCAGACCTAAGTGACGGGGAAAGTGACTGGGGTGAGGGGCCAGGGTCCGATCCGGATCCCGAATGCCCCCCGACCGAGCGGCAAGTCGACAAGGCCATGAAGACCCTTGCTGCCGCTTTCGGCCCAGGCCTAAGGATCACCAGGGAGGAACCGAAGGGACCCAAGCGAACAGGGAGCCGGGGAGGAGGACACCGGAATGCCCACCCAGGGGATGCCGACATCACCGCCAGTGTGCCAACCCTCCTGCGCACCCCAGGAACACCGTGCCCTAGATCGACAAGGCCATGAACCCCGGAACGCAGAGACTGGAGCGGCTACTTACCATCATTGCCGGGCCTTCCAAGCCGCCTGGATCTCCACGCCGATGAGATTGCCGTGAGCCAGCCCTGCCAGAGACACCGCTGGACTCCCAAGGTCGAGACCGAGGCCTACCCGACCATGAGACACTTCTACCCGGGAGCAGCGATGAACAGGTCCTTCCACGACGACTACAGGGCCGAAATGGCCTTCGCGCATGCGCAGCTCCACCTAGAGGAAGAAAGAAGAAAAAAAACACAGAGAGGGCTTTTTAAACTCCCAGCAAGCGTCCCCATGCCGTATTGCTGTTATAAGCACCTGCAGAACCATGGACAGCAGCCTGCTGTAAGTAACTTAGCTAATAGTGCTGGGAACTTACCAAAGGACTTTCCAAAGTTGAGGATGGATGGGGGTAACATCTTAGAGTGGTCACAGCAGCTTCAGGTGGTGTTCCTAAAAGAAAATATGTCACACTTTATCAATGACCCCTCAGAAAAACCATGTACTTTAGAGTTGGACTGTATGCATCATAGGGCTTTTTACCTGTTAATATCTAGCATATCACCAACCATATACCATAGCATTGGCCACCACCTCACAGTGTCAGAGATCATACAAAAAATGTTTGGATTATTTTACAGTGAGAGTGTGGCCACCACCACCCAGATTTCTAAGGATTTTTTCTCTGCCAGACTTAGGCCAGGGACCCCCATAAGTGAACACCTGGTGTCCCTGAATGCCACCAGGGCCGAACTACACCTTAGGGGGGAGGTCATATCAGACCAGACCATGAAGAGTGTAATACTTAACTCTTTAGACCACACATGGGATAGTTTCATCGCACACCTGGATACAATTAGCTTAGGACATTTGTCCATCGAGAGGCTATCCAACAAACTGATAGCCGAAGATAATTTGAAAAGGAGCTGCCATAACACAGTTAGGGAACACAAACACATAAGGAAGGTAGCCTTCCAAGACAGGCAACATGACACAACTGAGTGCTACAACTGCGGATCTAGGGGGCACCAAAAGCGAGATTGTCCCAAGGGCTACAGAGAGAGAAGCAGACCAGAACACAGACTCAGACAGGCAGAGAGACACACTCCCGAAGACAGATACAGGCGCAGGGATTCCCCCAACCCACGGGACAGAAGGGGAATTAGGGACAGCTCCCATGACAGCAGGACAGGGTCACTATACGAGATAGGGGAACGCACACACTTAACATGTCAGGATAGGGAGGTCAACTCACGGCTCCTGGACTCTGGGGCCTCTAACCACACAATCTGTAACAGACAATTGCTCTCCTCTTTTACAGAGGAAAACTTCTTGATCAAGGTTGCCAACCAAAGTGAGGTTAAGGTAACTGGAAAGGGAGTAGTAATACTGCCGGGCATAGGAAAAATAGAGGAGGTACTGCTAGTCCCAGAGATACCCCACAACATTCTAGCCACATTAAAACTTAGTAAAGACTCGGGAATCAAAGTGACTTTCGCTGATGGGAAGGCACACATAAGTAAGGACGGAGAAAGCATAGGGAGGGTGTTAGTCAAACAGGGGTTGCCCTACCTAATATTCAATGAGAGCAACACCCCCAGCGTAAACACCAGCTCAGCCCCCATAAGCAGCGTGAACCCAGACAAAAATGAGGAGAGTCATGAAGGTGAGAGGGGGACACACAGCGAAGAAGACACTGCACAGGAAGCGAACGCAACCAAACACACACAGGGAAAGCTATCAATAGGCAGACCCATGCACGATGAATGTGCCCACCTGCTGCACCGAAAATTAGGACACGCTAATTTCCTCGTGATTCAAAAAATGTCCGATTGTACCGAGGGTGTCAAAATAAAGAATTGCGAAAACTACCTTGAGTGCTCGGTGTGCAAATGTTCAAAGTTAAAGGTCAAGCCCAGACCAAAGAAATCCTCATGCACTACCAGCCAAGCCTTCAACTTAGTACACATGGACTTGGTGGGGCCCCTAAGGCCATCCATCAAATACAAAAAGAGATACTTTCTCACCATCATAGACGACTATAGTCGCTACGGCTTCGTCTATACACTAAGGCAAAAGAGCGAAGCTTTCCAGAAATTTAAGGAGTTCTATAAAAGGATAGAGACTCAAAACAATACACAGATTAAACAAATCATGACAGATAGAGGGTCCGAATTCCTATCGAGGGAATTCTCCCATTGGCTCAAATCCAAGGGCGTGCTTCACTTTACGTTGACTCCGTTTTCGGCCTTCCAGAACGGTGTCGTTGAATGATGAAATTCCACCCTGCAGACCATGGTCAGGTGCGCACTAGAGCATGCAGGGATTGGCCAACACTTTTGGTCTGAGGTCTTAGTCTACTCCAATTACACGCTGAATAGGACCTGGTCCAGTGTAATAGATAAGACACCTTACGAACTCATGTATAATTAGAAACCACAAATAGCACACCTGGACGTGTTTGGGGTCACCGCTGATGTGCACATACCAAAGCAGCTGCGCAGGAAGGGGGACAAAATATCCAGAAGGTTAAGGTTTATGGGATATGAACCGGGCACCAAAGGGTTCAGGTTTGTAGACAATAATAACAAGTTTGTAGTATCTAGGATGGCAGTTTTCCATGAACAGGCCAACTGGTCCAGGATACACCTCAACGATGTACACTCTAGGCGGGAAACGAGACTAGACAACCGAGAACAAGATAAGCAAGGCGCGCTAGACAGCGTAGAAAGGGAGGAACCGAAACCCAAACACCAGGAGGTCAGGGTCAGAGAATGGAAAGGAGACCACCCCAAGATAAGTGTAGACTCACTGACACAAAAGGAAGCCAGATACCTACACGATAACGAACACACAACAGACAGGCCGGTTAGAACAACCAGAAACCAGTTACCCAAAAGATTTGATGACTACATAATGCACATACACACATCTCCCATCACATCCAACTCCTACGAAGAGGTGTTGAGACTGCCACACGAAGAGAGATCAAGGTGGGAGTCAGCCATGGCTAAGGAGATGGACAGTCTAAAAGAACTAGAAGTTTTCACCCCAACCGAGGTCCCAGAAGGAAAAAACACGATAGGTACCAAGTGGATCTTCAAGATCAAGAACCTAGAGGGGGGCAAAAACCTATACAAGGCCAGTTTAGTTGCTCAAGGTTTCGCCCAGAGGTTCCCGGAAGATTACACCGACACATACTCCCTTACCGTGAGAGCAGAAAGCGTCAAGAGCGCACTCGTAATTGCCTCCGTACTAGGGCTAGAGGTACACCAATTCGACGTGCAGACGGCCTACTTACATGCCAAGCTAGATAAGGAAATATATGTCAGAGCGCCGCACAGCAAAGAGACCAACAAAGGGGACACCTGGCTGCTGAACAAGAGCCTCTATGGACTGAAACAATCCGGTAAACGCTGGTACGAGTGCTTAGTCGGGGTATTGAATTCAATGGGATTTACTGCAACCACAGCCGACAACTGTTTCTTCACCAGAAGTGGAGAAGAATCCCCTGAATACATCCTAGTCTACGTGGACGTCATTCTATATATCAGCAAACACAAGGACAAGCGTGAAGCATTTGCCCACAGGTTGAACGCACACTTCACATTGAAATATTTAGGAAGAATAAACAGGTACTTAGGGGTGCAAATCGATAAAACACCCAAGGGGTTCCGGCTGTCTCAGAAAGAGAAAATAAATGAACTATTGCACAAGTGCAACACGGCAGATGCCAAAGGGTGTGAAACCCCCATGCAACCGGACTTCTTAAAGAATACACATGGCGAGTCCCTTGAATTCAAGGACAACACCCTTTACAGATCCACCATAGGCTCACTCCTGTACATCGCCAACTGGACAAGACCAGACATCACCCTGTCGGTTAATCTACTGTCCAGGCACGTAGGTAGACCCACAATATACCACTGGGACGCTGTAAAGAGAGTGCTGAGGTACCTAAAGTACAGCGCCGATGCCTGCCTGCTCCTAGAGCCAAGTACATCTAGCGGACAAGTCCTCACCTGCTACGCCAATGCTGATTGGGCCGGAGACACCAAAAGCAGGAAAAGCACCTCGGGGTATGTATTCTACCTAAACGATAGCCCAGTGTACTGGTACACGGGCAAACAAAATTTGGTAGCCACCTCGACCATGGAGGCGGAGTACATATGCCTATCCAAGGCTGCCAACAATCTTATATGGCTCGATGACCTGCTCACCAGCATCTGGGCCGATCCCACATATCCGATAACTATTCACGAAGACAACAGAGCTGCCATAGAAATATCCAAGGCCGATGCGGTGGGTCAAAGGTCCAGGCACATTGATATAAACCACAAGCATGTGAGGCAGCTCTCAAAAATCGGATTCATAAAAGCCGTCCACTGTGATGCAGAAGAACAGACTGCTGACATCCTAACGAAGCCACTACTAAGCAAACAACACTCATACCTGGTATCCAAATTATGCATCAGGCCTTATATTCCCCACGAGGAACCCAACTCACAATCACACGCTAGGCATTTAGAGGGGGATTTGTCACAAGTAAATGCCCTACCTGCTCCAGAGCCTGCAGAGAGTACAGCACTGCAGGGGTTAACACAAGCTCACACGCAGCTAGCCCCCCTTCCCAAACCACTCCTTACCTGAGACTCCGCCCCATGGGTATATAAGGTTGCCCCTCACCATTCCAGATGCTTCTCCCAGATGTTACTTGACTTGTACGGATAAACCTGTAAATAAAAGAGATTGATTGAATGACTTGCCTATGTCCATTATTGGGCCTGATCCAAAGATCCTGTAACACTGACAAAGACAGATTGTAATTCAGAGTGGCTGGAGCAATTCCAATTGAATGCCTGCAAGATGAGCATGCTGATTCCCCGCCCCCCCCCGCCCCCTTTTTTTGCAGGTTTTCTTTTCACTAACAGTTGTTAATAGCTCCAGGTTAAACCGTATAATGTTATTTACAGTTTATTGACATGTTATTCCTGATATAAAAACATGCAATTTCCCTTATGAAAATAAAATTTGATTTAAGATGAAAATATAAAATGCTTTCAATTTTTCACTTTGGCTCCAAAAATTCAACAATTTTTAATATAAGCATATCATCTTATATTTGGCACTAAAATGTCTATGTCAATTGGGACAGTACAGGCATAGTCCCTGACTTATTATCATAATTGATACCACACCGTAAGTCATGACAGTTGTTAAACAAGTCACCATGTGACTATGACCAATTTTATCAACCTTTTTTAAAAATGAACGCCACAATCATTAAGCAAACCCATTTTTCACTGTGGGGCATTTTTTGCCAGAAACTGGAAATGAACATTAGTTTCTAGCAAAAGTGTAAATCACATGATTTACATTTGACCACAGGATGTTGCAAACAGACATAAATATGGACTGGTTGCCAGGCATCCAAAATGCAGTCACATGCCTGTGGGGGCCTGCCCGTCAGAACATCACATACAAATTATAAGTATCTTTTTCAGGGTCCCTTGTAACTCTGAATAGTCGTTAAGCAACTAAGTCAAAGACTACCTGTATATTACTTTTATTTAAATTAATTAAATTTAGAGGCCATCTGACTCATGATTATACCGCCCACTCAAACCATACATATTTCTATCCATCCAAGTAAGCAAAATATTATAATCATAAATAGTTGGGTGGATAACAAGAGCACCAACCCCCAAATCCGGGAGACAGGTCCCAATGGATGCACAGAAGACAAAGAGCCAGGACTGTTGAAGACCTCCCAATCTCCAAGGTGGCCTCTAGATCAGCATGCTGGCTGGGGAATTCTGGGAGTTGAAGTTCTTAAAGTTGTCAAGATGAAGAAACAGTGGTCCAGATCAGAGGTGGTATTCAGCCGGTTCAGACCAGTTCGGGCAAACCAGTAGCGCCAACTATCAGTTGGCCCCGCCCACCTGCCCCCGCTCTATCCTGTCCTTTATTTTCTGCTTTGTAGTTCATCTCAGTTGCGCGGCACAGCTGATTTCCCCTCCTCTTGTTGCTGACTTGGAAGGTAAACATGCTCCATTTTCAGCACTGCGCACAAGTTCCTTAGGTGCTCAAAGTGTGTGCTCACCGAACGGGTTGTTAAACCTGCAGCATCCCACCACTGGTCCAGATAAATAAAGAGCTCAACTTAGTACTACGATATCATTCTATCTACCTTTTGTTCTCTTTCAGGGCTTCTCTCCAAGTTCACCACTCCCAGGCAAAGAGCATCTCAGGAGTCCAAGTCCATGTTTTCATCCAACTGAGCAAAAAAATCTGGGAAATGTGGGGGGGGGGGGGGGGGAGCAGAGGACCAGATGAACATATCACAGAATATCAGTTGGTATCAAGGGTTGCCTGGCCACCAGCTGCCTTGTGTTCAGCATTGCCTTCACCGAAACATCACTCTCGCCTTGCCAGCTCTGTTTCTTTTTTTTTTATTGAAAAGTTTTACAAAAAAAAAGAATTCCCCCCTATTCCCCCCACCCTTTCCCTCCCCTCCCCCACCCCCGAGACTTCACAGAGCAAAATACAGGGTACTTCAATTAACAATCATAAGCTAAATTAACCTATCTATCCTCAGACTGCTAAATCCCCCCCTGAAACCTTAACTCCACTATAGATAACATAATACTTCTAATACTTAATGTTCATTCATAAGCTATTTGATATTTTCTTGTCTGATACTTATTTTGAATATAATCAATCCATCTTCTCCATTCCGATACGTATCTTTCTTGTGTATAGTCCTTCAAATACGCTGAGATTTTCGCCATTTCTGCTAAATTCGTTACTTTCAGTATTCACTCTTCAATAGTAGGCAAAAAGTCCTTCTTCCAGTATTGCGCTACCAACAGCCTTGCTGCTGATATTAAGTTCAAAATCAATTTAGTCTCTAATACTGTACAATCCAAGTGGTAGGGGAGGTGACTTGCTCTCTCTCGCCCTCCCCGAGCCTCATTGTGCTTGCATCATACCTCTCCACTCAAACACCCTCCTGCACCTTCGTCCATGCAACAGCAGCCACCTCTGTGCCTCCCCTACCACTTGAGCTCCCACACATGCACACACTCTCCCACTCAGCAACAGTTATCTCAAGCAACCCTCCATGGCCACCAATGCACCCCTTGCTCCCTCTCCCACCCAGCAGCAAGTTATCTTCCTGCCTGCCAACCAGTTTGTAAGCCATCCAAGACTTGCAACTTCCTGCTGCCTTCCCCATTGACTTTAGTTGTTGGATGCTGGCAGTAAGCTGCAAAGAGGTGGAACGACTTTCCTCCAGGAGTTGTGGGTGCTCCAACGCTGGACGTTTTTAAGAAGAGATTGGACAACAATTTGTCTGAAATGGTATAGGGTCTCCTGCCTGAGCAGGGGGTTGGTCTAGAAGACCTCCAAAGTTCCCTTCCAACTCTGTGAGTCTGTCTTCTGTAATGTGCTGGTCAGGTTCTTGCTTTAATAATCTATGATCCTTGCTTAATGACAGGGACTGTAGGGATTGCCAGCACAAAGTGATGTGGTTACATGACATCATTCTTTATGATTGCGACCTTAGCGATAGAAATTCCCGTCCCGTGTGCCATTATTACTTGAGAGCTACTTGTAATTATTACAGAGAAGACCTTCTTGATCAGTAGCCTGCAGAGTGTGCCCTCCCCAGAGCAGTTCACCTGGGATTTTCTTTATATTAATTTTTGACAGCAGACCTTATAATGTTTTGAAGTCCTTTAAAAAAAAAAAGAAGACAGTGTATAGCTTTCAGATATGCTGAAAAATAATTGTATTAGTCTCCACAGGAATTTTTTATGGTACAGTTATTATTTTATGATTTTGTATTTTATTATTTAATGTTGTGAGCCTCCCAAAGAACAGAGTAATTGAATTACTTATATAAACACCATAAATAAAATAAAGACAAGAGATTTTTATTTTATTTAATTTTTTTACTATAGTTGAAGTGAAATTTGAGTCTTGGGCAAAACTGGGCTTTGATCCTGTATTTGCTACCTTCTAATTCTCACCTCACATAAGTAGTATAACTTCACTGTTGTAATCATCTAATTATATGTTATTACCTATAGCAGAGAGGTAAACAACTTGGAAATATTGTGGATATTCACTCCCAACAGTCCTAGTTAACATGGCCAATGGCAAAGATTAGTGGGTGGTATATCACTTCTGCCTGTCTACCACTTGGTTGGGAAAGGTTGCATATTGGTCAGACAGGTTAGGGCAGTGATGGTGAACCTATGACAAACATGTCATACGTAACACACTACCTCATTTCTGGTGACAGACCAGGCCTCTGGACACTCTGGATGTTGTGCAGGAGAGCCCTGTCTCATGCAGCCTCTGAGGCCTCCAAAAATTGTGTGAAAAGTTGTGTGAGAATTGGGCATGCTTTCCCGCTCTCTTCAGAGGCTGCAAGACCACGCAAGAGCATTCTCCGAAGTTTCCAGGTCTCGTGTGACCTGAAACTGCCTTGGGTAAACATTTCTAAAATATTTACAATTCTTTAAATATTGATTAATTGATTTATTAAAAAATAAATTTAAATAATTTCATTTAATTGATTACACTTGGTTATAAGTTGTTTCTCATTTGTCCAGGGGGAGGGGGGAGTGGTAACATGCTAGCAGAATCAAGGTAGGCATTTTCTGAATTTTGGACACTCCGAAACCGAAAGGTTAACCATCACCAGGTTATTAAAGCTTGAAGATACCGATTCAACTTACTACTTGGAGAAGATTCCCCCACCCACTTCAAAATCATGTTGATTCTCAAAACTCCTCAATAGGATGTATTTGCATAACAACTTAGTTTATGAGGTAAATGGAAATGATAGACACATTTATCCTGCTTTGCTACTTTAAAAGCACTCAAAGCTGGAGAGAGAGCGAGGGAAAACAGTTTGTAAACTGGAGAGGTCATTGCCTTTATTTCCCCCACGTCGTCCACCTATAGATTTGAAGTACTCCTTCAAAGCATTCCCAAAGGAGGAAGTTAATTGTAAAACACAGCAGTCCTCCAGATATTGAGGAAAGTTCTTTGGGATTTTTTTTTTTAAAGTTAAATTCATTTCTTGTGTGACATTCTTTCTTTTTAACAGAAAATTCCAGTACATTTTTTTTTAAAAAAAGGATTAAAAGTATAGGAACAAAAGCAGAGGGATGAGAGAAGGGGGTAAGTGGATTGAAACAACAGGAGAGAATGGCTACCACTGGTAATGATGCCTCTCTGCTGGTTCTAGTAACAGAATTTCTCAAAATTGAAATAAAAAGAAGAGGCTAATATTGTACTTATTACCAAGTAACAGCTTTTCAGAGGCATTTAATTGGCCATATAATGGTGGGCTATATAGATCTTTGCCTCTGAAGCAGTGTGGCTTTTCTATTGCTCTGCAGTAGCTTAAGGAAGAACAGCCTAAAAGAAAAAAGAGGAAGATTGGGGGATAGAGATGGTAGGTCCTTACTGTTTATGAGTGCTTGATTTTGAGATGATCTAAAATGGAATCAACAGAAAACAATGACTAAGTCTGTCTTTTGTATAAGGTAGACCTCAGTTGAGCATCAAAGAATTGAGGCCTTTGAACTATGGTGCTGGAGAAGACTCCTGTGAGTCCCTTGGACTGCAAGGCGATCAAGTCAGTCCTAGAGGAGATCAACCCTGACTGCTCTTTAGAAGGCCAGATCCTGAAGATGAAATTCAAAGAGCCTTGATAGTACAGTGGTCTACGCACCCTGTTATTAACACAGCTGCCTGCAATTACTGCAGGGTTCGAATCTCGCCAAGGCTCAAGGTTGACTCAGCCTTCCATCCTTTCTAAGGTAGGTGAAATGAGGACCCAGTTTGTGGGGGCAATAAGCTGACTTTGTATAAAATATACAAAAGTATGAAGGCTATTGCTTAGCACATTGTAAGCCGCCCTGAGTCTCCGGAGAAGGGCAGCATATACATCAAATTTTAAAAAAATAAAAAAAAAATAAAAATAAAATACTTTGGCCACCTAATGAGAAAGAAGGACTCATTGGAGAAGAGCCTAATGCTAGGAAAGATTGAGGGCAAAAGAAGAATGGGACGACAGAGAATGAGGTGGCTGGATGGAGTCACTGAAGAAGTAGGCATGAGCTTAAATGGTCTCCAGGGGATGATAAAGGACAGGAAGGCCTGGAGGAACATTGTCTATGGTGTTGCGATAGGTCGGACATGACCTTGCAACTAACAACAACAAACAACAAGACCTCAGCTTCTGACCACAACTGAGCCCAAAATTTCTGTTGTTAAATGAGGCGCTTGTCAAGTGGGTTTTGCCCTATTTTATGATTTTTCTTGCTACGGTTGTTAAGTGAATCACTGCCTAAGTGATAAGTTAGTAACCCGGTTGTTAAATGACTTCCCCGTTGACTTTGCTTGTGAGAAGGTTGCCAAAGGGGATTAATCACATGACTTTGGGACACAGCAACGGTCATACTAAATATGAACCAGTTGGCAAGCATCTGAGTTTTGATCGCATGATCATGGGGAGGCTGCAAAGGTCATAACTGTGAAAAATGGTCTTAAGTCACTTTTTTCAGTGCCGTTAAAAGTCAATAAACAAACTGTTGTAAGTCGCTGTCTACCTGTAATAGACAATGTCGTCTTGTGAAACACCTTCTGATCCCCTACGTTTGAAAACTGTTTTGCAAATTTTGTTCAGAAGTATTGGAGTCAATGCCATACAAATCAACCCGCAATATCTTTTAAAATAAACTCTCCTGTCAAGCGGAGATAAGTAGAGAAGGTTTTTGTGACACTTTAATTAAAAAGAGTGTTACCTGAGGGGCTCTCTCTCCATGGTTGCATCTACCCATCCAATCAGATTGGGCAGTAGACCCAGTTATGGATTCTATCCACTAAATAGTGCCATCTGACGAGGCTCAGGAAGAGAGCCTTTCCTGATGTGGTACCCATTCTTTGGCATACCATCCACCCAGAACTCAGGCTGACCCCCAACTCTACTAGCCTTTTGAACTCTCTAAAGATATAGCTTGCCATCAAGGTAGGATAGGAGATCCGGTTGTGATGGGGAGCCTGTCCAATGGTTGGAATAAATGATTTGTACTCTGCTGCTGATTATATTCGTGTTTGTAATACATTTTTTTTCTAATGGTTTTTAGCATGTATGCTGTTCCCATTTGTATTCTGTTTATTGTCTGCTGACATTTTAAATTATGTATGTAATGTGTAAATTAAATACAGAAATAAATAAAAACTGCTGATCGTGTTTTAAAACCAGGATGAAGGGAACACTGTATGACAAGCTCTACTTCTCTGCCTGGTGAGTTGATTAATATTGTACTTCTGGAACAAATTCAGAAAATGTTTTGCTGGAAAAAGGGGACAACTGGAGCTTTGGGGGGGGGGGATTATTCAATTGATTCCATTTTGAACTTTCTATAATTCAGAAAGTTTTTCAGATGTGATCTGTTTTGGAAAAAGACAAAACAGTGGCCAGTTATATTCTTTTCTCTTCCATCCAGCAGCATCCATGGTGATCTTCACAAAAGGCAAGGTAAGCGCTCTTGGCAGCACAACTGCCAAAACTCTACTCCTTTTGATTGTCAACATTGCACACATGTATACAAGGTGGGATTTAATAATGCTGCTGCAACTGCCTCCTAAACTTTTGGGACTCCACTCTGCCTCTGTGGCCTGCTCACCATGGCCAACTTGCCATGGCCAACTTGCCACAGGACACCAAGGCCAACTCACTGCAGGGCAAGAGTTACACTAATATCAAAGAAATCATGGCATACAATCATTAAAGAAGGGATGCAAAAACAGGGGAAAATGAAATGTGAATGACAAAAACAAAAATATTTTTTAATTTGTTTTAAAGAATTAAATTGAATTGTTAAATTGGCCTGCGGCAAGTTGTCCCACGGTGAGTTGGCTGAAGCAAATTGGCCATGGCAAGTTGGCCATGTGAATTGGCCATGGTGAATTGGCTGAAGTGAGCTGGCCATGGTGAGTTGGCCCATTCTGCCTATGGATGCTGCTGTTTCCACCCTCAAGAATTCTTGGTTTACCCTTGAACATACAAAAGGAAATATTTCTTTTTTAGCTGTTAAATGAAACCGAAGCAGAATGGTCCATGTTACTTTGAGACACTCCTAGTTCACATTTTCCTTCTCCTAGTTTTGACTTCTTTGCCTATGGCCCATTTCTAGAAAACATATCTCAAGATTTCATTCATTCCATTGCTTTAGGGTTACTCTAAACTCCTTTCTCCCCACCTAGCTCATTCCCTTTTCTTTAAAGCCAGCAATTCTCCTCTTTTGATCTTGTTCTTTCTTAGAACAAACATTCAGATTTCTGAATCTTTTTATAGCGCCTGCTCAAGAGAATCAGCTTCAGGGAACTTAGTAGCCCTTACATTGCTCCAGACATGCCTTCCATTTAATCTTTTTGTTGTCGTTTTTTGTGCTGAGAATACCAGTTTTGAAAAAGTCTTTGTCATCAGATTTCTTAGAATCCCATTGAGTATATTCCTTCCTATAGTGAGGTATTTCTGTTCACCTGCAAGTATAATGCATATAGCCAAGAGCCGTAAAAAGACAAATCAAAATCTACGTCATTATCTCATTTGCATGTTGTTCATATGAGTAATTTAAGAGCCTAACCTGAACTTTATGAATTCATTTATTTAAATGTATGCAAATGTATTTACTCAGCAAGTTAATTCATTTAGCAGCTAAAGATATTATTATATATGCAACAATATGAAATCACAGCTGCCAGTTGTTTAGTTGTTGTTGGCCTTCATATGGATTGAGTTCTTCCAATGAATCTAAGGACTCATAATGTATCAGTGTAGTATATGTGTGGATCCAAGCAATGTGGCCTTTTGGAATTGACAAAATTCCAAAATTATGCGGATGATTGGTCATATTGTCAGCTAGATGTTTAGACAGGATTTGCCATTTTTATCCATCAATTGACTCTTTCCCAAGATGTTATATGCTAGCTTCAGTGTATCTGTTTCACTGTCCTTCAGATATTCTTCTAATGTCCTTTTTACTTTATCCTTACTAAGTAGTGTCTGTGAACATTGCTGCATGGATGAAAGGCATGATTCATTGTCATTATTTTTCTAATCTTCCTATCCAGAGCTTTTAGTTCTGCTTGAGACCAATCCATTATTCCAACTGTGTATCTAATGACTGGAATTGTCCAGGTGTTTATTGCCTGGATGGTATTTACTTCCATGAGTTTGGACTTTAAGATCTTCATTTTCTTGATGTATTCACTTCTAACTTTCTTCTTGACCTCAGTGTGTTTGATGTTGTCAGCCTGAAGGATGCCCAGGTATTTGTAATGATCGTTTTCATTCAGACTCTCAATGTTATTTCCATAAGACATCTTGATTCCTTCAGTTTTCACTATTTCCCCCCTTTTGATAGTAAGGGTGGCACATTTGTCCAGGGACAGTTTTGAGCAGCGATTCTATTTCAGATGGTATCTTTTCATGCAGCTTCAGATCATCCGTATAAAGGAGGTGGGATAGCCTGGTAGTTGTTTTTGATGTTTGATAGCCATCCTGGCTTGTTCAGTATTGTTGACAGAGGGATTAGTGCAATAAGCAGCAGTAGTGGTGATAGTGAGTCTTTTTGAAAGATTCCTCTTGGGAAAGTAACCTCTCCAGGTTGATCACTACTGACCAACAGCTATTGACCAGCAAAGATTCTGGGTGTTCTACTGTCTCCTGTTATTTCTTGATTATCCAATCGTGTGTCAGGGAGTCAAATACCTTCTTTTATAATCAATCCATGTTACATTGAAGTTGGGCTTCATTCTCCTGAGAGGTTTTCAAAAACATCTTGCCAATTAGGAGCTGATTTTTTTGTTGTTGTTGTTCCTCTTCTGTTTGAGCAATTTCCTTTCTGCTTAGGTGGGGACAGCCTGTTTTCAAGTAGATGCTGTTGGATTGCATCAGCTCCCACACCAGTTAGCAATTTGAAAGTGGTTGGTAAGCAGATTGGTAAGCAATTGGCCTGGAATTTCCTGGTGCTGCCCTTTTGCTGGATATTGTGTTCTCAGGTAAGGAGATGCCAACCAATCTTCAATTTCACCTCCTCCCATTGCAAGGAGGTGAAATTGGTTGGTAACCACCAACAATGTGGTTACATTGTTGACTACAAGTGTGCATAGATCAGCAAAATGTTTCAACCAAAAGCCATGCAATTTATCTTCTTGGTTTTTCTTGACCTTTTCTCCACAATTTCTGCTGTTATTACAAATTCTTTCATTCCTCCTCCTCCTCCTCCTCCTCCTCCTCCTCCTCCTCCTCCTCCTCCTCCTAAGCTGCCTCATTGTAGTATTTCTTTGTTGTCCCATTGCTAAGACAACAACTACACTGTTTTTTTTTTTTCTTTCTCAGGAGTTCACTGGTTGTGTTGCCATTCAGTATAATATTTTCACATTTTGATAATCGGCTTTTTCTCCCCATTTCTTATCTGTTGAGGCAAGCACCAGTTTATTTGAAAAAGCAGGGGAGAAATCATAATCTTTTATCATCTTTAGTGTTCAGAACAAAAAGCTGTTTCTTCTGAACACATATGAGACTATGACATGGCTAAGAATGGGAGTCCATCAAGGAATGAAGGAAAATCTTGGATTCAGAGAGATCCATTTTTTATTCATTTAGTTGGGTGGAGGAAAGAGGAGTTATTTGATAGGCCTTCCTATTAATATTAAGGGAACTTTTGTTTTTTCTATAATGCAGACTCTTACAAATAGTATATACGGAATACAAATCTGTACCTTAGAATATTTCAGTGAACTTCATACCATCACAATGTCACTTTGCACAAAAAACCTGTACTTTTTCCCCCCTAAAGAAAGCATTGTCAAATGGTTGTTATTAGAGGATTACCTGATAAGTAAGTGGACTCCTTTAATTGTCACTTGGAGCACATTATCAGCTAGGGAACCTAATTAATTTGATTCCATGTACTGCATGAGCTCAACTTATGAAAACATTCAGGAGTGTTAATCTGTAGCAGCAAATACAGTAAAGTGTCTTGTGACACCTCAGGGGCTATCAGATTTTACTGTGAAGAACTGTACAGTTTTAATGCCATCATAAATATGCTGGTCTTCCAGGTGGCACACGTGTCTTTGCCGATTCACCCTTGTTAAACTTTACACATAATGAGGAACATTCACAAATTTTTATACCTCTAACTTAATATTTCTCCTCGCCTCTTTTGTTCCCCGTTTACCTTTTTTTTTCTCCTCCAAGTGATTTAGAGATAACTGGAAGAATGGAAGCTAGGAAAGAAGAGCTGCCCCCAAGGGTCATGCATTCACATTTCAACCAGTTCCTAACAATAGCACTAGAGCAGAAGTGTTTGATCAGGCAGAATCCTCTGAGAGAACTTTTCCCCACTCAGATCTCTGACAAACAGGAGCTGGAGTTGTCAAGCCCTTCATGCTACTGCAATTAAACTAATGACAATGTGGAAGGCTGAAATGTTCAGCGTTTGGCAGCAGAAAGAGCATTCCCCCCCCAGCAAGTCTTAAAACTAAATCACAGCTTGGCTGGAGGGGTAGCAAGTCCAGTGAGAACCAAATCCTTTTGACCTGCTCTCTTCAGGGCTGCACAGACCCTGACGTCTCTCTGTCTTTGTTAGTCTTCCAGGGCTACCAGATGGCTACTGGTTGGCATCAAAGAGTGTCAGCTTTCAGTATCACTTTTTTGCCCTCTGGCAGATTTTAGGATTTCAGTGGCCAATGGTGGCTTTGTAGAATATTCTTTATATCTATCTATACCTTTGTCTCTCTCTCTCTCTCTCTCTCTCTCTCTCTCTCTCTCTCTCTCTCTCTCTCTCCATCCATCCATCTATTCACCTAACCTATCTCTATCTATCTATCTATCTATCTATCTATCTATCTATCTATCTATCATCTATCTATCTGCATACTCTCTCTCTCTCTCTCTCTCTCTCTCTCTCCATCCATCCATCTATTCACCTAACCTATCTCTATCTATCTATCTATCTATCTATCTATCTATCTATCTATCATCTATCTATCTGCATACTCTCTCTCTCTCCATCCATCCATCTATTCACCTAACCTATATCTATCTATCTATCTATCTATCTATCTATCTATCTATCTATCATCTATCTATCTGCATACTCTCTCTATACACACACACACACACACACACACACACACACATTTGCTGATAAAGAAATAAAGGGAGACTAGTATAGATCTATTTCAAGCTATTTAGCTCTCATCAGCTAGCCATACCCTTACTTGGATTCAAACTTGGGCTGCCTGCATATTAGGCAGTTGTATTAACCTCTGAGCCACAAGTTCTCCTCCCTTTATCAGCTTGAGCCAGGGGAGAGATTATGTGTTTTTCTGTCGAAGCACCTGGTTTACCCCAATATGGGAGGGAGCATACTGCTTCCCTTTCGCCGAGTAAGGGTATGGCTAACTGATGAGAGCTAAATAGCTTGAAATAGATCTATACTAGTCTCCCTTTATTTTTTTATCAGCAAATATAAATTTGGTATAAAATGGTTTGTTGTGAATGCGACTGCTTAAGGGCTTCTGGATTGGAGCTGAAAAACGAAAGGGAAGCAGTATACTCCCTCCCATATTGGGGTAGACCAGGTACTTCAACAAAAAAACAATATATAATGCAGTGAGTCATGAGACAGTCAATACGGACATGTTCCAGTTTATGCACTGAGTACCAGACAAACGATGAGTACTGGGACAAAATTTCCGCATCAAAATGCATTGAGGATCAAATTTGATATATTTCAAAGCATACCAAACTACCACTGGGTGTGTGCGCACATGTGTGGATACACACACACACATACTTCTAAATGCATTCTTATCTTATTTTTACATTTTTGTACAGAACTTTCCTTATTGCACATTTTATGCAAGCTTTGAAAGGCATATCACATCATCACAAGTAGTATGACATTTGAACGAAACCTATCTTCTGATCACTATGAAAGTCTGGGAAGAATGAAAAAAGACCAATTTTCATGTTTAAAAGCAAAACAGGAGGTTGGGGAAGTACGAGTTTTTGAAAGCCAAGTAATTTGAGCTTCAGTCATTTGATACTTGCATTGTGACATCATGACATAGGTTTTGTCATTTTGGTGGCAGTGGAGTTATTCATGGATGCCTATGATTAGTTTATTTTAAAAAATAGACTTTATCAAAAAATTCTGACATCCCTAGATGGCACATTGCACATTCCTAAGTTCTGAAGACTGGCTGCCACTAAACAGCATTAAAAACGAAAACATCATTAAAGGGGACTAATGGCCATGAGCTCTAATGACTAAAACAAAGCTTGTTTGCTCAGAGACATTGCACTGATTGAAGGTTAGAATTGGGAGAAAGCTATTGCCTTCAAAATCCAGGTGGTCAATTTCCTAGAAATTCCATGTTGGGCAAAGTGGCATACAGGTGATGGGATAAATGACCTTTTACTCTGATTCTAGTAAGGGTCTTCCCATGTTCTTATTCTAAAGGTCACTTCTTAGTTTTGACCAACAGAACTAGACTGAACAATATTGATAGACGGTTGTTTCAAAAAATCCCGTTTTATCAGTCTGTTATTACTGATGCATGCCTATTTAAACTATATGGCACAGCATGCCATGGTAGAGGATACCATGGTGGTGCAGTGGTTAGAGATCAGTAAAATGAGGAGCCAGATTATTGGGGAAAATATGTTGACTCTGTAAACTGCTTAGAGAGCACAGTAAAGCACATGAAATAGTATATAAGTCTTAAGTGCTATTGCTATACACATTGCATCAAACTGAAGTCCAAGTAGTGGAGTGGAAACATTGTAAGGCAATGTTTGAAATAATTCTAGTGATTGAATCAATAATAATATAATTGGCTGGTCGCAAGTTCCATGCCTAAAGCTAGTTTTTTTGTTTTTAAATCCATACATTTTGTTGCTTCTGGTGTGAAGAGGCCATCAATGTTCCCAATTCCATCCCAAGTTCTGTATGCCGAAGCCCATCTCATGTTCCAGTTCTTCTGACCAAATTGTGGGAAGAAATTGTACCGTTGCTATTTGGAGAAAGCATCGGAATGCTTATTCTATTAAAGCTAAGCTTCAAATTAAAGCTAATTTCACTTGTGCCTTTAAAAAGGGTTTTATGAGTTTGTTTCCAAAAAGAGAGCCAAAAATGTGGTGCCGTGCATTACAAATGGATGATAAGGACCAATTCAAATATTCACTTGAAGCTTGCACTAATTGCATTGTACACACTTCAGGGCAGAAGTGCACACTTGGGAGAAGGGTGAGGGGGGGGGGGAAACAGTGAATGATGAGTAGCAGGGAAGTATTTCTACAGAATGTGCCTTTTAAAAATAAAAACCCTCTTTTTTCAATTCTTTTTTTAAAAAAAATATTTACTTTGATTTTTCTTTAACATAACACAAAGTTCATAGAAATCTAGGACTGCTGTACTGTTTCATGTAGGCAAGATCAAGGCATGGCAGGGGGTACTATAATATTTCCCTCCATCCAAGGGTGTCATATATGAAAGGTGCATGCATGGCACTGTCTCTCCGAGAGCTAGCTTCTATCAAATCAAGTCATTCTCCATCTATGTCTGGCAGTTTCCAGGAGAGAGATTTCCCATCATTTGCTCCCTGATCTTTAAGGAAGGTGCAAATGAACTGAATTTAAGATTTTCTATTATCAAAAAGCACATGTTCTATCATCAAGCTATAGCTCTCTCCTGTAATAAATCCATACCCTGTCGCAGTGGTAGGATTCAAGTAATTTAACAACCGGTTCTCTGCCCTAATCATTTCTTCCAACAACTAGTTTGCCAAACCGCTCAGAAAGTTAACAAGGTTCTCCTGAAGTGATGAGAACTGGCTGAATCCCACCACTGCCCTGTCGGTTGCTTGAAGCTCTCTGAACTTGGTGGTTTTCTTGCACGTTTCATTACCAAATTAGGTAACATCATCAGTGAGCAGTGATGATGTTATCTAATTTGGTAATGAAACATCTGCAAGGAAACCACAAAGCTCAGAGACACCAAGGTCCCCGTAGTTCAATCCCCATAATTCAATGTCCCCATAGTTCAAATATTCTCTTCTATCAATGCCCATGGACCTATGACTACATTCCGTCATTCTTCAGGATTATTCTAAACACCTCAGTATGCGGTTGAAAGTGTTTCAAAGATTCTTCCAACCACCTTTTGAACCTGTGGAGTTGGGACAATGGGATCAAATCAGATATTGAATTGATATAATGTAGCTTATAAAAACTGGAATCATTTCCTCAGGTACTTAACTGGTATTAAAGAATGCTTCTGAATATTAACACACAGGGGGACAAATAAAGCTTTGCAATATTTATTTGCTATTACAAGGTATCTTTTGGCCTGACAAAAACCATATATATATATATATATATATATATATATATATATATATATATATCCAAGTGTGTGTGTGTGTGCGCGCGCGCACACACACACACACACACACACACACACACACACACACACTGTGGGAAAGTGTTCCGTCCTCCAAAACACGGAGGTCTCAATAGAAGTTGCAAATTCTGGATATGAGCACTTTGTCTACCCTTGTAGCTCATTGCTTGTGGAACTTAATGGGGCATTTGATGTCCTCATTAGCAAAGAGACAGACTCATTTGTGCCTGCTGCTTAAGACAGTTTCTAAGTGTCTCTTAGGCAAGGTTGGCAGAATTTTCAATATATTTCCTTCTCTTGATTATACCTACAAAAGAGCAACAAATACTAAACCTTTCACTACTGGCCCCTGTTGACTGTTGCTTCTCTGCTGGCTTTCTGCAATTTCAAAGTCCTCTTTGTCTGGAAAGACATGATTCATTGACAACTGGCCAAATTAAGTTGCCACCTTTCTGGTTGGCCAGTTAAACTGGATGGAATTAAATTTCTTTAGATGTCAATTAACTGACTTTTTTAGCCAGTCAATCCAAGAAACCTCCCAAAGAATGTTATATAAAGGGATTACGAATAGAGCAAATGCTTTAATGATATGTGCTGTTGGTTTTAGTTAATGCATGCCTGTGTCACAGCAGGTACCATCCGATAAAAGATGGGCGAGTGAAAAAGATACAAATCTTAAGTGGCATTTCCCATACAATTGGCAATATTTTTATTAAATATTGTTTAATTTAATGTTGTGCTAACTGGCTAATTCGGCATGAAATTTAATCAATGAGAAAGACAGATGTAGTATCTTATTTCTTCAGCAGTATTCCAGAAGTAACAAGAGGTCATTATGACTAATAACAAGCGATAGCCTTGTCTTCTATGAATTTATTTAATCCTCTTGAAAAGCCATTAAAATAGGTGGATCCCAATTATAGTGATTTCCGGTTTTACTATGATCTATCTTTTTGTCTCCCCTGTGAATATCCTACTATACATTCACTGAGTGATGATTGGATTCTAACATTATCAGAGAGAGGCAGAAATTTTTTCATGCATCATGCATTGCTTTACCTATCTCTGTCATATCTCTTTACTCATTTTATTCCCTGAGCAAAAGAGTCCATAGCATTATTTTTTCTTATGGAAAATTTCTCCTTGATTATTTGATTGCCTTTTTATGAAACATATCCAGCTCAGTGGTATCTTTTCTGAGTCACCCTGCTCAGAATCATCATTTGCTTTTGTTTCTGTTTTTAAGTAAAGGCAAACATTCTCAACAATTTTCAATTTTTTTCTAAATAAACCATAACATCTTAGTTACTACTTCTAAATAACTGCAAATTGGATACATATTTATTTTGAATTATATAACACAACCCTCTTTTCTGGCCAGCTCAGATTCTAACAGAGTAGATATAATATCTTGCTTATATTGTACCAATAGAAGAAAGTAAGAGAGAGCTCAGGATTGAACTGAGGGATCCTTGTTGCTCTCTGAGCTTGGTTGTTTTGTTTTTGTTTTTTGCAGAGATTTCATTACCAAACTAGGTAACATCATCAATGCTAGTAGGAAGTGGGGTTAGCTCTTATTTTATATACTAGTAGCTTGCCCTGTCAGTGTTAGTGGAATTGGTCTTGGTGGTTCCTTGATTGGCTGTTGCTTACAGTTAGCTTCTTTGTCTGAGTTGATAGTTCTTTATTTGGGGTTTGATTACTTATATTGAACTACATTTTGTCATTTAATGCTAATTATCTGAAATTCTTTATTCAGAATGAATTTTATGCATAACAGGGAAACTGGAGCTCTATCAAGGTTCCATGGCTTCTCAAGTGGCTAAGCTGAAAATAGCCCTGCTGATAGGGCTGTCTTGGTGGCTGTCCATGGTCCTGAAACTTCTGAGTCTTTGAGGCTCTCTGAAGTTGACTGTTTGCTTGCAGACTTTTTTTAAAAAATGAAATGTCTGCAAACTGTCCAAGCTCAGAGCACCAGTTCATCCCTAAGCTATATATATTCTCTTCTTTTGCAGTGTTATCCAGATATACTGGATAACAGATATAGTCTCAGATATAGTACTCCAATGACAAAGAAGAAAGAAGAATAAACAGTCTGGCAAGGATGCTTTCCCTGTCTCACCCTGAAATGGGAGTAGATGTGGGCCTGTGGAAGCATTTTCAATTAAAGAGTACCCATCTGCTCATATCCTTGGAGGGTCTTCAAAGGTCCCTGTGTAAAGTTGTGTTTTATACAGATCACCAGATTGCCAAGGCTCAAGCAAAATCTCCAGGGACTTTAAAAAGAAACCCCAGCTGTCTGAGGGGATGCGAGCTACAGGATGACATAATTCTGGCAGGCATGAAGGGTGGATAGACTAGTGAAGGTTCCTGCTCTCTTTGCTGCTTCTGTTTCATACTTCAGTTTTAACTGTAGAGCCATGGGATTACTATATTGAGTTTGTTACACCATTTGATTGAATTGAAGTCTAATTAAAATTAAATCAAATTTATTAAACACAGTTTTTCCTGAATGTATTAAATACTCACCTCCCCTTTTCTGTTACATTAAAAATTGAAAATTGGATGCAATTTTGGAAGAACTCTGGGAATTACACACAAATATTTAAGAGGACTCATCTGACAGGGAAATCTAGGTTAGAAGGCACTGATCTGCTCAATTGCTCACCCAGTGAGTTAGTGACAAATGTGAATTGAGGCAACTTGGTGACTTAGCCATTATACTACCTTTGAAATACAAACGTAATACAAAATTGCGTTTTCTAATAGTGACAGATTTCTTTCTTTTTATTTCTAAAAACTAATGATTTTCAAACACAGACATGGAACTAGGGAAAAAAGTCTTAACCAAATGGTAATTGATTAACTCTACCATTTTGTAAGCTATAGCAGTGTGGCACAATTAACATTTACAACTCTAAAGAGATATCTGAGAGTACAGGATATTCTACTGAAGTCAGAAGTCTTACATATTGCCTAATTATTACATGCCATCTAATATTGCAATAAAACTAAGTCTAGGAATATTTGTTTTAATCTTGACTGAAAGTAAAGTTCAGCAACAGCTGTACCTTAGAACAGATTTTTGTGGGTGATTAAATGGTTTCCTGTCAAGAAATTATTTAATTCTGAGTGCCACCGCAAGGTACGGATGCCTTTGAACAGATTGAAGACTATACAGCATAAATCAATCTTTCTAGACTCTCTAAGAATTATTTTGATGGCAGTGGTAGTAGGGAAGGATTGATTTAAACTTCACATAAATTGATAAGAATATTGGTGTACCCTGGCATTTGAAGGCAAAGTAGAGTCTGAAAATGTGTGCGCATGTGGAACATTGAATCGTATTGTCACATGGAGTTATATAGAGGGTCTTTATGACACCACCAGTGCTACAAATCCAATAATTTAGGATGTAAATTTTACAATTTGTATTGTTCACTTTCTGAACTAAAAGCTCCAAAACTTGCATATATGCGCATACTTACTCAATTGCAGGCTAGCTTTAAGTTCCAGATCAAGGTAGGAGAGCTACCATATATGATTCTCATTCTGTGTGAAAGTTCCAACGTACTATTGTTCTCACCAACTTTTATAACGTCCAACAAGACTCATCCAGCTTGGGACTATTCTCATGATTCCAAATATTCTTCCATTTGTGCACCATATTTAGTTGACATGAGAACCATCTCATGATTTGAGAACATCCTCTCATTATGTCTTCTTAGAAACCTTTTTCTGATATTCTTCAACAGACCACATAAATTCAAATAAATTAGAATCACCATCATCCTTTCCTCTTTTATATTTATATCCATTTCTACGGATACATTGTATAAAGCTACATATTGTATCTATTCCATTGTATTATATACTATGGAGATACTAATGATAATATACTGATACTAATCTGTTTTTTTTGTGCTTTACATTATATTATTAAATTCTAGTTTGGTGGAACATTCCAATTTCCCAGACTAGAAGTAGTAGATTTTTGTAGCCAATAGCTACAGATAGATTTTGCCAATAGCTATAGATAGAATGAGAACCAGTTTGGTGTAGTGGTTAAAGCATTAGCCTAAAAACCAAGATATTGCATTCTTGTCTTGCCTTAGGCATAAAGCCAACTGGGTGACTTTGGGCTAGTTACTTTCTTTCACAGCCCTAGGAAGAAGGCAATGGCAAACCCATTTCTGAAAAACCTTGCCAAAACAAACTGCATGGCAGTTTTCTTGGCAAGGCAGTCCAGGCAGTCTCGGAGAACTGGCTATGACTGAATAAAAAATGGGGAGGAGGGGTTGAAGGTACAATACATATTAAAACAATTTAGAAATATATTTTAAGGCCAAAAACTTTATCTAGAGGTAAATCCTGTTAAACAGTATGATATTAGCTTGTCACTAGGCAGATATATAATAGCATGGTAATTCTGTAGGTTTAGGATGGATCTTCACTGTATATTATATTTTCTTCTAGAAAATCCAGGCAGTATTGCTGCCAAGAAATGGTACATCAAGTCACCGGGAGTCAATTCAACTTGAAGGAGATTTTATATTTTAACAGTTAGATAAATTGAATCAAAGCTTGAAAATGTGCCTATTTTTTTATTTTTTTTATTTTTTGCTTTGATCTGTAGATCTCATAGAGGAAATATATTTAAAAATGATTCTGACATTACAGCTGCAACTAAATTTCCTCCACCCATGCAAACTTCAGGATAACTTCTAATTTGCTTGCTTTCTAAACTATCACATATAAACACATCTCATTGTGTTTA
Organism: Arizona elegans; assembly: GCA_022577455.1. NCBI lineage: Eukaryota > Metazoa > Chordata > Lepidosauria > Squamata > Colubridae > Arizona > Arizona elegans. Next base: position 44,005,785 of record JAKOOJ010000003.1, read on the forward strand.
AATGTCCATTAGTCTGGCTCTTTCCTAAAATTTGCATCCAAGCTCTCTCTTAATATCAAGACCTGAGATTTAGAGTCCGAAGTATATATTTTTTTGCCTTGGAGATGTACTTGCGATTGAATCTGACAATTGCAAATGCATGTAATTTGTCAGAGGTTGAATTCCACAGAGCTGTTTGTTTCAGTGCTAATTTTGCCACATTAGAAAGATTTGGAGGCCAAATGACAACAGGATTGGGATGGTTGTGTTGGGCAGGGAAATAGTTGTGAATGGTGACAGCTTTATGTCCACTCTAAGGGAAATCACTTGATTCATTGGGGAAATTAAATGCATCAATTTGGCACATCAGGATGAACTTCTCCAGAAGTTACATTTGGTGCCCAGGTCACATGTTTCATCTACTGCATAATTCATAAATCTTTCTGAGGATACTGAACCTCATAATATCTTTCGGATTGAAATTCATTCTCCACCTTAATCCTTCTGGAAGTGTTGGTCTTTCATCAATCCAAGCATTCCATTCTCCCCTTGGAAAGTAAATTCCTCTTGAATTTAATATTTACCAGGTGCACACCCATATTATAAATCTTTCTTTCTGCTCTTCTCCCTAATAGATCTCTGTGTCATTGATGATAGATTCTTTCATTTTTTTCTTCATTTTGACAGGAGACAACTGGACTTCCTTGTTTTTTCTTTGAAGACATTTTGCTTCTCATCCAAGAAACTTCTTCAGCTCTGACAGGATGGTGAGGAATGGAAGGATTTATATTCCTTGCAGACAGCTGGTCATTTGCATCCTTTTAGAGGGTCATTGAAGTACTTGGGAGGTTTATCTGTGTCTTGGAGGTTTATCTGTGTCCCAACCATGACATGGATGACTGAGAATCTCTACAGACCTCATTTTGATACTTTCTGTGCAGAAGAAAGGATGGAAGGAAGGAAGCAGATAGCTGGATAGCTCTGCAGACAAGGCACTGTAATTTAACACCAGCTATCTGCAATTAAAGTAAGTTCAAATCTTGCCAGGCTCAAGGTTGACTCAGCCTTCCATCTTTTCTAAGGTACCGTATTTTCCGGCGTATAAAACAACTTTTTAACACATGAAAATCTTCTCAAAAGTCGGGGGTCGTCTTATACGCTGGGTGTCGTTCTCCTGTAACCAGGCAGACCAGCCCGAAAGGCTCTGACGAGCCTTAAATGGCTCTGGCGATCGCAGCTCTGATGATCCCAGCTCTGACAATCCCAGCTGAGTTCCCTGCAACTCAGCTGGGATGGCCAGAGCCATGTAAAAGGGAAAAAGTTTTCCCCCTCCAGCTTGCTTACCTCAGCTGCTAGTCGCAATGCTTGCCTTGCTTCGCTTGCCTGAATCTATTCCATCAGCAAGCAACTCCCTGCCTGCAATCAAGCAAGCAGGGAGTTGTGGACTTCAACTCCCAGAATTCCTCAGCCAGCAAAGCAAAGCTGGCTGAGGAATTCTGGGAGTTGAAGTCTACAAATCTTAAAGTTGCCAAGGTTGGAGACCCCTGTTCTATTGGGTAAGTTTTTTTCCCCTTTGGGAGCTTTAAAAAAAATAGTCAATTGGGGTTTTTTTAGTTGTTCTTTTTTAGACCTAGCCATTTAAAGTTTAGGAAGTTTTAAATTTAGCTTTCATATAAAAATAAAAATAAAATAAAATAAAATAATATTTGTGCAGCTTTCTGAGATTTAGTGTTTTTCTGTAGTGTTCACTCTAAGTACACAAACACACAAAATCTCACAAAGCTGTATGTGGAATTTTGTGTGTGTAAAGTGTGAAAGTTGGTTTTTTGGACTTTTTGTGGCTGTGTGAGGTTCCTGCTTGTTGCAGGGGTCATTTTGGGTCTAGCACAGCTGCTTTTACATTGTGGGTGAGCCAGTTGTGTTGTGTTGTGTGTGTTTAGAGTGTGAAAGTTTTTTGGGGGGACTTTTTGTGGCTGTGTGAGGTTCCTGCTTGTTGCAGGGGCCATTTTGGGTCTAGCACAGCTGCTTTTACATTGTGGGTGAGCCAGTTGTGTTGTGTGTGTGTAGAGTGTGAAAGTTTTTTGGGGGGCTTTTTGTGGCTGTGTGAGGTTCCTGCTTGTTGCAGGGGCTATTTTGGGACTAGCACAGCTTCTTTTACATTGTAGGTGAGCCAGTTGATGTTTTTTAATTTTTATTTAGTGTGCATTGGAAGAGGGGTAGTCTTATATGGCGAGTATAATAATAATAATAATAATAATAATAATAATAATAATAATAATAATAATAATAATAATAATAATAATTCTGCGCATGTCTAAGATGGAGGATTCAGCCTGAGACGCTCCCGGCAGATGGGGTGATTCCTGGCATTTTCGGGAGGTTCCTGGGGCGATTGTTCACCACGGCCCCCAGTCCTTGAGAGAGGAAACTTTCCCCGACCCATTGAGGGGTTTTCTGCCCTCCGGAACATCGGGTCGAGGGAAAAAATGGCTGCTGAAGGCTCCAAGGGGTGACGTCGGTGGCGATTGACTGGCGGCGCTTTTCTCGGCCTCCGGCAGCTCTGTGGTAGTGGCGGCGGCGGCAGCGGCAATGCGGTGGCTCCTCTGGATTCCTGGCCTCTCCGGGGCTTTCTGAGGCTCCTGGGGACCTAGGAGTATGGTGGGAGCCATGGTGGAAGCGGCGCCAGCACTGGCAGTGGGCGCGGGGCAGTTGGCGGCCGCTGGACGATGGCGGAGGCGAGGGGCGGCAGCTGGCTGCTACCGAAGAGGACGCTATGGTAAGAGGCTGCTGGCTTCTATCCTGAAATCCCGGACCTGCTAGGGGGCGGCCTATTTTTGCTGTCCCACTTTGTTTGCAGGAATCCGGAGGCCCCATTGGAGACTGGGGCTGTAGACTGGGGGTATAAAATGCTTGAAGACCTGGAAGACCTGGGGAGTGGGAGAGGTTGGAAGACGGCTGAGGGTTGGCCTTGGGCTGCCTCAGGCCATTCCCCCCTCCCCCCTTTTCTTGTTGGCCTGTATAGGCCTTATTATGGTCACCACCCCAACTACTTTCTGCCTTGCAAGCCATCTCCCTTCATTGCTTTCCATGTGTCATCTGTTCCCCGGGTTTACTATTCTGCCTTCTAGACTGGCTCTATTCCACCTATGCCCTTGAAGGTGTGGAGAATGGACAATTCTGATATGGATTCTGAGGGAGTCCGGTTCAACTTCCGTTTCCCCTACCAGAGCGGATAGACTATCGAATCTCTCCATAGCCAATTCCATCTTGGCTAGCCATCGTGAGAGGATTAGATGGAGACATCACCTTCTGAGTTTTGTCGAAATTGCACGAGACTTCTTCCACTGTCGTGAGAGGACAGTGGAATCCAGTTTTTCCATGTCTTGAGTTGCTGCCTCTCCATGCCCTAGGACGATTAGACTATTCTATGGAACCTCAGCCAGAGGATATTTCACCCTTCCCGGTTCTTGATGCACTCGGCTGCCGAACTCCTTGCGCTGCGAAACTCCCCCCTCTCGCAGGCCTGGCCCTCCACGCTATCGAGGGCCTATCTTGATGACGGATTTTGGAATCCTGAGAGATGGCATGCAGCGAAGAGGGGGTTGAGGGGTTTTTTATTTAAATTTTTAAAGAAAATTTTAAGGGGACCTGGGAGGAAGGGAGGGGGTTGTGAAAGTGGACCTGGGGGGGTCCAGATAGCTACTGAGCGGGGTGACAGGTTGATTGGCTGCAGCAGAGGGGTCAGGAAAGAAAATTTATCCAAGGAGCAGGGGGATAACAAGAAGGGCAATGCAATTGAAATAATGAGTGGGAGGGGCAGGTATGACGGGCGCAGGGGACCATATCATGTGCTGGGGGTGCGCATACGCTGTTTATGAGCAATTGCGCACTCCGGTCCCCAATGCGCATCTCGTGGCCTGGGTTGTGCAGAGTCTCAGGCCCAGGGTCCACGCTGATGTTATGTAATGCCAGGTCGGTCGTCAATAAAGCCCCCCTCATTTCTGACCTTATTTTAGAGGGGGGTGCGGACCTGGCAGGTATTACGGAGACCTGGTTGGGCCAAGAGGGGGGGGTCCCCCTCGTTGAAATGTGCCCACCAGGTTTTCGTGCATTTCATCAGCCAAGGGCCCAGGGGAGGGGTGGGGGAGTGGCGGTGATTATTAGGGAGAGTCTTTGTCCGAGGGAGACCACTGTTCCTCAGATAGCCGGATGTGAGTCCCTCTTTGTGAAGTGGGGCCGTGGGGTGCAGATGGGTTTGCTGACTGCGTACCTGGCTCCCTGCCACGTGGCAGCGACCCTACCCGAGCTACTCGACGTCATCGCCGGGGTGGCGGTGGATACCCCCAGACTTATTGTCATGGGGGATTTCAACCTTCCATCTGCAGGTGAGACGTCAGAAGTGGCTCGGGAGTTCATGGCTTCCATGATGGCCATGGACCTGACCCAGTTAGTTCAAGGCCCAACTCACATAGGAGGACACACTCTGGACTTGATTTTCATCTCTGGTCAGTGGTTGAATGATCTTGGTAGAGGGGACTTAGACATTAAACCCTTGTCATGGACAGATCATTCGCTCCTCCACTTGGACTTTCCTACCGCTTCCCCCCACCGCAGGGAGACGGAACCGACTAAATGGTTCCGTCCCAGGCGCCTGATGGATCCTGAAAGGTTCCTGACGGAGCTTGGGCCATTTCCTGAGACCCTGACACACGACTCGACTGAAGAGCTGGTAGCCGCCTGGGAGAGTGCGGCCGCCGGAGCTTTGGATCGTGTCGTGCCTTTGCGGCCTCTGACCCGATGCCGATCTCAATTGGCTCCTTGGTTCTCTGAGGAGCTGAGAGAGATGAAGCATGCCTAGAGAGCATTTGGAGGACTAATCATTCTGATTCCGACCGGACACAGGTGAGGTCTTATATCAAGACCTACCTAGTGGCGATAAAAGCGGCGAACTCTAACCATTTTTCCGCTCTTATCGCATCTGCAGAGAACTGCCCAGCCGCCCTGTTTAGGGTGACCCACTCCCTTCTTCGGGGGGGAGTGCGGGAGGATGCCTTGCAGGGTCGAGCTGAGGATTTTGTGCAATTCCTGCACGATAAAGTTGCTCGGATTCGGGAAGGCTTGGACTCTGACTGGGCGAGTACGGGGGAGGAGACGAGGGCAGGTCTTGAGAATATTATCTGGGAGGAGTTTTATCCTGTGGCTCCCGAGGATGTGGACAGGGTTCTGGGTAGGATTAGTGCCGCCACATGTTTATTGGACCCGTTCCCTCCTGGTTGGTACTGGCCTCCCGGGAGGTTACACGAGGCTGGCTCCAGGGGATTATAACTGCTTCTCTGAGTGAGGGTGCCTTTCCCGCCGCCTTGAAAGAGGCAGTGGTGAGGCCCCTCCTCAAGAAGCCTTCCCTGGACCCGGCTGAATTAGTTAACTACCGTCCGGTCTACAACCTTCGTTTTGTGGCAAAGGTTGTTGAGAGTGTGGTGGCACGACAACTGCCCAGGCACCTGGATGAAGCTATCTATCTAGACCCGTACCAGTCAGGCTTCAGACAGGGGCACAGCACAGAAACAGCATTGGTCGCGTTGGTGGATGATCTCTGGAGGGCCCGGGACAGGGGTTGCTCCTCTGTCCTAGTCCTATTAGATCTCTTAGCGGCTTTTGATACCATTGACCATGGTATCATGCTGCAGCGGTTGAGAGGGTTAGGAGTAGGGGGCACCGTTTTGCGGTGGTTCTCTTCCTTCCTCTCCGGCCGCTCGCAGTTCGTGTTGGCAGGGGGGCAGAGGTCGACCTCGAGGCATCTCGCATGGGGAGTGCCACAAGGGTCGGTCCTCTCGCCTCTTCTGTTCAACATTTATGTGAAGCCTCTGGGTGAGATCATCCGTGGTTTTGGGGTGAAGTGTCACCTGTACGCTGATGATACTCAGCTGTACATCTCCACCCCAGACCACCCCAACGATGCCCTTGATGTGATGTCTCGCTGCCTGGAGGCCGTACGGGCCTGGATGGGGAGGAACAGGCTCAGACTCAACTCATCCAAGACCGAGTGGTTGTGGTTGCCGGCATCCCGATAGATGCCATCGCTGACTATTGGGGGTGAATCCTTGCCCCCCACAGAGAGGGCTCGCAATCTGGGTGTCCTCCTGGACGCACGGCTGTCTTTAGAAGAGCACATGACGGCCGTGGCCAGGGAGGCCTTTTATCAGGTTCGCCTGATCCGCCAGTTGCAGCCCTTTCTGGACCGGGACGCCTTGCGCACGGTCACACATGCCCTTGTCACCTCCCGGCTGGACTATTGTAATGCTCTCTACATGGGGCTCCCCTTGAAGAGCACTCGGAGGCTCCAACTGGTCCAGAATGCGGCCGCGCGGGTGGTTATGGGCACAACCCGCTGTGCCCGCGTGACACCCCTCCGGCGCGAGCTGCACTGGCTCCCAGTGGTCTTCCGGGTGCGATTCAAGGTGTTGGTTACCACCTTTAAAGCGCTCCATGGCACAGGACCCGGGTACCTTCAAGACCGTCTTCTGCCACCAATAGCCTCCCACCGACCAGTCCGTTCCCACAGAGAGGGTCTCCTCAGGGTGCCATCAGCCAAGTTATGTCGGCTGGCGACACCCGGGGGAGGGCCTTCTCTGTGGGAGCCCCAGCCCTGTGGAATGAACTGCCCCCGGAAATACGCAAGATCTCCGACCTCCGGGTGTTCCGCTGCGCATTGAAGACCTTGTTGTTCCGCCAGGCAGGGCTGTCAATATAATCATTTTAAATTGGGGTATTTTAATTTTTAGAGTTTTAAATCAGCCAAATTTATTTAATTATTTTAATTTTTAATTATTGTTGTGTCTTGTGTTTTTAAACTGGCTGTACACCGCCCTGAGTCCTTCGGGAGAAGGGCGGTATAGAAATAAAATTATTATTATTATTATTATTATTATTATTATTATTATTATTATTATTATTATTATTATTATTATTATTATTGCTTAACGCACTGTAAGCCGCCCTGAGTCTCCGGAGAAGGGTGGCATATAAATCAAATTAAAAAAGAAGAAGGAGGAGGAGGAGGAGGAGAAGGAGGAGGAGGGAGGGAGGGAGGGAGGGAGAGAGAGAGAGAGAGAGAGAGAGAATGAGAGAGAGAGAGAGAGAGAGAGAGACTAGTCATCATAGACTAGTGATGGTGAACTCCAAACTCTCCTCTGGACATTGTACAAAAGGATCCTGCATGGGAATGCTTGTGCAATATTTAGATGCCTCATAAGCCCCAGAAAATCAGGGTCCTCTTGTGCAACTTGCCAAGTGTCCAGACCTCTGGAGTTTCCTGAAATTGCTTGAGAACACTCACAAAATGTGTGGAGGCTCCAGATGCCTCACGTTTCACGTGTCAGCAAAAATAGCGTGTCACCTGTGATATGCCACCCCTAGCTTTGTCATCATCAGCATGGACAGATATGTACACATGTGAACATATCACATTCTCACACACTATTATTTAGGCTTAAGTAAGAGCATAAAGCTTCCATAGTAGTGATTTGATTGACATCTGAAATGCCTGTTCGACGTAGCAAGAATCTGCTTTGTGCCCAGTGCATAAGAGGCCAGCCATTGTTTTAATGTGCTCACTTCCTTTTCGATATATGTGAGGAAGGCAGTGAAAACTAGTGAAGTTGCTGCTACTCTCATGGTGAGGGGATTGAAAGGAGATCTTAGGCCTGCTGAATACTCCCAGCAATGCTGTGACATATAAGTATATTATCTCCTTTATAGCAAGACCATAGCTGATAATAATAATAATAGTAATAAAAAAAAACAGGCTAGGAGAAAACTCTTGGCTACACTTGATCAATTTTTATATTTTGCTCAGGTAGCAAGTTGTTCAAAAGCATATTCAGTAACCTTTGCTTTTGTTGATAATTAAGTGGACACTTTCCTGGATTCCCAATATCTTTTTATTCTCTCCGTAGCATTTTGGGAGAGTTGCTCTATTGTGATTAGTGTATGACTATTTATTTGACCAATAGCTCAGAACAGTAACCTCAAGAGAGATAATCATTACAGGATAATCACTATATTCTATCATTAGAACATTTTGTCTCTTACCTATTTAGCTATGCTTAGTCATAAGCTCATTCTAAATTAAAACAGACTGTTGCTACTACTACTACTATGTGTTTGGTAGTTAAGAACTGAGCAAAATGGATGCATAACTATTTTGCTGTCCTACAAAAAGCGAGTGGGCCATTTCAAGCAAAAATTGGAGTGGATGTGGAGATTCTGAGTTACTAGCAGCTGGCTATATTTACTAAAAAGGGCATTATCAAGAAAAAAAAAAATAATGGGAAATCCCAACCTGAGAAGAGTAGTATTAGTATTAGTATTCCCACACATTTGAGTTTTTCCCCACTTATACTCATAATGTACAGAGTGCTTGTCTTTTCACACTGTACAAATGACACAAACTTCCCAGTTAAAGCCTGGTGGTAAACCTTGTATTGCACCCTGTCCCAATTGAATATTCTTAAAAATTATATGGACTACAGCTCCCATTCTCCAGCAGGCTCAATAGGACCAATGAGATTTGAAAACCTGCATGTCTGGAACACAATCTGTCGGAGAGGTAAGGCAGTATGTTGTATGTATGCAAGTGTGGTAAAGTGTGGATTGCAACTAAAGGGAAAAAAATGTGCTGAAGGTAATACCTGGGTGATGTAAGTTCAAATACCTCTCTTGGGATCTAATTTAGGATGGCTGTCTTGAAGGAGGGCTTGCTGTTTGCCTTTACTTGATCTTGACTTGTCCATTTATGATACAGAATGTCATCAAGTGTCAGTGCTTGCCCTCTTATCCAGACAAAAGCACCCTGGTCAGCACAATCCCTTGGAGACTGAAGGAATGTGCAATCATTATCTCCATCATCATATCCTCTCCAGAAACAGAGGCTTTGAACACGTCGTTTGCTATGTGTCATTCATGGGCCAGGGTGTTTTTGAAGTTTATTTGAACATTTTTCATGGTTGGCAGAAATTTTTTCCTGCACTTCTGGAGGGGCACCTTTATGTGTTCTGGGATGAGTTTAAAAATAGAAAATAATAATAGCAAGACTTGGGATGCAATGTCTGCTCCAAAATAGATATAACTCAGTTGCAAGCATGTTCCCTCCTCAAGGTATTTTTTTTAACTCCCCCACCCCACCTCTCTCATTGAGGAGATTAAGCCTGTACTCTTCCTCCATTTAAAATCCTAGCACCTGAATGCTCCTTTGGGCTGACAAGAAACACAGAACAGATACATGTGACTGCCTATCATTTTCAACTCTAATGCAAAGGATTTATGCTAGAGATAAAGCAGGGGCTCAGAAGAGAATAAGCAAGAGGAGGAACAGTTGCCAACCCACAGAAAAGGAATGGACACATTTGCAGTTGTACATGTAGAGCATGAAATTGTGACTATATTGAAGAAGGTGTAAATGATCTATGCATGTGTACTATGTAGGTGGTTAGGTGGCTAATAAGCAGGTGACTAGGACAGAGGATCAAAGGCAGCAGCATTATTATAACAGAAAATGGATTTCAGTCACATAATCAGTCAAGAAACAACTTTATTATTGGTGACCTCTGGCAACCATTATGGCTGGTACTCTGAGGCAATATTGTGTGCACTCTAGGGCTCAGGTAGAAGATGTGGGAAGATGGAAATCCCAGATGCTTTCATTTGTTATTGACTCCCTTTAATACAACACATTTATTATAGATATGTGCACGAATATATTTTTCTTTACATGAACAGTTTCTCAATAGAGAGTTTTACATATTTTTTTATGGAAGAGTTGGATGGCAAAATTCAGAAACGTGCGAATTTTGAAGGCCAACAGGGTAGCTGGGTTTATTCATGCTGATGTGTCTTTCTCCTATCCTGAGATTAATATAAAGTATGCTGTCGTGTATTAGCATACAATCCACCTTCTACATCATCTCAGAATCAAGTCTGCTGCTCCCAGAGAAAGGAAGGCAGGTTAGAGAGTGGTGATTGAGTAGTGGCTTTCTAAGAGGGGCTGCAAATCACACTGGGGAAACCTTTTTTGAAAAATATATTTTGCCAAGTCCCTCAAATCAGAAGTGGACTGGTTGTAGAAGATTGTGTGAATCACAGGTCACTTCTGATCCATAAAGTGGCTAAACTGATATTAAGGATTTGAATTGGGGTGGGGAAATACAGGGTGGTTATGCAGAGCTGGTGGTCCTGGTCAGTGGTGGTAGAGGTGGGAGGCTCCGCCCATCTGCCCGGACATCTCTGCACATGTGCAGAAGAGTCACGCACATGTGTGAGTGCGCGCACACCCGTGAGCGAACCGGTAGCGACTGAAATTGCAACCCACTACTAGTCCTGGTGATATCTGTAGCATTGATGGCTGATCTCCATCCTATCCCAGCTTCAAATTCATGAGGTAATTTTGATATTGACTCACCAATATTTTCCTCATCTGTAGCACTAGAGAAACGGAGGCATCATTCACGGGAGAAGTTCCCACCTGTTTACTTCTGAAACAGAGCCTTCTTAAACTCATTCTCCTTTCTGCCAGCCCTTTCTATAGAAAACCTTCCCTCATCCCCACCACCTGAAAGTGATTTTCAACCAGCCCCAAACTACATGTAGTTCAATAAACTTCACATTTTTATGAAGCGGGTGATAAACTAAGTATTTGCATGAATACTTAGAAAACTTTCTGGGATAGGTTTGGCTCCTTTCAGCAACCAAACATTAATGACCATGAAGGAATGAATTCAGTGACCTCCTGAGAAGGAGCTGCAAGGGTAAATTTGGAGCCCATTCAGGACACTGTCCCTCTAAGGCCCATCATAAAACACAGGATGTCCATAAAGGAATTCTCCTTCGGTTTTCATGCTGGATCACTCTGATATGGTTTCAACATGCCTCAGCAGTAGACTGTCAACAAGATGGAAGCTCTGTTTTGAAGACAGTTCGTCAGCAAATGATAAGCATGCTGCCTCAGTACTTGGAAAAGGATTCTGTGTAGATGAGGCCCCAGTTTGCAGAAGAATGTGAAATGAAGCCATCTATTCCCCACCCCTAATTCTGGAGGTTGCATTCTGTATGTCAAAGTATTTGTCAATCCAGCCTTTTAAATAGGGGAAATTACTTAAAATGCAGGAAGCAGCGATGACTGTTTTATTAACTAGGTAAATATGGGAGAAGGATACTGTCCTCAGATCCATTCCAGATCAGATTAGTTCAGTAAGCCTCCATACTGAGCATGTTTCCATAACATCCTTAGCAACCAGCTCACTGAGTTAAATACAGTCGGTGAAAGTAGATGGAGGTCTAGGCTAAGTTCAACTGATGAACAAATTAGAATATTGAATTGCAAGGTGTGTGTGTGTTTATCAGGGAGAATAACTGCTGCAAACACAATCAATGAAGGAATTTTGATTAGGGAACAGGGAACTGCATGAAGGGAGCTGTGCAGTTAACGGTGAGATATTTCTGAACTCACATCTCCTGCGTGTAGTTTCTGCCATTATTAAAGACAACATTCTATGCTGGAAAAGGTGGTGAGAGAATTGCCAGTATCCTCTCTGGAATTCCACTGGGTACCACTTGAAGAACCAGAATGGAATTTATGGTTGTAGATTTGGATTGAATCCTGTTCAGCAGAGTGAAACCCAATGCATGAGAGCTGCATTGGTTACAGGCAGGGCCGGATTTTCCTATAGGCTAACTAGGCTTCAGCCTAGGGCCTCAAGATCAAGAGGGGCCTACACAGTGGTGGGATTCTGGGGGTTCTAGGGGGTTCGGCCAAGCCCTTTGTTAAATTGCTGGCTCGCCCGCCCCTCGCCTCCCACCCGCGCGGCGCCAGCCTACCGTAACCAGGGGTGGGCAATTGTGGCTCTTTTACAACCTGTGGATTTCAACTTCCAGAATTCCTGATGCAGCTTGCTGTCTAACCCTAACCCTAACCCTAACCCTAACCCTAACCCTAACCCTAACCCTAACCCTAACCCTAACCCTAACCCTAACCCTAACCCTAACCCTAACCCTTCCCTAGCCTGAGTTCCGCTGCCTGAGATCCACGTGGGCTCCGGATGCAAGAGAGCAGGATGGAGAAAGCAGCTTCCCCACCTTCACTCACCCTCCCTCTCTGCCGTTCGCTTACCCCGTCCACTCCCCATCTATTGCTGCCTCCGATGGCTGGAGGAAAAAAAAAACTTCAAATTCTTGCCGCGGGGCTTCAAAGGGCCGCCCTAGAGCCAATGCTGCAGCCGAACCCTTTGTTAAATTGCTGGCTTGCCCCGCCCCTCCGCATCACTATTTATTGCCAATAAATAGTGGTGGGCGAGGGGTGGGGGAGCCAGCAATTTAACGAAGGGTTCGGTGTTTTTTTTTTTGTAATTTTATTGGCCCCCGGAGCTTCAGCATAGGCTAATTAGCCCTTGCTTAGATCGGCTCCCGACCCCCAGCTGATTTGCTCCCAGCTGTTTTGCTCACGGATCTGCTCCTTGCTTGCAAAGAGTGCTGATTTTTCCCCCCTAGCTATACTGAAAAACGAAGGAGAAAGTAAAGCAGGCTGTTGGCTTTGCACGTTGGAAAATTAGGCAGGCAGATTTCTTTTTCCTCACCAAAAAAGGTAAGTGCAAACAACAGGAAATTTAGGGAAAAAGAGTAGATTTTAAAACACAAAAGGAAAAAAAGCTCTATTTAACTAGGGAATTGTAATAATTGAGTTTGGAGGAATATATGGGGGAAATTATTTGGTTTATTATTATTGGTAAATATAATTAATTGATTTGTAAGAAATTGGATTGCATGGAAATAATTGGAATATTCATGTTCATATTGATTAATATACAAAAAAGGTAGTTATATAACTAATTGATTTATATTAAAATGTTGAATTCATATTAAACAACTGTAATATTACATAATTAACCAATGTGAGGATGGATATAAAAATAGATGACAATGGGAAGGGGTATAATATAGAATAGAAGGGAAAAATTGAATTTGATTAAGATTAGAGATGAGGATGAGGGTAATATTGGTTTTTTACAAAAATAGATGAGGAATAAATATGGCAAAAAGGAAATATAGAAATTGTAAATTTAATTGAAATGACTAAACACTGTTTAAATTTGTGAACCGGCCAAATACTCTGTTCAAAGAAAATACATTGTATGTTTGTATGTGTGTTTCTAATTATTGTTATTTATTCATATTTGTTCTCTTTTATTCTTTAAAGTTTAACAATTCATTCTTTATCTTAATATCTTTATATTTTTGGGGGGTTGGCTTTCTTCCCTTTCATCTTTTTTATTGTACAGCAATCTTTCTCCTCAAACCTACCACCTCTCTTTTCTTTCCTTCTTACTTTCTCTTCCTCCCCCTCTTCTTCTCCTCCCTACTTCCTCTTCCTTTCTCCTTCTCCTCCTCTCTTCCTCCCTCTCTCTCCTACTCTAATTTCCCTTCCCTTCCTTCATCCCTCTCTATTGCTGTATCCTTTTATGCATATGGACTACTCAGAGGGCTGAAAAAGTTATTTCTGACTGGTCCTCGCACTTTTGACCAGTCCTCAAACTTACGACTGTCCTCACATTTTACATTTTTGCCCTATCTTGTCACCATGGTGAAGAGAAGCAGTTGTGAAATGAGTGACATGGTTGTTAAGAAAGCTGCACGGGCATAAATGTGAAGATGGTCATAAGTGTGAGGACCGGTCAAAAGTGCGAGGCCCAGTCAGAAATGACTTTTTTCAGCCCTCTGGGTAGTCCTTTTGTGCATATGGACTACTCAGAGGGCTGAAAAAGTTATTTTTGACTGGTCCTCGTACTTTTGACCAGTCCTCGAACTTACGACTGTCCTCACATTTTACATTTTTGCCCTATCTTGTCAGCATGGTGAAGAGAAGCAGTTGTGAAATGAGTGACATGGTTGTTAAGAAAGCTGCACGGGCATAAATGTGAGGATGGTCATAAGTGTGAGGACCGGTCAAAAGTGCGAGGCCCAGTCAGAAATGACTTTTTTCAGCCCTCTGGGTAGTCCTTTTGTGCATATGGACTACTCAGAGGGCTGAAAAAGTTATTTTTGACTGGTCCTCATACTTTTGACCAGTCCTCGAACTTACGACTGTCCTCACATTTTACATTTTTGCCCTATCTTGTCACCATGGTGAAGAGAAACAGTTGTGAAATGAGTGACATGGTTGTTAAGAAAGCTGCACAGGCATAAATGTGAGGATGGTCATAAGTGTGAGGACCGGTCAAAGGTGTGAGGCCCAGTCAGAAATGACTTTTTTCAGCCCTCTGAAAAAAGTCTATGCACACAGCCACGCCCACCCGGTCACATGACGAGCTACCCACGCCTACACAGTCACGTGGCCAGCTAGCCATGCCCACCCAGTCACATGATTGCCAAGCCACACCCCCAACTAAGCCACGCCCACAGAACCTGTTGTTAAAAAATTGAATCCCACCACTGGTGAAAGGGCCTCATAAGTGGAATAGCCTAGGGCCTCTTCCAATCTAAATCCGGCCCTGGTTACAGGGCACATTTCTAGATACAACTAGGCCAGGGGTCAGCAACCTGCGGCTCTGGAGCCACATGTGGCTCTTTCACCCCTCTGTTGCGGCTCCCTGTCACTCAAAATATGCGTCATAACCACCAATGTGCAACACCCACCGGCACATGATTTATTGAGCTTTTCAAGCCCCGATAGGCCAACCATGGATAAATCCAAGAAAAGAAACATTTCAGAAAAAAACAAAATGTTTCATTCAACTACATATGCTAGTTTTGTGACCGCTCAAGAAATAGTCAGGCACGGGAAGGGTTTTGTGGCTCCCGGTGTTTTCTTTTCTGTGGGAAATGGGTCCAAATGGCTCTTTGAATGTTTAAGGTTGCAGACCCCTGAGCTAAGCAATTTGTGCCTATTGGGTCATCATTTGAGAGATATTTCCTTACCTAAATGAAGTAACAGAATGACCAAGAGCAGGCAAAAAAAGCCGCTGGAGCAGGAGTAACTTCTAACTTTCTGCCGGCTTCCCCATTGTGTTTCCTTGTAGGAATCTGGCAGGGAGCATCAGACATCTACCCTTCACTTCCTGACAGGCAGGTAAGGGGCTGTGGATGGGTGGAGGCAGGAATGAGGGATTGCAAGATTGGCTGGGAAAGTGTCACAGAATGTTGAAAATAAAGATAACATGACCACAGCAGCAGCCATTAGCATTGATACAGCAACAACTTCCCCAAATTTCATTCCCTGAGGAATCATGGGTTCCGGATTTTGGACATATTTTGTAAGTTAGTGTCAGGCCTGCCTCCATTCAGAACCCAAGAAAGAAAACCCCCGACTCCATTGAAGTAGAGAAGAGGTATTTTACTGAGTTTGAAATGATAGCGACGAAAGCAAGGCAAGATCTGGTTCAAAAGGCATGAAAGTTACAGGTTGAAAGTTTCCCCAAATTCCTCCCCCAGGGTCCCAGGCTGAATGTCCAGTCCATGTCCCGCACAATGTCATGTGAAGCTCATTTTCAGGTATTTTGCCCATCTGGAATTCTAGGACGGTTGGCCTTGACTGGGTGGAAACAACTCCACTAAGCAGCGCAGTAATTCTTGAGAGCAAACCTCCCTTTTAGTTCACATGGGCCTTCACCAAACAGGCTCACTTCCCAAATTCAAATGCCATGCCCTCCACTCCCCGTTACTATGGCAGCTGATAGCAAGCAAGCATCAAAGGAAAGTCCCATGCTGGAGATCCAGCTGACAGTTAGCTCATTTGAGGTACCTTAGTTCAAAAATTGTTGCCCTATGATGCATCGTAGGGTCATGACAAAAGTTTTAGTAGTAGATGATAGATAGATGGGGGGGAGGGAGGGGGGAGGGAGAGAGAGAAAGTACTATATATACATACATTTATTTGCTTTTGTGGATTCTACAATATATGTTGTCACTGCTGATTCACAGCTAATTATGTTTTGATTAGATAGACTGATTATGTATTCTGATTCTCAGATTTTGTTTTCATGATTTTTTTATTATGCGTCATAACTATGATCGACCCAGATCTCAGATTGGACCAGCACACAAACACTGTAAAATAAATAAACATCTGGCCCTAATCAAAGAAAGGCTACTTAGTTATCCATTTGTCCTATAGTAATTGACAACAAAATTCCCACCATTTTTTTAAAAAACTGGTGTCACATATTGTGATGGCTGGCTGGCCATCCACTCCAGGGCAAGGGGACAATTAAGTCTCTGTAAAGGCCTTTGTATCTCTGTGGGTTGTGAACCACCAAGAACTGAAGAAAAACTAATTACAGGAGCATCTTTTTGCAGCCTGGAGAACAAAAGGAAGCTTAATATCAGAACAACCCTTTTATGAGTTCAGAAAGAGTCAAGATTTTAATCCATGTACATTTTTTTTTCCTGACAAAACTCTGCCTTAACCACAATTTGGAATGTAACATGGATCTCAGTGACAACCTAGGTCAAATTGCACAGTTCCACGTAATGTGAAGTGCATTATAGCCTCCCATTTTCAGAGAATAAAATTATTCCTCTTTCTGTCATTTTATTCCTGAAGAGGACTGTGGAAATGGAGTGTTTCTTGTACATTCTGCTTTTTACATGTAGGCCACTTGCATAAACAAATGTTGTCCATGAAGACAAGGCCAACTAATCAGGTCCATAGCTCTCACAGGCTGAATGTGGCCCCACTGCTTGAAATTATCCCAAAAAAGATTCACTCAACCTATGAGAGAGAGTGGAAGAGTGCTTGCCATCTCCTCTAGCGCCATTTTGGTGACAAGCCTTTTCATCGTGGTGCGGAGGGCAACAAGCCCCACCCAGAAAGGGTCCCTCTGCAGAATGTTGCTGACACTGATATACACCATAGGTGTGATGTATACAGAAGAGATCAGAAGCCAGCTCACAGTGTTTCTCAAAACTGTTTCTCCCCCCCCCCAACCAAAACAGCCCGTCCCCTGGCTAGCAAAAGAAAAGAACAGATGATTTGCTGCCAAAGTCAAGCTGAATGACTGACAGCCTGCCATGGTCCATCAGGATTAGCTGTACTATCAAGCATTTAGCAATGGCAGAAGGATTCTTTTACAGAACATTTAAGAAAGCAGATTGTCTAGTTGGGTAGGGGTGGGGTGTGCTTAGGAAATGGGTCTCATGACCTAAGCCTTTTCAAGTCCTGTATTCATCACCTAAGCCTCCCAACTTACCTGAGTTTGGGTTGTGATTGTTCAACCAGAGCGAAATTTCTTCTGCCTACCCTAGCCTGGATGCCTTGCTCCAGACATCTCTGGCATAAGGCTGGTATAAAAGAGATCAGGCTAAATTGCTTTGGTTTAATTATGCAATAGCTTTTTTTTTTTTTTTGACAGCAAACTTAGAGAGACGGCTTTTATCAGTGCCTGATGCCCACCTCAGGCTGTAAAATCTCCTCCCTGATGGAGCAGCTAGATAATAATTTCCCCTGATATTGAGAGGCCAAAATCCATGGTCCTGGCTAGAGACAGTGCAGAGTAATGCCCTTATTTATCTTGAAATCCCAGTTTTACTGATTCTTCTGATGCAGCAAATCTTCCCTATGAATCTAATGTCCTTTTCCTTTAAGTCTCTAAAGACCTCAAATCACTGATGCACAGCACCTCCTTCTATCTCATGGGCCTCTTGTGGGACTATTAATTGCTGTTCCAATACAAGTTCTCAAGATTTATACTAGGAGATCTTTCTCTGGATACTGAACACTGGAGACACCAAGGATGGATGGTCTGTCTGTTCTGCTTTCTATAATATTTGCCTGTTTCTTTCAAGCACAGGTTTACTCCATCCTTTCTCCACAGTTGTTTGCTTCTCCCTCTTAGCCACACTAACATTTGGAAACCGTTTTGCATGCATTTTTGAAAGACATTTTCTCTAAGAAATGCGGTATTCAAAAAATGTGTGCTTATTTATTTATAGGCTTATTTTATACAGCTGCCCATCTCAAGTACAGGACTCTGAGCAGCTCACATTAAAACAATTAAAATACTGTATATACAAATATTAAACTAAAACAAAATTTTACTGAAAGTTATTTTTGTAATGTAAAATGTTACTTAAAGGAACAAGTGGCAATTCTGTCTCCAAAATGCTCATTAAATAAGGGAGCAAAACATGATAAAAATAGCTCTAAGCACTGTCTTAAAGAATAGGGAAATAAAAATTCCACTCATTAACATTTTCTGACCTTTTTTTTTTTCTCATTTCTCTGGAGTTCAGCCTTAATTATTTTACATCCACATTGTTTTCTTACCACTGGCTTCTTACTTTCAGAATGTTTTCTTCACACCTCTTTCTAGCCTACAGCCCTGATATTTCCTGATAATCTTTGAACCAAGTTCTCACCAGATCCTTCAAGATCAAACAAAGTTGGCTAAGGGCTGCCATCTATTGCAACATACAGGCATATGGTTCTTTCTCACAGCCTGCATTTCTCCATCCTTGAGTATGTAAAGATCATTTCTTGTTTGGCTTGATAAGTCTATTATCTCTCCTTTCCTCCTGAAATTCAAAAGTGTTGGAATTCATTGTTGGAATGTATTTTTATGCAGCAACTACAGTAGTAATCACCCAGTAGATGGCAGTGTTTATAAGTTTGGATATATGGCAGATACTCTATGCTCTTTGTTCTAAATAGAGTTTCCTGTTTCCTGTTATAGATATATGATTGAGCAGTAAAGCACATGGTGACTGTGCTCTTTGTTTGCTCTGTGATGCTTTATATAAACAGAATTTCTAACACAAAGCAATATATAGAACTCTCCCTTTTATGTTTTCCCTACAACCCCAACTCTGTGAAATAAGATGGGTTGAGGGGAAATACAATAACTGGCTTAGAATTTGGGGAACTGCTGTGAGATTGAGCTCTATTCTGTCTCTGCAATGAGGCTCATGACTACTGCTTTCCTTACAATTTCATTGGGAGGCAATTGGTGGATTCTCAAACCCCACCAAAACCAAAGGCCTTGCATACATTCTCATATAAAAAGATAATCTGTCTATGGAAATTCTCAGTCATCCAAATCATGGTTGTGTTGTGGCCCCGCCCTCTGAGCCCGTCCCATCAGAGGAAGAAAGCTCCGAGCATGAGGAAGAGGAGTCAGCCAGGCCTCCCTCTCCAGGCCCCTCCCCTCTGGCACTGTCTCAGGTGCCGGCCGAGGGAGAGGAGATTAGCAGGGAGACAGGTGGCTCGGATGAGAGCGACGGAGAAACATCATTCCTGGACGCACGCCTCTGAAGGCGTGATAAACGATTGCAGCAGCTCAGGAGGCGTGCTAGGGATTAGAACTGAGTCACTGGACCACACCCCAGAGACTATATAATAGAGGGTGGTGGCCAGTGATCCTTGTGACGAACAAAGTAAACCTTGGATAGTCACTAAAGCCTCGTCCGGAACTGCTGAGAGAAATATTTATTGTTGTTGGACGTTTGGACGCTGAGTATGTTATCTGTCTGTTTTCTGTGGAAATAAACGCACTTGGCAGACGGTGTGTAAATCGCTGCCAAAGTTGGAGATAAGGACCTGGGTGTGTGCCAAAGTGTTTCCTTAACCCTCGGCTGGCTGTGTGTGTGTGTGTGTGTGTACGGGGACAGATCAGGTTGTCCCAAAGGTGCTTTTTTCAAATGGCAACTGGACTTTCTATTTTTCCTTGAAGACGTTTCACTTCTCATCCAAGAAGCTTCTTCAGTTCTGACTGAATGGTGGAGAATGGAAGGATTTATATATATTTTTGCGACTCAGATGACTGCCAGGATCCTTCCATTCTCCACTATTCAATCAAAACTGAAGAAGCTTCTTGGATGAGAAGCAAAATGACTTCAAGGAAAAACAAAGAAAGTCCAGTTGCCTTTTGAAAAAAGCTTCTTTGAAACAAAAGGATAAAGTCCCCTTCAAGTCAAGCTTGAGGTCTGCGTAGTTTTCTTGGCAGCAATACAGAAACAGTTTATAGTTGCTGATTTTCAGTTGCTTCCGACACTTCATGACCCCAATGCTCACAATTTCACCAGTATTGTCTGTCAGTAACTGCTTATAACTGAGTTCTTGGAAGTCCATGCTTCTGTCATCATTTACAGTATCCAGTCACCTTGTCTTCTCCTGGCTTTTTTTTTTATTGCCCTCATTGTGGTGCATAGCTTTAATGTGAATCATTAGGACTTTGCAAAGGAAGAGGTGCTGAGGTTCTCATATGAGTGTGAACATAGCACCTTTCTGCCATTCATTACAATAAGGTGGGCCTGTTTTTCTCTGGATTTTTACCTGAGTCTGACAAAAGATGCTGCAGCTTTGCACGAAAGCCTGGAAAAATATGGTTTTAAGAATATGGCTGTAATGAGCAAAAGAGAAGTGCTGTGTTAGTTCAAGATCCAAAGCATTTCTTCATAATTTAGAAGCATGCACAAATTACTAATAATTATGTGAAATTATGTTTTTTTCAATGCAAATTGCTCTTATTTCAGTCTTATGATTTATTATATGTGTTGTTATCATAAATGCCCTAATGTAAATGTTTAAATCATATTTTATACATCTCTCAGAAATATATTTTTTTCAGTTCACCCCTTATAGCAAATATGGTCAGAAGAACTTACAAGATCCAACTTTTTCCTCAAAATAATGAAAGCCTCATCACATTCTTCTGATACTAGATCCTCTCTTTACGTAGATGAGTGCAATGATAGGATACCTGGACAAAAGGGTTGGAACTTGCATCACAATGTTATGACACTGCTTTTATCACTGGTTGCCCCCAGGACAGGAGTCTGCAACCTTAAACGCTCAAAGAGCCATTTGGACCCGTTTCCCACAGAAAAGAAAACACCGGGAGCCACAAAACCCTTCCTGTGCCTGACTATTTCTTGAGCTGCCACAAAACTAGCATATGTAGTTGAATTAAACATTGTGTTTTCTTCGGAAACTTTTCTTTTCTTGGATTTATCCATGGTTGGCCTACCGGGAGTTGAAAAGCTCAAAGATCGTGTACCGGCAGGTGTCACCCATTGGCAGCTGTGAAGCATATTTTGAGTGTCAGGGAGCCGCAGCAGAGGGGTGAAAGAGCCACATGCAGCTCCAGAGCCACAGGTTGCTGCCCACTGCCCCAGGGGATCCCTGTGAATGGGCCTTTCCTTTGAAATTTTTTTTCATCAGAAAGATATTTTTGAATGTTTCTATCTGTACCATGTAAAACCTGCAAAGACCTGTGTTGGCATTTCTTGCAAATCCCCCTGTAATTTGAAACAAACAAGCAAACACACCATATTCATCCTTTATGGCCTTTTTCCCAACAAAAATGTTCTCGGGGCAAAAAAATTTTGTTGCTCTTTTCTCCTTGCACACCAGAAAGTAAACTTTCCATCAGAGCATCCCAAACAGCAATATGCTCTTTAGCTATATAAATAGCCACTCTGTTCCACTCTGGAAACTTTGCTCCAGCAGTCACAATCAGCTAAGTGATCAAAGAAAGGGTCTTGTTATTCTTATTGGTTTAATAAAAGGGGGGGGGCACTTGATTATCTGGTGCAGGCACCCATGCAATATGTGAGAACTTATAAGGGTTTCAGCATTGCTCATTCCTCCTCCTCTTTTGCAAAGGCATTCCAATTTACTGGTTCTCACTCAATTTCCCCTTCTCAGCTGGCTGTGATATTAACTTTACAGAGAGTGATTTTCAATACAGAGGAGCAAAGAACAGCTCAAGATCTTTCCTCTCCCTGCTGACTGCCGAGGCTGTTCTCCTGTGTCATAGCCTTGGGCCAGGGAAATAGATTCTAGATAATTGACTAACACTTCCCATCTTCTGTTGAGGATCATTAACTTTTAAGCCCATCTATCTCCTTTACAGTCTTCTCAGAACCTTTCTAACAAGTGTCTGAAAGGAACTTCATTGCTCCATGAGTTGCCTATATGACCACTTTATTGTTCCACATTTTGAAAGGGTTGATGGTATCAGGGCAAACCACTGATGGTGCAGACATTAAACTTAAGTTCACATCCTCACTAAACTGTAAAATTAGTGAGGTGACCCTTGTTCAGGTACTACCTCTTCATATGCCTTATTTAGTAGGGTAGTTGAGAAGACAAAGATAAGCATAAACCTTGCATAAACATTGTAAGTTATTTAGAGTGAATGTAGAATGAAAATGCAATAAATATTATTTTTCTTTCGTTAGCATCATTTTTATTAAAGAAATTTTAACAAGATACAAACAACATTAGAAAAGAAATGAAGAAAATAAGAATAGCGAATAAGTAAAAAGAAAAAGAAAAGATTATTAAAAAATGGCTTCTAATCTTTTCGCCAACCGTTATAAATGCATTTAAATTTTACCCCCTCTCGCTAGAGTTACACTGTAATTTCCTTCTTTCCTTAAGCTACCCTTTCTAATCTTCAAATCCATAAACCACAAGATCAGTTATGCTCTTTTTTTTTCAGCAACATGTCCATAAAAGATTTCCAGTCACTGATAAATATAGTTGTTGATCTTTCTCTAATCAGACAAGATAATTTTGCCATTTCTGTTAGTTCTGTCACCATTGTTCTGTTATGGGTATGTCAGAATCTGTCCATCTTTATGCATATAATAGTCTAGCAGCCGTAATCATATATAATAATAATCTTCCATGATTCTTTAATAATTGACTGCCCATTAATCCCAGCCAGAAAAGTTTTAGTTGAACGCTGACCTTTAAAAATCATTATACCATTATAAGCATTTGAACCCAGAAATTTCCTGCTTTTTTACAAGCCCACCAACTCTGATAAAATGACCCTTCATGTTGTCCACATTTCCAACATAAATTTGAAGTACCTTTATATATTCTAGACAATTTTTCTGCAGTCATGTGCCAATGGTACATCATTTTATAATAATCTCTTTTAAGTTATATCATAATTTAAATTTCAGTCGTTTTAACTATTTCTTTTCCCACTGTTCCATCACCATACTCCTTCTTTCTCCTATTTTCCACACAACAATCCTGTGAAGTTGGGTTGAGAGAGAGTGACTCAAATTCACCCAGATAGTTTTCATGCCTAAGGTAGGACCAGAACTCACAGTCTCCTGGTTTCGAGGCTGGCACCCATCAAGATGAAAATACCATAATAACTGATAATTTTAAAAATTGCAACTAAAACTTAGTCATTATTGCTCTAAATTATATAAAGGAGATAAATGTTGACGAATATTTAAAGACACAAAATTGATTACAAAAAAGAAACACCAGAAAAAATTTATGAATGGACCCAGTGGTGAAATTCAAATTTTTTACTACTGGTTCTGTGGGCATGGCTTGGTGGGCGTGGTGTGGCTTGGTGGGCGTGGCAGGGAAAGGATACTGCAAAATCTCCATTCCGTCCCCACTCTTGGGGGAAGGATATTGCAAAATCTCCATTCCCACCCCACTCTGGGGCCAGCCAGAGGTAGTATTTGCTGGTTCTCTGAACTACTCAAAATTTCTGCTACTGGTTCTCCAGAACCTGTCAGAATCTGCTGGATTTCACCCCGATTGTGCCTATAACAATAAGGGAAGTTCGTAAAGCTATTAAAAAAAAGCTTAGAATAGAGAAAGTGTCTGGGAGAGATGTTTACCATCCACTTATTAGGATTTTGAAGATGAATTACTTCAACCATTTGAACACATGATGAACTTTATTTAGAGACTGAAGAAATATCAAACTATATTGTCTATATTGGACAAAGGCCAATATAGCATTAATGCCTAAAGAGGTCAAGATTTGACCTCAAGCCACTCAATGTTATTGCCACAAAGTACATATTACTCATTTATGATGATTGTAGCTGAGAGAATGAAGATGGTTTTACAGGATTTAATTCAGGAAAATCGGTGTGGTCTTTTTCCTAAAAGTCAGCTGAGAAAGAATATTAGAAATATATCAGATAGTTTGGAATAATTGGAATAACATAATGAAAATCAAGCCGCATTGATTATTCTTGATGCAGAAAAGAGCTTTATCAATTTAAAATTTTGGAGCATGTAGATTTTGGTAGAATATTAGCAAATGTGTAAAATCAATTTACACTTCACAAAATTGTGAAAGGGCAATTAACAACACCTTGTGAGATACAGAAAGGAAGGAGACAAGGACGTCCCTTGAAATCACTGTTATTTATTTTAACTTTGGAAATAGTGAATAGAGATATAACGTGAGATGAGAGAAATGAATGTTTTGTCAAAACAATGCTTTGTTCAGACAATCCTGTTTTGACAACTGATGTACTATTCAAACAATGGCAAAAAGACATATTTATATGGCAAAGGAAAAATGTTAAATATAAAAGTTACAAGATACAAATAAAAAAGGGTTGGGTTTATCAAAATTTGGAATTATATTTCACTGCTTGCGATTTGGTCTGGATAAAAGAGCAGATGTTGCTGAGAAACAGGAGAGTTTTAGAGTTAGAAGATCGTGACCTGAGGTTTGGATGGCATGGATATTTATGATATGATAAAGTTAAATTTAATGTAGACTTTAAGAATCATTATTTAGAAGTGCCTTGTTGAGAATATGAAACAAATATAAATCCAGATTGCACCCAAAAAATGCCCTTGTGGTTTTCAGCACAAGAAGCATTTTATAAGAAAGAAACAGTATATAAATAAAAATGGTTAACTTATTGAGAGTTATTACAACAGAAACACGGAGAATCTGAGATGAAATCAAGAGAGCAATCAACTGCAGAGGGATTTAGTTTTCAATAGTTTTTTGTATGCACAGTTAAGAGAAAGATTTAAGGTAGATAATATGACATTTGGAATTGAGCAGAAGACAGAATTTGAACTATCTACAAATGATGAACAGGTAATTGCTGAAACCTGTTCATCATTTGAACAGGTTTATAATTAACAGGTTGAAATTATAAAGCTTTATAAATATCATTTTTTTTAAAAGGAGGGAGAAAAGACGCACCAGTTGCATATTTTCTGGTAAATACTGGAGATCTCATAATTCTGTTGCTTCTTCTAGTCTTCTTTTATCTAATTTAATGGAGATCGGAATTATACTGTCAGCAATTGCACTATCTCATTTTCCAATCTTTCCTTCCAGTAAAAGAAACAAAAAGCAGGCGATAGAGATAGGAAAGTGGGAAATTAGGTCAGAGTAAAAGAAATGACATTGGGAAAAGGTTAATATATTTGGGACGTCCCACCCTTCTCTGTTACTTGTGCATTTTCAGGTTTGGAGTAATTCCATGCCTTGCACCTCAACCCTGAGAAAAAGACATCAGCTGAGAGAAAATAGTTCTCAAGATAGAGAAGTCAATTATGTCAGCCTCCAATAACTACTTAATTTCAGTATCATGGAGCACACAGCAAAGAGACTGTTGAAAAGTAAGGAAAATAATGGATTTAAATTGCTATGATTCTAAGAGGCCAATCAACAGAACACAATCAACTATTTTTGTGGCTTTATTCTAGTTTGCAGTAAAGATTCTTACTTACCTTAACTATGTTGTGAATCTCAGAGATACATCTGAGCCTAGCAACCAAATTAAGCCATGTGAAATCAAGAATAATGACTAAGTTCTGGTCCATATAGTCAGCTGAACACTTAGAAGGTGCTGATAGAAGAGAATATTTATA
Source organism: Arizona elegans (assembly GCA_022577455.1). Lineage (NCBI taxonomy): Eukaryota > Metazoa > Chordata > Lepidosauria > Squamata > Colubridae > Arizona > Arizona elegans. Next base: position 44,031,421 of record JAKOOJ010000003.1, read on the forward strand.
GCTCAGGGTTAAACTGTGTGGTCTTTGGTACTCTCTGAGTTTGGCTGTTTGCTTGCAGATATTTCATTACCAAACTTGATAATATCACATTTGCAAGAAAACATCTAAGCTCAGAGAGCACCAAAGACCCCCACTTTGAAGATGGCATAAACAGTAGAAAAGTAGCAGTTTAAGAAAGGATCAATGCCTTATTACTTCAGGTAAGATTGCTTACTTCCCATTGCCATGAACACCGGGATCAAGGACTGTACTGTGCCCAAAGTACAGGTATGTGAGTATCATAAATTACTATGGAACTCTTAACAGATATGAACTTTCTGCACCAGACTATCTGACTGTCCCAAAGGGGCTTTTTCAGGAGGCAACTGGACTTCCTTGTTTTTTCTTTGAAGACATTTTGCTTCTCATCCAAGAAGCTTCTTCAGCTCTGATAGGATAGTGGGTAATGGAAGGATTTATATTCCTTGCAGACAGCTGGCAATTTGCATCCTTTTAGAGGGTCATTGAAGCACTTGGACATTTATCCGGAGTTTTATCTTGAGGTCACCTGAGTAGTGTTCTTGGTTCTTGTAGTCTGCATTTTTTTTCCTCTGGAAATCCATTCCTACTCCCACACCATTCAAAGGGTGTTCATCCCAAATTGTATAGCTAAAAGTCTGTAGAGATTCTCAGTCATCCAGATCATGGTTGTCCCAAATGTGCTTTTTCAGAAGGCAACTGAACTTTCTTGTTTTTTGTTTTGAAGATGTTTTGCTTCTCATCCAAGAAGCTTCTTCAGCTGACAAGATAGTGGGGAATGGAACTCAGGTGATCCTGAGGACACAGAAAAACCTCAAAGTGTTTTAGCAACCCTCTAAAAGTATGCAAATTACCAGCTGTCTGCAAGGAATGCAAATGCTTCCATTCCCCACTAACCTGTCAGAGCTGAAGAAGCCTTCTTGGATGAAAAGCGAAATGTCTTCAAAAGAAAAAACAAGAAAGTCCAGTTGCCTCCTGAAAAAATACCTTTGAGACAACCATGACCTGGATGACTGAGACTCTCTACAGACTTTTAGACTATCTGAGCTTTATAAAAGTTAGTTATTCTACAATGGTTAGCAGAACTTGCTGAAGTTGTGCATGATTTGTAAAGAGTAGGATATTGCAAAGCTTTGCAGGGATGATTCAGTTGAGAAAACTTTGATCAAACTATCCTTTTAAAACAGTTTTGCAGATCAAAACACAGCAAATGGAATTACGGGGCTGCCAATAACTCAGTAATCTTATAAAGTGCTTTGGTGCTGCTTTTTTGTTGTTGTTGTTGTTTCGATGCTGCTTTTGGAGTTATTATAGAAAATACATTATGTGGCAACTCCACTTCCATATGTGAAGACTGCTGAGAGTCTGGAATGGTGTGATGGACTCTCTGACATTGACATAAGTAGGTGGCCCATGAGATTTATCACCTCATTAAACTCTTTGCTGTTTGGGGGAGGCCAAGCAAATATTGCTTTTGATCTTTTTCATTTTCTCGACTCTCACATTTGTTCAAATGGCCACCTACAAACTACATCTTGGTTCTCTCTTGTGCTAATGGAACAGCGATCCTGCCAATACAGCTTCAAATCTATTTCAAGTCCTCAACACACTGAAAACTGGCTTGAGGCTCAGCAGTCTGTACACATTCCTGAATCAACTCCTTTTAAACTCCACATGAGTGGGACAGGTTGACATCCTTTAACAATGAGCAAATTAGTGCCAGGCTAATTTAGAACAGTTGATCCAAATAGCACTGCCTTTAAGAATAGCGAAGGCAAAATGCTATTTTCTGTTTTGGCATCTCTCTTTGTAACCTGCCTATCTCTGTAGTTTTGTGCCACTAGCACAGCCTGCTTCTGCTGCCTCTGAACAACAAAGCCACCACTGTGACATAAACAATGCCAGACTTTGCTTATTGATGCTATTCAGCCTCACATCAGAAATGAGATGTTTTCCAGGACAGGCCAAGTTTGCTAACAAATGAAGTTAATCTGTCTGATTCCCCCAAAATCAACAATCAGCTGAAAGCTAGATCAATTTGCAAAGATACACCAAATGGGGTTGGTAAAAAGAACTTACTACAGTTTTTTCAATTGCTTTATTTTTAAGTTGGAATAAAACACATTTTGTATTGAATCCATCGGCACAAAAAATTTACCTTTTTATTGGGTAATTTGGACTCCTTTCCTAGTCCTTTTCTTTTCTGTGCTATCTCTGCCCTAAGAGCCTGGGTGGGCAGAACCACCCAGAATCACTGCGAGAGAGTGGGCAACCAAATAAAGAAATAAGAAAAAGTCCAGGGAAACCATTTCAAACATTTATTAATGAAACCATTGCAAGTTCCAACTAAAGCTTGACAGAGTGAATGTACTCTAAACAGTAAATGTCCCAACTTTTTCATCCCATTCTACCCAAAAGTAATACAGCTATGAATATGCTGATGCTGCCACATTGACCTGTTGAAATTTTTTTAATTGACTCTCCAAGTGGCTTGAATTGAATCAGTTGGCCCTTGGATGTACTTAAATCAAACCATGCCCTCTGCATTTTCAAACCTCCCACTCAACTGAGAATAAAGCTGATCCATATAGATTTCATCAAAAGTCAGATAAACCATGGCATTTTGAATAATGCCATGTTATCCATATGCCTTAGGAACATAGGGAAACTATTTATTGCATATGATAAGAGAGCTTTACATAGGATGACCTTCATGAACCCTTCCAGCAGAGGAAAGGTTGCTTTCCTAGTGATCAACAATGACCAAAATATCAGTGACTAGTGATGGAACAAGATAACTTTGAAAGGAAAAGAAACATGGCTCTTCTAAAAGTAGGCGAACATCCATTTTCCAGTTATCAATTCCGTTCTGGGAAATCATTTCAAGAGCATCACCTTTCTCTGTCTTTCACTCTTAATGTCTAGAATTACTGATCTTTCCTCGTGGTGTTTCTACCTTTGGATTATTTTGCCAGAAGAATCAAGACTGGGTCAGTGATATAAACACAATTTGAAATGTTGTCTGGATCAAGGATATGGTCTTATTTTCCCTTTAGGAAAATTATAGTACAATTTTGGATTCTCAACAGTAGTAGTAAATTGTCAGTCTGGTTTACCTGGGTTCTGAATTTTTCACATCTTCTGATTCCCAGCAGCTGGAGTTTTATCCTGTTAGATGAATGGAGAAGGAGCATAGTAACCTCCATCAATTTGTTCAGCTCACACGGTCATGAAAAGACCGTGATTTCTGTCTCATCGTTCTTCTGTTTTGCTTGAAGCATAAGGCTTTCCGATCACTTTGGCCAGCTGATTGTCTAATGGTTGCTGGGGTGACTATAAACCAGGATATCAAAGGCAGATTGAGCTAACATAGCACCAGGTGATGAGACCTGGATATATTAGCCTTTTTGCTAATACATTTGCAATGCATGAATTGTTTCAATGGTCTCAAAAGCACCCTGTTAAACACCTGTGTCAATTATACATTATGAAACTACTGATAGGAAAGATCTTAAAGCAGTGGTGAAATTCAGCCGGTTCTATCCGGCCCGGGCGAACTGGTAGCTCCGATGGCGGGAAGCTCTGCCCACCCACCTGGATATCATTACATCCCATTTTTGACCCTCTGCGCATGCACAGAAGGCTCTTTGCGAACTGGTAGCAAAGGTAAATGAATTTCACCCGTGTCCCAAGGCTAGGGAATATTGGACAAAAAATGATTGGAGGAAGTTATTGAACAAAAAATTGATATGAAGCCAGAGTTATTCCTTTTGAGTATAATAAAAGGAAATATAAGTAAAGAAATTCAATACATCATGCTCCATATAATCACTGCAGCCAGAATTACATTTGCCCAAAATTGGAAGCAAGAAAACACTCCACCAAACGCACTCCACCAAATGATCATAAAAAAGGTGCTAGAATGTGCAGAAATGGACAAATTAACAATGGAATTAAGAGGCAGAGGGGAAACAGCATATTATGAAACGTGGAACAGGTGGTATAATTGGCTTAAAAAGAAGTCTAAAATCAATGTATAGTTAATGTATAGGAAAGATAAGAAAATGAAAAAATATATATTTAGAGTGTAGTAAACATGTAAATATTGTATATATTATACAAATAAGTAACTATGAAATAAGAATGTATATGTATAAAACAACAGGCCTGTAGATAAGTTGAAATTAAGAAAAATTTCCGATAACAGAAAGCTGTAATAGTGTAACTGTGATTTTAAAGGTTAAAAAGGTCAAATAAAAATTATTTTTAAAAAACAGAAAGAGAGAGGAACTTCACAGAAAAAACATTATTTTCTTTGTTGCTACTTCTTTGTACTAGGTGATGTAAAGCACACATAAGAATAAACACTAACCACTGAAAAGAATTTCACCCCTGTCTTAAAGCATAAGAAAGATACAGGAAATGGAAAAATCAAGTCAGGCAGGTGAACCTGTTAAAGCTAATTAAAACAAAGTATCTGAACAATGAAGATGCTTATAGGGAAGAGATGAAGACTGGTGGACTGGTGCAATAAAAATAACCTGCTTCTAAATGTTAATAAAACAAAGTGGACCATTGTAGATTTTAGAAAGAGCTGCCATGGTCATACTCCATTCAGTATCAAGGATGGAACTGTAGAAGTGATCAATAGTATTAAGTACCTCAGGTTGCAGATAACTAACAATCTGAATTGGTCTCTCCACACTTCATCCTTAGCAAAGCGTGCAAACCAGCATCTGCATTTCCTGCGTCAGATGCAGAGAGCATATTTTTCTCCTTCTGTCCTAGCCACTTTTTACACAGACACGATTGAGAGTATTTTAATAAACTGCATCACTGTTTAGTTTGGTGGCAGCAGTGCCTCAGATAGAAAGTCCATTCAGAGAGTGGTAAGGGCAGCCGAGAAGATTATAGGAAGCTCACTTCTTGTTATTCAGGATACTGCTTATAAGCATTATGTACTTAGACCTCAAAGTGTTGTTAGAGACTCCACACATCCACTTTATGGTATGTTTCTGTTGCTTCCCTCTGGGAAAAGGTTTCCAAGTATTTCTAGCAGGACTTCCAGATTCTGTAACAGCTTTGTTCCCTATGAAAAGCAGAAAAAACTGTTACTACCAACCTGCCTTCCATTGAAGACCTGTATACTGCATGAGTCAGAAAGAGGGCTGTGAAAATATTTACAGACCCCTCGCATACTGGACATAAACTCTTTCAACTCCAACTCTCAAAATGATGCAATAGAGCACTGCACCCCAGAATAACTAGACACAAGAACAGTTTTTTTCCCAAACACCATCACTCTGCTAAACAAAACAAATAATTCCCTCAATACTATCAAACTATTCACTAAGTCTGCATTACTATTACTATTAATCTTCTCATCATTCCTATCACCCGGGGTGGGTTCTACTTACCTTTACTACCGGTTCGCAATGGGACCATGTGCACACCAAGCTTCTGTGCATGTGCAAATCGCCTATGATGACATCCGGGGCGGTGGGCGGAGCCTCCCACCGGTTTTACTACCAGTTCTTGTGAACCAGTCCGAACCCATCTGTGATGGGCAAACCATCAGTGCTATTACCCATCTTCTCCCACTTATGACTGTATGACTGTAACTTGTTGCTGTATCCTTACAATTATATTGATAGTTTCCTAGTATGATCAGATTGCTTATTTGTACCCTATGACTATCATTAAGTGTTGTACCTTATGATTCTTGATGAATGTATCTTGTCTTTTTATGTACACTGAGAGCATATGCACCAAAGACAAATTCCTTGTGTGTCCAATCACACTTGACCAATAAAGAATTCTAATTCTAATTCTATGCCATCCATCTGGTAAACTCACAAGATTCATTTTTCTCACCACGTACTATACATGTATACATCTGAACTAGACTGTGTTATTTCTCTGTGTCATATAATATATGTGGGTATATGCATAATTTTGTATTTATTTATTTATTTGCCATGTTTATGTAGTGTATATTGGAGGTGGTGACCCCTTGAGAGCTGTATGCAATGAAATTTCATTTTAATGTATGCCAATTAGTAGTACATTTAAAGTGACAATAAAATTATTATTTTTTTAAAAAAAATGTTATTCTAGTTTACTAAGTCCCTATTTTGAAATATCAGTTAATCTCACCTATGATTGTGGAAAGTAGAGTAGAATACTAGATTTCTGTTTTGCTCCTGTTCTTTAGCCAGCCCCCCTAAGGAACTGATGTTAGGACCCAGGCCACATTTTTCCTTTCCCTATTGTCTCATCTAAAGAATTCCTTACCTACAAGGATTTGTGAATGCACATTCATATATACATGCTCACAACTGATCCATGATTTGGAGGAGAATAGGGGGAGGGAAGTTTGCAGATTAATTTAGAATAGTTGAAACTGGTGATATTAGGATAAATAAAGTCAGATTACTGCTTGGGATTTATGCATGATCAATAAGCCATCTCTCCTTGCCTAATTAATGCAAATTAAAATTGCTGCTCTCTTGCTTTGCAGTGACATTTGATTTCACTAACATTCTTCCCCTGAATGTAAAATTTAGAAGACAGCAATTTAAGAGGCCAAAATTTCATGCCTTGGGCTATTATTCTGGGATTTAAGCACTGCATTTTTTTTTCAGAAGATAGGTCAGTATGGTTTCTTTTTATATAATTGGTATTAAGAAGTTGTAAAAAGAGTTAAAAACAAGAATTAATATAAAGAAAAGAAACAAGAAAACAAAGAAAATGTCAAAAGTGCAAAAGAAAAATGAAAACCAATCAAACTAGCTTCTAATTTTTACAGTAGTTATAAATACAAATACAAAATTACCTCTTACTCTATAATTTCAAAATAGTCTTTCTTTTTTTCTATTATCTTTTTTTTGTGATCATCACAATTGTAAATCACAAGTTCATTTTTTTCTGTTTCACACAAAAAGTCTTTAAGGGATTTCTTTAAAGTCAGCAATAAACATAGATATTGTCTTTTCTCTAATCAAGGAAGTCAATTTAGCCAGCTCTATCATCTTCAACCAACCAACCATTCTGTCATTGTGGGTAGTATCAAAGTTTTTCAATTTTGACCATGTAATAATCTTGCTGCACTTGTCATATATAAAAGCAAGGTTCCATGACTTTTTTCTAGTTGTTTCTCTGTTTGTCCCAAAGAAAAGTCTCTGGTTTCAATCTGTAGTTTAGTCTTTCAAATTTTCTGAATTAGTGTACGTATTTGTGTCCTTTTTTTTTACATGCCCACCAAATATGATAAAATGTCCCTTCATGTTGCTCATGTTTCCAACATAAATTTCAAGTACTTTTATACATTCTAGATAATTACTGTATTTTTCGGAGTATAAGATGCACCTTTTTCCCTCAAAAAAGAGGGTGAAAATCTGGGTGAATCTTATGCTCCGAATATAGGCCCACCCAGCCTTGCAAATGGAGATTTCAGAGGCTGAAAGAAGCCTCTGAAAGAAGCTTCAGAAAAAAAAGCCTCTGAAAGGCTTTTATCTAAAACAATATGGCAAGCAACAAAAGAAGAATTAGTAAAGGTTCTAACCAAACTATGCTAACAAATCTGGAGAATGACACAATAACCCACAGATCGGAAGAGGTTAATCTATATACCAATACCAAAGAAAGGAGATTGAACAGAGTACAGATAGTCCTTCAGAATAAAAGCCTCTGAAAGAAGCTTCAGAAAAAAAGCTTTCAAACAGAGCTTCAGAAAAAAAGCCTCTGAAAGATGCTTCAGAAAAATAGCCTCCAAACAGAGCTTCAGAAAAAAAGCCTTTTTTTCTGAAGCTGTGTTTCAGAGGCTTTCAGAGGCAGAAAAAAAAGTGTTTTGTTTTTTTGAAACAGAGTTTCAGAAGTTTCAGAGGCAGAAAAAAAAGCAAGGCACAGAGCTCACAACCAAGAACCTGTTGCTAAAATTCACCTCTGGAAACAGCTGATTGGGGGTATTCTGGGAGGGCAATCCACCCACCAATCAGCTTTTTTCTTATTTTCCTCCCCAAAAACTAAGGTGCATCTTATACTCTGAAAAATACAGTATACCAGCAATGCATCATTTTATAACAATTGTCTTAGAATTATCACATAATGTAAATTTCAGTCTTTTCAGCCACTTATTTGTTCCATTTGTATATTATAAACAAATGTTTTAGTCCATTTTATCAAATATTCTTTTTACCTGTTCCTCTTCTGAAAGACTGAGTTTGAAATAGAACTTGTACATATAATTTCTGAAATGTGTAAACTTTTATTGAAATTTGAAACAAGATAGGTCAATAGTTTATAATGACAAAGGGACGGAGACTGAAATCCTCCAAAGAATATGGAAAATGAGAGAGGCCATCATTACTGATTCTTCTCTACCTTTGCAGTAATTAATTTGAGGAAAAAGCAAAAAAGAACAATGAAAAAAGTCTAGAGAACGGCAAGAGTGAAAGTCCAAAAATGGAATGCAGAACTATGATCACTAAATCCAATTCCTTTCTGAGAGGCCTTATGATTTTTTTTTTAAAGACAGTCATCTGTGCACTCAAGGAGGAGAGTCGTTCTTAAAAGGAAGAAGAAATTGATGGGGAGAGGATGAAAGATACTTCATACAGGGTTTTTGTTATAATTGCCATTTTTAGATTGTATTTATTTAATTTAATGTTTAGTACCAATTGATCGCAGATCTTTTTCTGTGGTGAAGAACTGTGACATACTTTGACACCTCTCTTTCAATTGTTCTGAGGTCTTCGAAACTCTACAGTACAACCCAATATACAAATGCAACCAGAGCAAGGATTAGCATAAGAAACACACAGGAAAAGTAGGCATTTCCTTCAAAAATCCAGTGGAAAATTTGTATAAACAGATGGATATCATTACTCAAAGCAAAAAGGTGGTAACTTAATTCATCATCTCATTCATTCCCTTATTTCTTTTGCCTCATTCTATGGATCTATTACTATATGTACCTCTTTCCTTTCTCAGTCTCTACTCCCCCTTTCACTTTTAATTCTAGCCTATCTTTTTTCTCTCTCTCTCCACAAGAAACAGCTCTCCAAATTCCCTAATCACCTAGGATCCGTCTATGCTATTTTGGAGGGGGAGGAGGGCAGCAATGTCCATTTTTGTCGAGAGAGTTGCCCAATGAACTTTACACTCCCCCCCCCAAAAAAAGAAGGGGGGATCAGACCAATGATATCAGACAGGCAATTAAATCTAAATTTCAATAAATAACAGAATAAAAAAGTGAAAGGGGCCTTGGAGGTCTTCTAGTCCAACCCATCACTCTATGAATAAGATACAATAGCTGCTAAGAAACAGTTATAATGAGCATTCCTGGAAACCCGATCAATTTTGGATTAGTCTTTGATCTAGAAATGGGTTACATGCAGGGGTGAAATGCTCCCAGTTCGGATCAGATGGGTGGTTTGGAAAACCGGTAGCAAAAATCCCTGCCCAACACCCCCATGCCCAGCTGAGCCGCACAATCATCAGAGGCTTTTTCTTTTTTACTTTTAAAAGCATTTTTTCTATGCTTTTAAAGCATATGATTTTTTTCGGCCAAAAAATGCTTTTAAAAGTAAAAAAAACCAAGCCTCTGATGATCGCACGACTCAGCTGGGAACCTCAAAGGCTTTTAAAAGAAAAAAACCTGATGATCGAAGCTGAGTTGCCTGATTGTCAGAGCCTTTTGAAAGCTCTACAACCTTTTGAGAGCTCTACAACCTCTCTTCGCCAAAGAGGTTGTAGAAAAAATGATTTTAAAAGTAAAAAAAAAATAGCCATGCCCACCCAATCACATTACCCCCCCACCAAGCCACACCCACAGAACCGGTAGTAACAAATTTTAGATTTCACCACTGGTTACATGCAGCGATGTAACCGGTTGCCCCCGGTTTGCACTGATTCTATAGAACCGGTAATAAAACTGGCAGGAGGCTCCACCCACCGACCCCGACGTCATCAAAATGCTTCTGTGCTTGTGCAGAAGAGCGTGCGCGCACACGAGCCCCGCTGCAAACCGGTAGTAAAGGTAAGTAGAACCCACCTCTGGTTACATGACCAGAATGGAAAGAAATGAGAAACCTGAAGGTAGTTGTAGATTTTGAATAAAGAGTAGAGGAAAGATCCCAAGACACTAAAGATGGATTCAGGGTGGGAGCAAGCCAAGAGACTTTAGAAGGAAGATATTGATCATTCCCCTTTCGGGTAGAAGTACTTTGGGACTGGCTGTATATCCAAGCTGGCCAATTTACTGGCATCTCTTCATAACTCACAATTCAGCCGACAAATAGGTATTTGCTTGTAAATGCAGTTCCTTGATAATACTGTCCCTTAATCTAACCAATATTTTATTGATTGAGGGTTTTTTTTTACATCTTCCAATCCTCAATCCCTAGAACAATGGGATACCTTTGGCTTGGCATCAGAGTGAGGTCAGTAATGCTGCAAGACTCAAATAAATATATGCAAATCACCACTGTATCAGAATTCCTCTTCTATAGATCATTGAATTCACTTCTACAATTTAATATAAAAAACTTCCTTCTTTTGTAAGGGCTGATCCCCGATATATCTTCTTGCAGAATTCAGGTATCAAATATCACCATCATCACAAGGGAACAGGGGGAAAAAAATCACAGTTCCTTTGTGTTTTTAATTGCTTTCTTTGAAAAAAAAAATCCATTGTTTCCCCAAAGACCTTCTTTCTCTGCATGGGCCACCCCATCCTGACAAACCAACACTGAAATCTCTAGGAGGCATTTCATCTCAATCAATTAGAAATTGGATGCTTTCTAACAACAATGAAAGGAGGCTTTAATTTTAGAGCTAATTAAATATCAACAATTGGAGTGTAGCAATAGATGCTTAACCTGAAGTAACCCCACTGTTTATAAAAGAAGAAAACGCACTGGCTGCAGGTCTGAAATGAGTTGTATTTATTTTAATGCCAGCTGTCACATTCAGGTTTCTTTTATTTTGCCCCCATTACAATCATTTTTGTCAACTTCCTCTAGAACCACTACATTCGGATTTCTTAGTTGTTGTGTTGTTGTTGTGTTGTTCAATTGCTAAGTCATGTCTGATTCTTTGCAACCCAATGGTTTATAGCACCCTTGTCCTCCACCTTCTCCCCAAGTTTGCTGAAATTAATGTTTATTGTGTTGATGATGCTTTCTAACCATCTCACCCTCTGCCATCCCTGCCTCTTTTTGTCTTCCATCTTTCCCAACATCAGGGTGGCAACCATGACCTGGATGACTGATAATTTCTACAGACTTTTAGCTATACGATTTGGGATGAGCACCTTTTGAATGGTGTGGGAGTAGGAATGGATTTCCAGAAAAAAAAATGCAGTCTATAGGAACACTACTCAGATGACCCTGAGGACACAGATAAACCTCCAAGTGCTTCAGCAACCCTCTAAAAGGATGCAAATGACCAGCTGTCTGCAAGAAATATAAATCCTTCCATTCCCCACTATCCTATCAGAGTTGAAGAAGCTTCTTGTATGAGAAGTGAAATGCCTTCAAGGAAAAAACAAGACAGTCCAGTTTCCTCCTGAAAAAGCACCTTTGGGACAATCAGGGTCTTTTCCAATGAGTCCCTTCTTCTCATCTGATGGTCAATGTATTTGAGCTTCACCTTCAGTAGCTGTTCTTCCAAAGAACAGTCAAGGTTAATTTCCATTAGGATTTTTATATCTATCAGATGATAATTAAATTGGCATTGCAGGAGTGGGTGAAATCCTATGCCGGGTCCAGAAGTTGGGGCAAGGATTCCCAAGGTGAGAAAAAGTTGCCCTTTTTCTCACCCCCATTCAACTATAGTTGAAGGCGAAGAATGAAATCATTGAGTGATTAAACTCCGTGGGTTTATTGATAAAAAATTTACCTCAGTTTTTACACTGTTTTTTTTTTGGAGGAAATCCATAGCTCTTTCTCTCCAAACTAATCAGAATTGAATACAGGTATGCATTTGTTTCTTTATAAAATACCAGGTGGAAAACGTGAGAAGGAAAGTAGATAATTGAATGACCTATCTTCTAATCTAATGGAGCTGTATACACAAGACTCCATTGATAGCAGCTCATGAAAAAAAGATTATGGATTATTTTTTTCTTTGGGGGAAAAAATATACCCTGAAAAAAATATCTATACTTTTTTTTAGGTAGCCTATATAGCTGTTGTACATCTCTTATAGGTGGCAAAATCTTATTGCTTAGTCTCAGCTTCTTCCCCTCTTAGGAGGGGAAGTGCCAGATTTCATTCTTAGAATGAGATTCAGAGAACCAAAAGCATCTTTTACAACTTCAGCAATATGAGATTAAAGCAACACTTGACACAATTATTTTAGGCAGCTATTAATAAGAAAGGACTCCTGCTTTATTTTATATCAGATAAGCAAACCTTAATTCATGTGATTAGTTATCCCAAAGGTTTTTTAAAAAATTGGCCATGGCTTTTTAAGAATGATTTTTCACTGATTTCTTTATTTCTAAAAATTACAGATTGTTCCAAAACAAAACCTCTCAAAGGTAACACAGTACAAATATAAATAAAATCAATACAGAAGCAAAACCATCATTTCAAAAGTAGAGCAAAGCATCACATGATAGCATGTCACAAAATAATTAATCATATTTATATGATCTCACAAGAGACTTAGACTGGGTGGCATACAGTACTTAATAAAAAATAAATATATATTAAACCAATTGTTATTAAAAACTATAAACATGTGAGATAATTAAAGATAAAATTGTAGTCTAGGTTCCGGGTAGATCTTTGGGAAAAATATTTTATAGCTAGGGGCTACGAAGCTCAAAGCACATGCTACATTTGTTTTTAATGCGCTCTTTGTTGTTTAACTATAGAAAAAATGGGTGCTCGCTTCGGCAGCACATGTACTAAAATTGGAACGATACAGAAAAAATGGATTGCTCCTTTTTACTCCTCAAAATAACTGTTAGAAACACAAATGTTTACTTTTCATCTCTTCAGTCACAAACAATATCTTTAAAAAGTATAATTCGTGGTCATTAATGATTCACTGTGAAGCAACAGCCTCAATTCTACCAACAGTATATGCAGGGCCGGATTTAGATGAAAAGAGGCCCTAGGCTATTCCACTTATGAGGCCCTTTCACCAGTGGTGGGATTCAATTTTTTTAACAACAGGTTCTGTGGGCGTGGCTTAGTTGGGGGTGTGGCTTGGCAATTCTGTGGGCGTGGCTAGCTGGTCACGTGACTGTGTAGGCGTGGGTAGCTCGTCATGTGACCGGGTGGGCGTGGCTATGTACAAAGACTTTTTTCAGAGGGCTGAAAAAGTCATTTCTGACTGGGCCTCGCACTTTTGACCGGTCCTCACACTTATGACCATCTTCACATTTATGCACGTGCAGCTTTCTTAACAACCATGTCACTCATTTCACAACTGCTTCTCTTCACCATGGTGACAAGATGGGGCAAAAACGTAAAATGTGAGGACAGTCGTAAGTTCGACAACTGGTCAAAAGTGCGAGGACCAGTCAGAAATAACTTTTTCAGCCCTCTGAGTAGTCCATATGCATAAAAGGATACAGCAATAGAGAGGGATGAAGGAAGGGAAGGGAAATTAGAGTAGGAGGGAGGGTAAGAGAGGGAGGAAGAGAGGAGGAGAAGGAGAAAGGAAGAGGAAGTAGGGAGGAGAAGAAGAGAGGGAGGAAGAGAAAATAAGAAGGAAAGAAAAGAGAGAGGTGGTAGGTTTGAGGAGAAAGATTGCTTTACAATAAAAAAGATGAAAGGGAAGAAAGCCAACCCAAATATAAAGATATTAAGATAAAGAATGAATTGTTAAACTTTAAAGAATAAAAGAGAACAAATATGAATAAATAACAATAATTAGAAACACACATACAAACATACAATGTATTTTCTTTGAACAGAGTATTTGGCCGGTTCACAAATTTAAACAGTGTTTAGTCATTTCAATTAAATTTACAATTTCTATATTTCCTTTTTGCCATATTTATTCCTCATCTATTTTTGTAAAAAACCAATATTACTCTTCATCCTCATCTCTAATCTTAATCAAATTCAATTTTCCCTTCTATTCTATATTATACCCCTTCCCATTGTCATCTATTTTTATATCCATCTTCACATTGGTTAATTATGTAATATTAGTTGTTTAATATAAATTCAACATTTTGATATAAATCAATTAGTTATATGACTACCTTTTTTGTATATTAATTAATATGAACATGAATATTCCAATTATTTCCATGCAATTCAATTTCTTACAAATCCATTAATTATATTTACCAATAATAATAAACCAAATAATTTCCCCCATATATTCCTCCAAACCACAACTTAACCATTTCTGCTTTCAGAAATATACAATTAATAGTATCTCAATTATTACAATTCCCTAGTTAAATAGAGCTTTTTTTCTTTTGTGTTTTAAAATCTTGAACTCTCCTCTTTTTCCCTAAATTTCCCATTGTTTGCACCTACCTTTTTTGGTGAGGAAAAAGAAAAGAATTCTGCCTGCCTAATTTTCCAACCTTGCAGCAACAGCAAAGCAGTTTCAGTTTCGTTTCTCAGCATAGGTAGGGGGAAAAAAATCAGCACTCTTTGCAAGGAAGCAGACGAGCCCTGAGCAAAACAGCTGAGACAAATCAGCTGAGAGTCGGGAGGCCAATTAGCCTATGCTGAAGCTCCGTGGGCCAATAAAATTAAAAAAAACAACAACACACCGAACCCTTTGTTAAATTGCTGGCTCCCCAGCCCCTCGCCCACCACTATTTATTGGCAATAAATAGTGGTGCGGAGGGGCGGGGCAAGCCAGCAATTTAACAAAGGGTTCGGCTGCAGCACTGGCTCTAGGGCGGCCCTTTGAAGCCCTGCGGCAAGACTTTGAAGTTTTTTTTTTCCTCTAGCCATCGGAGGCAGCAATAGATGGGGAGTGGGCGGTGTAAGCGAACGGCTGGCGATCCAACAGAGCAAAGAGTGAGGGTGAGTGAAGGCGTGGAAGCTGCTTTCTCCATCCTGCTCTCTTGCATCCGGAGCCGTGGGGAACCACGTGGCAGCCCACGTGGATCCCAGGCAGCAGAACTCAGGCTAGGGAAGGGGTGGGCAATTGTGGCTCTTTTACAACCTGTGGCCTTCAACTCCCAGAATTCCTGAGACAACCAAGCTGTCAGCCAAGCTGTCTCAGGAATTCTGGAAGTTGAAGTCCACAGGTTGTAAAAGAGCCACAATTTCCCACCCCTGGCTACGGTAGGCTGGTGCCGCGTGGGTGAGAGGCGAGGGGTGGGCGAGCCAGCAATTTAACAAAGGGTTCGGCCGAGCCCCCTAGAACCCCCAGATTCCCACCACTGTGTAGGCCCCTCTTGATCTTGAGGCCCTAGGCTGAAGCCTAGTTAGCATATAGGAAAATCCAGCCCTGAGTATATGGCTATACTTGCAAGGCACTTTTGAAAACAAACCCCACCAAAGGATCTTGCATTCTGACATATGGTAACAATCTGGGGTGCATACATTACAAAAAAAGAGTGGAGGGAGTTTTTTTGTTTTGTTTTGTTTTGTTTTTAGAAAGGCAATAATAATACACAGAGAGGAGATCCAGTTTGTCCATCAGCAAAATTAAACAGTGCTGGAAGAAAAATATCTTGAGTCTCTCCAGTAGTAAATGACCTACTTGTTTTACTAGGGCAGTTCTTTCAGCTGATATATGTAAAATGGATGAAATATTCATTCACCCCTTAGAAAAATAAAAACAAAATATATAAATATCTTCAAAAGAAGCTTGCAATTTTTGAAAACTATGAACATGAAAAATGTTGCCAGAGATTTGTCCATCTAGATTTGTATTCCTCCTCCTCCTCCATAAAATCTTGATATTAACGTATTAAAGTAGAGCAACCATCTTTTCTAATCTGGACACATTCTAGATACATAGACCTCAGTTCTCAGAAATTCTAGCCAGCTTGCTCATTGTTGAAAATTTTAGGATTTGAAATCCACACATCTGGATTTGTGCAATAACACAGGCTGGAAGTTTGAATTGGGTTCACCACCTTTTCCTACTCATGGGCTAGTCCCTTTTAAGAATTACACAATAGGTAGATTCAATATACTTCTCTCCATTTCAGGAAGAGCTTCACCTACTGCATAAAGCCAGCAGAGAATTTCCCATGGCTGCAAACTTCACTTTCTTTTAAAACCAATGACTCCTTGGCAGAATTCTTGGAGGGGAAAAACCTTGACTAACTGTAGGATATGGCTATCTACAGCAGCCTTCTCCAGCTTGGACACCCTTCAAATTATGAGTGGCTTCCAGTGTCCGGTGCCAAGAATTCTGTGAGATAAAATGAGACGATGCTCAAGTTGGGGAAGATATACAAATAAGCACTGCATCCTTTTCAAAGTTATTGCAAGCTGTGTTGATAGTGTTGGACTTGAAATGTACCCTGGGAATATTTGTCGTTAGCCCAAGATCAGCCCCTTTAAAAGAAGGAGTTAAGCCATTTTGACACTGGAGTCCTCAATAGATGCTGATTTTTTTTTTTAATTTGATTTATATGCCGCCCTTCTCCGGAGACTCAGGGCGGTTTACAATGCGTTAAGCAATAGCCTTCATCCTTTTGTATATTTTATACAAAGTCAGCTTATTGCCCCCACAAACTGGGTCCTCATTTCACCTACCTTAGAAAGGATGGAAGGCTGAGTCAACCTTGAGCCTTGGAGAGATTCGAACCAGCAGAAATTGCAGGCAGCTGTGTTAATAACAGGGTGCGTATACCACTGTACTATCAAGGCTCTTGATAGTCTGAACTGAGTTGAATAAATGTATTATATGAAAATAGTACCTTCAGTTCAATATTAGAGCTCAATTTTTACATGTGGTCTATCTTAGGTTCAGACCAGAGGTGGGTTTCAGCAGGTTCTGACCAGTTCTGGAGAACCGGTAGCGGAAATTTTGAGTAGTTCGGAGAACCGGTAGTAAAAATTCTGACTGGCCCCACCCCCATCTATTCTCTGCCTCCTGAGTCCCAGCTGATTGGGAGGAAATGGGGATTTTGCAGTAACTTTCCCCTGGATTGGGGACAGAATGGAGATTTTACAGTATACTTCCCCTGGAGTGGGGTGGGAATGGAGATTTTACAGTATACTTCCCATGCCACGCCCACCAAACCATGCCCACCAAGCCATGCCCATAGAACCGGTAGTAAAAAAATTTGAAACCCCCCACTGGTTCAGACCTTGGGATGGCCAGCCATTAATATCTGCTGATGAAAAAGTCCACTGTCTGCGTAGGAGTTTGGAAAACGGCTTCTGGCAGGAATAAACGAATTAAGCTAGCCTCCCCATCCAAATGGCCATCCATTGTACTGAATTCCAGCTTCCAGAATTCCCCAGCTGCATGTAATCCATTAACAAACATGCAAACGTTGGGCTTGGAAAAAAGCAACAAAGTGTTCATAATTTATTTGGACCAGAGGTCACCAAACTGATATTGTGCTAAATAGTGAAAAGATTTTTGCGGGGGTGTAGCCCTGCTCTTTGCCCACAGATTTAGACAGGAGCTGCTGGACGGTGTTGTAATTTCTTTTCCTTGCTCTGTTCATTGTGTTTGAATGTTTTTTTCCCCCCTTCCTCTTTCTGCTTTTCTTGTAATCTGCTTAACCAGCTCAGCTGGACAGAGATGCAGGAGGGATGATTTTCTCGGCATCAGATTTGTTCAGTGTAGCTAATAGCATGATTTTGCCTGTGTTTAATAAAAGCAGGTGACAAGAAAATTCAGGCTAATGAAATTATTTCCTTATTAAAGTGATAGGTTGATTTTCCCCTCATATTTATTCATGCTGCCATGCTTGTCTGTAGCTACGGTCCCTATTATTTCCATTCTCTTGTAAATAGGGGGCAAACTGTCTCTGTCCAAATAATATTTGATGGCTGCTATTGCTGTTTATATGCAACTGCTCTTGAGGTTAGAGAAAGCAGCACAGAGGTGCCAACACTGGCATCTCAAAACTTTCTGAATCCTGCACTGCTACACCGAATGAAGGAGGTTCTTTGGGAAGGCACATGACTAAAGGTCAAACTTCCAAGATCCCGAATGTCATAGCCAGTAGCGGGGGAGAAAATGCAAGGACGAATAAGAAATACAATGCCCTTCATGGAAAAAAAGTTATGTATCATTAACATTTGCTTGCCAATCCACAGCTAAGAACAAAGCTGACTTTTTCATGGAAAAGAGATTCTAAAACAAAAAACAAAAAAAAACCACTTGTTGAAATCTGCAGGTCATGTAGCTGCTAAAGAAAGAACTGAGGTTGGCAACCATCAAAGGGTTTGAGGAATAATGCTTTTGTCTTTTGTCTTATCAGTGGCTATGCTTATATTAATAATGAAGGCAGCTATAATCACTGAAATAATCCTTCAGAATTTTTGCTGTCTTATTACACATTTCCGTTGCATATTAATATTCTCACAGCAATTTATCACTTAAAAAAATGAAATGTAATTTTTTTCGTGAAGCGCTGAAGAGCAAAAAATAAAATAAAATCCTTGAACCCATTCATTAAAAAAACAGAGAAATTCAATCTCCTTGGATGACTCAAACTTTGAAAATTTCATCTAATTCCACCAAGAGGTAAAACATTGATTTATTTCTAAAATAAACAAAGTGAAAACTCCGCAATGTTAAATTAGCTATACCTGTTTGCCTGAACTTTAATATCTTATAATCCCCTCTGAAGGATTATCATTTCTTTAAAAAATGACATTACTTTCTGTAAATTGGAAAACAATAGCAATTCCTGCTTTCTGATGATAATGTCTGCAGAATATGGAGATAAAGGTTCAAATCCTGAGTCCAATGGAGAAGGTGCTTCTGCATCAATTAGACGAAGTCAGTCGAAGTAAGATGTGGCCCAACTCTTGTGGGCTGTGCCCACTTTCAATAAAAAAAAAACACCTAGAATGTGAAGAGAGAGACCTAAAAGGTGAACCATGCAAGGGACAGTAGCAATTTTGGTTTATTACAGTAATGTAATGTTTCCCCTGTAGAAAGTTAGTCCCACCCCTCTCCTAGAAGAATGAAATATTTTGAGAAATATTAAAAAGGCAGAATATTATATTTCCCTAAAGGAGAAACATGTTCTTGGAAAGCAGTCCCCACCTTTCTTAATAGCCCCAGCAGGACTGGGCCAGTATATCTACAAAACAAAAGACCTTCAGAGTGATGGGATTAAGACTTGACCCTTCAAGACATAATAGGACCATTTAGCAGAAGACACACAGCTCCTTGCATTGCACAATCTCCTAAGGACATTGCATCACTCAGCAAACTTCAACCAAACTTGGGAGCTCAGACAAACATGACCCTATAGGAATCTGACAACAGCCAATAGAATATATGTTCTTGGACAGGAATAGGAAGTTCAAGTTCAAAGCCCAAGAGAAGATATAACAACCCCCCCACACACACACACACACTCAACTCCATGTGTTCACTTGCACCAGAGAATTATGTACTTGGTGGTTCTGCTTCACCATTAAACCATCTTTCCAATCAGCCTTCATGTTTCGTGTCTTTCTCCCAACTTGGAACTGAACCAGATGGATATTTCTCCCAACACCCCTTCCAGTCATGTTCAACTCTAGGGGGTGTGCTCATCTCCCTTTCCTAGTCAAGGGAGCCAAAGTTGTCCAAAGATGCTTCTGTGGTCATATGGCCAGCATGACTGTATACCAAGGTGCACAGAACACTGTTTCCGTGCCATCAAATTGGTGCCCATTTATCTATTTGCATTTTCATGTTTTCAAATTATTGGTGGACAGGAGCTGGGGCAAGTAATGGGAGCTCACACCATCGCACATTGCTCAGATCTCAAACCTGGACTGTCAGCTTTTCAACTGACAAGCTTAGTGTCTTTAACCAGTGAACCATAGTGCTGCCCCCATTACAGTATAATACCCAAACAAAAACAGGTCACTCAAAAGAAGGAATGTCTCTCTCCCATACAGAGATAATCCTCCTGTACGAAAATGTAAGGCAAGCTTAGAATCCTCTTTTTGTAATTCGGTATAAAATATCATGATGCTTGGACATTCCCACTTAGGTAAAAAGAAAGGGCTGGGATTTTTAATAGTGTTGTTTAGAGATTATTGCCTAGTTATTTTCTGTGCTGGAGATCCTGGGGCTTTATTGGCACCTGGCCTTGTGCCTGCCATTTTAGAAGTTAAGGACTTTCCTGTGGGGATGGGCTTCATTTGAAACCACTTGCCTCTCTAGTTTACTTTTTAAGAACTGGCAAGAGCACCAACCTTCATTTATAAGCTAGAAAATGAGGCACATCTTGAAATATCTGTCAAGGACCTAGGAGTACTCACCTCAAACGACCTAAGCCCTAGAGCCCACTGTAACAGCATTGCCAAAAAGGCATTAAGAGTTGTTAACCTAATTTTGCAAAGCTTTTTCTCTGGTAACATTGTATTGCTAACTAGGGCGTACAAAACCTTTGCCAGACCAATTCTCAAATACAGCTCATCTGTCTGGAATCCACACTGTATATCAGATATTAATATGATTAAATGGGTCCAGAGGTACTTCATGAGAAGAGTAGTCAACTCCTCTACTCACAATAGAATTCCCTGTGCCACCAGACTTGAAATTTTGGGCTTGGACAATCTGGAACTATGCCACCTGTGGTATGATCTAAGCACAGTACACAAATTATCTGCTACAACATCTTACCTGTCAACAACTTCTTCAATTTCAACTTCAATAATACATGGGCAAACGATTGGTACAAACTCAAGATAAACCACTCCAAACTCGATTGTAAATACAACTTCAGCAACAAAGTGGTCAACACCTGGAATGTTCTACCTGAGTCCGTTGTTACATCCTCAAACCCTCACAGCTTCAACCTTAAACTGTCTACCATGGACCTCACCCCATTCCTAAGAGGTCATATCCATGTTTATATTTATACCTGCTATCTTGTACATGTTTGACAAACTAAATATTTCTGAGTTTGGCAAGGTTTTTTTTTTTTTAAGGAAAGGAAAAATGTGGACTTGAGGGAGAATTCTGAATGTGGAGGTTTTATCTGTTATTCCTGTTATTTTTTTTTTCTAATATCAGAGACTTCCTAAGATCAAAGAAAATCTATCATGATTTGCTTATTTCAACAGCATTCTGACAAAGAAAACGATTTCAGGTATACTGTAGTTATCTGAGATCTGACCAGAAAACCTTAGTGCTTTGAGACAGCAAATATCTAACTGCTGGCCTCCCCTGTGAGACTTTTCAATGACCCAAATTGCTATGTTTGCATGATATGATTAGCCATACTTAGCTTAAATAAGATTAATTGAATGATTAATTGAATGGAATCAATTTTCTGGATTTGTAAAATACACTCAACCGTAAATTAATCAGCCAGACTGAATTCTACAACCCATGGGACTTAAACGTGGAATCTCACCCAGTAGAGAAAAACAGCCCAAGTTGCAGAAGCTCCATTTATCTTCTCTCCTGGAGGCCCTTAACAATTGATTGAACAAACCAAAGTTCTACTAGTCCAGAATTGCCCAAAAGATATTGATGGGAAACCCAAAACAGGACATGGAAAGGAGGAAATTATTTAAATGACTGTTTCTTGTTTGTATGTTTCTCAAGAACATTTCGCCATAAGGATAGATAGTGGCCTTATTCTCGAATAGTTAGTCTAAAGAATTTTATGCATTTCGTGTACCATTGCCAGTGTATGTTGGAAAACACCCAGCCAAGCAGAGAGGAAGACCTGAGCAGGGGGGGGTTAGCTTTGAATTCTTATGCAGCCGCAACAAATTCAGGACTGACGCACATGTAGACATACACCAAGCATGCTAAAGCCTTACCTTTCTGTCCCAACATAAGGCAAGCAGATTGGGGAGATTCCTGTGTATTAGGCAGAATATAATAAAGTTGAACTTTAGTTTGAACTTTACACATATGGATCTGGTTCCTTGTGTCCGACAGTGTGATACCACAGCATCAAAATAAGTGCCAATCTATATTACAAGTCCTCCAGTGGCTATTATGAAACAAGAGAGAAAAAGTTAATGATGATACTTTGGTAGGTCAGCACAACATTCCATAATAGCTAAGGTCAGGGAAGTCATTGGCCAGGACAATTATTTACAGTGGCTGCTCATATTGTAGAATGGCCACAAAACATTCACTGTCTCTTAATTTCAGTACAAGATGAGAGGGACAAATGCAGGTTGTCCTTGGGTGACCATGTATGTCAATTGCCTACTGTGGGTTTTCTTCAGCACCCAATCAAAGATCTCATGATCTTTAGTTGATTGAGACAATATGTCAGTGAGGCTGACCAGAGGAAGGCATTTGAGGGGGTGAATTGGAATGCGGAAGAGTATTGTTATTTCAAGGAATTTAGTGACACATTTTGATTTCTTCTTCATATTAAAAAAAAAGTTTAAAGCACATTCTGAGTTAACCTGCTTGCTTTTCACTCTTGTTTGCTGAATAAAGGAGGAGGGAAGGGGGAATCTTCACATCGCAGCAGATCTGTGAAAGCCTCCAACTTTTGGTTCCCATCCCAGAGTCATATGCCACCCACTCAAGATTAAGTCTTACAGGCTCATGTGCATAGAGGCAGGGACATGAAGTCATGGTGCCAGGTTTTGATAAAAACTTGAACTTATTGTTGTTCTTGGGAGATACTTCATCGTGCTTAGCATTGTGTACTGTGGAAATTGGCTGCCCTTGGGGTATCTCTGCTATTGCTACTAGGGAGCTCCTGACAGCTTTTAAGAGATTTGAGTACCATTTTGCTTGGATGTATGTTTTTTTATGTTATGCTTTTAAATCTGTTTGCTTGAATTAATAAGAAAATTTAAAGATTTTTTTTTTTATTCACTGGTGTGTTTATTGTCTCTGGATCCAAGGGAACCAATTGCCTGGGCACTTGATCACTTTCCTGACACTTGGCAAAATAGGAGGAAATTGGCAGGGAAAAGGGAAAAAAATCATTTTATCTATTTCACACAAGGAAAAAGCTAGCATGGCAATGGCCTTTCTTTTTCTCACTTACTCATTAAACTCTGTCCACTAAATGTTGATGACATCGCCCCAGAATTACTTGTAAAAAAAAAGTTGAGCAGAAAGCTGGGCTGGTCAGTTTAGAAGGAAAAGTCCTTCACCTGTAATGGAATAGAAAACCAGTCCATCAATATTCTATTACTAAAGAACAGACGGATCTATAGTATTCCAGGGTGATGCGCAACCTGGGGATCTTCCTGGATTCAGACCTCCTAGTCAGTGAACAGGTGGTAGTTGTGGCCATGAAGGCCTTTGCCCAGCTCCATCTGGTGCACCAGTTGTGCTCTTTCCTAGATTGTGGGACATTCATTCCCTAGTCACTTCATGGCTTGATTACTGCTGTACATGGAAATATCTGTGAAGACCACCCAGAATTTCCACTGGTCCAGAATGCAGCATCACAGGCAGTAATAGGCCTTCCTCAATATATCCATGTTATATTGCTGCTTTGTGACCTGCACTAATTGTCAGTTTGTTCTGGGTATGATTCAAGGTACTGCTTGTTACCTATAAAGCCCTACGTGGCATCAGGTGTGGTTCTTGGAGGACCACCTATCTTGCATTGTATCTGCCTAGCCAATTTGATCTTAAGCAATACCATTGATTGGTATCCTCAGAACCGTACCTTCTCTATCACAGTACATACGCTATGGAATGTGATTTCCCCCAAGATCCAAATGGTTCCCATCTTCGTAGTGTTTTTTGGAGGCCCAAAGATCCAGGCCTTTTGCGGGGATGCTTGGAGCTTCCTTTTAATTCAGGGGTGCCAAACTCGCGGCCCTCAGGCTGGATGCGTCACGTGCTGGCCCCTCCCCTGCTCAGTTTAGCAAAGGGGGAAAGGGGCTACATCACGTGACACTGCCATGACGCCACGAGTTTGATACCCCTGTTTTAACTAGATTGCTTTATGTTTTTTCCACGCAGTTTGTTACTCTTCCATCTCTATTCTGTTTTGTTTCTTGTTGTTTTTATTGTCTTAATTTTCATGCTTAAATAATTGAGTTCTAAATAAAGAGTTGCTGGGAGTTGGGCAGCATATAAATTTCATAAATAACAAAAAGAACAGTAATAATCAGGATGAGGAAGGAGCATGTGTATAACATCTATCAAGGAAGTAATCTGGCTTTAAAGCTAGATTTATACTCCAGATCAGTTTAGCAATTGAGACAGATCCTTGAATAAAATAAAAGTTTGGGGGTGCCTTTACCTCACTGGATATGCTCTAAATGAATTGGAGCCATAAATCCCATTCTGATTAGAAATTATGGGTCCATGAAAATTAAGAAAGAAAAGTATAAACTTAGAGATTTTGCTGACGAGACTTAAGTTTTGATTCTACAAGGACCCCAGAATAGGACAGAACACTTGAAGAAGAAACAACAAGTTGGTACATTAGCTGGACTTAAAATAAGTAAACAAAAACCAAAAAAATGTTGGTTAAAAATATGAATGTTCAAGATGAAGAGATCTTGATGAAAAGGATGGGTTTCAAAACTGAAAAGAAGGTTAAATACTTTGGAGGTTACATTGACTAATATGAATTATATGTTGTTTCAGAATTACTATGTCAAGGTACGGAAGGACATTAAACAGGATTTATTGAGGTGGGATAAACTTCAATTGTCATTGCTAGGTAGAATTTCAGTGATTAAGATGAATGTGTTATCCAGGATGTTATTCTTATTCCAGACAGTACTGATACTGACTACGGATGCACCATTTAAACAATGGCAAAAAGGCATTTCTAAGCTTGTATGGGGGGGGAGGGGGGCTGAGGAACCAGAATTAAATGCAAATTGCTACAAGATGCTAAAAAAAAGGTGAAGTAGCTCTGCCCTATTTAAAATTGTACTTTGCTGTTTGTTGTCTGGTATGGATGAAAGACTGGGTGACTCTGAGGAATAGGAGGTTATTGGAGTTAGAAGGACACAATATGAGCTTTGGATGGCATGGCTATTTATGCTATGACAAAGATAAAGGTAATATAGATTTGCAAATTCATTTTGTTAGGCATGCCAATCTGAAAGTTTGGAATAGATGTAAAGTAAGATTGACTCCCAAGATTCCTTTATGGTTGTCATCCCAAGAGGCATTTTTAGAAGAAAAATGATAACTATACAAACTTGATTGACATATGCTGATTTACTGAATTTCTCTGAAGGAGATCCTAGATTAAAAATCTGAGACCAATGGAGAGAATATTTGTAGCTCAGAGTAAAAATAAGGTGTCCTTGGTGCTCTCTGAGCTTGGTTGTTTTCATGCAGATGTTTCATTACCCAAACTAAGTAACAGCACTAGCACTAGTAGAAAACAGGTTTTGCTCTGAATTTATATTCTAGTGGCTTGGCATTAACACCAAGATTAATATCAGATCAACAATCAAGAAGTAAACAATACCCCACTCAAAGAACTGCCAAACAAGCTAACACTAAACAGCCCAACCAAAGATCCTCTAAGACTACTCCCACCAACCCTGACAGAGGAAGCCACTAGAATATAAATTGAGAGCAAACTCCACTCTCTACTGGCACTGATGATGCTGCATAGTTTGGGTAATGACACATCTGCAAGAAAACAACCGAGCTCAGAAAGCACCAAGGACCTCTCAAAAACCAGAGAATTGCAAAGAGAAGATCATATTTGTCAATGATTTGTCAAGATTTAAACTGGATGACAAACATTTTGTTTTTACCAAAGAGAAAACTGATTTTGAGTTAGATTTATGTACTGATGATAAACATCGGTTTGCTAAAATGTATTAATTATTGGTGTAAATGAGTATGGAGGATGAATATGTTAAAGATTGCGTGATCAAATGCAGATGATTATAACACAATGCTTAATAAGTGTATGAATATGTGGAGCAAAGGGGTAAAATTTACATTGAATTATGAAAAGGAACTTTTATTAGATGATGTACTGTTGGTATTTCAACACCTAATAAATTGTCAAAGATGTATGAAGGTATGTCAAATGTATGTTGGAAATGTAAACAATCTGAAGGTACTTTTTATCACCTCTGGCGGAGGTTTAAAAGAGCTAAGACATACTGGAATCAGACATGTATTCTAGCACAGATAATTCTTAAACTGAATGTACTACTGAAGCCAGAGGATTTTCTTTTAGATTTGATGGGCAGATTGGGAGGACGGAAATGAAACTTTATTCTTATATATGACAACAGCAGCAAAGCTCCTCTATGCACAGAGTTGGAAGGATTCATATATATGCACAATGAAGGAATGGATGGTGAAATTAATGGAATTGGCAGAGATCGACTGCTTTGATTAAAGAAAAGATTTTATCTAACTTCATTTCTACTTGGAAACCACTTTTGGACATTTTTGCTTGAAACTAAAAAGGATGAAATTCTAATCATGGGTTTTAATGTTTAAACTTGTTTTATGATGCACTGTTTGTTACGGTTTATTCCTCTTCAAAGGGTCATTGATTTTTTTAGGTTTTTATCTGTACCAAAGACAGTCAGAAGTTACCTTTTTTACATTTTTCCCATTTTTGTCTGCACTCCCCAATTTGTTTTTTTCCCTACCCTTCCCTCTTCTTTTTTAATTCCTTTTTCTTTTTTGATGTGTGATATTATGGAAATATGGGATTAGCAATACCAACATATTTTGGGCAGACCAATTAAGGAGGGATTTCTTAGAACTATATTTCTCTTAGATAGAAAAACTTATGGGGCAGTGGGAGTACTGTTAGTTATGGACTTCCACAGCATTTATGTTAACATTAGAAAAATTCTGAGGGCCTTGCAGGATTCTGCAGTAATTTGCATATAACGATTCCCTTAATAGCTGTGAGTAAGATTTCCTTAAATTATTTGGAGCATCATGTTCACTGAAATATTTATTCACATAGATAAGTAGCTGTCTTCATTGCAGGGATTCAGATTATACTCAGAGTGATTATCCTGAATTGATCATCCCCACAGTAGACAATATAAATGATCAAGAACAGTCTCTGATACATGTTCTGATAAGAATTCTCTGAACCTAAAAAATGCATGTAGGAAAGGAAATTAATAGAGCTGGATGTTTGACAATATTCCACATTTAAATGGAAATGTTGTTGAAGCTGCTGTTATATTTATATCCTTCCTTTCCTTCAGGAACTCAAGGTATGTTCCATAGTTAAAGGTAAAGGTTCCCCTCGCACATATATCCTAGTTATTCCCGACTCTAGGGGGCGCTGCTCATCTCCGTTTCAAAGCTGAAGAGCCAGTGCTGTCCAAAGACGTCTCTGTGGTCATGTGGCTGGCATAATTAAACACCAAAGGTGCACGGAACGCTGTTACCTTCCCATCAAAGGTGGTCCCTATTTTTTCTACTTGCATTTTTTACATGCTTTCAAACTGTTAGGTTGGCAGAAGCTGGGACAAATAACAGGAGCTCACTCTGTTATGCGGCACTAGGGATTCAAACTGCTGAACTGCCGACCTTTATCCCTATAACCTGAGATCACCCATGGCTGAGTGAGGCCTTAGCACTCTCTAATCTAAGTCTAAAGACAGAACTACATAAACATTTGATTGTACCTCATGTCTGAATTAGACAACACTCTCTCCAACTTGCCATTCTGGTACTATTACTCTCAAAGTAGTTTTCTTTTCTTGCTCACTTCCTTACGTACCTTGTGACATCATGATGAAAAAACTGCAGTGTAGGTACTTGCTAATTTGTCAGACACAAGTCATCAGTGTCATGACATCACTGTAGGCTTGTCATCATTTTGGCATAAGCTCAGTTTGCTGCAGATACCTGGGTTTATTTTACTTATTACTATCAGTTCCTTGGGACCGATTGCAGCTTCTTTGTGCTGCTGACTTAACTGTAACTTAACTTAACTGTTTCAAACTTGCAGCATTTCCTGGTATATATAGTAGTTGGTATTGGGAGTGGTGTGGTAGTCTAGAGGTGGAGCTTTTGCCTCACAATCAGGAGGCTGTGAGTTCGATCCTAGGTAGAGGCAGATATTTCTCTCCCTGGGCACAATGAGATTATATCTGATGAAAAATACTCCACATTGGTAACAGGAAGGCCAGTAAACACTCAGCCCCATTCAGTTGCTCAGACTCCACCCCGCCAGGGATTATGGGGTCATTAAAAGAAGATAGTAGCTAGCATTGGGCCCCTACATAATCTTATTTAGTTGCATTAAGAGTCTGGACAGCACATGTGAATGACTTCGGAGTTTAGGTTTGATTCCACCTAATTGAAACTCTACAGCCATTCACAAGTGATCTCCATGCTCTGCCTTATTCAGCCCATAATCTGTCTGGAGCAGAGACTGACTCAACTGGTAAAGTTGCTTCAACAGCTCTTGCCAAATTGCTTGAGTTAAGCAGCAAGGTCGTTTGTAGTGTTAGAATAAATATCCTCTGGGTTCAGCTTCAACTGGGGAAAAAGACACTGGAAACATGGAGACTGCTTGGAAAGATGATTTAATGGTGGACAGGATCACATGGTTTGAGTTCCTGAACAGAAAAGGTGTCAAGATGCTGCGAGTCCCCGGGTTTTATGCCCTCTCTGGGTTTTGAACTTCCTGGGGCACAGGAATAGTATCCTGATTGGTTGTCAGACTCCCAGGGGGTGGGGGTCTTAGCTAGTCTTGCTGGCTGATGTAATCTTCCCAGGTGCCATGTGGTGAGTTTCTGTTGCTAGATGGGTCCTATTGTGTTAGTTTTTGTTGCAGATGATGGTCCATTGACAAAGATGGGAGGGAATTGAGTTTCTGCCTCTGGCCCATTGACAAAGGGTGGGGGGAAGGAAGGTGGGAGCTGCTTCATCTTTAAAACATACTTCTCCATTTCTCATCCAGGGAAATGTAATATTCTGCCTTTTTAATATTTCCTAAAATATTTCATTCTTCTAGGAAAGGGGTGGGTGCTAACTTCCTACAATAGCACTATAATGACTTTTCTCTTTTTGGTGGTGATGATGGTGGTGATGGTTGAATGGCCAGCAGCTGTCTTACTAAGCAATCAGCTCTAATGGAGCACTTTCTGGTTGTTGTTGGGGGGGGCAGTTATACCCCATGCAATAACAAAACCATCCTTACTCATTTGCCATAAGGAATTATTAGTAGGCAAAACACACACCATACAGCCTCCTTTCTCGGATTGTCACAGAGGGTTACCCAGTGCACACACTGAGGTTATTAGGCATGCTGGTAACAGTTTTGCTTATTATTTTAAAGCTGTCTAAGCCGATACCCGCTTATGCAAGATTTCCTAACCTTTACCTGATGGGTGCATTGCCTTGTTTATTTGTATAACATTTAGCCCGCTGGTTTGCTTTTAAAGCATTGGGTCCAGGGCTGTTCCTTCGTAGCATTTTCTTCTCTTGATCAAATAGGATCGTGGGGGCTCATTTAGGCATCTCCAAAGTGTTGGGAAGCATCAGCAATCTGGAATAATCAACTGCTCTCTCCCTATTCCCTTCCAGTAACCACCTGAAATTACAGGCAGCCATGTCAATTTCACAACAAAATGGTATTATTTTGTCTGAGCTTGAGGTTCACCGAGGAAGCAAACAATTTGAAAAAAAAAAAAAAAACCACCAGAAAGCAAGAAGAAGAAGAAGAAGCTGCAAACAAAACTGTGCAGGGAAGGTTCATCCCCAAGAGACAGGCTGCCTGGCTTCATTACTAAGTGGATGCAAATTCAGTTAGTGGTAGACAGAATGGGGAATGAGCTGTGAGCGGTTCCCTGGTGCTGTCATTTCATTTTCTATCAACACTACAGGAGCCTCAATTTCTGCAATTTGGCAAAACTGTCAAAATAACGTGATCCAGGAGCAGTGGTGATCAATGCTTCCCAATGCTTCGTAGTGCGCTTTCCCAGTTCGAACCCATTGTGACTCCCTTCCTAGCACAGAAACCAAAGGAAACAGTTCAGGAACATGGGCACATGAACAAACCAAAGACTCCATGTTGTTTTCCTTCTCCTTTCCCAGAGTGTGAAAATTTTTAAAAATTGAGGCGATCTGTGCTATAACAGATCGATGCAGGTCCCTCCATGGCCAAGGTGATACCTGTAAATTGGGCACAAAAGTAGAAGCTTTTTTCCATTTCAATTTCTCACCAACTGCTCTTCCGACGTGTACTACATTCTACCCTATTATAGATCTATATTCCTTAGAACAGATAGTCCTCGAACTTATATCAGTTCATTTAGTGACCGTTCAAAGTTACAAAGTGTAGAAAGTTAGCACCCTCACCTCTCCTAGAGGAATGAAATATTTTAGAAAACATTAAAAAGGCAGAATATTATATTTCCTTAAAGGAGAAATGGAGAAACATACTGTTGGAGAGAGAACGTAGCCTCCAAGTCTTTCTTAATAGCCCCAGCAGATGCTGAGGCCAGCTTTTTGGTAATCTATTCAAGACAGGATATTTTGAAACAAAGGCAGAATGGTAGGATTAGAAGCAACCATCACCCAAGGAAAAAGCCAACACAGGAAAAAGCCATTAAGCCACAATAGGAATTATTGCATCATCCTCAGAGCAGTCAAAACTTCAACTAAACTCTGCTCAGACAAACACCTAGGATTTGTACTTTGCCTACAGAGCCAGCTATGACTTCTACATAACCCCACATGGTCCCATGGGAGTCTGACAACAGCCAATAGAATACATGTTCTTGCACAGGAACAGGAAGTTCAAGTGCAAAGCCCAAAAAAGATATAAAAACCCCTCACTCTCAACTCCATTTTGTCAGCTGCATCAGATCCACAAACATGTGGTCCTGTTCATCAATAAATGGACCCTCTTTCCAATCAGCCTCCAGCCTCCATTTTGTCTCCAGGGCTTTTCTCCTGGCTTGGTACTGAACCAGATGGATATTTCTTCCCACAAACGGCAGTGAAAAAAGTGACTTATGACCATTTTTAACACTTATGACCTTTGTAGCAGCCTCATGATCATGTGATCAAAATTCAGATGCTCGGTAGCTGGTTTCTATTTATGAGCATTGCTGTGTCCCAGGGTCATGGGCTCCCTTTTTCCAATTTTCTGACAAGCAAAGTCAATGAGTAAAAATGATTCACTTTACAAACGTGTTGCTAACTTATCAACTCCAGTGATTCACTTAACAACTGTGGCAAGAAAAGTTGTAAAATGGAGCAAAATTAATTTAACAAATGTCACAACAACAGAAATTTTGGGTTCAATTATGGTCATAAGTCGAGGACTATCTGTATGCGTTACATGTCCTTGTGCCTCATGAAATGTAACTCATTTCACTTGTTTCCTTTACTTTGTGAAATAGGATAGAGGCATTTAAGATAAAAGGTTAGACATCCTGTGTTTAGTATTCCTTTACCTCTATGCATGTATTTTTTTATTTCTTTATTAAAGGAAATTAAAGTAATTTCCAAAACATTTTGCTGCTATATACAGTCCAATACTTTCCATTTTAATACTTACCAATGGTCATATGAAGGGACATGGTGGCTCAGTGGCTAAGACGCTGAGCTTGTCGATTGAAAGATTGGCAGTTCGAATCCCTAGTGCCGTGTAATGGGGTGAGCTCCTGTTACTTGTCCCAGCTTCTGCCAACCTAGCAGTTCAAAAGGACATAAAAATGCAAGTAGAAAAATAGGGACCACCTTTGGTGGGAAGGTAACAGCGTTCCGTGCGCCTTTGGTGTTTAGTCATGCCGGCCACATGACCACAGAGACGTCTTCAGACAGTGCTGGCTCTTGACAGAGATGAGCACCACCCCCTCGAGTTGGGAACGACTAGCACGTATGTGCAAGGGAAACCTTTGCCTTTACCTTTTAATGGTGATATGACCACCTTCTCCTTAAAGCAGTGGTTCCCAACGTGTGGCCTATGTCCCACGGGGGGGGGGGAGTTTGATTTTTAATGGGGGCAATTTGAACCTTGTTTAAACCAAGTTAATGGCCTTTTAGGCTTCCTCTGCATGAGTAGAGTTCACTTTTTGAGTAAAGTAAGAATTATATGTCACAGGGGGGCATCAGGATTTTAGAGATGCTTAGATGGGGCATGGCCAAAAACATTTGGGAACCACTGCTTTAAAGCCTCTGAACCAAGTAAGCCAGCCACTATGCAAATATATACTTTTCCTCTTTAGAATGAATACTATCTCTGCAAAGCAGTTTGTTCACGCTTCTACCTTTGTTAAAAAAAAATCCAAATTTCTGTTGTTGGCACCAACATTGCAACCAGGAGGTCAACTGATTATGTCCCCTTTCTCTTGGTGGACTTTTGCCTTCCACAATAAGTATTGATGAGAACACCACCTGGGGCCCATGACCCTCCTTCCAAAGCTATGAAGTCCTCCTTGACATATTTTCTACTGCTGTGGTGCACATCAACTGAAAACATTTCAAGTCATAATTTTTATTCATTAAAATAACTGTTCCCTGCATTTCATCCAAATCCGCACACCTTTTAAATATTGAGCATATTTTAAATATTTCCATTAACATGGAAAATAGTCATAGCTTCAAAAGTCAAGGCAAGATCTGAATCAAAATTCACTTTAATGCTAAGCCCTTGAACCCAAGATCATGTTAGGGCAGGGGTGTCAAACTCAAGTCCCGGAAGCCAGATCTGGCCCATGGGGTGCTTAGATCTGGCCTATGGGACCACCCTGGAAACAGTGAAAGACTGGCCTGCAGTGCCTCTGCCAGTGAAAACAGAGCTCAGGAGGGCTCTGTGCGGCACTCCCAAGCTCCATTTTTTTCTGGCAGAGGGTTGCAGGAGGCCATCACAACCAAAAACAGAATTCAGGAGCCCATTTTTGCTGGCAGAGCACTTGGGCCACCACAGGCACCCTGACACGAGTGATGTCGAGCTGGCCATGCCCACCCCAGCCCCCAAAGGTCAGACACAACCCTGATGCGGCCATTAAGGAAATCGACTTTGACAACCCTGTGCTAGGGGATGAAGGAAGCTGTAACCTAACTCATCCGGGAAGGACTAAGTTCAGGGGTGAAATGCTCCCGGTTCGTACCGGATCACCCGATCCAGTAGCGATGGAGGCGGGTGGTTCGGAGCTGAGCTGTGCAATCATCAGAGGCTTTTTTTTTATTTTTAAAAGCATTTTTTCTACAACCTCTTTGGCTGAAAAAATGCTTTTAAAAGTAAAAAAAAAAAAAAAGGTTGGCCATGCCCACTCAGTCATATTACCCCCCCCCCAAGCCATTCCCACAGAACCGGTAGTAACAAATTTTACATTTCACCACTGACTAAGTTGGAAAGGTTTTCTATGCATTCAAGTTACTGGTGGTATTTTCTTCTTAATAGCTTGGAGTTTTGGTCATAAGGAAAAAGAAATCTCTTTCCTGGACGTTCCATGCCTTCCTGTTTAAGGTACATAATATTTAATTGCAATACTTCAACAGAAGGAAGTTTCTAAACTCCCATAGAAGAGGCTGAAAGAGGAGCTGTTTTGACAGAGAAGTCATTGCTGTAGCATTCTATTTTTAAATTTTCAAGGTCGTAAGATTTATTGCCTAAACTTACTTTTTATCAGGCATGACTGAATAAAAATGATAGATATATTTGTTTGCTTTACAACATCCTTCTATGGTTATTAAAGTCTCTAAGGTGTTTGCTTTGACAAAGAAAAAGAGAAAATCCAATAGGAATTTAGCAAATTTAGCAAATAGCTTCACCGGATAGATAAGATGGATTTTATCCATCTTAACCTTTATGTCAGTGTGTCTGTGTGTATGTGTGTGTGTATTCTGTGTATTCTCTGATCAACATTTACAATTTATTTATCTATGAGATAAAACATTGTACTGTACCATGCTCACATTCTAGCTCTTGGAAATAAGTTCTCAGGAAGATTCAATAGCTTCTAATGTGGGCTTATTAACCTTTTATTGAATATTGTTTTAAAATGTGCACACCTCCCAAAATCTACAATCCAATCAGAAAGAAAAAAAGGAACCAAATCTGATACAGTTCAACTAACCTAATTCACAGCCCAACCGAAAAAGCTGAGTTCAGTTATAGAAGAGATTCTAATTTAAACAACGGGAAAATAAAATAAGCATCCCAATCCCAATCGCATAATTAGAATTTACTGCCCGTGTTTGAGATATTATTTAAAAAAAAACAACAAACCTAAAACTAGGGAGGAAAAATCTATAATGATCGTCAAATAAGAATGTTTCTGGGTCCATCCTTTCATTTACCGTATGATGAATTAGGTCTGAAAAACCTGAAATCTCTTCATGATTTAAGTAGGATCAGCTTGTGGGCGCTCGTGTGTGCGCGCAATGCTCCTGCGCAGGCGCAAAAGCATCCGGGCGGGTGGGCGGAGCCTCCCACTGCTGCTACCGGTTTGCCCAATCCGGGGAGAACCGGTAGCAGCCCACCACTGGGTAGGATCATTATTAGTGACCTCCAGCACCTTCTAGTCACAGAACCAACACTTTTCTGAAATAATAGTATAAGAACTGGTTTTATATTGCCTCAGTGATGGCTGGATAGCTCTCGATGACATTCCAGTCTAGTAGGAATCCAGCCTTGGAAAATAGTACAGCATGCTTAATGAAGTTCTGCCTATTTTGAGAATATAGCCACTGTAATAAACAAAGAAATCAAATCCATGTGTCTCAAAATGAAGTAATTAAATGACAAGATAGATTTAAAGACACAAATAAATTGATTCGATCACTCAAGCTTTCCCCCAAAGATTCATTGACAAGGCAATCCCAGATCAAGTAGTCTGCAGTCATTCATAGACTATACAGTTCCAGTAATGTCATGCTGAAAATGCCACAGGTCAACCCTCCATGAGACCATATCTGGCATTCTGGCTTTACTTACTTCTCTTGTGTATCTGTATCAGGATTCATGTCATCACAAACAAACGACATGTAAGAAAAAGAAGAACCAGTCAAGAAAATTAGGCATTTTTTAAGATTCGGAGGTCTTCAAATCATCATGACTAAATTCCTCAGAAAGAGGCACAGTTCCGACTGAATATTTGGAGATAATCCATAAGTCATTCCAAATCCATACAATAATAGAGCACTGGATCCAATTGAGATAAAGCCAAGAAAACAAACAAATCTATTATATAAATCAACCCATTCACTCAAGGCCCAAATGACCAGATTCTAATTATCATACTTCAGACCTACTATATGAAGATTTCTGGAAAAGTCTGTAATGCTGTGAAAGATGGAAGGAAAGAGAAGAAGAAGATGAACAACAGCAAGGTAAAGGACTCGATTATAATGATGACTATACCACTAGAAGACTTGTAGGGTGAGTTTGGGGATAGATTATCCTGGGGAAAATCTATCTATGTGGTCACTAAAAATTGACCTTGAACTAATAATACATAATTAATCATTTGTTCCACTAGATTTGTTCTTCAATAATTCAAAAGTTAGGATTTTATTTCCAGAGTTTTGTAATAAAAACTCACTCATATTGTTACGTCCGGACGGCAAGCATGAGAGGCCAAGAGAGCAGCCGATTGGTCTAAATGCCGGCAGGCAGCCGGCGGGAAATTGACAGCTCCTGATTGGCCCAGCCTCTGACAGCTGAAGTATAAAAGAGCTGTCCATGCCTCAAAACCTTGCTCGCTCTCCAAGGTAGTTAGCTAATCAGAGCGAGTCACTGTTAGCTGTTATTGTTAGCCAATAAACATGTTGTGAAGTGTTTATCCTGCCTCGCCTCCCTTCTTTAGCCTTTGTTCCATGAACAGAACAACTGGCGACAAAGGATTGGGATTACTCTGAGGCGGCAGGTCGAGCGAAGCCACTACAAGAGCTGAAGCACTGAGCTGAGCCACAGCAACGTGACATCGCAAATTCTAAGGTCTGACGCTGTTCTTCAGGAAGATGTCCACCCTATCTACATTCGCCCCTTTCAACCAGGCAGTGGAGACTTGGGATTCCTTCTTCAACCGCTTTAACTGTTTCCTGGTCGCAAATGACTATAAAAGTCTGCCAGGGGATAGGAAGTTAGCTGTTTTCCTCAGTGTCTGTGGGCATGATATGTTCGAGACAGCTAGGGCACTATTAGCACCTCAGACAGTCCATAATGTGCCCTGGGAGACATTGCTAGCCATTTTAAAAGGCCACTATGCCCCTCTACCCTCAAGAGTTGCTAGACGTTTTGCATTTCGGCACTGTTTTCAGGCAGAAGGGGAAACTATTAATCAATACATGGCAGCTTTAAGGGAAGCCGCTTTGTATTGTGACTTTAGAGATTACTTAGAAGAAATCCTTTTGAACCAGTTAATATGTGGGGTCAGGGATATCCGCTTACAGCGTCGCTTATTAGCTAGAACAGATATTACGTTGCAAACAACTATAGATGAGGCTAGAGCCTCCGAATTATCAGTTAAATCAGCTACTGAGATAAGGCAGAACCTCAGCCCGCAAGTTGCCCAGAAAACTACCATGGTTCACCATGAGGAAACTGAGGTCGAGTCTGACCAGCTGTCAGAGGGCGAGGAAGTTGTAAGTCGCTTACAAACGACCCGAAAGAAAGGTGGAAATTCTGAGGGATTGAGGACTCAAGCCCCATGTTCAGGGTGCGGAGGGAATCATTCCCGTTCCTCATGCAGATTCAAAAACACTGACTGCAGACGATGTGGTAAAAAAGGCCACCTTGCTAGGGTTTGTAAAGCTAGCCAACCAGCTAATAACAGTAATAATAATAATAATTATAACAGTCTTCCTAGACCTAGCCGAATATTAGAGCAGGTAGATCACGCTCGGTGGGAGACGCCTATCGTCACCCCGATAAAATCTGATGGTTCTGTCCGCATCTGCGCGGACTACAAGGCGACAATAAATAAGGCTTTACAGGCTCACCCCTACCCTGTTCCAGTGGTACATCACCTCCTCCATTCATTGGGCCGTGGCTCAATTTTCGCTAAATTGGATATGGCGCAAGCCTATCAACAACTGGAAGTGGACGCAGCTACCGCAGAGGCCCAGACGATTGTCACTCACAGGGGTGCCTTCTGTTGTAGACGACTGCAATTTGGGGTCTGTGTCGCCCCAGGCATTTTTCAATGCCTCATGGAAAGGCTGCTGCACGGATTGCCAGGAGTAATTCCTTACTTCGACGATGTTTTTGTCTCTGCCATGTCAGAAGCTGACCTTGCCAGCTGTCTCCGTGCCCTGTTATCCCGTTTCCGGCAAGCAGGACTCAAACTCAAGCCCAACAAATGCAAAATGGGAGTGCCTCAGGTAGAGTTCTTGGGCTACCTTGTTGATGCTGCCAGGTTGCATCCTACGCCTGCAAAGGTGCAAGCTATCCAGAGTGCCCCACCGCCTACCGGCAGAGCCGAATTACAAGCCTTCCTGGGGCTTTTAAACTTTTATAATATGTTCTTGCAGCACAAAGCAACTGTCGCAGAGCCCCTTCACTGCCTTCTTGATAAATCAACACCGTGGACCTGGGGATGCAAGGAGGCCGACACTTTCCGGGCTGTGAAACGACTCCTCACTTCGGATTCTGTATTGGTGCAGTATGACAGCGAACTCCCATTGATTCTGACTTGTGATGCGTCACCTTACGGGGTGGGGGCCGTTTTGAGCCATCAGCTACCTAATGGGACTGAAGCCCCCATCGCTTATTACTCCAGAACTCTCTCTGCCGCTGAACGTAATTACGGGCACATTGACAAGGAGGCGTTGGCCATCGTGGCTGGCGTTAAACGTTTCCATGATTATTTATATGGCCGTTTTTTTCACATTTTCACAGATCACAAGCCATTGTTGGGAATTCTGGCCTGCGATCGTCAATCTCCGCAGATCCTGTCCCCCCAGATGAGCAGGTGGGTCGTATTCCTGGCGGCCTACAATTATAGCCTGGCCCACCGCCCGGGTAAGGACTTGGGTAATGCTGACACCCTCAGCAGATGCCCCCTTCCTGCTCCTGTCGACGACCCTGCTCCGGCCTCATCTATTCTACAGATTGATGACCAACAGAGTCTGGTGTCTGCCACTGACGTCGCTTGGTACACCACCAAAAACAAAATCTTACGCCAAGTTCTGGACTGGGTGAGAAGGGGGTGGCCCCTAGGGCAAATCAACTCTGAGTTTCTCCCATACAAAACTCGGCAACATGAGCTTTCCATGTTGCAGGGCTGCCTGTTGTGGGGCACCAGGGTGGTTGTTCCTGTAGAGCTAAGGCGCAAGTCCTGGACACTTTGCATAATGGCCATCCGGGAGTGGCCTGAATGAAGGCTTTAGCCCGCAGTTACCTATGGTGGCCCAAGTTAGATGAAGCGATCACGAACTGGGTCGCCAACTGCCAGCAGTGCCAGCGTACTAGCTCAGCCCCTCCAAAGGCTCCAGTTAGGGAATGGGAGTTACCAAGGGCTCCCTGGTCCCGGGTCCACTTGGATTTTGCGGGCCCCTTCCAAGGCCATACCTTTATGATCATAGTTGACGCCTATTCTAAGTGGGTTGAGTTGGTGGCAATGGCCTCAACCACAGCGGAGGCAGTAGTCAGGGCACTCAGGAGGGTATTCGTTACCCATGACCTACCAGATTTGATTGTAATGGACAATGGGCCTCAATTAATGTCAGCCACATTCCAAACTCATTTAGCAAGACATGGCATTAGGCATGTCACGGTAGCTCCGTTCCGGCCGGATGGAAATGGCCTTGCTGAGAGGGCCGTGCGATCGGCCAAGGAAGCCCTAGCTAAATTGGGGCCTGGGGATTGGCATACTAAGTTAGCTACCTATTTGTTAGCTCCGCACGTGACCCCATGCCCGACGACAAACCGCAGCCCAGCTGAGTTGTTAATGGGCCGCCGGTTGAGAACTGACTTGGACCGTTTACACCCTGACTATGTTCCTGAAAAGCCCCTGGATTCAAGTGGCAGAGCCCGTTCCTTCCAAGAGGGGGAGTGGGTGTATGCCCAAAATTATGGGGGGGATCCCCGTTGGGTGCTGGGCCAGATTATAGAGGTTATGGGGCCACGGTCATACAGAGTTCAGCTAGGAGACGGCCGTACCAGCTGCGCCGCCGCCGGTTGCCCCCACAAGGGACGATCACGGACGAAGCCCTATCCGGGTTAGTCATACCGAGTTCTGCCGGAGCCTCATCTCCCGAAAGCAAGTCACCTCCTGAGGCTCAAACCGACAACAAGGGGTCCGCCGACTTACCCGTTGTTACTGCACCCACGTTGCCGTTCGAAGCGCCATCCGAAGCTGAACTGCAATCTCCAGGAGTTCCAGAGACGCCAGGCATGGGTCCTCCTACCGCAGCCGTCTCCGAGGGGCCACGCAGATCAGGGAGGA
This sequence comes from Arizona elegans, assembly GCA_022577455.1. Taxonomy (NCBI): domain Eukaryota; kingdom Metazoa; phylum Chordata; class Lepidosauria; order Squamata; family Colubridae; genus Arizona; species Arizona elegans. The sequence continues at coordinate 44,070,837 of JAKOOJ010000003.1, forward strand.
CCAGAAGACGCCCGGCTTATCTCACTGAGTACGTTTGTGCCATCCAGGAAGAAAGGGGTGTTACGTCCGGATGGCAAGCACGAGCGGCCAAGAGAGCAGCCGATTGGTCTAAACGCCGGCAGGCAGCCGGCAGGAAATTGGCAGCTCCTGATTGGCCCAGCCTCTGACAGCTGAAGTATAAAAGAGCTGTCCGTGCCTCAAAACCTTGCTCACTCTCCAAGGTAGTTAGCTAATCAGAGCGAGTCACTGTTAGCTGTTATTGTTAGCCAATAAACATGTTGTGAAGTGTTTATCCTGCCTCGCCTCCCTTCTTTAGCCTTTGTTCCATGAACAGAACACATATGTTTATAGAATGCCATGGATATGACCTTGGAGAAACTATACAGAAACCCTTAAGACAATGACAAGTGCAGAAGTATGCATTAAGCCTAGGAAAGTGAGAAAGTATCAGAAAGAGACTGGCTCCCCCTTAATTCCATGAGGGTCTAGCAGGGAGAGAAAAGAAAACACAGGCAGATTTGCAAGATTCTGTTACTACAGCAGAACTCAATATTTTTTAATTTTCCTATGGAATCAGTTTCCTGATCTGGTTTCTCTCAGAGACCTGGTGTTAAAATCTTGTGTTTTCCTTCTCTTTGCTTATACCTCAGGGATCAGGCAAAAGTTATGCTAAGTCCCTTTCTAATACTTTCCTGTCTCCTTGAGCTCAGTACATGCTTCTGCACCTGTTGCTGTCTTAATGGCTTCTCCAAGGTCATCTCCACAGCTTCTTACTATTCGCCTATTTCAGCTCAACAGTTTTTTAATTCTCCATAGACATTGTAAAAGGAGATCTAAGTTGGTGTATGGGGGCAAAAAAAAAAAAATCAGCAGTTTAGTAACACTATTTCTAACTAACAAATTGTATTAAAAGGCATGAGCTTTCCTGAGTTGTAGCTCATATGTATTTAAGCTCACAAAAGGTTACAGTCTTAATACAATTTGTTAGTCAGAAAAGGAGCTCCTAGGTTCCTGATTAATACTCAGTACTATTTCTGTTGTATCTTAATACATTTACAAGATGTGAAATCAAGATGTAGTCAGATTGAACAGAAACAATCAATTACAGAATGCCAGTAAAAACTCTAGAGAGTTAAACAAAAGAGCACTCTGAGCTTCCAAAATGCAACAAATCTACAGTTCTGACCACATTTTACAGTGTAGTATGGCACTTAGTGTATAATTCAAAAGTCAGATGAGGCTCTTGGCCTGAGAAAGGTTATATGACTCTGGTACACAGGAGCAAATATAAAGATAAATTCCAAGGTAGTTTAGCCAGCCTTTAATATTTTTCATGATACATTGTTATAAGCTTAAAGTCATGGAAAATTGTAAATTCTTCCAATTTAAGCTGGTTGCAGCATGTAGCTGACCTTGAAAGCCAAGCAGGATTGGATTTGGTTAGTTCTTAGATGGGGAAAAAGAAAGGTAAAAGAAAATACTGGGTGAGGGGTGAAGGGGAGGATTGTTGGAAAACAGACTGAAAGTGAGTATCTAGGAATATCAGTTTTTCTAGTCAGGAATTTCAGAGCAAATGCAAAGAGTGGATCAAGAGGCAGCCCCTTCCTAGATATCTCTGCATTTAATAACCCTAAAGGTGAATTAATTAAAAGAAGAAAGGAGTCAAGGTTTCTGGAACTGTATCTGCATTAACCATAGAACCAAGGAGAGCATCTACTTCGTAGTCCAACTCAGATTAGGGCCATGGAAAACATTTATCTTTCATTTTTCCAAGTCAGACTCATTCCTTTTGATAACAGGGAACTTTCTTTCATAATGTCTTTTCTAAGGAGAAGAACATTTCAGTTATTATTACAAGTGAAGTTTGGTGGTATGTTATGAGCAGGGTGGTATTCTACCGATTCAGACCGGTTTGAGGAAACCGGTAGCTCCGACGATCAGCTGGGAGTGAACCAGTTCACTCTGACGATCAGCTGGGTCTGCCCACCTGCCTCTGCTCTTTACTTACCTATATCTTCACAGCTGATTAGCGTGGCAGAGCAGATTGCCGCACCTCAGCTGTTTTAATTCCCTAGCACTAATGCGGAAGATGATTTTTTGTTCAATTGTGAAGCGATCACTGAACCGGTTGTTAAACCGGTAGGATCCCACCACTGGTTATGAGTGACGTTATGAGATGGCCAAGGAACATGAGTGTGTCTTGCCTTCTATTTTTCAGTCATTGGTCCAGCAGTCTCCCTGGCTTCCCACGTTTCCAATAAATCCCAAGAGAAGATGTCATAAAGGAACTCCTCTTCTGGACCACTTTCACACTGAGAAACATGGGCAGCCTGGGAAGCTTCAAGAGAAGAAAGAGAGAGATGTGATTGCGGGGGGGGGGGGCACCTTCTGCCACTTCCCCAAAAGAAAAGAAGCTCAACTAAACCAGCAAAAGAAATTTGAAAGATGTGTATGTGTGTGTGTAAGCAGCCCAACAATAAACTACACAATCCAAAACCTCTCTTACAGCCCGTTTACCAACCTTCTGAGAAATTGCAAGGCAAAGATCAAGAAACACAAATTGAGGTTGTCATTCACGAATGCAGAAGGGAGCATCCTTCTTCCCTTTATTTGTTTTTGTCTCTCTCTCCTATCCAAAAACTAACCCAATGGGAGGAAAGGGTTCGGTCAACAGGAACATTGTTAACAAAGCAAACATGCATATGAAAACCATTAGGAGAGCTAAAGGCTGCTCAGCTGTGCATTATTTATTACTGTAGGTTAGAGAAGAGAGAGACTAAATGGCTGAGATAATACCTTAATGGGCAAAAGTAATGCTGGGGAAGGAGTAATTCTTAACTCTTGAGCCTCAACAGTTGTGGATGGCTTGTGACTGAAAGACAAAACATTTGTTTGCCTCAAATATTCATTATTTAGTAGCACAAGGGAAGGGGGGATAGCTACAAAAGCCAATAAATATACACTTACAGCAGTGTAGCAAATTAGATGATGGGGGAATGTGAGGCCACTGGAGCAGTTCAGAAGCTACACTTCAGTCCAAGTTTATTTTTTTGTTTGGAAAAGGGCATTACATTTATCTACTAAGTTTTAGGTGATATATAAAATTGCTCCAAGGCATGGCACTTAATGCATATAATAACCAGATCATTCTTTAAAGAGCATTTTAAGAATGGAGGCACAAAAACACAGTAATTCTTTCATGTCTAAGCTGTAGAGATAAGCAGAGAGAATACTCTCAAGCACCCTAGCTCCTTCACTCCCATATTCTTAATGGCTGTCCAATTATGAACCCAACATTGTACAAACAAGATTTACATTGATCTTGGTATCCACTTTCTGAAATTTTAGAATCCTGGAACATCAAGTTGGAGAAGGATCTGAATGCAATAGTTACACTTACCCATTATTAGAGAAATAGGCTATTCATACCACAATTATTTTTTCTATCACATGTTGAAACATTCTGTACATACACTTCCCATAATTTCTATCAAGTCTAATTGTCAGTTATGCTGCATAGGAATGAAGATGATTGTAGCTGAAGATATTTGGAAGGCAGCTCATGTTGAAAGAGGAAGGTTGCTGAGAGAAGTTTACTAAAGAATTGTGTAACTGCAGCACAGGGCTGTCAAGAAATAGTCTTCTTGTTGCCAAATACCAAATGCTGTTTCTTTGCAGTTCTCTCAAAAGCCCATTTAAAATATATATAAATTTATTTCACCTATTAGTAATGGCTGGTAGAGAATAGGCCTTGCTTGCAAATTTTCCTATTTCCTCATAGAGAAGGAAAAGATTCTTAACTGACACCTTGAGGTATTAATGCCAATTATTTTATTTACCATCCATTTCCAAAGACTGGGAATAAAGGCATGAATAATAATGAATCAGGTGGACCAATGGGGAAAAAACTTCCTTATATCTCTAGATCCTGATCAGAATGTGGTATCTTCAGCAATAGTTCAGTGGTTGCACTAAAGCTAATCTATAAATTCACTCAGACCTGTGAATAGATCCAGCTCTGTGGAATGAACTGCCCCGGAAATACGTAAGATCTCCGACCTCCGCGTGTTTCGCTGTGCACTGAAGACCCTGTTGTTCCGCCAGGCCGGGCTATCAACATAATAGTTTTAAATTGGGGTATTTTAAATTTCTGGGGTTTTAATTGAGCCAAATTATTTAATTATTTTAAATTTTAATTGCTGTTTTGTCTTGTGTTTTTAAATAGGCTGTACACTGCCCTGAGTCCTTTGGGAGAAGGGTGGTATAGAAATAAAATTATTATTATTATTATTATTATTATTATTATTATTATTATTATTATTATTATTATTATTATTATTATTGGGATATAAAGAGCTCTTTCCCACATTGGTCCACCTGGCTCATTATTATTCATGCCTTTATTCCCAGTCTTTTGAAATGGGTGGTAAATAAATAGTTGGCAATATTACCTCAATGTTTCAGTAGACTACAATCACCCTCCTGCACATTTTTTCTGTGGAAGGAGAAATAGGAGCCAGGCTTGGTTTCAACTAGCTAATTAAAATTTGGATTAAATGTTACAAGAAGGGTTTTGTTATGATGAAGAGGACCAATTCTGATGGAATTCAGAATGTCCAAGGCAACTCATATTGGGCAAACGGCTTATTTGCTCAATATTTGCTACTCTTCTGCTGGTCATTAATGGGGCCTCTCTAAGTTGTGGGGCCATGGTCCAACCCTAATTTCAACAATACTAGAAGGAACCACCAATGACATTAGTTGTTGCTTAGAATCAGAGCAGACAAAGGAAAGATGAGAAGTTAGCATAACAGAAATGCCATTGCTGAAGGTCATAGCAGTAAGTTAGAGGAACTTCAGGGGGGAAAATGATGGTCTCTTTCTCCTTTGGTGATGATGCCTCCTCCAAGTGAAATTACTGATACGTGTGGAGGAAAATAAAGAGTTCCTTCACCCCCACCCCCACCGCCTTCTTTTTGTTTGTTATTTTGTCTTCATCTTAATATGTGTTTGTTAATTATGTGAGGTTGCTACTGCAGAAGCAATCAAGTAGTGCCTCAGATGGGAGCCACCTAGACGCCATCAATCTATTTTGTGATGCACAAAAAAAGATGATGTGAATGAATTCTCGGTGGCGACAGTAGTTCTCTCTTCCCTCCCTCCAACATTGCATTTCACCCCCACCCCGCTTTTCATTTCTTAAACCCTACAGGCATCCCATTACTGTTAATGGGGCTCCACTCACCATTAAGTGACTGGTGTTTTCTTTCTTTCTTTCTTTTTCCTTTTTAATCCAGAGTCTGTGGATGATTCATGTCTCCTGCCAAAATTAGTCAGAAAGGTCAAGGGATACCAGAGATAAAATGTTAGCATCTTCAGCTGAAATTGCTCTGGCCACATACAGCCAGAAACCCTCTGCTTTCTTTTTCTCCCGTGCACATTCAGTCCACTATCTTCTTTTCATATCTCTCCCCAAACCCCTTTTTATTTCCTGCAACTTTCTTGTATATTTTTTCTTCCTAACCCAGGACTGGCTGTGAACATTGGTGTGAAATAAAAAGGCATCAGATGTAATCAATTGAACTTGCAAGTTGCCTGCGGACACCTATGAGCTGCATATCCAATTATACTGTGGACGTTTGTAATGTACGTTGATTTGTCCTGTACTTTCCTCCTGTCTTTATTTTTGCTTCTCATTGCCCCCCCCCACAAGTTTGCTTTAATCTTTTTACTCTTTTCCTCTTTGCACTTTAAGGCAATCAGCTTCCCAAAGTGTGTATGTACTTTGAAGAGGGAGGGAGGGAGGGAGGGAGGGAGGGAGAGACTAATGTGCTCTATCTAATACGGTTAATTTGGGCATGGACTGTTAATGAATCCTTTCCATATTAGCACCCAGGCAAATGTAGAATATTACTGTCGAATATTCTACAAAAGTAGAATATTAACTGTGTGCCAAGCCATCCCCAGCACCAACTGACTGCATTATAAGTTTCATTGTTTAGTACTGAGGTAAAGTTCATTTAATGTGCAAGACACCTGCAGTTTTCCTCTGCATTGAAAATACGGGGCAATCAGTAACTGCCATTTTTGCACAGTTCAAACTAAACTGCAATGTGTCAGAAGACATTCTTTAGGGATGCTACTGAAATGCAGTATTATCACCTATGGGAATTTAACCCTTTGAACTTGCACTTTTTAAAAAACAAAAGTTCAAACAGCAAAGAAGCCACAATAATATTATATTTCATTGTGAAAACAACATGGTATAAGAAAAGAAAGAAGGCCTGGAAGTGTACATCATAAACAAAACAATCCTCCCTACATATTCTTCCAAATTCTTCCTTGCCCTTTTCTGGGAAAACACACATACACACACACAAATACCCAATTCAAATGTTGACAAATTTCACATACCAGCAATTCATTGCTAAAAATCAAGTGTCAATCTCTCCTCCTATGACCTTTCTCCATGTGTGAAAATTCTCCTTATGGAAAATTCCAAATATTGAGGTAATAACTGAGAAAAACATATGCATCCCTTATATGATAATTATTCTACCTGTTAATGGTCAGGCCAAAAGTTTACAGTAGTAGGACAAACCCAAACTATATGTGTTAACATTTCCATTCCTGAATTGCATTGCCAATAGTAGCATCATTGTAGCTAATTTATATTAAAAATTCTCTGTTCTATTCAATATATACAAAATAAAATGTGCTGTTATATTAAATTCATTATACAAGGTAAGGTTCTACAGATTTACAAAAACAGGATATTGAAGTCTATCTGATTTCTTCCATTTTATATGAAAATGACTTAATGATTCAGGAGACAGTCCTAAATCCTCAAAAACCTCAACTAATATGGAAAAGTACCGATAAAGTAACCATGGAAGAACAACAGTAACTCAAGCGTGGATGCAACTTTCCAAGAACAAGATGCCACTGAGCTTCCTATTTATTATGTATTATCACTCTGATGATGACTCTTGGGGACCACATAGATAAACCAAACTAATTCCTTCAAGTCATCCAAAAGGTGCATCTATCATCGCTGTATTGAACTCCATTTACTTTGCCACTGGGTGTCTCCTCTTTACTTCCAACTTTCTTGGTATTATGAACTTTTCAAAGGTCTCATTATTTGCATAATGTGAGAAAATTATGATCATTTGACCCTGGTCATTTGTGACTGCCAGGTACAAATTCTGCATTAGATTCTTATGTGATGCATTTGTTTCTATAGCTATCAGGGGTATAGTCAAAACTCGCTTCCAAAAACAGAATCAAAAAGCATCAATGTTGTTGCAAACTTGATTTTTCAAAATCTAATTTCACCGACAAAGGAGAATATTTGTAGCTCAGTCCAGCTCAGAGACCAACAAGGACCTCTCTAATTTCACCATCAGTACTTCTGGGGAAGAAGTGTTAGACTGAAGAGGCCTCTGCAAAAGGCAGAGCTGACAGAATAAAGAGCCTGTGAATAGACCGGGTCTTCATAATCCCTTGGAAGAAAAGGAGAGGACTTGAGATCACCTCAGACAGCTGCTTCTCATGAGGTGTTTGCAAGACAACAGTCTCCAGTGGGCTTAGAACAGGGGTGTCAAACTCGCGACTCGTGGGCTAGATGCATCGCGTGCTCTGCCCCCACCTGGTTTAGCGAAGGGGGGGAAACTCCCGATACATCACGTGACGACGCAAGTTTAACACCCCTGGCTTAGAGCTTTGGGAAATGAGGAAATAAGCATCTTGCTCAAACTGCAGTCAGTCCCTTTGAACACACACTAAGTTTGCATACTTTATTTTCTAATCACTTTCAGAAATTGCTTGCTAAGTGCTTTTTTAGCTATTAGGAACCTTTGGATTGACAAGTTTGACAGCACTGAATGAGTTCCCTTCAATCCTTAGCGAAAGAAGTTTCAGCTATAAATCGAACAACTCAAATGGGAATAAACAGCAAAAGGATGATTAAAACTTCAACTTTAGAAAGTTTTATGGACTAAGGGTCCAGATATATTTGAAATAAGATTTTGGAATTAAGTATAAATATCTTCCCATGGGAAAATACTTTGTGTGTGTATATACACACACAAACACATACAATAACAGTTTAGAAATTGGACACTAGAGGGAACTACAGGGAACTAAAGATTAGAATTAGAAGAGAAGAACACTTAAACTCAATTTATAATTACAGAATAAAGCAAAGTAATTTACCAATATTGAAGGAAATTTATGAACAACTGACTGAGAAGTAAATTTTAATAGTATCTGCCTCTGTAGATAGACTGCATTTAAAAGATGTTATGGAAAAGTCTACCTAACAAGCATAGAGCAGTTTGCTTGGAAGTGGATTTAAAAATGACAAGCTACAAGAATGACATGGAAAAAGATGTTATACTGGATTTTTTTAAAAAAGACTGATGTCTTAATAATTAAAAAGGATACAGGCAGTCCTCAACTTACAACTGTTCACTTACTGACCATCTGAAGTTAAAACAGCACTGAAAAAAGTGAATTGTGACCATTTTTCACACTTATGATCATTGCAATATCCCCATGATATATATTTGGATGCCTGACAACTGACACATATTTATGACAGTTGCAGTGTCCCAGGGTTATAGAGTAGAATAGAATAGAATTTTTTATTGGCCAAGTGTGATTGGACACATAAGGAATTTGTCTTGATGCATACGCTCTCAGTGTACATAAAAGAAAAGATACGTTCATCAAGAATCATAAGGTACAACACTTAATGATAGTCATAGGGTACAAATAAGTAATCAGGAAACAATATCAATATAAATCATAAGGATACAAGCATCAAAGTTACAGTCATAAGTGGGAGGAGATGGGTGGTGGGAACGATGAGAAGATTAATAGTAGTGCAGACTTAGTAAATAGTTTGACAGTGTTGAGGGAATTATTATGTGATCAACTTTTGCAACCTTGGGACAAGCAAAGTCAAGGAGAAAACCAGATTCACTTAACAACCATGGCAAGAAAAGTTGTAAGATGGGGCAAAACTCATTTAACAAATTTCTCTCTTAGCAGCATAAATTTTGGGTTCAATTGTGATCATAAATTGAGGACGACCTGTATATAAATAACAAAATAAGAGAGTGGCCTGTATAATGTATACTAATCATAAAGTTATACAATTCATAGCTATATTGGATTTATAAATGTTTTATAAATGTTTGTTGAAGCTGTGAAGACAAACTCAAATTCTATGACATTATTTGAAGGGACAAAAGATCAAGATTGTTAAGAAGTATAAAATTGGTCTATTTGATCAAGGTTAAAATGAATGTTGCTCTTATCTTTGGAAAGCCTTAATGGACTTTTGCTAACATAAGGATTGAAATGATGAGGCTTCATGGATTTGTTGATAGATAAGAGATGGAATATGGGAAGAAGAGACCATTTGTTGAATTTTAAAAGGAGTATTAAATTATTTATACTTGTTGTGATAAAGGAGGAAGTCACTTCTTAATATATTTCTTTTCTTTTTCGTTACTATCTTTTTTTCTTTCATTTCTATTTATTTTTATTTTTCTCTTTTTCTTTTCTGCACCTTTTATTTTTCTTTTTATTCTTTTCTTTGTTAGTTTGTATTAGTTTTTCCCATTATAATTGTAATCTTTCACAAAATTACTATTTAAAAAACAACAACATCCAATTTCACCATTAGATTGCTTGTGTAATTCTGATCTTGTAGCTATACAATAATCTAATTACAATTTCCAAGACTTTCATTGCTATCCTACCAAGTGCTAGCCTGTAGCATATTTCTTGATTGTTGATTCCACACTGTTGATAATTGAGCCAAAAAAGCAGAAGCTATCCATCCCTCAGTGTCTTCATTGACAATTCTAAAACTGGTTGCAAAATCAGTTGTCATTAGTTTGGGATTTTTTTTTTTTTAACATTTAATCACAGTCCCACTTTTTTTTTAAAACTGTGCTCCTTGACTTTCATTACTTAGAGCTTCCAGATCATTTGCATTTTCAGTTATCAGAATAGTGTCATCGGCATACCGCGGGTTATTAATATTTCTTCCTCCAGTTTTAAAACTATGCTCATTTTCTTCCAGCTTAGCCTCCCTCAATATATATATATACAGTATGTAAGTTGAATAAATAAGAATGGATAAATATATTGAAAAAGCCTTTCTGGTACCAGTCTGTTTCACCATCTTCCTTCCAGACTATAGCTTCCTGTTCTACATATATCCTTACCTGTGTATAGATTTTGCATGGGGACAATGCAGGGGTGAAATCCAGCAGGTTCTGACAGGTTCTAGAGAATCGGTAGCAGAAATTTTGAGCAGTTCAGAGAACCAGTAGTGGAAATTTGGAGCAGTTCGGAGAACCGGCAAGTACTACCTCTAGCTGGCCCCAGAGTGGGGTGGGTATGGGGATTTTGCAGTATCCTTTCCCTGGAGTGGGGTGGGAATGGAGATTTTGCAGTATCCTTCCCCTGCCATTCCCACCAAGCCATGCCCACCAAGCCATGCCCACCAAGCCAAACCATGCCCACCAAGCCACGCCCACAGAACCGGTAGTAAAAAAAATTGGATTTCACCACTGGGATGATGAGATTCCCATTTTGTTAAGTGCACTCCGTAATTTGACATGATCAACACAACTGAAGGCCATAGTCAATAAAGCATACATTGACTTCTCTTTAATATTCTTTGGGGTGAAGAATTTTGTAAAAAGACACAAAAACATAGGAAGGAAGGAAACAGCTTAGAGCACATCTCCTCCAGTAGTCAACATCCAGAGAAGCAGGAAACAGCACTGGATATACGGTACAATTAGGGAGGAAACAATACCCTAAGGAAGGATCCATCATAGAGTAAGCTACACTCTCACCAAGACTGGCAGGACAAATGGCTATAAATAAACAGCCTATTTTTCACACTGATGATGTTATGTAGCCTGGTAATAAAATGTTTGCAAGCAAAGAACCAAGCTCAAGAGCCCAGCATTTCAATCCTTAGCTACCGGTTCTCTTCTATTGGAAGATATTCTTACAAGGCTCTTTTAGACAGAATTGACAGAATCTATATTTCAAAATCGATCAACTACCTCTGCTTTGTGGTCTTCACTCTTTTCCACTGAAGTGTAGCTTTCCAGAAGCACTTTGCATTGAGAGCAAGTACATAAAAGATTTATTGTTCCATTCCCATTCCCTAGTCCTCCACATACAGTCTGAAGTAACATGCAATCATCTTTGTTTCTCCTGGCTTTGAAACCCTGAGATCATTAGGAACACATCCGTGCTGACTATTTGATGAGGGCAAGAATTTAGAACATAGAACAATGGAGTTGGAAGCAGTGATGAAATCCAAATTTTTTTACTACCGGTTCTGTGGGCGTGGCTCGGTGGGCGTGGCAGGGGAAGGATATTGCAAAATCTCCATTCTTGCCCCACTTCAGGGGAAGGATACTGCAAAATTTTTAATATTTAATATTTTTTAGTATTTTATATATTCAAATTTTAAAATTGGTTTTAAATTGATTGGGGTTTTAATTTGTCTGGGCCAAAACTATTTAATTTGATTTTAATTCTGCTTTTAAATTTTGTATGTATGGATTTTATTGTTGGCTGTTCACCGCCCTGAGTCCTTCGGGAGTAGGGCGGTATAGAAATCAAATCAAATCAAATCAAATAAATAAATAAATAAATAAAATAAAATCCCCATTCCCTCCCCATTCCTGGGGGAAGGATATTGCAAAATCTCTATTCCCACCCCACTCTGGGGCAGCCAGAGGTGGTATTTGCCGGTTCTCCAAACTGCTCAAAATTTCTGCTACTGGTTCTCCAGAACCTGTCAGAACCTGCTGGATTTCACCCCTGCCTTGGAGGTCATCTACTCCAACCCCCTGCTTGAGCAGGATAGTCTGTGCCATTTCAGACAAATGGCTGCACCATTTCAGTCAAAGGGCTTGTTTCAGCCCTTGCTTTGAACTAACTAGTGCTCCTGGAACAAGCAAAAATTTCTGCTGTACCACTTCACACAAATGGGAAATAAAATACATTGCTTAATGCCTCTCCTCTTTTTGTCAGTATACACATGCATTCATCAGATCATTTGTAAAAACAACCCCCAAAACTCTCCATCCCTCAACTGGGACAGTTCCTGGTCATAGATAAGGTTACCAGATCTGGGCTGCCACAATCCAAATGGCCACCAGAGAGTAACAAGGACTTTCGGATAACTCTTTGCTGCCACCTAGTAATTATCTAGAGTATTGCAACCTAGTGACTCTCCGCCAAACCCACTTCACAGGTTTGTAGCGGTCAGGAAAATAGGAAGCAGGAGTTTGCCATAAATATATGCCACTTTGAGCTGACCAACAAAAAAGACAGGGTAAATAGCAAATAATATTTTTTTAAAAATTGAAAAATAATATTTCTGGTATCAATACATAGTGCTTACAACTATGTTTTATAGATTGTCCCATTTGCTACTCTACCTCAAATGATAATACATCTTTGACCAGCCATGCTACTTTGTAATAACAGCTGAATCCTTCTGTCAGCCTGTCCCTTCCATTTATAAATAAATCCAATTGATTTTCAGCCAGGCACTTCAAAGCCTGAGCCGCAATTGTCTCTTGAGCTTTGACTATGGTGGCCAATGAAACTGTTTGGCTCTCATTTGCCCATGGGACAGGATACACAGAGAGAGAGATCAGAGCCAGAGATTAGGGAAAGGGAGAGAAGAGAGATACTGGAGAAAAAAGGAGAGGGAAGAGAGAGATGCCATATGTGTAATATCTCCAGAGTCAAAGGCGTGAAAAGGCAACTTTGCTGAGGAAGCTGCAGACTGCTCAAAGACTCATTTGATAGGCACTCAGAGGCTACTCTTATTTATTGCTGTACACAGTTGGATGGTGTGCTCAAATCACTGCCCTTTAAAAGCCTAGGAAATGACCTATTACTTGCTGTTTATATGAGCTGTATAAGCTATGAGCTCATGCACTGTCCGATCACACCTGGTCAATAAAGAATTCTGTTCTATTCTATTCTATTCTATTCTATTCTATTCTATTCTATTCTATTAACTCAAACTCAAACTCTAACAATTCTAATTCTATTCTACTGTTTATTGCTCAGAATGCTACTGCTGGTAGTAATGGAGTATCTCTGGTCTCCAACCACCTCTGACAAAGGAAAGAAGGCTTGGTGGCAGCACACAGCATCTCTTCCGCCTTGCACCTGCACAGAGGAATGACTTTGCTTTTTCAGGAACAACTCTATGTCATTTCCCATGGAATACAATTTGCAATCTGCCAGCCTGGCATTTTGAGTTCCCAGCCAGCCTGGACAATAGTTGACTGGCCATTGCAGGTTTTGTGGTTCTGGCACCTTAGAAAGATAGAAGATGGGAAAAGCTGAATTAATGATTTCATTAATTGATGAAGAATATATGCAGAAGGTATAGGGAATGGCCTTGGAGGAAAGGAGAAAGAGCTCCTACCAAGACCATGATCAGATAAGAGAAAGACTTGAACCCAGGCCAAAAAATAATCTGAAAAATCTCAGACTAGCCCCTCCCTAGTTAACATAAAGATAAAATGAGGGAGATATGTTCAGATTTGCAAAATTCTCTCATTATAGCTATTACAATGAAATTAGTCCTAACTTGTATGGCATTAGTTTCTTCATCCGAGTGGCACTATTCAAACAACTATTAATTTTTTTTACAATGTCCTATGGGACCAACTTGCACACAGAATGACTTGTTGATCAGAAATATCTTTGCCATTAACGTGGCCCGGTACTGGACTAGAACTGTATAAATCTATGTTTTATTAAAGCTTTTAATTTTTTAAAAAATATTAAATTGATAATTTCCCCTTTTTTAGTTCCTACATTTCAGACATGGAGCAAGATGAGTTTCTTAAGTCTGGTTTATCTTTTTGTACTGACAATATGCCTATCAATAGTTCCCCTTCATGATCATATACAGTTGAAAAAGGGAGTATCCTCTTGGTATGCAGAAGGTCCCTGTCCTCTAATATTGATGGCATTTGCAGGAGGAGTAAGAAAGGCAAGATGATGGTTACAACAAAGCAGATGAAGCTTGACCCTTTATAAGGGCATCAACAGAACACACAGAGAGAAATGGGAGAGCTTCTATCACTCTACTGTGACCATAATTTACCTTTTTTTGATCTGTCCACCAATCATGGAGGCAGAAAATGGAGGGGGGGGGCAGAAATAACCCTATATGAAATCTTAGAAAACCATTGCCAGTCTGTCAGGGTATGAATATTCATGGCCTGGAATAGATCAGCCAATGGGGACTGAATGGAGACATGGTAACAAGGTCAGCCAATGAATAGGCATGGTAACAGGCTCAGCCAATGAAGACTGTTTAGAAACAGAAACTTAAGCTAGAAGTCTGGGCATGGCTTAGCAACTGAGTGCAGAAGCTTAACTGCCCTGTATAGAGAGGGCTCTCTTTGTATTAAGCTCTGTCTCAGCTCTGAAATGAAACAAGCCTGGGCTTGTCTGCCCTGCTGAAATGAAACTAACTGTTCTCTCCTGCTTGTGTTTTGTAACTGTTATGTTGGAAGATATCTGCTATTGGTATTATAAATTTACTTCATGTATTATTATGTATATAAAGAAGTTAATGAATCCTGCTGCATCAGTCTGCCTGTATGTGCTTTCTGGATTTAATGTCTGCAACAAACTCTGACACAGTCTTTAGGAGGATCTACTGAATTTAATTGGTCAATGGTCTGCCTTTGCATAAAACAGCATCCTACATTCCTTTGAAAACCTGATGTGTGGCTCAGCAGATTCTTCATGTTGCTGATACTCAATATTGCACACTGGATAATATCCTAGGCCAGCATGAGGGCCTTGAACTTTTCTTTGGGTGGGGAAAACCTGGAAACTTTCAGATTTGGGTTTTCCCAGTTGTGCCAATATGACATCTCTAATAAAATGTAACTTTGAGGAAACTCAAGCTTCGGAGGTTTATTTCATTGGGGATGTTACTTGGAACCCTGAACAGATGTCAGGATTGGTGTTGGGCCTTTAATGGATACTTGGTTGGCCAATAAGAACAGATGGAAATCCTAAGTGGGCTTGTGGTCCACTCTAGTGGAGCCTAAAAATAAAAGATTAGTACAACTATCTCTCATGACATTGAAAAAACTTTTGCCTGAAGAAACAATGAACCTATTGTTGACTATTGCTTAATCCTGTAGGAAGTTAGCACCCACCCCTTTCCTGGAAGAGTGAAATATTTTAGGAAATATGAAAAAGGCAGAATATTATATTTCCCTGGAATAAGCATATTTTGAAGCGGCTCCCATCTTCCTGCCCCCACCCGTTGTCAATGGGCCATTAAGGCCTGGGCCAGTCTATTCTACATAACAAAGATCTACCTCCTTCAGGCAGAGCCATAGTAGGAATTGCCAAAGATCCAACAAAGATAGGATTAGCTCTCTACACAATATCAGCAGAAACTCACAACATGTGACCTGGGAAGCACATGTGACCATCGGCTAGCTAAGACCCCCCCACCCCCTGGGAGTCTGACAACCAATCAGAGTACTCTTTCTGGGCCCCAGGAAGTTCAAAGCCAGGGAGAGCATAAAAACCCAGGGACTCACTGTATCTGCCCCTTTTCTGTTCAGGAACTCAAGCCATGTGATCCTGTCCACCATTAAACAATCTTTCCAAGCAGTCTCCATGTCTCCAGTGTCTTTTTCCCCACTTGGAGCAGAACCTAGAAGGATGTTTCTTCCAACAATCCTCTGAAAGATTTTTTATCCAAAGCATAACCCCATATTCTTACAAAGGAGGTTGTACCAAAGTTAATCTCTACAGCCTGAAGGATCTATAACTTGAGTGTAATCCAGAGATTGAGCCCCAACAAGTCCTTAAGAGAGGAGATAACTGGGGATCTAGGGCCAGAAGGCCGAGAGTGTTCTTGATTGCAAGGAAAGAAGTGCTCAGGGATGCTCTTCTGGATAGATAAATATTTAGGACTCCGCTGTGGATCTCAAACAGGTAGAGAACATCTCTGCTATTGATGAAAGCATACACTTCTTTTTTTCCAGCTTCCCCAAAAGCCTGCAATAAATATGCCATTGGCTTAAATGTTGTATTTAAAATATGCTTCTTTAATGTTTCAATTAATTAAAGTACTCACCTGGGGTTTGAAGCAATTCTTCTGAATCATTTTAAAAATGTACATATCCCTAATAATATTAGAGTCTAGGTTGGTTTTGTTCTCTCATTAAGAATTATGACTAGTAGTAGTAGTGGTACTATAATAATAGTACAGAAGATGAAGATGATGATTGATGATGACTAGTCAAACTGGAACAATGTTGCTATTTGCTGCTGTTCCCTCATTACCCAAGTTGATCAGGGCCATTTGACTAAGATTTTTGTATACGTTTTGTTGTACTTGAGTGGTGCGACAGCTCAGCAATTAAGATAATTTGGCTTGTCGGCTGGAAAGCCAGCAACCAGGGTTCAAGACCCAAGCTCTATGTGATGGGGTGAGCTCCATCCTCGCCCTAGCTCACGGAAATGTCTTTGGACAGCACTGGCTCAATGGCCTTGAAACGGAGATGAACTCCACCCCCTAGAGTCAGCAATGACTAGTGGAGTAAAATCCACAGAGGACTTCTTTTTTTGGACTTGAGCTGTCTTTAATGTGACAGATAGCTTTGTGAATACTACATCAGTCGTCCAATTGTTTAGCATATATAGAAAGGAAAACAAGATAGTAACATTTCCAATAAGACTTCCTCACCCCACTGTTTTAGTCAAGTGACTCTTAGGTTTAGAATGCTGAAAAAGAATAATGTTCTTGCATATAAAGATATTCCAGAAGTTGACTCTGGAAAAGGACAAGATTGTTTTCCCTTGTTCCCTCTACAAAGATTCTAGGATTACATTAATGTAAACTTCCACCAGTCCTTTCTCATGAAATACAAAATAGGTATGAAGAAGCCAATTTGGCTAATAAATTAAAATATGGCTATTTTGCAACCCCTGTTTACCTGGCCCCAAATGGCAGCAGGTGTCGATACCAAAGTATGCCACACAGCATCTCAGACTAGTTAAAAGTACCTCACTGCGTTTCCAGTAGAGCAATATTACTGTCCACGGACCATTAGCTTCACATTATAAAGTTTTATGTCATAAACCAGGATATTCCCTTGATGGAAGTAAATTAGAAATGATATGCATATGCCAAAGACAGAGGCTGGAGATGAGAAGAGAGAGAATTAGGAAAGGCATATTTATGACGTATTCCTGTGAACCTGTGGTATGGAGGGAACACCTGATATAAAAAGTAAATGGTAAATCAATTGCTCATTTTTTCTTTCTTTCAAGGACTCACGAATGGATGGAAACTGAGTGATAATGACAGTCTCAGATTATTCTTTTGATAGAGTTCAGCCATCTATAATGAGTTATGAATCTCTTGTTCTATCAGGCTGGGAAGTGTGGGAAGGTAGGCTGGCAGTAAAATCATATTTTTCATATGGTTTTGGCATCCAACAGGGGCTTCCTCCAAAGTGGGCAGTAGTTGAAACTATTGTCACTGTCCCAGTCTATCAGGGCAATATTTTATTTAATGGGTGACAGTGGATACAGGGTTTTTGCACATTTGGAAGAATAAGAGATGGGCACACTTTGAGAAATGTAAGCAAGTTTCCATCATGTTAGGTAGCAATAGCACTTAGACTTATATACCGTTTCACAGTGCTTTAAAGCCCTCTCTAAGCGATTTACAGAGTCAGCATATTTCCCCCAACGACCTGGGTCCTCATTTTACCCACCTCGGAAGGATGGAAGGCGGAGTCAACCTTGAGCCTGGTGCAGTGGTGAAATCCAAAAATTTTTATTACCGGTTATGCGGACGTGGCTTGGTGGGTGTGGCTTGATTGGCATGGAAAGGATACTGCAAAATCTCCATTCCCATCCCACTCCAGGGGAAGGATACTGCAAATCCCAATTCCCTCCCCATTCCTGGGGGAAGGATATTGCAAAATCTCCATTCTCACCCCACTCTGGAGCCAGCCAGAAGTGGTATTTGCTGGTTCTCCAAACTGCTCAAAATTTCTGCTATTGTTTCTCCAGAACCTGTCAGAACGTGCTGGATTTCACCCCTGACCTGGTGAGATTTGAACTGCTGAACCACAGCTAGCAGTCAGCTGAAGTAGCCTGCAGTACTGCACTCTAACCTCTGCGCCACCTCAGCTCATTTCAGGTAGCATGAAAAATATAAAGCCTTCAAGGAGACCATTCAAGTTAAGGGGTCAATTTGATCCAGAAACAGGTATTCTTTATACTATAGCTACTGCTTCTCATTCAAGACTTTTATCGCCCTGAGAAGTGAGTAGCTGAGATGAAGATGTCCTTTGGTGAACTAAGGATGCTCTATGGCAGAAACTTTGTTCATGGAGTAGACCATCCTGGGGAGAGATCAAGAGCTGATGTTCACACTTTAGTTAGGAGGTTATTCAATTGTGTGAATTAGCCAAAACCTGATTTGTATCTGAGACTGAAAATGGGATGACCCAAATACATTTTTCAAGATTCAGGGTTAGGATTATATTCAAACTGATTCAAGATCCAAAACAAAATTCAGCTATAGTTCTCCCCCCCCCCACACACACACACAAGAATGGGATATAAAGAATATATTCTTTAAAGGATAATAACTTAGCAATGTATTGACCAGATATTTCAAGGGTTTCATAGCAAACTTTTTGAAATCTTTCCCCTTTACTCCTTTAAGAGAGAAATCATAGCAATGAGAAATGGAAAGCATTGCAATCTTCCAACTGTCCAGCAAATGGCCTATATAATTTATTCTGGTATAAGGAAATATACTGTTTAATATAGAGTTAATATAACAGCAAGTATTTAGTTCAGATACACTCACATAATCAGAAAAACTGAATATGTCTTCCGCTCCCTCCCAGTGAATCTGCCTAAAGATATGAGATGTAAACAATACAGCAATACTGCTCCAGGTATTTTAATAGGCAGGGATTGTAGAGGTGATAAAACTCAATAACTAGATATTCCTGCCAATATCAGAAACCTAATCATATTCCCCAACTTTGTCCACATAGGCTGATGAAAGTAGTGAGGTGGCTCTGTTATTATTAACACCCGTTACTTCTTGTTTTTATAAGTTTTTAATGCTTTTGATGATGATGATGATTTTAAGTATTATTGTTTTATCTTTGTTGTAAGCCACCCAGAGTGACATGTTTATGAGAAGGACAGCTATCTAAATTGCACAAACAAATGAATAAAATCTGTAACAATGTCTGGGATATTGCTGTCTCCAAAGGGATTCAAGACACCATTTTCCTCACATCATTCTGCTAAAAAGTGTATTGAAAGAGGTAAATTGACTGGGTCTCCTTTAATCGAATCACTGAAGTGTCACTCAGTCTTGGTACTTTTGTCTTGTGTGACCTAAAATATTTTACCTTAAGCTTAATAACTTGGAAAAATGCAATTTTTAAAAGCCTGCATAAAGAGGCCACAATCTCTTATATTATATCTTAAAATAAAATTGCTCGCTAATCTTGATTACTGAGCATAAACTTCACTTTAGCAACAGGTTGTAACAAAGTCCAATTTAGAGAGACCAGAAGGGACTAGAGAAAGAGGGTGAGCTTACAGAATGAGGGACTGAACACAATAGCATTCGTTCATTCATTCGTTCGTTTATTCATTCATTCTTATTTATTTATTGATTGATTGATTGATTGATTCGATTTATATGCCGCCCTTCTCCGAAGACTCAGGGCGGCTTACAATGTGTTAAGCAATAGCCTTCATACTTTTGTATATACCTGCTTAGTAAGGGCTTTCGCCCCCCCCAAGTGGTGTTCTTTTTTTTATACAAATTCAGCTTATTGCCCCAACAATCCGGGTCCTCATTTTACCTACCTTAGAAAGGATGGAAGGCTGAGTCAACCTTGAGCCTGGTGAGATTTGAACTTGCAGTAATTGCAGGCAGCTGGTGCTATTTAACAGCACTTTAGTCTGCTGCACCACCAAGCATGTCTCTGCTGTTCCAATAAATCTCAGAGTAAAAGTCAAGGAGCTGTAATAGATGCAGAGCTAAGTCACCATACGGTGCTTTACAGTCCCATCCAATGGACCAAACCGTTAATCTGAGAATGAAACCAGTAAAATGTGTAAAGCTTCAGATTTGAAGGTACAAAAAAAAAAGGTGCTTTAGAGCAGGTGGAACGCCCAGGGTTGCACCTGCCTGCAACTCTTTAAAACAGCTGACTCTGTTCTCAGAATTGTCCGGCTACCTTCTGCAGCTGCAGCATGATCTTGGTAAAATATACCTTTGGTTTAAGTTACCGTTGTGCCAGCTGAGAACCCTGCATGCTCTGAAGCCCTTTCTAAACCTCCTAATCTGAAACATGGAAAAGCCTACGGTGCTGATGCAGAAGGAGAGGTTCACTTTATGCTCTGCGTATTTGGATTTGAGCTTGAAGTTGGAGGAGGAAGCTTATCGTGCTCTTTGCCATGTTTGTATACATAGCCTCTATTCCCTGCATGCCTTCTAGCAACTTTACAGCAACAGTTAAATCACTAATGGGCCCTTTGCATTTCCAGCATGTGAGAACTATTAGAACTGATGGGGGAAACAGATGCTTTGCCCCCCACTACCCCCATGTGATTTATAACATTTATTCTTCCAAAAGCATTATGATGCATCCACTTACAAATGCTTTGCAGCTGTTGCTGCCATGACAGGCACCAAGAGGGAAGGTCTGAACAGGGAGGTGTATTTTTAGCTTTCTCATTAACCGAATGCTTTCAAATTAGCCTTCTATTAACCTCAAAGCAGAATGAAAGCAGTTGAAAGCAAGGGTGTTTTTTTTTTTTTTCCTCATGCCTGCTTCCAGGCTCAGACTCCTACAGAATACCAAGGTTCTTCTGATTAACATTACAGATCTGCTTTGGAACTCTGATGAAGGGGAATGTTGTCATGTTTAGCTCAAGTAGTATGATTGGTCCAGTGGAAAAGGTATCATAGAAGTGGCTTTGACCTGACAAGGTTCCCAGATTGGTTATTCTCTTGAGAAGCTCTCAGTTGAGTTGTCTATATCTGGGTCCCTGTTTATCTGGGGATCTTGTATTGGTTCCACAGTCTGCAATGTAAAATCAATATAGCCATTAGACTTTTTCATGGAACACTATTTCAGGATAAATATTGCCCTTTTTCTATCGCCCCATTCTTGTGCTCTATGTCACGGGTGTCAAACTCAATTTCATTGAGGGCCACATCAGGGTTGTATTTGACCTTGGGGGGGGGGCAGGGGGGCATGGCCAGCTCAACATCACTTGTGTCAGGGGCACCTGTGGTGGCCCAAGCACTCTGCAAGTGAAAACTGCAATGGCTTACTGCACCCGTGGTCCTCCTGAGCTACATTTTCGCTGGCAGAGGTATCACGGACTGGTCCTTCACTGTTTCCAGGTCGGCCCTGAAGGCCAGATTTAAGCACCCCGTGGGCCGGATCCAGCCCCTGGGCCTTGAGTTTGACAACCTTGGTCTATGTCATAGGTGTCAAACTCACCGCATCACATTGCCATCATGTGATATTTCGCAAGTTTTAAGGGACTATAGTAAATAAAAGTATGGTTGCTAGTTATTCTTTGGCTATGCTATTTGTTTGTTTAATCCTCTTGATTTTTTAGGCAACTCTTTCAGTTGCATTTTAATTTGTGAATGACTTTTTTTTAATATGGAGACTGATCTGGAAAAAATGGATAAGCATAATAGCATTTATTATTTATAAAGTGCTTCAAGAAACTACATGCTTTGCATAAATAAATAGTAATCAATATTAGAAAAAATTGTACATGGAACCAGTAACTTTTGAGAGTAACTATGTATGAACTAAGGAATGTTTTTGGCAGCTCTCTATGAGTGACAAAGTTAAAGTTAATATAGATTTTTAAAAGCATTTTGTTAGATGTGCCATATTGAGAGTTTGGAACAGACATAAAGCAAGATTGTCTCCTAAAATCCCTTTATGGCTGTCATCCCAGGAAGCCATTTTTAGAAAAGAAATGACAGTTACACAAACTTATTTGACCTATGCTGATTTATTGACCTTTACTGAAAGAGAACTTAGATTAAAAACAAGAGTTGGAAAAATAACTTATTTGTCAATGGTATGCCTATGTACAACTGATAGAAAGTTTTAAATTGGATAAAAATAATTTTGCTTTTGTAAAACACTAAACTTTAATGTGTAAAACACATTAAAGAAAACACTTTGAAAGGGATTTATGTACTAATGATGAACATATTATTGCCAAGGTATATAAACTGTTGTTGAAAATGAACCAGGAGGATAAATATGTTAAAGATTGTATGATGAGCAAAAAACTTGAGATATAGTATTATGCTTGATCAATGGAAAAATATGTGGATTAACAGATTGAAATTTTCACTGAATTTGAAAGAATATTTTTAATATTCTTTTAATAAAAAGATGTGTCATTAGTATTTGACTCCTGAGAGATTGTCAAAGATGTATAAAGTAAAAAATATAAAACAAGTGTTGAGAATGTAATCAATATGAAGGTACTTTTTATCATCTTTGATGGACATGTAAGAATGCCAAGAAGTATTGGGACCAGGCCTGCCGTTTGATTCAGAAGAATTAAAAATAGATGCACAATTAAAATCAGAAGCTTTTCTTTTAGGTATTATAGATAAGAAGATTGAAAGAAAACATAGAACTTTGTTTCTATATATGACAATAGCAGTGAGACTTTTGTATGCACAGAGGTGAAAAGATACACAAATTCCCACAACTGAAGAAGTGGATAGTAAAATTAATGGAACTCACAGAAATGGCAAAACTGACTACTTTAATGAAAGCAAAAAATTATTTAGCTTTGTGTCTACTTGGTGACCACTTTTGGACCCAACATGATTATAGAAATATTATGTATCTTTGTTGTTATTAGATATGCATATCTTATATTTGTATACTGCTCAAAAAAATAAAGGGAACACAAGCAGAAGATATTTGAGATCTGAATGAATGAAATAGCCTTATTAAATACTTTGTTCTTTACACTGCTCAAATAACTAAAGGGAACACAAAACTACTGTATGTAATGAACAAAGTATTTAATAAGGCTATTTCATTCATTCAGATCTCGGATGTCTTCTGCTTGTGTTCCCTTTATTTTTTTGAGCAGTGTATATGTTTAGGTTTAAAGTTAGAAGAGGTTACTTTAATATATAATTGTGGTATTAATTTGATTGTTTCATTTGTATATTTCTTATATTAGGTTTTTGTGTTTTTGTTTTATCTTAGAGCAAGAGATTGGTTTATTATATGTTTCTATCTGTATTGAAAAAAGTCAGAAGTCAGGCTTTTGGTATTTCATTTTTCCATTTTTTAAAATGTTTGGTCACTTTTAACTTTCCTTTTCCCTTGATCACTTCTCTTCTAATCTGATTTTCTTATTGTTATTATTTTGTATTTTATCTCTTTTTGAAACTTAATAAAGTTTTGTTTTTTTAAAAAAAAATATATTTTTGGTAGATCCACATAACGTTCTACATGTGTCCACAAGAACCAGAATATTTAAGCATCCAAGGAAGAGTTAAAATGAAATGTATGAAGATCCTCAGTGTCCTATGGCACAGACAGAAAACTAGCCCAATGTTTCTATGCAATGAACTTTGAATGCAGTTACAAGCATTCAGTTGACTGGAGAGTAACTTTTTAAAAAAACAGGAATGTTATTATGGGTGGTCACACAGTCAAAGAGAATTTTAGACTGGATTTTGCACTTGATATCCACCTATAAAGTCCTTTCCAAAGTCCTGGGATAGAAGATGTTATAGTTTGATGGTGTTAAATGTATCATTGCAGGATTTCTTCTTTTCTGATTTTGCAAATATTCACTTATAATTGCAGCCATGCTATACATTCGTTGGTTTGTTTCTTGCAGTGAGCTGGCACTTATATTTGATATTACAGTATTGACATCTTTTAATACTTGTGCTAGCTGTTTCTTTGGAACAAGCGTCAATGTAGGCAACCTTATTTTGCTGTTTTGTGTGATTCCAGATCCTCAGTTATTCTTTGTTTCAATTCATCTTCTTTTTTTAGTTAGAGGGCTTTGTTCTTTTTGAGGAGAGAAAGTAGAGGAGAGGGTGCCTAGTTTGAGAATGAAAAAAATTCAGTAGCCATGCTGGCTTCTTCTACTGCTGTCTCCTCCTGGTTTCCTTCTACATTCTGGTGGGTAGATCTTTGCAGTTCTTCCAATTTTGCCTCTGTGAATACTTTATTTTCTATTATAAACTGATGTTGAACTGGTAGCTTCTGTTCTGTTATTCTGATTCTGGATGTTGTTCTTACCAGAACAGTTGCATTCTTTTATTTCCTGGACTTGGTTGGTAGTAATGGACCATTATGTCTTTGTTTTCAGTATTTGTATATTTGTGATGGATAAATTATTATTATTACAATATATGCTAATAGCCTTGGAAAAAAATTGATGAGGCACAGTAGAACTCTCATATAACTAGAGAACTATCTAATCATCATGCATACTGGTAATAGGCTTGTTTATTGTAGTGTATTGATTTCGCTTTTAGTGATGTTTTATCTTTTTGTTAATTGCCACAAGATAATTCAGACCAACTAGAATGGTTAATGAGCATAACTTACAACATACCTACCAAGATACAGGTTTAATAAAAGTTTATAATGCTAATTTAAAACATGTCTGGTTAATATAGCTGAACAAGCACATACTGTACATCAGTGGTGGGATTCAAATATTTGTACTACCAGTTCTGTGAGCATGGCTTGGTGGGCATGGCATAGCTTGGTGGGTGTGGCTTGGTGGGCATGGCAGGGGAAGGATACTGTAAAATCTCCATTCCCTCCCTACTCCAGGGGAAGGTTACTGCAAAATCCCCATTACCTCCCGATCAGCTGGGACTCGGGAGGCAGAGAATAGATGGGGCGGGGCCAATCAGAGGTGGTGTTTACCAGTTCTCCAAACTACTCAAAATTTCTGCTACTAGTTCTCCAGAACTGGTCAGAATCTGCTGAAACCCACCTCTGCTGTACATATATCCATTTCTTGGGCCAGCTCCCCAAGACTTTTGAGTTACCTATGAACCTGGCATGAGGTGTGGATCTCAGGAAAATCTGGACACAAAAGAAAAGTGATAGATCCTAGAGTAAAAATAGAACAATACAGGTAGTCCTCAACTTATTATCACAACTGACCCCAAAATTTCTGTTCTGAGACATTTGTTAAGTGAATTTTCTCCTTTTTCAAGACCTTTCTTGCCACACTTGTTAAGTGAATTACTGCAGTTGTTAAGTTAGTAACCTGGTTGTTAAGTGAATCTGGCTTCCCCATTGACTTTGCTTCTCAGAAGATCGCAAAAGGGGATCACATGACCTTGGGATACTGCAATCATCTTAAATATGAATCAGTTGCCATGTATCTGAATTTCTGAATACAGAAATGTGTGGAATTATAATAATGAAAAGCTATGCTAATGTAGTTATGCTAAAAAGGATATGAAGTATCAAAAGTAAAAAAGGGTATGAATAAAGATAAAATACACACAAGAAAAAGAATTCCTGCAAAAGTGATATTGTGTAATATCTAGAGAGAAAAAGATAGTTGCAAAAATGTAATCAAAGAAAATAAGGACTACTTAAGATTAAACAAGAAGGGAGAGAAAATGCAGAAATAAAAACATTTTTTTGGTGGAAATAAAAACATTTTTGAAAGTGGGTGAAGGGGGCTAAACAAGGAGCCTCTGAAAAAGTAGTTGGAATTAAAGATTAAAGTGATGAAATGGTTATGGATGAGCCTATAAAGATAATAGAGCCCCCAACCCAACTAGCATTTCAGAAGTCCTTAAAAACATGGTTGTTCCTTTCAGCATGGGGTTTGGAAGTTGAGTGAGCCTATCAGTACACAGGTTTTTTTCTTTATGATTGGAGTTGGGCTTATCTTCACTCAACATTACTCTTTTATTCTTCTCTAAAGGTTTGCCATAAAGAAGGGTGGGGGGGGGGGGTCAACCTATTCTCCAAAGCACCTGAAGGCAGGACAAGAAGCAATGGATAGAAACTAATCAAAGAGAGAACCAAACTAGGACTAAGGAGCAATTTCCTGACATTTAGAACAATTAATCAGTGGAATGACTTGCCTCCAGAAGTTATGGATGGTCCAACACTGGACGTTTTTAAGAAGAGATTGGACAACCATTTGTCTGAAATGGGATAGGGTTTTTCTGCCTGAGCAGGGGGTTGGACTAGAAGACCTCCAAGATCCCTTCCAACCAACTCTGTTATTCTGTTATCATGTTCTGCTTGGCTTGGCTTTAACCCTATGTAGGCTGCCTGCTTGTGAGAGGTCAACAATATATTGTACATTGATATGACAAACATATATAACATATTTCTCAAGTGAGAGAAAGCTGAAAAGAGTTTTTTAAAGGTATGTATGAATATGTCAAAGTGTCAAACAGAAACGAATGGTAAAAAGTATAGTAGTCTAAGAAAAAAAAATGATGAAAAGGAAGCCATAAATACAATTTGAGAAGATTGGAAAATTGTAGGTTTGCAGGTTTTAGATGGTGTAACCAAAGAAATCTTGGCTTCTTTATGGATGTGGCTTATTTATAAAATGACCGTGAAACTTGTCCAATATGTATGTGAAGACTAAACCTGTGCATGATAATTGGAAGAATGCTGTTACAGTTCCCCTTTGCAGAGAGAAAATAGGGAGGGTAAGTGAATGCAAAAAAAAAAAAACTACAGGGGAATTGCTTTGTTACGTGTGCCTGGAAAGATGCTTTGCAGAATTTTAATTGAAAAAGTACAAGAGAGGACCATGAGCAATATCTGTGAAATGCAGTGTGGCTTTATGCCAATCATCAAAGCAGGTGACTGAGAAGTGTATAACTGTGAGGTTTATTGTACACTTGTTAATTTAGAGAAGACATGATAAAACATACAGGCTGGAATTATTGTACAAATATGAAAGTGATTGAATGTGATGACAGAGATATATGAAGGAAGTAAAGGATGCATGAAAATCAATGGGATGCTTAATAAATGGTTCAGTATTGATCTGGGAGTACGACAAGGATATGTATTTTCCCTTGGTTGTTTATTTATGGATGCATACAAAATTAATGATTGTGGGGATATTAGAGGTGTATTGGTTGGAGATCTGAAGTTCTGAATGCCAATGAGGCCGTACTGTTGGCTGAGAACAATTTGCAGCGACTGTTAAACGTATTATGTAATGCAACATAGATACAGATCTGAACATTAACATTAACACAGAACAAACACGTGGTGTTTGACAAGAAAAGTAGAATGAATAATTGCAAGGGTTACAAAATGGCAATAAACCAAAATGGGTAAATCAGTTTGTGTATGATGACAGCAGATTTACGAAAGAAATGAAAACAGGGGAAATGTAAGATGAACAGATACTATTGAAAAGATAGTTGAGTAGTATGCTGTAAGGGTATGAGTGTTTTCTGAAGACATGAAAATGGAAGGAGGGAATCCCAAAGGTTTTCAGGAGGGAACTGGACTTCTTTGTTTTTCTTTGAAGATGTTTCGCTTCTCATCCAAGAATCTTCTTCAGCTCTAACTGGATGGTGGGGAATTGAAGGATTTATATTCTTTGCAACTCTCAGAAAGAGTGCTAACAACCAGATGGCTACAAGGAATATAAATCCTTTGGAAGGAGGAAACTTAAAATCATGATGGGTGGAGTTGCTTAAAAGGGAAGTTGTGACAAATTTAAGGAAGAAATATGAATTTTTGAAGTGATGAGTAGTTATAGTAGAAGCAAGGGTGGTTTGTAAGTACAGAAGTACTGTGAATGGAGGTGGTGGAAAATTAATTTAGTTATATTTCTTTTTCTTAGGTCATGTCTTTAATTTATTTGACTTACTATTTCTTTTCTGACATATGGATTGGATAAAGGTAAAGGTAAAGGTTCCCCTCGCACATATGTGCTAGTCGTTCCTGATTTTAGGGGGCGGTACTCATCTCCGTTTCAAAGCCAAAGAGCCAGCGCTGTCTGAAGACGTCTCCGTGGTCATGTGGCCAGCATAACTAAATGCCAAAATGCATGGAACGCTGTTCCAAAGATGGTCCTTATTTTTCTACTTCCATTTTTACATGCTTTTGAACTGCTAGGTTGGAGAAGCTGGGGAGCTCACCCCATTAGGCGGCACTAGGGATTCGAACTGCTGAACTGCCGACCGACAAGCCCAGCATCTTAGCCACTGAGCCACCGTGTCCCTCTGATGGATTGGATAGATGATAGCAAATAGACAGACGGACAGACGGACGGACAGATGAACATTTCACATGAAAGATTCCAAATTCCTAGCATTTTCAGCTACTGTATCAAGGACAAAACTCGAAGGGCCTGTTCTAGCCAGTATTCAATTGTAAAGACTAAGATGGTTATCAGGCAGCTTTCTTATGTTTCCAGCAGCAGCTGATAAACAAAAGAAACTTGACCAAAGCTTGGATAGTCTAACCGGGTTTGAGAACTGAAGTGGCTGTGTCAGGCGATTTCTAAGCCCTTGGAACAGGGCAGGGCAAGAATGGCAGAGACAGCAAATCACCCATCCAGTTCATACTACGGGAGCAGACAAAATAATAAACAAGGTAAATCAGATTTGGGGCCTGCTGACCCAGGCTGTCTCTCCAACGAGAGTCTGTGATATACCAAGCATTTAAAATTGCATTTCAGCTAAGCTAGATGAACGAGTTTCTGTTCCAGCTCTGTCTTTCCCCCTGGATGCCGCCAGTGAAAAATGTCCCATCATAATCTGGTTGAAGGCATTTTTCATAGAAACACTTGAGGAAATTGCTTGCTGCCAGGAAGGTGTTTATTTAATGAACGTGTTGCTAAACAGATAAAGATGATTTTCTGCCCCTGATGGACTATAGCCTTGCAGTAAATTATACGGAGGCAGAGCTACTGCTGCCACTTACTAAGTCTTTACAGCTTATGATGGGGCTGAGAAACAGAGCGAGGCTCTCTGTCAAGTCCTGATTTAGCAAAGTCTGGAGATGTGCTTTGGAAGCTGGAACTTAAACACTGTTTGCAGGCTGGGCTTAGCCAAATTTAAGAATAACAGGCTGCACCCAGATTCATTATGGATTAGGAAAAAGCTTTGTGAAAGTAGGTCCAGGAAGTTGATGCAAGCAAGCAAAGATTAAAGTGTGATGA
This sequence comes from Arizona elegans, assembly GCA_022577455.1. NCBI lineage: Eukaryota > Metazoa > Chordata > Lepidosauria > Squamata > Colubridae > Arizona > Arizona elegans. Next base: position 44,100,159 of record JAKOOJ010000003.1, read on the forward strand.
AGGTGCAAAAAAATAAGTAGATTGTGATGGTGATTAGAAGTTTGGGCATCCAGATTTATAAGTTGATTGGCCTCCAAAGGTTAGATAGTGAATGGAGGGGTGTGAAACTAGTTCAGAAAGAAGCAGAGTTGGCTCAGAAAATATCTAAAAACCCAAGGAAGGAGTACAGATAGTCTTCAATTTATGACCACAATTGAGCCTGAAATTTATGTTGCCAAGTGAGAAATTTGTTAAGTGAGCTTTCTCCCATTTTACGACTTTTTTCACCACATTTGTTAAGTGAATCACTGTGGTTCTTAAATTAGTAACACGGTTGTTAAGTGAATCTGGTTTCCTCATTGACTTTGCTTGTCGGAAGGTCACAAAAAGGGATCATATGTCTCCGGGACACTGCAACCATCATGAATATGAGTTAGTTGCCAAGCATCTTAATGTTGATCACATGACCATGGAGATTCCACAATGGTTGTAAGTGTGAAAAACAGTCATAAATCCCTTTTTTCAGTGCCATTGTGACTTCGAACGGTCACTAAATGAACTGTTATAAGTCGAGGAGTGTACTGAAGTGAAGGAGAGAAGGAAAAAAGAAAAACAAGGTATTGGGAACCAATGGAATGGTTCTTGCTGAAGGCAGTAAGATTACTGAGTAATGAGCAGTAGTGGGTTTCAATTTTGGTTGTTACCGGTTTGCTCATGGGCGCGCGGGGGCTCACACATGCGCAGAAGCTTCTGCGCATGCGCAGAGACATCCGGGTGCTCCCACCACCATCGCTACCAGTTCACCCAAACCAGGGCGAATCGGTAGCAACCCACCGCTGGTAATGAGGGATAATTTGAGAAAGCACAGAGTGTTTCTGCCTGCAGTGCTTTGCCCTCCTGGGATTCCACTCTTTGTAACTAACCCTGGGAAGGAGCAGCTGGTAGGATGCAGAGACTTCCAGAGTATCAGTTGGCAGCTTGACCAATGGGGAAACAATGATATTGGCATTGTTATCAGAGATGAAATTGCCCAGTTATTGGCTGGGGGAAAGAACCGAAGCTTGGAAAACTTGAAGAAAAGTATATGGGAGGCCCAATCCAGAAGGAGAAATTAAGCCACCCATACTAAATTTTGTGGCAGCAACAATGTCGCTGAACGAGGGAAGAGATGTGGATGGTATATTGAGCTTTTGAAATGTATTGTACATTTAAGGAGACTACCCTATTTTCCAAGAGAGAGGACAAACAGCCAGCTTCAAGCAAACCATGTTATCTCATTTCAGTGGTTTAGATTTGCTTAAAATTAGTCCCATGTTTGCCTCTATATTTGTATGGCTGTTGTGCCTCTAAGGCAAATAATTACTTCAAATCTGCTCATGCCAGGAGCTCCCACTTCTTTGTTCCTAAGATGCTCAGGGAGGGAAGGAAGCGGTCCTTCAGAATCCATCACCCCCAAAGCAGTAAAAGATTTGGCAACAAACTTGTTTGAAACCAATTTATAGGATTTAAGAGGTATCCTGTTTGGGAGATGTCCTGAGAAATTGTCTTCTCAAACTAAGGATCAGATTTTATCAGCTCTTCCCACGTCCCTGATAATCGGCCGTTCTCCTTGAGGCTATTCCATTCAAGGATAGAGATCGCAATTTCTCCTGCTGCAGTCAGGACAGCAAAGAATGGATCTCTTTCTCTTCCCTACTTCCTTCTAAGAATCCACCATAAGCTTGGATCCAGAGGTGGTATTCAGCTGGTTCGGAACAGTTTGCCCGAACCGGTAGCAGAAATCACAGGTGGGCCTGCCTACCAGCCCCAGCTCTATACCATCCTATTTAGGCATGTTTTTGAGGCTGGTCGCATGCGCGGGAGGCACATGTGAGACCAAAGCGCATGCACTGAAGGCAGGTACACACACGAACCAGTAATAACATACTGTGAAACCCACCCCTGCTTGGATCCCTCACTACCCTCCATGTTTTAATCTTTCTTCCTCTCCACAAGACTTGTGTCCATATTTTCTTTCTTGTTTTACCATTCCATTCTCTCTTTTCTGTTTAATCTCTCTTCCCGCTTCATTCTTGTTTTTTTGGAGATTCCAGATATTAGGGAAAATTGCAAATGAGAATGGAGGCAGAGTTTTTAATGGGTCTTACAATCACCTCCAGGATCAAATTATTGCCAAATATGCAGTGTGGACCAGGGGTGGGTTCTATTTACCTTTACTACCGGTTTGCAACGGGGCCACACACACATGCGCTTGCTTCGCTCTCACGCACGTGCGCTCTTCTGTGCATGTGCAGAAGCATTTTGATGACATTGGGGTTGGTGGGCGGAGCCTCCCTTCAGTTTTACTACCAGTTCTATAGAACCGGTGCGAACCAGGGGCAATCCACCACTGGTGTGGACGGTGAGCTCAATTTTTACCGTTGACCACATAAACAAGAGACAGAAGCCCCATTCAGACATCCATTATCCAGAAGGCTCTAAATATGAAGCTCCAGATACATTCAACCCCGTTGATGTTGCTTTAATGATGTCATCTGTTGCAAGCATTCATGTGAGGGCTGTGAACATCTGCACAGGGAAGCATTGTACATACAGCTTCCGCGTGAGCCAAGACCTTGCATTAGGTAGATCTTAGCCCATGTGGAGCCTATCTTAGCTTCATGGCTGCAGATATTCTTGCTGAATGTCTGAATACCTGCAGCAGTGACATCAGAGCGATGTGCGTGCAGTTATTATCCAGAATTCTCATATGTTGAGCACTGCAGATGATAAAGTGCCTGAATGGAGCTATAGAGTTAGTTACTCAAGTGTTACTTGAATTAAGCAGTCTATTGTTGAAAATACCTCTCTCTTTATATTACTGATATTAACTCATCAGTATAGCCCCCCGGTCTCCTGCCTGCTTTGCTGTAGCTTCTTCCTTCTCTGCATCATAAAATGTTAAAAGAAATAACAGAAAGACACTATCGACTAACCATAGCGGACAATGCTTAAAGGCAGAAGAAACTACCACTTATAAAGCTTATGTTGGATAAGAGCCAATGTAATCAAGGCCTTATGAGTCAGCTCTCACTGATGCTTTCGCTTGCAAAATACAGCCCAGATACCATTTGGAAAATGAAGTAACCCGAAGAGCAGAAATATATGCAAATAAATCTAGCGAAGACTGGCAGCACAATGGGTTTTTTTTTTCTATCAATGGTATGTTGTAGTGATGGATTTGTTTAACTGTCCCCCTTTTCCTGAACGCACTGTCAGATGATGTAGCACAAGTCAAAACCTCTGTGGGCCCAACTGGATGGAAAAATGGATACCTGCTTCTACTTGTGTGCAACTAGACAAACAGAAGTGTTTACAAAAAGATGTTCTAAATGCATCATGCTATATTGGCCCCCACCAAACTGGTGTCACCAGATGGTTGGGCCAAAATCCAATGTCATCTGATTCACATTATGTGATTTTTGATCACCTTGGTTGGGAATTATACTGTATATGCTAATGTAATGGAAAAGAGGATATTAAAAGAAAGTCAAATGTTTGCAGATGGCTGCAGAACATAAGAACCAAAGAGCTGAATAGGAACGTAAGAAGATACCAGATCTGAGCACAGACCTATTTTAGCTCATATTGTTTATGCTATCAATTTCCAAAAGCATCGTTCCCAGCCCTATTTTGAGATGTCAAGGAATTGAATTGGGACCTTCTGAATGTAAATCATGCACTATATCGCTGGGTTCTGAATGATGAAGCTGTGCATGAAGAATAGCTATTGGACATAGTCCACGAAAGAGTGAACCATGTGCAAAAAACAGCACGAATTTCAGACCTTGCCTGCTTAACTTGCTCAAATAATATTAGAAATTGTGCAGAACTGAATCTGTAAATCAGTAAGGGCATACATTACACTCTACAGTTAATGTACATACTCTATGCTTAAGAATGCATATTAATAGTGTAATATATGAAATGCCTGTAATCAATTTGTATTTTTTTGGCAGCACCAGGCAGTTATCCATATTGAATAGGCAGTCTGCAAAACTTCTTTTCAATGCTGCCTCTATCCTAGGTTTTATTTATACATATTCACCAGTCAACTCACATTTGCACCATCATCAACCTAGATGCAATTAATCTGGAGTGATCCCCATTAAGGCCTGTGGAGTTGCTGCCAAATGAGTGAATGGAGGATCCTAGCATATTGCCCCAGTGCTGAAAGCTCATTTACCAGCACTCACAATACTCTTCATAATGATCGAATGGGGATATGTCTTCCTTTTTATCATAGAATCTTCCCTCTGCTGTATAGAAAGATACATGAGAAGCTTGGCTCCTGAAAGCAGAAAGGAGGCATGAATGAGGATGGCCATACTGCTACAGGAGATCCAAAGCTTGTTGTGTAATGGATTTATCATACGTAATTCTACATTTAGCTGTACCTTTCAAAAGTAATGTTTAAGCTCCCTGTGACTCCTGGAGATGACATGGAAAGGGGCATGGATAGGTGATTTTTTCTGAGCAGCAATACAGAAGTGTTTTGTCATTGTATCTTCTAGGTACAATATATCATCTGTCTGATAGAGGAGAATACCGTATTTGTAGAAATACAAATATTTGGCTAATTGTTTTATTACCCAAACTAGATAACACGATCAGTAGCACTGAAATGTCAGCCACAAAACAACCAAGAAAACACGGAGCACCAAGGACCCCTCAAATCATCTGTCTCTTTGATGAATTATTTGATTTGTGGAATGCAAGGGTAATTTCTACAAGGCTGGGAGGTTTTATCAGGTCAACCTGAGATATTCCTCTGTAAAACCTTTCATCAAGTATGAATCAGTCCAAAGGAAGAGGTAGGCAGGGGAAATCTTCGCTCCCATGACAGGCATAGCATTGTCAAATCCTCATTTCCCCCTCTTTTCTTTCTCTATCATCTAAGCCGCTGGACTCATGAACCTGAATGCAAATCTTACATTAAAAATACATAATAAAAGATCCTTAATTAAAATATCTTAATGAGAGTGGCCTAGCAGTGTTGATGTGGCCACATCAGGGAACTGGAGGTCACTGCATCTGCACATTTAGGATCTTGAGTTCATGTTGCTGCAGCTAGTGTACATTTTTGTATGCTTCACTTTTCATAGCTTTTTGCCTTTGCTTCCCTCTCCCATTCTAGCTACATAATTAAAAAAAACAAACAGGAAAGAAGGAACCTACAGGGGAACAAAAGTGGAAAAGGGGGAATGAGGTGATTATATTTTGGATAGAGAAAGACTTCATTAGCCAAAGTTGTGCATGCGTTGTGCAGCTGAACACAAATTAGCCCTCAGTATGTTCTGGAGGAACTTGATAGTGATGTAGCCAGATATCAATCTGGATTCCTTTTCTTAGAGCAAGGCTGGCCAACTATTGCCCTCAGAAGTTTCCTTTAAGGTTCAACATGCATTCTCCTTGGAAATCAGATGACCAGTTGATTGGTTGGCTACCAAAAAATGCTATGATATAGAGACACTCCATAATAAGACGACTGTCTGCTGTCAAGAAAGGCAAAGAGAAGATTACTGACTTCCTTCTTCTAACAGTAGCAAAACTCAGTGATTTGAAGTGGGTAACTGGGACAAAGGAGGAAGTGATCTGGATCAAGATCTCAGGTTATTTGTTGTCAACTGCCATGAGTAACAGAGGAGTTTGCAAAAAAGGGGGGAGAGCAGGTTCGGGAGAAACAGTATAACAATGGGGTTTCCACCAGTGGTGGGTTTCTACTGGTTCGCCCCGGTTCAGTTCGAACAGGTAACGGTGGTGGCGGGAGGCTCCGCCCACCCACCCGGACGTCATCACAGACACTCTGCGCATGTGCAGAAGGTTCTGCACATGCGCAAAAGCTCCGCACATGAGCAAAGCAAGCGCACGCACACGCTCACAGTTCCGAACCGGTAGCGAAGGTAAGTGAAATCCACTACTGGTTTCCACCCAGCACCATTGTTCAGGAAATAGATAGTCTGTGTGTGAGTGTGTAGGGGGGAGATGTGGATATAAATATGGTATGCTTAGATCTTCAGCCTCTGAGTTGTGTTTAGACAACAAATGCAGATCACAGGGCTGAAAGTTTTGCCCATCTGTGCCTTAGAGCTTCAACGTTCTCTTTTTCACGTAATCTTTTAAGCAACAAGACCCAAACTTGGGTCACTGTGGAACATTTCATATTTCTTTCAAGTGGAAATAATCACATGAGATGCACTTGATGTTGGGATTCTTCTGGAATGGACTTCGGGGGGAAAGGGTTGTCCAATAACCTATTCTATTTTGAACTGCCTTGGGTTTTCTCACCACTTGTATCCTTTTTCTTCTCATAAAAGACCCATGAAGGAGAAAAAGATGGAAGAGTGAGGTAAAACCTTTGAGCTAGGAGTCCTCCTCTAACTAAAAGAGCATATATAGTCTTTTAGAATGATCTGCCCCTCTCTGAGATGCCAACACATCTGAATTAAGAGCCGAGGTGGCGCAGTGGTTAGAGTGCAGTACTGCAGGGTACTTCAGCTGACTGCTAGCTGCAGTTCAGCAGATCGAATCTCACCAGCTCAAGGTTGACTCAGCCTTCCATCCTTCCGAGGTGGGTAAAATGAGGACCAGATTGTTGGGGGCAATATGCTAATTCTCTGTAAACCACTTAGAGAGGGCTGTAAAGCACTATGAAGCAGTATATAAGTCTAAGTGCTATTGCTATTCAGAAAGGCAATAAAACATGGCTTTTTCTTCAGGTTTTATTTATTTATTTATTTTATGCTGTCTGGAATCACAATGTTAAGTTGGGTGGACATATAAATCTTTCTTTCTTTCTTCTTTTTCCTTACTGCCTTCAAATCAGTTTTTGACACGTGGAGAGTATGTGGATTACACTTTGCAGTTTTCTGAGCAAGGTTTTCAAAAGTGGTTTGTTATTGCCTTCTTCCTGGCAGATAGAGAGTGATTTGTCCAAGGTCATCCAGCTGGCTTTGCACCTAAGGCAAAATTAGAACTCATAGAATCATAGACCTGGAAGGGACCTTGGAGGTCTTCTAATCCAACCCCCTGCCCAAGGCAGGAGTCCTTATACCATCCCGGACAAAGGTTGTCCAATCTTTTCTTGAAAACATCCAGCAACAGAGCACTCACAACTCCAGGAGACAAGTGTTCCATTGAGTAATCATTTTTACTATCAGCAAATTCCTCCTTAGTTCCAGGTTGAATCTCCCTCTGATGAGCTTCTACCCATTGCTGCTTGTCTTGCTCTTAGGAGCTATGGAGAATAAATCAATGTCCTTTTCCCTGTGACAGCTCTTCAGGTATTGGAAGACTGCTATATTCACAGTCTCCTGGTCTCAAGCCTGGTGCTTTAATCACTAAACTAAATCGGTTGTCTTCTTTAAATACATTTTTTTAAAAAAACAAAAAAGAGATTTTCTCCCCACATTTTCATCTGCGGCTGGAAATTTTATGTGAGTGTACCAGGGGTGAAATTCAGCAGGTTCTGACAGGTTCTGGAGAACCAGTAACGGAAATTTTGAGTAGTTTGGAGTACCGGCAAATACCACCTCTGGCTGGCCCCAGAGTGTGGTGGGAATGGAGATTTTGCAATATCCTTCCCCCTGGAGTGGGGAGGGAATGGAGATTTTGCAGTATCCTTCCCCTGGAATAGGGTGGGAATGGGGATTTTGCAGTATCCTTCCCCTAGAGTGGATTTTGCAGTATCCTTCTCCTGCCACGCCCACCAAGCCACGCCCACCAAGCCATACCATGCCCACCAAGCCACGCCCATAGAACCAGTAGTAAAAAAAAAAATGAATTTCACCACTGGAGTGTACCCTTCTAAAAGAAGGAAACCTGCACACTCCCAGTCATAGGGGGAAAACTCCATGAAAACAGAACAAACAGATATAAACTGGGAGAAGAAGAAAAAATCCATCCAGTTCAATACCTGTGTAGCTGAAATGCCCAAATCCTTCTGCAGATTAAACAAAGCTAGGCTTAAACATCTCTGTCTGTATGTGGGATTCATTGGGGACAGAGGCTGACCTGGTTTAATGGCTCATCCTTCCATATCACCTGCAGTAAAATTACATTTGAAACACCAACATGAGAGAGTTTTTATTAGCTGGAATGCTCAGAAATGCTCAGCCACAATTTCCCATTCAGTATTGGACTATCTGGGGAGGAGTAGCAACTGTAATGAAGAAAGAGAGCGAAGGAGTGTTGTGACAGACGATTCACCCTTAGGCAAGTCAGTATAGTTTCCCCATCTGTGAAATGGGGTTACTAGGATTTATCTACTTTCTTGGGGGGAATCTCAAAGGATTAATTTGTGCCAGTGTTATGATTACATTAAGTACATGGTGCCTGCTGCATAGATAACACGATTAGCAACTATTCTGCACAGTCACAGCTCGCTTCCGGGGATATTGTATCACATTCTGTGCAGCTGGGAAGAAATGACCCAGAGTAACAGGCAATTGAAAGCAGATTTATTGCCTTGGCTTTAGGTTATAAATCCTTGGCACTGAGTCTGCAACACTCGCAGTGTAACACATGGGGGTGGTTGGTGGTTAGGCAGGAAGGGCGTTTCGAATATCAACGCACTGTCCAGGCTCAGAAAGGAGAATGTGTTGGAGATTTATCGCTTTTTAAAGGTCAGCAGGTACCACTGAGGCAGTCCTGATGTAGTCCTTTATAGGAGAGCCTGTAGAACTATGTCAGTGAACTCCTACTTGAAGTTAAACTGGGTATTGTTAAAAGACTTTTTCCGGAAGAGCAATTGGTTGTGATCCAGTGTTGTGGAGAATTAACACCTTTCTATGAACAGCCTATTCCTATCTTCTCTGTTACGATATTTTCAGGATCAGACTCAATAAGTAGATTAAGGATTAGATATTCAAATAAATCACTGTTTATTTACAGAAGGCATTCTATATTCACTGAATATTCACAGATAGAAGCACAGAAAGAAAGCATACAGCTCCTTATATATACATGGGGTGGAGCTAGATGTAGGAGTGGTTAAATATGAATATATTAAATAGAGAAGAATAAGTTAACCCCTGATACCCTGGTCATATATTATTTACATAAAGGAGAATAAGGCATTTACTTGTGACATTCTCATTCTCGGATCTATGTTTGGATGGGTATCTGTGTTTTTCATTACCCAAACATATCCAGAGTTCCATTTTACATTCTCCTGGGTTCCTATTTCTTCAGGATATTCACTAATATGTCGACTGCTTGATAAAATATTGTTGCTGAATGTATAGGGTTGGACTAGAAGTCCTTGTTCTGTTATTCAATAGCAATAACACTTAGACTTACCATATTTTTTGGACTATAAGATGCTCCGGACTATAAGACGCACCTAGCTTTTGGGGAGGAAAACAAGGGGGAAAAAAAATCTGGCTCTGCCTCTGCCTCCCAGCAATTTGCCTCCTTGCAGAAAACAGCAAACGTCCTGGGCAGCTTCAGCACAGCCTGATTTAGTATAAGCAGCTGCTTGGCAGTTGGATCAGCCTCCCGGAATACCAATGATCAGCTGTTCCAGGCTGTGAGGATCGCCACCGCCCATCACCACAATTGCTGCCCATTGCAGCTGCCACCTATTGCTGCCTCTGTGCACCCCATTTTCAGCCCGTTCCAGGCAGTGGGGATAGGCGGCGGCGGCAATTCCTCCTGCCTGGAATGGGCAAAAAATGGGGCGCACGGAGGCTGGAAATGGGATGCACCGAGACCAAAAATGGGGTGTGCAGAGGCAGTGATGGCCAGCAGCGGCAATGGGCAGCAATGGCTGCGGCGATCCCTGCAGCTTGGAACAGCTAATAGGCAGTATTCCGGGAGGCCGATCCAATCACCAATCAGCTGCTTGTGCTTGTGCTAAATCAGGCTGTGCTGAAGCTTTGCTACAAGGAGGTAAATTGCTGGGAAGCAGAGGCCGGAGGGGGGGGCCTGGCGGGTGGGGGGGGCTTCAGCAACATTCACTGTATAAGACGCACAGGCATTTCCACCCACTTTGGGGGGGGAGTGCGTCTTATACACCGAAAAATACGATATATACCACTTCATAGTGCTATATAGCCCTCTCTAAATGGTTTACAGAGTCAGCATATTTCTCCCAACAATCTGGGTCCTCATTTGACTGACTTCAGAAGGATGAAAAGCTGAGTCAATCCTGAGCTGGTCAGGATCAAACTCCTGGCAATGAGCAGAGTTAGCCTGCAATATTGCATTCTAAACATTGCGTCACCACGACTCTTTTCAATCCCACTCCTAAAATCCTAAAGGGGAAAAGTCCAACTCCCAAATGTATTATAGTATTCAGGCAGTTCTTGACTCACAACCATTCGTGTAGTGACCATTCAAAGTTACAACAGCATCGAACAAAGTGACAATCGGTTATTGCACTTAGGACTGTCACAGCATTGCCAAGGTCATGTGATCAATATTCAGGCACTTGGTTTCCGGCATGTAATTATGAGAATTGTAGTATCCCAGGGTCATATGATCACCATTTAGGACCTTCTGACTTCAGGCAAGCAGAGGGAAGCCGGATTCACTTAAATTGGAAAATTCTGGTCCCAATTGTGGTCATAAATTGAGGACTACCTGTATATAAAATTTTTCAGTCTGTGGTTTCTCTGCCTAAAAGTGTGTAGGACTGCTAAGCTGCATATTGAACAAACTTTAAATTCCTGTCCTGACTCAGCTGTTGTTTTTTATTGTATACAGTGTCAAATATATGACTACTTGCCTATTGGACTTAAGTTATTAGTTTCTGCTTGATGCAATGATCTGCTGACTATCAGAGAACAAGTCTGTTCTCTTGAAGCTATGGTGGCTAAGCAGAATGGTAGGAACCGGTAGTTTTCAATTTACGACCCTTGAACCTGCAATTATGGACGTAAGTCATGCCAGTCATTAAGCAAGTTATCATGTGAGTATGCCTGAGTTTACAACCTTTTTTGCGGTGGTCATTAAGTGAACATCAAACGTAAAGCTAACACAGTGGCTGTAAGTGATGCCACAGTCATTAAACAAACTCAACTTTCACTATGTGTATGTTTTTTGCTGGAAACTGGAAGTAAACACCAGTTTCCTGAAAAAACATTGTAAATCACCATCATGTGATTGTAGGATGCTACAAATGACTGTAAATCAGGGGTGAAATCCAGCAGGTTCTGACAGGTTCTGGAGAACCAGTAGCGGAAATTTTGAGTAGTTCGGTTGAACCAGCAAATACCACCTGTGGCTGGCCCCAGAGTGGGGTTGGAATGGAGATTTTGCAATATCCTTTCTCCAGGAGTGGAGAGGGAATTGGGATTTTTTTTTATTTTTTATTTTTATTTGATTTATATGCCGTCCTTCTCCGGAGACTCAGGGCGTCTTACAATGCATTAAGCAATAGCCTTCATTCTTTTGTATATTTATACAAAGTCAACTTATTGCTCCCACAACTGGGTCCTCAATTTACCTATCTTAGAAAGGATGGAAGGCTGAGTCAACCCTGAACCTTGGCAAGATTCGAACCTGCAGTAATTGCAGGCAGCTGGTCTTAATAACCAGCTTCATAACAGGGTGCCTTAGACCACTGTATTACCAAGGCTCTTGGTTTTGCAGTATCCTTCCTCTGGAGTGGGGTGGGAATGGAGATTTTGCAATATCCTTCTCCTGCCATGCCCACCAAGCACGTCCATCAAGCCACACCACGCCCACCAAGCCACACCCACAGAACAGGTAGTAAAAAAAATTGGATTTCACCACTGCTGTAAATGCAGGTTAGTTGCCCAGTGCCCAAAATGCCATCATGTGAACTTAGAATCCAGCTCATAAATACCTATTTGGGAGTTTGTTGTAATTTCGAAGATCCTTAAGCAACCAGTCATAAATCAAGGATTATCTGTAGATGAATCTGCAGAGATGAGATAGCTTCATCCTCCTTCCTGGATGTCAGCACCTTTTCTACTAGAGAAAACAAGACTCTAAAAGGATGTTTCTCCAGGAGGAACCCAATCCTTGGAGGATAGACCTTTTTCTTCTGATAACAAGGAGAGTCTTCCAGAGGATGGGCAGGGTTTTTTTTTAATGTAATTCAAGCATTAGGACTACATGCAGATGGGTTTGTGATGGATGGGTAGTTTTCATGGTAGCTTCCCTGCCTGGTGCAAAGGTTGCAGACATCATGTGCCATTTAGATAAACTGTTGGGTAATGCCAGGGAAGAAGCTAAGCACCAAGGATATTGGACAATGAGATTGGCCAATCCTGGAAGCCAAATGTAGACAGTCAGGTGAGAATAAAGCTCAGGACCACTGAGGAAGACAGCTAGACAGGCAGAGCTCAGAGGTTTTAATGAGTGGAAGAGGTTTGGTAGGAACAAAGGAATTTGGAGTGGCGGGACACCAAACCTGTACCTGAACCAAGTAGAACCAGATTGCTGGTGGGTAACATCAAAGGAAAAGCATGTTTTTCCATGGAGCATGTTTTCCACGGAGCCCTGTCACAAATGGACAAGCAGTAGGCTGCATTTGGTTGGGACAGGGTTGATGTTTCAGTAAATGCCGTAAGAGTTAGGTTTAATGGGCAGATACAACAGTTAGAATAGGTTGTGAAAAAAGGTTCATACCAACAATATTTGGAGAAAAATGTATGGTATATAGGTACTACAATGCAAGTGGTAAAATCACTGAGCCAAATTGGGGAATGATTTTGACTAAGAATGTAGATGTTGCAGCTAAACCAGAAACTTGGTAGAACAGAATTATCAGTTGGATATGGTGATTCCTGCACACAAACTTTATAGACAGGACAAGGAAGGACATACCAAGCAAGCAATTGCCCTTTATATCCACGTGGCTGATGTAACATCTAATCCATTAGAAAACATTGGCAAGCACAATATAATTTATTGATTTCTCCACAAAATCTTGATAGCAATAGCAATAGCACTTTGACTTATATACCACTTCACAGTGCTTTACAACCCTCTCTAAGCGGTTTACAGAGTCAGCATATTGCCCCCAACAATCTGAGTCCTCATTTTATCCACCTGGGAAGGATGGAAGGCTGAATCAACCCTAAGCTGGTGAGATTTGAACTACCAAATTGCAGGCAGCTGCAGGCAGCAGAAGTAGCCTGCAGTACTGCATTCTAACCACTGTGCCACCACAGCTCAATATCTGATCTCAAATGTCAATTTGATGTAGGCATATGATCAAAATGCAGAATTATCTTGAAATGATGACCCAAATCAGGGAAGTAAGAAAAGGAGAAATTGTAATAATAGGAACTTCACCTATATACCTTCATAGACAGGGCACATTCATGTTCAGGCCACACAAGGAAACCACATTTCTAAGTACTCTACATGACTATGCCTTGGAACAGTTAGTCTTTGAACTGAGGAAGTGGGGAGGTAGCCCTAGATTTAATCCTAAGAGGTGATAATGATTTGGTGCAAGATATAGATGTGTTGTTATCAGTAGGAAACAGTGAATATAATGCCATTATATTTAGTTTACGTGCAAATTGGAAAATATAGATGTGCAAATATATGGAAAATATAGATGTGCACAGTGCCTAGTAACACAGTCACATTTGTTTGCAAATAGGGAAATTTCTAAAAAAAATATTCAGACGATTGGTGAAAACTGAGACTTAATCTTACAACACATAGACAGACTCAACCATAGTTTCAACCAGGAAACTGAGCATCCTAGATCAAGCCAAATCCAAAGATGCTAGATAATTCCTGAAAGCTTGACATTCAAATAAATCAGCTGCCAATAGACACAGAGAGATAAACCACATTTACACACCATTCAAAGTAGACAATTAAAAAAGTTAAGAAGGAAACAAAAAGACCAAAAACACATCCTCTCCTGCAGCCAACACCCAGATAAGCAAGGATTAACATCAAACAAACAATCAAGAAACTACCAAGGGAAAAATCCACACTGCCAACAACACTGGCAGAACAAACTACTGTATAAAAATGGGAGCAAACCCTTCATTAACTATCACTAATGATGTCACCTAGTTGGGTAATGAAATGTCTGCAAACAAAAACAAACTCAAAGAGCACCAAGGACCTCACAGTTCATCTCTGAGCTATGTATATGGTCTTCTATTGAAAAAGAGACTGCAACAAAACTCTTGCCAACATTCTTCACAAAATCAAGAAGTTATTTAAAGCCAGAATTATTGAACTTAGCTAGAATGTATGCTGCAATGTTAAAAAAGATCAACCAAAGTCCAAGAAAAGAGCAACATGACTTTCTAGTAGAGTCCATCCTGTCTTTCTAAGGAGAACCAAAAAAGAGCACAAACTCTTGGAGAAGAAGTATAAAGAGGTCATATCAACTACAAAAAAACGAATCTGAGGAGCTTCTTTAAATAAACTCAGCAAGGAAGCAGCAAGTTCTTAGAACTATTTGCATCTGTCTTTATTACGGAAAAGATGGGATAGATATCCAAGCTTCTATTGATTTTCTCAAGGACAGAACTGGGACAACAAAAGCAAACTGAGGTAACAAAAGATGTTCTAGGGCCTGTTGAGAGATTCTACAGGAACAAATCCACCTGCAAATTCCCAAAATGTTCAAATGTGGACATTTTGACCTCTTTGCAAGATTGTGGGACTTTTTAAATTCAGATTTGGCCCAGTGCCAAAAGTAATCAATATAATACCAACCTTTAAAAAGGAATCCAAGGGAGAGATGTTAGATTATGGACTGGTGTAGTGCAAGGGTAATATTCACTTACCTTCACTACCAGTTCGCAAATGTGAGCATGCGTGTTCACCTTCCACACATGTGCAGAGGGTAAAAAACAGGATGTGATAACGTCCGGGTGGGTGGGTGGAGCCTCCCACAGCTGCCGTTACCGGTTCTCCCAAACCGGATAGAACCGGCTGAATTCCACCACTGGTGTAGAGGCAATGTGGAAGACCATTGTTATTTTGAGGAGTTTAGTGACATATTTTGATTTCTCCTTTTTTTTTTTAATTCAATTTATATACCGCCCTTCTCCCTGAGGACTCAGGGCAGTGCACAGCCAGAATTAAAAACATGAAATACAAATATTAAAAACAATTAAAATCTATATAAATTTGGCCCAAAAATTTAAAAAACCACAAATCAATTAAACATTTAAAAAATTTAAAAAATTTAAAAAATTTCTTCCTAAGCCAGCCCGGCTTGCTGGAAAAAGTGGGTTTTAAGGGCATGGCGGAAGGCACTGAGGTCTTGGATTCTCCTTATCTCTGGGGGCAACTGATTCCAGAGGGTAGGAGCCCCCACAGAGAAGGCCCTCCCCCTGGGGGTCACCAGCCTACATTGTTTGGCTGATGGCACCCTGAGGAGGCCCTCTCTGTGGGAGCGCACAGGTCACTGGGAGGTCATCGGTAGCAGCAAGCGGTCTCAAAGATAGCTAGGCCCTATGCCATGGAGCGTTTTAAAGGTGATAAGCAACATCTTGAAGTGCACCCGGAAGACCACCGGGAGCCAGTGCAGCTCGCGCAGGAGCGGTGTTACATGGGAGTGCCGTGCTGCTCCCATCACTACCCGCGCTGCTGCGTTCTGGACCAGCTGGAGCCTCTGGGTGCCCCTCAAGGGGAGCCCCATGTAGAGAGCATTGCAGTAGTCAAGGCGAGAGATGAATTATTTTAATGCTGATTCTGATTCTGCTTGGCTTTTCTACTCTTAAATATGGAATATTTGAGAAGCGGGGGAGATAGAATCTTCAAATATCTTCAGAGCTATGAGAACGCCAGACTTTTGATTCCCACCCTGAAGATATAAGCCAGCCAGCCATTCAAGGTCAGGTCTTGCAGTCTCCTGACCATAACAGGACCATGAAGTTTGCTTAAGAAGTTTTGATTAAAAAAAATGTTGGGGTTGTTGTTGGCAGCTTCTGCATGGAACCTAGCTACTTGGGACTTTGGAAATTGGCCACCTTTGGGGTAATTCTGCTGTCGTTATTAAAGAGCTCCTGGCAGCTTATAGGAGATTTGGGTATTATCACACTTAGTCTGTAGGCTTTTTATGTTATGCTTTTAGTTAATAATAAAAATTAAAATCCCTTCATTTACTTGTGTGCTTATTGCCTCCAGATTCAAAAGAACCAATTGTATGAACACTTGATCACTGCCCTGACACTTGGCAAAACAGTTGGTCAGCTTAATGCCTATTCCAGGTAAGTAATTAAAGGGCCTGGTGGCTCAGCAGACTAAAAGCATTGTGATTAACACCAGCTGCCTGCAATTACTGCAAGTTCGAATCTCACCAGGCTCAAGGTTGACTTAGCCTTCCATCCTTTCGAGATAGGTGAAATGAGGACCCAGTTTGTGGGGGCAATAAGCTGACTTTGTATAAATATGCAAAAGTATGAAGGCTATTGCTTAATGCATTGTAAGCCGCCCTGAGTCTCTGGAGAAGGGCGGCATATAAATCAAATTAAAAAAAAATTAAAGAATAAAAATAATAAAAATAAATACTGGTCTCGCATGGATTCTATAAAGAGAAATCCTGCCTTACCACCATTTCAATGTTTTTAGGAGTGTTAACAGATGGTCTTGTTGGCTTTATATACTTTCAAAAAGCTTTGGACAATGTTCCTCTTCAAAGACACTTGATTAAACATAGTGGTTATAGGCAGTGGTGAAATGTAAAATTTGTTACTACTGGTTCTGTGGGCGTGGCTTGGTGGTGGGGGTGGTGAGGATAATGTGACTGGGTGGGCATGGTCAACTTTTTTTTTTTTACCTTTTAAAACCATTTTTTCTACAACCTCTAGGTTGTAAAAAAAATGCTTTTAAAAGCCTCTGACGATCCCAGCTGAGTTGCCTGTTTGGCAGAAGCTTTTTTTTTCTTTTAAAAACATTTTTTCTACAACTTCTTCGGCCGAAGAGGTTGTAGAAAAAATGCTTTTAAAAGCCTCTGACGATCCCAGCTGAGCCACACTATCATCAGAGGCTTTTTTTTAAAAAGCATTTTTTCGGCTGAAGAGGTTGTAGAAAAAATGCTTTTAAAAATATAAAAAAGCTTCTGATAAATCCACAACTCAGCTGGGCATGGAGGGGGGCAGGGATTTTTGCTACCAGTTCTCTGAACCACCCGCCTCCATCACTACCGGATCACATGATCCGGTCCGAACCGGGAGCATTTCACCCCTGGTTATAGGATGCAAGGAACTGTCCCTTGATGGATTGCCAATTAGGCTCAAAAACAAAAACAGAAGAATAACAAAATTATCTCCATGGATGGAGGTAGGAGGTAGAGACAGAAGAGGTTGGAATCAGAAGGTTTTTAAAAATAATTATTTCTTAATAGAGTTAAGAAATATAGAGTTAAACATAATAAATGTTTAGATGATTCTCAACTATTCAGGACTGTAATATTCAAAAGGGATTATAAAGAGCTGCCAAAGTTCTCCATGCTAGCTCTAAATTTGTCCTGTTGAGACATTTCTTCTGCTTCTATGGGGTGGCATCACCTTGGCCCACCTGCTTATTCTGGGCTCTGATCTTTCCCATGTGTGGAAAAGACTGGGTGGCTAATGCGATTTCAGGTGCTTTCTCTCCACAGGAGCACAACTCCTTGTGAAACCACAGGCTAATTTTGCAACAGAGGCCAGGAGCCATTGGATACAAGGGGAACAGCTATTTAACAGCATCTAATTTGTGTATATATGATAGGGAGTCATGGAGATTACTTTGGAAAAGCCATCCAGAAGCTGATAAGACAACAGCAGGCACAAAGCATGAAATCCAGAGGGGTAGAAAAATATTAGAATGAGACTCAGATTGGCTTCCCACAACTCCCTAGGGTATAAGAGAGAAGAGGAAAACTGGCGTAATCTTTCTCTCTTCAAAAGCAAATCAGTGGTAGAAAAAATAAAAACTATTGAGAATTGTCTACCCCCATATTCACAAACATACACACTTCTGCCCTGGCTGGTATAAGCTCAGTGGGGCTTTGGACTTGATGTTTCTTCAATCACAAGATTGATTTTTGCCTTCCACACAGAGCGACTTTGAAGAATACACCTATGTATATGTCCTCAGTTGTAAATGTCCAACAGTGTCTGGTGTGTATGCCATGTTTAGCAAACAGCAATTTTATATCGAATTGCTTAGAAATAAATCTAGATTGTTCTGCAACTTTTGTTTCTCTTTCAAAGGGGTGCCAATCATAATTTTTCTAAATAAGTTTACTAAAATTAAAAAACTTTAAGGAAAAGTTAAGAAATCTCACCATCTGTCAATTATGGCTATAACTTCCATGGTACTTTATAAGCACATTATTTTATTCTTGTTTTCTAGTGACACATTTCTAGAAGTACCACACTGGTAAAAAAAAAAAAAAAGCCTTGGAGCAACAGGAGAATTGTTTACTGGAATTCATGATGTCCAAGTTGAATTATTCCGGTGGAGCTAAAAGGAAAGAATTTTTTTCGTTCCTGTCCCTAATGCCACAAAAAATTCTTATTTCCCTGCTATACTTCATTTCTTCCCATTCTCCTTTTTGAAGTGAAAACATTAAAGCTATGTGGGGTGGGATTTTTCCCCCTTTTTTCCCTGATGGGTTCTTTAAAAAGGAGCAGACTTTGGTAAGGTTTCCTGGCAATTAGAACTCCTGCTTTAAAGGACTGCTGAGTGGAAAACAAAGGAGACAGGGCAATAATGGAATAGAGCTTCTCTGGATCAGTGGGAGGGAGGGGAGAAGAGAGATAGACTAAACAGGAAAATTAACCATGACTATTGCTCCATTTATACATAGCTATATGGATGCCATTGTTTATTTCCCCCCATTTCCAACCGATAAAGAACAAAAGTGGTAGGTAACTACAGCAGACTGGGATGCTAAGTAACATTTGATATCCTTTCTATAATTGTTCCCAAGGGACCCATTATGATAATTTTTCCTCTATAACTGGCGAATTGTGTAACGAGTCCGATGATAAACTAGGAAGCAAGACAGAAATTTGCATTTTAATACAACTGTCTAAATCATTTATCCACAGAAAGGCTGGACGGGACACTTTTGAGATGGTGCCACGTTCTTGGTTGCTGAAGGGTCAAACATCCAGCTCTACATTTTGTGATCTCCCTGTGAATATCTTCAGGAGGTGACTTGACACCTCTACCACTAGCCAGGGTGACAGCACCTTCTAAAGGCTGCCCCTTAACCATTATATCCACTGTTTTTCCTTTTTTATATACAAAATATTGTTACTGGGTGGCATCTGCTATGTTTTGCCTCTATGCAGACTAAAAATAAAACAAGTAAAAAAAAAGTTAGAAGCGTGCAAAAGTTAAAGCACAAATTTACTGTATTAAAGAGAGAGATGAAATATTAACTAGATTTAGTGTTTTGTTTCAAAAAGGCATTTGTTTAACTAGAATTAATTCATTAACTAAAAAAAAAAGAAAAGAAAACCAAATGTGAGAAAAACAATCCTTACCTTTGTTGTTGTTGTTGCCTTAATTTTTCAGCTAATGCCATTTCTCACACTGTTAAATAATGCTGATTTAAGCAAGTTTTCTCTGCAATCTTGATATAAATCACAGCCTTTTACCCTATCCAGAAAGTGTTACTTAAGAAAGGATTGCTCTTTTCTAGCTACTATCTTGCTGATGTGCTTTTATTAAAAAATGAACAAGTACAGAGTAGGACTGTGCACTCTTTGAGATTTTCAGAAGTGCTTCAAACCTTGCATGAAGACAGATCTCTGCTATTCATTAAAACAGCCTGTCTTCCATGAAAGCCTGAACAAAAAAAGATGCTGCTGCTTTAAGGCACCCATTCATTAAGTCACTATGGTTCTTAAAGCTGCAGCACCTGGTTTTCATGTTCTCATAACAGTGGAGAAAAGACTGCACTGCTTTGATGATTACAAGTAGTCATTGCCCGTGCTTGTGCCAGCTTCAAAGCACTTCTTGTGTAATTCATATCATTAGTGATATATCAAACTGTTTGTGGGACTAAGTGAGGTTTCTTTAAGCACATCCTGATGCATGGATTTTAAAAGCAATGAAGGACAGCAGATAAATTGGCCACTTCCGTTACATGAAGAGCCTGAACCTTTGATCTAGCAGAGAAAGCTCTCTTAAACTGAAAAAAAACATTTGTCCCTTTTGTGGGAAGAGGGCATCTAAATAACGTGTAATCATTTTGGTCAGAACATCTAGCTAAATATCCCAGTTGTTAAGTTGGGTGATTGAAGAGACTGAAGACAGGCTTCAGACAACAGCTCTTTATTCAGCAACTATGTACAATCCAGCAGCTTGCCTCTCTGGCAGCTTGCCCTTATATAGGGAGCTGTCAGGGAGTTCAGCCAATCATGTTTGAGTATTTTTCCTGCTCAAACAACGGACCAGAAGGAAAACCTTTCAATCTTTCAGTATCTAACACCAGTGGTGTTCCTGTTTTCAGTTACACAGGGAAAAAGTTAGGCCAGATCAAGAAAATTTCTCTTTCCTGACAGCTTTTATTTGGAATTTGATAGCTTTATTGGGGAAAATGGAACGTAGAAGCTTTGGAATTCTGAGAGGTGCATCTAAGATATTGTGAAGATTGCTAGTTTAGCCATGTTTTACATTCAATATTTGTGTTTTCTGGTTTTAGTACAGGGCTATCAAACTTGCGGCTTGCAGGCCAGATGTGTCACACTCTGGTCACGCCCATGCCCGGTTTAGCGAAGGGGGAAAGAGTTGTGATACGTCATGTGATGCCGTCGTGACAATGCGAGTTTGACACCCCTTTCTTAGTAGCTTCCAAATATGTGGAGATCAACTTCCTGATTTCTCAGCCATGGCTTTGCTGGCTGGGAAGTTTGGGGAGTTGAGACTGACGCATGTAACAGCTCCCTAGAACTGTTGGTATCAGGCAGCCTTATCAAATCAAATCAATCCCCAATAAGGTTGGGAAATGCTGAGATTATGATGGTGCCTTGGCCCAAGACATTTACATATACATTTCAAAATGTTTAAAAAAGTGGGGGGGGAATGGAAAGAACAAATTTGGGGGAAATCTCGAACTGTTTCAATTGTATCTGCAGAGGGTCAGTTATGGGCTGCATTGCAATACAACATGGGAGAACTAGCAATGTATGCCACAATCTTCACAGATAAATGGACCTGAAGGAAGGATTTAAAGGATGTATGGAAAATGTCAACATGATCTGTGCTAAACAGCAATTTCAGGCATCCAGAACAAGACAAAAAAGGAAGGGGGGAGAAATGGGGGCAGACCCTAAATTGCATGACTCACGAGACTTCATCAGAGTGGATACACACCTCTTTTACCATGTTGTACAAGTATCACATGGTGAGCTATGTGTTAGTAATAAATGTGATTTTATGGGGGTTTTCTCACACTCGCAAGTGATTATTACACATAAATATATATATATATATTTCAGGTTCCGTCTGTTTCTTGAACTTAGAAGATTGGCTTATCCAAGGAATGGTTGGTGAATAAACAATAGATGAGCAACTCCTGCTCTTGCTTGATCTCAGACAGAGGATTAAATTTAATCTGATCTAAGAATACAAAGGTTATGACACAAACCGCCCCCTTTGTCCACTTGCAGGTTTTTCTTCTCCATTTGTGTACAACAGAGGTGGAATATATTTAATAGGATTTTTTTCCCCCCAGAAGCACAAATAGATAGGGGGAAAAACAAGCACTTTCATTTACGGCAATGCTGTGGGTTGCAACTCTCCCTTCACTTAGTCCAGAAACAGTGACTTTGAGCAAACAAGGCAAGCAGTTGCTACTATCTCTAGTTTCAAGCACTTTCTTGGAAATTAGGCCATTGTGTAATTTCCTTGCTTGTAGATTTGGTTTCTACATGATCCGAATAAGAAGTTGCTTACCTTTCAAGCAGCAATGGTCCAAAGATCCTTTCAGCTGCAACTTTTTGATTATGAGTTTATGAAGCTGTTAAGGTAGCAATGATTATGTCTTGCAAAGTTTCGTATTTCTTCTCTGCTCTTATTGCATTTGCAGATTGCAACCCATTGACCTTATTCTTGGAGACCTGAGCCCTCTTGGGCTGGGATGACTAGAGATTCCCCTACAAGGCTGTAGAGAGTGATTTTCAAAGTATCTATCAGACAAAATCACTCAGATTCATTTCCAATTAGAGTCCAATCTTGGTTCAGTTCCTGTAGAAATGCCTGGAACACATTCTTGTTCTATTCTCTGGGAACTGTTTGAACCTGTTGGGCCTGAGTGACTTTATGACTATGAGCTTCACCACCTGCTTTAGACCCCCGTCACTCCTTGCTGGTGAAGGCTGCCCTTGGGGTGACATGTGGATGTGTTCTAATGGTAGTGGATTCTCCCTGAGAGAGGGGGTTGTGCCTTCACTGCCTAAGGAGGCAGTGAAGAGCTAGATGATGATCCCCCTATACTGGAAAATTTTCAACAATGTCCAACCTTCCTTTTTTTAGGGAAGGTTGTGGAGAAGGTGGTTGCACAGTAGTTTCAGTTGATTCTGAATAAAATGGATTATTTGGTCTCCTTTCAATCTGGATTCAGGCCTGGACTTGTGACAGAAATGACATTGGTTGCACTTTTGGATGATCTCTGGCAGAAGCAGGATGGAGGTAATGCATGCATCTGGCTCTCCTTGATCTCTCAACAGCTTTTAATTTCATCAACTATGGTATCCTTCTGGATAGGCTTCGGGGTTTGGGAGTAGGTAACTCTTTACTGACCTGGCTTTCTGTTTTCCTAGAGAACCAATACCAGTCAAGGTTGAGACATCCAACCCTCACCCCCTACTATGTGGGCTGCCATAGAGTTTGGCACTCTCTTCACTCCTGTTTAAAATCTACATGAAATCCCTAGGAGAGATTGATTCATTAAAATGGGGCAAGATGTTATCAATATGCTGATGATACACAACTATACCTCTTTGCCTCTGGCAAACTATGTTTTGCTATTGATTTCCTGTCCCAGTACCTGGAAGCTGTGGAGTTCTATATGGGGAACAATAGGCTTCAACTGAACCCTCGCAGGACTAAGTGGGCTTTTTGTTTTAAGGCCTTCTAACACTGGGACATCTCTGGTACTGGAGGGATTGTACTGCCCTAAATAGACAATCTAAGGTTCCTTCTGGTCTCAAGACTTCTACTTGAGGAGCAGGTGACAGTCATGGCAAAGGAGAGTTTTTGCATAACTCTGTGTTCTGATCCAGTTGCTGTCCTTGTCACATGCACCTCATCTTGTCTTATCTTGCCATACTCACAGTCACTCATTCCCTGGTCATCTCCTGAATAGACTACTCTAGTACGCTCTACATGGGCTGCCCTTGAAGAGTACCTGAAGCATCATGAGGTACAACATGCAGTGGCACAAGCCACTTATTGGTGTTCCTAGAATCAAATATTACACCTCTGTTCTAGGAGCTATATTGGATGCCAGTTTGCTTCAGGGTGTAATTCAAGGTGTTTTGACCTTTAAAACCCTACATAACATGGGCCATGTTATCGGAGCATCTGCTTCACCCCAATTACCAATCCCATCAAGTCCTCAGGAGGGGCATGTTGAGTCCTGTCCACCAAGATGTTTAATCTGTTGCTTTTTCTGTTGCAGTGTCTCTGGAACACCATCCCCCTGAGATAAATCCTCAAAACATGATTTTTTTTTCATCCCTTGACATTAGAGAGCTCACATATTGTTGCACCATGAAGGTGAATATACATGTCCCAGGATAATGTTGCAGAGTCCAACCCACAGAGCTCATGCTGGAGCCTATCCTCAGGGGCCTTCTCAGTGAGGAAGGGCTCCAGCATGAATCTGAAAGCTTGGAAGACAAAACCTCTGGTCCAAGTGACTGATTCAAGTTGAACCTGCAGATCTTAATCAGCCCTCTCACAATTTTAGTTATACTTATGATAATTATTTAATTGTTTTATTTTTTTTTAGATTTGATTTTAATTATTTTGTTATACATCACCCAAAGTCACCTTGTGTGAGATGAGCAGCCACAAAACTTTGATAAAATAAATATTCTCGCCTGCTTTTGAGGACAGATCAGTAACTGCAGCTCTGTGCTGCCAGGAGATAATTCCTCAGAACTATGTTCTAATAGCCAAGGCTCCTCAGCTTTCACCCACAAAGCTGGTTTTTTAACTCATATATCAAACCTCTTGTACCCATAATTATAATCTTCTCCACTTCTTTGCAATTTCAAATTAAGTTTTCTGAAGTTGACCCTGCTGCTACTAACCCTTTGAACCTGAGAGGCAGTGGTGTCATGGGCCATTAATCTATAATTCTATCCAATAAAGAATAGGGATGATATATTTCTCACAGATTCTGCTGATGGAAGTGAATTTTGGCATTTTGTGGCCAAAAGATCTATGGTGGTATGAATGTGGGGCGAGGATAAGGATTTCATTTAATGTTTTCAGTGTACTTTAATCATTAAAACCCTTTGCATGTTCACAGCAAAACAAAATTACCTGCCTTAAGTTTCCTAGAATGTCCATGTGTCTGGATAGATGATAGTTGAGAGAGAGAGAGAGAGAGAGAGAGAGAGAGAGAGAGAGAGAGAGAGAGAGAGAGAGAGAGATAATAGATAGATAGATGGATGGATAGATGGATAGATGGATAGATAGATAGATAGATAGATAGATAGATAGATAGATAGATAGGATAGACAGACAGACAGACAGATGAGAGAGAGAGACAGACAGACAGACAGACAGACAGACGATGATAGATAGATAGATAGATAGATAGATAGATAGATAGATAGATAGATAGATAGATAGATATGATAGATGATAGATGATTGATAGGAGAGAGAGGCAGAGAATAACAGAGAAAGAGACAGAGATAGACAGAGACAGAGAAAGAGACAGAGAGATTAGATAGATAATCATTGTGTGGTCACAGGGTGAGTTTCTGTTCTTGCCCTAGCTCCTACCAACCTAGCTGTTTCAAAGTATGCAAGTGCAAGTATTTATTTTTTTATTTATTTTATGAATCATATTTCTATGTCACCCACTCTCCGAGGACTCTGGGTAGCTTACAACAATCAACAGTATACTAAATAGCATATTGCCCCCATTGGGTCCTCATTTTACCCACCTCGGAAGGATGGAAGACTAAGTCAACCTTGAGCCGGTGAGATTTGATCTGCTGATCTGCTGAACTAGCAGTCAGCTGAAGTAGCTGCAGTACAGCATTCTAACCTATCATGTTGCGCCGGTTGGCGGGGTTGGGGGTGGGAGGCACCGTTTTGTGGTGGTTCTCCTCCTACCTCTCTGACCGGTCGCAATCTGTGTTGACGGGGGGGCAGCGGTCGACCCCAAGGCACCTTGCTTGTGGGGTGCCACAAGGGTCGGTCCTCTCGCCCCTTCTGTTCAACATTTATGTAAAGCCGCTGGGTGAGATCATCCGTGGCTTCAGGGTGGAGTTCCATCAGTACGCTGATGACACCCAGCTGTACACCTCCACCCCAGGCCACCCCAACGATGCCCTTGAAGTGATGTCCCAGTGCCTGGAGGCCATGCGGGCCTGGATGGGGAGAAACAGGCTCCGACTCAACCCCTCCAAGACCGAGTGGCTGTGGCTTCCAGCGTCCCGATATAGCCAGCTGACACCATTGCTGGCTATTGGGGGCGAATCACTCGCCCCCAGGGAGAGGGCTCGTAACTTGGGTGTCCTCATGGACGCACGGCTGTCTTTAGAAGATCATTTGACGGCTGTGGCCAGGGGGGCTTTTTATCAGGTTCGCCTGATACACCAGTTGCATCCCTTTCTAGATCGGGACTCTCTACGCACAGTCACTCAGGCACTAGTCACTTCCCGCCTGGACTACTGCAACGCTCTCTACATGGGGCTCCCCCTGGGGTGCACCCGGAGGCTCCAGCTGGTCCAGAACGCGGCCGCGCGGGGGATTATGGGGGCGACGAGGCGCTCCCATGTGACACCTCTCCTGCACGAGCTGCACTGGCTTCCGGTGGTCTTCCGGGTACGCTTCAAGGTGTTGGTGACCACCTTTAAAGCGCTCCATGGCTTAGGGCCGGGGTACTTACGAGACCGCCTTCTGCCACCAATAGCCTCCCACCGGCCAGTACGCTCACACAGAGTGGGCCTCCTCAGGGTGCCGTCTGCCAGACAATGTTGGCTGGCGACCCCCAGGGGGAGAGCCTTCTCTGTGACGGTGCCCACCCTCTGGAACAACCTTCCCCCAGAGTTGCGTGCAATAACAGACCTCCAGTTTTTTCGTCGGGCCCTGAAAACCTATTTATTTCAACTAGCTGGGCTGGCTTGAGTTAAATTTTAAATTGATTTTAAATTGGGTTGTTTTAATTTACGGCCAAATATTTAATTATTTTAATACTGTTTTTAAATTTTGTATGCTCTGTTTTTACCTTGGCTGTGCACTGCCCTGAGTCCTATTTGGAGAAGGGCGGTATAGAAATTTAATAAATAAATAATAATAATAATAATAACCACTGCGCCACCTTGGCTCTAGGTAAATAGATGCCACTTTGGTGGGAAAATGACAGCTACATAACGATGGAAGTGTCTTCTGACAAATACTGGCTCCCTTAGTGAGGAAATAGAGGTGAGCAATGCCCCCTAGAGTCAGACATGACTGAACAGGGGAAATCTTTACCTTTTTTTTTAATGAGCTCATGGGCAATCCCAAAAGTGCTACAAGATAGGCAGCTTCACAGCAAACAGCATTACACTGTTGTGAATGTGCAGGAGAATTAATGGTTAAAGAAAAGGGAAAAAGAATCCCCATCGCTTGCTAATTTGTACCCTTAAAAAGTAAGTGGATCCTTCCTTTACTTTTTTTTTAATAATAATTGTATTAAAAGTTTTGGTTTCAACAGTAAAAATAATCCCTCCCCTCCAAGGAAGCAACTTCCCACCCTCATCACAACAAGTATAAACAATTTCATAATATCTTTACCTCCTCTTAATTAGCAAATACAAAATTCTTCATCTCATAATTCATTTATTAATTATAGGCAAATCTAATAAGTAACGTCTTCCCCAATCCAGCTGTCAGCAAAAAGTCCAAACAGAGCTGTAAAATAATATTAATTAACATATATAAAACTTGGTACTCCAGATCTCAACTCTTAGCTATAAGCAAAACTCCATGTAAAAGGTATAAAGGGTCTCAATATCCTATGTAAATAAAACACTGGTTTCACATGACAAAGAGAGACCATTTCTCTTTGTTTAAAAAAAACAAAACCAAGTTTACAAATATCCCTCACTTCTAGAATATTTGTAGGGAAAAAATTTACACATCATATGAAATGTAAGCAAACTAATGCACAGTGTCTTTCCATTCCAAATGCCAACAATTCTATCCTTACACACACACACACAAAACACCCCAAATAGCAAGATACCATTCAATTAAATATTCCGTATCTCAACTCTTTATAAACAAACCCACATTTAGAAAATATGAAGTAATCTCAATATTCTAATATACACAAAAGAAGTTTAAAATTTAACATAACAAAGTGGAATAATTTGTCCTTTATAAAGGACAAGTTCACAAAACTTCCTTACTTTATGTAAAATGACAATACAGAGCCAGTGTAATTGTTGTCAAATTAGGATACATAAAGTAACTGCAGGGAGAAAACACCATAGTAAATGTAAGCAGATCCAATACACAACATTTTTGCAATCCATATAGCAGCAAATCCAAAAGGACATTCTCAAAATAGCAACGTGTCCCATTTCAACTCTGTTCAAATAAAGCAACTTTGCAAGTTTTTTGCACAAAATAATATTTCTCTTAACTCTATTCAGACGATTATTGATCCTTGTTATGAAGTTCTTAATACTTTAAACAGTCTCTTTTGTAAATCCAGCAAAAAGAAATTATTCTAATTGCTACCTGGGATTGTCATTTTTATTTCATTGTTACTTTTAAAGCCTCCTTCGTTTTTTTCTTTGTATCTGATGACAAATTTGTATTCAAATTCTTGTTCATATTGTACTTTTTCTGCAACATCTTTGGGGAACAGACTGTTCCTAAGAAAACACAACTTAATTGATATAATTGATTCAAAGTCCCAATAAACTTCCCGATACAATTCCTCAAAAATATTTCTGAATGACATTATAAGTTATTTGTTTTATTATGTCTCTAATATCAAAAACACTTTTTATGCTTTTAAAATTAACTTCAAAGTCTTAATATTCAGAATCTAATATTCTACCATTTTCTGAGTTCTTAATCTGTTTAAAACTTTCTGTAGCCAAAATGTGGTCTTGTTTTCTGCTTTTTAATTCTTAAAAATTATAAAAATACCTTTTTATTTTCTTACGTTAAGGACTGAAGGCACTCACCATGTATTTGCAATCAACCCTAAATCTAGTGCTCTTTTCTGGAAGACTGAAATGGCCTGGATTGGACTCGTGGATATTTCAAATCAAGGCTGAGGGCACATATGAATTTAACTAGCATTTAGCTGTTATTTTTATTTATTCTTCGTTATAAAATGTTCATGTTTGATTTACTATTTCAGTTTTCCAGGTTTAAATCACAGATAATGTTTGTCTTTCAAGTGGGCAGTGCTACAGATCATTATCAAATTAAATTCAGCACCATTCTGAAGAACATTAATGCATTTCATTGTGCAATTTTTTGAAATCAAAAAGAATGTTTATTTTACTATGTTTTCCAGCAGGTGCTTCTCACCAAATTTGACTTATGGACACATTGCCTCGCCTTTAGTTTCTGAGGCACGCTTAATGAATGTTTCACTGAATCCACTGTGTTTATAGTCTAATCAATAATCTTATGCCACACAAATGCATAGTGCTGAAATTGTACAAGAATTAGGTATGATGGAAAGGTTATATATTATTTTAGCAATAGCATTTATGTTTGTGATATTAGATAATGCCACAAATCACAATATAACACTGCACATGTAGAGAAGTAGAAGCTCACATTGCTATTTCAGATTGTGTTGGAGTTATTTAAAGCTGAGAGGCCTGCTACATGGAAATGCATTCTTCAAAACAAAGATTGTGTGGTTAATCGGGGTTGTACAGCTATGCATATGGTGAAAAACAGCTACATGGAGAAATATTCAACAACGAAAGATTTATTCCCAACAAATCCCTCTGAAAGTGGTTTCCATGGAGGCAAGGAGGATGGGGTATCAAAGTTGGCAAGAAGGCAAATGGAACATTTTGATGTAAACCCACCCTTTCTATATATGCAAAGCTGTTGTATATATTAAAAGGGGGTGGGGCATGCAGCACAGTGCTCCATGTGCCATCTTGCTAATTCTGAGACATACCAAATGCTGCTGCCCTCTAGCCATCTAAGGACCAAATGGAATTTGGATGAAATTATTATTTAAACTGGTTCTAGAGTTACTACTCTCACTAATAAGATTAGAACATGCCTAAATTGGACATTTGCACAATCATTAAGAACATTGCTAATTAGAGTACTTCATATATGGGGATCAAATAATAATGCACATTGGCCCCAGCCTTTTTTCAAATAGGAATTTGAAGATCAAAGGGAAAGGAAGCAGGGGTGAAATCTACTTACCTTCCTTACCAGTTCGGAAGCATGCATCACATGCGCACGGAGACCTTCTGCGCATGCCCAAAAATGTAAAAAACACATTACTTCCAGGAAGTAATGCCACGCGGGCGGGTGGGCGGAGCTTCACTCTTCCATCACTACCGGATCGCTGAACCACCAGCCAAAATCGCTACCAGATCGGGCGATCTGGTCCGATCCGGGAGCATTTCATCCCTGAAAGGAAGGTAGGCTGTAGATACAGAGAATCTGAATGAGTATTGTGAACTATGTGGTTATATTATGCATCTAGGCAGTGGTGGGGATTCACATAATTTAACAACCGGTTATTTCTTCCAACAACCAGTTCACCAAACTGCTCAGAAAGTTAACAACCTGTTCTCCCGAAGTGGTGCGAACTGGCTGAATCTAGGGGTTAGAAACACAAGAATACAAAAATCAGCATAATTGAGATTGGGGATTGATACAGGTAGTCCTCGATTTACAACAATTCGTTTAGTGACCATTCAAAGTTACAACAGCACTGAAAAAAGTGACTTATTAGCCTTTTTCACACATCATCCCTGTGGTCACGTGATCAAAATTCAGATGCTTGGCAACTGATTCATATTTATGACGGTTGCAGTGTTCCAGGGTCACATGCGACCTTCTGACAAGCAAAGCCAATGGGGAAGCCAGATTCACTTAACAAATGGGTTACTAACTTAACAACTGCAGTGATTCACTTAACAACTGTGGCAAGGAAGATCGAGAATGGGGCAAAACTCAGTTAAGAACTGTCTTGCTTAGCCATGGAAATTTTGAGGTCAATTGTGGTTGTAAGTCAAGGACTACCTGTACAGGTCTCTCATCTTGTGATTTTTTGCACACACCACACTCTCTGGAACATGGTTTTTCTCTCAAACTCTGGCCTACTTCATCCTCCACCACATTTCTTTGTGATATCCTTAGTCACCACTGGAAGAAATCAGTGGTGTGTAGTCACCCATCTGGGAATGAGATGGTTGTTATTTTCAAGTATCCAAGACAGCACTGTTGTCTGCCTATCTCTTGTTGCCCTTGCAACAATCAAGAGACTCAGAAACTCAGTTGCCCATTTATCTGCAACTTCAGCATTGGAGCCATGTGGAAAAATAAGAAATACATTATGCGAAGAAAGCAATTTACTCCACCTGCAAGTCTGTCACATTTTTTTTTCTTCCATTGTTGTATTGCTTTTGCAAGGCTTGGTGAAAAAGTGCCCCTCCCCCTTCATTTCTCCCTTTCAAGCATAATCCAACCTTTTGATTAGTGTTATCCAGCATGTGCTGGCACAAAATGCTCAAAAGTCATTATTCAAGACTCTAAAAATAATGAGATAGCATAAAAAAATCACGTAATTAGAATACAGAAATAATGTGTTTGAGCTCTTTTTTGTTTGCCACTTCTTACATCCTGACACTGTTGATTTTCTAGGCTTTGGCTTTAAACCCACAAGGGTTAGAAATTTATCTTTGAAATAACAACCCCCCCAAAAAAATACTATATTAATGATTTTTTTCGCTCATCAGAGCAACTAGTTGAAGCTTATGGAAATTGAGATGCATAAAGGACTTAAACAGCAGAGTTCTTTGCTATGCTAATAAGATAGTCAAGGCTGGTTTTACCAGTAGACAAAATGAGATATTCACCTCAAGTAGAAGAAGCTGGAATCCAGCTGGAAATGGTGTGTCCCATCCACTAGCTTTTTTCTTTTAGGCTCATTTTCACTGTAATTTAAGAAAGATTCCATTGTCATTCCAATCATTTTTTATTTATTTTTTTTGCACAGTGAGAAGTAGGGATTTGTTCTTAAACCACACAATATTTTACGCCACCCATAAGTACGGTAGATATATTGACAATCGAGGCCTCTGGAGGCTTGACCAAGTTTAATGGGTCTTATGTGTCAGTTTGTCCTTTTGTAGAAAGTTAGCACCCACCCCTCTCCTAGAAGAATGAAATATTAAATAGGCAGAATATTATATTTCCCTGGATGAGAAAAGGAGAAACATGTTTTTAAAGACAAAGAGCAGCTCCCTGAAGCTCCCTGCCCTCAGCAGATATTTGGTGCCCATTCGACAGGACTGTACCAGCCTATCTACAAGACAATTAGACTTTCAACTCCTGGGTGATGGAATTAAGAGATGACCTTCAAGCAGGGGTGGGTTCTACTTACCTTTACTACCGGTTCACAATGGGATTGCATGTGCATGCTTGCTTTGCTTGCGTGCATGCCTTGCTTCTGCACATGCGCAGATCACCAATAATGACATCCGGGGCCATGGGCGGGGCCTCCTGCCGGTTTTACTACTGGTTCTTGAGAACCAGTCCGGACCAGGAACAACTCACCACTGCCCTCAGGACATAATAGGATTAGCCCTCTACCCATCTAGCAGCAGGGCTCACTGCATTTCAAAATTTCCTAAAGACATTGCGTCACCCAGCAAAGTTCAACCAAACTTATCTCAGACGACCTCAGCTATGACCCCTGCATAGCCCCATGGGAGTCTGACAGCAGCCATTAGAATACATATTATTGCACAGGAACAGGAAGCTCAAGTTCAAAGCACAAGAGATACCTCCACTCCATATGTTCAGCTGCTCAGGACCTAAAACCCATATGGTCCTGTTCACCAATAAACCACCTTTCCAATCAGCCTCCATGTTTCCAGTATCTTTCTCCCCACTTGGAACTGAACCAGATGGATATTTCTTCCAACACTTTGAAGCCTGACCCAATAAATACAGACTTGAAAGAGTAGTTTATTCACTTAAAGTAAATAAGCATCAGAATTTAGGGAGATCGGTCTTCCGAGGAACAAGGACAGGGCTCCATTCTTGCACAATTCAGAATATTTCTTTAGCGATCAGTTTTACTTAAAATGAAGCTATTTCATTCTAAAATAGATAGGATCAGAATCCAAGTGTCTTAAGCATTTTGAGTGTGTACTTGTGGCTCTTGTGGAATGGATTGTTTGCATACATTGAACAAGCAAAATGAGTGCGGAGGAAGCAGAAGATCATGCATTCAGAGTTAGTTCTGATTTTCTGGCACCCTCCCAATGTGTAGAAGCAGAGATGGGGAACATTGGGTTAATTCTTACTTGAGTAGAAACTTATACTATTTTAAAACTAAAATAGGAACCACTATTTAGTTAGGATTTGACATGCACATTTATCTGAACTTATTAAATCAAGTCACTACTCATTCTTTTTATTTATTTAAATGTAAAGGGAAAGTCTGTGCAATGAGCATGCCTTTGTGAAAACAATGTACAAAAGAAATCTAAGGGACAATGGTTAAAAACTGTGTACATTATATTATATTATGGGCTGCGGTAGGCAAGAAGAGCCTTGATAGTGCAGTGGTCTAAGCACCCTGTTATTAACACAGCTGCCTGCAATTACTGCTGGTTCGAATCTCTCCAAGGCTCAAGGTTGACTCAGCCTTCCATCCTTTCTAAGGTAGGTGAAATGAGGACCCAGTTTGAGGGGGCAATAAGCTGACTTTGTATAAATATACAAAAGTATGAAGGCTATTGCTTAACGCATTGTAAGCCGCCCTGAGTCTCCGGAGAAGGGCGGCATATAAATCAAATTAAAAAACAAACAAACAAAAACGGACAGCATAGATACAACAGCATTTATTGACTTAATTGGAACTGAACAACAACAGGCAAATTCCTATAATTTATATTCTGGGCCCACGGGGCCTCAACCAATCATAATACTTGAAAAAGCCCGCCCAGATATGAATGTTCTAAATTTCCCTCCAAAACAGTTGAAGTTAACAGTTAAGGTCATCTAAAGATTAGTTTCACTTTAGCAGGGCTTAACACAACTATATGTATTCAATACATAAGACAATATTTAATAACTTTATTGTCATTGTATGTATATACACAGTATACCCATACAACAAAATTCACTTAAGACCCAAAGACCAGGTCCAACACACATAACAATCCCCAAACATACCCCCATTCACCACAAATTCCCCACCCCTAAACCACCCAAACATCCACACAACAGACTAAGTAATGCTGTCCAACAGCTCACTGATGGTGGCCAGCTTTGGAATGTAAATCCAACGGTAGTGCAAACTTAAAAAAAAAAAAAAGTCAGCTAACATTTGAAAACAGAACTGGATATATTCTTCAAAATGACAAATCGAGAGAAACCAGCATTTCTTTGTTACCAATTGAAAGGCAGTAAAAGGCCAACACAGAAGAATCAGGCACTACAATACAATAGAGATATACTGTGCACAGGTGACATTTTGGGCTAGACTGGTAAGTGGGAACCCAATAATTCTATTTTAGTGCCATTTCACTTGTTTTCAAACTCTGACATTTTCCTTAGTATAGATTGGAGACCAGCCTGAGACATCAAAGAATCAGGGATGATCCACTCACAATGCACTGATGACAGTACTAGGCTAGCACACTCTTGCATCTCTGTATGCTCCTCTTATCTTGCTCTTTCCATAGCACACAAGCCTAGGGAGGTATAATTCTTCCAGATCCCTGTGGTAGCACAGATAAAGAGTCAGAACCCAGGATTATATGCAAGATAGCTAATTGTCCTTTTCAGTCAAAATCAAGTTTTCTGGACCAGAAGCTCTGTGCCATTGTCCTGGTACAGCTTCTTGCAGAGATTTGGTTTCCAGTACTATGTGAATGCAAATCTGTGCAATGCACATAAGACGATTGAATGCATTGAAGTTTCAATCCCGCCACAAAAGATGGAGGCAACAGCAACTTTAGAAAGAAAGGGAGAGTGTGTTTTCTTCTTAGGAATGTTCCTTCCTAGCAAGGGGTCTATCACAGCTGTCAATAACCTTTGTGGAAGCAAACTAAAATTGCATCTATCAATGGAAAAGGAGAGAGAAATTACTTATCCTCTAAGTGCATGTGCGTGCCTTTCAAAGGGCCAGAATGGAGGTTAAAACCCATAATTTAGCAAAGCACTGGCAGAAATTGATGAAGCGTTTAAGGCATTAGAGCAATTAAAAAAGAAAAAAAATCTGGATAGAGCAGCCACTTGGGGAAAAAACATTACAAATATACACCAAATAGAATAATATATATTTCTTTTTGTTTACTGCTTCCAGCCTCATGTTCTAGCCATTTGTGAAACAAACAACATTTGGGTATATTTAAATGTCCCTACATTTTATTGAAATTATAAATCTTTGCAGGTGATAAACCTCTTTTAAGGTTTATAAAGTTCTGCTTGAGATTGTAGGAATATAGTGTGGTAAAACATAAATGCTTGTCTGATCCATAAATGGGAACTATAAAAATATTTTCTATCAGCATCTTTCCATACCAGCATCTAGACAGACCTTTGGGAAGGGTTGGTATGTTTGTAATATTTTTGCCTCTTTGCCTCACTTTCAAGTAATCAATATTGAATGAAATAATACGACTTTTTTTAAAAAAAAGAAATTTGTGGGTAATGCATTGCTGGCATTTCAATGAGCATCTTTGCACATAGCTCGTGAGCCATAGCTCTGTTAATACTGAGATTTCTTGCATCTTTGGCTTTTCCTATTCATTGCAGCTTGTTCTCACTTTTCTTCCCCAAGCAAGCAAGAAGAGAGCCAACAATTCCTGTTCTCTGAGCACTGTGGATTGGGTCCAGAGGAAGAGACAAGTGACTTTGAATGATAAGACTCATTCAAAAAGTTGGGGTTTCATTAATAGAACAGGAAAGATAGAGTGCCAGCAGGAGGCATACTCCATCATTACAATAGGTTTGGGAGCTGGGATGTTTTCTCACATAAAAAGGTAAAGACTTCCCCAAACAGAACTGAACTTCTAGTGACATCAAGAATATGTAAGGTGTGCAGGGGAAGAAGGGAGGTGGGGCAAAGGGAGAAAGCAGGATAAAGCAGTCATGATGCAAACGCCACACCGTTTTGACATCTCACACAGGTATAAAAGGTGCAGGCTTTGCATTTTGATAGATGCTGTTGGTATCATTTTGGCAAAAGCGGACTTTACTCCTGTGGACATTTCTGGTTTGTCAACTGTTTTACCTGGGTATTTTTGGAATTTCTGTATTCTGCATTCCATATTCCCTATTCCCTATTCTGTATTCTATTCTCAGTCTGTCTTTACCACCGAATTTCTCCCATTCTAGAACTGATCAGATCTCACATCTATTTTGCTTTCCGAGGCCAGCCAAAATTTACTAAACATTGCCATGTAAATGAAAGGTTCTTTGCTCAAATTTCTTTCTTTTCTCTGGGATCACTAAGACACAAGAAGACAGGAATCAATATAAGTGGGTGTGCCTATGTGAGTGTGTATGTTAAAATTTGTAATTAAATAATTAAGTCATATTGTCCATATTATCTTCCCCGATCGTTTTAAAGTCATTTTATGTGCCCCTGCTCTCTTTTGCAATGGCTCCCAAATATGCCAATTTGATGCAGCTCTGTCCGACAGCAGTTTTATATTCCCTGCAATAAAAATAATGGGGGGGGGGCTTTTTATAAAACAAAATAGCTAAGTTCATATAAATTTAAAATGTCATTTACAATTATTCATAGATCCCTGCCATGAGATCTTCTCTTTAGAAGTCTTTGAACAGTACTTGGGCTTGATGGAACTCTGAGATTTCAGCCTAAACATTATAATCACTGCTCCCTAATCTATTTTGGGACAAAATTCATTGTATCTATCTGAGGTGACCCTTTTCTAATTAGAATAGGATAGCAGTTTTTTGGGTTTTTTTTAAATCTTTTTGTCCAAGAAAGGTATTTTTGGTGGCATTAAGCCTTGAGGTTAAATGATGTTACTGAAAAATAGGGAACTAATTGTTTCTTGATTACTATTATGTTTTATAAATGTGCTTTTCTTTAAAAATGGAGGAAGGAAAAAAAGAACAATTAATAGTATGACATGATAAATTGTGTGTGTGTGTGTGTGTTTTTAAATAAATGCATTTAAATAACAGAGAGAAAGACAAAAAAGTTACCTTAACCCATTATTATAATTATGTACACTCCTGTTTTAATCCAGTTTCTCCAACAAAAAGATTGCCTGACTATTTTAAAATGTGAATTCCCTCACAATACCAACTGATTATAAGAATCAAATTAGAGCTAGCATATTTTTGTAATTAAACTCCCCCCGCCACCTATAGAAGGAGGGGGAATTCATACTTGCTAAAGTAGTTAGGCTCTAACTTTTTCCACTTGCAAGACGTGTCAAGATGATTTCCAATAGATGAAACTTGCCATTCATTAATTCAAGAAGAAAGACATGTTCTGTAGTATACATTTAAATCAGGAAAATTGAAACCATCTTTCCTTCCTGGCAGTTGAAATTTCCTGAGTGAAATATGAGGGGGGAAAGCTTCCCCAAATAAACCTTTAAAAAGTGCATTAAATATCTGAATGTACATTTTGGGGAATATATAATAATATACAGTATAAATTACCTGTGGCAAGAGATAATTTTACTTCAAATATTCCATTTAAGTGAAGCCCATCTATCCAAATCTATTGCTTGTTCTAACAGCAGTACATTTAAATTCAGTTTAAACATCTGAGATATATCTGTAGATATTCTCAGCCCAAGGTAAATTATTGTTTCTGGGAACTATCAAAAAGCTGCTACTGACAGTTTTCAAGCCCAAAAGACATTGTTTAGGACTTAAACCAATTAAAATTATATGCAGAAAGGACTCCAAAGGCATAAATTAATTGTATTTATTTTTGTATATGAGACTAAGGGTTGTCAATAAATATTAACATATCATCTATAGAAAGAGCTATTGTATACTAAGTAATATCATACTGTATACTAGCTAATGTTGGTTGAAAAAATCTGGAAGGCCACCACATAGTCAAGGAAGAAAACAGAAAAAAGTCTACCTCTTTGCTGCCATCTAAGTTTTATCATCTGTGCAGCCCAGTTCAAACTGCCTTATTTTATCATCCTTCCCTGCATATAATAAACCAGTTGTGATGCTATGTGAGAATGACCTTAAAAATCAAGGGGAAGAGATATTGCCTTGACAACAATCAGATAATTGGGTGAGGAGCCCACAACTGCAAAACAGACAGAAGAAGAATCCTATAAAGATTCCACCCTAAAGTATCAGGCTCTAAAAAGAGGGACACAGTGGCTCAGTGGCTCAGTGGCTAAGATGCTGAGCTTGTTGATTGAAAGGTCGGCAGTTCAGTGGTTTGAATCCCTAGTGCCACATAACAGGTTGAACTCCCGTTACTTGTCCCAGCTTCTGCCAACCTAGCAATTCGAAAGCACATAAAAAAATGCAAGTAGAAAAATAGGGACCACCTTTGGTGGGAAGGTCACAGCGCTCCGTGTGCCTTTGGCATTTATTCATGCCGACCACATGACCACAGAGACGTCTTCGGGCAGCACTGGCTCTTCAGCTTTGAAACAGAGATGAGCACCGCCCCCTAGAGTCGGGAACAACTAGCACATATGTGCGAGGGGAACTTTTACCTTTAAAAAGAGACAGTGGGAGGTTTGCAATTCAGACTTGCAAGATTCTGTTAATGTAGCCTAATTCCATAAAGTGGAATTAGCTCATCTAATTATGTTTCTTATCTGGACTACAATACCTAAGAAGACTGGCATCACTCTTGCAAATCTGAAAATACAAATCTCCCATTGTCTCTTTTTACATTCTGATAAATTAGGGCAGATCATTTCTGAGTTTCTTTCTCTGCCCATTATGCAATTGTGGGCTGTCTCCACCTTTTTATCTGGCCATTCTAAAAGTAGCATCTCTTCCTCTTACCTGTCAAGATCATTCCCATATACCAGGGTGTCAAACTTACGGCCCACAGGTTGAATGCATCACCTGCTGGCCACGCCCACACCCGGTTTAGCAGAGGGGGGAGGGAAGTCACGATACATTATGTGACAACACCGTGACAATGCAAGTTTGACACCCCTGCCATGTACCGTTATATTGGTTGGTATTAGTTTGTTTAGTCCACATACTAAAAGTGCCAATTGAATAGAGGAAAGATAGCAATGCCTAAAAAGCAACTAAATGTGGGGCATGTCAATTTTTTCAGTTTTCAATTTCCAAACATTAGGGGTGTTCAAAAGTTGTGGACATGCCTTGGGGATTGTAAAGATATTTTGGTTACTTTAATATAATTTAGATGTGCTCGGTAAGTAACTACATAAATATCATAACTTTTTAATATTTTGTTTGTTTCATTTGAGATCCCCCTAATCTTCACCTGTGTTTTTGGAAGGCCTTAATCTATTTGAAAAATCCCTGAAAAAAATAAAAATATTGAAATAATAAAAATCGGTAATCCCAGTTAAATTTTATAAAATACCTTTTCTGCATCATAAACCCTAGCATTATTTCAGACTACAAAATTGACTCATAATCTCAAATTGGAACCCCTCTGTCTAGAACAAATAAATTTAAAGGAAAACTATCTGGTCTTAGCGTCATTGTATTACCAATAATACTGTTAATTTCTTCTAGCTGGATAGGTTTAGTAAAGTAGTTTATTTTGTTGAGTATCCATACATTAAAAATTCAGCTAAGGGGAAAAAATGTTCAATTGGTTTTCTATTACATCATTATATTTTCA
Organism: Arizona elegans; assembly: GCA_022577455.1. Classification (NCBI taxonomy): domain Eukaryota; kingdom Metazoa; phylum Chordata; class Lepidosauria; order Squamata; family Colubridae; genus Arizona; species Arizona elegans. The sequence goes on from JAKOOJ010000003.1 coordinate 44,139,348, forward strand.
GTAGAGAAAATCTTAAAATGTGTATATTCTAAAAATATGCTTGGATTATTATTGTCCTAAATCCTTGGAATAAAACTCTGTTGCTTTTAAACTTGTATGACATATTATTGCCTCATCTTCTTCCAGATACCTTTATTCCTGCCTGAACAGAAAGCAGTTTAATCAGATTGTAATTAAAAGTTTGTAACTATTTGGAAAAATCTTAGAAGGACAAAGTAGTATACACTGAAGCCAAATAAACTTAGACTTCTGGGTTTTTTTTTTCTTTTAAATATCTTTTTTCCTTAAGTACAACATAAGAAGAAATGTTCCTACATCAATAATAACCTGCAGCACTGAAGCATGAAAAAATATTAGAAATATTACTACTGACACCTCTGTTTTCCTTTGTTTGTCAAACCACTGATTTAAATAGTTTTGGCTTTATTTGGTTGATTAATCATCATGGCTGCTGTTTCATACTTATTTATTTTATGGATGTTTTAAAAATCGTTTTAATTGTTTTAGAATTTTAGAATTGTAAGCTGTCCAAAATCATTTGGTTGAACTGAGTTATAGAAATTGAATAAATAAGTAAACAAATACAGTTTCCCACCCAGCTTTGCCACCGTCAATCCTTAATGCAATAATTCTTTGTAAAAATGTAATAATGCCGGCCGATGAGCCACAGGCTACAGGCACTTCCTCTCCTCAGTGCCCCAGACCAGGTCAGCAAACTATGGAAATAAAATGGCTGAATTGCAACAATGCAATTTCAAACTGGTTTGCAGGTAGATAAGGGTATAAAGATGAGGTGGAAACTTCTTTTGTCCCAGAGATTGCACACTCTCATTCCTACCCTAGTTTACCCAGAATTTAGAAATGGGTTGAAAAAGTTTAGGGCCATTCCTTCTGGTGACATCATGGTGTCACAGAATGGCCCTTTAGATTTCCAAAAGGTCAAGTGTACTTTCACATTCCTTATTGGAACATTCAAATCATGAACTAATTCAAGATATATCCATGGGCTGTCAGATTCCTGAATGTGAAATAACATCATAACTACATAGTACGATGGACTTGCAGGGCTGGTACAACATGTAACATGTTTACACTGGTGCAATAGGACTCGATGTTTGTTAATATGATTTATTGGGTTAGGGATTTTCTGTCTTCACTGTGAGTTGTTTTGTGTTGGGGTGGGTACACTGAGGGAGCTCAACCAATCTCGATGTACATAAGTTGTGCACTGACAATAAAAGTTTTGAATTTTTTTGAATTTGAATTGAATTGATATTTAGTCCATACTCTATGCGGAATACTAAGCATGTAATGTATGAAAAGTATATACATGTAGTCCTCAACTTATGACCACAGTTGAGTCCAAACCTTATATTAAGTGAGTTTTGCCCCATTTTACGACTTTTCTTGCCACATTTGTTCAGTGAAACGCTGCAGTTGTTAATTAGTAAGCCAATCTGGTTTCCCCAATGACTTTACTTGTCAGAAAGTCACAAAAAAGTATTACATGACTCCGGGACACTGCAACCATCGTAAATGTGAGTCGGTTGTCAAGCATCCAAATGTAAATTACATGACCATGAGGACCCTACAACGGTCAGAAGTTGTTGAGGCCCGTACGTGGCCTGTGCAGCTAACTGTAGCGTCCTCATGGTCATGTGATTTACATATGGCAGAACAGAAGTGTGAAAAATGGCCATAACTCACTTTTTTCAGTGCTTTTATAACTTCGGTCACTAAATAAACTGCTGTAAGTCGAGGACTACCTGTCTTTTAAAAAATCATGTTTACAAATCTGATTTCCTTCTCTGTAGCCTATCAATGCATCTGCATTAGCTGACATGCTTTGTATTTATCTTTAACAAAGAGAGAATGACACAAACACCTATTTACCTTCATCTGCATGTCTGCTATGTGTAAACGACATAGAATGAACTTGGCCTGGGGAGGGGAAGTAGAAGGGGAGGAGAGGAGGAACAAAGAAAGTAGAAAGGGGCGGAAGAAGGAAGAGGAGGGAAGAAGAAGAGGAAAGGGTTGTGGAAAAACAAAGAAGAGGAAATGGTAAAAGAGCAGCCCCGAACAATGAAAGTTAAAGGATAAGATGAATGATCAATGATTAATGATGGATAAGAGACTGTACAGTTAAATATGTTCATGAGAAATAAAAATAAAAAGATTTGTTAAAAAAAAGAAGAAGAAGAATGAACTTGGCCTGTGGAATCCCTCAGCGAGTAAACTGGCCAGCACTGCTTGCACTGGCACAAATCAGAAAATGCTACTTTTGATGTATAGCAGGAAAAGAGGCATGGAGGTTGCCTTCTAGAAGGCTGGGGTGGTTTGAGGTTAGCAATGCAGATTCCTGCCATGAAGAAAGAGTCAGTTGGCTCATGCGCTGGGACATGTAGGTCATGAGGACGAGGCCAAAGAGAGGGAAAAAAACAGCAGAGGCAGTCCTTCAAAACAAATCATGCAAAAAGCAATCGGAAGAAGAACCCTGTAACTCAGGGGAAAAAAGCTTGGCATATTCTCTTCAGATCGGATGACCTTCAGGAAGTCCTTTGACCCTTCCTCCAGAGTCTTCTGCTAGCCAAATTGTTTCATCAAAAATATTAAATGCTATATTATATTGCGCAGCAAAAATATTTCTATGTGTCCCTAGTTTACCTGTATAGAAATTTTAGATCATGCTGAATTTGGTCAATGGATCTCAGGCGTTTTATTTATTTGTTTATTTTTAGGGAAACCTGACTATAATATATAGGATATACTTATAAAAGCAAAGTCATGTTATTCTGGTGAGAATATTGGCACAAAATAAGTCACACTTAGCCTCCACAGTGTTCTTTTCTGTAATAAGGAAAGATTTTTATTGGATTTTTATCATCCTCCCTCTCCCATATCAGATTTCTCAAAATCTTAAAAAGCTGGCTATTTATTCTTCTTCCTATGAGGAGCTGGCATCTGAACAGAACCCTCTATTTCTAATTAGAAGTCCATCAGTAAACCTAGTATCTTCACAAGAAAAGTTGAATATCTCTTTTGTTTGCCTAGAAATTGTTCTGCTTGCACCATTCTCTCAAGCTGCAACATATCTGTTTGCTTGTTAATGTTTTCTTTTTTGGAACTAGAGTCAGTGAAGAATTTTGATGAAGTACGATATTTGGACCGTTCAACCACAAAGTTTGCAGGTAAGCAAGATGGATTTGTGCTGTGTGTATGGGGATGGAACTAATTCACACTTCTTGCTTGCCACCTAGTATTTCATGAGGGGAGGAACAGATTACCTTGTCTCAGATCTTTCTCACCCCACTGGGAGGGCAACCACCATTTTAACTTTCTGGTTCTGTGTTAGAAAGAAATGTCTTCTTCTGTCCAATTGGGCAAGTAGAGTGGTCTGGACCATCTGAAGCATGTCCTATACAAATGTCTCAATTCCAATTGCCTAATGTATGCTCTGGCAGGCACACTTCCCGATTCCACTCCCTGCCTTTAACAGCCATTTTACAGAGTTGCAAAGCTCCCTACAACCAAGGCCAGAACTTACTTACTTACTTACTTTCTTACTTACTTACTTACTTACTTATTTACTTCTTTCCTTCCTTCTGTGAAAAATTAAGCCCTTGTTTTTTTTCTCTTTTTAACTGGAAATCAACAAAAGACTTATTGTCTGTTTTCCCCCAGAAGTCTTAAAAAGACATGCCCATTCCTAGCACGGGTGGGAGGGGAATATAATCAGGGAATCCACCTAGTTGGAAGCCTTGTTAACTGTGTCTGGGCACAGCACCTGACCATCACTGTGGTCAAAATAAAGGAAGGCATTAAAATCTGGAAAACAATTTCTTGTCTTCAATTCCATCTTAAAAAACAGAGACCATGTAGAATAGTTTATTCATATTATATATTTAAATAGTTTTAATGAAGGATAGTTTCTTCAGTGTAAATTTTTGCAAGTTTTACTTCAGTTGAACAACTCAGGATCTCTATATGTAGATTCTGCACCTGTATTAAACAGCTAAAATTGCCAAATGTTCTCTTGGAGCTCAACTTTTGAAATTCAAGGGGGTGGGGGAGTCTTGAACTTAAAATACAATCTGGTTGAAGAAAGTCTAAAAACACTGTATTTTTTTCCTTTTAAAAGAGATTCTCAGAGTTTATTACTAATTGATTCCTGGCCCCACAACATAACCTACTTTCCCAGCAAGTTCCAAAATGTATTTTTGATCTTTGCACTGGTATTTTGCTCTCACGTCTCATGAGACCTGAGAAAAATGTGATGGTTAAAAGCTTGGGTGCTCGAAAAAAAACACCACAAGCACTCTGGAAACTGGCCTGCCTGTGTTTCATTTCCGTTCTTAGCTGGCAGTTTGACTCTGATCCCTGAAGAGGCTACACATTTGTGGCTCTAGAGCAGATTGAGGACATAACAACCAGAGAAGCTGAAAGAGAGATGGCTGGCGAGGGCAGTATTGAATAGAGGACAGAAGTGAAATGTGATGAGATCAAATTTATGCAGAACTAAAAGATGCCAAGAATATATGTGGTGAGACAAATGGCTTAAGTAATCAATACAAAAATGATTCAGCTTTTGCTAAGGACACCAGATAAGGACTCGGGCTGCAAAAGATGCCACCAAACATATGAATGACACTTCTTCCATTCACTGCACATCACACTTCAAACGTAAAGTTCCCTAGATGACAACCCAAATCAATAATGGCCTCCTTTGCATGATGCTTTGATCCACAGCTATAATAATACAAAAAAGTTTAATCAGACACTACAGTTACAAAGCGTTTCAGCCTCATCCTCTATATTTCATTTCCTTGGTTGACTAAATAGGACATGAAAGGAGCTTTTCCTTCAAACAGTTATAGGAGCCATGAGTGAAAGATTTAAATGAAGCTGGTTGTGAGGCACAGCAAAATAATGTTTTTGGTTTCTGTGTTCTGGAATAAAAGAGTTAACATCCCACCCCTGTTGGAAAGCAAACCCCAGGAGACCCAATCTGTGCACTGTTAGTCTTACTTGTTTTAGCTTTTCAAAGTAGAAACAAACAGGTCATGGTTAGAGGGGAATTTGTCAAAGGGTGGTTAATATTTTATCAAGAAATATTGAATGCTGAATAGTCAATACTGAATATTCAATTTTCAGGGAGCCTACCAGCTGCCTAATTCCTTGGGGAGAAAAATAGTTCTATTTTCTGGAAGGTCTGACAATTAGTTATGACTGACTCCATCCTAGTGGATTGAGGAATCTGAAATTTTCCACATATCTAAAGGACTCCAGGACTGTGTGAAACTCAAGGAAGTCTCCTTGAAAATGACAATGATGAACTGCGACCCAAATAAAGAGTTACTCTTTGACAGTAGAGGCTACAGGTTTATGCTTTGACAAGAACTTACCAGAATACATTACAAGATCACAAGGAATTCTAGAATTCCCAAGAACATAACTTGGAATGTTATGTTTCTGGGAAGATAAAGGGCATTTTTATTGAAGGATGCTTGGGAACTGTCTGAATGCCCAAACATCCTCAGAATCTCTGTAAAAATTCTTTGCATGAGCTGATATAGAGAAGAACCTTCACAAAACTGTTTTCTTTTAGCAATATTATTGCCAGTTCACACAAATACACACATGTACACATCCACCCACCCACCCACATACATATATACTCTGTGTGTGTGTGTGTGTGTGTGTGTAACCCCTTTCTTAAAAAAAAAAAAAACACTAGAGAAGTTAGAAATTGCTGACTACTTCTCCCAGTGCTGAATTTAATGAGCTGATCTGAATTCCAAAAGGGAGAATACCTATATGTTTTATCCTGTCTGTCCAACCATCCATCCATCAATCATCTCCTGAAATAACATAAAACACTCAGTAAAAGTTTCATTTTATCTCTTCCACGGGGATAGGCTATAGTGCCCGTTTAGCATAACTAGCATAAGTTTCATGCTAAGAGAAACACTGAGCCATTACTATCCAATACTTGGTCTCTGAAGACAGCTGTCAGCATTTCTTACTGTGAAGATCCTGGCTTACTCTCCTCCATTATCAAAGATGTTTCAAGAGTTAGCAGAGAATCTCTTCCTAGTATCTGGCCACCTCTGATGAGAACTATCAAAAAGGAGAAGAGGCCCCTAAATTTTCCCACCAACCATGAGACTCCAGCCAGCAGACCTAGCAATCACCCAAATCCCCTGGCTACATTTCCCCCACAATGGCAAGACATTTTTATTTCTATTTATAATTACAGTAATTACTTCTAAATTTGCATCTCTACATATCCATTTGCATGTTATATGCAAATCTAAGTCCCCCTTTTAAGCTATGCAGTTACTCCTTTTTCTTTGATTATTAGCACTGGAATATTTACTTCCCTAGGAGAGACATCCTCTAATTGGGAGAGCTAAACATCAGCAGTGTAGCTTCTGCCATTTCTTACTCAAAAGAACTGTGCTTTTGCATGGCAGCCCCTTTCTTCTCCCTTACAAAATAGGTGGGACTAGATGCATAATCTAAATTGGAAGTAGTTCATTTTAAAGTTTGGTACAATTAATATGAATTACTTTCCTTGTATTTAATAGTTATCTTCTTCTGTTACAATGTTTCTATAAACTTAAAGGTGTGGTATACATTTAACGAGGGATGCGGTGGTTCAGTGGCTAAGATGCTGAGCTTATTGATCAGAAAGGTCAGCCGTTTGGCAGTTCGAATTCTTAGAACTGCATAACAGAGTGAGCTCCCATTACTTGTCCTAGCTTCTGCCAACCTAGCAGTTCAAAAGCATGTAAAAATGCAAGTAGAAAAATAGGGACCACTTTTGGAGGGAAGGTAACAGCATTCCGTGCGCCTTTGGCATTGAGTCATGCCGGCCACATGACCACAGAGATGTCTTCGGACAGCGCTGGCTCTTCAGCTTTGAAATGGAGATGAGCACCACCCCCTAAAGTCGGGAACGACTAGCACATATGTGCAAGGGGAACCTTTACCTTTTATACATTTAACAATGGGGAAATCAAGATGTTCGCTGGGAATCAAGTTGTCTAGCTCTTTTGTATGCAGGAGCAGGTGGGAAGGCACTTTGTCTTTTCATCCATACAAAACCTTTTAACATATAGGTTGAGTAGGAAATTTACAGTAACAGCTCCTTGGTTGAAAATGGATTGTTTGGGGAACAGGTAGGTATGAAATCCCCAGAGATAGGTGGGACATAGCTGCTTACGCACCACAGAAGTACCAGCGGTAAAGTGGAGGTGTCTATCTTCACTATGAGAACATTGTTGGAGGTAGAATTCCTTCTCTGCCAAGAGACTTTCTTGGCTTGCACAGGAGAAATCCTTAATATTCTGAAGATCTGGTTGTTCTCCAGATGATGGAGAACAATCAAATCCACCTGTCCAATTGTGAACAGATGGGAATTGCAATTTGCCCTTCATATCCCTCACTCCAAACAGCTTCCCAGAGATCTAAGAAGTAGAGCCATAGAACTGTGTAAGTTCCATAGAACCCAGCTGGATTTACTATATAGGATGGTGCTATGCAATATAACTCATTCAGTCTCCAAATACCCCCCAGTTTTTATACTGTTCCATGTATCCCAGCAGAGCAATTGTATCAAGATTAAGAAAAATGATAGTACTGCTTTATATTGCACCTCACTATTGGAGAGGCCTCACTTAGAATACTACATCCAGTTCTGGTCACCACAATTTTAAAAAAAAGAGATGCTAAGCAGGGGTGGGTTCTACTTACCTTTACTACCGGTTCGCATCGTGCCTGCACGCATGTGCAGATCGTCTATGATGATGTCCAGGTCAGTGGGCAGAACCTTCCACCAGTTTTACTACTGGTTCTTGCGAACCTGTCCAAAACAGAGGCAACCCACCACTGAAGCTAAGGTCCTAGAAAGAATGCAGAGAAGAACAATAAAGAAATTAGCTAATGGAATTAGGAATATTTAGCTTAATGAAGAGAAGATTGAAGGAGAGACATGATAGCAATATTCCAATATTTGAAGGGCCACTACAGAGAAAAGGGCATTGATTTATTCTCCATAGCACCTAAGGGTAGGGCAAGAAGCAATGAGTGGAAGCTCATTAGAGAAAGATCCAACAAAGAAATAAGGAAGAATTTCCTGATAGTAAAAATGGAACAGCTTGCCTCCCAGAATTGTGGGTGCTCCATCACTGTAGGTTTTCAAGAAAAGGTTTGACAACTATTTGCTCGAGATGGTATGAGGATCCTGCTGTGGGCAGGGGGTTGGACTTGAAGACCTCCAAATTCCCTTCCAGGCCTATGATACTATGATTTCATGTATATATTGAAGCATCTCGGTCATCAGTTTCCAGGATGTCCTGCATTAAACAAAAGAAGAAAACATCTCTCAGAATCCCATACAGGCTTGTTCAAAACACTATATTTTAAAGTGATGAGAAGTAAATGTACTCCTTTATATGCCAATGTTATGCTCAACTTAGTCTACAAATTGTACTGAAGATTAATTTATTACATTACCCAAAGGCAAATACATCCATGTTACAGTTTAATAACAAAATTATAAGTACAATGTCAAGCAATATCAGGAAATGTTCCATTAATAAATGCATTTTTATCATTCTAGGGCAAACACAGCAACAATTGCTATAGTTTTTCTGGTGGCAGTTGATGATTTGATTTTTCATCTGAGTTACCAAATAATGTGCTTATTCATATGTAGCTTTCATAACAGATACCAAGACTTTTGGATGTCACAGATTAGAATAGTATAAAAACATGGAATGTCAGAGTTGGAAGGTACCTTGGAGGTAATCTGCTTTAACCCTCTGCTCACTAAAGAATCCATTACTACAACATCTCTTACAGAGGATCATGCAACTTTTGTTTGAACACCCCCAGCAAAAAAAGTGTCTACTACCTTCTCAGGCAGTTTGTTCTAATGTTCACCTGAATTTTCATCATTCTAATTTGAACTCATTCTTTCTTATCCTGTATTTTGCAACAGCACTAAACAATTATCGCCTCTCTTTTATTTGTTGGTATTTCAGAGACTTGAATACAGTTGTAATGTCTTCCAACAGTCTTCTCTTCTGTGTATTAAACAAAACAAACATCTCCAATTGTTCTTCATAGTTTTTCCTTCCAAGATCCTTGTCTTCTTCTTGGACATGATACAATTTGTCAATGTAGTCCCATAAATGGATGCAAGAGTCTATGTATGGTCTTCATCTAGATAGTTGAATAGAGAGGAATTATGTCTTCTCTTCCACTTGATGCTATACTTCTTCTGATTGGAGTGGATCACACTCGGCTGCATCATGCTGTTAAGCCATGTTCAGTTTCTGTTCCATTAAAACACCAGATTTTTTTCACATGTAATATAGTCTAGTTTGGTTACCCCCATGCTTGCCATTTGATATTCATGCCTCTCATTTTCCTACTCTAGTATAGGAGTTTCTTTCTACTGGAATTCTTCTTGCAGATATCTAGTTTGTAATGATCTTATTGAACCTTGCTACTATCTTCTGATGTATTTGCAATTTTTCTTTGGCAAATTTGATAATTCTGTTTTCTAATCCTGGATACACTTTATTTATAAATAAATTAATCAGCATAGAGCCTAGAATGAGGTCTTGCAGTACACCATTCAAAACTTGTTTACAGCTTAATGTGGAGCCATCAACAGACATTCATTTAGCCTAATTATTCAGCAATCTCTATATCCATCTTGTGATATGATTGTTCAACCCATATTTTGTCATCATCTTCTCTACTAATATGTCATGTGAGACTTTGTTGAATACTTTCTGTAAGTCAATGTACATTTTGTCCACACATTTCCATTGACAACCTAATCAGTCATTTTATCGAAAAGGAAGATTCATTTAACTTTGTTCTTGATAACCTCCTATTGCTGGCCTATTAAAAACTAGCAGTCCTTGGGCCAGATACGTCACACACAGGCCACACCCACCCTAGCTCTGCAAAGGCAAAAAACATCACAATACATCACTATCTGGCCCGTGATGCAATGGAGTTTGACACCCTTGTTATATTGGCTCCTACCAAGCAATGGACTGCTTTTCTAAATGTTCAGAAACCAATTTCCTAATAAATCTGTTCCAGGATTTTGCCTGGTATCAATACTGAACAGACATATTTATTTTTTTAAAAATCTTCTTTTTAAAGACAGAAACAACATTAACTTTCTCCAATTCTCTAGCACTGGGGCCATCCTCCAAGATTTTTCCAAGATCTCAGAAAGGAGCTCCAAGATGACATTTATAAGTTCTTCCAAAGCTCTCAGATACAGTTGGTTTGGTCTAGGATACTTAAACTCATTCATTGTAGCCAGATGTTCCCTCACCACCTCCTTGTGTGTGGAAAGTTGATCTTGAAGAGTTCCATCTTCTTCCTGTCATCTGTTTCGGTTCTACTCTTTTCTTAGCAGTGGGCTGGCCCTTTCTTTGTTCTCCTTTTATCATCTGCATAGCCAGAAAGGCCCTTTTAGGATGCTTTAAGCTTCCACTGTGAGCCTCAGTTCAATTTAAGTTTCAGCCTGATTTTCCTTTTGCAAATATTAGCTACTTGCTGATTGCTTTCTTGTTGATTACATCCATCTCCTTCTTCCTTTATATGCCCCTTTTAACTCAATGTTCATCTAAAGGTTCCTCTGCATCCTCAGTAATATCCCTGCTTTTTATCACTGGAATAGTAGGACATTTTATCTTGTAGTTTAAAAATTCCCACTCTGACCTAAGAATTTTTGTTCATGAAATCCCACCTAGCAGTTATCTAAACTTAACATTGACTTTATTGAAATGTAATGTACATGCTTGGCTGTGCTCCAATTTCTTTTTCACCAGTAACTAAAACCCTATGATAATGTGACTGGTTTCTCCCTAGGTTCTCCCAGTTTTTATCTCCTCTGCTAGTTCTTTCATAATTATTTGAATTAGATTTAGAACTCCTCTGGTTTCTTTTTTAACCTTATGGAAAATGAAAGTCAGCAATGAAAGTCAGCAAAGGCACTAAAGAGTTTTTCCAGTAGTGTTGCTGACTGTTGCAGCCTTTGCCAAATTGGTTTTCCGAGAGATAACTGACTGTAACTAACTTACTATAACTAACAATACAACATTATCAAAATGTTTCTCCTGTCTTGTAGAAGTTTTGTAATCTCATCCAGAGATGCATTATTCAAAATTTCTGCCTGGTTTGGCATCTTAATAGTACCCACTGTTATCTTTCTGTTGCCCCTAATTTCCATTCTTGATCAAATGATCTTGTTTGACATCTTGGTTGAAAACTAGGAATCATCTCAGATTCCTAGAAAAGGGAGGAGGGAAAAGAATTGTGGTTATAAATGAAGATAATCTAGGTGTGCTCTTCCTTCGTATATAATCACATTTCTTCCCTCTCCTCCCTTTTTTCTGTCTAGTCGATAGGTCTTGCACCCCACTCAGGTTTCATCTTACTTGGTTTCATAAGGCTTACCAAGTCATATTCACCTTCCTATGTTAAGATAAGAGCCAGAAGAGAATGCACTGGTTAAGGCATAGGTGAGAAAGAACATGTGTTCTAGTCCTGCCTTAGTAATTCACTCTCAGCCCTAGGAAGGAGAGCCTTGGTGGCGCAGCAGACTAAAGTGCTGTTAAATAGCACCAGCTGCCTGCAATTACTGCAAATTCAAATCTCACCAGGCTCAAGGTTGACTCAGCCTTCCATCCTTCCGAGGTAGGTAAAATGAGGACCCAGTTTGTGGGAGCAATAAGCTGACTTTGTATAAAAAGAACACCACTTGGGGGGGGGGGCGAAAGCCCTACTAAGCAGGTATATACAAAAGTATGAAGGCTATTGCTTAACGCATTGTAAGCCACCCTGAATCTCCAGAGAAGGGCGGCATATAAATCGAATCAATAAATAAATAAATAAATGGCAAACCACTTCTGAAATACCTTGCCAAGAAAACTGCAGGGATCAGTCCAGGTTCTTTTTGTTCCCACATTCTATGCACTTGTATGGATCATGTGCTGTAATTTTACCAAATCTTTCCTGTATGACATGCACATTATTACATGCATCTTGCACATTTTTTCTCAGATCTATTTACCATGTTTAGTATTGCATTATTACCCAAGCTTTCTTCCATTCAGGGTTGACTTTAAAGCCCTCTAATCAATTTTATATACCCATTTCCCAGTTCTGGTAAGCTGCCTTATAGGAGTCTTTCTGTTTAGAAGCACATCCTAACATCTTAAGTGTCACAAATGTCCCCCTTCCTTAAAACTTCCCTAACCTGATTACTTTAACTTTTTTTTCAAAACAGCGACCTGGTTCATACCTCATGTTAAGCACGGATATGGATTTTTTGGTTTCTTAGGATGAGTGATCTTAGTTATTATGTTTGGTAAGCAATAGTTATGGCCTAGGGCTGGTACGAACAGAATTATGTTAACAAACCATGGTTAACATAATGACTGGCCTGGTATAATGTGTTAATACAGCCAATGAGCAGAGGGTTTTGAAGGGTGGGATAAGGTAGGGAATAAAGCAAGATGATGCTCTGATGTAATTTATATAGGCTGAATTCTACTAGGCTGAAATATTCTGAATCAGTTCCTTCTCCATTACTCACTATGGCTTTTCCTCAGATATTACCTCTTCAGGGGACAACCATTCCTGGCGGATTCCCTTTTGTGCCAGCTTAATGCCTACTCTTCTTTATAATAAGGTGCACCTGGCAGCTTTTCATACCTCTCTCCCTGGCCTCCTGTCCCCAAACATTTCTGTTCCTCTCCAGTCCGTGTTTATCTGCCACTTTAGAAGAAAGTTCGAATTGCATTTGCTATCCATTTAATAGTGAAATGCTGGCCTCTCTTGACAGCTTATAAATAGCTTTCTTGGAGTCCAATTTTGAGATTTGGAATTTTTGCTGAGAAAAAATAGAAAATAAACAGCTATCTATCTGCAAAACAATCAGAGGTGGCTTGCCTCTTCACTTTCCCTCTCCCCCTCCAATTCCATTATGTCCTTCAGCATATGCAAGTTCCTTAATATCCCACGGGAAGAGAGTCCATTAAGGCAAAGACTTATATCAATCTCTCCCTTCCAACTTAATTAAGTTTTTTATAAACATTCAGCCCCAAATGGGAAAAAAAATAAGAATGCACAACCCGGCACCAAATTACCAAGGCAAATAGCATCCAAATCAAGTTATTTTCCCTGCCTTGTTTGAGTCCAGTTTTAATTAGGCAGCTGTTGGGGCTTGGTGTTGCTAGCATGTAATTGTGTCATTGCCATTCATTAAATGTTTGATGCAAGCTATTGTTGGCTTGCTTCTCAACATTTCCATTTCTTCTGTTTCTCACCAATGACCTAGCCAACTTCGCCTTTCAAATAATTACAGTTTAACAATAGCAGACACTATTTATCTGCTAGAAAGGCATTGTAGCTGCCTCTGCCATGGCTTCAGGAGCAAACTGTTGTTCTCCAATTCTTGCTGATAATTTTGATCCTGAGATAGAACAAAAGACCCAATTCCAAATTGTGAATTAATCATAGAATTGAATACAAATAGTACTCTTGTAATTAATTATATTTTACCTCCATAGGTACTTATAACAAAATAGGGATATCTCAAGACTGGAAGAATATTTGAGATGAACATTATCTAAAGTTCAGAAATATATGGCTAAACATAAATGGAATTATGTGAAGAACATATAGAGTACCTGAACAATCAGGAAAAGCACATCCTAAGGCTTACCATCTGCTTAATTTTTTTTTTTTTTTAGATTTCACACAAGTCTAACATAGTCAATGCCTCATTCACTTTGCTCATTTGTTTGACTGTGTTGAGCCATGAGCTCACCAGCTTGTCAGTTAATTCAATCATTTTGCATTGATTCGACCCAAAATCCAGCTAATCAAAATCTAATTTCAGCTTTGTTATGTAGTAAATGGATTACACTGAGTTCAAATCTTAGTTGCAGTCCGGAGGGACGTGAGTACATGCTGTACACACACTCCCATTTTTTTTAATTTTTGTTTGCTCGTTTCCTTCAGAATTAGTCACAAATGCCCATTTCCCAAAACAATTATTTTACAAAATCTGTCTACAAGCTGTTTGCAGTTTGGCAGTTCAAAACAAAACAAAATCCTCAACCTTTTAAAGTGAAAATCTTAATAGTATGTGCTATTTTAACTCCCTCAAACATTTCACAATAATTGAATGATGCTTCTACCTCTGTTGTCCTCCTATCAAGCATCGCCCCACACCTACAGGACATACAGAGCGAGAGCTGGCTTTCTTTTGCAAGCTTCTTTACCCTTTCAACTAATAGGTTCCCACTGCAGTTTTATTTTCAAAAGAATTTAGGATTGCCACAAGTTCTGTAGAAAAAGAAACACATTTTCTATCAGAGTGATTATGATGGCTTCCTCCCCAAATTTCCTGGGAACTGTAATTTGTTGACAGTGATAAAACTTCTCAATAGAAATACCTAATATCCCTTGTAAGAGCCACAGCTCTTAGTAAGGCCCACTATAACCTTTATTCTGCATGCGTTAAAATGGCTGCAGTTCTAATGGTTAAGCTTAGAAACATGAAATCTGTCTTTGATCTAATTTCCAACAGCAAGCTGCATGCTGCATAGCCTTGGCTTTCAAGAATTCCACAATAATCCCCAAGTTAGTACAACCAGGACAGCAAAAGTAATTTCTAGCAGCAGTTTTACATAATGGTCACCAAGGCCTAAAATGAACGAAATAAGGGGTATGATATTCTGTTATGGTTCCAGGGAAACTTTCAGTGCAACAGAACAATTCACAGCTGCTAGAGATTCAAATTGGTTCCTCTTTATTTATTTATTTCTCACATCGTCAGCGCTAATAGAATAGCAGCTAACAAAACATAAAACAATAAACACTTCCAAATTATATTAAGGGGTAAACAATAAAACTAAAAAGTGACCTGGCAACAGTTGCTCAGACTGTAATTTAAAGCAGTAAGATCAAACAAAATAAAATGGAGAAAGGGAGGGAGGGAGGGAGGGAGAGAGAGAGAGAGAGAGAAAGAGAGAGAGAGAGAGAGAGAGCACCTAACCAAAGTAATTCTCACTTGCCATATAAATGTGCATGAAGTCAAGCAAGCAGAATGAAAGTAGAAAGAGAGAGACTGAAAACAAAGCATTGAAGGTCAAGGAGGCGTTTGGAAACAATAACCAAAAGAGGAGAGTTGTGGTGGCAGGTAATTTGATTTGTTTTATTTATTTATTTGTTTGTTTATTATGCATGTGTTTATGCCACTACAATTGCCTGACCTTCATGGCTTACTAGCAGGAACATATAAGCATACAATAATCAAAAATCCACTAAATACCAGCAATTATCACAATATACATAATGTGTATAGACACACACACACATACTTACACACATAATCAGTAACAATACTATAATCATAAATCCACAGCGTCAAATATTGCTGAGGGATAGAGAGATTCATCTACCTACTATCCAGTTGTCTGTTAAAAGCCTTATTTTCTTTCCTGAGGAGAAGAAATAAAGAAAAAGATAAAAGGGAGGGAGGGAGGATAAAGATAGAACAATATGGAAAAGAATAGGGCCTTTATACCTGGATTGCAAAAATCCTGTTGATCATGGATGGGAATAGCCATTTTAAAAAACCCTCTTTGCTGCCATCTAGTGATCATCAGGATTTGTTATCCTCTGCAGCCTCCAGATACGGTAGTAGCCCTCCTGCATAATCCTTCCCTGTGTACAGTAGTGCCCTAGAAAAGAAAACCCCATGCCCAGCAGAAGAATCTACCACAGACATAAAAGCTACTTATCACTGAGCTCTTTTATTTATAACCACTGGAGCTGTGGGGAACACTGAAAGAAAGTTTTGTTTCAGTTACTTTTTTTGCATCAAACTTCTTCAAACCAGCTTCACAAACCATCCTGACCAGGAGAGGTGGCCATGAAAGGCATGGTATGTTGCCTCTGTGGTCTTAAGACTCTCCTTGAAGAAAATTGCTCCTACTTCACATGACCCTTTCTTGCATCTGGAAACCTCCATGACCCTTTCTTTTGCAAAAATAAATGCAATTACTACGTAATACTTACAGGGTTTAAATGGTTCCATAACTATAATGGCCATTTTGTTCCCCACTACAGCAGTAGAAGAAAAAGAAAGAGAGGTCAGAAAACTCTGGTAACCTTAACCCTTTGTGCAACTTGACACGGTGGACCAATCCTCTAGAACAGGACTCCTATAGCCCAAATCACATCTACCCCTTTTGTTGTAGCCTGTCAGCCACTGGTCCCTCCAGCAGCCAAATCAGATGAGGAGGAGGCGTGCAAGTCAGTGTCAACCTCAAGGCAACCTGAGAACTCTGAGGGGGAAGAGGGAATGGAGCTGTCAGAGAGAGAGACAGAGGCGGATCCTGGGCCATCTGTCAGCCCTCAGATGGAGAGTCAACAGCCCCCAAATCTGGAGGTGGCTGATGAGGAAGAGGAGGAACAGCTGGGTCCAGTGCCTGACGTGTAGATGCGCAGAAGGCAGAGGAGGGGAGAGCAGTCGAAATCTGTGGGCCGATCCTTAGGACGGAAGAGCCACCACTGCTAGCAAAGCCCCACCCTAGCTCTAGGATAAAAAGCAGAAGACAGAGATGAATAGATGTGGCAGACAACTATTCATCTGCCACACAGACTTGTTAGCTTGCTGTGAGAGAGAAACTTTTTGCTGGGGCTGCTGGCACTCGTAATAAAGGAATCATTGTTTCAACTACAGAGGGTTTGTCAGAACACCTTTCTTCCTATTTTTTGAAGGCCCCAGCATACATTGCTGAAGGGCCAAGGAAAAACTAGATCACTTAAAGGAAAATTCAGAACACTGAAGAATTCCCTAAAAAAGGCCCTCACTCTTTTAGCAAACACTATCTCAGAGAACAAAAATTGAATTAAGCTTTCTAATGATGATCTAAATGAAAAAGAGATGTTTATTTGACAGGAGACTGCTTCCAAATCATGTAGACCATGACCATCTAGGACAGGGGTGTCAAACTCATGGCCCACAGGCTGGATGCATCATCCACTGGCCATGCCCACCTCGGTTTAGTGATGGGGCAGGAAGTCGTGATACCTCACATGACAACGTGATGCCATGAGTTTGACACCCCTGATCTAGGACCTTTAGAGTCAATGAACTGAAGCCAGAAACAAGATAAAAGGCAGTCAAGAAGAGGGGGGAAAGGACTAAATGAGATGGATTGTTGCTGTTGTGTTGTGAACCTACTAACATCTCCTAATACTCATCCAAGGCAGAATCCAAATTGGACACCTCACACTAGATCAAGCAGCATGTTGTCAAGACATGGGGAAAGTTGTAGCTAGCATAATATGTTAGGAAAAGCCTCACTAATGGCCTTTGCCATACCAATAGTCAAGAATAGCCAAACTCCAGATCCAGGAACATCTGCAAGCTATGAATTAGATTTGTAGGGAAATTAGCAAACCCATGCAAAATCATTTGAAGGCCTAGTCCTAAATCAACCTTTCCATTAACAGCACTTCCAACCTGCTTGGTTAAGCATAACTTAGATGGTCTGTACAGCCAAATGACTGTCCTTCATTGTTAACATATCTGTATGCTATTAAAGGGCATGACTTGTCTTTTCTGGAGATCTCTGTCTGGTAATAAAAGTGCAGGATTAATCTGGGCTGCCTCATCCATAACATTGGCAATCTTATCAGAAGTAAGCAATTTTTAGCATGCTTTTTCAAAAGTAAGTCTCTCTAATTTCATGGCAGTTTACAGTTGCTATGTAAAGTGTCTTTACTATTATAAGCATAGTAATAGTGTCTTTGCTATTGTAAGCATCCAGGAGAGTTCTATAGAAGTCTACTTAGAAGCATACCTCACTGGGTTCAGTGGGACTTATTGCAGGTGAACAGCTAAAGAGTTGTAATCGTTCCTGCACAATTGAAAACTACATTAAATTACTGCACCATTTGGAATTTGTCTAATATGGAGACCAATACATTTATGGAGAGCGTATTCAGAATATAAAACAGAACTAATAGTTTATCATAAGACATAATTTGCAGAGTGAGCTATTCATGTATATATCGTTTTCATTTGATAGTATGATAGAAGATGACAGTTTCACTCTTAAAATAACAGGCAGATCTAGAATAAAAAAAAACCCTAAAGGCTCAGAGGTATTTTAGTCATTTCTGCAACTGATCATCCTACCCACTGTTTCCTGGCCCGTCCTCTGCCATCTTGACAGGTTTCTAATTAATATGTGCCAGTGGAAGAAAATGCATCCAATTTATCAAATGCTTGAATTCCAGTGATTCCCCCATGGGGCAACATGGGTTAAAGAAGATCTGGTTTTCAACTCCTTTGTGTCATGACCACTTCTCATCTTTATTGTATGGGAATTGGATGACCTCCCAATGTAATCAATAATAACAGTAACAATAATAAGTTAGACAAATCCTTTCGATTGTCTGCACAAGAATCATTCTACAGGCATTTTCAATACTGGAACTCCCAGCACAAATACATTTGAAGACTATAATTAAAATGTGTTGAGAGAAAATGTGCTTAGGGAGATTTGGAAATAAGTACGGTTAGTTACCAAATATTGGACCAAGTAGTTGCCTGACATAAAACTTGGTTTTAAGATAATAATTACCAATAAAAAGTGTAGCTAAAGCTGTAGCTATTGGCAAAAACATTAGAGAAGTAACGACATGTTTATTCAGGTTGACTGTTAAAGGGTGATATAAAGCGGTTTGTTTTTAATTCACCAAGGTAACTTATCTGCCATTTCTTTACTTTGCACTCCTTCTACTACCCAGCTCTACTGTTCTTTGATGACTCGCTTTCTGGCGAGCATTCATTGAATGATGCTCAATGTACCTTTTGTCTGCAGAGATAGAGAGACACAGATGACCCTTCATGGATCTGTGGGCCGATAGGAATCAAAGGTAATCCTGAAGTACCAAGTGCCTCAGGGCTAATTGCCACTCTCCAGATGTTATTTCCAAATTATACTTCAATCAATCAATCAGAAGAGAGCTGGAAGGGACCTTGAAGGTCTTCTAGTCCAATCCCCTGCTCAAGCAGGAGATCCTATACCATTTCAGACAAATAGTTGTCTAGTCTCTTTTTGAAAACCTCCAGTGATGGAGCATCCACAACTTCTGAAAACAAGCTGTTCCACTGGTTAATTGTCCTCACTGTTAGGAAGTTTCTCCTTAATTCCAAGTTGCTTCTCTCCTTGATTAGTTTCCATCGTTTCTTGTCTTGCCTTCTGGTACTTCGGAAAATAACTTGATTCCCTCTTCTTCATGTTTGTATTTGTACATCTATATTCCACTATTTTGTTCAGGAGCTCTGCCTTCTTACCATTTGATCATGTTGGACTGAAAGAATGACAGGCCCAAAGTCACCCAATGTGCTTCTGTGGATGATGGTGGAACTAGAACCTGGGTTTCCTCTGTCTTACACCTTTCATCACTATCCCACACTGATTCTTGAGGCACCGCATGCCTTATAGTAATTTCTTAAATTCCAGGTTGCTTCTCTCCTTGATGAGTTTCCATCCATTGTTTCTTGTCCTGCCCTCTGGTGCTTTGGAAAATAAGTTGACCCCCATCCTCTTTGTGGCAGCCTCTCAAATATTGGAAATACTTCCACCATCATCACCCACCTTTTGGCAAACTAATTAGATCACCATCCCGGACACTTCTTTTCTGCACTCAGAAGCTATGGGCCCTTTACAATGTACCTGGATCCTACCTGAAAAGCAACATGGAGAGAGTAACTGTCCAAGATGGCTAGCACTTCAGACTCCTCTCTAAGCCTATTCTGGTTTCAGATATGATGGAAGCAGCCAAAGTAGTGAGATGCATTAAGCATCTTAATGCTAGCATCTGCCCTTTTTCAAACCTCCCTTTGTTGATAATGGGAAAATATGTCTCTGTCTTCTTTAATTGGAATGGGGTATCATTTCCAGGCACAGCAAAAGTATCGCCTCTCCAATTTCAGACAAATAGGTGCTGAATCTGGAGACACGATCCCTTACATTTAAGCAAAACAAAACACAAGAGTGAAATAGACCAGAAAAGGAAATATTTTAACATTGATTGTTTTGAAAAGTGATTAAATAATAGTGTATGTATACAGTAGTCAGCCCTTCCGTGAGAATAAATCCTATCAAAAGATTGACAGATGCTAATTTTTTGTATATGGAAAAACAGTTTTTGCACATTTGGAAATGGTTAAAAAACTGTTGATATTGGTCATTGCTAGATGTGCACTAGGAGCCTCTCACACTGAGCACTATCACGCCCAACCAACAACACTGTCACTAATATCTGGCATCATATTAGATCCTGACTTCTAACTGCTATGAAGCAATAAAAAAAGGACAGACAACTTGCAGAATGACAGAATAACAGAGTTGGAAAGGATCTTGGAGGCTTTAGCCAAACCTCCTGCTCAAAGCAGGAGACCCTATATCATTTCAAACAAGTGGCTGTCCAGTCTCTTCTTAAAAACCTCCAGTGATGAAGCAACTTCTGAAGTCAAGCTATTCCACTGGTTAATTGTCCTCACTATAGGGAAGTTTCTCCTTAATTCCAAGTTGCTTCCCTCCTTGATTAGTTTCCATCCATTGTTTCTTGTCTTGCTTTCTGGAATTTGTCTTGCCTGCCTGCCTGCCTGCAATTTAAGAACAATTTTTACAATGGTTGTTAAGTGAATACCATACTCCTTAAGCCAATTCAGCTTCCCAAATGGGCGTTTTTTTGATAGAAAATGGCAAAATATTGCAAATCGTGATCACATTACTATAGGATGCTGCAACCAGTGCATTTACATTGCACTCCTAAATATGAGCCAGTTGCCAAGGGCTTGAATTGCAATCACCTGACAACAGGCGTGGCACAATGATCGAAAGTGTGAGTACAGGAAAGTGTGAGTACAGGCCTTTTTTTCTAAGGCCGTCGTAACTTTGAACAGTCACTAAAAGAATGGTCAAAAATCAAGGACTACCTGCATGGGATGAGGGAAACTATGTTATGCAATTTTGGAGAAGGAAAACAGTATTATGTTTGTAACTACTGTAAAGAAAATTGGAAATTGCTTTTTTTTAAAGTATTTCCTTTTTTTGATCTGTATCACTTTTTCTTTTAAGAAACGTCTTTTTTTCTAGCTTGGTTCCATTTCAGCTGTGAAATCAGACTTCTCTAATGGAAAGGCTGGATGTCTAGAAATGTTCATGCCAAGCAATAGCATTTGGGAGGAAACCTGACAAATTTCAAAAGGAAGTATATAGAAAAATCAAACCAATCCCTTTTAACAGTCTTTATAACTTTGTTGTTTGGAGAGAACATTAAATGACATTTGCAAGCAAATTACAGTATTGTGGTCCTCCCCCAAAGCTACAATTGTTGCATCCTCATGAACCATGTCTTGTGATTAAATCCAGATTTCTTTCTTTTTCTTTTTATCCCAAGGCTTTGTAAGGGGATGAAAATGAAAGGCAGAAAATTGTTATGATTTCTGCAGGCATTTTTTTACCTTTTCACAGTTCCCTGATACACTAAATCACATACAAAACTTCCCAACAATTCTACAATTGGCTTGTTTCGTAGCTGTAAAATCAGCCTGATTCATCCCAAGATTCAGTCAAATGTGCTGCATGCCTGTAATATACATTTTTATTTCATCCTATCCTATCCTATCCTATCCTATCCTATCCTATCCTATCTATTCCTTTTTCATGTATTCTCATTGCATTTCAATCGCATGGCAATTTGGATTGGTTCTATCCCTTTTTCTCAGACAATGAAAGTGCTTAAAAAGATTACATTTTTCTTGATATAAACCTGCTCATTAAGCCCATCACAAAAAGGAGAGTAAAGCCTTTCCCACGCTCTCCACATATAGTATACATACATATACATACACACACATACTACACATACACACACACACGTGTATGTGTGCGTGTGTAGCATGTGTATGTATATCAGTGGTGGGTTGCTCCCAGTTCGGCCTGGTTCGGCCAAGCCGATAGCGGTGATGATGTGACATTACCGAACTGGTTCTCTGTGACTGGGAGCTAGGCCCTCCCGCCCACCCCCGCTTTATTCCTATCTTTATTTCTTCATTTTTAGCCCAGCTGATAGGCGCGGCAGAGTGGATTGCCACACCTCAGCTGGCCAGAAACCTAACGCGCTTGCACAGAGTGCAAGTTTGGCGTGCGTGCGAGCTAAGTGAGCAGGCGCACAGTGATCACGTGCAAAGCGCATGCACGAAGAAAACCGGTAGTAACACCGATTGGAACCCACCACTGATGTATATGTATGTATACTACATGTTGTGGAGAGTGTGGAATAGATATAGATATAGATATAGATATAGATATAGATATAGATATAGATATAGATATAGATATAGATATAGATATAGATATAGATATAGATATAGATATAGATATAGATCAAGGGATGTGGTGGCTCAGTGGCTAAAATGCTAAGCTTGTCGATCAGAAGGTCGGCAGTTCAGCGGTTTGAATCCCTAGCGTCGCGTAACAAAGTGAGTTCTCGTTATTTGTCCCGGCTTCTGCCAACCTAGCAGTTCGAAAGCACGTAAAAAATGCAAGTAGAAAAATAGGGACCATTTTGGTGGGAAGGTAACAGTGCTCCCTGTGTGCCTTTGGTGTTTAGTCATGCTGGCCATATGACCACGGAGACGTCTTCAGACAGTGCTGGCTCTTCGGCTTTGAAACGGAGATGAGCACTGCCCCCTAGAGCTGGAAACAACTAGCATGCATGTGCAGGGGAACCTTTACCTTTATCTATACATATATACCTTTACCTACACACACACACACACACACACACACACACACACACACACACACACACATATATATATATATATATATATATATATATATATATATATATATATATATATATATATATATATATATTTGTTTTCTGAGGTTTTCGCGGGTGTTTGTATGTAGGTCTTTGGTTATTCGGGTTTTCTCCCGCATAAAATTGGAGGTTTCTTGGCAACGTTTCGACCAAGTCTCATTCGTCATCTTCAGGCTGGTGTTCTCGGCTTCATGCTTCTAGGAGCAATGTGTGTGATCGCAGCTGTTTCTTCTTTTTAACTGCCAGTGGGGGTGTGAACTGATTGGGTGGGAGCTTGGCTGTGTTCTGATTGGGCAGAGGTGTGTTCTGATTGGTTGGGGGTTTGGCTGTGCTCTGATTGGATGGGGGGTTGGCTGTGCTTTGATTGGCTGGGTGTGTGTTCTGTTTAGGTGGGGGCTTGGTTGTGCTCGGGTCAGTCTGAGTAGCAGGGGGATTTGAGCTGGTGAGCTGTGCTGCTGTTGTTTGGCTTCGCGTTTGTGGCTGTGCTATCTCTTCATGGTGGGTATCAGTCTGCTTCATGTATGGATTGGAGGGGTTTAAGGTGGCTAATGATGCAGCTGTGGTCTGGCTTCTGGTCCGGGGTCGTGCCTCATTATCAGTGTGGGTTCGAGTCTGCTTTCTGCGTGGATGTGTGGTGGCTACATCCTGTGTGGCTCTCGTGAGCGTGGGTCTGGTGTCATTCTTTGTGTTAGGGACTCGTTTGTCAATAAGGGCGGGTTTCCAAATGGCTGGTAGGCGGGAGGTATCATCTCGTTTATTCATGCTGTGTGGACGTTTTTCTATCTTGATGGCTTCTCTGATTATTCTGTTGTTAAAGTGTTCAGTTTTGGCGATAGTTCTGGTCTTTTTAAAGTCAATATCATGTCCTGTGTCTTTGAGGTGTTGGACCAGGGAAGAAGTTGGTTCCTCTTTTCTGACTGAGTTCTTGTGTTCTTCAATGCATGCACTTATTCTTCTGTTGGTTTGTCTGATGTATGTGGTGGGGCAGGCGGTGCATGGGATTTCATGTACTCCTTGATTTTCTAACTCAATTTTGTCTTTGGGGTTTCTTAGGATGGTGGATATTTTTCAGTTTGTGCAGAATGCTGTCTTGATGTTGTGTTTGTGGAGGATCATGCTGATTCTGTCTGTGGTGCCTTTTATGTATGGGAGAGGGCTTTGCCGTTTTCTTGTTCATGTCTTGGATTTTAGTGGGGGTTTCTTTTTGGATTAGGTTGGTAATCTTATTTCTTTGGAATCCATGATACCTCCCGCCTACCAGCCATTTGGAAACCCGCCTTATTGACAAACGAGTCCCTAACACAAAGAATGACACCAGACCCACGCTCACGAGAGCCACACAGGATGTAGCCACCACACATCCACGCAGAAAGCAGACTCGAACCCACACTGATAATGAGGCACGACCCCGGACCAGAAGCCAGACCACAGCTGCATCATTAGCCACCTTAAACCCCTCCAATCCATACATGAAGCAGACTGATACCCACCATGAAGAGATTGCACGGCCACAAACGCGAAGCCAAACAACAGCAACACAGCTCACCAGCTCAAATCCCCCTGCTACTCAGACTGACCCGAGCACAACCAAGCCCCCACCTAAACAGAACACACACCCAGCCAATCAAAGCACAGCCAACCCCCCATCCAATCAGAGCACAGCCAAACCCCCAACCAATCAGAACACACCTCTGCCCAATCAGAACACAGCCAAGCTCCCACCCAATCAGTTCACATCCCCACTGGCAGTTAAAAGGAAGAAACAGCTGCGATCACACACATTGCTCCTAGAAGCACGAAGCCGAGAACAGCAGCCTGAAGATGACGAATGAGACTTGGTCGAAACGTTGCCAAGAAACCTCCAATTTTACGCGGAAGAAAACCCGAATAACCAAAGACACACACACACACACACACACACACACGTGTGTGTGTGTGTGTGTGTGTGTGTGTGTGTGTGTTTTCTATCGAAGCAACCTGGTCTACCCAAATATGGGAAGGAGCATACTGGTTCCTTTCACTTTTACCTTTCAGCCCCAATCCAGGAGCCCTCAGGCAGTCACTTTCACGGCAAACTATTTTGTGAATATAAATTTAAGACAATATATATATATGTGTGTGTGTATACATATACAGACACACACACACATATATATACACACACACGCATACACACACACACGTACATTCACATACACATATATATATGCACAGTCCTCACTTAACGACCAATTGCTTAATGTCCATTTGGAATTACAACAGACCTCCCCAAAACTACTTACAACTCATTTTCAAAGTTCTGATGGATTCACACACATATATATATACCTCACAGTCACATGATTGCATTTTGGGCCCTTGGCAACTGGCTCATCTTTATGACTGTCCCATGACTACAATTTTTGGCATTTTTTGCTGGGTTTCAGCATTTACTTCCCCCAGCACAAAGAGCTGCTGTGTCCCTCAATGACCACAGCAAAAAAGGTCATAAAATTGGAAGCAGTCACGTGATGACCTGGTTAATGATTGCCATGACTTACAATCATAATTCCTGATTTAATTATAGTTATAAGTAAAGGACTACCTATACACACAGAGAGATACTTAAATAAGAGCACTTGGCAAGTTTTCCCATAGTCTTCAGTTGGTCAAGTCAAATGAAAGCCAAAGCCTTTTTAACATGTGGCTAGTGTTATAGCCAATGAATTAGGGATTTTTCTTATTAGCTGAACTATTAATACGGGGAAGAAAATCGAAAAAATAAAAAATGCCTGGCACAAATAAACATCAACACTTCTCAACCCCCGTGAATATGTAGGCAAATATTGCCTACATATTGGCTGGCAACCTTACATCTCTAAATAATAATCTTACAACAGATCTAGAACAAAAGTAGCTCCTCCCCTTTTTCTCTTGGGGAAAGAAAATTCTGGTGTTTGCTAATTCAGAGGGAAAACCGCAGGAAAAGGAGTGGGGAAAAATGTGCCAAGATTACCAGGTGTACTTTCTGACTTCACTTGTGAGCACATTCTACCCAACCATAAGATTAGCATTGTTTACCTTTTCTCTTACTTTTCTCTAATTAAACCCAATCTGCATATGTATCTGCTGGAGATTTCTTCCAGCTTGCTGGATAGAAAAATCTGCCCACGGACTGTTAAAAATAAAAATAAAAAAGACACATTGGTTTTATTAGACATGTTAAGCATATGCTTGATATGATTTTTCCCATTAAAAAAATTCCTGAAAAAAACTTCATGCGGACAGGATTGTGCATTTATTCTGTTTCATCATTTTTTAAAAAATGTTTGGTATTGATGTATGTAATATAAACTGTAAGACAGTAAGCGTCAGTTCTACAGGCAATAAACATGGGTGCATTTTCTGATTTAGAGGGAAATGTTAGCATTGCTAGCAGATCTTTCCTTCCTTCCTTCCTTCCTTCCTTCCTTCCTTCCTTCCTTCCTTCCTTCCTTCCTTCCTTCCTGTCTGCCTGCCTGCCTGCCTGCCTTCTTGCCTTCCATGGACTAGTACCGGTCCACAGCATTCCAGAAACCAGGCTATGCAAACAAGCAAAGCCCCATCCATGGGATGCAAGCACAAAACCACGTCCCCTCTGGTCCACAGAAAAACATATCTCCACTGAACCAGTCCCTGGTGCCCAAAAGGTTGGCGGGCACTGCTCTAATATAACAATTTTTGATTGATAGATTTTGGTATGCCCTTCCCTCTGGACACATTAATATTCTTAGGGGCTGCACCTATTTTGAAGAAGTGGTTTAGCTTCTTGAAGACTTGCATCAAACTCAGGCTGCTTTAGGAACGTGATGCATTAAAACAACAGGATTTTTTTTTTTTCAGGCTCAGGTGTGCTTTAATGAATGGCAGAAGGGGCTGTGCTCACCAAGATCCAAATCTTATCTTTCCAAAACATTTTGAAGCATGCACATATATATATTATGAATTAAAGACAATTATAATGAAGAATCTGTTACAGCCAGTGGTGGGATTCAGCCAGTTCGCACCACTTCAGGAGAACCAGTTGTTAACTTGCTGAGCAGTTTGGTGAACTGGTTGTTGGAAGAAATCATTAGGGCAGAGAACCGGTTGTTAAATTATTTGAATCCCACCACTGGTTACAGGCATTAGTTTGAAATGGTACAGGGTCTCCTGCTTTAGCAGGGGGTTGGACTAGAAGACCTCCAAGGTCCCTTCCAATTCTGTTATTCTATTAAGTGTCATGTAACTGCCTGTGTTCACTTATGTCATTTTTGGACAACATTTTCATCTTCGTTACAAATAATAAAAAGAACTTAAAAGTTTGTCTTTCTTGTGTTACCAATTCACAATCACTGGAATATGTTTTTATTACCAGTGATTAGAGAACTACGTTATTTATGATTGCTCCTCTATATCATGAATATAGCCAGCACCAAACAGCCAAGCACAGCATCATGAACAGCCAAACAGTGTTTCTTAAAGGCTTTGAGTTATATGGGACAATCCCTTAAATGAGGGATTTGTTATACCAATAGAATCTTTCTGGCCATTGATTCAGTCGTCTCACTTTGATAACTCTGCCTTGCCTAATCCAACCACAATGTAATAATGGCTTGTGTTGCTTTCTTGTTGTCAAAGCTCTCGAACTTCTCTTGTCCCCATATTTATTTATTCAACTCATTTTCATGTCTCTTACTAGAACTGCATTTTGGATTTAATCTGAATTTAACTGCAATTGTTCCCCCTCCTTGTCTTTTGGTTCCTTTTTCTGAATATTTGTCTCTACTCAACCCACAGCCTCAGGTCTTTCAGCAAGGTTTCATAATGTCAGAGGCTTGTGAGTTTCCTATGCACTCTCTGGATACTGTTCGGACGGATGATTAATGATTTTAATGGGCACTTTTGACTTGGTGAGAGCTTCTACAGAAGTATCCACTATTTCTAATTTTCTACTTTGAGAGAAATGTCCTCTTCAGGAGGTATAGCACAGGACAATGTAGGCCACTTAACCCAGCTCTTGAAGGCAATTCTTTTTAAGCCGACACAAATGACAGTGTGAACTAAGATGTACAGACACAGGAGCTCAGGTTTTTGTGACAGAAGAAAAAAAAAAGCCTTGTGCAGAAGGCCCACCTTAAAAAGATAGGCATACGATTTACCCCCCTGCAGGGATCTGTTTATCAGCTGAATAAAACAGGTTAAGTATTCTCTGCATGTTTGCTTCTTCCACTTGATAAAAGGAATAATGGATATATTTGGCTGTTTCGTCTATCTCTAGGACTGTAAAAGGGAAAAAAAAAATTCTTTGCATTATCCAGGGAATCTAATCAGGCTTTTTTGCTACTGTCTCTCTTTCATCCCTGGGGAAAACACCAGTTCTTCAGGCTTTGTTCAAAAAAAAACAATTTCCCATTGCTCAAGATTCAGTCAGTGAATTTCTCAGTTCCTTTCTCCCTCCCCCGCCTGTCTTTTTTTTTATTATTACATTTGAGCAAATTCTTTACTGACAACAGAATGCTGTGCATTCAGCCCCTGAGAATGAAGATATCTATCTATCTAAGCTCAACTATTCCTATCAATTCCTCTCCCCTCCCCTCCCATTCCCATTCCCTTCCCTTCCTGTAGGAAAATGTATTTTGTTGATAATTTTCAGCTGATTTCCAATGATTACCACAGATTTACTCCTCCCAAATTGTGAGTGTCGATTTTCCTTCTGCATGGCCCATTTAAGATATTTGTCAGTAGCCTCTACAACAGGGGCGTCAAACTCAAAGCCCAGGGGCCGAATCAGGCCCATGGGGTGTTTAGATCTGGCCCGCAGGGTTGCCCTGGAAACAGCAAAGGACTGGGCCACAGTGCCTCTGCCAGTGAAATTGGAGCTTGCGAGGGCTGCGTGCGGCCTTCCCAAGCTCCGTTTTCACTGGCAGAGGGTTGCAGGATGCCATTGCAGCCGAAAACGGAGCTTGAGAGCCTGTTTTCACTGGCAGAGCACTTGGGCCACCACAGGCTCCCTGACATGAGTGATGTCAAGCTGGCCACGCCCACCCTGGCCCCCCAAGGTCAAACACAACCCTGATGTGGCCCTCAATGAAATTGAGTTTGACACCCCTGCTCTACAATATTATTTCGCTTTTCTTGTTGTCTTTAAGGCAGAGGTGGGAGGGAATAGTCAGGTATAATTCTGTCATATAGATGCAGCAGACTGTAGTGTTGGTACAAAATTTTGTTGTGGAAGAATTGAGGAAGCAACATTATGGTTTTGTTTGGTTTGCTTTTTCCTGTAGCTGTAAATTCATTTCTGGGTCAATTTGTGAATTTGGCCAGCATAAGCAACAGCAGCAGCAGAAATAACAACAGCTTGGAAAATCATATAGATTTTCATCTGCATTTTTTTCCAAATGAACTTATTTATCTCATGGGTACATTTTCTGAAAATAATTTGGGTAATTTAACATCTTTTTGTGCATTCTTTTCCTTAACATCTGGGCTTTGTGCGTTTCTGTTATTACATTAATGCTGGGTGCATTTTTAGTGTTCCAAGTATATTACAAACTTGTGCAAAGTGCAGATTTCATGATACTACGAAGGTGCTTTCTATAGGCTTGGGCAACACCAACTGAAAAAATTTGCTTAAGAATTTGGCACCAATACGGTATATTTCTGACTTCCACCTATCCTTAGGCCAGATGCCTCTATACACTCATACCCATCCACTTGTCCTTTTTTTGAAGCCACACTATGGGTAGCCCATGAGCCATAAGCTTCATAAAGCCCTCTGAAGTGCTTGTGTGTCTCTTAGGCATTGAAATACGATTGCACCACGCAAGAGATTATACAAAAATATCAAGGAGAATTTAAAGATTCACTACTCCTCAATAATCCTACAAGTTTGTGTGTGAGAGAGGGAGAGAAATGAGAAAAATGGATGTGCATGGGTAATGCTCCATTCAGTCTCATTGCCCTCCATCTATTTCATGAGGCTCTGTGCATCTGCCAACCCAGATATTTCTCTAGGAAAGACAAAAGGAAAAAGGAGCAGCAGGTTGGTATCACCGTCCCTTTGCTTCACTGCCTGACCACAACAAATGAACATGCAGTGGTTAAAAATAGATAGGACATGAAAGAATGTACTAAGTCTCTGCTCTCAGCTAAGGAGATCAAAAAGGGAAATGTGTAAAAAGAATGATACTTACAACAAGGCAGGTTTAGATGGTCCAAACTATCTGTGGTCTGGTTATCTAGAGTTTCACATGTCTATGGTTGACTGAGAACAGATTTTAGTTCTGTTTAGTTTAGTTTAGTTTAACAGACTTTAATAAAATTTAGTAATTGTTTTTTAGATTTATATCTGGTCAGCAGAGTGGGATGGATGATGTCGGGGTCTGGACTTGGAGGCATGGAGGTACGATGATGTGAGAACCTCAGCCTCATCGGAGGTGGCACTCACCTGGAAGGGACTCGGATGACTATCCCCACACTGGATGGGGAGGCACCTGAACTCAGGAGGCGGGTCACACACACAGCGATTGAACCATCAGTGGTGCTCAGACAGGCATAGCCTCAGGAGGAACCCGGGGTCACAAGTGTGTTTGATGGGTCGATAATCAGTGTGTCCTGCAATTCACATTAATTCTCTCTTCATCGACGCATGAGCCGAGTGATCCACCTAAACCTAGCCATTTATAAATCAAGAAAGGAATATGGTGGCAAAGTGGTTAGAATTCTGTATTAAAGGCTAACTCTGCCCACAGCCTGGAGCTCGATCCTGATGGGGTTTAAGATTGACTTAGCCCTCCATCCTTCTGAGGTTGGTAAAATGAGGACCCAGATTGTTGGGGGCTGACTCTGTCAACCGCTTAGAGTGTTAGTGTTATTGCTATTGCTATATAATGCTCTCACCCAGTGGTGAAATCCAAATTTTTTTACTACCGGTTTTGTGCATGTGGCTTGGTGGGCATGGTGTGGCTTGGTGGGCGTGGCAGGGGAAGGATACTGCAAAATCCCCATTCCTTCCCCACTCCTGGAAGAAGGATATTTCAAAATCTCCATTTCCACCCTACTCTGAAATACCAGCCAGAGGTGGTATTTGCCGGTTCTCCAAACTACTCAACATTTCCGCTACTGCTCAAAATTTCTGCTACCGGTTCTCTAGAACCTGTCAGAACCTGCTGGATTTCACCCCTGCTCTCACCTCTTATTTTCTCCACAACAACAATCTTATGAGGTGGGTTGAGCTGAGTTGAAAGAGAGTGACTGATCCAAAGTCACCCATGCAGCTTTTATGCCTAAGGGAAGTTTTGAACTCATAAACTCCCAGTTTCTAGCCCAGCATCTTGAACCGTGGTGGTACAATGGTTAGAGTGCAGTACTGCAGGCTATTTCTGCTGACTGCCCGCTGTCTGCAATTTGGCAGTTCAAATCTCACCAGGCTCAAGATTGATTCAGCCTTCCATCCTTCCAAAGTGAGTAAAATGAGGACCCAAATTGTTGGAGGCAATATGCTGACTCTGTAAACTGCTTAGAGAGGGCTGTAAAGCACTGTAACGCGGTATATAAGTCTAAGTGCTATTGCTATCTTAACTACTCCACCAAATTGACTCTCTCACATAAAGGCTTTTGAGATTCAACAGTTTGGCCCTTTTTAAAATTACTTTATACATGCACGCCATGGCCGACAGACTTTGATGTGTGTGTAAGATATATTTTTAAGGATTGTTATTAAGTCATATGCAAAGTATAATTTGCTCCTCCTTTTCCTCACACCATTGCAGTAGATATTGCTGAGTCAAGCCAGTTGTGAAACATCAGATGGCTTCCTAGCAGCAGCTGGTCTTCTTTGAAGCCGCTCACTCAACTGATGTAGCAGGAAGAGGGAGTGGCCTTGAAGGACAGGAGGAAGAACTATCACCAAGGCAACAGATAAAAGGAGACTGAGCCTCGCCTAAGAATGTAATATGGGTAAACAAAAACTGAGATGACATCTTAGAATATCAAGACAAACCCCTCCTGGGAGTCATCCTGCTGAAGCTTCCAACATCTCCCAGAATTCCCAGTCTGTAATAGCTGGAATTTCTGCAGTTGTAGAATTATTTAGGTTTTACTCTAGGGATTATTTTCACATTTCAAAAGAAAACATACTCTGCCCTAGAGACTATCTTTTCAACTCATGGTTTGCTATGAAGCAAGCCTTCTTCCTCTTGTTGACTGGCATAAGAAAAATCACTCATCACTTTAAGTTATTTTTGTATAGACTGCAATGAAATTTGCATTTCATAGGTATGCACTTCTTTTCAGAAAAATATTTACATGATATTGCATCTATTAAGTGTCAGATGAAACTGTATTAAAACTTCCTCACATCTACTCTTGCATGGACAACATGGATGAACCACTGGGAAAATATGAAGCAGGCTTCCTACTCCTCTAGAAGACAATGTCAAAAACTTACTAGGTTCTCATTTGCTATTTGGAGGAATAAGGAACTTTCCTCTTCCAGTGATATGTAATGTCCCCTTGGAAAATGGCTATTTCACTGGACATTCATCATTTTTTTTTATTTGAATATGTCCCCATTTGCTGTAAGCAAACAATTTGTCATATTAAAAATATTATGACAGCAAGCTCAGCAAGGTGACAGAAGGTAGGACAAATATGATACACACTTGGAGACCCAAAACATATGAAAGGTACTGTTTAAGGAAGCTTGCTCTAAACCAGTGTTTCTCAACCTTGGAAGCTTGAAGATGGGTGGACTTCAACTCCCAGAATCCCTCATCCAGCAGCTGGGAGTTGAAGTCCACCCATCTTCAAGCTACCAAGGTTGAGAAACACTGCTCTAAGCCATCATAAATAGGATTTTTTCCTTAAAAATGTTTTACAGAGCTGTTCTATCAACCATACATGAGAATAAAGGGAAGCAACAGATTATCTGTCTTCTTCAGATGATAATGGTCTCCAGGGTAGAAGAATGCTCCTAGCCTGGATCAGGGATTGCTGGCCCAGGACAGGAATAGAGGGGCCAGTTGCTGCACAGGCAACAATACCAGTGTCTCGTGGCACAGAGGATCTGATACTTTACTGTAGATGCTTCCTCTTTTTCCACTTAAGAGAAGATAACTCTTGATACCAGGCCCTAACACTCTCTGACAAGAAACTCAAATTATCCTACAGTCAGAAAATGAAATTGGAGAGGCATCTGAAAAAGAAACAGTAATAGCAGTATGGCTGGGCAATGCTTCAGTTTCAGATACATATCTGGAGTTAAGATTGAGCAGTGAAGTGGCTATGTTTGCTGGTGATATCAAATTGTAGATTGATTGATTTGTTAGATTTATATCCCATATTTCCTCCAGGAATTCAAGAAGGCTAGAAAAATCGAAAAGGGATTTGTTAGGAGTTCCCAAGAGATCTAACAGTAAATAGACTTCACAATGCCAGATGCAGTTCAAGCTAAAGAAATACAAAGCAATATATATTGACACAAGAAACTCCAACTTCTCATATAAATTTAGGCTATTTTTGCTAACTGTGACTGACCAGGAAAAGGATCTTGGATTCATAGTAAGCAGCTGAAAAGAAATATCATTCAGTGTTCAGCAATTGTAAAAAGGTAAATTCTGTAGTTTAAATTATCAGGAAGGGAACTCAAAACTCAACAACTGGCATTTTTTAACTTAGAGTGAAGGCAAGGAGAGAAGACATGGTGAAAATAAATCATGCATAATTTGGACACAAAGAAGTGTTTTGTTTTGTTCCATACCATATATAATGAATGATGTACCCAGTGTCCATATTGATATATGTTGATGTTTTGATTTTATTTGTATATGTGTTTTTAACCTAATTTACAGATCTTGGGATACATACTAGTGCAGTGATGGCTAACCTTTTTGCCATCGTGTGCCAAAAGTGGGGGAGAGGGGGAACGTGTGCCCACATCCATAATTCTATGCACCCCACCTCCCCTCATGCTCCCCTTGCTTTTGGCACGTGATGGCATGGTGGGCCCAGTAGGCCCATTTTTCGCTCTCCCTAGGTTCCAGAGTCTTTCTAGGAGCCTGGGGACGGCAAAAACAGCCTTCCCCACCCTTCCTAGAGGCCCTCCGGAGGCTGGAAACAGCATGTTTCCTGACTTCTGGTGGGCCCAGAAGGCCCAAAAATCAACTGGCCGGTGCACGCATGTGTGCTGAAGCTGAGTTTGCGTGCCCACCGATATGGCCCCTCGTGCCACCTGTGACACCCGTGCCATAGGTTCGCCATCACGGTACTAGTGTATGTATACATGAATACACATACTAGTTGGAGACATTAGTGATTGGAACAACCTATATAACCTGGTATGTTAGTAAATAAATAAATAAAAAATTATCCCTTTCTCAGAAATATTAAAATGTGGGCTCATCTACTGAAATGAAATGCAAGGAAAATCAGGAAAGATGGAAGAAAATGCTTTATTTTTTCATACAGTGCTGCATTAAGGGGTGGAATTTGCCCCTGGCAATTGTGTTATGGCAGCCAATTTAACTGGTTGCAATGGTTCAGAGGTTCAGGCTATCCATGGCTCATCCTATTGCTGTTGCTTATTACTTCCTATATCTTCCTATATCACAGGCAGTGTGCAATAAGTATTGGTTGCTGAAAAGTAACAGAAAAAGCCCTCCAGGCTTGTATGTTAAGTGTGTCTGATTGGTCATTATGGCCACTGAATGCTGGCTAGACGGTGTAACCCCTGATCTAACAGGGCTCTTTGGATCTCCCTCTGGAAATGATGGGTTTGTATCAGCGTCCAGGAAAGAGACAAGGATATTTGGGGAAACAAATGGCCTTCACATGTCCCAAAAGCTATTTATTTTTTCCTAGATCATCTGGTAATTCTATATCTGACTTACTGAAGGATTAAAAAAGAGTCTATCCTTCAAAAAATCTTCAAAATATCTAAATATACACCATCAACCTGGTGCTGAAGAAAGGATTAAAGTGAATGCTAATTAATCTATTACCATTTGGTATATTGTTTTGATCTTAGCACACAAGAAGTCATCCTTTTAGTTTTTATGTTTAAGGTGTACATTGATACACATATCTCTGGTTTGCTTTTTAAAAGAATGTCTCAAGACCCATCTGAAACCTTTTGAGGACAAAGCAGAATAAAACCCCAAGAACTCATTCTATTGTCATTACCAGTCAGGACTGTTAAAGTGGGAAGGGACTCCTTTCACTCTCTCTTGAGTTACCAAGAAACATTTGAAAGGGGCATCTAAATGAGCTGCCATCATTTCCCAGAATTAGCTTAAGTGACAGTCACTTTGTACACACATGTTTACAATCAGGAGCAGATGGTGCAGCTATTGGATCAGTTTCAACACCACTCCAGTGCATGAAGCCAAGCCAGGGATTGGAAGATACGATGACAGATAAATACCCATATTCTGTTGTTGATCTTCTGAGATATGTGTTAGTTTTGCTCTCAGGAAACAGGTAGTTGGGTCCTGTGCCAGCTGTCAGTATTTTTAGCTGGCTTCCTAGTTTTTTGTTTTTTGTTTTTTTAAAGGAAAAGACTCAAGGACTTCATTATTTGGCAGATGAGGAGAAGAGGAATCTACAGATAATCACCAAGGACATTATTTCTCTTGCCAAATTATTTATATAAAGCAGAAGGAGAAAAGATTTGCATACCCCATACCCCCAAGGTGAGTTTTGATCACAGCAATCCATATTTACCCATTCGTGATATAAAAAATGAGGATTACTGACAGCAAGCAAGTAAATATTCATTTTTAACTTCAAGAAAAAAAATGCATCATAATTGAGCTGGTTTGACACATTTGCTAGCGTGGGGCTGGGGGGGGGAGTGGGAATGGTGAATAAATCCTAATATAGTGCTTATGCTATGAAAAATACAAACTCAATGGATCAACGTGTGGCAGGGAACAAAAGGCAGCTTGGGGCAGACAGAGTAAGATAAAACACAGTAAGTGTGTTTTAGATAGGCTCCAAAGGCAAATTTTTGTATGGTTTGGGTGCTTAAAAAAAATCCTACCAAGTAATCCAGATCAGGAACTGACTCCGCTGGATGACTAGAATTATATTTTATTGAGATGAACTTTAATAATAGAATTTTGTTTATTATTTATATTTAACAGATTTATAGGACTGTCCAGCTCACACAAGGTACCACTTGCACATCTGATTGTGCTTTTCTTCCCCTCTCTCTTTTATTTTTCAGTGGATCAGGGAGGAGCCAGTCTGGGTTTCTTTTTAACACTATTCCCTTTTCAAGGATTTAAATACATATGTTTCCGTTTCTGACATTCTGCTTCAAAGCCACCTCCCAGGCTCGGTATGGATGCCTCAGGAGCTAGCTGCTTCTTTCCCATATGGGTCTTTTGTTATGAAAGCCCAATTTATTACCCTGTTTCCCCCAAAGTAAGACATCCCCTGATAATAAGTCCAATCAGGCCTTTGAGCACATGGCAATACGGCCATGCGCTTATTTCAGGGTTCAAAAAAATATAAGACAGGGTCTTATTTTCAGGGAAACATGGTATAACTATTGGTTAGAAGTTATTTTAACCAACTAGAGTCGCTGTAAGTGAGTAGGCAGCTATATAAATTTTCTACATAAATAAGTAAATTTTAAATATCAGCTAAATCAGAAAAATATGTGACTGCATTGTTACATTAAGGCAAACCGAATTCTGTTCAAAGAAAAATCAGATTCTGCAGTTTGTGGAGGACATGGAACACTGAGAAAAGTTTACACAAATTCACTTCTTGCACATTAATCATAAAACTTCAGTTGGGAGCCACCCAGAGCTAGTTACAAGATGGGATGGAAGAGGGGTGAAATGTTCCCAGTTCAGACCGGATCAGGCAATCCGGTAGCGATTGTGGCAGGTGGTTTGGAGAACCGGTAGCGATGGCGGCACGAGGCTCCGCCCACCTGCCCAGGTGTCATTACTTCCTGCTTTTAAAAGGGAAAAAAAGGCTCTGATGATCGTGCGCCACAGTTGTGATCGTCAGAGCCTTTTTTTTACCTTTTAAAAGCATTTTTTACAACCTATTCGCCCGAATAGGTTGTAAAAAATGCTTTTAAAAGTAAAAAAAAAAAGGCTCTGACGATCACAGCTGTGGCGCGCGATTGTCAGAGCCTTTTTTTTTTTACTTTTAAAAGTATTTTTATACAAGCTATTTGGGCAAATAGGTTGTAAAAAAATGCTTTAAAAAAGTAAAAAAAAAAGTTGGCCACGCCCACCCAGTTACATTACCCCTTCAAGCCACGCCCACAGAACCAGTAGTAACAAATTTTACATTTCACCACTGGATGGAAGATATATAAACATTTTAAATAAATAAATAAACATTTTTGCCCTCTCATGGAAAGGAAGAAAGGTGTACCACACAGACCCCCGGAATCTTATCTCATGAACCTGGTTAACTTTCTGGATTGGTCAATATTCCCTTTCATGTTTCATTTTGAATTATTAGGATAACTGTAGATATTCAGTGGGGTGCTTTGCATTGCCAAAGGCTTGAGCAAAATAGCCTCTTGAAGTGGCTTCATGAAACAACACAGCTCCTTGCTTTACTTTGCCTCTTCTAGCCAGCCATTTGGAATAGCAAGTAGAGACTTGTGAGCTCTAGCAGTGCTGGAGGAGATTGCAAACTAATCTCCATGAAGCACTTTGTCAAAGCAAATTACATCACTTCTTTGTCTCAATGAGGTATATCATTTCATCTTTGTGGCAAATCAGAGCTGTCTTTCATAGACCTAACAGCTCGGTTCCATGACAATTGAAACCATCTACTGCTCAGAATAATAGATACTTGTCTTTTTAAAAAAAATTAAAGAAAGCAGAGTCCCCACAGGGTACAGAGATTTAACACTTGGAATCTAAGTTGAGCAATATTTTTCTCAGTGGAGCAATGGCATTTTGGCAAGAGCAGGGAAAAAAATTCAGAGGTAGGTATCTATAATGAGCTCAAGCTGATCTCCGATTCAGGTTGGATTATCTATTTGAAACAACTTTTGAAGAGCTTTAAAAATTCCACTATCTCCAGCAAAAGAATAGAAGGCCTAGGACACTTGGTTGAGACAAACTGTGCTGGTTATTAGGAACATGCATATTCACTTCTGTGAGGTAAATAAATTGTTTAAATAAATAAATCTGAAGTGAAAGACAAATTCACCAAATCACCTCTTTTTGCCATATCACTAGATCAGATTGACATTTTCAGTTGAACTGCGTACTTCTGAGGTAAATCAACAATCTGAATCAATTCTGCTACTCAGTTCATTACTAAAATTGAATATTATAGATGTTTCTAACTGAATTGACACAACCTGTTGAAATGAACCGATTGCTTGGGGGATGTGCATGCATATTTATTAATAGTTGGTTTCTGTGAATAATGTTGACCTTTGAAAATCTTTAATGAGGATCTTTAAAAATGTACTTGGCCCAAGCCTAGGATACATTTGAGATCACTTCTTTCTATACCAGTTTATGCCTACTATATAATTTAAAAGCTCTTCTGCTATGATGGAGACCAATTGATGCAGTTCTTTGTTGACATGATGACCCGGTGCCTGGAGGCCATATGGAGCTGGATGGGGAGAAACAAACTCAGACTCAACCCCTCCAAGACCGAGTGGCTGTGGTTTCTGGCGTCTCGTCATAGTCAGCTAGTCCCATCGCTGACTATTGGGGTGAGACCTTGATCCCTTCAGAGAGGGTTCGCAACTTGGGTGTCCTCCTGGACTCGCAGCTGGCCTTAGAAGACCATTTGACGGATGTAGCCAGGGGGGCTTTTTATCAGGTTCGCCTGATCTACCAGTTGTGTCCCTTTCTGGACTGGGACTCCTTGTGCACAGTCACTCATGCCCTCGTCACCTCCCATCTGGACTACTGTAACATTCTCTACATGGGGCTCCCCTTGAAGAGCATCCGGAGGCTCCAGCTGGTCCAGAATGCAGCCGCACGGGTGATTATGGGAGCAACTCAACGTTCCCATGTAACACCGCTCCTGCGCGAGCTGCACTGGCTCCCCGTGGTCTTCCGGGTGCGATTCAAGGTGTTGGTTGCCATCTTTAAAATGCTCCACGGGTACTTACGAGACCGCCTTCTGCCACCAATAGCCTCCCATCGACCAATTAGCTCCCACAGAGAGGGACTCCTCAGGGTGCCGTCGGTCAAACAATGTCGACTGGTGACCCCCAGGGGGAGAACCTTCTCTGTGGGGGCACCTGCCCTCTGGAATGAGCTGCCCCGGAGATTCATAGGATCCCCGACCTTCGCACCTTTTGCCACGCCCTCAAAACACTATTGTTTCACCAAGCAGGGCTGGCCTAAATGCTATTTTAATGGGTGGTTTCTATTTTAGCTCTTTCAGCTCTTTCAGGATCAAAAAAGATCTTGACAGACTTGAACAATGAGCCCTATCCAACAGCATGACATTTAATGTAGAGAAAAGCAAGGTTTTACACCTAGGCAGGAAAACCAAAGATTCCAGTACAGATTAGATGAAACTTCGCTCAAAAACAATAACTGAGAGGGAGAGGGTAAGAGGGTCCTTGGAGTCCTAGTGGACAATCACTTAAACATGAGCCAGCAGTATGCGGCAGCAGCCAAAAAAGCTCATACAATCCTTGGTTGTTTTAAACAGAGGCATAGAATCAAAATTACATTAATTACTGCTTTATAAATCCTTAGTAAAACCATACTTACAGATTACAGATTAACAGAGTTGGAAGGGACCTTATAGGTCATCTAGTCCAACCCCCCCACCCAAGCAGGAGACCCTACACCATTTCTGACAGATGGCAGTCCAGTCTTCAGGTGCCTTGAAAAATAGCTTGACTCCTTCCTCTCTCTGGCAGCCCCTCAAATATTGGAACACTGCTATCCCCTGGTCCATCTCTTCACTAGACTAGCCATGCCCAGTTCCTGTAACAGTTCTTCATATGTTTTAGTCTCCAGTCCCCTAATCATCCTGGTTGCTTTTCTCTGCACTTTTTCTAGTGTCCCAACATCTTTTTTATAGTGTGGTGACCGAAACTGGATGCAGTACTCTAGGTGTGGTCTTACTAAGGCTTTATAGGGTGGTGTTAATACCTCACTTGATCTTGATTGTATCCCTCTGTTAATGCAACTTGGAATACAGCATCAAGTTTTGGTCACTACATTACAAAAAAGACACTTTTGGAAAAGTGCAAGGAAGAGCAACTAAGATGATTAAAGGTCTGGAGACAAAAACATATGAAAAACATTTGCAGGAATTGGTATGGCCAGTCTAGAGAAAAAAAGGACTATGATAGCAGGTGACATGATAGCAGTATTCCAATATTTGAGGGGCTGCCACAAAGAAGAGGGGATCAACTTATTTTCCAAAGGATCAGAAGGCAAGACAAGAAACAATAGATAGAAACTAATCAAGGAGAGAAGCAACCTGAAATTAAGGAGAAACTTCCTAACAATGAGGACAATTAAGCAATGGAACATCTTGCGTTCAGAAGTTTGGGATGCTTCATCAGTGGAGGTTTTAAAGAAGAGACTGGAGAGCCATCTGTCTGAAATAGTATAGGGCAGTGATGGGTAACCTTTTTGTCGTTGCGTGCCAAAAGCGCATAATGCAATGCACGTGCGACCCCACATACCCCGGCATATGCGAACACAACCCCCCCATGCTTCCCCACCACCCCATGCATGTGCGTACAACCCCCGTTCCCCGTGCCCCATTTTGGGCCTGGCAGGCCTCCCTGCAGCCTCCTGGGAGCAAAAATGGGCGTGCTGCACCCCCCAAGCTGGATCTTGGTCCCAGGAGGCTGCAGGAAGACCTCCTAGGCCCAAAACACCTTGTGGGGGGGCACCGCACCCCCTGCACTCCCCCGCCCCTGCACATGCATGAGCGCCTCCTCCCCGCCTCCCCGTGCCTGGACACATGATCCCCATTCCCTCTCCCAGGCATGCATGAGTGTCTCCCACATGCGCCCCGCCTCCCGCGCATGTGCAGCAGAGACCCAAAAATTAGGTGGCCAGCGGGAGGCACGTGCATGTGCAGGGTGGAGCTGAGCTGGATGATGGCTCACGTGCCCTCAGAGAGGGCTCTGCATGCCACCTGTGGCACGCATGCCATAGGTTCACCATCACGGGTATAGAATCTTGTACTTGAGGAAGTGGTTAGACTAGAAGACCTCCAAGATCCCTTCCATCTCTATTCTGATTGATTGCAAAGGAGTGGGAGTGGGAGAAGGAGAAGGAGAAGGAGGGGAAGGGGAAGGGGAAGGGGAAGGAGGAGGAGAGGAGGAGGAAGGAGAAGGAGAAGGAGAAGGAGAGGGAGAGGGAGGGGAAGAGGAAGAGGAAGAGGAAGAGGAAGAGGAAGAGGAAGAAGAAGAAGAAGAAGAAGAAGAAGAAGAAGAAGAAGAAGAAGAAGAAGAAGAAGAAGAAGAAGAAGAAGAAGAAGAAGAAGAAAATCAAGTTTGTCAACGCAGCAAAAGTCCTAACATGCTATGTTCTTTGTTGATGGAAAGCTAATGTAGTCATTGGTCCTTTCAGTCTGGCTTGCTATTGAACTTTCCAAAAGAAGTATTTTTATCCTCCTGGTTTTTGCAATAAAGATAAATGCTGAAAATAGCTTATTCTATAAACTGGTAGGTTAAGTGTTGCATAGTTAGTCTTGGCTTTCAAGAGTGTGGAATAGAGTTGTAAATAAATTTATGTTCTCATTTCAAAAAGACTGTGATCCAAGCTATTCTAGCCAAAAGAGGTGAGAATAGACGATATTACAGCTGCCAGTCACCCTTCTGAGAAAGGTAATTTGTGTCAATCATTTGATGAAAGTAAAGTTGGGCTGGAAAACAAGAAAATACCATCTTCATCTAGTTCTTTCAATACATAGTCTCAGGTAAAGGGTATGTAACATCTAGTTGTGAGGCTACTTTTAGTGTGGGGAAAAACCTGGACTCACTTCCATTGATCTATAGTATGGCAGATAAGAGATAAGCCCAACCCGGAGATTTTTGAAGAATGGAGCCAGAAGTTAGTAACTTCTATACATACCAACACTGTCTGTAACAATGTTGGCTTCTATAGACAGACTAAGATAAGGAACATTTATCTAATAAGATAAGGAAAGTACAGTGGAATTACAAGTTATTGGTCAAGAGAGTCATTTGAAAAGGATGCTTTATTGATTATACAAAAGAAATTGGATGGTCTTAAAAATTAAAAAGAAAATGACCTAGAAAATATTTTCTTATTGGATCTACAAAAGAGGCTTGTTAAAGCGTTGATGAAATCTGTATGATAGGATAAAGACAAATTGAAGAGAAATCAAATCCTATGACAATATTTGTTTGAATTAAAGATTATTAGCGATAAAAAGAAGAAGAAAATATAAAGTTGGTATATTTCACCAATAGAATAAGTTTTTTTTTTTTTTATTGGCCAAGTGTTATTGGACCCACAAGGAATTTGTCTTGGTGCATACGCTCTCAGTGTACATAAAAGAAAAGATTCGTTCATCAAGAATCATTAGGTACAACACTTAATGATAGTTAAAATAAGATTTTATTTTCCAATGTCCTGGAAATCCTTTAAGGACTTGCCGAGGCAAGTATTGAAAAGTTGATGTTTTATGGATTTGCTTAAAGATAAGGAATAGTATATGGGAGGAAGAGATATTTGCTTAACCTTGTTGGGGTGAAGAGTTATTAAATTTGTTTATATAAGAATGTTTATGCCCAATGGTTTGGTTAAAAATCCTGAGCTCTTCAGCTGGAAAGCTGACAGCCTGGGTTTGAGACCCAAGCAGTGCGCGATGGAGTGAGCTTGTGTTCCTTGCCCCAGCTGCTGCTCACCTCACTGTTTGAAAGCATGCAAATACAAGTAGATAAATAGGTACCACTTTGGTAGGTAATAGCATTCTGTGTACCTTGGCAGATAGTCATGCTGGCCACATGACCACAGAAATGTCTTTGGCAATGCAGGATGGCCTCCTTTCATTATTCAAGAAAGAAAAACCCCGACTCCATTTTCATAGAGAAAGGTAACTTTTATTGGATAAGAACTGAATGCAGTCAAAGAAAAGCAAGATCTGAAGCAAAGGTGCGAAAATCACATATAGAAAGCATCCCCCTCAACTGTCCAGCGTAAATCATCCAATCCACAGGTTCTCCAGGGGTCATGTGGGAACAAATGTCTGGCAGTGTCATCCTTGAGATGTTATAGCTTCAAAGAAAATGCTGCAGCAAAGTTTTACTTTTGTTTTCCTACAGCTCGCTTCCCCCCTCCCAAGAATTCCAATTGCTCCCCCCTCCCCCCATTTCATGGCAGCCGAGCAAGTAAGCAATGAAAGAACGGAGGCTGACAGCTCCCTCAGCTAAGAAACATAGATAAGCTTTGCCCCCCAGAGTCAGACATGATAAGACAGGGGAAATCTTTACCTTTATATTTGCAATGAAGGTTGGATAGTTGAAGGTCTTTTATATATATATTTCTTTATTATGTTCTTTCTTTTTCTTCTTTCTTTTTCTTTTTGTTTTGCACTTTTTAGTTTTCTTTCCATGATATTTTATTTCTTTAAGCTTAGCTTGCATTGACTCAATTCAATTTATTGTGGTCGTATACTTAATAAAGAAAATAAAGTTTAAGACAGAATTAAAATACATTTGTAAAACAACCTAACTAACATCTATGAGGGAGGTCCAGG
Organism: Arizona elegans; assembly: GCA_022577455.1. Taxonomy (NCBI): domain Eukaryota; kingdom Metazoa; phylum Chordata; class Lepidosauria; order Squamata; family Colubridae; genus Arizona; species Arizona elegans. The sequence continues at coordinate 44,183,025 of JAKOOJ010000003.1, forward strand.
GTACAGCCTATATTAAAATATAATGTAAACATTAAAATCATATTAAACATGATAACATCTAAATTTATAACAAGCAAATAGTAGCTAAAATTATCCGTATCATTTGAGTAACAATATGCAAAATTTAGTTTGTGTTAGGTTTTTTTTATTACCGTAATTAAAATCCTTAATAAAAATTATATTAAAGAAAAACACAATAGAAAACTGCAGGAACTGGTCTAAGTAGTTACTAGGAGTAAAGGCACCAATATAGGGGTTGGGAGCAGAAAGAGGGAGGGAGGGAGGGAGGGGGAGAGAGAGAGAGAGAGAGAGAGAGCACTGTATAAGCAACCTCCTTTGAAATCTAGCAACTAGGGGGTCAGTTTATCATTTGCTCAGGATTTTCAGTATGATAGCAAAAGATCAAAACTAAGTGAAATAAAAAAGGAGACCTTGGTGTTTTCTGTTTTCCTCAGCACTTCAGCCCTTATATACAGTATACACATATGAATAATAGTTTTCCCTTCATCACAAACAGAACCTGGGTTCCCTTAGCGTAGAGTGCCTCTAGCCAATCCCCCAGATTCATACACTCAAAGAGAGCATCCCTTATATCTGAGAATACAGAATGTTAGGAAGGCTGCTCTAGAGGCCAATTGTTTATTCCATTTGGATCATAAGAGGAATTAAATCACCTTGAATTCTCAGTTTGATTCTACTATCCAAATCTATTCTGTTTGGATTTCTGAACCAGATGTTAAAGCAGGACGGTCTAGTTTAGAATGTCACTTTTATCCCCCCCCCCAAAAAAAATCCCACTTTCTTCAAACAAAAGACCATAACACACAAGACATGTTTAAATGCAAACAGTTTGATTTTAATAATTTAATCTGCATTTAGAACCTGAAAGGACAACTGCTCTGATTCAGTAGGTTGTTCACCACTCATGCTGTAATCTGAATTCGACGTAGTCGTTAAGGAGACAATGAGGTTCTAGTCCCACTTTAGGCATGAAGCTATCTCAGTGCCCCTGAGCCAGCCTCTCCTAACAGCCCCAGGGAGGAAGCAATGGCAAACCACTTGCAAAAAGCCTTGCTTAACAAACTGCAGGGAATCAACCAGGCAACCAGGCAAGAATCAAAAACTGACTTGAAGGAACAAAAAAAAGAGGCTGATTTTAGACTCTAGTCTAAAATTTAGACTGTAAGTATGTAGGGAAAAGAACACAGGCCTCTCTTCCTTGTTTCTTTCTGTAATATTGGTTTCATTTTACAAGCCCAGGGTTCCCACTATTTTAGTTTGACCAGCTAATCAGAAAAATCTCCATTTACTTATGACATCTCATCCCTAATAGAGCAGTATTACTGAAAATTGGAACAACTGTTATTTGAAGGAGGGTGGGGATTCTTTTTTACTTCGTTTTGATATAAGTAAGTGCAAATCAGAGTTGAAACATGCCAGCTGCAGCATCCTCCCACCCAGGGAGTCAATTGCTCTTGGGGAATTTGGTTTGATAATTGAATTCCCTTTCTCTCTCATCATTTAGCAGATCAGCTACTATATGTTGAGTTGCTGTTATTTGTGGCATCTCCCCAATTCATTTTTTTTCCCTCTTGTATTTTGAAATCACTGCTAATTTGATTTCCTTGCTTTGGTTGTCTTTCCTGTCTTTATTAAATGGCAGCGGGGGAAGTGAATGCTGACAGAGGGGAGTGTGTATTTGTGTGTGCACACGCTTACAGCAATCATCTCCTCTGTATGAAATTGGATTCCTTCTGCATTCACGCTTATTAAATTATGCCCAGTGGAAGAAAACACATTAGTCTGCAAAAATAGATAATCCTTAGAGGTTATTTTAACCCCTATCTCTCGGGATACTTTCAAATGTCTTCATTGAAGGAAACATTAAGCTGACCTCCCACGAAGCACACATCTACAGAGTCTGGAGAGTTTGCTTACCAATAAAGGAGTAGCGTTTCTTCATTCATTTCTTGGAAATTGAAGATGTATTTCTTCCTACTTAGCTGGAATAAACATTCATTTCTTCTTATCCACCCAGATCCATTTCTGTTGTATCGTTTGCTCTGCCAGGAGGAATATGCAAAAGAAGAGAAGTGCAAAATTTAAATGCACTGTGATTTTCCTTATGACTGAGATCTTTTTATTTTTTTAAAAAATGACACCCGTAACACATAGGCCACAGTTGTACAGCCATGATATTTTGGAAAAATTAAGAATTTGAACATTTTTCCTTTGGACTAGCATAAAACGTATATATTGTCAGATGTGGAACGGTTTACTGTGGCTACACAAATTCAGAATCCACAGGTTATTACAGCGAAAGGAAAATCAAATTACATGCTGTTTATTTCCCAAACTGAGATTGTCTATTTGTAGTGGGGGAAAGAAGAGTCATTTGTAAACCAGCCCTTTATTTTATGCATCTTTACAGGATCCTTAGTTTTTAGAAGAACTAGACAACCAGTGCCCTCATGGGTCATCATTTCAAAGATATTTCCTTATCTAAACAGAGAAACAGAATGACCATAGGTTAGCAAAAAAGCAGAGGGAGCAGGAGCAATTTCTGACTTCCCGCCAGCTTCCCCATTGACGATGCTTGAGGGAAACTGGCAGGGAGCATCAGAAATCACTCCTCTTCCTCTCCCATCGAACTGCCTGTCACTTTGCTGAGGGGAGGGGGAACAAAGAGACATGGACCACAAGAAAAACTTCTCTCCTACTTTCCATTCCATCATGTCCCCAAGAACCTCCTTCCTGCAGCTCATCCACTGACTGCCAGCACCTCCCAGCCTATCCTACCTCAACAGCAGGCATCCAAGTTATTCCCTCAATCTTTCTCTTGCTACCCACTGCTAAGAGATTTCAAATTTCAGCCTCCATTCCAGAGCAGCCAATCACTGCTTCCCCATCAGGTTTGCTGCCATCCAGTTGGGTGCAGGGTCATAGAAGGGTGGGGGAGAGGACTGGGATATGGCCCTCCCATGTTTCCTTGAAACTTGCAATGTACAGGTTTCTGGGAAGTGTAGTCAAAAGGCGCAGTGGTGCTGAAGCAATCACAAATTTGTCAGATTTCAATCCCATGGGTATAATCGGGTTCTGTATTCTGTAAATTAACCCATTTGAAGTACCTTGGCTCAAAAGTTGTTGCCCTATGATGCATTGCTTTCTCCAATTGAACATTACAAACAAACAGACATGGAGGTTTTAGCTGTGTATAGATTTTGTAATAATGCATTTGCATATTAGAGGAAAAAAGAGAGATTAAAAGGTGGGATATGCAGGACACAAACTTAAATGATGCTACAACATTAATACCTGAGTACCACAAAATGTACTGAGCATTTGACTGGAAATCCTTGAAAATATCTATTTTAGTACAACTAAATTAGGTCTAACTTAAAATGTACCTGGATCATTAGCTATTACTGAGGTTAATTCAGCATTAGTTGACAATTCAAGGTGATTTGGATATGAACAAACAACTTCCTTGAAAGTGATGCCTATTACTTGGCCCATTGCTCTATTCATCTACGAATATTGTAGACAAACCCAATCCTAAATCCCCTTGCTTGAAAGAAAATCTACAACCTCTTTAGTTTGACAGGGCATACATGATTGTGGCAACCTAACAGCCTGGAGAAAAAGCCTTTTCTTTGAATAACATGATTAAGATCCATTGTCTCTTTTTTCGTTTGACCACAAGGTTGAATGTAAAGGATTATTACAGACTCGATTGTGTTGCTGGCCCTTTGTTAACCTTATGAGCAACTTGGAAGTAAAGCTTTTTTATGCTTTCGGGCCAAAGCAACATTTTGCAAAGGGCTTCGATAGTGTGATCCAGTGAAATGCTATTGAAATGGCACAGGTTTGCTGATTAAAAGTCATTTTTCAGCAGTCATTAAAGTTAATAGTTCAAGAATAGTCCCTGTAATTGCCCTTCCAGCTCTCCATGTGATGCAGCTCTTTGTCTCCACTAGAGATCACCATTGAACTAAGACTTATAAGGTAGCCTTAGATGGGGACACTTCAAGTAAGATTGTCCTCACCTTTGATGTTTCATTACTGGAGGGAATATTCTGAATTAATCAAGGATATTCACTGGACCTTTCTAATCAACTGGAAATGTTTTAATTTCTACAGCACTATCTCCCTCTCTCTCTCTCTCTCTCTCTCTCTCTCTCTCTCTCTCTCTCTCTCTCTCTCTCTCTCTCTCTCTCTCTCTCTCACACACACACACACACACACACACACACACACACACACACACTGCATTCATTTATTCATTCTGAACACAACGGCCACATAGTAGGTACACCTTAATGAATGTAAAGCAGAAGTCTGAACACTGTTCACAGTTGGGGGAGAAACTGAGCATATGGGAACACAAGCCACAAGCCACGGATGGCACTGCAATTGACAGAGGAATGGAAATCATGCTTCCCAAGTTGTTCTTTCTTTCCAAATCTAGCAATTATATGTGCATCTCTGCCTTTAAAAATGCAATTTGTTTTCTTCAGATCGTTCAGCTCTGAGTGAAACCGAAGAAGTATAATTTTACATAACTCTCCCCATTTCACAGACCTAAAGGTAAAGGTAAATGTTTCCCCTGTCCAGTCGTATCCGATTCTAGGAGGCGGTACTCATCTCCATTTCTTAGCCGAGGAAGTCAGTGTTGTCCAAAGACTCTTCTGTGCTCATGTGGCCAGCATAAGTATACACTTAGGTGCATGGTACACAGTTACCGTCCCACCAAAGTGGTATCTATCTATCTATTTGCATTGAATGCTTTTGAACTGCTAAGTGGGCAGGAGCTGGGTCAAGTAACGGGAGCTCATTCCACTGCATGATGCTTGGATTTTGAAATTGGGCTGCTGACTTTCCAGCGGGCAAGCCCAGTATCTTAACTGCTGAGCCATTATGCCCCTCTCTGCAAAGACATGCCTATGCACAAATAATGAATCAAATGAAGAGTGTAATTAGCAATAGCAAAGACATAATGTGAGAGTCCCTCATTGTCACGAAGCTCATAAACACCATGGTAGTGCCTATTAAGATGACCACACAGAGTGGAAATTGAAGTACTGGGAACTAAAAACTGGGAGGCATCTGCCACTGCCAAGTCTCATCATTCTGCTCCATTAGTGATTCTGCTTAGCAGCAACTAGATCAGAGGTAAGCAACTATGGCCTTTTACAAACTGTGGACTTCAACTCCCAGAATTCTGAAGCCATCTGGAATCCACAAGTCATAAAGGGGTCAGAGTTGCCCACCCCCGAACTAGACAGTGTTACCTAAAACCCAATCTTTACCATATCTAAGCAAGGGCCATGAAATTTAGTATAGGGCATAAAAAACCATCACCATCCTCATCTCTTATGAGCTAAAATCATTCCCTTCTCTTTGGTCCTATAATATACAGTATTGTCATTAAATTGGCAAATGACTATAGAGGTAGAACCAGAGTTTATACTAACCCTCTTTAGCGCATACCGGGTACCCGCATCTTTTGATTTTTATTTTTAGTTATTTAAAGAATTTATAAAGCCTTCCCCGAAGAGATTCTGAGTGACTTATAAGGGTTACAAACAATAATATTATAGTTTTTAGTTTTTTTATAGTTTTATTTGATTTGTATACCGCCCTACTCCCGAAGGACTCAGGGCGGTGAACAGCCAACAATAAAATACATAGATACACAAAATTTAAAAACCCAATAAAATCAAATTAAATTATTTGGCCCAGACAAATTAAAACACCCCGATAATTTAAAAACAGATTAAAATTTAAATATTTAAAAAGGGAAGAGATTAGGCCAAGCCCGCTTGATGGAATAAAAAGGTCTTTACAGCACGGCGGAAGGAGCGCAGATCCGGGATCCTCCGTATCTCCGGGGGGAGCTCATTCCAGATAGTAGGTGCCCCCACAGAGAAGGCTCTCCCCCTAGGGGCCGCCAGTCGACACTGTTTGGCTGACGGCACCCGGAGGAGCCCCTCTCTATGAGAGCGTACTCTCAAAGGTCTTTTTTTTTGTCTCAAAGGTGCTTTTTTTCAAGAGGCAACTGAACTTTCTGGTTTTTTTCTTTGAAGATGTTTCACTTCTCATCCAAGAAGCTTCTTCAGAATAGAATAGAATAGAATAGAATAGAATAGAATAGAATAGAATAGAATAGAATAGAATAGAATAGAATAGAATTCTTTATTAGCCAAGTGTGATTGGACACTCAAGGAATTTGTCTTGGTGCATATGCTCTCAGTGTACATAAAAGAAAAGATACATTTGTCAAGAATCATAAGGTACAACACTTAATGATAGTCATAGGATACAGATAAGTAGTTTTAGGAATAGCAAATATCCAGGGCTAGAAACATAATCCAACTCATAATGAATAACATTAATCAGCAGAGCTTGTATGTAAATCATAGATATTGTACATTTCTTGAGGGCTGATCCTACAAGGCATTAAAAATGGGTATGTGGCAGTTCCAATGCTGTCTTTGATTGGATGCTATTTGCACTGCTGCTCATTATATCTGGCAATACTTTGGAGATACTTGCTATCATCCAGATGTTCATTGGTGGATTTAAAGTTCTCCTACTTTTAACTCTAACCCCCTCCCCCAATTCATTACAAGGATGGGAAGGAGAAACCGGCTATAAATAACTATCAGAGCATTTATGTAAGTGATTTGCCATCAAAGTAAATGGATATAACTTGCCTACTGCTATTATGAATGCAAGGGATTGGCTATTAGTTATCTTCATTGTTGTTGTCTGTGTTATTAATTTTAATTTGGATTTGGGGTCTTGCCTTTATGGTATATAGATTCATTCTTACTTTATAGTTTTAAATACCCATACATAGTGCGCTGAAATAACAATTGCAGGACCATATGGCCCCATTGGCAATTCCTATTTCTAAAGACAGGGGATTAGATATGGGTTTGCTTCATTATGTCAGCTAATTAGCCATCAATGAATATGGAACCAGTTGAATTATTTTCTGTTACATTATGTGAATTGCTACTGTTTGGTCATTAGAGCTACAGATCTATGCTGCCATTAGATGGAAGCAAAGAGTTAGAGTTTCCTGTAACTCTCTACTGCCACCTAGTGGCATCTGAAGTTTTCTACTGAGTTCTGCTAGTCCAGGGGCACAATGCATGATTTGTGTGCAGAAAGTTCCAGGTTCCATCTCCATTTAAATAAATACAGTACCCAGACCAGGGATGAAATGCTCCCGGTTCAGAACGGATCGCCCGATCTGGTAGCGATGGCGGCGGGTGGTTCGGAGAACCGGTAGCAAAAATTCCTGCCCCACCCCATCACCACCACCACCATGCCCAGCTGAGCCGCACGATCATCAGAGGCTTTTTTTTTTTTTACTTTTAAAAGCATTTTTTCTACAACCTCTTCCGACGAAAAAATGCTTTTAAAAGTTAAAAAAAAAAGCCTCTGATGATCACGCAGCTCAGCTGGGATCATCAGAGGCTTTTCAAAGCATTTTTTTCTGCAACCTCTTGGCCGAAGAGGTGGTAAAAAAAATGCTTTGAAAAGTCTCTGACAATCCCAGTTGAGTTGCCTGATCGGCAGAGGCTTTTCAAAGCATTAGAAAAAATGCTTTGAAAAGTTTAAAAAAAAAAAAAGTTGGCCACACCCACCCAGTCACATTACACCACCACCACCACCAAGCCATGCCCACAGAACCGGTAGTAACAAATTTTACATTTCACCCCTGTCCCAGACCTCATCTGCCCCAAATGCCACACCTGCTCAAATCACAACTAGATATTAATCAGCTTTACTGATAACAACTTTTCTTACGCCCTTGTTTTTAATTGTAGAGGAACTGCAGTGCTGAATTCAGAAGCTTTGAACTGACGAATAGGGCTGTACAGTGCTTCATACACAGTTCAAGGAAAATGCTTCACAACATTCAACTCCGTAAAGCAGTTGAATATTCAGGATATTGTGGTATCCCTCTGAAGCTGCCGTACTGCCCACTATCACAGTCACCAACCCAAAATTGTTGCTTTAAGGAATTGCAGACCGAAGGTCCACTGGCATCAGAAGCACCTTACTAGAATTGAATCTGACATACTGCAGAACCTCACTAACTAGCTACTACTAGTTAGCTAAGATGCCATGTCTCCCTCTTCAATCTGTAATTTAATTATATTGACCTTCTTAATTGGATTGTTGTAAAGCAGGGATGCTCAATCTCTTCTGAGTCAAGGACTACACTGGGTCTTTGGATGGTGTTTTAGGATCTGCATTCCAAAAATGGACAGAAAATTTGATGATATTTCATTGGAATGTATGGTTAATTACAGTTAAAATATAATTAATTACATTTTGATAATATGGGAAGTCCCACTTGCTTAACATTTTTACATTCTATTACATTAACAAATCCTTTTTGGGAGGAACTTCTGGAGGTTCTTGAAGAAGCTGCTCTCAAAGCTTTGAGGGCCCTAAAAGCATGCTGGCCAGGGAATTCTGGGAATTGAAATCCACATATTTTAAAATGGTCAAAGTTGAGAAACATTGCTCTGGAAACCTGGGAATTCTGGGAATTGAAGTCCACTTATCTTAAAATAGTCAAAGTTGAGAAACACTGCTCTGGAAACCTGGGAATTCTAGGAATTGTAGTCCCATCAGCTCTGTCAGATCCCACCCCCCACTCCCAAGTTAGAGGAAGCTGTGCTCAATATTATTTCTTTGCAAAAAGTTTATTTTAATGAAAGACAACTTGTTCTTTTAATATTATTTTTTTAAAAGAATCATCCTTACTTTGAGACAAAAACAGAGATAATAAAACAACACAAATGAAAATAACACTACCAGCCTGAATGTCAAGATTTAGGAATTTACCTCAGATGATTTAACCTCTGTTTTCAATACAAGTGGGTAGAAGATTCCAGAGACATGAAATGATTCATTTGCTTGCTTTCTAGTGCTTCGATAAACCTGCGAGGAGGCACTGGGATGTGGTCACCTAGCAACCTTACTTGATTTTCAAAACAGGTGATCCAGGGGTGCTTAAAATATGATATAACTGATTTGGGGAGGGGGAAGGAAATTGTCTTTGAACTAGCCAAACAATGGTTTGGAGTTTACAGGAGTTTACAGTAATAAAAGCAACTTCTTCTCACACAATTGTTCTGCCATAGCCGGAAAACATGGATCCAATTTTTCTGGAATAGGGCTAGGTTTAAATACTGACCCAGTTGAAATAGGCCATCTTGCCACCGGTCCACTCCACATCCATTAGGACAGGGGTCAGCAACCTGCAGCTCTGGAGCCGCATGTGGCTCTTTCATCTCTCTGCTGCGGCTCCCTGTTGCCCGTCAGCTCCACAATTGATAGGGCTTTCAGTTAGGATAGGTAGAGGAAAAAGGATGTTGTCCTAGGAGGAGACTCTATGGTGGGAGAAACAGTCTTCTGGTCAGCAGAGGAAAAAGGATGCAACGCTACGGGAAGACACTATGGTGGGGGAAACCGGACTTCCGGTTGGCTCCAGAATTGAACAGGGGGCTTCCAGTTAGTTCCTTTGTGACGCTTTGTGTGTTTAAGGTTGCCTACCCCTGTACTAGGACTAAGTGGAGTTGATATCCTTTGAGTGACAGCCTGAAGTTGCTGCTTGGGAAGTATATGTCCTCCTGGGTACCCCAGACAAGAAACTCAACTAAATGAGATAAACCTACTTTATTGTAAAGCTCCAATAAGAAAATCTTGCAAATCTGAAGATACTGTTTTGACCTAGGCTTCCTTAGAAAGTATAAAGCACTATCTTAGTCCCACAAAACCTCTTCTATTTATGATTGTAAATTACTTTCATTTACAGTCCTTAACGCTTGATAAACAGTCTTTCAGAGGAAGATTATCAACACCCACCTATCTCATGTGGAACGCTGCCAGAGAGCTAATTTCCAGACTAAGGGCAAGGCCAAACGTGGCACAGAGTCACAAACAGAAATTTCAAATCTTGAATTGGCCAGATGAACTAATTGCTTCCTGCAAAAGCTCACGTCCAGTTCACTCTTCTTTTATGTCTTATGGGAGGGGCCAATCATCTCCAAGCCTTACTCCCAAATCGACCCTGTTTCCTTAATTGTTCCTGTCTCCTGGCAGCTCTGCGCATGCACACACTGGGAACAGGTTCCCGCTGTTCTTCTGCCTCACTGCTATCAGACTCCAGAGGCTGCACATAACTATCAGATGGCCTTGGCCCCTCTCTGCCTCCAATGCAGAGCCCTCGTCTGAGCTTTCCCCAGCCCCCAGGACTGGTCCAAATTCCTCCCCAACCTCCTCACTGTCCGACTTTGCTGCAAGCCGCCGGCAAGCCACAACAGATACAAAGTTCCCATCACTACTTGTAACCCCCTGAATAATTAATAGCAATAGCACTTAAACTTATATACCACTTCACAGTGCTTTACAGCCCTCTCTAAGCAGTTTACAGAGTCAGCATATTGCCCTCCAACAATCTCGCTCCTCATTTTACCGAACTCGGAAGGATGGAAGGCTGAGTCAACCTTGAGTCAATTAAGGATGGTCTTTCTTAGATTTCTTCCTCTGACAGTTAATCCATTAGCCTTCCTAACTCTCTTGTTTGATTGTTTCTGTCAAGTGTCAAGTAGCCCTCAACACAGCATCAACACGCCAGTGTGAACACCCAAGCGAGGGGACTACCAAAATGACCGAGACGAATTTATACAAAGCACGGTGGAGGGGGGGTGTTGCGATTAGATTTATCCTACACGGTGATAGTAGGTGACAGACAGTATATTGGAAGGAGGGAGGGGATTCAGCAGTTAGCGGTCTCTCGATCAGCATTTCAACCGGTGAGCTGAGGATGACATCTTGACTCCATGTCTGATAAAGACGGCTCAAACACAACTGTGGATGACGTCATAAGCTTGCGTGGGCGAAAGTAAATGAAACAAGTGGCAGATTCAAAGCTAAGCAGCTGAGAGGGATACATGGTGATTAAAAGACGCTCTCACACACACAGCCTATAAAGCCAAGCTAACGGAATACGCAAATGTCTCCAACTTTGCTCTGTATACGGCTTCAGCGCCTACTGTAAACCACCACGTGAGCTACGATTAAACTGGGTTTTGGACCTATTCCTCTGTGCGTATGTGGTATTTTGCCTGGTGAAGCAGAGGTGGTTCCAGAGGGGCTGAAAGTTTCCTAGACGGCATCCCTTCCTCTCATCCCCCAAGGTCAGCCACACATTTCATTTCATTACAGTGGGGAATTATGGCTTTTTTATGACTTGTGGACTTCAACAACATGGCTGGCTGAGGAATTCTGGGAGTTGAAGTCCACAAGTCATAAAGGGGCCACAGTTCCCCACCTCTGCATTACAGGGAGAAAGTTTGTCACCAGAGACTGAGAAAGGGACACTTTATCATTGCGGTCTTTCTTCACAGATTTCTGATTCATGATGGAGGAACCTGACAAATAACTGGGGTGTGGGGGGAGTAGCTTGCACAATGAGGCAAGAAAGGGAAACAATACATAAGGGCTGCAAACTTATTGTGTATATCTGCCTGGGCTAATGTTGTTTTGAAATCTGATATCTAATTTCTACCCTCAGTATTTGATTGAGTAGAAAGGCAGGAGGTAAACTAAGTAATAAATAACAAATCCTGAAGGAGACTTTTGTTTTCAATTCCATTTTCAGAAGAATTATCATTCCAGGCTTTAGACTTGCTTTTAAATGTGTTGAGGGGATATTTTGAAACTACTGTAAAGTTGCAAGGCAGTGGTGTTGGTGTGCTTTAGTGTGTGTTTTCCCATCACTCTCGCTGTTTGTACTTCCTGATCTGCAAAAAACAGGAGATAGGAAGCTACTAATCTTTGGAATGGGCAATCTTACACATCCCTCAGCTACTTTGCCCTAAGAAAAATAGAAGACTCCCATAAATGCCATTCCTGAGACGCACACACACCCTGCATCTTCTTGATTCCCTTTTCCATCAGCTTAAAGTAGAAAGTTTGAAAAAAAAAAAAAGCAAAAGAAATTTACTGTATATTTACCACAACTGCAGAAAATATCTCAGTGATCTGATCCAGCAGCGCAGTTCCCATTTTGATAGCATCGCATGTCTATATTTTATAGGAAATCTTTCAGAGTTGATGCGGAAAGTTATTTTAAATTCTACCTCTGAGGCTAAAGTGTTAATCCAGAGAAAAGCCTTCCCTGAACTCATTCCCTGTACCTCTTAGGTATCATGGCACAAAGACAAATCATGTGCAATGGGTGGAAAGATTATGGTTTCTGGCAGCTCTTAATTAACATAATTCTATTAGAATCCTGCCTGGTGCTCTCGTTTTTATTTCCCTTGTTGTTTTTACTTTTTGATCATTCCCCATGCCACTTTGAAATGGAGATAAACCAAGATGGCCCTAGGGCCCCCTTTGAAACACAAGAACAACTCCACTTGCAATAACCCAAACTCCTGACACACCAAGACTGTTAAATCAAACTGGTTTGAGGCTTTAAGACAACTTTGTTTCATGGTGTGTTTATTTAAAAAAATAATTTTGAAAGTCTATTCTTGGTAACATTAGGAAACAAATATACTTAAAAGCATAGATATTTCTCCCTGCCACCCTCTTCTCCCTGCCACCCCCCCCCTCTTTCCTGCCGGGTCTAAATATTCTCTTTTATTTCCTATGTTTCATTATTTGACTTGAATATGAAAAGAAAATAAATTCCAGATTGTACAAGCAGAAGGGCAAGATAAATGGATGAATGATTCGTTTTCAGTAAATTAAGCATTCACCAATCAGTATGTTTGTAGGAGTGAATGAGGCGAGCAGGTCTTTAGAAACAAAAGCATCTTATTGTATGGGTGAACTTGGCAGCAGACAGAGGAATGTACACCAAGTGGCTTTGTAATAAAGCCTAAATGCAAAATAAAATTCACTTATACTGAACAAAGGAAACCCTGTAAACAGAAAGAGTTGAGCTAAGTTTTAATGGGAAGTCCAAACTTTCTTCATCGTAGGCAAGCTGATCCTAACTATGTTTACTTGGCTTTCAATCCCTTTGTTTGCAATAGTTTTATTTCCAAAGCTAGGTTTGCCAACATTGCCTTATTATATCAAAACCACAGAAAAATCCCAGGCTGTTTTTGACAGTTTTTGCTCAAGTCATTCATAATGGCATAGTGAAGTGTTGGCATACTCGTGAAACGAACAGGCAGTATTTAGGCAGATCTATGAAAACATCACAAAACTAATTTAGATCCCATTGATATCTGTTCAGCTTTACAACCAATTCCTACAATAATTGATTAGGACAGGTCCAGATTCAAAAACAGTAATGAATACTGCCAGGTCAAAGGCTGTTGTAGGAAAGGAGTATTGTCCCAAGTCCTCCTTATAAGTCTCCTAGAGATGGATGAATAACAGAGAGAGAGAGGAAGGGAAGGTGGGAGAGAGAGAGATGGACAGAGACAAACAGGCAGGCAGGCAGGCAAGCAGGCAGACATTTGAACACTGGGAAAAGAAGTTCAATAATTTTTGGAAGAAATGGAGCACTGGATCGGATGGATCTTTTTCCATCAAGATTTGTCAACCCCACCATGCAAACCAAACCCAGAAATCAAATTCATAGGAAGACTAAAAGTACTTTTATTAAGATTAGGTATAGTAACACAATGGGTGGATGAGATGCCCTGTGAGGGGTAGCACCTCTGATGAGACCCCTTTTTAAGGTTGCTCATTCACCTTTGGTCTCCACCTGACACTCATATGTGGCTCCAAGTAGATGTGATGTGCACAGCTGCCACACTCTGGTAAACAATATCAACAGATGGACCAAACCAGGTGAGAGTAGCCGATGGGTCTTTGACCCATGATGAAAAATGAAGTCTAGCTATGGCAGAATGGCCAGAGGAGACTGATCAATGCTCAAACAGGCAGGCCCAGCAGGCATTATGGAGCACTAAGAGTATGATAAGATACCAAGATTCTGGTCATCTCTCTGTCAGGAGAGGTCTCCAGCCGTAACGGTTGTCTGTGCCACTGGATTATGGTCTCTTCTGTTGAGAGAGTAGGACTGTCTCTATACAATGGTTGCTCCACTTAAAACTCCCTCATGCACAAGTTTCTGATGTGCATTTCACCTTCATCTACAACTCATCTGCAATTTATCTCATTTCCAAACCTCATTCTCTGTGGTGATGGGGAAGTGATGAAACAACCGGTGGAGATGACTACGTGGAGCACAAACCTGCACATGGATGTCCTTTGCACCAATGGTCATTCATCTCAGTACCCAGGGCAGCAGAGATATCCAGAAAATTGGGCAGCCCTTTCTTAGGATAGCATTGCCCACCCTCGCATGAGGGAGGGAGTTAGAAAAAGTACCCTAAATATTGCCTGCTTCAAAACATCTGGCTCTATGGTTGGCAGATCATCTTCTTAAAGGTTATGTAACAAGAAAAACAAATCAAAGAAAACTCATCATTGGAGCCTGGGATGTCTGTAAATTGCTGGATAGAGACAAGGTGTCGAGGTCTGAAAGATGAACAGCATTCATAGCAGCCAAACTTCACCAGTACATCACTGAGATCATTGCACTCAATGAGACCAAGCTTGAAGATGAGGGTTAATTACTGGAAGCAGCAAATGGATATGATTCTTTTGCAAAAGGAAACCACAGGCTGACAACAGGACTCATGGAGCAGGTTTTGCAATCAACATTCTCTGCTGAAGAACACTTCTACTTTACCTTTAAATAAATGAATGTGGAACCACACCTATAAAGTCTACATTAACACAATCTTGCAGGTCTGAAGGTAGGAACTTCCAACTACCTTTTTTTTTTACTGTCTGATCAATTAAGGCAATCTTTTCTAAGTTTCTTTCTCTAACTGTTAAGTGATTGCTCTTGTCTGATTGTTTCCTAGGCAGCATCTCTTTTCTATGTCCTCCAAGGTTATCCACACATTCCATTAAATTCCCTGCACTGATGAGATTTTTTAAAAAAATTAACGATCTTGCAGAAGAATAAAGCAACAGGGTAGGATGGTATTCCTGTAGAGATCTACAAAGCACTAGACCCAAACACCTTACAGGCTTTCCAAGTTTCTTGGAAGACATCTGGCTCACAGAGGAGGTGCTTGATGACTTCTGCAATGCCCTCAATGTGGCTCTATATAAAAATAAGGGAAGCAAGTCAGACTTTGGAAAGCACAGGTGTATCTCACTGCTGTCCATTGCAGGCAAGATCTTTGCCCACATTCTCATGAACAGGAGAATTATCATTGTCTCAGAAAGAAATCTCCCAGAGGCACAGTGTAGCTTTTGGCCAGAACGGAGAACAGCAGGCATAATACTTGCTGTGAGACAAGTTCAGGAAAAGTACACTGAGCAGAACAAACCACTTTACTCTGTCTTTGTTGATCTGCCAAAGGCAATTGACACTGTAAACTGGGGAGGGGAAACTCTCTGGACCATCTTGAGATAATATGGATTGGCAAAGACAGTCATGAAATTGATTCAGCTACTCCACAATAGAATGACATGATAGCTCCTTTACGCTCTCTACATGGGGCTCCCCTTGAGAAGCACCCAGAGGCTCCAACTGGTGCAGAGTGCGACCGTGTGGGTGGTTATGGGAGCAACATGGTGCTCCCGTGTGACACCTCTCTTGCGCGAGCTGCACTGGCTCCCGGTGGTCTTCCGGGTGCGCTTCAAGGTTTTGGTCACCACCTTTAGAGCGCTCCATGGCTTAGGACCTGGTTATTTACGGGACCTACTACTACCACAAACAGCCTCCCACCGGCCGGTACACTCTCATAGAGAGGGGCTCCTCTGGGTGCCGTCAGCCAAACAATGTCGACTGGCAGCCCCCAGGGGGAGGGCTTTCTCTGTGGGGGCACCCACTATCTGGAACGAGCTCCCCCCAGAGATACAGAGGATCCTGGATCTGCGTACTTTCCACCATGCTCTTAAGACCCTCCTATTCCAGCAAGCCGTCCTGGCCTAATTTTCTCCCCTGTTTTAAAATTCTTTTAAATTGAAATTTTAATCTGTTTTAAATTATTGGGATTTTTAATTGTCTCGGGCTAAACTATTTAATCTGATTTTAATTATGTTTCTAACTTTTGTATCTATGTATTTTATTTTGTGCCTGTTCACCGCCCTGAGTCCTTTGGGAATAGGGCGGTATATAAATTTAATAAAAAACAAACAAAAACAAGCAACAATGATATACCAGCTGCATTGGGCATTTCCAATTGGATGAAGCAAGATTATGTGCTAGCCCCAATTCTATTCTTCCTGTTGTTTGCTTGCATATTGTCACATGCTGTCCAGGATCTAAAGAAAAGAGGATACATCAAGACCAATTGGATGACTCTCTTTTGCCACCTGAAGGTCTTGAATTAGATGAAGTCCCTGATTCTAAAAGCCCAGATGGGATGAATAAGAATAAGAATAAGAATTATTTTATTTCTATACCGCCCTTCTCCCAAAGGACTCAGGGCGGTGTACAGCCTATTAAAAACACAAGACAACATCAGTTAAAATAGTTTAAAATTATTAAATAAATTCGGCTCGATTTAAAACTCAGAAATTTAAAACCCAATTTAAAATTGTTATGTTGATAGACCAGCCTGGCGGAAGAATAGGGTCCTGAGTGCACAACAAAACACCCGGCGGTCGGAGATCTTACGTATTTCCGGGGGCAGTTCGTTCCACAGGGCTGGGGCTCCCACAGAGAAGGCCCTCCCCCTGGGTGTTGCCGGCCAACATAACTTGGCCGATGGCACCCTAAGGAGACCCTCTCTGTGAGAGCGAACTGGCCGGTGGGAGGCTATTGGTGGCAGAAGTCGGTCTCGAAGGTACCCGGGTCCTGTGCCATGAGTGGGACATATCATCAGTATGGACCTTATGCCCCATCAATTGCTCTATAAGGTACTGGAGACTGAGAAGAGACCTCAAAGTCATGCACACAAGTGCTCAAAGATGCTGTGAAGGAAATCCTATGCCACTGTGACATCCCTATACATAAAATCCTATACATACAATAGTAACAAAGCCTTGTAAGTGTGATTGTGCTTTACTCCACTGTCCTCTCCTTATATTCATATGAATTAGGCCTTCCTTCAGCTTGTTTTGGACTTAAACCAAGTTTTTCCCATATCAAGGTAACCTCCCTTACTATCTACAACTCTTCTGTTCTTGCTGTTTGTATATCTTGCACAGATGCTAAACTCATGAGCCATATTACATAACAGAATGCTTCAGATTTCATTAGGAGGAAATTGGGGTGTCCACAAGGCAAAAGAACCACTTCTTACAGAATACAGATTACAGAATAACAAAGTTGTAAGGGACCTTGGAGATCTTCTACCCAAACCCCTTCTCATGCAGGTAACCCTATACCCATGATGGCAAACCTATGGCACACGTGCCCAAAGTGGCACACAAATCCATGTTGCCCGGCATACACAGCCTTGCCTGTTTGTCTTCCAGGTTTCTGCCACACATGTGCACACAATGATCAGCTGTCCTTCGCGCGCATGGCATTGCCGAAAACTGGTGTGCATATGCACGCCGGCCAGCTGATTGTCGGGTGTGCATGCGTGCCAGAATTTGGAAGTTTGGCTTTTCTGGAGTGCGATCTCTTCACGTGTGTGGCAATGCCGAAAACCAGCCTTTACATGCGCACCGGCCGGCTGATCATTGGGAGCGCATGTGCACTAGAACCCGGAAGTTCAGCTTTTCCAGAGCTCGGTCCTGATGAGCACGCATGCATGTGTACGATGTTTCCGCACATGTGCCATCACTGCCCTATACCATTCTGGACAAATAGCTCTCCCATCTCTTATTTAAAATTCTCCAGTGATGGCACACCCACAACTTCTGGAGGCAAGCTATTCTACTGATTAATTGTTCTGTCAGGAAATTTCTCCTTACTTCTGGGTTGGATCTCTCCTTGATAAGTTTCCATCCATTACTTCTTGTCTTGACCTCTGATGCTTTGGAGAATAGGTTGAGTCCCTCTACTTTGTGACAACTCCTCAAATATTGGAAAACTGTTGTCCTGTCACCCCTATGCCTTCTCTTCATTAGACTAGAATAGACATACACAGTTCCTGCAACCGCTCATCATATATTTTAGCTTCCAGATCCCTAATCTTTGTTGCTCTTTTCTGCACTCTCAACTTCTTTTTTGTATCATGGTGACCAGACCTGGACACAGTATTCCAAGTGTGATCTCACCAAAACAATATATAGTAGTACTAATGGATCACAACACTGTATTTCTTATCTTGCAGATTTTGATCACTGTATAGAAGTCACTGGGAGGAAAGCGTGGATGTGAGTGACATGAACATCACAGGATTCAATCTGTGCAAAAACAGTAACATCCTACACAAGTCTCCTCCTCCAACATTATAGTACCTATGTTATTAAACATCTTATTTTCAGGCACAAGTGTTACTTTTATTAGAGAACCTTACTTATATGTTCCTTGTGAAAGAGAATTTTTGTTGAATTTTTCTGCTTCAAACTTTCCCATCAAATTAAATAATACTTAAAATGTAGAATAAAACTTGAGTGCTGTAGAAAATGAGATGGAGAGCAATATTGAGGGCATAAGTGTCTTTGATTACATGCCATTACATCTAGAACAACTAGACACAAGAACAGTTTTTTCCCGAATGCCATCACTCTGCTAAACAAATAATTCCCTCAACACTATTTACTAAGTCTGCACTACTATTAATCTTCTCATTGTTCCCACCACCCATCCCCTTCCACTTATGACTGTATGACTATAATTTTGTTGCTTTTATCCTTACGATTTATATCGATGTTTTTCCTGATTGCTTATTTGTTCTCTATGACTATCATTAAGTGTTGTACCTTATGATTCTTGATGAACGTATCTCTTCTTTTATGTACCCTGAGAGCATATGCACCAAGACAAATTCCTTATGTGTTCAATCACACTTGGTCAATAAAAAATTCTATTCTATTCTATTCTATTCTATTCTATTCTATTCTATTCTATTCTATTCTATTCTATTCTAAACATTGTTACCTGCTTTCAGAATTCAGAATCAAATTCCATCAAGCACTTTCTGGAGTTATTCCCTTCTAGTATTCATTTGATCCATTGGTGTCTATGGTGATTCTCAGTCATCCAGGTCATGGTTGTCCCAAAGGTGCATTTTTCAAGATGCAACTGGACTTTCTTGTTTTTTTTCTTTGAAGACATTTCGCTTCTCATCCAAGAAGCTTCTTCAGCTCTGATTGGATGGTAGGGAATGGAAGGAATAATACTCCTTGCAGACAACTGGTCATTTGCATCCTTTTAGAGGGTCCTTGAAGCACTTGGAGGTTTATCTGTGTCCTCAGGATCACCTGAGTAGTGTAAATGGGTGTGTGAAGCCTTCTTGGATGCAGGATGTTTTCTGCCCTGTGTCCCTTCCCTGTTGAAGACAGGCACAGGCTGTTGGGGATGAGTCTGTGTTCTCTGCATCTCAAACTGAAGTGCAAATGGTTCCTGTAATCTGCAATTTTTCTGAAAAATCCATTCATTCTCCCACATCATTCAGAGGATGTTCATCCCAAAGTGAACAGCTAAAAGTCTATAGAGATATCTTTCCATTCCCCATCATCCAGTCAGAGCTGAAGAAGCTTCTTGGATGAGAAGCGAAATGTCTTCAAAGAAAAAAAAACCAAAAAGTCCAGTTGCCTCTTCAAAAAAGCACCTTTGGGACATTTGATCCATTACTTCCACAGAGATATTTGAGATGTTGGCTTTTTCACTAAATGACTTTGAGAGAAAAAGCAAGCGAGCATATTTGTTATTGTTGTTGTTAGTTGCAAAGTCATGTCTGACCCATCGCAACCCCATGGACAACGTTCCTCCAGGCCCTCCTGTCCTCTACCATCCTCTGGAGTCCATTTAAGCTCACGCTGAGTGCTTCAGTGACTCCATCCATCCACCTCGTTCTCTGTCATCCCCTTCTTCTTTTGCCCTCAATCTTTCCCAGCATTAGGCTCTTCTCCAGTGAGTCCTTCCTTCTCATAAGGTGGCCAAAATATTTGAGTTTCATCTTCAGGATCTGGTCTTCTAAAGAGCAGTCAGGGTTGATCTCCTGTAGGACTGATCTGTTTGATTGCCTTGCAGTGCAAGAGACTCACAGGAGTCTTCTCCAGCACCATAGTTCAAAGGCCTCAATTCTTTGGCACTCAGCCTTTCTTATGGTCCAAGTGATATATAATTTCTTTCAAGCAATCTATGAGATAAAGACTGGGCAAATTTCAATCCAACAAAGTTATCTGCTAGATGATAGAAAGCAAACTGTGGACCAGTTTGAAAACTTAATCCTCCTGCCACCAGATACATTCCTTGCATTATCCTCTTAGGACACTGGGGATGTACCCCCTTATCTGTTTTTTATTTTCCATCTACATTTTAACATGTGACCTCGCCTTTCATTGAAGAGAATCAAATCACCGAAACTGTAACGTTCAGCATTCAAAGCATGTGACCTATCAAATAAGCTTGGGGGTTTCCTCTTTCCCTCTGGGTCATGAGCTCTTCTCTTTGAAGAAGCCAGAACTAAATTTTTGACCCAGCTTCATGTTTCCTGTCACTTTTGTAAATTGAGTTCTTGCTCACAGATGAGGAGAAGGAGGCCTCGTCTGCCCTTGCAAGGAAGAGACTGGAGTCAATTTAATATAAGAGCTCTACTGGATCAGAACAAAAGGTTCTAACCCCGGCAACATGGGTCAGGTGGATGAACCTGGAATGACTACATGATGACTAGTCGGAGTTCTTCTCTCAAGTGGTATTAGTCAGAAAAACAATGTCTCCTTTAAAAAGCAAGAGAAAGACACTTTATAGCTCATAGTCCTTGAAAATTGGTTTAATCTCCTTTAATGCCATCTAGGCTAGTGGCCAGCATTATACGGCTGCAATCAATTATGTCTTGAATGAAAAATGTCCACTCTAAATTGATCTGCCAAACAATTTCATTGGGTGATCTCAAATTTTACTGTTATTTGAAAGGGAGAACTCTTGGATCATTCATTCCATCCTGTTTGTAATGAACTAAAGGTTCATATGGCACAGACTGTTCTGAGGATAACGTGTTTGTACAAAACATTCCATGGCTGCGTTTTCAGGAGTAAGAGTTCTTTTTTTAGCCCATAATCCAGAAAATAAAGTAATGGATTGTAAGATTTATCCAGCTCATATATTGGAGGGAGGAGTAAGTCTATCAAACCTAGGCTACAAAATCCTCTGATACCACATAGATTGCAGCAATTACAGGTAATTCTCAATGTACCACTACAATTGAGCTCAAAATTTCCACTGCTAAGTGAGGCAGTTGTTGAGTGAGTTGAGCCTCATTTTATGGACCTTTTTGCCAGTTGTTCAGAAAATCACTGCAGTTGTTAAATGAATCTGACTTCTCCCATTGACTTTGCTTGTCAGATATTGTCTGGGAAGGTTACAAATGGTGAACATATGATCCCGGGACAGTGCGACTGTCATAATGGCCAGTTGCCAAGCACTCAAATTCTGATCACACGACCTTGGGATGCTGCAACAGTCATAAGTGTGAACATTGGTCATAAATCACTTTTTTCAATGCTGTTGTAATGTTGAATGGTCACCTAAACAAATGGCTGTAAATTGAGGATACAGAAAACTCCAATCCTTTTCTACCATCTAGCTGGCATCTGGATTTTTGCAACTCAGATCTGGTAGCCCTTGGGAGAAAGGAATGCAGTGGCCACAATTCTCTAACCTAAACAGCAACCAGTATTCCACTAAGGGAGAATACTGGAAGCTGCCTTATACCAGATCAGATTCTTTGTCTATCTACAGTAGGTCAGCAGTTGCCAAAATCTCAAGGAAGATTTCTCAGCCCAACTTGAAGATTTTACTATAAATGTGGGATTTTCTGTAGGTAAATAAGTTCCTCTCAACTACATATATATCAGCAAGACCAATGGCACGACTTTGGCTGTGACTCTGACAATAAACTGGATACTATTGCCAAGAAGATTTCTCTTGATCTGGGATCCTCAATCTTCTCCAAACATACAGTACTGGTAGTCCTCGATTAAGGACCACAATTGAGCCTCACATTTTTGTTGCTAAGCGAGACATTGTTAAGTGAATTTTGCCCCATTTTATGACCTTTCTTGCCACAATTGTTAAGTGAATCACCGCAGTTGTTAAGCTAGTGACACGGTTGTTAAGTGTTCTGCCCCAGCTTCGGATTCCCAGAGAATGTGACACACACCAAGCTTCGCAAACACTGTTTAATTCCAAACAAACCCCTTTCAAGAATGCAGGCTTCCCATGCAAAGAGTCCTTATCAAAGTTATTAAGAACAAAGTCCGACAAAGGTTGGCAACCAGCCCAGAAAACCAGATATGAGAAGTCGCTCGCTCTCCAAGATGCTCTGTAATAATGAGATGTTGTTTCTAGCAAGAAAGCTCTAGCTGTGTGCAATTTAAATAGGCTAAGAGAGTGGCCAATTATCCTCAAGCCCTACTCTCAAGTAGACCTCCTCCTCCTGAGTAGCCACTTCTGCCTTTTGGCAGGCCTTGTGTGCCCGTGCATTGAGGAGAGGCTCCTTCACTTCGCTCCCTCCACTGGAAGGAGCCCCTGGAGGTTCTGAAGGCCCTGGCTGAGTCTCTGCCTCTGGCACCACATCCTCTTCAGCCTCCTCGCTGTCTGACACAAGCACCGGCTGCGCAGGCTGCTGGCGCGACACCACACCAGCCTCCTCATTCTCGGGATCAGCCCCGATCCGCACAGGCCACTGGCGGGCCACAACATTAAGTGAATCTGGCTTCCCCATTGACTTTGCTTATCAGAAGGTCACAAATAGGAATCACAGGACACTGCAACTGTTATAAATACACACCAATTGCCAAGCGTCCAAATTTTGATCATGTGATCATGGGCGGGGGTGAAATCCAGCAGGTTCTGACAGGTTCTGGAGAACCAGTAGCGGAAATTTTGAGCAGTTCAGAAAACCAGCAAATACCACCTCTGGCTGGCCCCAGAGTGGGGAGGGAATGGGGATTTTGCAGTATCCTTCCCCTGGAGTGGGGAGGAAATGGAGATTTTGCAGTATCCTTCCCCTGCCACGCCCACCAAGCCACGCCCACAGAACCGGTAATAAAAAAATTTGGATTATACCACTGATCATGGGGATGCTGCAACGGTCGCCAGTGTGAAAAATGTCATACAGTAAGTTCCTTTTTTCACTAATGTTAACTTTGCACAATCACTAAACGAACTGTAGAGGACTACCTGTAATCCTTTCTCTTAGGTTACCCTGAAATTCATCAGCAGTTCACAAGAGTATCATTCATTGAGTGAAAGGCAAGGCCAGACCACTATGCTGCCTTCTTAAGGAACTGGGTGGGGTCATCTCATATGTTCCCAAGAACTTCAAAAATGGTTGTGGCAATGTTGCTGTCTGTCTGGAACTACCTGTTGTCTCTAAGCTTTGAACTGATTGTACCTATAGATTGATTAATCACAAATTTTAGCTATCATACTACGTTTTGCTCAATGTGACTTGTTAAACAAATCATGATAAATCATAAGCCATGGTTTACAAATCACAGCAACCACTGAATCAAAATGAATCCAAGCAAATGATATCTAAGGCAGTGAGGGACCTTAGTTACTCTGAGGTCTAAGTGAATCCATGCTCATGTCATGTCATGTCATGTCATGATAGCAGCTGAAGTGTAGTTTGTAGCTATTTATGTATAATTCTTCATGCAGAGGGTTTTCCTCTATCCTATAAACTCTCTTCAGACATTCAGCAATGTCTGTGGCTTCCAACTATAGAAGATTGGAGGCATCTTTTGATCTCATCCCTTTCTGTCCCCAACCTTCATGCATTTAACCAATAGTCCATAGATCCGGGAATATACTAAGAGTTGTATTCAGTGCAGTCCTTAACTTCACTAAGTTGCTCTAGAAATGAGTGCAGCTCATCTTTGGATAGCTGGTTGAATGTATAAAATCAAGAAGAGCTGCAAGCCTGGTCTTCTTCTCCATCCAATTTCAGAAGTGGGGGCTATACTACACATTGTATACTTATGCAAGCTTCTTCGTGATCTAGTCACTTCACCTTTTACATGTTAGGAGAGCACTTGAGAATGAGACACTTAACTCAGTGGTGGATTTCAAAAAAAATTTATAACGGTTCTGTGGGCATGGCTTGGTGGGCATGTCATGGCTTGGTGGGCGTCACTTGGTTGGAGTGGCAGGGGAAGGATAGTGTAAAATTTCCATTTCCTCCCAATCAGCTGGGACTTGGGAGGCAGAGAATAGATGGGGTCAGGGCCAATCAGAATTTTTACTACCGGTTCTCCAAACTACTCAAAATTTCTGCTACCAGTTCTCCAGAACTGGTCAGAACCTGCTGAAACCCACCTCTGACTTAACCTTACCTCATAGGATGTCATTGTCATGTTTTGTAGGGTGGAGTATTCATGTATTGCAGGGTTGTCAAACTCACGACGTCACGTTTTCGTCACACGATGTATCACAACTTTTATCCCCCTTCGCTAAAACAGGGTTGGGGATGGACAATGCATGATGCATCTGGCCCATGGGCCGTGAGTTTGACACCCCTGATGTATTGGATTGTCTGTGGGGTTTTTTAACCCTTGTAGGATTCGGTAAGATACTTATTTAGCAGTATTGAAGCCTAATTTTTTTTTAAAAAAAAAAATGAAGGGCTGAGCCCCTGCACTTCCACTAAGCACACAGAATCCATAACTCAGGAGGTAGATGAACCAGGCCTTAATTTGCAAACAGTCTTCAATAATTAGATGATTTGGGTAACAGAGCTTTATAGTCCTCCTACCACATAAATTAATGGATTAGCATCTTGTAATTCATCCGCGAATAACAGAAACAAAATCTGTTTATCCCAAATGGAAATGGGGGAGGAGGAGCAGGGGAAAGTGCCACAGTTTAATAACTATAGAATTTACATAAAAATTAAAAACAAAAAAGCCAGAACCAAGAAGCCCCTTTGCTGAGCCCCTTTAGGTGTGGGAATACAATTTGTCACTTGAATGTTAAGCCCCATCCTTATTTAGATTTATCTTTTCCCTCTGTAGACGACTATAATCAAAATCAGGAACCCATAGCCATAGCTACAGCTATTTGTTTGAAATCCGTCTAGTCTTTTGTTACAGGAAAAGACTGTAATTCAAAGATCTTTGAATTAAAATGTGAACCTGCGTTTCTTTGATTATAAAGTATTATTGAACTGCAAGAAGCTGAAAGACAAGGGTTTAATAGATCTCCCCACTGCCCCACTAGCTATGGATTTCTCATAATTAGGTTCTCATTCTTTTACTATAGGTAGTCCTCTTTGAGCAACCACAGTTGGGACTGGTACCTTGGTCCCTAAGTGAAGCAGTCACTAAGTGAAACCACAACTGTGCTTAACGTCTGACTTCAGTCTTCCTTTGCTTTGCAGACCTGCAAAGGTCGTAAATTTGAAGACTGGTCACAAAAATATTTTTTCATCACTGTCATGACTGTGAAGAGTCTCTGTACGAGGCAGACATTAAAGGAGGGTTATGTGTACACATTAAATTCCATCCTTTGGGGGAAAGCTTTTAAAAGACTGCCATCTATGCAAAATCAGTGTTTGTGCTGCTGTTATTTATGGCACTAGAAATTCAGGCATCTGCTGTTCAAATAAACTACATTTTAAAATCTACATCAGCCAAATAGCTCATTTTCATTACAAATTCCTTTCTTTCTGTTTTTTTTTTCCTTTTGCATTCCCACTGAGCAGACATTCACGCAAGTAGCAAAAGTAGTAAATAGAAAAAATAGAGAGGGGCTTCAAGACAAGCTAAGTCTCATATATGGAAATGTACTTGAACCTGTAAAAGCAAACTATACAAATAGAAAAGGTGAGTTTCACTATAATAGTACAAGTTCTATGAGTGGCAGCAAACTGTATACTTGCTGGTACAAAGTCAAGTCTTTTATTATTTTCTCCTCTCTTTTTTTGCAAGTATCTCAAGCCATTAATTTAACCTGCATGACAATTTTGCATTGCACCTATCTAACTCCATCTGGCAGTCTAGAACTTCAAAACTTTGCTAGCTATCTTTAGAAAGCCTAGGAATATGTTTATCCCTTTGAAACCTGACCTCAGGATCCTCCATTTCCAACTGCAATCTGATGTCCTTTGACAGGTAATAATACTCTTTCAACTTACAAATAACACTGGCTTGGAGAATTTAGGCCATTCTTCAAGCAGATCTTTAGCTCTCTTAAGGTTTTTCTCTTTTATTCTTTGCCTCCAAAGACTGATTGATGCCCAATATATGGCATGGGAACTACATCCCTTCTGGCTTCTTTTTATACCAGTCATGTTGAAAGAAATGAAAGGAATGGGTGAGAAAAGGCAAAAGGCAGTACAATGTGGTGGAGTTTGGACTCAGAAACCCATACATACGATCCTCAGAGGAACGGGGCTAATACATGGCTGGTAATCTGGCAAAATTTATACAAGGACTCCAATCATGGGAATAAGTCAAGCAGATACTATGATTTGTAGCAGTGGCTTGACTCTTTTTCAACAATATCTTATCCTAGGGAAATGCCAGTCTCATTAGGAGCATTAGTAGACTCACTGCTCAGCTTCATATCCTGCATCCACAATGTCTCCTTAGATGGAAGTCCCAAAGATGCTTTTTTCAAGAGGCAACTGGACTTTCTGATTTTTCTTTGAAGACATTTCGCTCCTTTCAGCTTCTTAGATAAGAAGTGAAACATCTTCAAAGTAAAACCAGAAAGTCCAGTTGCCTCTTGAAAAAAGCACCTTTGGGACAACCATGATCTGGACGACTGAGAATCTCCATAGACACTTAGACACCAGTGTTGCTCTACTCTCCTGGAATTAACCCCAATGATGACCTCATCAATAGAAGCAGGAATAATGAAATTTTCAGTAGAAACAAAACAACTGCTAAACTCCTGGGTAGCCATCATTTCAACTTCCCAAAATGCAGTGCTGCAAAGTATTCCCTGTTGGGTGTTCTGTGGCACAATAATAAGCCATGGTTTACAAACTACCATGGCTTATTTGACCAATCTATTATACAAATAAAAGGGAACATTAGGACAGGGATGGTAGGCACACTGGTGCGCCTATACATGCCCCTTAAAGATCTCTTAGGAATGAAGTGAGGTTGACAGTAGACAGTCTAAGGTTAAAGTTTTGAGGGTTTGGGGAAGAAACCACAGAGTCAGGTAGTGCATCCCAGGCATTGACAACTTTGTTACTGAAGTTGTATTTTCTGCAATCAAGTTTGGAGTAGTTTATCATAAGTTTGTATCTATTGTGTGCTCTTGTATTGTTTTGGTTGAAGCTGAAGTATTCATTGACAGGAAAGACATTGTAGCAGATGATTTTATGTACTACACTTAGGTCTGACCGAAGACGGCAAAGTTCTAAACTGTCTAAGCCCAAAATTTCAAATCTGGTGGCATAAGGTATTATGCTGGAAGATCTATGAGATTGTATGAGATCTGAATTGCAAAAAGTCCAAATAATCCTGAGAGGGTAGACAACAGCTAGCATTTTTTTGGATCTCTTTGTTGCCATCTAATGGAACTGGCAGTCCAGCTCATTCAGTTCTAATAAAGTCATTATGGAGTTTGCTTGGGTTTGACTTAATACTCTGTCGGAGATTCTCAGCTATAGTCTTCTCCCAGTGACCTTCCAATTTGCTGTTTGAACCATCTGTGCTACTAATTTTGGTGTGCTTCTCCAAGGGATACTGTGATCCTATGTGTTTAAACATATTTGCATGGACAAAAATAGAGAGCTATAAACAATGGAAATAGAAGCGATAAGTAACTAACAGGGAATGATGACAACAACTGACAACTTGTCCAAATCCTATGTTATTTGTTTGTACTATATTAAAACTGATTTGCCAGGGAACAGCAAGTAAAATATACGGCTACTTAAGGGAGAATCAACTGTATTGTGAGGATATCATTTTTGTAAAGATTTTCTTTTCCTGGAGAAATAGAGGAAGCGAATTCCCCTATTACAGATTTTTGATGATTTTTCTACAACACATTAAAAGGATGTATTTCAACAAATTGATGTTTCTGTAGTAGAGTGGGAGAAAGAGCTGAGCTCAAATTTTGAGCTGAGAATCAAGCAAGCAATTCCCCCATTTTACCCTCCTGGTGTTTTCCCAAGAATTCTGGGAATTATAATCCCAACGCATCTGGAGAACAATATAATTGCATATTGAACCTGGGATGCTCAAGGCCTATAAAACAACACATTTTTTAAAAAAGAAATATTGGGGGAAGCAGTGGAAGTTATTATGCTCTTTGTAACAGAAATACCATAAGTAGTAGCAGATAGGAGTCAGATGTGGCATTGATAAATTATTCAATTTAGCATCCTCTATTTTCCAATAATAGATTTTGTCAATTCTTGGGAAATATGATATCTGTCTTTCCCTTACAGTGGTCTGCCTGCCTGCCTGCCTGCCTGCCTGCCTGCCTGCCTGCCTACCTACCTACCTACCTACCTACCTATATCTATTTATCTATTTATCTGTCTGTCTGTCTGTCTGTCTGTCTACTATCCATCCATCCCCATCCATCACGTTAAATGATAATATGGATTTTTTGGTTTTTCACCCAAAGCCTTGGTGAATCTGATCATTGTAACCTGCAGGACATAGTTTCTTCCTTGTTAGCTGTAAAGCTAGGAAACATCCAATTGTGGGAAGAGGGGTTAAAGAGGCAAGCTGACAAAAGTGACCTTGCCATGCAAGCTCTCCTCCTTTGTACAGGTAGTCTTTGAATTATGACTAGCTGCTTAGCCACCAAAGTTATGTCAGAGCTCCCCACAGCTGCTTATGACCCAGTTTCAAAGTTCCAATGGCCCTTCATTTACGTGATCCCATTTGGTTATTTACTTCAGATTTCCAGCAAAAACTGTCCATTAGGCAGAATGGATTCACTTAATGACCACTACTTTCATTTAACAATCACCCCCCAAAAAGTTTTTAAAATTGGGTGTGGTCATGTGGTGACCTGCTTAATGATTTCTGTGACTTTCGACCATTATTCTGGGCTCACTTTTGGTCATAAATTGAGGATTATCTATATATGCATCAATGTTAAAGGTCACTGGAGTACTGCTGGATGAAAATTGAATGGTGAATTAAAAAAAAATAGGGCTGGATTTGTATTGTACTGCATGTGCCATCTTGCTTTTTTTCTGACTGATACATACACATAGACAGGCAGAAGGAGAGAGAGAAGGGGGGAGGAAGGGAGGGAGGGATTGGGGTAGGATCATCCCACCTGAAAAAGCAATACTGGGAAATCCCTTTTTAATGTAGAAGGACTCCAACTAGTTTAGTGGTCCTTGCAAGACCTTTGTGAGAGAACCAGGCAAATATTGTACCAGAAACCAGAAATATTGTAGCAGAAGCAGGCAGGTTCATGGGCTTGGCACACATGATCCAAGTTATTCAGGGAGCACAGAAGAATTCCAAAATCTGATTATTTCATCATCATGTCCCAAAGAAATCCAAGCAAAATTATGGAAAAACCTCATTCAGTTCCACACATTCTGTACAAAGAAAAGGATTTATAAAACCAGTCCGAAAAAGAAAGGACATTTTTGTGAAGCATATGCTTGTCAGTATTTATGAAAGTGCTGTCAAATCATAAGACCTCCCCACAACTTCAAGGAAACTTCAAAGCCTCCGGAGTGCTAATAAATTCCAGGTCCAATCCAGAACCCAGGGAGAAGAGAGAGAGGAGGGGGTTAGGGTTATGATAAACATATCATATAGATATGATAAATGGATGGGTGGATGGATGTAGAGAGATGAGAGAGAGAGGTAGGTAGATAGATAGATAGATAGATAGATAGATAGATAGATAGATAGATAGATGATAGATAGATACCGTAGATAGATGATAGATAGATAGATAGATAGATAGATAGATAGATAGATAGATAGATGATAGATAGATAGATACTGTAGATAGATAGATAGATAGATAGATAGATAGATGATAGATAGATAGATAGATAGATAGAGATAATTTACTCCCACTTTCCTGTGAGTCACCATTTCAGTAGAATTGGTAAGCAGCAATTTTGTAGATGGTGATATAGATAAGACATCTGCATCTAGATATAGGAAAGACAATCTTCCCATCCACTGCTTTAGAGAAAATAGCACAGATCCCATCCCTGAGCAATCCTGGCGATTTACTCTCTTTTCACTGAGTAGAGATGGCAGTTCTGACAAGGGTGACAAGTTCTCCCCAGGACTTGTCATCTTTCAAGATGCTCAGGGTTCACTTAGGTCACTACTTTATGGATGTACCAATATTCCACTATGCAGTTGCAGAATATATTGCAAGGGACAATGGAAGGGGTGAAAAAGTGCTTTGAGGACTTAGCCTAGAGAGTTTTGCAGTTCAGTCTCGGGGCGTTGCTTCTGTAATAGTTGGGAAGCAACAAGGACTTCTGGAGCTTCTATAGAACAGTGGGGAGGTGAGAAAAAAAAAATGGTGTTGGTTATCCTTGCCATTTAATACCTCAAACAGCAAATAAGAGGCAGAAACTCTTTTCTTTGATCCACATGATTTTCTAATGATTCTTGTATCTTTCCAGAGACAGCACCAAATGAGCACACTGCAAGTCAGTGGCTAAATGTGTCTTGCTTGCTTGAAAGGCTCCTAAATATTACAGATGTTTTTCAATGCTATTTCCTATCACAGTGCTGATAATGAGCCCCTTCCACCCAAGTGCCTCAGACAGGAAGACCCAATCAAGTCATTTGGAACTCAGGAGAGCAAAGATATGCAATGCATGCGGTGTATAAAGTGTATATTTGCTTTCCGCGTGCAGCGAGGAGGAAGCTAACATTGCACTGATTCGTTTTGATGGCTTTGTGCTTTCTATACCAGTATTTGTTTTTAGATTTACTGGGGATATTTTAATTTATATTGATCTTGAGATTGTGGTTGCTGATCTCAGTAAACCACAAAGAACTGGGTAACTTTAGTGGGTATCAGTGATGGGTTGCTACCAGTTCGCCCCCCCTTCGGGTGAACCTGTAGCAGCAGTGGCAGGAGGCTCCACCTACCCACCTGGATGTCATAAAAAATGCTGTGCATGCACAGACGTGGCGCGTATGAGAGCGAAGTGAGCATGCACGTGAGAGCAAACCGTAGCAAAGATAAGTGAAACCCACCCCTGGTGGGTATAAATGTAATAAATAAATAGATATCCCCCAATCTGAGAATGTTAATATGTAGAGAAATCTATGATCCACTGATTAATTTCAGCCATGATGAAGTTATATATAGCTCTGAATTAGGATGTTTTATTAGATCATCTGTCATATTATTTGCTGACGGACAATTTGCAGGGCCACCTGTCCCTGAGAGTATCTCCCTGTTTATAATTCTCTCTAGGGAGTGGTCAGATAAGAGATGGCATATTCTGCAGCTGGACAGCGGGCAAGGCAAGAGATCAAAAGAGACCCTCTCTAATTTCTCAGGGTGTAAAGGACTGGGGGTAGGGGAGAGAATTGTACTTTCAGATCTGCAAAATTATGTTAATGTAGCTTTAAAATGAATAGAATTAGCTCAACCGGTAATTTTTACTTTCTAGACCACCTTGTAAAGCTGACATCATCCTACCAGATCAGATCGGGTAGGCACATTCTAGATCCCTTCCCTGAAATCTTGCCATGCAGAGGGACCTTGGAGCCTGCCTTTTCTGTGGCCTTCCTCATATGAAATACTAAATCACTCCCAGTGATTTATCATCCTCCACAATTTTGTCTTTCAGAAAACCATTGAGACCTGGCTTTTTGTCTATGCCCTGGGACAGAATGGGAATATCTAAAGCCAGTTATGGGGCATTCCAGGAGATAGTTGAAAGACCAAGTTTTTGTTTTCGTGTTATTGTTACTGGGTTTTATTTTTATTTGGAGATGCCAAGTGTTGTGTTTAAGATGGATGGCCGTACAAATCATTTAAGTAAATAAAATAAAATAAATACATACCTATTAGAGAATAGAGCTGCATAACAATTCAGTTCAAAGATCCGATTCAAAGGCAATTCAATAAAATCTCCAATTTTAACTGACATTCCAAATTAAATCAGAAATAAAATCAAATGATTAAACCAATTTGAATTGAAGGCCGTCAAATAGATTTTGATGTGTCACATGTACAAAAGAGAGTTTTTCTAAATTAATTCAGACATCCATGTTGAACTGATTGTTTAATGGATTTCCTAATTGAATTGCCAATTCAGATAGAATCAGAATTCTTACATCCATACTGGATGTGAACAAAAAGGCTAGATGGTATGTTGACATCACCGAAGAAGATATTCAGAAATCAGATTTGTTTATACTTTTTATTGAAGGCAGAATTTGTGCTTGATCCTGTAAAGAGAGATAATCTGAAATACTCACTGAACAGATGCAAGGCAATGTGTTTGTATGATCTCAAACTGCGTTGGGTCTTAAACAGGGGTGGGTTTCTCTTACCTTTGCTACCAGTTCGCTCGCGAAGCTTCTGCACATGCACAGATCATATTTGATGACGTCCAGTAGAGTGGGCCAAGCCTCCTGCTGCTGCTGCTACCAGTTCACACGAACCGGGACAAACCGGTAGCAACCCACCACAGGTCTTAAAGAGCCATCCAAATCTGAGAAACATCCAATTACTGGATAAAAATAATTTTAGCACTTTCACACTTGGGGAAATGTGTGTTACTTCTCCCATGCAATAATGCTTTGCGTGGAAGTATTTTCCATGTGGTTAGAAGATATTACCATTTACATATTTTGGTGATCTACTTGGTCAGAATACTTCTAGAATTTCCAATAACCTTCTATGCTTGCATTTTTTTGAGACCTGTCCTTGACTTGCCCTTCCACAATCTCTCAGACTAATCCTTATGGCCTAATCCAGGGGTCAGCAACCTGCGGCTCTGGAGCTGCATGTGGCTCTTTCACCCCTCTGCTGCAGCTCCCTATCACTCAAAATATGTGTGACAACTGCCAGTGTGCGACACCCACCAGCACACAATTTATTGAGCTTTTCAACCCCTGGTAGGCCAACCATGGATAAATCCAAGAAAAGAAAAGTTTCAGAAGAAAACAGAACGTTTAATTCAACTACATATGCTAGTTTTGTGGCTTCTCAAGAAATAGTCAGGCACAGGAAGGGTTTTGTGGCTCCCGGTGTTTTCTTTTCTGTGGGAAATGGGTCCAAATGGCTCTTTGAGTGTTTAAGGTTGCAGATCCCTGGCCTAATTAATATCCAAGGAATCTTGGATCTCACTTCATCCAAAATACTGCAGTTGGGATGGGTGACCTGTCATTTACTCATTCTCTTAAGTCCTTCCATTTCTCCTACTTTTCCTCTCTTGCACTGCTTTTGCAGTAAAAATCTGCAGCTAAAATTGGAACTGAAGTTTCATGGAGGGTTTCTAATCAAAACAAGGTAATTCAGAGCCATCCATTTTACTTTGCGTTCTTAAGAACCTGTCCCAAATTACTCCAATCTGCTTTAGGATTAAGAGTATTCTGTCAAACTCTTATACTGGGTTTTTTTTTTTTTTTTACCCTAACATGCACTTATCCTTTTTCCATCGTTTTCCTCTCCTCTCCTATGTCGCCAAAATTCATTTTGTAAAGAGTCACATGCCATTCTGTATCTCTGTGCCTTTCTTTCTAACACCATTGCATGAACACAGGCATGAAAATAGCTTTTCCAGATCATGCCTCTTAAGAGTAAAAGCCTTGTATTCTTGATTTGATTGAATCACAGTATGCCACAAGTCTCTGTATACAAGGAGATAAAAACCTATTCTCTCTATCACCATGAAGCATGGCAGTACAATATAGAGCTACTCCATTTATGAATCAATGATGCCTATACATTTTCCTTTGTGCAGTGGGACTTTTGTGATATTACCTTGGAGACTAATTAAGCTGAACGTGAGTGCCAGAATACCTTGACACCAAGAAGGTTAATGGTCCAAGCCGGTCTACCTCCCAGAGATGCCCACATGGAAGTCAACTTGGCAACATTAATTGTTGCATTGAATGGAGCAGAGCAAATGCTTCTGAAGTCATTCTTCGCCATTACATTAATGGCACTGCTGTGTGTATGTTCTTTAAGTAATTGATAGTCTTTTTCACACAGGTCCTGTCCTCCATTTGCTTTCACAGAAGATTAGACACTATTGTATACACTATCTTCTCAGTGCATAAGATTCATATATAGAAACGAGAATAGAATATGTTGACGGGAAAAAATAGAAAGTCAGGAACAGAAGGAAGAATTGTAGGGAACTGGGGGAAGTGAAAATATGTCAGGTTTGTATCATCAACCATTATGCCTAGCATTTCTATTGCAAAACACAGCTTTAAGCATGACAATTTCCATTATCTCATATTTACAAAGATATTTGATAATTACAAAGAAAAAGGAATTGAAGGTGCTTGAATTAACAGCTACCTTTGTTGGTAAAAGGCAAGATCTACAGCAAATATTGTATGGTATTCAAGACCATTCAATATTTGAACTACATTTAGACTTGGGAGCTTTGTATATCGTTTCATTCAAAAATTGCTTTGCAATGATGCTTTGGTGTTATGATTCAGCACACAAAAGCTAATGTTTTTGAGTGGCAGTGCATGGAAAGACGTTACTCGAAATATTGAGGTGCCCCAATTTTCTCTTCTTCTCCTAGACTATGTAAAGTTTGTACTGACAGCATTACAGGCTATGTTTTTCCGGATGCAAGACTGAAAATACATTAAAGTGCACCATGCCCAGGACAGATTGGAGAAATCATTCCAATTCCCTCACATGTCTTCTCCCATTCTGACATAATTGTTTCATCCAACATTGCTTGATTAGACTTAACAATCATTAATTCAATTTTCTCCAGCAAAGTTTGTATCGGTTATAGAAATGCTTAGCCATCAAAGTGGCTGGAAGTGGACAGTTTTTACTTTAGCTTTAAGAGGCTTGAGGACCGAACAGGTAGTCCTCGACTCACAACCATAATTGAGCCCAAAATTTATGTTGCTAAGCGAGACAGTTGTTAAGTGAGTTTTGTCCCGTTTTATGACTTTTCTTGCCATGTTGTTAAGAGAATCACTGCAGCTTTTTAAGTTAGTAATATGGTTGTTAATGAATTTGGCTTCTCCGTTGACTTTGCTTGTCAGAAGGTCACAAAAGGGGATCACATGACCCCGGGACATTGCAACTGTCATAAATATGAGCCAATTGCTAAGCATCTGAATTTTGATCATATGACCTTGAGGATACTGCAACAGTTGTAATTGTGAGAAATAGTCATAATTTGCTTTTTTCAGTGCCATTATAACTTCTAATGGTCACTAAATGAACTGTTGTAAGTGAAGGAGTACCTATATAAAACACAGATCCTCCTTACTTATGGTCCAAATACTCTCTGAGGCTTTACCTCTAGCAAATACATATTCTTTCAAATATAAGCAGGACCTGTTTCATTGGAAAAAAATAGAGAAAAGAGAACAATAAATCTGAAGAACAGCAAAATTTCCACCTCCACTTAGACTGTTTTTCTAAAACTATTGCAGGAATTTCCAAGTTTAGCTGTCCAGGATAAGGCCATGGGTTATTAGACCCAAACAAGCTTCTGGAAAGTAATATTCAAAGCCGTTCAAAATTGCAAAAGAACATGAGGCCAATGGGAAGAAAAGGTGTTTCTAACAAGATAGTAACCTGATGAGGGACTTAATTTATACCTATAAGTATAGGGAATGACAAGAGACATGTAAATGGGAGCTGGAATGAGGACATAAGTAGGATAGGATAATAGTAAACCAGCAGCTCTTTTTGAAAGTTTAATAAACATCTGGAGAAGATTCAGATATCTTGTCACATCCATGTTGTATTACTTATCATGCACCATTATTTTACTGACATTTCCAGAGAAAAATTATAAAATTTGAAAACCCAAGATTATACCATCTCCAATGTATAGAAGCATTGTGCTTAAGCACTGAAGGGCATTGTGCTTAAAATCAGAAGCAACCAACACGTCCAATAAAACCAAAAGCAGCTGACAAAAGTGAATTGTCAACAGAGTCTTGAGACACTTTCAGAATCACATGCTAGAGTTGTCCATCTCCATCTAAGCATTGCTTTGCAGTGGAACCACATGGAAAATCCCAAAATCTATATATCTGGAAGAACTATGACTTCTACAAGATCTCCAATATGTGCAGAGAGGAAGCTGATGTTGGAATGAGCATAAATTACATTCAAGGATTACAGAACATATTCCTTCCTGATTTAACAAATTGTATCTATCCATCCATCCATCCATCCATCCATCCATCTATCTATCTATCTATCTATCTATCTATCTATGTGTCATCTATGTATCTCAAAAATGTATACTATGTATTGATCAAAGATCCCTAGCTATTTGCAGGTGCTAAATGAGACCCCCTAAAAGAGAAAGAAAGTTAAGTAGGAAGGCCCATTTTTAATTCTTCCCTGATCAGCAATTTACCTCTTAGTTTGTCAGTTTCATTTTGCTGGTGAATAAAATGATGGGCTCTTAGCACAATCCCAGCTCTCATTTAAAATGGAAATAAAGAACGCAAAAAAGAGGGCAACAATCTGGCATCTGTTGAAAAAAGCAAGACAGAGATGAATCAATTGGATTTGGCAGCAGTGATAGCCAAGACCAGAAGGAATATATCTGCTATGATGTGAAATGTAGAATTAACTGGAAAGCTTTAGAAACAGTTCGCTTTTGGCAACTCGGCTTTTGTAAACAGAAGAGAGTAGCTCCGTGGCTGCTTCTGAGCAACGCAAAGACTTTGTTTTGCTGCAGTTGATTCATTACAACACACATCTGAAATGATGGCCAGCCCTAATTCTAGTTCTCCATTATGAATTAGTTAACAAATGGACGGGCCTGTTTGGTTTAAACAATTTGAGGGGGCATTTGTACTTGACCATCTGAACAGCATTTCCAACTCAATTTTATATATGGAATCTTCAGCATATGATGGATACTTGCGAACAAAGTAGCAAACACTTTCTACAAAGTGTAGAAAGGATACTGTCATGGTTCCGAGTAATGCTCCCAATTAGTTCAAGACTCTGAGATGGTTGCTTTCTCAAAGATCCTGTTTATTGGGTACATCATCTCTGCACACTCAGATGCAAATCCAACTCTGAATAATTCCCGCTCTTTGGCATAATTAATTGATAGATACTGGCCATTTCGAGAGTTGACAGATACTTTCTACAATGTAGAAAACAAACTGAAGGAACGGTTAAATTGCTAGGCTTGATACATTACAGATGTACATAACTTTGACTCCCAATGTGAAGCAGCCCACCACCTGCTGGAAAAGGCTTTCTGTCTTTGGAATCTCAGGCAAAATTAGCATTTATTAAGCTCCCAATAGGTTGATATGTACAGCCCACACAGTCTGTGTTACTTTTGATGAGTGATCACACTTGCCCCATCTATACGGAAAGATATTATTTCATGTAGGAAAGGCAAAAGCAGAACACTCAAGTCAATCAGTAGCTAATGTCATTTGTCTCACTTTTCAAAGTCACTGAATGTCACGTCAAAAGTGGGAGGGAGAAAGGGGGAGTATCTGATATATAAGCCTAATGCAATTGCCATTTATTTTTGTATAGAATTCCATAACTGAGTTCATGCATCACATTAAGTCATAATGTGGTTTGTTCAGCATTAGTTTGGGCAATCTATAACCTAAATGTGGTTTAGTCAATAAACTACAGTCATTATGTTAGTTACGTAAGATGATCAAATATTGATCTACCACATATAAAAAATGCAGCATATAGATACTTATAGGAACTAAAAGCAGATCTGCACTTTCTGTTTAAGCTGTCTCATCTAGTGCTCATGCCAACTTGATTTTAAGAAAATATTGCCTGGATTGATATAGTTTTACAATAGTTTGTAAGGTATTCAGTCTGGATGGTGGGCTGCCACTGCTCCCTATTGACCAGTTCTCCTTCCATCTTTCATTTTCCTGTGGAAGGTCTTACCAGACATGCACATGTTTTTACACACACACACAACATACATAAACATACATACACAGAGATATGCCTCAACACTTATACAGCTAAAATTATATGTGCCCAGTTAAAGCGTACACACACACACACACACACACACACACACACACACAAAATGAGCAGTTTTACAAATATTCTATTTTAGTATCCTGTTGATTCCTAATGTCCTTTAGAGTTACTTTTACCATGAATACTGTAATGCTTTTATCTGTTTGAGAGCAAGTAGTAAAATCCTTAGTTTCAGACAACTGGAAAAATGGTAAGTGCAATGCTGGGTTTCAAAAAAGAAGAAGCACATAGAAAGAAAGGGGAGTAATTTTTAAGTTGCTGGTAGTATTTGCTCTTTACAAGGCAGGATTTCTAACTTGTACTGGTTCAGCAACCATGGCAAGGGTAGCTCTCAAAAGTATTAGAGACTATGATGAACATTTATTCAACCGAAAGGGTATTCTTGCATTTGACAAAGTAGCCAGTGAACTGTTGAGTGTAGCCCTCAATGATGTGAAGTATACAACCTCACATGGACAGGAGGATCAAAATGGCATATCATGGAGAACTGTATTCTGAAATTGAAGCAGAAAACATGCCCTGAAGTCACTTTGACAAAAAGTAGGGTATTACCAGAGCATGACATTGTCCATTTCAGTCCTCTGGAAATAGTTACCTTGTTTTGGAGATGGGGCAGCTAGGAAACATGGGTAGGTTTTAAGAGCATCCAATGATGGGAAGTGTTCTAACTTTGAAGTAAGCTCATCATTTGTTCCTTAGGGCAAGGAACTATTCCTTAACAGAAAAGGCAGGTACAATAAAGCCAGGTCAATGCCATTAGCAGACACATGAGGAGAATAATGGATTCAATGCAATCCATGAGAGGAACTTATACTTTATGGAGGAGGAAACAACCCAACCTGCAAAATGGTGTTTATTTTGAGAAAGAACTCTGCCTTACAAAGGTCTGTGTATTGTTTCTGTCATCCCAGCATCTTTTTCCAACAAGCCTCCAGTAAAAAGAGAGAAAGAAAAAGCTTATATTGGTTATGTAAAAGGCGTGATATTGCTTTGAAACATAAAAGGCATTGCAAAGGTTACAGAAGCTTCTTAATTTGTCACATTTGAATTAGGGACCAAAGTCAACTCTTATCCCATTACTGAGAATCCCCAACCCCAAAAAGGTTTGGGTTCTGTTTATGTTTTCTGCATTGCTCTGTGAAATGAAGCAATGAAGAAGTATGCATAGTCCATGAGTGTTTGCAAGGGGGCAAATTATGAAACATGCATTGTGGCATGCAAATTTGGATTCTTTTGTTCTTGCATTGCAACATTGCATGCAAGTATGTAAGGGACAGCACTTTCGTTGAGATGTCATGCCCATTTGTCACTTTACAGAAATGTGCCCCTGCGTGTGCATGGTCAAATCTTTATCTGAGAATACCAACTGCAGCCACTTTGTGATATGAAATTTATTTTTAAACTGTTTAAAAACTCTTCTGTGTTCTTTTTATATATTGCTGAACCTAGGTGGTTGCATATTTCTTTGTTTCGTTTTTTCCATTACATTTCTCATCCTCTTCCTCTGTCATTCGTGACAGCTTAGAGTAGCAGAGAGCAACTCTTGGTAGACCAGAAAGAAAAGCACAGTGTGAGTTATAGCAGCTTGTATTGTAGCATCACCTTCATTCAGAAAATGTTTATGGACTGGAGCCCTGGAAAAGAATTTATCTGTCATAGGACAGAAATTGAAAGAATTCTGAAAGAAAGGGTTCTCACAAAAAAAAAATGTAAAATTCATTCATTCATTTATTGATTCATTCATTTGATTTATATAGACATCCATCTCAAATACATGACTATGGGCAGCTTATAATAATTAACAGCAATACAAAAAATAGGATACCATTAAAACCACTTTAAAAACCATATAACATACTTTGCAGCCAAAATATAAAAGGCAATCAATAACACTCAGCATAACTAATAAATGAGAATATTTGTAGCTCAGGTTTGACATGAGGGGTCCTTGGTGCTCTCTGAGCTTGCTTGTTTTCTTGCTGATGTTTCATTATGTAAACTAGGTAACGTCATCATTCCTCGGACCTAGTTTGGGTAATAAAATGTCTTCAAGAAAACAAATGAGCTCAGAGAGTACCAAGGACTCCTCACTCAACATAACTATCATACAAGCTTCCCATCCCAACCAGATCCCCAACTGTGATGACAAAGCCATGTCTTTAAGGCCTTACAAAAGGTCATAGGGGTTGCATAGGGGTCATAGGAGATGTTCCAAAGGGTGGGTACCACAATAGAAAAAAAGCTCTTTTCCTTGACTGGCCAGATGGCTTTTGTTAATAGACAGGATCTGAGCCACATCTCTCCTGCAGGACCTAATGTGACAGGTAGCTGTAACCAAAGCAAGGCAATCCCTCAGATACAAATGTCTTATGTGTCTGACTTCCCACTGTTAACTATTTCTGAGTGCATTAATCTGCATACATTCATGTAGTTATTACTGTCTTATATAAATTGATGTTATTTTATTGTTTAAAAATAAAGTCTGTATCCCCTGCAAGAAAATTGCCACAAACATATTTGGTGTCAGGCTCTCAAGCATGTTAAAGATAAAGTCTTCACCGACACTGAGAACTTAATTCTGAAAGTTATCATCCCCCCCCCACCCCCATCCTTCTGTATCTGCATAGAAGAAAAACCTTTGAAAGAAATTGTTTCATTTTTCTAGAGGTGGAGTGGAAAGGATT
The DNA here is from genome assembly GCA_022577455.1 of Arizona elegans. Taxonomy (NCBI): domain Eukaryota; kingdom Metazoa; phylum Chordata; class Lepidosauria; order Squamata; family Colubridae; genus Arizona; species Arizona elegans. The sequence goes on from JAKOOJ010000003.1 coordinate 44,224,005, forward strand.
TCTGGAGAATATTACCACTGTACAGTTGCCTTTTAAGCCCTTCCATCCCTGGACAGCATACAAATCTTATTTTCTCAGCACAGAATGTTTTCCAAACTAGATTTCTGAAACTAACAATGAACACAGAATGTCAAATGATCATACAAGTATAATTTCTTTTCTTCCAAAAAAAAAAAAAAGTATGTTTCTGTTTTATGACACAGTTAAAAAATTGAAAGCGATGACACAATTGCTATTGAAATGCATTATATCAAGAAATCTTGATGAGAAAAGCGGGTCCCAAAATAGGAAAAATGCATTATATGGATATTTTGCAAATGCAAAAAAACAAATGGTCTCTGTTCATCTGAAACCACAGCATCCTAGGCGGATTTTGCAAGCATTTCTCAGCTGTGCAATTGCCTATCTGAAAACATGGTTTAATTTTTAAAAAAATGTTTTATTTTTCTTTTCCTCCACTTTTGTTTGAGCTCTGCTAGTCGGATCCTTTTTCAGGGATAGAGTTTTTATTGTAAGGCTTGATCTTGTAAGCTTGATCCAGTTGGATAAGGATCTATACCAGCGGTCACCAACTGGCTGTCCATGGACCACTGGTGGTCCGTGAGAAAATTTTGGTGGTCCGCAGAAAAATTATTTGTATTTTTTTTATATTGCACTAAATCAGGGGTCCTCAAACTATGGCCTCTGGGCCAGATACATGCAATGCTCATTTGTGTTGCTGCTGAGAGTCTCCCTCTTCGAGGTCTTTTTGTGTGGGTCGAAGGAGGAAAGAAATTCTGACTTGGGGTCTGCTTCAGCCTCCTGGTGTGGGGCTTTGGGAGAAGGCTGGAGGGAACTGCTGCTGGTGGCAAAGAGCTAGAGGGCCTTGTTCCAGTAGGACTGCATCATGGCCTGGAACTGGCTGACCATCTTAGCCTGCTGAGCCTCCAGGCACCAATACCTGGCCTTGCACTCCTGCAGGTCTTCCCTCTTCTTGGAATCCTATGCTCATAGTCCTCAGTGAGGTGCTTCTGCTGAGCCTCCTTCTCAGTCAGATCCAATTTGAACTGAGCCAGCTGTTTTGCCAACTCTTGTGGTGGCTGCTTAGCTCCAACAACTGCTTCCTGTTGGGGCCCTAAGGAGCCCAGGCGGGGAGGCAAGGAGTGGCTGGCAGGGGAATATGAATAGTGGCAGGTGAGGCACCCCTCGATGTGAGTGACATCGAGTTGGCCATGCCCACCCAATCATATGATCACCTAGTCACGTCCACCCAGCTGGTCATTAGGCAGAGCATATTAGTGGTCCATGGGATTTAAAAGTATGAATTTAGTGGTCCCTCAGGTCCAAAAGGTTGGGGACCCCTGATCTATACTATATGCTGAGTTATAATATTCCTAACTTGAGCAACTCTGGACAAATGAAAATAATGAAGGATTGGAAATTGACAAGCTCTGCAAATGGAGAAGTTTGTTTATTTCTTTCCTTACACACTGTTTGTATTACCACTTGTACTGAACGTATTTGCCTTAATTGAATTTGTTGAATACATATTTTTCTCAGATGCAAAACTTGTGGAATGAGAATCAAAGTAAGGGAATTGACAAAGTATTAGCTTTTTGCAAATAGGAAGTTTGTTCTCTGATGTGCTGATTTCCCTGTGATCATAATTGACCTTCCTTTTCTTAGACTTGCAAGATGGAAACAATATGACTCATGAAAAAGATTAATATAATTGAAAAAGCAATTTTAATTTAACCTGTCAAGCTGCTCAAATTGCTAGAGGTGTTATTACTGTCCAGTTCTGATTTTTCTTAATTTTGTTTCAAAATTTGTTTTGATTGCTTATTATGAGGTAGCATTCAGATGAAGTTATTTGTGAGAAGCACCGTTGAAATCAGTGTTGTAATTAGTCCTTATGATTAACTTGAATTCTGCCCATTTCTGTGCGACATAGTAATGGCTAACTTGGAGTGAATGCTACTTATGAATTCCCAGAACAAAGTGTCTAGAAAACCACTGTATAAATAGATCAGAAATGTTATGGTGGGTTTCTACTAAAACATAATTTGTGCTCTGGCAAAGGCAATAGATTATTTAAACAATAAAATTATTGTGGCAAATCCATCTCTAGAGGTGATATGGATTGTCTATGCTAAGAATCAAGAAGCATACAAATAAACACCACTCCATCCCTGATTGATCTATTTCCTTGAACAGAACAAAGTGTAATAGCATAAGCAAGGCGTATCTACATGTCAGTTCAAATTTTGGAGCATGGCAGAGTTTAGCCAATGTTTAGAAACATTGATCCAAAGTTTCTAAAAACCTCAAATGATTTGATGACATTCATCCTACTACAGTAGTCAAGTTAGGAAAGTGGGGGGGGGGTGAATCTAGCATGGTTAGATATCACATAACCTTGAGGAAAAGGCCTCACTCGAAATACTGAGGATTAAATTTGGTTTTGTTGAGAGATTATGGCTGTCAGGTTTTACAAAAGTTGCTCTATGAACTTAAAATAGGACTATGCCATTTGTGCTTCAGGTTGCTGTGAGAACTCATTGTTTCTTTGGAAATTATTATGGAAACAGTGATTAGCTTTGTTAACACTTTAAAATGGCATGAGAACTATGGTTATTATCATATATTTAATTCTATAAGAATACATTTAATTGGACAAAAATTGTTCTAACTTCAGCAGTGCCGATGACAGCAAATCATTCTTCTCCACCATGCAGAGCAAAGCACAGATTTATTTATTTATTTATTTATTTATTTATTTATTTATTTATTTATTTATTTATTTATTTAAATAACATTACAAACAACATATACAATACTTCACCCTGTGCTATCCATAAGAAAGGAAGATTTGGTTCTTCAGCACAGATTTTTTTTAAAAAAAATTATTAAACAAACATTAAAAACATTGGACATAGTGTGACCATCGCAATCTTGTCATATCATATTTTTTAACATAACAACAAATATAATTATTGTTTAACATACATTACTATTATATATATATATATATATATATATATGTAGGTCTTTGGTTATTCGGGTTTTCTCCCGCGTAAAATTGGAGGTTTCTTGGCAACGTTTCGACGAAGTCTCATTCGTCATCTTCAGGCTGGTGTTCTCAGCTTCGTGCTTCTAGGAGCAATTGCTTCGTGCTTCTAGCATTGCTCCTAGAAGCACGAAGTTGAGAACACCAGCCTGAAGATGACGAATGAGACTTCGTCGAAACGTTGCCAAGAAACCTCCAATTTTACGTGGGAGAAAGCCCGAATAACCAAAGACCTACATACAAACACCCGCGAAAACCTCAGAATATATATATATATATATATATATATATATATATATATATATATATATATATATATATATATATATATATATATATATATATATCCCTTGTCCTCATTTACATATTTGTCTAAATATTATCCAGTATCCATTTTACAAACCCTAATTTTTTTTGTTCCAACTCCTTTTCTCCTTCCCAATCACTGGTACACTTTGTTCCAAATTTTATAGTATTCTGTCTCGTCCTTGTTTTTGAGTTCTGTCCATTTTTGCAGAAGTCAAGATTTTCTTTATTATTTTTTCTTCCGGGGGAGTTTCTTCCTTTTTCCAGTATTACACATAAACCAGCCTTGCTGCTGTTATAGTGTACAGCATTAAGTATATCAATTATTTGCTATATTCCTCTTTTGTGATTCCTAATAGGAATAATTCTGGCTTCAGATTTCATGCCATGTTATCTAGATTCCCCAAAGCCCAAATCTGGACTAAAATAAGCAAAACAAGTCACAGTCCCTAAACATTCATTGGAGGCTGTGTCCAATTCCCAGAAAGTATATTTACTTTCAAGGTTTCCTTTTAAGTTCCAGAAGATATCTCCACTTCATCCCCAGCTCCTGACTGCATTTAAATGATAATGATGAGTCATTTAATACTAAATTCCAAGGGTGAAGGCAATTACTTGCATGCATATTGGTAAATGGGGGAGATGCAAATGAGACCTTTTGTAGCATATGTGAACTGAAATTGACCTATCAGAAGGTGTAATGCCAGATCACCTAAATTGTGCTTGACTGAAATCATCAGAGAGGTAATATCATCCCAGCGGCAAGGAACAAAAGAACAAAAGCAGCTGTACTGATGGATCAATGGTTCTATAATTGTTTTAGGATGCAGGAACTACTGTGTTTTTTTCCTACTGGTTCCAGTAATGGAGAACTCTATTCTAGTCTTTTTCTATGGAGATTCTCAGTCATCCAGGTCACGGTTGCTCCAAAGGTGCCTTTTCAAAAGGCAACTGGACTTTGTTTTTCCTTAAAGACATTTTGCTTCTCATCCAAGTAGCTTCTTCAATTCAGTTCATTTCCTTGAAGCGAAATGTCTTCAAAAACAAAGTCCAGTTGCCTTTTGAAAAAGACCTTTGGGTCTAGACTATTTGAACAGAACTCAGTGTACAGCTCTTTTCCATGCCAGCTTGTTTTCTTTTTGGGTGAAATCTGAAAACATAACAAAGGCCGCTCAATCACTACTCCTTGAATCAATTAGTATTAGTAGGCAAAGCAGAGAAAGAATGAAAAGCGATGAACAAACCTATAGAGCAGTGTTTCTCAACCTTAGAAAATTTAACATGTGGACTTCAATTCCCAGAAGTAATTCTGGGAGTTGACATCCACATGTCTTAAAATGGGCAAGGATGAGAAACACGGCTATAGATAGCATTGTTAATATAATGGAAAATGAAGAGAGGTTTAGAAATATAAGCAGCTCTGCCTTGAACATACTGAATATGACATGGCAATGGGATATCCAGGTATTATTATTTAAATGCAAAGGATTTAATTTTAAATTGTGATTTAATTTTGCCTGTTAGATACGTTGAACTTTGAAGCATGAAAGGATGGAATATAAACTGAAATTAATAAAGACGTACATAACCAACCTTGGCTGATTTCAGAAATTAAACAAGGTTATTACTTAAATGGAGACCACCTGGGAATTTCAGAGCTGTTAGTTCAACTAGGAAGTCAGGAAAACATAATCCAAGAAGGCAAACCATTTCTATATTGCAGCCAAGAAAACTGCACAGATGCATTCACCAGCAGTGAAGCTCATCTCTTGCTTGCATTGATTTTTATGCTTTTCATCACACCAGTGAACTCACCAGGTCTGTGGTCCCAGGACAGTTTCTGTGTAGGCCAGCTCACTATTTATTTATTTATTGGTTTGATTTATATGCCGCCCTTCTCTGGAGACTCAGGGCGGCTTACAATGCGTTAAGCAATAGCCTTCATATTTTTGTATATACCTGCTTAGTAGGGCTTTTGCCCCCCACCACCCAAGCGGTGTTCTTTTTTATATACTACACTACCATGATAATGACTTGTAACTGTATAAATTCTTCCTAGAAACAATGGAAGGCATTTTTTTCAAAGTGGAGGTTATGCGGTTAGAAGGAAGAAGAAACAATTACAGTAAAGAGGGTGGGGGAGAAAGAAGATAAGGATGAAGTAGGTGAACATGTTTTTGCACGCTCAAACAATAGGTTGATATGTAACTTCTATAAACATGGTTGCCCAGCAGCATGCAGCTTCCGGTTAACAAATCCTAAAGTCAAGTATCTCTTCAAAACATAAGCTTCTGGGTGAGTAATTGATAGAGTGGCCATCCTTATCCATATACAGTACATCATTTTCTATCTCTTACTTACAGATATGCCAAGCCATACTTCCATGTAGATGTACATATGGAAATGTCTTGACAGTTTCATGTGTTCCTCACTGTCCTGTGAGGTGTGGTGCGTGGAAGCTTCTTGAATTTCCATGAAGTGGCATCTCCTCAATAAGAGGAGAGGAGGGGAGGGGGGGGAAGAGAGTACAGTCAATGGAGTTTTCCCATCCCAAAGACAGAGATCTAGGAGTACATCAGACTAGACAGACAACTTGGCCTATTTCAACTCCGATGCAGCCATGACTCCTCGTAGATAATGGTTGGACCTAATTCTTTATTTAAGCCATAGCTTACTCTGTATGTGTGTGGGTAGATGAGATAGACAGGCAGGCAGGCAGGCAGGCAGGCAGGCAGGCAGGCAGGCAGACAGACAGACAGACAAAATTTGAAGGTCCAAAAATAATAATAATTTTGTGAATCATGGGGTATGACAGCCACACAAATATTTCAAACTGCAGAATTAGGATTACACAAAATAGTCCATACTAATTTAATAATCTGGGGGATGGCACTAGTTATTTCACTGGGATGCACATTTATCCTATGAGCAGTATAGTGTTAATTCTTTGTCATTTTTTAAATTGTATCCTGAGCTGCTGTGTCCTAAGGAGTATTTATTATGAGTTGCTATCTCCTCTTTTTCTGCGTATTAAACCCATGGCTAATGCCACCATTTAGATTCATTAGTGGATTTACAATATGAGGCTACAATCAGCCAAGCTGCATGATGACATTAGTGAATGTGGACCACTGAACATAATTTACATGGAGAAGCCAATCTTTCCACAAAGTTTGCCAGCCAATTGTTAAAACCTGAAATGCCTGCATACTTATCTGGGAGTCAGCCTTGCTAAATAGATGCTTGTGGAATTTCACTGCATATTCGGTGCTGATAAACAATATTTATAATAAATAGAATAGTTTCTATATCCATCTCCAATAAACAGCTGTCAGTAAACAAATGCATGTGTATGTATGTGACTGTGCATTCATATTTACAAATCAAACACAAAAGAGACAGAAATCTGATCAGGTTGTTTAGAAGGATAAAAGGGAATCGCCTCCTGTTACCATTTTGCTTGTGAAAATTTCTGCTTCTTTCCCAACCTTTGGTTTTGTTTTAGTCTGCAAATTTTTACCTTTACTAAATATTTACTAAAAGCAGTGGTGAAATCCAAACTTTTTTACTACCGGTTCTGTGGCCTGGCTTGGTGGGCATGGTTTGGATTGGTGGGCGTGGCTTGTGGGTGTGGCAGGGGAAGGATACTGCAAAATCTCCATTCCCTCCCCACTCCAGGGGAAGGATACTGAAAAATCCCCATTCCCTCCCCACTCCTGGGGGGAGGATATTGCAAAATCTCCATTCCCATCCCTGGGGCCAGCCAGAGGTGGCATTTGCCGGTTCTCCGAACTACTCAAAAATTCCGCTACCGGTTCTCCGAACTACTCAAAATTTCCACTACCAGTTCTCCGAACTACTCAAAATTTCCGCTACCAGTACTCCGAACTACTCAAAATTTCCGCTACCGGTTCTCCAGAACCTGTCAGAACCTGCTGGATTTCACCTCTGCTAAATAGCTGTGGAAAAGTAAAGTGGGATACGCCGGAAAGCTCTTCCCTGCACATGCGCAAGATGGCGGACCTCCAAGGGGCTCACTGGTGAGGCCAATGAGGGAACGGAGGACTTTGGGAACATTGGAGGCTGACCTAGCGATCTTGGGCCCCACGTTTGGCATGCCGAAAGTCTGGCGGTTCGGATGAGCCATCCCTTGTTGGGATCAGCTTGTGAATGGCAGAGCCATGAGGAGGAGTTGCGATCGGAGTGCCGCGAGGAGGGCGGTGGCGGCCACCATGATGACTCTGCAGCCGCGATGCCCTGGAGATCGGGCGATCTATTCTGCGGCCCGACCAAACGAGGTGAAAGAGTTAAGGGGGTCGAGAGAGCCAGATGGAGAGCCAAGGGAGCCGAGGGAACCGTCTCCAGCAACCCAAGCCCCCTATGATGCTATGGCGACCGGAAAAGTGATTGGCTGCCGGAGGGTGGTGCGGGAGGCTGACGACGTCAAAATCGGCACCCGGAGGCTCTTAGACTGCATCAAACGGACATTTAGCCCAGACTGGAGGATTGGGGGGTGTATGGCCCAGCTGTTAGCTGAGGCTTGAAAATCCCCCTAAATGGACCTGGACCTGGGAAGAGCGTGGCAGAGTCTGCCTGAGAAGACAGGTATGATTTCAGGGGTGAATTGGTCTGGAAAATTGAAAGGCAGTTGAAGTGATAGAGGGGGATTGAGGAATAGTCATCTGGTCTCCCCCTTGGATTCACTCTCCACCTTATGAAATGGCCTTCCCCTGTTGCTGCCCAGACTCTCTGTTTGTGGTTGGGTCATTTTTTCCATCACCTCTGACTCTGGGACTTTACTACCACCCTCTTTGGACTTATTGCCATTTGATCTTTATCTCCTCTTTGCTGCTGGCTATTCTATCCCTGCCTTCCGATTACCACCATTTGGCCTTGGCTCGGGGGAAGGGAGATTGCAGGTTTGGAGGGAGAAGCTGAGAGTCCTGGACAATGGCTGCTGTTCGATCTGCAGGAAAGGAGTTGAACTCTGTTGGCTTTATGTCACCCAGCCGCTGTGAGAGAACGACTGCCTGCACTGCAGCTATTTGATCCGGACACCCCATCGCTGTGAGAGAGTGAGGGGCCCCAGCTTTGCTCATATCCAACCGTATTGCTATCTCCCACCTCTAGGACCATCGCTGACACCCAGAGTTACTCTCCCCTACCTCGTCACACTTATATGGCTTACACCTTGGGGGATCTGCTTGCGCAGCGAGATGCTCCCCTCGTGGCAGTGACCTTCCACTCTATCGAAGGCCTACCTCAAGGATGGGCTTTGGAGCCCCAAGAGGTGGCATGTTCTAAAGCGGAGATTGAGGGGTTTTTTAATCAGGGCTTTTAATGATCTTTTATGGGGAATTGGGAGGACGACCAAGGGGGATGGGGGAGTAATCCACCAGGGTCGGAACTGAGCCCAGCATGGGGTAACCATTTGGAGGGTGCAGGACGAGGGACTGGGGAAGTGATGGAGGGCCATCCTAATGAGGGTTGTAGCATGGTCAGCACGGTCGATGGGAGGGGCAGATATGCCAGGAGCAGGGGGCCATATCATGTGTCGGGAGTGCACACTTGCTGTTTGAGAGCAATTGTGCACCCCGGTCCCCATTGCTCCTCTCGGGTACTAGGTTGCACAGATACTCAGGACCTGGGTCTTCGGCTGATGCTGTGCAATGCCAGGTCATTGGTAAATAAGGCCCCCCTCATTTACAATCTCATACAGGAGGGGGGAGCGGACCTGGCGGGTATTACGGAGACCTGGTTGGGCCCGGAGGGAGGGGTCCCTCTGGTTGAGATGTGCCCAGCAGGCTTCAGAGCATTCCATCAACCGAGGGCCCAGGGTAGGGGTGGGGGGGTGGCGGTTATTATTAAAGAAAATCTTGGTCCGAGGGAGACCACTGTTCCACAGATTGCAGGATGTGAGTCCCTCTTTGTGAAGTGGGGTCAGGAGGTTCAGATGGGCTTGTTGCTAACATACCTGGCTCCCTGCCGCGTGGCAATGGCCCTACCCGAGCTACTCGACGTGATAGCCACGGTGGCAGTTGATATACCCAGGCTTATGGTCATTGGTGATTTCAACTTGCCATCCGTTGGTGAAACGTCCAAGATGGCCCAGGAGTTCATCGTTTCCATGACGGCCTTGGACCTGACCCAGTTAGTTCATGGCCCCACTCACAGGGGGGAACACACTCTGGACTTGATTTTTGTCTCTGGCCAGTGGTTGGGTGGTCTTCTTATAGGGGATATAGAGATGGAACACTTGTCATGGACAGATCACTCACTCCTTCGCCTCGACCTTCGAACCGCTACACCCCACCGCAGGGAGGCGGAACCAATAAGGTGGGTCCGCCCCAGGCGCCTGATGGATCCGGATAGGTTCCAGACAGAGCTTGGGCCATTTCTTGAGGACCTGGCACACGAGTCGGTCAATGACCTGGTAGCTGCCTGGGACCGGGCGGCTGGGGGAGCTTTAGATCAAGTCGTGCCTTTGCAGCCTCTGACCCGGTGCCGATCTCATGGGGCTCCATGTTTTACCAAGGAGCTGAGGGAGATGAAGCACCAGAAAAGATGCCTAGAGAGCGGTTGGAGGGTCAGTCTCACTGAATCTAACCGAACACCGGTAAGTTCTCATATTAAGACCTACCTAGGGGCGATAAAGGCAGCAAAGTTTAATTACTTCTCCGCCCTTATTGCATCATCAGATAATCGACCAGCCACCCTGTTCAGGGTGACCCACTCCCTGTTACATCCGGGAGTGCAGGAGGACCCCCTGGAAGGCAGGGCCGAGGAATTCGGACAATATCTGTACCTCAAAATAGCACAGATTTGGGGGGATTCAGACTCTAACTGGGTAGATTCGGGCAGGGTGACAAGGAATAGTTGTGAGAATGTTATCTGGGAAAAGTTTGACTCTGTGACCCCTGATGACATGGACAGGACTTTGAGGAGACTTAGTGCTGCCACATGTTTGCTGGACCCGTGTCCTTCCTGGTTAGTACTGGCTTCCCGGGAGGTTACACGAGGCTGGCTCCAGGGAATTATCAATGCTTCGTTGAGTGAGGGTTACCTCCCCAAAGCCTTGAAAGAGGCAGTGGTGAGGGCGCTCCTCAAGAAGCCTTACCTGGACCTGTCAGTATTAGCCAACTACTGTCCCGTCTCCAACCTTCGCTTCATGGCGAAGGTTGTCGAGAGTGTGGTCGCACGACAGTTTCTGCAATACCTGGAGGAAACGTCTTATCTAGATCCATTCCAATCGGGCTTCAGGCCCAGGTACAGCACGGAAACAGCATTGGTCGCATTGGTAGATGATCTCTGGAGGGCTCAGGACAGGAGTTGCTCCTCTGTTCTGGTCCTGTTAGATCTCTCAATGGCTTTTGATACCATCGACCATGGTATCATGCTGCACCAGTTGGAAAAGTTGGGAATGGGGGGCACCGTGTTATGGTGGTTCTCCTCCTTTCTCTCGGACTGGTCGCAGTTTGTGTTGGCAGGGGGCAGAGGTCGACCTCGAGACGCCTCATATGTGGGGTGCCTCAGGAGTCGGTCCTCTCGCCCCTTTTATTCAACATCTATGTGAAGCCGCTGGGTGAGATCATCCGTGGCTTCGGGGTGAAGTACCACCAGTACGCTGACGACACCCAGCTGTACATCTCCACTCCGGCCCACCCCAATGATGCCCTTGTAGTGATGTCCCGGTGCCTGGAGACCATGCGGATCTGGATGGGGAGGAACAGGCTCAGGCTCAACCCATCCAAGACTGAGTGGCTGTGGTTTCCAGCATCCCGATATAGTCAGTTGACTCCATCACTGACTATTGGGGATGAATCTTTGGCCCCCATGGAGAGGGCTCGCAATTTGGGCGTCCTCCTGGATATGCAGCTGTCCTTGGAGGAACATCTGACGGCTGTAGCCAGGGGGACCTTTCATCAGGTCTGCCTGATTCGCCAGTTGCGGCCCTTCCTAGATCGGGATTCCTTGTGCACAGTCACTCATGCCCTCGTCATCTCTCGCCTGGACTATGGCAATGCTCTCTACATGGGGCTCCCCATGAAGAGCACCCGGAGACTCCAGCTGGTCCAGAATGCGGCCACGCAGGTGGTTACGGGAGCTGCATGGCGCTCCCACATAACACCTCTCCTGCGTGAGCTGCACTGGCTCCCAGTGGTTTTTCGGGTGCGCTTCAAGGTGTTGGTTATCACCTTTAAAGTGCTCCATGACATAGGACCTAGATATCTTTGAGACCGCCTGCTGCCACCAATGGCCTCCCACTGACCTGTGTCCTCCCACAGAGAGGGCCTCCTCAGGGTGCCATCGGCCAAGCAATGTAGACTGGTGACCCCCAGGGGGAGGGCCTTCTCTGTGGGGGCACCTGCCCCCTGGAATCAACTGCCCCCAGAGATATGAAGAATTCAAGACCTCGGTGCCTTCCGCCGTGCCCTGAAGACCTTTCTTTTTCAGCAAGCCGGGTTGGCTTAACATTTTTTTTTAAATGTTTTTAATAGGTTTGTCATTGTTCTTTTAATTATGGGGCCAAACATATATATATCTTTTAAAATTGTTTTTAATGTTTGTATCTATGTTTTTTACTTTGGCTGTACACCGCCTTGAGTCCTTCGGAGAAGGGCGGTATATAAATTTGATAATATATAAATAAATAAAATAAATAACGTCCTTTATTGTTTCTGTGGCTGCAAATACCGTCAACAGTTGCTTGGCAGGGAGAATAAGGTGATCAGCAGGGGTTTTGCAGACACCAAGAGGTAATTGAAAATGCTCGGGGGGATAAATGCATTGTGTGCTGTAGTTGTTTGCCCTTGAAAGAATGTAATTACTGGTTTCACTGGAAGACTATGTTGCACTACCACCGTGCATAAGCAGAGCATTTATCCCATTACTTCTTTACCCTGCTGGGCTACTGACACTTTGTTAATGGGAAACTTGTAACGTAGTGGTAGGATTTACCTACCGTGTTTGGCAAGCTAGCTGGCTCACTCCTCGCAGTACATTCACATTCAGAGCCTGTCACAAGCAAGGGAACAGCTATGTCAGGCCTGAAATCCCCAGCTGATCAGTTCTGCTTGAATCGGTTCACAGCACAATAGATCGGAGATATTTGTGTTGCTATAAATTCAGAGATGCAAAATAGGTTAAGGCAATTAAAGTGATATCTTTTATTGAACTGCCTTCTTGTTAATATAGTGGCAGACTTGTGAATTAAACATTTCTTCATTAGATGTCATTGAAAATTATCCATATCTCAAGAATACATAAACAAGGATGATCTCTTACTGAGGCTTCAATTCTATATTCATTTATCTAGCAATAAGGATGCCTAAGCATAGAGGGCCTTTTCCAGCAAAAAAGGGATACTACTGCAGAGGTACAGCAGGATAGCTGAGCACAGCAGACCTCTATAAAAGAGAATGATCTGGATGTGTTAGAAGTTCTGAGTTCAATTCCCAGTACACTTTTTTTAAAAAAAATCAAATGTTACAAGAAGTATACAAGCTTTTGAATTCCCCAGATATTTTTTTGTAATGTCTTGTTTATTTTTCATCAAGCAAAAGGTTGCAGGGGAAAAAGAATCCAAGGGACTGAATTGGTATTATTTGTACTTGAATGACTCATTCTAGAAAACTAGCAGACTTATGCTCTGGCCCATAACAGTTATCCACTTATATGTGTCAACATAGTGCTTTGGCTGTGAGATTAAAGCCCCTGCCCTTTTTTTATGTGCCAACATATGTAGAATAGAATAAAATAGAGTAGAATGGAATGGAATGGAATGGAATGGAATAGAATAGAATAGAATAGAATAGAATAGAATAGAATAGAATAGAATAGAATAGAATAGAATAGAATAGAATAGAATAGAATTCTTTATTGGCCAAGTGTGATTGGACACACAAGGAATTTGTCTTGGTGCATAGGCTCTCAGAGTACATAAAAGAAAAGATATATTCATCAAGGATCATAAGGTATAACACTTAATGATAGTCATAGGGAAACAGTCAATATAAATCTTAAGGATACAAGATTAATAGTAGTGCAGACTTAGTGAATAGTTTGACAGTGTTGAGGGAAAAATTTATTTAGCAGAGTGATGGCGTTCGGGAAAAAACTTCTTGTGTCTAGTTGTTCTGGTGTGCAGTGCTCTATAGTGTTGTTTTGAGGGTAGGAGTTGAAACAATTTATGTCCAGGATGCGAAGGATCTGTAAATATTGTAAATATGTAAATATTTACATATAAATATGTAAAACAGGGATAGGGCTACTATCACATGGCAGCAGCCCCCATCTTGAATGTACTCACTTGGCATCTTTATCTGTGATGTTTTATTGGTTTTATTGTAATTTATTTGTTTGAGACACCCAGAGTTGTTGAGAGTTGGATATCATTCAAATTTCACAAATTGTTGTGGCTGTTATTGCTGTTGTTGTTATTGATCTCTCCCTGCAGATATCCCTGACTAGATCCCTCTGTACTCCTTATTTTATTCTCTGTGCATGTCATCGTTGACATGAAAACTCTACTGGAATCAGTTGGGAGAGTTTATGTGAAATAAGGTCTACGGCTAAGGTGTTAAACTGGCGGCCTGCAGGCCGGTTGCGTCACACACAGGCCACGCCCACCCCGGCTCCGCAAAGGCAAAAAACATCACGATACGTCATGATACATCACGTGACATGATCAAGTTTGGCACCTGTGGCCTAAGGTATAACCAATCTGTGCATGCTGGACAGCCCTGCATCTATTTTTCATCTAATACAAGTGAGATGGTTGATGTTCTGTATTAGCATTCACACAAGTGATGGACTAAGCAATTCAGTCCCAAGAGGAAAACTCCTTGACTTTTAGTACCTGGCAAAATGATGATCATTCTTTTTTGGTTTCCACTTCTGAAGGAGCAGATTCATAGTTGGGCATCGTTCTCATTAGCCGGAACTAAGTGTCTTGACACAAATTCTATTAGCTCAGGCAAATATAAATTATACCAAAACAGAGATACCTTGAGACAGAGCTCCATAATCTGATTTTATTTCCTTGCATTGTGAATAAACTAATCTTTGAAAATAGTCTGCAAACTTTAATCCAGAGCCATGTGACTAACGGGACTAACTATGAGATTGTTCAGCACTTCCAGTAAAGAAGAATAAACCATGACCTAAACATTACATGTGGCCCACAGAGTTCGGATTATTTAAATTCAGCAAGAAAGATGTATTTTGCCCAAGTTTAAAAAAAGACATTAAAAGTCAAAACAGATAATTAAGCCTTCAAGGAGCATAATACAACTATTTATGGAGATGGGGGTGAAAAAAATACATGTAATTTCCTGTGTTAAAAATAAAATTGGCCAATCATTACATACACCCACACACACACACATACACACACACACACACACACGAGAATCCTCATTGTTCTGTTTCTTTGGCCTTCCAGTAAAACCCCAGGATCTGAGCTACATATGTATGTTAGCAAAGAAATGAATAAAGAAATTTTGTCTTTGCTGGTAGCTAATGTTGAGTAGATTTTTGCATCCCAGATTTGTTACTCATATTCCAAAGCAAAATGATGATGATGATGATGATGATGATGATGACGATGACGATGGCAACAATAATTTCTAAACAGATCCAAATTGGCCATTCCTGCCAAGATGACTTCCAATACAGTATGTGCATTTGCAAATTCCAGGGGCCTTAAATGTATTCTTACAGTATCCCTCAGTCAGAGCTACAAGAAAACTCTGGGCTATCTGTCTGCTTTACCATTTTTAGCTGTTTTTGTATTTTTTCCCCTAGTTTGACACACCATCCAGAATTCACTGGAGTTGGGCAGATAAATTTAATAAATCAAAGTGGTACTCAGAAAGAAATATTTGATACTGATGTTATGATCCCTTGCCAAGAAGACTTTATTGGGGGGGGGGGGGTATTAGAGAAGGAGTGTGCATGAATGCACCCATGTACTTTTAGATCTATATTTTTGGCTTTAGCTTGTTTTTATATGCTATTGTAGTTTTACCCTTTGCTGCTGTTTTTACCTTGACTGTCTCACAATGCTGTTTTAATTACTGCTTGTTTGTCTATATTCACTTTTTCATTCATCTGTTTAGTGGCCAGAGAACTCCAATATCCAATAACAATGAAAACATAATTAGTGAATAAATGTTACTTCAAGCAAAGGAGAAAAGGGAAGTTATCAGTTGGGCTCCAGGGTAGAAATATGTCTTAGAAGAATGCTGCAGGCAATGACCATGAAAAATATTCTTCTATGCAAGTCATTTTTCACTCAAGTCCTTTTTTAAGCTTGGCATCTGCCTATTCTGATTTTACCTATGAAATTGATCGGATCCAATCAGGTGAAAATTCTGGACATATGTCTTCAACAGTATTTTCACATCAGCTATAATATATATTTTAGATGACATCCTGGAATACATTTCTTTACTTCCCAGAGCAGAACAAATGCAAAAGTATAGATAGGAATCCAATTTGTTTGGTGCACTCTGTTCTACAGAGTTCCAGTTTGTTGAAATATCAGGTTAGAGAATGCACAGAAGGGGTGCAAGGTTCTTGTAGCTACCCCAATATTCCCCTCAATTGGACATTTTGACTAAAGCTATTGGGATTTGTAGTAACAACATCTGGAGCTTGACTAGTTCCCCCACACCTGAAGCTGTAGCTAGATAATTTTCATTCCAGGACTTATTGATCTTTCCCTAGATGCCACATATCTTTGCTAGGGATAAACATCATTTCTCCTGAAATATATTACCCTTAGCTTCCATACAGTCAGCCAGATGTTTAGATTCAATTTGGCATTTTTATCCACCTTCCCTAGGACCTGGGATAAACAAAGGTTGTTGTTTGATGGTGTTAGTGGTATCATTGCAGGATATAAGTTGTTCCAAGTTGGGTTTTGCAATGGACTGATAGGGCTGTGATGAAGTTCAAGTGGTGCTCCAGATGTTTTGAGATTGCACCCAAGGCACTTATTGGTCCTATCTTTGCTTTCTTTTTGCCACAGTCTTTCTATCTGCAGGTCTTTGTATTTTGTGATTTTCTTACTTTTTTTCTCTTTTAATCAACAATGTCTGGGGTGTTATGCGGCAGGTGCTTGAATTGTAAAGTCCCAGAATTTCTTTCTTCATTTTCTATTACATTTTCTATTTTGTGGTCCCACCAGTTCTTGCTTGCAGGTATTTCTTGCAGATTTCAATATTTAATATACCATTGTTACTTTGTCCATGCCAATGTTTGTAATCAGTCTATGCAGCAGCTAAGTAACTGGTCTACTGTTTCTTTACCTAAAATTATTTTGGAACAGTTACTAGCCTTCTCCTTGGCTGGACTTTTGAAAGCCCAGTCTCTTTATGTCTGGCATTGTGCATCTAGTTGTGAGATGGGACCAGTCAGAGTCAGGGACCACACAATTCCTTACAAAAGGGATTCATATTGTGAACTGCTACAAATAGAGATTTCTTTACCACAATGATTTTTTTCTCTCTATCTCTAAAAACTACCTTATAATTTTATTTCCTATAGAATATCTTCTACATTCTTATCTAAATTAACTCTTCTATGTTCCACAGATTGAGAATCCTGTATTCTACTTTAACTTTGCTTTTATTTAACCTTACCTATGTCTGTCTTTTTAAAAAACTTATATCAGACATTCCTAATCTATTATGCTTTTGTGTGGCCTTTGATCAATCAAATGCTGGGTGGAGGGGTGTCATGCTTCAAAAGGGCCTCTTCAGATATCTTAGAGGGAGAATAGACTATAATATTGTAACTATAGGTTGAAAAGAAGGTTGGTGGGGTGGGGTCCCTCTATTTTTTTCTTACTTGCACTTTCTTCTTTCTTTACTTTCTTTTCTTTTGATTTGTCTTTTACTCTATGAAAAACTTCTTAATATAAATAATACAAGAGAGTATCGTCAATATAGCCATTCTAGGCCATCACCTAGGGGAGTAGCCCACTATCTGTCTTCTACCAGGTCCTTCAGCATCAGGTGGCATCTATCGTTCTATCGTTCTATCGTTCTATCGTTCTATCGTTCTATCTATCTATCATTATATCTTCTATCATTCTATCTATCACCTATCACCTATCTATCTATCTATCTATCTATCTATCTATCTATCTATCTATCTATATCTACCTATCGTTCTATCGTTCTATCGTTCTATCTATCACCTATCACTTATCACCTATCACCTATCTATCTATCTATCTATCTATCTATCTATCTATCTATCTATCTGTATCTACTATCTACCAATCTACCTATCGTTCTATCATTTTATTGTTTTATCGTTCTATCATTCTATCGTTCTATCGTTCTATCGTTCTATTGTTCTATCATTCTATCGTTCTATCATCTATCTATCTATAGTTTTATAGTTCTATTGTTCTATCTTCTATCATTCTATCTATCACCTATCACCTATCTATCTATCTTTCTATCTGTCGATCTATCTATCTATCTATCTATCTATCTATCTATCGTTCTATCATTATATCGTTCTATCATTCTATCGTTCTATCTATGATCCCCAAGGTCTCTGCTTTAGCTCCTTTTAAGCCCACTTCTGCTCCTCTTGAAAGAATTGACTTTCCTAAAACAGAGGGCAGTTCTTAAAGGAAAACAGGAGACAGAGAACACAAGCTTCCCATTGTCACAATACTTTCTTCTGGATAGAGATACACATCCTGTGGCATTATAGGAGGAGAGCCATAGCCAAAAATCAGGAATCCAGCAGCACCTTTCCCAACTAACACATTTTATTAAAAGGGATATGCTTTCAAGACCTACAATTCATCAGATGTATAGGATGACTAAACTGATGTAGGATTTAAAATGGGATAAGGCAGGGATGTCAAACTTGATGTATCATGACTTTTTTCCCCTTTCACTAAACCAGACATGGGCGTGGCCAGTGGGTGATGCATCCAGCTCACAGGCCGCGAGTTTGACACCCCTGGGATAAGGGATGTAAGGAAATAGGAAAGGGGGTGGGAATAAGGAGTCACTGTGTGTAAGGTGGGCAGCTATATAAATTTGGCAAGTAAATAAAAAAAGGCCATGAACTTCTTGATTTTTTTTAAATATCCCTTTACAAATGTTAAATGTCAGTAGTTTATAGCACAGAAGGCATTCTGCATCTCTCTAGTTTGCACCACCAAATCCAAGGTCATGTTGACTCAGATGACTGAGAAGGCCTGAGGCACTGCTTAAACACAAAGGGATTGGACATCAGGGCACCACTAATATCCTCAGGCTGAGGTATCAAAATTTTCCCTGAACCTGATTGTCGGTATTAGCTGCCATAAAGACAAGCTGCTCTTCTCTTGATACTTTTAGTCATGTGTCCTGCATTCTTTTTCCAACCATGACCAGTCAGGTATTATTTACCAGTAGCAGAAGAAAATAATAGTTCCAGAAGAAAAGCTTCCAGCTAAGGGGAGAGCAAGGAAACCAGATAGTGAAAATTGATGCTTCAGAAGAACGGTGCAAGGAAAAGCAAAGACAGGCATTTTATGGATGTTATAGAGAAATAAGGAGAGATAAATTGCAAGTTTTGCACTGCCTTATCGTACATCTTGTCCAAAATGAATCTTTCTGATTCTGCATCAGAAGCTCATATATCTTACAATAGTTAGAGTGAGGCACAAATTCTCTTTTGCATTCAGAAACGTTATTTTTATTATTGAGCTGATCTGTTTCAATATATATGTGTCATTGCTTTTGGCTGGAACCCTAACATGTATTGATTAATAAATGTGGAACCAGAAAGCAAAATCTCTTACATGTCTTGTCTCACTATCTATTATATTGAAGACCAAAATAGAACTCCTCTGCTCTCTCAAGCAACATTCCAAGATAAATTATGAAGGTTGCCAATCATCCCTGATACCCCAAAACACAACACTTTCTTGATTTTCTCCAACATCTTTAACGGCATCTGGAATTCCAGAAATCAGCAAATGAAACAACCTGTGATATCTGTAGACTGAGCTTCTGTTAGAAGTACCAATAGAAGAGAATATATGAAGCTCAGGGTTGAACTGTTAGCACCAATGATGTTATCTAATTAGATAATGAAAAGTCTGCAAGAAAACAACCAAGCTCAGAAAGCACCAAGAGCCCCTCTGTTAGAAGTACCAGAGTAGATATCATTGAGCAATTCAGACAAGCCTAACCTATCCATGACTTGTTTATTTATTTTAAAAAGTTATAAAGCCACCCATCTTAAAACAATTATGGACAGTTTACAGCCTTCTAGAATAACAGCTATAATGAACCCAAACAAGAAAATTCTATGAAAACTTTAGAGACTCTTATGGCTGCAGCTTTTCAGGGTGACAGATTTCAAACATCAGTTTATGCCACCATAACCACACGGCCTCTTAGCAAATGGGCAGCCATATTAATTTCTTAATTAAACACCTAACGAATGCCCGTATGCTACAGATTATTCTGTGGACTTTTATTTTAAGGCTATGTTGCCTTCCTTTTTAAATCTTCTACTGTATTGCTATTCTGTCTAAATAAATAACAGAATTCAGTGTCTGATATTCACTCACATGTAATCACACAAGGCGCTAATGGCCCCACAACAAATATATATATATATACACACACACACATACACATACACATACTGCAATTCTTTTTAACCTGACAGAGTCCTTTTAATTAAGTGATCAGATGAGCTGGAGCATGAATAACAAGGTGCTAATTCATGCCTAACAAGTTAGGCAGAAGGCCAAGAAAGAGCCACTTACCACAATTTTTAAAAATTCATTAAAATACTTAACATGGGTTTTTTAAAAAACACTTGTTAATTTAACAAGAGAACTAATAAGTTATGGGCAAGAAAAGTGCATTCTATTAATCTTCCAACTTGTAGTCCCAAGAGGCTGCAGGATCTCTGATACTTTTTTGTACACAATAGAATAATCCACAATCACATTTGATGCAACAAAAGCAAGAGGATGTTAAAAATGGAAGTTTGGGAAAGTAGTTTCAAGGTGAAAGAAGACACCCCATGAGCAGCACCTTCTGTGGTTCCATAAGCTTTAATCGCTATGCCTTTCTTTTAAGAAAAAAAAAATTCTATCATCCTTAGAAGTGTCTAAGTAGCCATTTATTAACTGCTGTAAGTATCATTAGGTGGCATGGTGGGATGGAATAGAGATCTGGGAAAGATAGCAAGGGAGATCAGAATACCATTTTTCCTGCTCACAATGTCATTTACACATTCCATCGTGGCCTATTACTGAGATGATTAGTGGCATCAAATGACTCTGAAAAATGATTATGTACCATTAAAAACATTAGTCTGTTTGAAACCAGCACAAACAAATGGTCGTGCAGGGGGATGAGTCATTAGTTTTAATGCTGGTTGATGTGACGGGAAAGGCGAGCAAATATCTTTGCAAATTAACACGTGCAACAAGTCAGAGGGGATGTGGTCACAATGGGCTCTCTGGGAGATTAGGATTTTTCTTTTCTTTTTTCCCAACAAGGTGATGGGGTTGCAGAGAATCGTTCAATTGTGAGTGACTGAAAACAAGGCTGAGTGATGGGTATAAGTGGGAATCAATATTCTCTACAACAGTAAGGGCAGTTACAGACTAACAAATTGTTAACCACACAAAGTCATGTTTATGAGATGGATGGCCAGGTAAATTAAATGAATAGACACTTAGACGGATATGGGTGTGGATCTCAAAATTACTGTAGACGATTTGGTTATGGATATGGATATAGATACAGACAATATAAGCTATAAGGCTATAAGTATTTATACCCGTGATGGCAAACCTATGGCAGGCGAGCCATCATGCCAGTTCAGCTCTGCCGCACATGCACGCACGCTTCCCGCTGGCCAGCTGGTCTTCAGGTCTTTGCCATGCATGCGTGAGGGGAGGGGTGCAGGGAGGGGCCACGCGCATATGTGTAGGGTGCAGGATGCATATGGGGTGCGCGTGCATGCATGGGGGGCGCATGCAGGAGTGCATGCACACTGCATTTTGGGGGTTTGGCGCACACCCACACATTCACACGCGCTTTGGACACTCGGTCCAGAAAAGGTTAGTCATCACTGATTTATACAATGCAAATAGGATTCAGATGACTTGGAAAATTTGTTTGATCATGATTTATTACTGGAGGTTTAAATTCAACAGGAGACCTTGTTAGAAGAGGTGCTCTGAACATATGCAGAGTGCTAAAAAAAATCTGAGTCATTAAGCAGCAGAAAGCCCCAATAAATGGTATAAAATGCACATAATATAGATTCTGTGTATGCCAAATATGGGATAATGTTCGCCCAGCTAACATTAAATGCTAGGAGACGTTCATTAAATTTCCTAAGAAACACCTTGGCCCAAGCTGTTTTTGTGGCTATCATGATCTGTAGTTTATGCAGCTGGATTTCCCAGGGTTTCTTAGCTGCTTTTCTTAAGAAAATGTCTCTGTGTGAGCTAACTCCAAAGGATGCGACATGCAGAAGCTACTGAAGAAGCAGGATGAAACTAAAACCCAGATTAAGGCCTATTGTGAAATCATCCTGTGGGATCAAAAAAATGCTGGGATGTGTGAGTCACTTGTAGATGCTAAAGGCTATCTCCTTCAGCATCTAAAAAATGTGGATATCTGCCAGGACCAGAAAGAGAGCCATAGCATCATCTGTTTACGAATGATCACCATGCCTTAATACACCAGGGTAATCCATAAATCCAAGAAAAGGCGATACATGGCAGGGATGAACAATAGGCTTGAGCTGAAACCTAGAACCAGGTTACTTCTGCCCTTGGTCCAAATGATTCTATTGGATCCCCAGCAAGCTTTTTGGCTTTGTAAGAGGGTGATAAGTTCATCAAGTTTGGCTCTGTCCATGGCCACCTCATCCAGACCCTGCAGAACATTGCCACTGTTGTGTAGCACAGCGAGGACAAACCATTAAGCATGACATCACTGCAGAGAAGGAAAAATTCCCTCCTGGGCCCATTTCAAAATGCTGGAATGGAAAGGACTATCAGTCCTTTGCCAAAATGACTTTTCATGATGCAGCTCATGGTTATCTGGAGACATCTCAGTCCGATGTTATTATCTACCCCAAAAAGATGGAAAACAGAACTGGAAGTGAATTTGGAAGCTTGGAGGTTTTACCATATTTTGTATAGATGCCAGTTTTTTTTCATACCTTTTAACCTGGGTGTGAACAACAGGGTGGGCGTGAAGCTTTTTTTGTGGAATGGTGGAGACTTAGTTCTGCAGCCTTCCTTTGGTTCTTCCCCCATTTCTTTTCTTAGCAAGCTAACCAGTAAAGAATTATGTTTTGTCTAAGGAAAAAAACCACGGTATAAAAGCCTCACTTCTATCTAAACTACGTACTGAAGAAAGGGAAGATAGAGAAGTTTTTTTTTTGTTTCTTGCACACATAAGACTCATTTATGAGACCACCCGCAGTTGCTTTTCAGACCGAGGTATATAAATTTAAGAAATAAATTAACAATGGGCCCAGGGGTGAAATGCTCCCGGTTTGGACCGGATCGCCCGATCCGGTAGGGTGGTTTGGAGAACCTGTAGCAAAAATCCCTACGCCCCCCCTCCCCCCCACCATGCCCAGCTGAGCCACACAATCATCAGAGGCTTTTTTTTTTTACTTTTAAAAGCATTTTTTGTACAACCCCTTCCAATGAAAAAATGCTTTTAAAAGTAAAAAAAAAAAGCCTCTGATGATCACGCGGCTCAGCTGCGATCATCAGAGGCTTTTCAAAGCATTTTTTTCTGCAACCTCTTGGCCTAAGAAGTGGTAAAAAAAAATGCTTTGAAAAGTCTCTGACGATCCCAGCTGAGTTGCCTGATCATCTGAGAGGCATTTTTTAAAAAGCCTCTCTGATGATCCCAGCTGAGTTGCCTGATCAGCAGAAGCTTTTCAAAGCATTAGAAAAAATGCTTTGAAAAGTTTTTTTTAAAAAAAGTTGGCCACACCCACCCAGTCACATTACCCCTCCCTCCAAGCCACGCCCACAGAACTGGTAGTAACAAATTTTACATTTCACCCCTGAATGGGCCACATTAGAAAGAGGTTCAGTCAGGAGTACCCAGTGGTGGGAAACTGCCAGTTTAACAACTGGTTTGGTGATCACGCGCTGCTTGCACTGCGCGTGCATGCGAGTGTGCATGCACAATTTTACGAAAACTTACCTTCCGTGTTATTGCTGGGGAATAACACAGCTGAGGCGTGCCAATCCACTCTGCCGCACGAATCAACTGAGAAGATATAGGTCAGCGCTGCGGCGGGCTGGCCCACCTGATCATCAGAGCAAACCGGTTCGCTCCCAGCTGATCAACGGAGCTACCGGTTCACCCAAACCGGTCCAAACCAGTAGAATCCCTCCCCTGGGAGTACTCATAGTGAGGAGGCAAAAATGTTCAAGTTGGGACTGTCACCATATAGTTGATGTAAACATATGATGAGAAGCCACCCCTGCCTTTTGGCAGCTCTGCACGCCCGTGCATTGAGAAGAGGCTCCTCCTCTTCGTCCTCTTCACTTAAAGGAGCTTCTGGAGGTTCTGAAGGCCCTGGCTGAATCCCTGCCTCTGGCACCACATCTTCTCCAGTCTCCTCACTGTCCGACTCAGTGGTGCTAACACAGCACCATACCAGCCTCCTCGTTGTCGGAATCAGCTACAATCTGCCGACGGGCCACAACAGTTTGGTCTAGTGATTGAGGCACCAGGCTAGAAACTGGGAGAGAGTAAATTCTGGTCCCATTTTAGGCATGAAAGCCAGTTCAATGACTTTGGGGCCAATCACACTCTCTCTCAACCCAACCCACCTTACAGGGTTGTTGTGAAAAACACAGGCCAAGGAAGGAATATTAGGTATGTTTGCTGGCTAGAGTTTATAAAAGTAACCAGATAGCCATGACCCATTAGGTTATCATTTCAAAATATTTCCTTACCAGATTCCTCAATGCCTTCAAGAAAGACAGAGGTTCTAATGTACTGAAAAAGTTCTTAAAATCAGGGAGATATGCTGAGAAGTAACCGCCTTGAAAACAATTCATGCTGAACTATATACCATAGTCAAGCATCAGGAGTGCTTGAATGACCGTTTGCATTTTCATATCATAAAACATTTTATAAATTTTGCCAAATTTCAATTCCATGGAAGTCATGGGCCCCGTATTTTGGTCACATTCTGTATTTGTGATACTTCGGTTTAAAAATTGGTTTAAACCTTGGTTTAAAAATTGTTGCCTTGCAATGCACTGTTTCTCCTAGTTCAGGGGTCAGCAATCTGCAGCTCTGGAGCCGCATGTGGCTCTTTCACCCCTCTGCTGCGGCTTCCTGTCACTCAAAATATGCGTCACAACCGCCAATGTGCAATACCTGCCGGCACGCAATTTATTGAGCCTACTCCCGGTAGGCCAACCATGGATAAATCCAAGAAAAGAAAAGTTTCAGAAGAAAACAGAATGTTTAATTCAACTACATATACTAGTTTTATGGCTGCTCAAGAAATAGTCAGGCATGGAAAGGGTTTTGTGGCTCCCGGTGTTTTCTTTTCTGTGAGAAACGGGTCCAAATGGCTCCTTGAGTATTTAAGGTTGCAGACCTCTGTCCTATTAAAGGTTACACACAGACAGACAGGAGAGTTTTAATAGTACCTAGATAAAAGAGACAAATAAATATTACAATGCACATAAAAAAAATACTTTTAATATTTCAATCATGCAATTGCAAATACCATTTTGAGTGGAAAAGGGCTGTTTGTTTGTTTGCTTACTTTCTTTATTTTTATACTGCTTTTCTATCTATAATCAATGTTTAAGTCCACCTTTGACCATGGAAGGTTACTGGATGACTCTGACGTTGTCATTATCTATCAGCCCAACCTAATTAGACCTGTGGCTGTGAAGATAAATTGAGGGAGGAAATAGCAATTATGATGCTTTCAGCTCCTAGAGAAAGACAGGACAGAAATCTAATGATTAAATACATGTGTTAAGCTATAATCATGGTTTGCAAAATTACAATACATTACAATAAAACTTACAACAGCCATTATGCCAAAACCGAATACACAATATCATGGTGAGATCCAGGGGTGGGCTGTTGAGGGTTCTCAGGAGTGCGGAGGAACCTCTAGCTAAGATTCTGTGCAGTTCGGAGAGCCCCCAAATCCCACTCCTGACTGACCCCGCCTTGCCCTGCCCTGCCCCGCCCACTCTACCCCTTCCCTCCCAGGAGTCCCTTTATGGCCCGTTTTGGATGCAGGTAAGTGCAGAGCACGCCCGGAGGCTCGGGGAGGGCAAAAATGGGCCTACCAGAAGGCCTCCGGAAGGCCTTCAGAGCCTGGGGAGGCTGTTTTCACCCTCCCAGAGGCTCGAATAAAGCCTCTAGACCCCGGGGACGGCAAAAACATCCCCCTCCCACCATGGTCAAGGAGACTGACTAGACCACACCCACCATGGCCACACCCACACAACAACTGGGCAGAGAACCCCTTGCTAAAATTTTTGAAGCCCACCCCTGGATGAGATCCAGTACAGATACTCCTCAATTTACAACCATTTGTTTAGCGACAGTTCAAAGTTACAACAGCACTGTGAATGTGACTTAACAACAAGTGGTTGCATTTATGACCAACTCAGCATTCCCACAGGCATGTGATTGAAATTTGGGCATTTAGCAAAGTATCTATTTATGATAGTTGCAGCATCCTGGGTTCATGTGAATGCTGTTTGTGTTCTTCCGGAGCTGGCTTCCAACAAATTTAATGGCGGGGGAAGCTGGATTTCTTTAACAACCACGTGATTTACTTAACAACCATATAATTCACTTAACAACCATATAATTCACTTAACAACCATATAATTCACTTAACAACAGCTCTGTCAAAAAGGTTGTAAAATCAGGCACAACTCACTTAATAGCTGTCTGGCTTAGCAATGGAAATTCTGGTTCCAATTCTGGTCGCAAATTGAGGACTGCCTGTCTGTTAACCAAGCCATAAGTTCATTAACTCTTTAAAACAATCCTAAAAAGAAGATTGTTATCTTATTCAGTCTCTGGTGTAGACCGCAGCTGAAATCATGACTTGTTTCACAATCTTCTAAGGTAGCCTCTGGTTAAGATGAGTATATTGGAGCTACATTCCTATTAATCTCTGCTCCTGTCCTCTGGAAATTAATGAAAGCTGCAGAAGGCAGCACGAGCCAATTTCATTACCCAAAAGTGAAAACTGAAAAACAGTTTAAACTGAGCGGGCTTTGCAGAATTTCATTGAAGATTGGCTTGGCATCTCATCTCCATGTCCAACAAATGGCATTCCTAGCCCAATGCCAATATCCACACGCAACCATGCCACACACTCTTTGTTAACTCGGGCTTTATTTGATGAGTAGCAGATTTGTTCATTTCATATTCTCCCCTGCTTAATTTGGAATTCTCCCAGTTCCTTGATATTTGTAGGATTTGGGATAGCTTTTTTTTTTCTCTCTCTCTCAGGATCTTGGATGTTGTAAATAACTCAGAGCCTAAGTTGCATTATCGCTGCAAATCTTTCTAGACGTGGGGAAAACATTACCAATGTAGGCCTCCAAACAATTTATTCTGTTCAGTACATACAGAATCCAGCACTGTACATGCCAAAAGCTAAATTGTGCATATGGCAGTGAATGCAAATACAAGCTGAAATAGTTTGGCACCTATACTATATAAGCAGATTTCTTTTTCTTCCAGTAATTGTGCACTAAAAATCTATCTGTATTTTAATGGACAGCATACTGATAAAGACAATTTAACAAGATGAGACATTCTAAGATGGTCCACCCCCCCTCCCCATATCACTCAAAAAGAACTAAAAACCCAGCATTTAGTGTTTTTCCTGTGTTTTTTTTTTTTTTTTAATTAAAGAATCTATATCTTCACAGGTTGACTGCAAGCATACCGGGATCTTGCAAGATTTAGGATTCTTGGTAGCAAATCCCATCTATCATTAACCACAACCACTATACCTTCTCTAGGGACATTATGAAATAGGGATTTCTTGAAAACGGGAAGCTCCAAATAGCAAAAACTAGAATGGGGAGAGAACAGCAGTCTGATTTTCCTCTTCAAGGTCTGAAGTCAGGGTGGGCTTCAAAAATGTTAGCAAGGGGTTCTCTGCCCAGTTGCTGGGTGGGCGTGGCCATGGTGGGCATGGCCTAGTTGGCCTCCTGCACCACAGTGGAGATGTTTCTGCCCTCCCTGGGCTTTGGAGGCTTTTCTCAAGCCTCCAGGAGGGCGAAAATGGCCTCCCCAGGCTCCAGAGGCCCTCTGGAGCTGGCCTTTCCGAACTTCTGGTAGGCCCATTTTTCACCCTCCCCAAGCCTCCGGGTGCGCCCTGCACTTACCTGCATCCAAAACAGGCCTCGTAGGGACTCCTGGGAGGGGCAGGGCAGGGTGGGCAGGGCCAGCCAGTAGTTGGATTTGAGGGTTCTCCGAACTGCACAGAATCTTAGCTAGAGGTTCTCTTGAACTCCTGCGAAATCCCAGTAGACCACCCCTGTCTGAAGTCTATCTCTCACTTCAGACAAGAAATTAACAATCCTATGAGCTCTGTGGTATTGTAGGCCTGCAGTTTATGCTCCAATTAACTGAATGTACAAAACTGACAAATTTCTACATTCTTTTTAAGCCAGGGATGAGCTTTTAGCAAGCCATACACTACAGTGCTTGAAGATTAATATAAGAGAGTAGCAATAATTGTATTTCTTTGTGAAGAATATGATCATTATTCCACCATTATGATAGTGTAAACAAAGCCAACACATAACAATCTGAAGTATGAAGCAGATTCTGCTTGGATAATAATAAGACAAGATTAGAGACTTTGTCAGTTCTGTCTGCGCTTTTTATTAATTCTATGACCTATTTATTAGTTCACACAACACAGTTAACTGAATCAAGAGCTAGGTCAAGAGCTTTGTGGGAACCCTGTTGATTCTCAAGCAGTTGAATTTAGCCCCAAATGGACCTAGTCATATACAGAATTAAATTAATTCCATATTATCATACTTGTCTTGGGAACATCTAAACCCAGTCAATCGATCCATTTTGCACGACATTTCAAGCAGCTACCAAGGCTTCGGTTGGATCATGTAGCAGACTTTCCAAAACAACCTTGAACTCCTTTGGAAACCCAGTTGGGTCCATCAATCTCCTAGGATGGGGTAATCTAATAGCCCCAGCCACCTTGTGGAGGGGAGTTGTGCCAAAGAACTGGAGGCTTTCCAAGGAGTGATCAGACCATGACAGAAGAGAAAGCAACATCTCCTTCCAATCCACAGGACCCTGACATTATCCCAACAGAAAAACCAGGTCAAACTTATGATCATTGTTATATCTTTGGGTCACTGGATGACTTGGGACAGGTCCCTGGTTGTCGTGGTGGCCATGAACTCTCAAACTCCTCAGAGCCTTGTCCCTAGAAAAGGCAAATTGAAATGAACCTGAGCAAGACCATAAGGCTGGTTTACTCCATTGCCAATCCAGCCACAAGGTCAAGAAGCTCAGGCAGAGAGGTTGCTGTACAGCAGGAAGGCTGACACAATAACAACATTTTCACCCGAGCCTTCTTGGTGCCCACCTGAACAATCTTCTGCCGGCCTCCCACTGCCCTGTGCGCTCACATAGGACTGCCCTCCTCCGGGTGCCATCGGCCAGACAATGTCGGCTGGTGGCGCCCAGGATGAGGGCATTCTCTGTGGGCGCACCGACCCTCTGGAATGGGTTACCCACGGGGCTCCGGACAGCCCCCGGCCTCCGCTCTTTCCGCCGTGACCTGAAGACATGGCTTTTCCAACAAATTTGCTGATCTGATGGGTGATTTTTAATTGGGAGATTTTAATTGATTATTTTAGTAGCCATTTTTATTGTTTTCATTGTTTTAATTTCTGTGAGCCGCCCCGAGTCCTTTGGGAGAAGGGCGGCATATAAGTATAATCAATCAATCAATCAATCAATCAATCTGAGAGACAATGCCCCTGAATGCCTACCAAGTATCTCGGATGACCACTGCCACCCCACTGCCCTTAACCTGCGGTGTTGGCTGGTGCCAGACCCAGAACCCAGCTGTGCATATCTCTGGGGAGTGGGGAACATCCTGCCTCTCCTTAGCAAAAGCCCCTTCTAGCTCTGATCATGGAAGCAAGAGATAAAGGGAGAAATTCTGCATACTACCCACACGAAATAGCCTTAACTTTGAAGCCAAGGTGGTTTCATTAGCAAAGCTGATGAGAGCGATGACCTATGCAACCCAACCTCCTATTCTCATAGTAGCCAGACAGATGGCTTTTAGAAGTCTACAAGGAGGACATGTGCATTAGCATCCTCTGTCTTGCCTTCCCCTGCCAATATTGAGTAGCCAGCTGCCAAAGTTACTAAAGAATGATCTATAGTTATTATGACTAGCTCCGTATTCATGGAAATCTCAATAGGCAAATACAGCTCTTGAATAACACTCTGCAAATCAGGCAATGCATTTTTAAGGAAAAGAGTTGAATATAGTCATATTGTGATCATGAAGTACTGCATTTCTAAGAGTGTATTTTCAGGTGTCTGCACACTCCGCGGTGTCTCTCCTGAGTTCCCTGGTATCTTTTTAAAATAATGTAGGAAATGGCCTGGAGACTTCATTAAAAACAAAGTTAATTGAGGTTAACAAGTCAAACTTTTGGTGCTGCTAATTAATTCATAGACTTGTAGAGCTGGAAGAAATCTGGAGGTAATCCAACATAACCCCTGTGTGTTGAGGCAAGGTCTTCTGTAACAAAAATATTTGGAGTGTAATATTAATCTGTGTAATAACCTATTCTTATGCCAAAATCTGGTGATCCATAAACTTAAGCTAGAGAAACTAAAGAATACAAGGACCTCTGGAAATATTTTTGAAGGTTTAATTGAATACAATGATTTTTGAATTGTTGTACAACATTAAATATATCTGAAGTAGAGGATTTTAATCTTGTAAGGTATTTAGTGTGTCAGGAACTGGAATTAGAGGAAATAATACAAGTGATATGGAAAGTTAAAACGGGATGGTGCACATGAGTTGGATGTGATAAATGGATATTTAATGCAACTGCCCAACACAGAACTGTGTAAATTTTTTCAGCCATGGCACACTTTCCCCCACCACCCCTTTATGTTCTATGCATTCAAAATCTGCAAAAGCATAAAAGAGAGATCAGAAATTTTGTGACACTTTTGCATTGGGGGAGGTGGGGTTTTTTCAGTTAAAAAGAGGGGCTTAAACATAGCAGAGCCTGTACATGCCCATTTAAGTTGTCATTTCATTGAAAACAAAGGGGGTGCATGTGTCCTGAAGGAGACCAGCTGCTCATAACTATGGAAAACTACTTGGAATGTGAAGATTTGGCTTCTTGTCTACAGTTAGCAGGCTTATTTTCAGAGCATATGGAACATGTCATCACAAATCAGAGTAGAACATTGGATGGTAATAGTATGCCACAATTCAAGTCCTGAGTGCTTTTTTCTGCCAGTGAACAAGAAGGATCCAAAGTTTTCAGTGCTCTCAAAGCATTCAGATGATTGAGTATCAACCCACAGGCACCCAAATTTGTTCATGTTTGCCTCCTGGGAGGCATTAAACTGAAAGGTTTAACGTAGCAAAAGATATTAATGAATGTTGACATTGAGGGTGTAAAACATTCTCTTCACCCAGCTAACACTCAGTGAAAATATATAAAAATGGTTAAACACAACAACAGCATGTTTATGTCCAAAAATAGTATTTGGATGTAGAAACTGGATATTTTTTGCAAGGATATTATAAAAGGACCTTTGAACAAATTCCTTTCCACAGAGGAAATGGCAACATGGACTTCTTCAGAAACTTAAAGAAAAGAACTATAATGCAGAAGACATTGTTCATGTCAGGGTCCCAAGTAACACCCCCAACGAAAGAAAAGTCTGAGGCTTGAGTTTCCTCAAAGTTACATTTTATTAGAGATGTCATATTGGCACATCTGGGAAAACCCAAATCTGAAAGCTTCCAGGGTTTCCCCACCCAAAGGTAATATTAAGGATATTGTTGTGTTACCAACCAGCAGAGTAAGTGCACAGAGAAACGGTACTGAGAGCAATGAATACAATACATACAAACTGGTTTAACAAAGCTTTTACTTTGTAGTGAAAAACAATTGCATAGTCTTTTAGTCAATCCAAGTCTTTAGCCATTCAAATCAGTCCGAAGTTACAGATATCTTCTTACCAAACAAACAGCAATTCAACGCTGGTAACAAATCACGATGATAGCAGATCCATCCACTTCTTCACACACGACAGTGACAGTTCCAATCAACAGTTCCAGTCAAGCAGCAAGTCAAGCAATGATGAGAGCAATGACTATAGCTCGGTTCCCTCCTTATATACAGTTTACACTAGTAATTATCCACTTAAGATAAGTGAAGTCAGCAGTGCAATGACTCAACAGTACAATTATGATAATTGCAGTCAGCATTCAGTCAGCAGTCATTAGTCATTACAATGACTCAGCAGTACAATTACTCAGCATTACATCTTACAGTTACAGAATACATTTAAAGTTATAGAACACATACATTGCCTGAACAACTTGTTAGATTTATACCATATCCTAACAGGAAAGTTCAAGTCCCTGCCCAGCACCTACAAATTCATCATATGATCCAATCAAAGCACCATCCCAACTGGAGATGCCTCCCAAGTCCAAGCTCCCAGGTGCAGGGATCACTCCAGTGGTGGTATTCAGCCGGTTCTATCCGGTTTGGGCAAATTGGTAGCGACAGCTGCATGAGGCTCCACCCACCCACCCTTCTGGACGTCATCTCGTCCCGTTTTTGACACTCTGTGCATGCGCGGAAGGCCCTGCTCGTGCATGGAGGTGGCGCGTGTAAGCGAAGTGAGAGAGAGGGAGCGCTCACATTTGCAAACCGGTAGCGAAGGTAAATGAATATCACCCCTGGATCACCCATGCTCCATACAATCCCCTCTTCCAATTTCCCACAGCAGTAAATGTGGCAGGCCTGAAGGCCTAATTCAAAAGAGGGCTTCCAGGTCTGACAGTTCTCTCTAAATAGAATAACAGAGGTGGGAAGGACGATGGGGGTCTTTTAATCCAACTCCCTGCTCGAACAGGAAATCTCTATACCATTTCAGACAAATGGCTGTCCAGTATCTTCTTAAAAACCTCCAGTGTCAGGAGCACCCACAATTCAGGAGGCAAGATGTTCCACTGATTAATTGTTCGGTCAGGAAATTTCTCCTTAGTTCTAGGTTGGTTCTCTCCTTGATTATTTTCCATCCATTGCTGATGGAACTCAAGCTAAACCAATTACAGCTGCATTTAGTTAAAGATTCTTTGAGAAATTTAACCACTGCCCTTACCTCTCTTGAAAGTTACAAAGTTAACAGAGCAGAACCAGCATCTCTTTCAAAGCCAGTATTTAAAGACTAACAGATAGAATGGTTTCTACTTTCCAAAAAGTACTTGGCTCCCATTTCTCCATCCTTAGTAGCTTTTCTTTGCAGCTTAGCATTTTGCTGGATTCATTTCCTGTACCATAATGAGCTTTGCTTCTTTTGACTTACCAGGTTATGTGAGTCTAGTTACAGTCATAGGTAAATCTATATTTATTTATTTATTTATCAAATTTATAAGATGCTCAACTCATAGCAACTCTGGGCGGTGTAAAGATAAAAATAATCCAAAACAGGCAAACAAAACAAGGCAGCAACTCAGAGATTAGCATACCAAATGCGTATGAAGAGATGAAGCGTCGGAGGAGAGGTCTGGGGAGCTGTTGGAGGTCCAGTCGTTCCGAATCTGACCGATCACAGTTGAGATCTTTTACTTGATCTTATCTGGTGGTGATGGAGGCGGCGAAGCAGGCTCACTTCTCCACCCTCATCGTGTCCGCAGAGAATCGCCCAGCTGCCCTGTTTAGGGTGTCCCGCTCCCTTTTGCATCAGGGAGCGGGGGATGACCCTATGCGGGGACAGGTCAAGGAATTTAGTGAACACTTGCGGAATAAGATTGCTCAGATTCAGGAGGGGCTGGACTCTGACTGGGCAGAATCGGTGGGGGAGGTGGCGACGGGTCTGGTGACTTGGGACGAGTTTGATCCTGTTACTCCCGAGGAAGTGGACAGGATCATGGGGAAGCTGAGTACCACCATGTGTGTGCTGGACCCGTGTCCCTCCTGGCTCATTTATTCGGCCCGGGAGGTCACACGTGACTGGATCCAGGCAGTGATAACTGCCTCCTTGGGTGAGGGGAATTTCCCAGCCGTCTTGAAGGAGGCGGTGGTGAGACCCCTCCTAAAGAAGCCTAGCCTGGATCCAGCTATTTTGAATAACTTCCGTCCTGTCTCCAACCTTTGCTTTATTGCGAAGGTTGTTGAGAGCGTGGTGGCACGTTAGCTCCCGTAGGCCCTGGATGAAGCAATATATCTGGACCCATACCAGTCGGGTTTCAGGCCCGGATACAGCATGGAGACAGCATTGGTCGCGCTGGTGGATGATCTCTGGAGGGCTTGGGACAAGGGTTATTTCTCTGTCCTGGTCCTATTAGATCTCTCAGCGGCTTTTGATACCATCGACCATGGTATCCTGCTGCGGAGCCTTGAAGGGTTGGGAGTGGGAGGTACTGTTTTACAGTGGTTCTCCTCCTACCTCTCTGGGCGTTCGCAAGCGGGGGGACAGAGGTCGGCCCTGAGGCCCCTCACATGTGGGGTCCCTCAGGGGTCAGTCCTCTCTCCCCTTCTGTTCAACATCTATATGAAGCCGCTTGGGGAGACCATCCAGGGTTTCAGGGTGGGGTATCATCAGTATGCTGATGATACCCAACTTCTTATATCCCCCCCTAATCAGCCCAGTGATGCCCTCGACATGATGTCCCAGTGCCTGGAATCGGTGCAGCTCTGGATGGGGAGGAACAGGCTTCAGTTCAACCCTGCCAAGATGGAGTGGCTGTGGATACCGGCATTGCGATTCCAGGAGAATATTCCATTGTTGGCTATAGGGGGTGAAGTGTTGCCCCTGTAGAAAGGGCACACAATCTAGGTGTCCTCCTGGATTCACGGTTGTCTCTGGACGACCATGTTATGATCGTGACCAGGGGGGCATTAGCTCAGATTTGTCTGGTGCGTCAGTTGCGCCCCTACCTGAACCGTGATGACCTGCGCAGAATCACTCATGCGCTCATCAACTCCTGGATCAACTACTGCAATGCTCTCTACATGGGGCTGCTCTTGAAGACCACCCAGAGGCTTCAGCTGGTGCAGAATGCGGCCGTGACTCTCTCATGTTACACCCCTCCTGCGGGACCTGCATTGGCTACCGGTTGCCGTCCGGGTGAGATTCAAAGTGCTGGTAATTACCTATAAAGCCCTACATGGCTTAGGCCCGGGGTACCTGGCGGACCATCTGCGGCCAGTGTCAGCTCCCCATCGCCCAGTGCACTCTCACAGAGTGGGCCTCCTTGGGGTCCCGTCGGCCAGAAAGTGTCGGGTGGCGACTCCCAGGGGCGAGCCTTCTCTGTGGGTGCGCCTACTCTGTGGAATCAGCTCCCCCTGGAGCTCCGGATGGCCCCTGACCTCCGCTCTTTCCCGTGACCTCAAAACATGGTTATTTGGCTTGGCCGGATTGGACTGAAGGGGTTTTTTAAAGGGGATTTTATTGGTTTTTATATTTGAATACTGAATTTTATGTGTTTTTCTATTTTTGTGAGCTGCCCTGAGTCCTTTGGGAGAGAGGGCAGCATACAAGTTTAATTAAATAAGTAAGTAAGTAAGTAAGTAAGTAAGTAAGTAAGTAAATAAATAAATAAATAAATAAATAAATAAATAAATAAATAAATAAATAAATAAATAAATAAAATGCATTAATAAAATTACCACAGCATTGTTTCCTAATTTGACACCTAGGGGGAAAAAACAGATCTTCAAGTCCATTGAAAGGATGCCAGGGTTGGGGCAACTCAAACCTCCAGAGGGCAGGCTTCATGGCATAAAAAACAGGTTGCCTAAATATGCCACAGTTCTACAGATAGAACTGTTGGATAGCTGAATTATGGGAGAAAGACAGTCCCTCAAATAGCTGTCCCTATTCCACTAAGGGTTCTTTAAGTCACATTCAGAACCCTGTATTGTTCCTGGAAGCTAGAGGGGTCCTTAGTGCTCTCTGAGCTTGGTTGTTTTCATGCAGATGTTTCATACCCAAACGAGCAACAGCAATAGCACTTAGACTTATTTACCACTTCACAGTGCTTTACAACCCACTCTCAGTGATTTACAAATGTCAGCATATTACCCCCAACAATCTGGGTCCTCATTTTACTGACCTTGGAAGGATGGAAGGCTGAGTCAACCTTGAGTCGGTCAGGATCAAACTCCTGGCAGTGAGCAGAGTTAGCCTGCAGTACTACATTCTAACCACTGTGCCACCATGGCTATGGGTAGGTAGGTAACTAGTGAACTAAGTAACTTCATCAGTGCTAGCAAGGAATGGGGTTTGCTCTCTCTTTATAGTCTACTGCAGGAGTGTCAAACTTGATTTGGTTGCAGGCCGTGTCAGAATTTTGTTTCCCCTTGGGGAGCTGGGGTGGGTGTGGCCTGGTCATTGCAGCTGATTGGATGGGTGTGGCTGGTCCTGGGATGGCAGGCGCCAGTCCCTTGCCATCTCTGGGATGGCCTTTGGGCCAACTCTGCGGCCTATCACGGGCCGGATCTAGCCTGTGGGCCGCATGTTTGCCACCCCTCTTCTAGTGGGTTATATTCTACTGATAATGTTACATAGTTCAGGTAATGAAAAGTCTGCAAGAAAAGAACCACATTCAGAGAACACCAAGGACCCTTCATTTCAACCTTGAAGTACTAACATTATCCTTTCCTAGAAGCTTACTCATAAGTAGCACAGCTTGCACAGCCAACCTGTGCTGTGCAACCTATGCTATGCTCCAGGGGTGAAATCCAGCAGGTTCTGGAGAACTGGTGGCGGAAATTTTGAGCAGTTCGGAGAACCGCCAAATACCAACTCTGGCTGGCCCCAGAGTGGGGTGGGAATGGAGATTTTCCAGTATCCTTCTCCTGCCCCGCCCACCAAACCACACTCACAGAACCGGTAGTAAAAAAATGTGAAACCCACCACTGCTATGTACCCATAATTGCCTGCTCTGCCATATTCTGGACCAGCTGCAATGTGTGAAATGCATTGTGGTACTCTACACAAGGGGATTGAAGCATGGGCAAAAAGAGATGCCTGGTCCTGGAAAGCATGGCATTGCAATGGATCAGCCCAGGATCAAAATGTAAATTTGGGTATCCACAACATCTCATCCAGCAGCTTTATGTAGCATTAACAGGAGAGATGCATGCATTTAGCCCTATGGCACCCAACATATTGGGGCCTCAGGCTTGACTGCTTCCCGCATCAACACAAACTGGAACTCACAGTCGAGAAAAAAGAGAACCATGCTCAATAATCAATTATTCCAGGTGGCAATGCCCAGAAAAGAAATTTATGTTTTTTTCTAGAACTCATTGGGGACAAGCCAATCCAAAAGGCTTTCCTCCAATTTGTGTCTTAACACAACCTGTAAACCCAGCCATTGTGGGTAAACTACTTACTTATTCATTAAGCTATGCTTAAAACAAACAAAACAAGGTATGAATTCAGCTTTTTTTTTCTTAATCAACTTCCCATTGTTCATGCAATGGCAGCAGTTTTTCTAAACTGAAAAGGTCAGGAGAGAGTTAAAAAAAGAAACCCAGGCATTAAATGACTGAGGGAGCAAAAAAAAAGAACTTTAAAATTTCCCCCTACATGCCTACACCTTCTCCTAACCAGCAAATCAAGCAATTTACCGAGCACACTGTCTACTTTTCTGTTGCTTTGTTTTTGACTCTATCTGCAGTTGGTTGGAAATTTCCAATTGCAGGAATACTTTCACAGAGAAACTGTTCCAGAAGAATAATGCTAAAGGGAGAAGGAAAGCAAAAGAAACCGTTGGTGGAAAACGCAAAATTGGAAACCAAGGAGAGTTTAAACATGATACAGGAATTGGAGGATGATAAAAGGGAAAAATATTTTTAGATTCCAATCAGAATGTACTCCTGGTTTTGTTATATGAAACAGTTTCCTACCTGGGCCTTCCCTGCTTCTCAAAAAGTTTCTCCTCCATACTCCAATGGCAACTAGCTTAACTGAAGTTTGCTTATCATCTAACAAGATACTAACAAGATACTAACAAGATACAAGAGCAGTGTAATATAACAGTAAGGAACATGTACACTGACGCTGAATGAGCAAACCCAGTTCTCTTGATACTGTCATTCTTTTCTTCTCCTTTCAGGAAAATCTTTTCCTGTAAGTCTTTATTGGATCTGGGTATCAAATGTAGAAAATGCTGTTTGACAGGCAAGAGGAGGAGAGGAAAAGAATTTTCCTATGTTATAATTTTGCTTTGTACTTCTCTTCAAAGGGAGTGAAGGAGGTGACACTTCTGTTCAAGAGGGTGAGGAAGTCTATCAAGGAGGACGCACCAGAAAGCTTTTATGTCCTCTCACTGTTTTGGAGTAATGATCTAGGACCATGATGGCTAACCTTTTCTGGACCGAGTGCCCAAAGTGCCCATGCGCAGGAGTGAATCTGCATGCATGTGCCCAAAGCCCCAAAATGCAATGCACGCACAGCCCCCCGCATGCACCCCACCTCTCACATGCACATGAGGGCCCCCCACATGCACCCCGCCCACCCCATGCATGCGCACGTGGCCCCTTGCACATGCTCTGCCCCCAACGCATGCACGGTAGAGACCCAAAGACCAGCTGGCCAGCGGGAGGCACATGCGCATGTGCAGCGGAACTGAATTGGGCTGATGCGTGCCATACATTCACCATCACGGATCTAGGATCTACAGAACAGATCGATTCTGTCTCAGTGAAGTCTCAGACACAGAAGTTAGATTTATGTATTGTGCTAAGCCCTTATTGTACCATGTTTAAGAAACCATAGTCTCCTGCTCACATACTGTGTAACATTAAGCCATAAATCATAGATACATACCATTTGCAGATTGAGTTCACGCATCATGCATCATGTGCCAAAATAAGGGAACTCATCAACTGTAATAGCATACAATGAAAAAGGCCCAGCCTGAAATAGGCTTGAGAAGTTGGTCCACTTTCCATCCAGCGACCTTCCATGCTCTTATTCTGCTGGATAAAACTACATCTTACATTGCAGTTTTGGCAGCTACGGATAAAAAAAAAAAAAGGCACAGATGCTCACTCCATAGCCTTAAGCTACCATTGATTGAAGGGGGGTGGGTGAGTTGTTTCTGCCCAATACAACAATTATATTTAGAAGCCATTGGCTTTGATATCACTTGTCTGATTTGGAGACGCTCTCTTTTTGTGTAGTTCAAGTGTTCTTCTCTTCTTGCCAGCTAGGCTTATAGCCCAACAACCAATCAGCAGAATTAGCTGAGCTGCCCAGAGGCTAGATTTTTCAACTGTTTGCTAAGCCAAAGCCTAATTTGACTCTGACTACCGACTAAAATGAGCCAGGAAAGCAGTTCGGGGATATTTGCTAGCAAACTATGGCTTTTAATCTTTGGAAAGTCATGACTTGCTCCATTTTCCTGATGTTCCGCCTATCAATTCATAGAAGAGAAGGAGAAGACAATTACTTTTGATCCTGCTGGCAACCATCTCAGTGAAATACGGCATTTCTCACCACCATCATAAGGGTACGGGATAAGCAAGCAGCTTCCGTCAATACCTGTCTGGGCTAGCATGACATATCCCAAGGGGTCCTTTTAGATATTACTTTTTCTTTGTAACAATGGGACAAGAAAGCCCTGAATGATTGCCAGGAGTATAATTTAAGGATGCAGCTGTTCAGCTATTCTTTCATTCTAATGTGTCAAGTACAAATCCATGAGATATTCATTCCCAGATATAACTCCTTTAGCAATATTACCCAGCAGACTCCACATTTTCTTAAAAAGCTTTAGCCAAGCATATCATACTAGTCTACTTTTGAAGCATATCAGGGGTGGGTTCTAAATTTTTTTACTACCGGTTCTGTGGGCGTGGCTTATTTTGTGGGTGTGGCTTGGAGGTCATGTGACTAGGTGGGCGTGGCTAGCTGGTCAGAGTCATTTCTGGAAGGTCCTCGCACTTACGACCCGACTCATTTGTTTGCTTTTAACACTGATCAGCTGAAGGACGGCCCTTTGAAGCCCCGCGGCAAGAGTTTAAACAGTTTTTTTTCCCTCTAGTCATCATCTGGGACTCAGGAGGCAGCAATAGATTGGGGGTGGGACCAAATAAAAGGTAAGAATAACGTGGGTGGGGGATGGGGGGAGGGCGGGGGGGAGAACTGGTTCGGTGACATCATATTGTCACAGCTACCGGCTCGGCCGAACCGGACTGAACCGGGAGGAACCCACCACTGAAGCATATACCAGGGATGCTTCAATGCACATTTACAGTATACTTGCATTCACCCAGATCACTCAAGGCTTCAGTGCAGCTTTGCTTCAAAGCTATGAAGCTGAGGAAAACGGGCACAGACATATCTATGGATCCTTCTTGTCCTGCCTTGGCATGCTGTAAGCCATCATTGGTTGTGTCATTTATGATATAGTTATCATAGGTTTGGGCATGCTGATGGAAGACACTCCCATTGGAGGACAACATGTTTCCTTGAAGGTTACCGCAATCAGGTCCGATATAGACCACAAAGAATCCATCAAGAAATAACTTGGTAGGTCTGCCTTTTGTCAAGACTGTTGGAGAAATGTAAACATTGAATAATACATCATATAGGATGGGGAGCGTAACTTTTTTAAATTGTGCACCTGGTCTTAAATATTAGACTAGGAGATGTGTTTTAAAACAGTGGTCACCAACTGGTGGTCCGTGGACCACCGGTGGTCTGTGAGAAAATTTTGGTGGTCCACGGCGCACCAGGGTGGAGGAGCTGCTCCAGGATGATGGCTTAGATACAGGGGATATAGTTATTGAACCCTTGTCATGGTCAGACCATTCTCTCCTTAGACTTGACTTCCTGACCACTATGCCCCACCGCAGGGAGGCGGAACCGATCAGGTGGTTCCGCCCCAGGCGCCTGATGGATCCTGATAGGTTCCGAATGGAGCTTGGGCCATTTCCTGAGACTTTGGTGCGCGACTCGACGGAAGACCTGGTGGCCGCCTGGGATAGGGTGGCCGCTGGTGCTTTAGATCGGGTCGTGCCTTTGCGGCCTCTGACCCGGCGCCGAATCTGCCCAGCTCCTTGGTTTTCCGAGGAGCTGAGGGGGATGAAACGCCGGAAAAGACGCCTAGAGAGTAGTTGGAGGGCCAGTCGCTCCGAATCTGACCGTACACTAGTGAGGTCTTATATCAAGACCTACTTAGTGGCAATAAAGGCGGCGAAGGGTAATTACTTTTCCACTCTTATCGCGTCGGCAGAAAATCGCCCAGCTGCCTTGTTTAGGGTGACTCGCTCCCTTCTCCATCTGGGAGCGCGGGAAGACCCCTTGCAAGGTCGTGCTGAGGATTTTGCGCATTATCTGCACGATAAAGTCGCTCAAATTCGGGAAGGCTTGGACTCTGACTGGGTAGGTACAGGCGGGTTGTCCGAGGTCTGTCTTGAGACGGTTATCTGGGATGAGTTTGACCCTGTGACTCCCGAGGACGTGGACAGGATGCTGGGGAGGTTGAACGCAACCACATGTTTATTGGACCCGTGTCCCTCCTGGTTGGTGCTGGCTACCCGGGAGGTTACACGAGGCTGTCTCCAGAGGATTATAAATGCTTCCTTGAGTGAGGGGTTTTTGCCTCCCGCCTTGAAAGAGGCGGTGGTGAGGCCCCTCCTCAAGAAGCCCTCTCTGGACCCAGCTGTTTTAGCAAACTATCGTCCAGTTTCCAACCTTCGCTTCTTGGCGAAGGTTGTTGAGAGTGTGGTTGCGCGACAGCTCCCGCAGTACCTGGATGAAACCGTCTATCTAGATCCGTTCCAGTCCTGCTTCAGGCCCGGGTACAGCACAGAAACGGCATTGGTCGCGTTGGTTGATGATCTCTGGAGGGCTCGGGACAGAGGTTGCTCCTCTGTTCTGGTCCTATTAGACCTCTCAGCGGCTTTTGATACCATCGACCATGGTATCATGCTGCGCCAGTTGGAGGGGTTGGGAGTGGGAGGCACTGTTTTACGGTGGTTCTCCTCCTATCTCTCCGACCGGTCGCAGTCTGTGTTGGCTGGAGGGCAGAGGTCGACCTCAAGGCACTTGGTTTGTGGGGTGCCACAAGGGTCGGTCCTCTCGCCTCTCCTGTTCAACATTTATGTGAAGCCGCTGGGTGAGATCATCCGTGGTTTTGGGGTGCAGTGCCATCTGTACGCTGATGACACCCAGCTGTACATCTCCACCCCGGACCACCCCAACGATGCCCTTGACGTGATGTCCCGGTGCCTGGAGGCGGTGCGGGTCTGGATGGGGAGGAACAGGCTCCGACTCAATCCCTCCAAGACTGAGTGGCTGTGGCTGCCGGCGTCCCGATATAGTCAGCTGGTGCCATCGCTGACTATTGGGGGCGAGACATTGGCCCCCACGGAGAGGGCGCGTAACTTGGGTGTCCTCCTGGACGCACGGCTGTCTTTAGAAGAGCATATGACGGCCGTGGCCAGGGGGGCTTTCTATCAAGTTCGCCTGATACGCCAGTTGCGCCCCTTTCTGGATCGGGACTCCCTATGCACGGTCACTCATGCCCTCGTTACTTCCCGCCTCGACTACTGCAATGCTCTCTACATGGGGCTCCCCTTGAGGAGCACTCGGAGGCTCCAACTGGTGCAGAATGCGGCCGCGCGGGTACTTATGGGGGCGACATGGCGCTCCCACGTGACATCTCTCCTGCGCGAGCTGCATTGGCTTCCAGTGGTCTTCCGAGTGCGCTTCAAGGTGTTGGTTCTCATCTTCAAAGCGCTCCATGGCTTAGGACCCAGTTATTTACGAGACCACCTTCTGCCTCCGATAACCTCCCACCAGCCAACACGCTCCCACAGAGAGGGTCTCCTCAGGGTGCCGTCTGTCAGGCAATGTCGGCTGGCGACCCCCCGGGGGAGAGCCTTCTCTGTGGGGGCACCCGCCCTCTGGAATGAGCTACCCCAAGGGATACGACTAATCCCGGACCTCCGGACCTTCCGCCGGGCCCTGAAGACTTTTTTATTTCAGCAAGCCG
The DNA here is from genome assembly GCA_022577455.1 of Arizona elegans. NCBI lineage: Eukaryota > Metazoa > Chordata > Lepidosauria > Squamata > Colubridae > Arizona > Arizona elegans. The sequence goes on from JAKOOJ010000003.1 coordinate 44,266,681, forward strand.
GGCTGGGTTAAAAATTTTTAATTGGGTGAATTTTATGGGTAACGGGGTTTTAAATTGGAGAAGCCTAGGATAATTTAATTTTGTTTTAATGTATTTTAATATTTGTATTGTGTGTTTTTAATTCTGGCTGTTCACCGCCCCGAGTCCTTCGGGAGAGGGGGCGGTATAAAAATTTAATAAATAATAATAATAAATAATAATAATAATAATGAGTAATAGCCAGTCTGGTGACTAGAGCTTTAGAATATGGGACTGGCCAGGGCTGTAAATCTCCGCTGTAGAGGGAGGTTTGTGCAATTTGCAACTTTGCAGCACAGCCCTCGCCAGCTGTAATGAGGCAATGGTGCAAGGGTGGGGGGTGGCAGTGCAGGCGGGCCGAAGCAACGGGTGGCAGCAACCCTGGGCTCTGTCTTCCCCCTGCTGTGGCTTCCTGTCGGCTAAACCACCAGTGCCTGTCCCCATCCCTTGCCCTCCCTTCTCAGTCACTCCTCGCCTGGCAAGGGAAAGGGAGGGGGAATGGAGATTCACTCCATATTCCAGAGCAGGAGCGAAGCTTCGTTTCTTGCTGGATCTTGCGGCAGTTTCTTCCGGCCCATGTTGGTGCTCCGTGCACCTCGGTCTCTCGGGGAGATGCTTGACTTCCTCTCAGCCCCAAAACACATGAGATGGGAGAGGGAAAGAGAATCAGACAATCAGAGAGAGAATCAGAACGAGAGAGAGAGAATGAAAGAGAGAGAGAGTGAGAAAGGGGGAGAGAGAGGGAGAGAGAAAGAGATAGAATGAAAGAATGAGAGAGAGAGAGAATCAGAGAGAATGAAAGAGACAGAATGAGAGAGAGACAGAATGAAAGAGACAGAAAAAGAAAGAGACAGAGAGGGAATCAGAGAGAGAATGAGAGGGGGAGAGAGAGAGAAAGAGAAAATGAGAGAAAGAAAGAGAGAGGAAGAAAGAGGAGGGAGAGTGTCTGAAGGACCCCATCCTGTCACTGGGTGTCCAGGCACTTTATCAATCAGTGCACTAGATTTGTATTAGTGGTCTGCGGGATTTAAAATTATGAACTTGGTGGTCCCTGAGATCCAAAAGGTTGGGGACCTTTTGTTTTAAAAGGAGGTGGTGGTGATAGAGTTAGCAGAGATGGCCAAATTGACTGCTTTGATTAAAGAAAAAAAATACAATTACCTTTGTTTCTACTTGGAAACTGCTTCTGGACTTTGTGCTTGAGGTGGGGAAAAAATAAAACTTTGATTTTGGGTTTTACCAATTAATAGGTTTGTTGTTATAGAAATGGCTAGTTTATATTACTATGTAAAAGTAAAAAGTTGAGGTTTGATGTTACTATCTTATTCTACTGTACCAAAGGGAGATGGAAGTCAAAGCCTTTTATTTATTTCTTCCCCTTGCCCCACAATTTTCCCTTCCCTTTTTCCTCTCCTATTTTCCTCCTATTTTCCTTTGTACTTTTGTATTATATATTATAAACTAATTTTTAAAAAGGAGGTGATGGGACAAGACAAAGGGATAGAAGGGAAGAGCAAAACCTAAATCTAAATTAAAATACCACTATTATGATTATATTCAGAGCATTTATTTTATTCATACTATATGTCACATGAAGAAAGAAATTTAAGTGCTGTAGTAGGAGGCACAGCAAAGGCTACTGTTGATCCGGGGCTGCAGATTCTGCACCTCTTGCTTACTATAACTTCTTGTTCTTGTTTACTCATGATTCAAGCAAAATTGTTGCTCATCCCTTCATGATAAGTTCTACTCTAAATTTCTGAGAAGGTATCTCTAATTCATACAGTTTCAGGACAAAAATCTTCAGGAAATGGCCAGTCTAAGAATGCAGACATTGCTAGGGAGGGAAGTGGTCTGTTTTGTTTTTTGTTTTTTTTGTGTATGAACATTTCCTTTGAACTGTTCCTTAGCAACAAGGAAGCAGAAAGCCTTGATGGTAGTCTCTGCGTAGGAGGAACTGAGCCACGAAAAGATTGAGGGGAGACAGCTAACTCGTCTTCCTTGAAACATCGGAGAATCTCTGCTCAAGTGCAGTTTCTCTACCCAAGTTCAAGTGCTACTAACTGAAGTGATTTTGGGTTATGATCATTGCTTTAAAGAAGTGTCACGATCAGAGGACAGTTGTTCTCTCTTGTTCCATTTCGGAAGCCAGTATTGCTAAGTAGGTCAATTAGTCCTCAAAGTAACTGTAAAAGGAAGATCTGCAGACACACATCAAAATAACACACACACTCTTGGGCAGTCACATTTTTTTTCCTTGTCCTCAGAAGGAGAAACATCATGTGTGGTTTAGAGTTAGGTCCAATATCTAAGCCAGCCAGTTTCTCCCTTACACCTTTAAATCAGGGAAGAGCCCTGAATATGTTAAGAACACCATTTCTTGTTCGTATTGGTGTTTATGGCTATAATTTTTCTTAGCTGCTAAAACTCCCTTCTCAGTCCCAGGGGTGATATGTGTCTTCCTCAATTTGAGGGTTCTGTGTAGTATATTAGCTTTTCCTGGCACTGTATTCCTCTGGATAGAGAGCTTTGTTGTTTCTGGGATCTGTTGAGGCCACTTCTCTAGCTTGGGAGTCAGAGCCCCAAGTATTCCTGTATTTTTGTATGGTGTTTATGCTGATTTTAATAGATTTTATGATTGTTTGCTGTCTAGAGTCACTTGTCTGAGAAGGGCAGCTACAGAAATTGGATGGATGGAAGGATGGATGGATAAAGCATTCTGGATTACATTAACCAAATCAAGTGATGGTGGTGATACAATCTGATCCAAACTGAAGCCTCACAGCTATTTTCAAGAGAAGAATTTATGTTGGGAAATCAGGTCAGTGTCTAGTTAATCATCCAGTTAAACCCCAAGTTGTTATTTCCTTCTTTTCCCACATTTTAAAAAAAACAATTGTTTGAAACTGCAATTCAGATTTCCACTTGGGAAACAATTGCTTTAATCAGAGCAATAGGGACTAAGATCCAGTCCTCCTCATTGCCCAGTCAAGCTAAGCTGTGCCATCCCAGTGGGATGACAGGCAACAGAAATAGATTTGACACAATTCATCGTGCACCATCTCATATTTGCCCAAAATGGAGATAGTAAGAAAACCTACATACAGATTTGTTTGTTTGTTTATTTATTTATTTATTTATTTATTTATTTATTTATTTATTTATTTATTTATTTATTTATTTATTTATTTATTTATTTATTTATTTATTTATTTATTTATTTATTTATTTATTTATTTATTTATTTATTTATTTATTTATTTATTTATTTATTTATTTATTTATTTATTTATTTATTTATTTATTTATTTATCAATTTATATACCGCCCTTCTCCCTGAGGACTCAGGGCGGTGCACAGCCAGAATTAAAAACATGAAATACAAATATTAAAAACAATTAAAATATATATAAATTTGGCCCAAAAATTTAAAAAACCACAAACCAATTAAAACATTTAAAAAATTTAAAAATTTCTTCCTAAGCTAGCCCGGCTTGCTGGAAAAAGTGGGTTTTAAGGGCATGGCGGAAGGCACTGAGGTCTTGGATTCTCCTTATCTCTGGGGCAACTGATTCCAGAGGGTAGGTGCCCCCACAGAGAAGGCTCTCCCCCAGGGGGTCACCAGCCTACATTGTTTGGCTGCTGGCACCCTAAGGAGGCCCTATCTGTGGGAGCGCACAGGTCGTTGGTAGCAGCTGGCGGTCTTGAAGATAGCTTGGCCCTATGCCATGGAGCGCTTTAAAGGTGATAACCAACACTTTGAAGTGCACCTGGAAGACCACTGGGAGCCAGTGCAGCTCGCGCAGGAGCGGTGTTACATGGGAGCGCCATGTTGCTCCCATCACTACCCGCGCTGCTGCGTTCTGGACCAGCTGGAGCCTCCGGGTGCCCCTCAAGGGGAGCCCCATGTAGAGAGCATTGCAGTAGTCAAGGCGAGAGGTGACGAGGGCGTGAGTGACTGTGCACAGGGAATCCCGATCAAGAAAGGGCCGCAACTGGAGAATCAGGCGAACCTGATAAAAGGTCCCCCTGGTTATAGCCGCCAGATGTTCCTCCAAGACAGCTACATATCCAGGAGGACTCCCAGATTGCAAGCCCTTTCTGTGGGGGCCAAGGACTTGCCCCCAATAATCAGTGATGGAGTCAACTGACTATATCGGGATGCCAGGAGCCACAGCCACTCAGTCTTGGAAGGGTTGAGCTTGAGCCTGTTCCTCCTCATCCAGATCCACACAGCCTCCAGAGACTGAGACATCACTTCAAGGGCATCGTTGGGGTGGCCTGGGGTGGAGATGTACAGCTGGGTGTCATCAGCATACTGATGGTATCTCACCCCGAAGCCACGGATGATCTCACCCAGCAGCTTCACATAAATGTTGAACAGAAGGGGCGAGAGGACCGATCCCTGTGGCACTCCACAGATGAGAGGCCTCGAGGTCGACCTCTGCCCCCCTGCCAACACAAACTGCGACTGGTCGGAGAGAAAGGAGGAGAACCATCACAATATGGTGCCTCCCACCCCCAGCTCTTCCAGCCGGTGCAGCATGATACGATGGTCGATGGTATCAAAAGCCGCTGAGAGGTCTAACAGGACCAGAACAGAGGAGCAACCCCTGTCCGAGCCCTCCAGAGATCATCAACCAACGCGACCAATGCCGTTTCCGTGCTGTGCCCAGACCTGAAACCCGACTGGAATGGATCTAGATAAGATGTTTCCTCCAGGAATTGTGGAAACTGTCGCGCGACCACACTCTCAACAACCTTCGCCATAAAGCGAAGGTTGGAGACAGGACGATAGTTGGTCAATATTGCCGGATCCAGGGACAGCTTCTTGAGGAGAGGCCTCACCACCGCCTCTTTCAAGGCAGCGGGGAAGTAACCCTCGCGGGGAAGTAACCCTCATAAATATATGTGGGAGTGATTGCATGAATTTAAAAAATGTTCTATTTTTAATTATATCAAATTTTCTCCTTGGTGGTTCCTTGATTAGAGTATTATTTTCTGCCTGATTGTGTGTGTGGTGTTAATCCCTGCTTATCTGGGTGTTGGCTGCTAGATTTGGATGTATTCTAATTTTTTTTTTATTTCTTTCCTAGGTTTTCTATTGTCTTTTTAAGATGTGTGTAAATGTGGTTTATATTATGTTTATTGATGATTGATTTAACTGAATGCCAAATTCCACTAAGGAGAAAACCACATCTTCACCAAAACTAGAAGGTTCCGCTACTGCAGGGATGTCAAACTTGCATCATCACCAGTGGTGAAATCTGAATCGGTTTACTACCGGTTCGCTTGTTGCGCATGCTCAGTATGCACCACGCACCAAATGTGAGGTGTGCACCTGCAGTGCACGCCAAAAGGAGGCATGTGGTAAGTAGAAGAGCGTGCAAGGGGGGTGATCAGCTGTGGGACGCAATCTTTTTTTTTACTTTTAAAAGCATTGCTGTTAAAAGTAAAAAAAAGTCTCTGATGATCACACTGCTCAGCTGGGATCATCAGAAGCTTTTTTTTACCTTTTAAAAGCATTTTTTCTACAACCTCAAGGTTGTAGACAAAATGCTTTTAAAAGGCTCTGACGATCCCAGCTGAGCCACGCGATCATCAGAGGCTTTTTTTTTTCACTTTTAAAAGCATTTTTCTACAACCTCTTCAGCCGAAGAGGTTGTAGAAAAAATGCTTTTAAAAGTAAAAAAAAAAAGCCTCTGATGATCACACGGCTCAGCTGGGCATGGGAGGGGGCCAGGGATTTTTGCTACTGGTTCTCCGAACTACCCGCCGCCATCGCTACCGGATCGGGTGATCCGGTCCAAACCAGGAGCATTTCACCCCTGATCATCCCAACGGCGTCACATGACGTATCATCACTTCCCCCCCCTTTGCTAAACCAAGAATGGGCATGGCCAGTGTGTGACGCATCCAGCCCGTGGGCTGCGAGTTTGATAGCCCTGCTTTATTTATTTATTTATTTATTTATTAAATTTATATGCCGCCCCTCTCTGGAGATTCAGGGTGGCTCACAATATTTTTTTTTAAAAAAACCATTCTAAAAACATTTAAAAGAGTAAAAAATATTAAAAACCTTAGAACGCATTCACATCATTCATGGCTGGATCTCGTCAGATAGCAAAGCCCCAGGCCAGCCGGAAAAGCCAGGTCTTCACAGCTTTTTGGAAGGCCAGTAGGGTGGGGATGGTCCGGACCTCAGGAGGTAACTGGTTCGAGAGAGCTGGGGCAGCCACAGAGAAGGCCCTCCCCCGCGAGCCCGCCAGCTGGCATTGTTTAGCTGACAGGACCTGGAGGAGACCAACTCTGTGGGATCTTACCGGTCACTGGGAGCTATGCGGTAGAAGGCGGTCTCAAAGATAACCTGGTCCTGAGCCATGTAGGGCTTTAAAGGTAATAACCAATACCTTGAATTGTGCCCGGAGACCAATAGGGAGCCAGTGCAGCTTGCGGAGAATTGGTGTAATGTAGGTGTATCTAGGTGCACCCACAACAGCTCGTGCGGCTGCGTTCTGGACCAGCTGCAGTCTCTGAACACTTTTCAAGGGTAGCCCCATGTAGAGTGCATTGCAATACTCTAACTGAGGCGACAAGGGCATGAGCAACTGTGAGGAGCGCCTCCTGATCTAAGTAGGGTCGCAATTGGTGCACCAGGCGAATCTGTGCAAAGGTTCCCCTAGCCACAGCTGTCAGATGTTGCTCTAATCTTAGCTGTGAGTCTAGGAGGACACCCAAATTGCGAGCCCGTTCTGAGCAGGACAATTTCTCCCCCCTCCCCCAGAACCAAGGATGGCAAGCAACATAGTCTTTAGGAGGCAATACCCACAGCCACTTGGTCTTGTCTGGGTTAAGTCTGAGCCTGTTGACTCCCATCCAGACCCTCACAGCCTCCAGGCACTGGCACATCACATCCACTGCATCACTGAATTGATATGGGGTAGAGATATACAGCTGGGTATCATCAGCGTATTGCTGATATCTCACTCTGTATCGTTGGATGATCTCACTCAGCGGCTTCATGTAGATGTTAAATAGGAGGGGAGAGAGGACCAAGCCCTGAGGCACCCCGCAAATGAGGGGCCTAGGGGTCGACCTCTGTCCTCCCACCAACATCGACTGTGATCAACCAGAGAGATAGGAGAAGAATCACCGTAACACGGTGCCTCCCACTCCCAACTCCCTTAGTCGTCCCAGAAGGATACCATGGTCAATGGTATCGAAAGCTGCTGAGAGGTCAAGTAGCACCAAGATGGAGGAATGACCCCCATCTCGGGCTCGACAGAGATCATCCATCAGTGTGACCAAAGCAGTTTCTGTGCTGTAGCCAGGCCTGAAGCCTGACTGAAAAGGGTCCAGATAATCCATTTCATCCAATGACCACAGGAGCTGAAGTGCCACCACTTTCTCTACAACCTTTCCCACAAAGGGTAGGTTGGAGACTGGACGAAAGTTCTCTAATTCTGCTGGATCCAGGGAAGGCTTCTTGAGGAGGGACCTTACAACCACTTCCTTTAAGGGCTGCGGGAAGGACCCCTCCCTCAAGGACTTGTTAACTAAAGCCTGGATCCAGCCTCGTGTCATCTCCCTGCTGGCTGAAACCAGCCAGGAGGGGCACGGGTCCAATAAACAGGTGGAGGAACTCATTGCCCCTACAGCTTTGTCCACTTCCTCAGGAGTCACTGGCTCAAACTCCTCCCTCACAATAGGACTAAGACCCACCCCTGTCATCTCGGTCGATATTGCCCAATCAGAGTCCAGGTCCATCCGAATCTGGGCGATTTTATCTGACAGAAACTGTACAAATTCCTCAGCTCTACCCTGTAAGGGCTCCTCCGTTCCCCCAATATTAAGGAGGGAGCGAGTTACCCTAAATAGGGTGGCTGGGCGAGAATCAGCGAATGCAATAAGAGCGGAAAAATACAAACATTTTTCGGCCCGTATCACCACTAAGTAAGTCCTAACAAAGCTCTTAAAAGTGTTCGGTCGGATTCGGATTTACTGGTCCTCCAGCATCGCTCTAGACATCTCCTCTGGCACTTCATCTCCTGGAGCTCCTCAGTAAACCAGGGAGTTTTCCTGGATCCGCTGCCATTGAGAGGCCGCAAAGGCGCAATCCGATCCAATGCCCCAGATGCCACCTTATCCAGGCAGCCACTAGGGTCTCGGCTGGACTGTGGACAAGGGAGTCAGGTATCTCCCCAAGCTCCTTCTGAAACCCTTCAGGGTCCATTAGGCATCTGGGGCGGAACCACTTAATCGGCTCCGCCTCCCTGCAATGGAGGAGTGGCATCTTAAAGTCCGTCTCAACAGGAAATAATCTGACCACAACAAGGGCGATATCTCTATACCCCTTAATTCCAGATCATATCTCCACTGCCCCTAGAGAAATACCAGGTCAAGCATGTGTCTCCCCTCATGGGTCGGACCCTGAACTACTTGGGTCAGATCCATGGTTGTCATGGAAGCCATGAACTCCTGGGCCAAGAGGATTCGCCAAGTGACTGTAGATTGAAGTCCCCCAGTACCTGGGGAACTCCACTGCCTACTCGGCTACTGCCTCTAGCAGCACAGGCAGGGCTCACGCAGCTGGGAGGCAGGTACATCAGCAACAAGCCCAACTGAACCCCTGAGTCCAACCTCAAGAGGAGAGACTCACACCCAACGATGTCCGGGGCAGGGATCCTGTGAGGACAAAGGCTCTTCCGGACAATAACTGCCACTCCTCCACCCCTTCCCTGGAGTCACGGCTGATGCAATATCTGAAACCCATCTAGGCACATATCTGAGAGGGGAACCCCCCCCTCCTGGCCCAGCCAGGTCTCAGTTATACATGCCAGGTTAGCCCCGTCCTCTAGGATTAAATCCCGAACGAGGGGGGCTTTGTTAACAACAGACCTGGCATTAAACAGCAGCAGCCTGAGGCCAGGGCCCTGATATCCCGAGTCACCAGGTATATGAGGTGAGCCCAGTGAACCAAAACCAAAGGGGCCAGAACAAGTAATCGCTTTGAGGCAGCGAGTCCTAGTTCCCCGAAAGTGGCCTACCCCTTGGCTCCCACCATATCTACCTCTCCCAGTCATAACCACAATATTCCGGCTCTCCATTCCCCCAGAGATCTCTCTCCCCACCTCAGCGGCCCCCCACCTCCCCAGCAGGCAAGGCACCCCACTGATACCGAACCAGGGGTCATATCTAAGCCCCCATCTGCTTCTGCTTGCACTCTCAGCAGAGGGGACTCCATTCCCTGCCCCCGGCTCCCTCATTCTCCCTAATTCCAGCCACTCCAAACCCACTCCTTCCATTCCAAAATAATTTAAATCTCAATCCATCCCAAACACACTCACACATATACACATATGCACCCTCCCAAGATAAAACCAATACATCGAACAGCAGTAAAAGATGGTCTGAGCTTCAAAAAGTGTCGAATGAAATCAAAGCAAGTCTGAGAGTGTTCCAGAGACTCCACTGATGGCCTGTGAGGAGCCACACACTGAGGCATCCCAGCAACAACGAATGTCCCCCAGTCACTGAGCCCCAGTCCCGTCCAATCACTATCACAAACCGATGACCACTCCATCATCCTGCCTTGGGAGGCCCAGTGCACCTCATGAAGGCCCCTGGTTCCTTCTTCAGAGGGTCCTCCTGGTCAAAGTCCCACCTTCCTCTCCACCAGGACAGCCCAAGGGGCCACAACTTGACCGGTTGTTCTGGACGTTGACTTCTTCCTCCCTGAGCTGCCCTAGCTAGCCTGCCCTGGTAGAGCTGAGGACGAGGCAACAAACAACCTTAGATGGTGGGAAGGGCTCTAGGACCCAGGGGAACACAGGCAGCCGGGAGCCAGATTGCAGATTCGTCTCCGTAACTCCGTGACTCAGGTTAGAAACCAAAAGTCTCAGATTCAAAATTTATAATCTTTTTAGCTTCGGAGGGTTCAAGGCTCTTCCCCTCCTTTTGATGGCCGATGAATATACAGTCTCTGAGGCGAAAAAGATGAAAAAGTATCCCCAGGGATGCAAACAGAGTTACCTTAACGTAACTAGTGTTCGTCACTACTGCATATAAATACTGCATATAAATAGGAAGAACTGATGATGTCACCTAGTTGAGTAATGAAACCCAACTCTCCCTAGCACTGATGATATTACCTAGTTGAGGAATGAAACATCTGCAAACAAACAAACAAGCTCAGAAAGCATCAAGGACGCCAACATTCAATCCTGAGCTACAGATATTTTCTTCTAATGAGGGTAAGTCAGTGGTGGGTTGCTACCAGTTCGCCTCGGAGGCTCCATCCACCCACCTGGACATCATCAAATATGCTCTCCAGATGCGCAGAAGCTTCTGCGCATGCACAGAAATGGCACATGTGCGAACTGGTAGCAAAGGTAAGTGAAACTCACCACTGGGGTAAGTGCTAAAGTCACTAACCTGTGACTTTGATATTTGTGTCTCAAGTTAAAATGCTTGCACAAAAGGTTTAAGGTTGTGATATCATTGCTCATTACATTTTTTTCGTCATAGCAGTCAGGGCAGAATACCTATGTCCTTACATATAGTGCTGCAATCAGCTGCTCCTTGGTTTTTCAAAAACTGTTTCACTCAGCCAACTGTTCTGCTTGCTGCTTACTTACTTACTTACATCCTCCCCACCCACTGTGTTATAAATGAAAATGTTGTTCAGTCTTTAGCACCATAAATCAAGATTCTGCAGGCACGTCTGCTTTCATGCCATTGCCCATTGCATGTTAACACAGGCCAGTCTATCCTCTTCCAATTTCTTTCTCCTTCTTTTAAGATCCCATAAATCTAGTTAACAGTTGCATCCGGTGCAGAAAAATCAAAATGTCACATCAGTGGAGACGATTCAATTGAAGGCATATTGATTGTCGCAGAGAATATTCTCACTTTATTCACCTATTTAGTTTCTTCCCCTAGGCACATATGAATTCATCAAATATTGTCATAGCATATAATAACACTTGTTCCTGGGTGTTGATGTAACAGCTTGAGCTTTGTTCTGATTTCTGCAGTCAAAAAGGAACCAACCTTTCAAAGTGAACACGTCTGAGGCTCTAGTTTCTAAAACCAGATCATGAAGGATGCTTGCTCAGACACCTCAGATCAAAGAGATGGGAAGAAATTAAGAGAAAGAAAAATCCACTCAATGATCACGGAGATAAATCTTAAAAGGAAATCCAGTGCATCAGGGTAGCCTATATAATCGTCAGGTACAAAATGGAGTTGAGAATAATTCCAAAGATTAACTCAAAATATACCTTATGGAATGTGTGGGAGTCAGAATATAGATGAGAAGCCAAACTTCTAGCAGCAATGTTTATTGCAGATAATGACTCAGTAAAACCAACATGCAACTTCCGGCTGATAGCCCCTTTTAAAGGAAAACTATCAGCCTTTTACCAATAACATTAAAATATGTCCCGCACCTGCGTGGCAGAAGAAAAGACTCTGCTCACACCTGCGCGGACATAACACCTTACCTAAACGTTGTAAGCATAAATCACACAAAGCTTTTGAGTTGTATGATATCTACCATCAGATACATATTAATGTGCAATCATCCAGGTGTTGCTGAATTACAACTCTCAACAGTTCCAGCCAACTTGAGGGATACTGGCAGGAGTATTCCAATATTAACTGGAAAATGATAATTTACTAAATGAGGCTCTGCCAATGTACCATTTTAGAGTCAATTCTTCTTCACTATCAATTCATAGTAATGCAAAAGAGTACCTTTCACTTCTTAAGATCTTTTGCTTTATATTATTTATACTGAGAGTAGAAAGCCAGGGTGCTTTTGCGTATTGCTGATCTACAACATGGCCAGTAGTGAGGAATGATGGAACATAAAAATAATTGTTCAGCAACATTGAAATATTCAAACCTTTTCCCTTCTTGGTTTATTCAGATGGCATCAACAGCTCCAGCATTTAGATAAGTATCTTTCCCAAACTCTCCTGGACATATGGGAAATAAACCGTAAATTTTTAGGTGCAAAGCTGGTGCTCTCAGGAAGCAAATGTTTGTGCTTAATGGCCTTTGTTGCTGTATTGTAACTATATCTATTTATTGTGTGTTCTTCTATAGATTCTGGAATTACAAGCAGGCTTGAATATAAAAGGCTACTCTATATGTTATGGATTGTTTTAAAATTAGAACTTTCTTTATTTAAGGCCATTGTTGAGGCCTTGAACCAGGGGTGAAATCTAAAATTTGTTACTGCCGGTTCTGTGGGCGTGGCTTGGGGGGGGGGTAATGTGACTGGGTGGGCGTGGCCAACTTTTTTTTAAAAAAAGCATTTTTTCTACAACCTTAAGAGGTTGCAGAAAAAAATGCTTTTAGAAGCCTCTGATGATCAGGCAACTCAGCTGGGATCGCCAGAGGCTTTTAAAAGCATTTTTTTCCTACAAACTCGTGTGATCATCAGAGGCTTTTTTTTACTTTTAAAAGCATTTTTTCAGCCGAAGAGGTTGTAGAAAAAATGCTTTTAAAAGTAAAAAAAAAAAAAGCCTCTGGTGATTGCGCAGCTCAGCTGGGCATGGGTGGGGGGCACAGGGATTTTTGCTACTGGTCCTCCGAACCACCCGCCTCCATTGCTACCAGATCGAGCGATCCGGGCCGAACCGGGAGCATTTCACCCCTGCCTTGAACCAACCCTTATTCTGTACCAATTAATTTTAAATTGGGCACTCAGTATCTATTCTCTCCTCTTTACAATATTTAATTCACTTAGGCTGCTAATGGTTGGGCTCGGTTCTGCAAAAGTTTCACAAAAGCAACTTTTAGATATCACCCCACAAGGTCTCATGATATCAATTCCTTTGGAATCTAAGAGTATCATTAGAATGCTAATGCTAGATTGAGAGCCAATATAATCTATGGGTTAAGATGTTGGACTGGTTCCAGGAAGACCCAGTTCAAGTCCCCATCCCTGTCCCCATCCCCCCACCACAGCCAAAGAATCTCAGTGGGTATCTCTGGGACAGTCAGGCTCAGTGGTACTTCACAGGGCTTTTGTTGTGAGGCAAAAAGTGGGAGAAACAATCAATATGTGTGCTATTTTAAGCTCCTGAATGAAAAACAGTTATACATCTAACAAGTAAATATTAATATACTTCATTGGCTTCCACCTGACAAAGCAATAAGAAAAATCAATCAAAGAGGCAAGAAATGACAGATTTCTTCTTAAAGCAAGAGAATTAAATCCTTGCTTTAATTTTACCTGTTTGCAATATCTGTTTACTTGGTAATGTTTTCATATCCCCAGTTGTGGGAGTTATACTTGAAGCTGCCAGAGATCAATCTTTTTGCTAAATAGATGTTAAAATTACCTTTGGTTTTAAAGTATGAGCTCACGTTAACAGAGCAGCATTATAAACACAGCATTTGTTTGGTTTTTCTAAATGTTTTTTTTTTTTAGTGCCATTTATTTACTTTACTTCTCATTTGTCTTCCATGCCAATAATCAGTTGCTTAAATCAGACCGGCCCTGTGTATCAGCACCCTCACCGAACCCCACTAAAGCTGAAACAATTGACATGCAGGCAGTAACATCATCAAAAACTGCTTTTATGTATTTCAGTTCCACAATCCGACAGAAGACCCAGCAACACCGAAGAAAAAAATAGGAGTCATCTACAGCATACAATGCAACAACTACTATGTAAGACAAACAGACTGGCAGAATGCATCCATGAACATCAACTGGCAGTCAGAAGACATGATGAAAATTCTTTAATTTGGGAAAATTAAATTGGGAAAATGTGATAATCCTAAACCAGGCCAAGCCCAAAAGTGCCAGGGAATTTCTAGAAGCTTAGCACTCTGACAAATCAGCCATCAATAGACACATAGACATTAACAACATCTATAGACTATGCAAAAGAGACAATCAACCAGCCCAAAAGAGGACAAAAAGACTCCAGCACCTCTCCACCAGTAATCAGCATCCAGATCAGCATAGATTAACTCCAAGGTTAACTTCAGACCAACAATCAAGTAAACCAGGGCTGTCAAATTCACGGCCCACAGCCAGATGCATCATGCATTGGCACCCCCATGCCCAGTTTAGAGAAGGGGAAAAAGCTGCGATAAATCATGTGACGATGCTATGACGATGCAAGTTTGTTTGTTTTTTTTTAATTTGATTTATATGCCGCCTTTCTCCGGAGACTCAGGGTGGCTTACAATGTGCTCAGCAAGTTTGATACCCCTAAAGCAGGGGTCAGCAACCCATGGCTCTGGAGCCATATGTGGCTCTTTTATCCCTCTGCTGTGGCTCCCTGTCATTGGTCAGCGCCACAATGTTGAGAGGAGCTTCCGGTTATGGGGGAAAGCATGCCATGAGGAGAATCTATGACAAGGGGCGGGTTTTCCGGTCGGCTCCACAATTGATAGGGCTTTTGGTTAGGACAGGTAGAGGAGAAAGGACAACGCACTAGGAGGAGACTCTATGGTGGAGGAACCGGACTTCTGGTCAGCTCCAGAATTGAATGGGGGGCTTCTGGTTAGGACCTTTGTGGCTCTTTGAGGGTTTAAGGTTGCTGACCTCTGCCCTAAAGTAAACAATACCCCACTCAAGACACTGCTAAAGAGCCATTAGTTAAAAGCCCAACCAAAGAATCCCTAAGACCGCCCCTCACCCACACAGACTGGCAAGACACCAGAATATAAACTGAGGGTAAACAGCACTCCTTACTAGCACTGATGACGTTACTAGTTAGGGTAATGAAAACATTTGCAAGAAAACAAGCAAGCTCAGAGAGCACCAAGGACTCCTGACAGAAGTGTGCAAGTCTGAGTGTTGAGTGTGATAATCTCCTTATGCATTTTCACCGTTTTGCCTTCCACATGGGAAACTGTGACGCAGTGCTATTTAAATCAGCTCTATCTATCGGCATTATATGAATGGGTAATTCCATTCCCTCTTTCCTGGGTGTTTGTGTGTGCAAAAGAGGTTTGAATGATGAAGCCTGTCATTACTCCTTGGTTTCTGCCATCAACAAGTTTTCTTTATCTTTCAGAAAGATACCGGTATGTACTCTGGATGTGTTGGATAATGAATTTTGTTCTGCATTTCATGTAGAAACGCCTGAGGTTTAAGAATAATATGAATATACCGTTGTTTTTAATACCATTCTGTTGTTTAAACAGGTGTTACCTAATCATGATTAGTAAAGAACTTGGCTAAGTTTTGTTAACCTGCTTGATTTAAGATAAACTGCACTTAGAATTTCTAAGCTGTCAGTTGTTCAGTGTTAATTATCACTGCATACTATTTGCTTTGTTAATTTATATTCTAGCTTTAGCATTAACATTCATAGATGGTTAAATGCAACCAATGCTAAGTACTTTCATTATTATCATTATCATTCCCTCTAATAGCAAATTCAGGGGGTGAGTGCTGACAGAAATAAAGTCAACATTGCCCCATTGAGAAATAAAATCACAACATCAGCATGCTACGATTAGCCTCAAGGTTTGCAGACGTACAAAAAAAATATTTTGTAATTAGCCTAAAGGACCAAAGAATCCAAAACAAACAGTCTAATGAGGATATTCAGTAATGACGGAATATTGTGTGACAGTTGGAAAAGAAAAGCAGAAATCTGGAGCGGAGGTGGAAACAGAATGGGATATCCTGGAGAAGATCCAAGAATGGGAACACTGGTATTAGAAGGTGATATAAGGCAAGATATTTATGTAGGTTTAACTCCATCCTTCCAAAAGCAAGAAATTAGTCTGACAATACTATGTGTGTTTCTGAATGCTGGAAGTAGACATGTTGCATGAATTATATCAATCGAGTCTAAGATTGCAAACAATTGAAATACGAAACATTCAAGTATCTGAATTTTAAAAAGCAACCCCTAACATTGTTCTTAGTTTGGACCTAACTGACTGTCATTTTAAAATGGCAATAGTATGTCTCTTTTTTCACAATGACACTAGAATAGGGGAGTCAAACTGATGGCCTGCAGGTGGATGCATCACATGCAGACCACACCTACCTCGGCTCCACAAAGACAAAAAAACATTGCAATACGTCATGTGCCACGATCGGGTTTGACACCCGTGCACTAGAAGAAGAAAAGGGAAACAATGTGTACAAACTTGAGATTTCTGTTGGGTCCTTCTGACCAGCAATCTGGGCACGGAATGGAACAACTTGCCCACCAACTCACCACTGGACAACTCACCATGGCCAATTCACCATGGGACAACTCGCTAAGGGACAATTCTATTTAATTATTTAAAAGAAATTTTAAAAAAGTAAATTTTTGCCATTCACATTTCATTCTGTCCTTTCTTTTTCATCCTTTCTTTAATGATTCTATTCCACCATTTCTTTGATATTAGAGTAACTCTTGTCCTGCAGTTGTCCCATGGCAAGTTGGCCATGGCAAGTTGCCTGTGATGAGTTGGCCGTGATGAGTTGCCCATGGGAGTTGTCCATGGTGATATGGCCATGATGAATTGGCTGTGGGAGATGGCCATGGCAAATTGTCATAGATCTCTCTGGGCAGTATCTGACCATGTATTAAGAAATTAAGTCTTGGGGGGTGGTTCTTATAAGAATTGATACAAATTCTCATTTTTAAAAAATAAATTCAATGAAAAGAACTTAACATGTGAACAAGCAACTTACAGTCCACAGGCTTCATCCCTCTCAATATCCCTCTTTCTATAGACAGAATTCCCCAAGATTATGTCACTTTTCAGTGAGAAGCTAAGTACATAAATCTTCTAATGGGCTTAAAGAATCTAAGTACATACATACCAAACAAAGCAGGCTGACATTTCTGGTCCCATTCTCTCTTGTGATCTTATTGTATCACCGCCCTACTTTTATAGCTGAGAATTTCAAAATTTATAACTGCTGAGCACAGAAAGGTTACCTGCCACTGATTTAAATAATGAATTCAAGGGAGAGTAAAACCTGCATATTCTGCCAGCTCTTACCATTTCTTATGAGCCTTACCTTAAAATAAGAGTTCACACACAAAAAAATATTTGGGTTCACTTGTGAAATATGGAGTTGGTTTTCTCTATCCCCACATGAGGTTGAGCATTTCTAGGAATGGAGCTGAATCAGTTTGCATGTTCAGGCAGGGATTTAAAGCATTTCCATTAGCAGCTGGTAGCAATGAAATGCCTCCTAAACATACATATATATTTCCTTTTAACCCTATAGTATAGTCTATGTATAGTATAGTCTATACATAGTATACATATACATATATACATAGTATATATAGTATAGTCTATGACGCGGTGGCTCAGTGGCTAAGATGCTGAGCTTATCAATTGAAAGGTCGGCAGTTCAGTGGTTCGAATCCCTAGTTCGAATCCCTCACACGTAATGGGGTGAGCTCCCATTACTTGCCAACCTAGCAGTTCGAAAGTACCTAAAAAATGCAAGTAGAAAAATAGGGACCACCTTTGGTGGGAAGGTAACAGTGTTCTGTGCGCCTTTGGTGTTTAGTCATGCTGGCCACATGACCATGGAGACATCTTCGGACAGCGCCGGCTCTTTAGCTTTGAAACAGAGATGAGCACCACCCCCTAGAGTCAGGAACGACTAGCACATATGTGCGAGGGGAACCTTTACCTTTACCTATAGTCTATGTAGATGAGCATCTAGCAACAGAGGATTTGGGTTTGGGATCGTACAGCATGTTCACAGGAACTGCTTTTAAGTGGGAAAGAAGTATTACTTTTGTTTCTGCTGTTAATCCCCTGCCTGACTCCTCCGTGCCTTTATTCTTCCTTGAGAGATTAAAAAAAAGAGACCGGGCTTCCAGTCTGGCTTTCGTCACCGCTAGACGGTCCTTTGAGACCGCCAGCCCCGTCGCCCGTAAAGAGCCGCCTTTATACCTGAAAGGCGGCTCGAAAAACTCCATTTCCTCAAGGAAATGCGAGACAGAGCAGGCGAGGGCAGGTAGAGCCCTCTGCGAAGTCCCCAGAGTTTTTATTTTACTCTTGGGGACGAAGCAGGATGAGGCTCCCTATTCTCCTCGCCGCTACTCCGGGCTTCGGAAGAACTCTGCTTTTTGCAGAGCCAGGCGACGGGACCAAGCCTTTCAATGAAAATTAACAGATTGTTCAAATAAAGAGGATGAGATTTGGACTTTGGACTCTAAACCGCAAGTATTTCTAACAATTTTATAAGCAATTTTAAAGTGAAGGAAAAAAAAGTTTAAAATGGCGACTGGCTGAGGCTTGAGAAGAAGAAAGCCGAAAGTGAAAGTCCTTCCGCCTGAATAGTTTTACAAGCTACAAAGTAGCAGAAATAATAGTGCTGGCTAGAATTGAAAAGAAAAATTTCTAATCTATGTTTCTTTCTTCTTGGAGATTTGATATTGACATTGTTTGGAGAGAAGTTTTTTCTTTTTAAAAAAGAGTCTGTCTGTGTGGCAGGATGGCATTAAAACTAACAAAGCCAGACAAACAAGCAGTGTGGGGGGGGTTCCCCCATTTAATAAATCACATGAATAAGTTTTGAATTTGCAGACTCAGAAGAATGGTTTTAATTTAAAAGAATTTGTTCTGGAGGAAATGGCAAGATATGATGAGATTGTGAACCAGAATCTTGGAAAATTTAGGCAGGAAATTAAAGAGTTGGTACAGCAAAAATATGTCAATTTGAAACAACAGTTTGTCACAGCTATTCAAACCTTCTCAGAAATAGTTATAAAGATGGATAAAGATACTAATTTAGAACTAGAATCTAAAATGGAGGAAGTTGACCAAAAGATTTATAATTTGGACAATAAAATACAAAGAATTGAAAATGATTTGATAAATATTCAAGATAATTGCTTAGAAGTAAAATCTAAAAAGGAAGCTGATCATGAGACTTACAATGCAGACAATATAAAACAAAGGATTGAAAAAGAAGTCACAATGATGCAATACAGGTCCATGGAATTTGCGGTCAGAATGGGGGGATTACAGGAAAATAAAAGAGAAGATTTGAGGAAGATGTCTGCTGAAGTTCTGGCTGGGATTTTAAAGGTTAATCCTGAAGAGGTATCCTGCAAGATTGATAAGGCCTACAGAGTTAACTCTTGGGTGGCAAAACAAAGGCAGCTGCCTAGAGATGTGGTGATTTACTTTACTGATAAAGAAATAAGAAATGATATTGTGCAAAAGTCTTTTAATTCAACTCTTGAAAAGTATGGAAGGAAGATTTGGATATTTAAAGACCTACCGCCCAAGATGTTAAAAGATAGAAAGGATTTTGGATTTTTGGTGACTGAGCTAAAGAAACAAAACATCCCATTTAGGTGGGATGCCCCAGTTGGAATAATATTGAGATATCAAGGAGAAAGATATCAACTAAATACTGTTGAAAAAGTGGAAGAATTTTACTATAAGGTTCTTAAAATGGGTTCAACATCTCCATGTATAACATACAAGGGGAATAAAGAAAAGCAAAATCAACAAGAGATTGAAATTCAGGCTAAGCAGATGGTGCTGGAGGTAACGGAAAAACAACAAGCTACAGAGGCTTTTGTGGATGAGCCGCTTCTGGATTCTTCTTCAGAGGTTATTGTTGGATTACCTATAAATATAAGAGAGGCGGCTTTGGATTCTAATGTGATGATTTATCAAGCTACAGACCAGCATGGAAATCAAGCAGTTGATATACAACTTACAGAAAGGAAACCAGGATGGAGATCTAACCCACAAAAAGTTAAGAAAAGAAGAAGCAGGTCCTACAAAAATAAAAATTTCTAGACCAAACAACAGTGTAATGCCAGTTACTTAAGAGACGATTGAATATATGAAAATATAGTTGAGGCAAAGTATTGGTTTATATTATCTTGAGGAGGGTGACAGACCTCCGCAGTGCTGTACTTTTGGGATGTGGAAGATGGCCTTAAATTGAGTGGATCAGAACTTTCTATTTTGGACTCTCTGACAAATGGATTACGTTTATGTTGAGCTTCAAGGCAAGAGAATTATGGGATTGGGGCATGCAGAGGATCTGGTTGTTACCCTAACATGGTGGTTGGAATGAATAATCTAGAAGAAAGATATTACAAAAGACACTATATGGAATACAAATATAAAGTCACTCGGGTGGTTTTTTTTGCTATATGAAAATACTTACTATTGATGGGGGCAGATGGTAATTGAAGATACCGAACATACTGTTGGAATTTGGATGTGATGTTACCCTAATATGGGTAATGGAATTAACAATCCAGTTGCGAGACATTACAGAAGATATCATATGGATTACAAATTTAAAGTCATTTGAGGATTTTATATATATATATGTAAATACTTTTTAGTGGTGTGGGCAGAAGAATAAAGATATTGAAAATATTATGTATGTAGACCTGTAGGAAAGTGGGTGGAGATAGGTTAGTTTATTGATGGTTTAGTTTAACAAAAGGGATGTTATGTTATATCAATATACGTAAAAGATTTGAATTAAGAGATATATGTATGGGGGAGGAGGAAATGGATAGATTATGAGTTGAAATCGCTAAATTAGGATTTATTATATAATTTTACAGCTGAATGTTGCTTTGAAAGATATTGTACAAGGGGGTTATAATAATATTGTTAGAAGGGTGGAGATAGGTTAGCTTTTAGTTTAAGAAAAGGGATGTTATGCTATAGATTATGAGTTGAATAGATGAAATTGCTAAATTATGATTTATTATATAATTTTACAGTTGAATGTTGCTTAGAAATGTATAGTATAAGGGGGACATAATAATATTGTTAGAAAGATAGGGTCAGTATATGGGGGTGGAGTAAAAGGATGGTAAAATATTATATAATCTGTTATTAATTTGGGTTTTATTTTGGAGAAGCCATGGGGGGAGGGGAGGGGGAGGGGGGGTTAGGGAGGAGGGGGGAAAGGTGGGGGGAATTTGTATTTGAAAAACTTTTTCAATAATAAAAAAAAAAGACCAATTCTGTTTCTGAACTGTCGGTTTGAAATGTCATGACGTCACAACCCTTCAGACTCTTAACCCTGTTTCTACCTTGGCCCAAACTGTCCTTCCTAAGTGAAGTGGCCTTCGTGAGCATCTCTCTGGTTATCAACCAAAGCGATTGCGGTGTGACCTCCAAAAGGAAAGCCATGGAAGGAAAAATGAATTTTCACCGGCCTCTTAATAGCTGGTCCAGCCTGCTGTGTGCAATGAAATCCAATGCAGCAGCAAATCTGTTCAGTGACAGGCCCGGGTAGCTAAATTTATAGATCTTTAAAATTATTTTTTATTATTATTATTATTTTTGCACAGCTGCTGATTTACAATTCATAACCTGGATTACGTTATGAGTTCAGCCCTGCTGAGGTCAGTGTGCAATTTGCAGGGCTTTCAATTCCCCTGACATCTGCCTGAGTAAAATGGATTCCTTCCCTGGAGCACTGATGGCAATCGTATACAGTACAGCAGGAGGGGAATTCCAGAAAGAGAGTAAAATACTACATTAGAAAGGGGTTTTGAGATCCAAAAAAATGGGTTGGGGGGGGGGGAGAGGCAGAGAATCTGTATACACCAGAGCTGGGGCTGCATTGAATGATAATCTTAAAGCCACACTGTATAGACTAGAATAGACTCCAAACACTTACAAGGCACAGGGGTTCTTTCAAAAAAGGGTTTACTGTTCCTCATATATGCAACTTTATTAGTGCATATATAGTATTACCATTTGTGCAGCTGTCCACTCAAAAAACATACCCTGGCGATCTATATAAAATACACTGGCTGAGAGGAAAACTGGCAATGGAAAATTAGCTTGGTTAACTGATGTGTATTTAAAATTGCCCTCTGCTAACATAAAAACAAATTCTTTAAAGCAAAAAATAAATAAATAAAATAAAATTGGCAAATAGCTAAACTGAGTCGCGCATCACTGTTTAAAAGCTCACCCCTGCCTATTGCGCTAATGATACTAAATGCAGTTTCTGGGAGAATTAGCACACCCAACACAAGCTTTTTAAAATGACAAATGGGTCTGGGTTTTTTTTTCCAGTTGACGTTTTGGAGTAAACAAATGTATTTTAAAGATGTCAGCTATAGATTTCATAGCTATTAAGTTACACTTTGTTTTTTCTTGTTCAGCTGTGAGAACAACTTAATATCAAAATGACCTTCATGTGGACAATTGAATTTTGGGAACTGAAATGCAAGTCATTGGGAGGTTGGAAAGGTGAATGCCAACCTTCTGAATGTTAAAGATGAAACTCTAAAAATCAATTTGTTGTACTTTTTATCCTATTGATCACCAAGAAGATTAGGGCTAGAGATAGCAAGCAAGCAAGTTCCTCTTAGATCCTTTTGATTTCCCCCCCCGACTGGAAGAATAAATCTGTCCCTTCAGCTTGCTTTCTCTTCTATTCTCCTTTCTCCCACCATGAGAAGAGACAGCTCAGAGATGCAAGTTTTACACAACATGCTTACCACAGTAAACTGAGGTATGATGTGTTCCATTCACTCCTGGGTATGACTGACACACTGAACCTTAAAATAACTACACAGGCAGAGCCAAAACACCACTGCTATGAGGAAGGCTGGCTTTTGACATGGCATTCTGAAGATGAACTGGCAGTAAGGTAGCTATTTCTTTTTCTGCCCCGTTCTTGGTCTTGCTGATGACTCTTTTGTTCTACTTGTTATACAACTGAAGTCTTCTTTAGAATAGTCAGCGGGGAGGGGGGGTGATTGAATGGTAGCAATTGGATGTAAGAGTTGAAAGTTGTTTCCATTCTCAGTTCTCTAGTTTGATAGCAAAAAAGAAGATCCATATTGCAGTTTGGTAATCCGAGGCCATGAAGAAGAATCCAAGATGGCAAATCAGTATAATCTATGTTAGACTCTCTGGGTTCTGCTTAAAACCTAAAGTGACCCTTTTAGGATACAGGATACAGGATAACAGAGTTCTAAGTTGCTTCTCTCCTTGATTAGTTTCCATCCATTGCTTCTTGTCCTGCCTTCAGGTGCTTTGGAGAATAGGTTGATTCTCTCTTCTTTGTGGCAACCCCTTAGATCAGGGGTCTGCAACCTTAAAACACCCAAAGAGCCATTTGGACCTGTTTCCCACAGAAAAGAAAACACCAGGAGCCACAAAACCCTTCCCATGCCTGACTATTTCTTGAGCAGCCACAAAACTAGCATATGTAGTTGAATTAACCATTCTGTTTTCTTTTGAAACTTTTCTTTTCTTGGATTTATCCACGGTTGGCCTAATGGGTTGAAAAGCTCAACAAATCGTGTGCCGGCGGGTGTCACACATTGGTGGTTGTAACGCACATTTTGAGTGACAGGGAGCCGCAGCAGAGGGGTGAAAGAGCCACACATGGCTCCAGAGCCACAGGTTGCTGACCCTTGCCTTAGATATTGGAACTCTGCTATCATGTCACCCCTAATTCTTCTTTTCCAAGCATGCTTCTCACAGAGCCTCTTTAGCAAGATTTATTGAGATAAAAGGATGGGATTCCAAAAATTCTGGCAACTAAGTATTTTCTACCTATTATTAAATACATCCCAAATATATTCATGTGAAAGTTTCTTAAACTCTTCACCTTTGCCTGTAAACTAACAAAATGGTAGGTCTCTGCTGATAACACAGGATCGTACTGTAGGTTGTTTACAAAACCATCTTTTTAAAACTTCATTAGTCTGAATACTAAACATTTCAGGCAGGGATTGACAACCACTGGATTAATTAAGAATGGCTGGCACTATTTCACAAATTAGTGGATTCCAGGGGGCAGCTTTGTGCACTGTGACAAATTGTCTTTAATTTGTTCCCAAATTCAGTTTCATTGGATGGCCCAGTGTGATAAGAGAGGAAGCCAAAAAAACCCACTACCAACAGGTAGAATAAATCTCTACCATATACTTTTTTATATTATTGGCTCCTTTTTGTATCAGAATGTTTCCAAACCCTCCAGGTTCTCCTCAAGAGATCACAACAGGCTTTCAATTGGTTTACATCTGTTCAGCAATCCAGGTCCAGAATGAGGCATGTCAATTCAGCAACAGAACTGAATATTGTGTGCAGAGAGCCACAAATGGCTTCCACCAGGAGAGAATCAGTAGCAGGTAGATAGTTGTGGCCAAAGGATTTTCCTTGCTAGCTGGAAACATCAGTCAACTGCACTTCCTCCTGCTTATCTAAAGTCACCTGTAGCTGCTGGATAATTTCTCTTTGCTAATGCAAAGATAGATCACTCCCAAGAAAGACATCTCTATTGTTTATTCAGCAGACAGAAAGGAGTGATACCATAGGATTTGGAGAAGTGTGCTGTAGCCTCTTTAATCAAGGAGCAGCATCTGGAGAGAGTTTCTGAAGAGGTTTGATTCAGACGTAATCATGAGGAGGAAATAATGAATGTTTCATTTGTTTTATTAAAAGAGCATCGCCAAATATCCATGGGCAAGTCACAGGTCTGACCTTTTACATGGAAGTCACAGCAGAATAAATCATGTAGCTACAGGCCCATAATGGATTTGTTTCTCTCATAAGAAATACCGAATGTTAATAAGATATGACAGAATGTTTTCACGCCATTATAAAACAAAATCACTCTCTACTTGCTGCTTGCACCAGGACTTCCTCTACTTCCCTTGCTCTCCTGGGATCACTATAGCTCAGCTTTTTCAGAACAATATAATGAAAATGTCAAGATCCCCAGCAAAGCAGCTGTGCTTGTACACACACAGGGAGACCACCTGGGAAGATCCCAAAGCAGCCACACTGAGCCTTCTGGATGACGCAGCTGCTTTGGCACTTGAAGAAGTGATAATGCACTTTGCAACATGTCCCTTCTCATGTTTGGCAGGGGCTTCATTGCAGTGAAATTGCTGAAATATATTTAAGTGTATGTTACATGGGTGTACATTTAACATAAAGAGTGCCACACTTTGCCTCCCAAATTTGCTTGCGATGCTGTTAAATCCTGTATATATTTTTGCTTTCATATTAGTCTTGACTTCAGGCAATCGCAACAGTTAAGTCCCTTCTGTTTTGTTGGCAAGACTTTTGGAAGTGCTTTCAGAAATTGTGCCCTTGCCTCCTTGCTAAGGCTGAGAGAAAGTGACTGGCCCAAGATCACCTGGTTTTGTGCCTAAAATATATTAAGCAGAAAGCCAGGTGTGGCTCAGTGCAATCAAAGAGGTGCTCTCTCTAGTTTACACATTAATTCAGTGCTTGACAAAGATGGGCTCTACCATAAGGTTAGAAGAACTTAAGCAATTTTAATCAAACATATATAAGTTGCCCAGTTACATGACAGGGACACTGCTTACAAGAGGCAAAGAAGTTACAAAAATATTGGTGCACGTATCCTGTGGTTATTTGCACATGTTCAGCTGCAAGCTTGTGATTACTTTATTAAAGTCTCATGACTCTAAAGGTCTGTTAATGCCTGAATTTTATGTCTGTCATTTCAACATAAGATTCTTTAAACCAATCATCAGAATTATCAGAATCCTGGTCAACAGCAGGATCAGAACTTATAGTTTTGGGGTTTCTTTCCTAGTGCTTTAACCACTGGGTTCAATGAAGTTGGCTTTAACATTTATACAATTTTTCACTTTGTGCATAATGACATAAACACATTTAACACATAAATAACACACTACATAATGTTTTGATTGATCGTGTAGACTTGATTATCTTCTATTACTAAAAGTTCAGAAACAAAATGAAAACTGACTTTGAGAGCTCACTGCCCATCTAACAGACCGGAATGGGACTTTCGGCTCGAATCCTTCGCCTTGCCTGTTTCGCCTCAAAGCTTTCGCCTCTGGGTTATTAGCCACAAACTTTTCTCCTTGGCTGTCCCTCCCCCACACCGGCCATGGCCACTCCCTCCCAGGTGCTTCGCCACAGCCCATACACAGAAGGAGCTTTCGCCTTGGGTTTTTCAACACCTGGGACAGTTAGGGTTAAGTTAAGTTAGTTAGCTAAGTTAAGTTAAATCTTAACTTGCATCCACAGATTCTCAGTTTTGTCTGCTGAAGAATCAACTAAAGCACCAGTTAATTAATCCACCCATCTCTGGGCAGTGAAAGTTTATGCCTTAATGCAGGGGTGAAATGCTCCCAGTTCAGATTGGATCACCCGATCTGGTAGTGATGGAGGCGGGTGGTTTGGAGAACCGGTAGCAAAAATCCCTGCCCTCCCCCCACCCCATGCCTAGCTGAGCCACACAATCATCAGAGGCTTTTTCTTTTAATTTTTAAAAGCATTTTTTCTACAACCTCTTCAGCCGAAAAAATGCTTTTAAATTTTTTTTAAAAAGCCTCTGATGATCGCATGGCTCAGCTGGGATCGTCAAAGGGATCGTCAGCTGATGATCCCAGCTGAATTGCCTGATTGGCAGAGGTTTTTTTCTTTTAAATGCCTCTGATGATCCAAGCTGAGTTGCCTGATCGACAGGGGCTTTTAAAAGAAAAAAAGCCTCAGGCAACTCAGCTGGGATCGTCAGAGCCTTTTGAAAGATTTTTTTACAACCACTTCACCAAAGACGTTGTAAAAAAAATGGTTTTAAAAAAAAATTGGCCACACCCACCCAGTCACATTACCCACCACCATCAAGCCACGCCCACAGAACCGATAGTAACAAATGTTAGATTTCATCACTGCCTTAATGGGTTTTCTTAGCGTGTAAGAATTCCCACCGATTCTTACAAATCTTTTATTGGGCTAGAAGACAGTTGGTATGCCAAGTTGTAACACACATACACCATCCCCACCCCATCTTGAAATCTGCACAAACGTCTCGGGAGGAAAAGAACAAACAAACAAACCGAAGCGCTACTATCTGTTGCTTTTGGTTAAGAAAGTAATTGCAACTAACTCTTCCCCTTGCAAAAAAAAACAAACAAACCAGAAGTGCTTCCCTTTCAACTGGGGGAATGGGCAGGGGTGGGAATGGAGCGCTTTTACAATTTCCTTTTCTACCTTTCTAAATCTTGAATGGGATGTTTGCCAATATATCCCCCTTTTTGGGGTGTGGGAATCAATGTTGTAAATCAGGGGTGAAATGCTCCCGGTTCGGACTGGCTCGGGCAAGTAGGTAGCGATGGCAGCAGTCAGTTTAGAGAAGCGGTAGCAAAAATCCCTGCCCCTGCCCCCGCCTCCCCATGCCCAGCTGAGCCGCGTGATCATCAGAGCCTTTTTTCTCTTTTAAATGGCTCTGACGAGCCAAGCTCTGATGATCCCAGCTGAGTTGCCTGCTAACATCCCCCCCCCCCAGCCTCCAGTTTGCTTACCTTAGCTGCTGGTCACAACGCCTGCCTTGCTTCGCTTGCTGTAATACCGGCAATCCATTGCATCAGCAAGCAACTGAATCTCCATGCCTGCAATCAAGCTCATTGGTGAGCAGCCTTATCTGCCTGCCTGCCTTCCTGCCTGCCTTGTACCTTCTATTGCATGGGTCTCCAACCTCAGCAACTTTAAGACTTGTGGACTTCAACTCCCAGCAAAGCTGGCTGAAGAATTCTGGGAGTTGAAGTCCACAAGTCTTAAAGTTGCCAAGGTTGGAGACCCCTGTTCTTTTTTTTTTTTTTTTTTTTATTGCAAAAGTTTTACAATTACATTTTCACCCCTTTTTCCCCCCCCTCGACCCGCCCCAAACTTCCCAACCTCCCTAACCCACCCTAACCCACCCCTCCCCCCAGACTTCCTCACAATATAATCATGTCAAATAAAAGGAAAAACCCTCCTTTGTATATAAAACTTGAACCCCGCCCTCCCCTTACAAATTTTCATCTTCATTACATTAACCTATTTCTATCTTAATATAGCAGTTTCAAATAAATTTTCATCCTGATTACCTTGAAGATATTTCTATCTTAATATAGCAGTTTCAAATAAATTTTCATCCTGATTACCTTGAAAATATTTCTATCTTAATATAACATTTTCAAATAAATTTTCATCCTCGACCTTAAAATATTTCTATCTTAATATAACATTTTCAAATAAAAGCTATTTGGTACTTCCTAGTTTGATATTTGTTCTGAACATAATCTATCCACTTCTTCCATTCCCATTCATAAGTCTCTTGAGAACAGTCTTTTAAATATGCTGAAATCTTCGCCATCTCCGCGAAACTGGCCATCTTCAAAATCCATTCCTCAATCGAAGGCAGCGCTTCATTTTTCCAGTATTTACCTATCAACAATCTTGCTGCAGTTATCATGTACAATATCATTTTTGTTTCCCCCAATGTAAAACCCTTAACTATACCCAATAAAAACAATTGTGGAGAAAATTGAATCTTTCTCTTCAAAACATTCTGCATGACCCACCAAATTTTTATCCAAAAAGCCTTAACTTTCTTACAGGTCCACCAAACATGATAATATGTAGCGTCTAAGCAGTCGCATCTCCAACATTTAGGCTGGGCACTAGGGTACATACACGACAATTTTTTTGGATCTAAATGCCATCTATAAAACATTTTGTAGAAATTTTCCCGCAGATTCTGCGACTGTGTAAATTTAACATTCTGAACCCAAATTTTTTCCCATGTTTCCAACATCACTGGTTCCTCAAAATTTTGTGCCCACTTAACCATACAGTCTTTAACTAGTTCAGTTTCTGAATCCCTTTCTAACAAAACATTATAAAGTCTTTTAATATGCATTGGGCCTTTCTCTTTTATATGTCTAACTAATTCTTCCTCATACATCATAATACCAGTTTTTTGGTCCTCTTTCCATCTCAATTGCAATTGATTATATTGTAACCAAGTTAAATTAATCCCTTCAGCCAACAATGTCTGTAATGTCTTCAGCTGCCATCTGCCCGCATCTGCAAAAAGAACCTCTTTATATAAAAACCCCCCGAGTGACATTATATTTGTATTCCACAAGGTATGACCAAGATCCAGCCATAGCGGTATTTTGTAATTCCAGTTGTTTCGGTGCTTCTTCCAAACTCTCAGCAAAGAATCTCTAAGTATATGGCTTTTAAATACTTTATCCACTTTGCTATCATAAAATAAGTAAGCGTGCCATCCAAATTCCAAATCAAAACTTTCTGCATTCAATATTCCAGTCTTTTTTCCTCCAAACCAATCACTTACTAAAGTCAAAGCTGTTGCATCATAATATAATTGTAGGTTTGGAAGTTTGAGACCTCCCCTTTCTGGGATGTCTTGCATAATTTTCATTTTTACTCTTGGTTTTTTCTCATTCCAAACAAATTTGTTGATACCAGTTTGCCATGCTTTTAGTTGTTTATCATTTTTGAGCACCGGAATCATTTGAAACAAAAAAAGAAATCTTGGCAAAATGTTCATCTTAACTGCTGCTATTCTTCCAAGTAAAGACAGCTGCAGTTTTTTCCAAATCTCCATATCTTTTTGCACCTCTCGCCACAACGCCTCATAGTTATTTTGAAACAATTTCATATTTGATTCTGCAACCTGAACTCCTAGATATTTTACCTTTGGTACAATCTCAAAACCTGCCCTTCTTTCTAACTCCAGTTTACGATCTTGTGTCATATTTTTAACTACCATCTTAGTTTTTCTCTGATTCACCTCAGCAACTTTAAGACTTGTGGACTTCAACTCCC
This sequence comes from Arizona elegans, assembly GCA_022577455.1. Classification (NCBI taxonomy): domain Eukaryota; kingdom Metazoa; phylum Chordata; class Lepidosauria; order Squamata; family Colubridae; genus Arizona; species Arizona elegans. The sequence goes on from JAKOOJ010000003.1 coordinate 44,296,291, forward strand.
AGCAAAGCTGGCTGAAGAATTCTGGGAGTTGAAGTCCACAAGTCTTAAAGTTGCCAAGGTTGGAGACCCCTGTTCTATTGGGTAAGTTTTTTCCCCCTTTGGGAGCTTTAAAAAAATAGTTAATTGGTTTTTTTTTTAAGTTGTTCTTTTTTTAGACCTAGCCATTTAAAGTTGAGGAAGTTTTAAATTTAGCTGCTTTTATATAAAAATAAAAATAAATTAAAATAAAATAATATTTGTGCAGCTTTCTGAGATTTAGTGTGTTTCTGTAGTGTTTCACTCTAACTACACAAACACACCAAATCTCATAAAGCTGTATGTGGAATTTTGTATGTGTAAAGTGTGAAAGTTGGTTTTTGGGGCTTTTTGTGACTGTGTGAGGTTCCTGCTTGTTGCAGGGGCCATTTTGGGTCTAGCACAGCTGCTTTTACATTGTGGGTGAGCCAGTTGTGTTGTGTTTTGTAGGTTAAAAAAGGGCAAAGAAGTGACATTGACTTGGCCACGCCCACCCAGTCACCTTACCACCAAGCCCTGCCCACTAATTAAGCCCCGCCCACAGAATCGGTAGCAAAACATTTTAGATTTCACCCCTGCCGTAAATTATCCATTGTCATTAGTTATCAATTTGGATATCTGGCCTGAAAAGGGTTCTTCTCTCGAAAAAAAAGCCAGAGGTGGAAGTCCCCCTTCTCCCGCCTTCTCCCTCCCATTTCACCAAGGCTGTTCCTTCCTTCCTTCCCCCTCTAGCATGATTTGTTGGGCCCTAACTGTCCCAGGCATCAAAAAACCCTGGGCAAAACCTCCTTCTGTGTACGGGCTGCGGCGAAGTGCCTGGGAGGGAGTGGCCGTGGCCATCGTGCCGTGGCAAAAGACTAGGGAAGGGCCAGCTGAGGGGAAACGTTTGTGGCTAATAACCCAGAGGCGAAAACCTTGAGGCAAAATAGGCAAGGCAAAGGATTCGAGCCAAAAAGTCCTAGACCCCTAACAGACACCCAAGAGATGCAACATTGATCCTAGTTAGTAGTTGAATGGGAGATTATCAAGGTCTCCTTGAATTACAAGCTGAGAAATTGAGGAAAACATTCAAGAGCAAGGCAATGGCAACCCATTTCTGCATCATACTAAGAAAAATAATATGCCTGTGAAGTATGTGTCACACTTTTTCGAAATAACTTTAAATAGTAATTTGGAGATTGAGACACTTATCAGGAACTTCTGGATTCAGTTATTATTTCTGAATGAGCTTGCATGGCCTTAGGTAAATCATCAGTTTATGTTGTGTGTGTGCAATACTGAAGTAATAATATTGACTATTTTTATTTATTTATTTATTTTATTAAATTTTGTTGTGTCCTTATAAGGACATCCGCCCTGATTGGCTGCTACCATCGGGCGAGAGATTTGAATCCCTGTCAAGGGGCGGTGCGTCTGCCGGGAGCGAATATAAGGAGAGCTCCGGCAGCGCGCCAGCAGTCTTGACTTGTTACTTTGGAACTAATAAAGTTGCTAAATGTATCAAGCTGGTCACGTCTTCTGTTCCTGCGCCTGATCTAACACTGGCGACGAAGGACTAGAGAAGAGAACCTGAACAAGACTCGCGGCATGATCGCCCACCGAGCTGAAGTCACTACACCACAGCGAATTCCAGAATGGCTACCCCGCAAGCCCCGATGACTGCGCTGAACCCATTCGACCCATCCCGGGAGAAGTGGAGGTCGTACATGATCCGATTCCGACAGTTCCTGAGAGGTAATGGCTACCAGAATCTCGACGATGAGAGGAAAAGAGCCCTCTTCCTGGCTCATTGCGGATCGGATGTCTTGGAGATGGCGATTGACCTCGTGGCACCTAGGGACATTGAGGAGATGTCCTGGAACGACCTGCAGGAAGTCCTACAGGAGCACTACGCACCTACAGGCACCCCCATCACAAACAGGTTCACCTTCCAGCAAAGAAACCAGCGGGAAGGTGAATCCTTATATGTGGGGTGCCACAAGGATCGGTCCTCTCGCCCCTTCTGTTCAACATTTATGTGAAGCCGCTGGGCGAGATCATCCGTGGTTTCGGGGTGGAGTACCATCAGTACGCTGACGACACCCAGCTGTACATCTCCACCCCAGACCACCCCAACGATGCCCTTGAAGTGATGTCCCGGTGCCTGGAGGCCGTACGGATCTGGATGGGGAGAAACAGGCTCAGGCTCAACCCATCCAAGACCGAGTGGCTGTGGTTTCCGACGTCCCGATATAGTCAGCTGGTGCCATCGCTGACTATTGGGGGCGAAGCACTGGCCCCCACGGAGAGGGTTCGCAACTTGGGCATCCTCCTGGATTCACGGCTGTCTTTAGAAGAGCACTTGACGGCCGTGACCGGGAGGATTTTTCATCAGGTCCGCCTGATTCGCCAGTTGCGTCCCTTTCTGGATCGGGACTCATTACGCACGGTCACTCATGCCCTCGTCACCTCCCGTCTGGACTATTGTAACGCTCTCTACATGGGGCTCCCCTTGAGGAGCACTCGGAGGCTCCAACTGGCGCAGAGTGCGGCCGCGCAGGTGGTGATGGGAGCGACATGGCGCTCCCATGTAACGCCTCTCCTGCGCAAGCTGCACTGGCTCCCGGTGGTCTTCCAAGTGCGCTTCAAGGTTCTGGTTATCACCTTCAGAGCGCTCCATGGCTTAGGACCTGGCTATTTACGGGACCGCCTGCTGCCACCAATAGCCTCCCACCGACCAGTACGCTCCCATAGAGAGGGGCTCCTCCGGGTGCCGTCGGCCAAACAATGTCGACTGGCGGCCCCCAGGGGGAGAGCCTTCTCTGTGGGGGCACCTACGATCTGGAACGAGCTCCCCCCGGAGATACGGAGAATTCCGGATCTGCGTACCTTCCGTCGCGCGCTTAAGACGTTCTTATTCCATCAAGCTGGCCTGACCTAAACTTTTCCTCTTTTTAAAATGGAATTTTAAATTTTAAATTTGGTTTTAAATTTATTGGGGTTTTAAAATGTTTCAGCCAAATTTATTTAATTAGTTTTATCTCCATTTTAAATTTTGTATCTATATGTTTTATTTTATGGCTGTTCACCGCCCTGAGTCCTTCGGGAGTAGGGCGGTATACAAATTTAATAAAATGAAAATGAAATGAAATGAAATGAATCCATCAAGGAATTCGTGGCAGCGCTTCGCCAAATCGCTGCCAACTGCGAGTTCGACAACGTGGATAACGCCATCCGAGACCGCGTTGTTTTTGGAATGCGAGATGTGGGTCTGCAAAAGAAGTTCCTCAGCCGAAAGAGGATCCCGCTCAAAGACGTCCTCGACGAAGCAACAGCGGCTGAAACATCCGAGCAATCAGCTGCCGCGATGATAAAAGCAAGAGGGATCCATAAGATCCACAAGTCGGGCCTGACCTCATCAGACGAGGCAACCACGCAATCCGAGTCTGATGAGGAAATGGCCGTCCACAAGGTTTCCCGCCCCCCCCAGGCGGGAAAACCCACAGCATGGCAACCAGGGAGAACGGTGCGGCAGCTGCAGAGGCGACCACCCCAGGGCAAACTGCAGATGGAGGGATGCGACCTGCCGCCGATGCCTGAAGAGAGGGCACATCGCCGAGGCATGCAGAGCCACAGATCCAGCCCCGGAGCCACCCAGACCACGTTTCCGGGAGAATCGCAAAGACAATCAGAGGACATCCAAATGGGCCTCAAACCAGTCCCGGCGCGGGGAGGAGGAATATCCCCAGAATAGAACGGTGCACCAGACCACCATTGCTCACACAAGCGACGAGGGGACCACCAAGTTCCACATGACGCTGCTTGCAGAGGGGTCACCGTGCAAGCTGGAGGTAGACTCCGGATCCGCCTACTCCATCATGGACTGGCAGCACCTACAGCAGCTGAAGCCATCATACAAAAAGACCCAGCTGAAAACCCCGAAGTCGAGGCTTGTGGACTTCAACGGAAACCCCATTGAAATCCTGGGCAGAGCCACCATCCACGTGAAGTACAACGACTTCAACGGAAAGCTGCCCATCACCATCGTGGAGCACAGCCGACCGAACCTGTTAGGCGTGGAGTGGTTTAAGCCGCTGGGACTTTCACTTCAGGGCATCCACGAGATCCACAGGGACGAACTCGACACCATCATCGAAGAGTTCAAGGAAGTCTTCGATGGTAAACTGGGGAAATTTGTGGGGAGGCCAATTTCCTTTAATCTGGACAAGGGAATCACCCCAATTAGGCTTAAGCCCCGCCGAGTTCCGTTTGCCCTGCGGCCTAAAGTAGATGAGCAGCTGGACAAGCTGATCGCCCAGGGCGTCCTGGAACCGATCGATCATGCTTCATGGGAGACCCCCATTGTGACCCCACTGAAGCATGATGGGTCTGTGCGCATCTGCGCCGACTACCGTTGTACCATCAACAAGGCGTTGGCACAGAGCGCATACCCAGTCCCAGTGGTGCAACACCTGCTGCATTGCCTGGGATCTGGATCAATTTTCGCGAAACTGGACCTGGCCCAGGCTTACCAGCAACTGCCAGTGGATGAAAAAACGGTGGAGGCTCAAACAATTGTCACGCACAGGGGGGCATTCAAATGTAACCGCCTCCAATTTGGAGTCAGCGCAGCCCCCGGCATCTTCCAATTGATGATGGAACGCCTCCTCCAAGGCATTCCAGGGGTGGTGCCTTACTTCGACGATGAGCTCATCTCCGGTGACTCAAGAGCTCAACTCCTTGAAAGGCTCAGGCTTGTCCTGCAGCGATTCAAGGCCAAGGGCTTGAGGGTCAGGCGGGACAAGTGCATCATAGGAGTACAGGAAGTCGAGTTCCTGGGCTACCTCATTGATAGCACAGGCATCCACCCCACCAAATCAAAAGTGGAAGCAATCCATGAAGCTCCAAGCCCAAAAAACAAAACGGAGCTTCAGGCGTTCCTTGGGTTGCTCAACTTCTACGCCATTTTCTTAAAACAGAAAGCCACAGTTGCTGAGCCACTCCACCGCCTGCTGGGGAAATCGGTTTCCTGGAAGTGGGGCCAGGAAGAGGAAGCAGCGTTCCGGGCCATCAAAGGACTATTGACGTCCAAAAGCGTCCTCATCCAATACAGCGAGACGCTGCCCATCAAGCTGACTTGTGATGCGTCCCCATACGGGGTGGGGGCAGTCCTCAGCCATGAACTGCCCAACGGCACGGAAGCCCCAATTGCCTACTTCTCTAAGACAATGTCCGGCGCAGAGCGCAACTACAGTCAGCTGGACAAAGAAGCCCTGGCCATCGTGGCTGGAGTGAAGCGCTTCCACGAATATCTCTACGGAAGACACTTCACCATAGTCACCGACCACAAGCCACTCCTGGGACTACTCGCAGGCGACCAACCCACCCCGACCTTCATGTCCCCACGGATGACGAGATGGGCCATCTTCCTAGCCGGCTACTCTTATAGGCTCGTGCACCAGCCAGGCACAGCCATAGGAAACGCCGACGCGCTCAGCAGATGCCCGTCGAAGAATCCAGTCGAAGACCCAGCCCCCACGCTCCATCTACTCCATATAGATGACGACGCCAGCTGTCCTGTGTCATCCGCAGATGTGGCCATCCACACCCAAAAGGACCCCACACTCCGCCAAGTGAAGTCCTGGATCCTCAGAGGGTGGCCATCGGAAAAGCCAGAGGAGAAGTTCAGCCCGTTCGCCAGGAAACAGAAGGAGCTGTCCACCATAAAAGGCTGCCTGCTATGGGGAGACAGGGTGCTGATTCCAAGCACTCTGCAACAGCGGACGCTAGAAACGCTGCACAAAGGGTATCCGGGCATCGTCCGCATGAAGGCCCTGGCACGGAGTTACGTCTGGTGGCCCTCCATGGACAAAGACATTGAGCAATGGGTCTCCAGATGTGACCCGTGCCAAGAAGTTCACCCAGCACCACCGCAATCCGAAGTCGCGAAGCAACCCCTGGTCGAGGATCCACATTGACTTCGCGGGTCCGATGCAAGGGCGACACCTCCTCATCGTGGTAGATGCCTTCTCCAAGTGGCTCGAGGTGGTGCCCATGGCATCTACCACAACAGAAGCAACGATCCAAGCCCTGCGCCGTCTGTTCACCACACATGGACTACCGGACGTGCTGGTCTCGGACAACGGCCCCCAGCTCACATCCCTGGCCATGGAGTCCTTCCTGGCAGGACTGGGCATCCGCCACGCCCTGTCCGCCCCTTACAGGCCGGCCGGAAACGGACAAGCTGAACGCATGGTCAGACTGACCAAAGAAGCCCTCACCAAGATGGGCCCGGGAGACTGGCAAGAACGCATAGACAACTTCCTCCTCACCCAGCACATCACGCCACATGCCACCACCCACAAGAGCCCGGCCGAACTGCTGATGGGCAGAAGGTTGAGGTCACCCTTGGACCGGCTGCACCCCCAATACAGCCCGGAAGTGACCGCAACCGCCAGCCGCCCGCTTCGCGCCTTCAGCAACGGGGATTCAGTTTTCGCGCTGAATTTCAACGGCTCTCCCAAGTGGCTGAAGGGGAAGATTGCCAGCACAACCGGCCCCAAATCCTACACCGTCGAGTTGGAAGATGGACAGGTCTGGAGACGTCACATCGACCAACTCCGAAAAAGGTGGGGGGGCACACGAAACCCAGCCTGACGAGGGAGGCCTACAACACCCCGACGAGGTAGGCCTCCAACACCCCGGCGAGGTAGACCTACCACACCCAGACGAGGTAGGCCTCCAACACCCCGGCGAGGTAGACCTACCACACCCAGACAGGGTAGGCCTACAACACCCCGGCGAGGTAGGCCTACGACACCCCGGCGAGGTAGGCCTACCACACCCCTGCGAGGCAGAGCAGCGCCATTCCGACGAGGTCGGCCCAGCCCACTACCAGGTACTGTCACATCGGCAGTCCAGCGAGGTAGACCAGGGCCAACCTCACGGGGGATGGCAACACCAACCCAGCCAGGTGGGCACCCGGCACAACAGGGCCAGGGAACACCAACCCAGCCCGCAAGTAGACCGGGACCTGCCCAGAGGGGGAGCAGCGCACCTAACCAGTGACGACAGCCATCACCAGCCCAGCCAGGGAGACCGCAGTTCCAGGTGAGTAGACCGGGACCCAGCCAAGACGGGCACCCCACGACCCATGGGCAAGGGTGGCACACGACTCCCCAGCGAGAGGGACCCCCGCCCATCACAGAAGACAACCTGGAAACAACAACCCGGCCAGGAGGACCCCAGGCACCACCTGACGGTAGACTAGGGACTAGGGGGAAAGGAAAGCCGACAACAACCCGGCCAGGGAGACCTACACCACCCCGGCAGGGGAGACATCCGCCGCCCCGGAGGGGTAGCCCCGCAACAACATCCCGACCAGGTCGACCACCGCCAACCAGACGGGGGAGACCTACGCCAGCCCAACCGAGGGGACCAACGCCACCCCTGCGAGGTCGGACAGCACAACGCAAGCCAGCACCACCCACAGCCAGCGGACCGGACTCGAGGGCACCGAGCGGAACCACCACCCGAACGGCAGCAAGCCGGACCGCAACCGAACCACAGCGCCCGGGGGACCAGGGAGGAGCAAGCAGTGGACTTACCGAGACTCAGACGCTCTTCCCGGGTCGGAACCGAGCAACCGAGACGAGGCGATAGATCCACAGGCCAGGAGGAAGACCAGCAGAACCAGCCATCCAAGGTCTGCAGTCCGGCCGGAGGCGCTGGGGGTGACCCTGCTCACTCGACAGCCGAACCAAGCCCGGTTCTGGAGAGGGAACCAAGAGACGAAAGAGCCCCGTCCGTCCAGGCCGGAGACAGAGAAGAAGTGAGACTGCGCAGGTCAGCTAGGGTGCCGAGGCGTCCTACGTACCTGCGCGACTACGTGACTTTCGTGGACGAGATTGACAGCTCGGACTAAGGGGGAGGAGTGTTGTGTCCTTATAAGGACATCCGCCCTGATTGGCTGCTACCATCGGGTGGGAGATTTGAATCCCTGTCAAGGGGCGGTGCGTCTGCCGGGAGCGAATATAAGGAGAGCTCCGGCAGCGCGCCAGCAGTCTTGACTTGTTACTTTGGAACTAATAAAGTTGCTAAATGTATCGAGCTGGTCACGTCTTCTGTTCCTGCGCCTGATCTAACAAATTTCTATACTGCCCTTCTCTCTGATACAGTAACTGAGTAGCCTATAATATAATAAAAAGTTAAAAAGTGCCAGAAAACAATTAAAATTAGAAAAAAATGAAAAGAAAAGGTAACAGCCAGAATGATGAGTGGCCTGGTGGTGGAGATCTTCTCTACCCAATCAGCCATCCAAAATATATAAAGCCACACCCTCAAACTTTATTTGGGGCAAAAGGTAACATCTACATCACTGCCCAGAATCAGAATTGTCCTACTCCATTATCGAAAGATTAAAACTGATATAAAAATGGAATCGTTTTTCAGGTTGAATTCAATGTGGGGTCTGTGTGTGTGTGTGTGTGTGTGTGTGTTTGTTTTATCTATCCTATCCAGTTTTTAAGAGTCGTAGGCAAAACCCATCTGCACCATCCCATATGGGAAGCCTATGAAAACACTTTCTCCTTTATCTTTCCCCAGTGGTGGAATTCTCTCTCCCTGAGGTAATAATTTACCCTCACTCTCTCAATATTTAGAAAAACTATAATGTGGCCTTTTAAAATGATATAGCAGCTTTATTGTCATCTTTAATGTTTTATTATGGTTTTATGGTTCATTTTATACAGTTATTGTTTTCTTTTGATTTGTTGTACCCTTCCTTGGTGGCTTCAGCACAAAGGTGACATAAAATGTGAATAATACATAAACAGTCCTACAATCTTTGTAAAGCTGCACTGAAATTCCAGTAATATATGAAGAAAAAAAAACCACACACACATACACACACATTTGAATTGTGTACGCGTTGGATATCTTCTGCAGAATCCATTATTGGGTATCCAATACACAACAGTAGTGGCTCAAGCAAAGACCAACATAACAGTAATCCCACAGAAGGAAAAAGCTTCAATGCAGATTGATAGCTGAATTCCACATCCCTAATACTACAGGTAGAGATCCAGTTTGGGGTAGTGATTAAGACACTGCACTTAAAATGGAGAGGCTGTGACTTGTAGCCTGACTGATGATCGCGCGGCTCAGCTGGGATTGTCAGAGGCTTTTAAAAGCATTTTTTTACAACCTCTTTGGCCGAAGAGGTTGTAGAAAAAATGGTTTTAAAAGTTAAAAAATAAAAGTTGGCCATGCCCACTCAGTCACATTACCCCCTCCACCAAGCCATGCCCACAGAACCAGTAGTAACAAATTTTACATTTCACCACTGCTCAGAAGGAGGCAAGGGCAAACATCTTCCAAAATCTTGCCAAGAAAACACCAGAGATTAATCCAGGTGCTCACCTGGAATCAACATTGTCTTGAAGGCATGGGGGGAAAAAAACACCTCTGCAGGTTAACCCAAAGGACGGAAATTCACAGTGTCAAAGCTGGAATCAAGATTTACAGGATTCCCAATCAGTGGTTGGATTCAGCCGGTTCAAGCAAACCGGTAGTTAGATTCTGGCTGGACCTGCCCCTTCCCGCCCTGCCCCTTCCAGGAGTCCCCATGTGCCCCATTTTGGGTCCCAGGTAAGTGCAGGGAGGCCTCCTAGGCCCAAAATGGGGCATGGGAGGTCACGTCCCCCCACGGCCGTTTTTGCTTCCAGGTGGGTACAGGAGGCCGAGTGCTGCCTGTCACATTCCCTGGCCACGGCCACCATGGCCACACCTACCCTGCCGGTTGTTAAATTATTTGAATCCCACCACTAGCCCCAGTCAAAATGTCTTTCTAGTGGACTCCATGGGAAGTGTTTTAGATGATGGGAGACTGGACTTGACCTTCTGGGCGACAGCCACAAAAGGAGGCAGTGAGAAAGGCAAGCATCAAAAATAAAATAAAATATTTTTTTAAAATGTTTTAGAACATTAGAGTATATGGTTTTACAACATATACTGCCATCTTCTTTTCCTTAGTTTAACTTAGTGCCTATTTTTCCCCCCCTGAGCACAGATTTTTTTAAATAGTATCAATGCCACATTTGGCATAATCTGCAAAAAAATCCCTCCCCCGCAGAGACACAACATAAGGTATTTGGACACTGAGTTTTCCTAACACCACCCACCCAGCCCTTTACTGTTGTTTTCCCCAACGCTATATAATCCAAGTGTCCCTTGGATATATTTACCTTGATTCCTAGTCTTCTGAATAAAGAAAAATAATTACAGTATTCCTGTGAAAACTGGCTCTTTTTCTCTGTCCCCGTCCACCACCCACCCCCCACTGTCTGTCTTGAAATGGTTTTTGGAAGGCGGCTGGCAGCAAGGGGGTACAGCTGCTGCTAACTTAACCAAATGATTTATCTTAAGATTCATATAGAATTCATTGTGTGGGGAGCTGGGTCTGTTGGCATTTAATATTTATGCATATCGGGAAGCTCTATTAATCATAAAGTCCGATCATTTGTACAGCCTTTAATGGGCTTACATAAAGTTGTGTCTCTCTGTTCCTTTAGCCTCTCTCATTCTATTCTCTGGGAAAACTGCAACTTAGCCCTCATACACACTTTAGAACAATTGTGTTTTCATTCCATGGAGAGGCAAAATAACACAGGCTGGAGCAGGTGGCCTCTTTGAAGTACACATCAACTTGTAGGAAGCCAGGAATACAACATGTTGTGCAATGCTGACTGAGAAAAGGGAATGAATGTGAGGTTGTGTTATGAAAGGGAAACTATGCTAGTGGAAGGATTGACCTGAGCTCCCTGTGGTTTGAGGATACAGTTAGTCCTTACTTAATGACTGCTCTGTTTAATGTCTGTTCAAGTTACAATAGCATTCAAAAGGTAATTTTACAACTGATTCTCACATTAATGATGGTCGCAGCATCCAGATGATCACATGATCGAGATTTGGGTGCTTCACAGCTGGTGGGCATTTAAGATTCACAACATCCCACAGTGACATGATCACAACAGCTGGCTTCCAACAAGCAGAGTCAACAGAGAAACCAGCAGTAAAATTGTAAATTGTGGTCACATAATGTCTCACTTAACAACTATGGGTGATTCGCATAACAACCACAGCAGAAGTAAGTTCATTGCAGTAATGTAGATAGATAGATACAATAGATAGATAGATGATAGATAGATAGATAGATAGATAGATAGATAGATAGATAGATAGATAGATGATAGATGATAGATGGATGGATGGATGGACGGACGGACAGACAGACAGACAGATAGAATAACTTTATTGTCATTTTGAATGTACACTAATCAGCATACATTAAAATGAAATTGCATAGCATTCAGCTCTCAAAGGGTCACCACCTCCAATATACACTACATAAACATGACAAAATAAAATGAATAAATAAATACAAAATTATGCATATATTATATGACACAGAGAAACAACACAGTTAACAACTCACTTAAGAACAGCATCACTTAGCTATGGAATTGTGGGTCCCGATCATGGTTGTTAAGCAAGGACTACCTCGGTTATGATATAGTATACTTCACTTATCATCATTCTTATGGTATTATTGTTCCCATTTTAAAGATAGGCCACTCAGAGACAGAAATGATAGGAAGTAGAAGGAGGGAAGGAGAGTGATATTGATTGAAAACAATGCTCATGTTATACAGATTTATTTTGCTTTCTCTCCGGTGAACTAAATTTTTGGGGAAAAGGTTGCATAACTGCCTTCAGAAATCTGTAAAAACTTTCATTAATTTGTTTGTTTGTTAAATGTACATACTGCCTGTCTGTCCCTAGTAACTCTAGGTGGCTTACAGTAAAAATTTAAAAAGACAATAATATGGGAGGGAAAAAAATGTTACAATACAACCAAAGTCCGCAGAAAGTATCACAGTCATATTGTGTGGCAATGAGATGAAAGTGGCAATGAGATGAAAGAAATATGTCCTATCCTCTAGATCAAAAAATCTCTTATAACTGCTTTAACTTCTCTTAAAAGCTGTTATATGTCTCTAGCCCAAGGCTAATTTCTAACCTAAAAACAATTTATTAGGTTTAAATCCATCTCCCTTCATACTAGGAGCTCACTCATACCAGTGCATGAGGGAATCTCTCTCTTCATTTGAGCCATTGCACACTGCAGTCTAAGCTGCTTATTTCCAGTACTGATCTCTGTTTCTTAAGCCAATCTCAGAAATTCCAATCCAATTCCAGGTGGCAGTAGGTAACAATGGAGATAGGCTGATACTCAATCTGGACTGTCACCATCACATGACCTATTGGTCATTCTCCCCCACTTCTTGCCCTTCTTATCCAATACTATCTTCACTTGCTGGCTTCTATGTCGAACAGTCTACCATTTCCTATCTTTCTTTTTAGGGATCGTTTCCTTCTCACTAGTCCCCCTGTCTAGCCTTTGCTTCCCCAGATGTTTGCACATGGATGTCTTCACCGTCTTTGCACATTATCTCCTTTAATACTAAAGTAGACTTGTCCCTATTGTTTTTCTTCCCCTTATGGAACCATCATTCTTCTAATGTTATGATAATCAAAGCAGTAGAGGAACTGGTTGTTAATTCTAGGATTACTCTTGTATTTTATACTGAGATTTATCAGATATAAGAAATCTCATCTTTCTGTGAGGTTCAAACCGTAGCAATTGAATGTCTTGCTACAGATGTCTAATACACTGCAATATAGTCACACACTACTGTCTGATGGTCTCATTATCATTATCACTGGCATCCTTCAGTCTCAAGAGACTATGGTATCGTGCTCTGGAAAGAGGTCCTAAAACAGCACCTAGTGTGACTAAAAAGGCCAATTCGAGAGTGGCAATCCCTTCCACACTGAGGGCAGATACATTCTGTCCCCTGCCCAGCCCCCAGATTTCACTGGTTCCGGGACTGCCTCTTTGCCTCAGCCTGCCAAACAAGTGTCTCTTCGAATTGGAGAAGGCCACGCTGTGTCTTTAACCTTCAAGCTGAACAATCGGAGGTCAAGGTTTCCCAGTTGTTAATGTCCATTCCCAGGGCCTTTAGGTCCCTCTTGCAGATATCCTTATATCACAGCTGTGGTCTCCCTCTGAGGCGCTTTGCCTGCACTAATTCTCCATACAGGAGATCTTTTGGAATCCGACCATAAGCCATTCTCACAACATGCCCCAGCCAGCATAGACATCGCTGTTTCAATAGTGCATACATGCTAGAAATTCCAGCACGTTCCAAGACTGCGCTAATTGGAACTTTGTCCTGCCAGGTGATGCCAAGAATTCATCAGAGACAGCGCATATGAAAGGTGTTCAGCTTTCTCTCCTGCCGTGCGTCGAGGGTCCAAGACTCACTGCAGTACAAGAGTGTGCTCAGGACGCAGGCTCTATAGACCTGGATCTTTGTATGTACAGATGGTCTGATGGTCTATATAAGAAAATATTTGCACAATGTGTAACATCTCTCCCTCCCTCCCCCCCTCTCTCTCTGAAATAATAACAGAACAGAATAACAGAGTTGGAGGGGACCTTGGAGGTCTTCTAGTCCAACCTCCTACTCAAGCAGGAAACCCTATACCATTTCAGACAAATGATTATCCAATCTCTTCTTAAAAACTTCCAATGGTGGAGCATTCACAACTTCCGGAGGCAAGTTGTTCCACTGATTAATTGTTCTGTCAGAAAATTTCTCCTTAGTTCTAGGCTGCTTCTCTCCTTGATTAGTTTCCACTCATTGCTTCTTGTCCTGCCCTCAGGTAATTTGGAGAATAGCTTGACTCCCTCTTTTTTGTGGCAACCCCTGAGAAATTGGAATATAGTGATTATGTCACCCCTAGTCCTTCTTTTCGTAAAACTACACATGCCCAATTCCAGCAACTGTTCTTTATATGTTTTAGCCTCCAGTACCCTAATCATCTTTGTTGCTCTACTCTGCACTCTTTCTATGGTCCTGAAAACCTTGTAGCAAGTTCAGGCTTGTGGAAATAAAGTAACCCTTGGTGTCAACCAGTGGTGGGTTGCCTGCGATTCAGACCGGTTCGCAAGAACCGGTAGTAAAACTGGCAGGAGGCTTCGCCCACTGACCCGGACATCTTCAAAGTTGATCTGTGCATGCGCAGATGAGTGTGTGTGGGCACGAGCAAAGCAAGCGCACAGGCACGATGCGAATCATAGTAAAGGTAAGTAGAACCCATCCCTAGTGTCAAATTTAAAAAATTTAAAAAGGAAAGAGAATCTTTGCAGAATTCAGTATTAGGGGCAAGGGATAGGAAGCAAAGGGACAATATCTGGGCAAAAATTGAAAGAATTCCCACTAGAATTTTTAAAGCATGAGCAGAACATGAACTTTTAGGGATGAAGATAGTTCCTTGACTTAACAGGCCACTACAAAAGTATACAAAATGGCAGCTTCACCAATAAAGAAGACAGCAAGAAGATTTGTAGTCCAAGATGAAATGGCTGCCCAGGGCAGCAACTAGCTGGTGAAGGGAAAGGAGTGTGCCAGGCATTGCAACCAATGAAAGCTAGGGCTGCTGTAAGGTTAGAATTAATCACTAGACAGCATCAGTTCTGAAGAGTTTTGAGATAGCTCAAGTTGAAAAACAGCCTTTTGAATCAAAGTTGGAAAACATTGCTGCAGGTTACATTCACAATCATGTGGGAATGGAAGATATCATCCATCTGTTCTTCAGAAAGCAGTGAAAGGCCCATGCTGGCGATGGGCCAAGCAGGAAGCATGGATGTACCCACAATCTTCCCGTTAACAATTTTGTAAGGTAGACTGTGCTGAGGAAAAATGGTGCACCATTAGCTGAGACATGAACCACAGTCTTCCTTGTTCCAGTCTAACATCTAACTATTTCACCAAACTCATTTTTCTACATATAGAATATACTGAAATCAAAAGCCACTTGGATTCATCTTTTATTTGAATTTAAATCTATTTTCTGGTTCTTCCCATTTTAAAAAGCAGCCCATATCTTGTCTAATATCTGACTTGAGTTTCTCATGATGCAATTGGATTTTTAATGCCATTTAGTGATATTGTTTTTATTGTCATTTTGTATTTGTGAGCCACCCCGAGTCCTTCGGGAGAAGGGCGGCATATAAATTTTAATAAAAATAAATAAAAAATACTAAAACCTTCTTCACTTCAGTTATTTGTCCTTGACTCCTCCATAATGACAGGAGAAATAAATTAGCCCAATCAGTATTAGCATAATTATTTGAATCCATTCTACCCTCTGCCCTCACCATAGTTTTTCCAGAGTGTAATGTAAAGATTTTTCCACTCTGCCAAGGAGCTATTGCTTCTCAGATTCCTAATCTCCTTGCCTTCTCTTCTTTGGATTGTTTCCAATTTATCCAATTCCTTCTCAGAATGTGGATCTAACAATTGTTGTCAGGTTGAGGCCCAGTGCCAAGTAGAACAAATCCACTGCCTTTCTTTGTTATCTCCCATGACTTTATTAGTGGCATCTGCTTTCTTGCCAGGGAAGATTGCCAGGAGAGGCAGCTCCATGTGGTGTGCACTGACATGTTGGTTTATCCACACATAAGAACAGCACTTCTGTGATGTAGCAGTCCATTTGCTCAGCGGTTCTGCAATGCTCTATTGTCCTCTTGTACAAAACAGCAAACCAAGCCAATCTGTATCTCAGCCAGTCTGCATGACTACACTGAAAACATGGAGTCTCTTCAAAACCATCACAATTGCTCAATCTAACAGGTAGGAAGACTCCCGCTGAACTCCTGGCTCTTGTGCAACTGAAGTAAAGTTGTGGGCAATGCTCAGTTATGAATGAACCAGACCAGAAAATTAAATTTTGTACCAAGTATGATGCATTCTCCAGAAAGTCATTTGAAATTTGACTTTTATAGGGAGAAGCAGTTAATGTGGTCCACCCAGATCTGCTTATTCCATAATATCACACATAATAAATTAATTAATATCTCCTAAGGATGGAACCAAATGCTTGTGCACCTTCTTTGAAAGACATCCATTCTGGTTTGTTCATTTATTAGACAATATTTGTAGCCCGTTTATCATTAAATATCCCTAAGTATGTAACAGGATATAAAATACAATAAAGCAAATACAAATAAAATAAAGATCAATACAATCAATTGAACATTAAATGTCAGGATTTGGTCTTTAAAATACACGAGACCACAAAGAAATATTTGTCATGTAGCAAAGGGACAATATTTCAAGAGGAGAGAGGAATGTTCTTGTAGACCTCCTTCTGATTTAAAGCCATCAGCTATTCTTCAGGATACCATAAGCAATACAATTGTTTGATGATCATTATAACCCAATGGGCTTACAAATGATGTGAGATTTAGATAACCTAGCCCCAAATTCTTCAAGAATGTTTATGTTAATAGAGAATTTGAAGATGTTCCAATAGTATATGTGTCAGTACAATCTTTCTCTACAAATATAATATATGCAGGACACAACTTTCCAGTCATGACCTATGCCACCTCTGAATTAGCTATAAATTCATAACAGATGTCGCTTTTCATAGTGGCTCCACAGACTTCAAAGATAATAAAGGGCATCTTTGACTAAATATATGTTACAGAGGAGGTCCAGTAAACCCTCATCTAGAACAAACTAACAACCCCATGCTTGGGTCCTGTAACCACTCATCCACAGATATGTTTCTGTTTCATCATGATTCAGTCTCAGATC
Organism: Arizona elegans; assembly: GCA_022577455.1. Classification (NCBI taxonomy): domain Eukaryota; kingdom Metazoa; phylum Chordata; class Lepidosauria; order Squamata; family Colubridae; genus Arizona; species Arizona elegans. The sequence continues at coordinate 44,313,015 of JAKOOJ010000003.1, forward strand.
AGCCCAGGGGTGAAATCCAGTAGGTTATGACAGGTTCTGCAGAGCCGGCAGCAGAAATTTTGAGCAGTGCGGAGAACCGGCAAATACCACCTCTGGCTGGCCCCAGAATGGGAAGGGAATGGGAATTTTGCAGTACCCCCTTTTTTTTTTTAATTTGATTTATATGCCGCCCTTCTCCGGAGACTCAGGGCGGCTTACAATGCATTAAGCAATAGCCTTCATACTTTTGTATATTTATACAAAGTCAGCTTATTGCCCCCACAAACTGGGTCCTCATTTAACCTACCTTAGAAAGGTTGGAAGGCTGAGTCAACCTTGAGCCTGGTGAGATTCGAACTTACAGTAATTGCAGACAGCTGGTGTTAATCACAATGCTTTTAGTCTGCTGAGCTACCAGACCCTTCCCCTGGAGTGAGGTGGGAATGGAGATTTTGCAGTATCCTTCCCCTGCCATGCCCACCAAGCCACGCCCACCAAGCCATACCACACCCACCAAGCCATGCCCAAAGAACCGGTAGTAAAAAAAATTGGATTTCACCACCTCTCATTCAACCCTCCAGGACATGACACTAGTGAACAGCAATCTTGGACCTTTCCTAATTCAAATATATAAGAAAAAATAGAACTGGGTGATGTCTATATACTTGTGACTTCATAATTCAGAACTCCTAAAGACTGCTCCAAATAGCTTCATGTAGATACAATGGGGACAAAAATGTCTTCATTAGTATAAATGAAGAGGCATAAAAACGCAGTCACTCAATGCTACCTCTGCATCTGAATCTGCCCTCATAAATGTGTGCCCTTGTTGGAAAAGAATGCCACCAATTCCTAACTCATGGAGGCAGTTCAAAAGGATACCACAGTAAATGCTATCAAAGACACTGAAAGATGATGCAAGAGTTCATTTTCCCTCTCTCCTGAAGATCATCCATCAAGAAGGCACTCTTGACAGGGAATTGAATCCTGTTGAGGTTGTTATTTGGTTTCTTCTTTTAACTATCGCTCCCATTGTATTAAGGAGACTGCCTGAGAATGTTAATTACATTTCTGTTTCCTCAATCACGGAGAAAAATCTTACTTTCTGACTTAATTTTCAATGCATTTTACAGCAGAAGTCTCATTATGAAGGATCAGTAGAATCTGAAAGGGAAACTGTCATTTGCTCTGTTTTGTCAATTCCTAAATTAAGAAGATTTCAATAAAACGAAGAAGCTGTAAGCTTCAAAAAGAAAGGATTCTGGTTTCATGCAGCTCCATTAATCCGTAAACCTCAGATATTCATTTGGTATTTCACAGGCCAGCAATATAATCAAACTATAACGTTGACAGATTAGCTTTCCTTCGCCAGTGCTTCCTACTTAGTTGTTCTTGCTTTGGAATACAAAAATGCTGCTGGAATAGACACTGTGCTGATATCAGATAACCCCACTTTCATGCTCTGCATCAGAGGGATTGATAACCATCAATGCAGGGGTGAAATGCTACCAGTTCAGACTGGTTCAGCCGAATTGGTAGCAATGGTGGCAGGTGGTTCGGAGAACTGGTAGCGACAGCAGCGAGAGGCTCCATCCAGTTTTAACCAGGAAGTAACCTGTTTTTTACCCTCTGCGCATTTGCAGAAGGGTTTGCGTATGCCCAGAGGGTCTGCGTACGCATGTGACACACACACATGACACATGGCATATGCACTTCTGAACTGGTAGGGAAGGTAAGTAGATTTTACCCCTCCATCAATGGTTATCACAACAATGACAACAATGGCATTGGACTGCCATTTGTCAGAAATGGTGTAGGGTCTCCTACTTGGGCGGGGGGGGGTTGAACTAGATGACCTACAAGGTCCCTTCAGACTCGGTTAATCTGAATCTGAATCCATCTAACTGCAGCCAAAATTGGCCCAGCCTTAGCCTGATCTGCTGTTACTGTACATTGAGATTTGCCTAGATATGTCATCTCTTTGCCCCAATTGTGCTCCATCCACTCGGGAAGAAAAATTATCCTCCAGTAGCCCAGGCAAGACTGGAGCAGGAGGCATCATCCAGAAGGAAGAAAAGTGTTAGTCTCTAGGAAGGGGCATCACTAATCCTGCTTTCTGATTGGTGCACAAGAGAAAAGAAGAAGTAGCCAGCAGGCATGTTAAAAGAAATACCGGTACTTTCATTTCTATGAGATGCCAACACCGCAATCCAGGAGTTTGGGTAGTTTCGAAGCTACTTCGAGAGACGAAGATATCATATAAGCACTGGTTTAAGTGCAAAGCTTCAAAGAGGTGCTTCATTTCACAAAACATAGCATAAAATCACTCTTTTGAAGCAGCTCAGCGAATGAAAACAGCGATCCACTTCAAAGGGAATGAAATCTGAAATCAAATGTTTCTGAGCTATGTCATAAGTGTGATGGCTTTTCTGGGTTGTTATACATAGGATACAATTTTCCAGCTTGACTTGCAGCTTTATGTACACTGTAGATAGGGGGCTAGAGCGGTGTGCTGCTTTTAACAATAGGCGGTAGCAAGACTATGAATGTCATTGTCTTCCTCTATGGCCGGCCATTCTCTGTTGCACTGTAACTTACCATTTCTATCCTGCTTCTGTTTGTTACCAGCAAACTACAACCTAAACATAACTGAGTCTTGCAAGCAATGAAATGGTCCTTCCCAGGAGCAGCTAAATGTGTCAATCCGTTATGTCAGCCTTCATGGCACATCTGACAAAATCTAGACATCAGAAAGCACGACCCCGGCAAGAGCAATTCAGTGGTCCTGTCAGAAGTCAAGATGTGCTGAAATGCCCCATCTAGCATGGCACCTGCTGAAGTCAGTAATGAGTCAGTCCTTCTCGGAAAAGGTCCAGTTTGCCAATCAGCTGTACCACCTCTCTTGCTCCCACCTACCCACTCAATGAAATCCAGTAACCACAGATAAGCAACCTACAATGTGATCACTCTTCAGGTTTTTGTGTTGAAAAATATGTTTTAAATTACTTTTTGAAAGTCTGTTAAGCTAGAACTGAATACTTTCTGCATTGGTTCAATGCAGCTTCTCTTAGGATCTTGGGTGGACAAGTTGGAAGCTGCTGCGCCATGGCATCCACAGGGAGGGTAAAGGGTGGTCAGACTGAATAAAGCCCCTCCCCTTTTCTAAGTGCAACATAGCATCGCGTCTAAAAGGGATGGAGCTTTTGTCCAATGCCACAAATGCTGCTATGTTTTCCTCATCCTTGCTATTTCTACCTTAAAATTATTGCAGGAAACCTGAAGATATCCAGTAAAACATGCAAAAGTTAATGTCCTCTAAAGGCTCTGTCATCTCATTTATTTTTCATCCCATTCTGTCAACAAACAAAACAGCAGGTGTTTAGATGCTTCCCCATTATAGACTATGGGGTTCCCTCCCCGCTCAAATCTCAAGTTAAATGAATTCTAATTGAATCCATTCTGATCGCAAAGCTGAATCTAATCACACTCCTTTCACAACTTGAATCTCTAATTCAAATTGAACCAGGGTTGATTTGCACAGGTTTCATGATTTACAAGTGGTAGAAACTTATGATTTGAGCTTCAAGGCTCCATGTCTAATGGCCAAAAGTAATCACCACTGATTTAAAGACCCACCTGCAGTTTTGGCGAGGTAAAGGGTCCCTGAACAGAAGAAAAGAATAAATTTTGCATAATGTGCTATTCACGGTACATTATATAAAGAAACCTCTTTCACTTCTGAAGACTGAAATATGGTCAACCTGCCAGAAGTGCTACCTGATATGCTTTAAGAGAGGGCAGCCATCCAACTTGGAATCTTCTCCACGACTATTCATTTTTAAAAGTGCCCATTCATAAGTATCTTCATCTACCGAGTCCAAGACTTTTAAGATGACCAACTCTTAATATCAAAGAGGTTCTCTAAAGATCTATAGAGGAAATTCAAGATTGTTATTGAGCTATGGTGGCGCAGTGGTTAGAATGCAGTACTGCAGGCTACTTCTGCTGACTGCCGGCTGACTGCAATTTGGCAATTTGAATCTCACCAGGCGCAAGATTGACTCAGCCTTCCATCCTTCCAAGCTGGGTAAAATGAGGGTCCAGATTGTTGGGGGCAACATGTTGACTCTGTAAACCATTTAGAGAGGGCTGTAAAGCATTAAGAAGTGGTATATAAGTCTGTTATTGTTATTGTTGGGAGGGGGTCTCCTTATATATATTTCTGCAACAAGTGTAGGATCTTCAGGTACAATGAGAATGAAAGAAGTTTTCTATCTGTAACAGATCAGTGGTTTTATAAAGACATCATAATTACAAGCCCTCAAACAGGGGACATAGCGTGCTTTTGAACAGTGGCCTCTTTGCAAACAGAATTGGTTTATTTTTTAGATTTTCAGATTTGATAGCATCCTCTTTTTTCCGAAAACCTTTTATCCTGCCATATCTTCTTCATATGTGTGGGAGGCAGGCTCTTACACCAATTATTGTTGCCTCACAACCTACACCTATAGACCATTTTTGTGCATGCAGAGCATACTCTCTTTCCACTGTATGTATTTCAGTCTGATTTTATTCTGAATGAGTGTAAAATTATGTCTTGCTCTGGAGAAATCTGAACAAGCCATGATACCATCTTGATTGGAAGTTAAGAAAATCATGACAACATTTTGTATGATTGTTCAATCTTCTCAACAGCAGACTGGAATATAATCAGAGATGAAGAGAGAGAAATGGAAAGACCGATGATCTCTTATTTGGTATGCTATGAGAGAATGGAGGAAAGCTAAGATTTAATCTTCTGCGTGCTTATTTGGGAGTTAAGTACTCATTACCTTGCTAAGAATCATTTCTGTCTAAAGAGGCCCTGGATCTGAGATGGATGGACAGATGGACAGATGGATAGAGATAGACAGATAGACAAACAGACAGACATAGAAAAAAGGGCACTCATCAACCTGTTGGAAATCCTGTTCTCTTGCACACCTGTTTATTATTCCATTCTCAAGCTGAAACAGCTGGTTAGTAGAGAGGCAAACAGACAGACAATGATAGTGTTCTGTCCTCACTGCACATTAGTCTGTGTGCAGCTCAACATGCAGCTAAACCCACCTATTCTCCAATAAAACAGACCATGTGCGTAGATCTGAATGCTTTATTGAAAGAACAGGATATGGTGAAACTGGGGAAAATAGGAATACATCAGAGGTGGGTTCTACTTATCTTTACTACCAGTCCGCAATGGGGTCGCACACATGCACAGAAGCTTCTGCACATGCGCAGAAGCATTCTGATGACGTCAGGGTCAGTGGGCGGAGCCTCCCGCCAATTTTACTATCGGTTCTATAGTAGTATTGCATTACTGCCGAACATAACGATTAATAAATACAAGCAATTTAAATCTCACAGCTATGCTCTGTGTGTGGTATGTGGGTTTGTCCTTGGATGACCATGTGCCACAGATTAAGAAAGGTCGGCAGTTCAGCAATTCAAATCCCTAGTATAGGTCTCCTGCGTGACCAGGGGGTTGGACTAGATGACTTCCAAGGTCCCTTCCAGTTCTGTTACTGTTATTATTATTATTAAGATGGATTCTCCTTTGTGCTTCCGCCTTCTCCAAATGCTAAAGAAAAATGGAGTCTGGCTTCCCAGCATGCACTTGGTTTGAGAGTGCGGGCTAATGGGTTGGGTCAGCTTCAAACAATATACTTGGTATTTTTCTCTCTGGATACTAGATAAGGCTAGAGCGCAACAACAGTATATAAAAGTTATATGCTGGGGCATGACAGATAGGTAGCACCAACTATGGTGAGAATGGAAGACAGAATCCCAGTAGGAAGCCATGGAGAGATTTAGAGAGGAGGCATGAAAGCTAATGTTATAGGAGTTTAGTTTCTAACTCAATGAAAAAGGAGGCAACACTCTTCAGGGGCAAAGTCAAGATGAATCTGGCTTCCAATACATCATTCTTGCGCTGAAGGAGGAAGAGGAGCGAATGCCCCAATCGTATTCAAATTGCAGCTTGGTTCATTAATGCACAGGCTAGGAACTCTTCCTGTCTGACAACAACTACACTCTAAGCAAACATATACTGCCAGTCCCTCTCCAAATTTTCAGAAAATCTTTTCCCAATCCTGTCCAGAGATGGCAATAATTAAATTTGGCGTGATCTGCATGCAAAACATATGCTCCAATTTGTACCATTAAATGAAAGTCCCTCCCTTTTAGAAGAAGCACTCCACAGATGGCCTATTAATCTGAATACTAATCAACAGCAAGAGAACCAGGTTTGGGCATTATTATTTTTTTCCTCACTGAGCAGAAGTAACTTGGCATTTGGTTGCCTTTCCACAGTTTAGCAGATGAATACCTCAGTAGTGTAATTAGCTAGAAAACAGAAGGCCTTCTCTGCCGAAGGAGGTTTTTCCACAAGCATTAATCAGGATGTACAACTCTGAGGTGGCTGATGTCCAGGTAGTCTCCTACTATGACCACTATGAAGAATATAGTTAATTATGGTGTGAGAGTGAATGTTTGCCATACCGGCCTTGGCTATCAATTGATCTTATTTTGTTATTTTGTTTTTCTTTTAACTTTGATTTTAATTTGCATTAGTACACTCGGCCTAGAATCCCAGATTGTATTAATCCAGTAAAATAAATAGGCCAGGGTCTTATTTATCTCCTGGACCTGTAGAAGAGGGAATCAATCAGCATTCATCCATATCAAGTGTTATGTTCAAACACAACGATCCTGAAGGTTTTTTTTTTTTAAAAAAAGATGGGCTTCCTTTTTTTTTTTTTTAAGTCCTGGAGGGGGAAAAAAAGGTTGAAGTGAAGTCTCTAGAGGAAATATGTTTGACCCCCTCCCCACTTCTCGGCAGTTTCTCCTCCATCTATGAAAACCAGCCTATAAATGATTCTGTCGAGCCTCAGGTAGCTGACAAGGCCAGGGAGGCAAGAATGACAGGAATTTCAGACAGGGAGTGTTAATGCCAGCCTGGGGTAAACACAGAACCTTGGAAACTGTCAGAAGAATTTCCCAATATCAGTTATAGTGAGTGAACGGAGGCAGAGAATCTTTGAGGCACTTTTCCCCACCTACCTCAACACCTGGACTGAGTCACCTTTGCTGAGATAATATTTCAACTGACTCTCTCTCCCTACTTTCCCTGCAGTCTCTCAGCCTTCACAGAAATGCAGCACAGGAGGGGGGAAAATGCTGTGGCTGAACCAATTCTGCACCCATTTTTAACATACACAGGCAAAGTTGCACTGCAGCTACCCCAAAGAGTCGCTGCCAATTAAAAGGAAAGAATCAATTTGTTCTCAAAAAAGGCTTTGAAAATATTCCAGTCTTATATTTTTATTTTAAAACTGAAGAATTCTGATCTTTGTTCAGTTTCTGATCCTTATCGGAAAAGAGCAAATTATGTTAGAGATGTGGGGATCAAAAAAAAGGAATATGGCAGCCACAATTGTGTGATTGAAGCTTCTCCCTTTTTGAGCATCTATCTTGCATATACAGACATTAAGACTAGAGTGAGACCTGGATTGCAGAGTTCTTTGATTGGGGTATTGTTTACTTCTTGTTGGTCTGATGTTAATCTGTGCTCATCAGGGTGTTGATTGTTGGTGGGGAGATGTTTTGATCCTTTTGTTCTCTTTTTGGCTTAATGAGTGTCTCTTTTGTATGGTGAAGGGACGTGGTGGTTCAGTGGCTAAGATGCTGAGCTTGTCTATCGAAAGGTCAGCAGTTCAGTGGTTCGAATCCCTAGTGCTGCGTAATGGGGTGAGCTCCTGTTACTTGTCCCAGCTTCTGCCAACCTAGCAGTTCGAAAGCACGTAAAAAATGCAAGTACAAAAATAGGGACCACCTTTGGTGGGAAGGTAATAGCGTTCTGTGTGCCTTTGGCGTTGAGTCATGTCGGCCACATGACCACGGAGACATCTTCAGACAGCACTGGCTCTTCGGCTTTGAAATGGAGATGAGCACCGCCCCCTAGAATAGGGAATGACTAGCACATATGTGCAAGGGGAACCTTTACCTTTGTATGGTATGTTAAAGTTGTTTATGTCTATGTGCCTTTGGATGGCCGATTTGTCTTAGTACTAAGCCTCCAGAAATTCTCTAGTTTTGGGGATGTGGCTTGGTCTAGAATGGTCACAGCTTCCCAGTTGAAATTGTGGTTAAATCTGTCTATGTCTTGTGAAATAAGAGAGTTTTCGTAATGTCTTCTGACAGCTAGTTGGTGTTCATGGATATATTCTGCTAGTCTTCTGCCTGTTTGTCCTACATGGTGGCTGTTGCAGGCTTTACATTATATCAGTGGTGGGTTTCACATTTTTTTACTACCGGTTCAGTGGGTGTGGCTTGGTGGGCGTGGCAGGGGAAAGATACTGTAAAATCTCCATTCCCACCCCACTCCAGGGAAAGGTTACTGCAAAATCCCCATTTCCTCCCGATCAGCTGGGACTCGGGAGTCAGAGAATAGATGGGGCGGGGCCAGTCAGAGATGGTATTTACCGGTTCTCCAAACTACTTAAAATTTCCGCTACCGGTTCTCCAGAACTGGTCAGAACCTGCTGAAACCCACCTCTGCATTATATGTTGTAAATGACTCCTGTTTTTTTCTTTGAGGCTACTGGGTCTTTTGGTTTACTTAGGATGTTGTGGAGGGCTGTAGTTGGTGTGTGTACTATGCTGATGCCATGTGGGTGAAATAATCTGTTGGTGGTTTCTGGGATGTATTTGATGTATGGCACTGTTATTCTTTTTACAACCCTTATGTTGGTTGTCCTATATTGGGTTGGTCAGGCACTTTTTGATGAAGTTGCATGGATATCCATTTGATTGGAAAATGTTGCATCAATTATCTCTTTCCTTTTTCTGACGTTCTGGATTGCTGCAGTGTGTTAGTGCTTGTCTAAATAGTGTTCTTACACAGCTTCTCATGTGGGAGGTTGGGTTATGAAATGTCTGCAAGAAAATAACCAACCTCAGAGAGTACCAAGGATCCCTCATTTCAACCTTGAGCTACAAATATTCTCCTCTATCAAGACCTTAAGATCATCCAATGAAGCCCTCCTTCAGATCCCCTCACCTAAGGGGGAAATTTAACCTCTAAATTTCAGCAGCACTGTTTGAGATAGACTGCTTGTGGCTCTCTGGCTGAGTTCAGACCATCTGTTCTTGAAATGCTTTAAAAAGTAAAAGGAATCCAGAAATGAAAGCCCATGGTGCTGTTACAAAGATAATGGCCATACAGTCTGCATCTCTTCCTGCTTAGGCTGAGTTTTTCAAAGCTATTGATAGACTATTTGGCTGACACATGACAGCTCTCACAAAGTTTCAGAGGAACAGTGATCGCAGTTTTTCTTTCTCAACAAAATCGAGTTCTATATTAAGAAGCTGTGCTGCAGTACATTCCCAAACTGAAAACCCTTCTTATTTATGGTGCTTATGATTTTTAAATCAATCTTTTCCCCTCCCTATGTGGCAGTATAGTGTAATTGTCCTAATTAGATAGGCTTATTTTGATGAGAGTTTAAAAATAATAATCAAATTTCAAATGACATTTGCTGCACCCTGCCTCTTCCTACGGAAGCCTTGGTATAACTTAATCTGAAAATTATGTATAAAGGAGAGAAATTACCATAATATTCCCCTTGCAAAACATCAACAAATCTGACTTGCTTGATATCTTATGCTTCTGTGGAATAAAAAGCCAGCAATAGCTTAGGAAATTTGGTGTTTCCTTAAGGATACCTACATTTATATCCCAGTTCAAGTAGAAATAAGCTTGAGGAACAGAAATGGCTTTTCAAAGCCACACATTTATTTAGGCTAAATGTACTAGTCACTGTTCACTCTAACAACATTCCCAGGTGATCAGCCTCTCCATCTCTCTATCCTTCTAAATCCAGATTAAGACATAGAAATTGATCAATTATTTCAAATCATTTTTTTAGGCTGTTTCAGTTAGATCAAGAATGAACAATGTGCGAACAGCTTTTTGAGTCCAAACTGATGAAATCAGCCCTTAAAGAAATATTGCAAGGCTCCATCATGGCTTACAGATGTACAAGTCTCTTTTCACATGCTGGGGGTGGGAGCAAATAGAGACTGAGCAGTGCTGGTAATGTCAGAAGATCAAGGCTCAAAATTGTACACAGTACCTTCGTCAGAAGATCATTTGCAACTGATACAGGACTAACAGGAAATTTTGCAATAGCAAGGACTTGCATGCACTATCATCTTGTTAATGGGTAGCTCATTTTGCTTTATTGTCAGAACTGCACCTGTATCTGGAAGTGCACTGAGTGTCCTGATTTTTAAACTTTTATTTTCAGACCGGGCTAAACAGAACAAGCTTTAAAATAGTTTAGCTGTCGTTAAAATACATAGAGAAATAAGTTATTGGTACTTGTAGAAATGGCGAAAATGACCTGCTTGGTCAGAGAACAAACTTTTTGGAAAGACTGGAAGCTTTATAAATACTTTTTTGCTGAAAAAAGAAAAAAATGGAGGATTTTAAAGACTAAGAAAGACGATGACTAAATGAGGGAATAGAGGGGCTTGTAAAATAGGTAAAAGGGACAATAAGAATGTAAATTATCTGTTGAAAAAAAACAGCAATAGCACTTAGACTTATATACCGCTTCATAGTGCTTTTACAGCCCTCTCTAAGCAGTTTACAGAGTCAGCATATTTCCCCCAACAATCTGGGTCCTCCTTTTACCCAACTCGGAAGGATGGAAGGCTGAGTCAATCTTGAGCCTGGTGAGATTTGAACTGCCAAATTGTAGGCAACTGGCAGTCAGCAGAAGTAGCCTGCAGTACTGCACTTTAACCACTGCGCCATTGTCATCTATATGTTTCTTGTCTTTGGCTTTCTTTTTATTTTCTTGCACTTTTCTGTTTTGTTTTGTTTTGTTTTTCTATTTCCTTTTGGTTTGTTATTATTTGAAAAAAGAAGCACATGGCTGGCTTGGTTCTATTATTTGGAGGCATTCCTAAAGTGACATCCATGGGCTTCATCCCAAGAAACAAATTTTAGGTTCCCCCAACAGTTCACCATCTTCTCCCTTCCTCAGAATGTAAACCATACTTGCAAAGTGATTCAAGAGGAGAAATGGATGCAAATTTCTCACGGGTTTTTTTTGGGGGGGGGATTCTACAAACCTTTGTAACCCTTTTACTCTGAAGAGTATCCTTCAGCAATTGGGCAATCCAAGTTACCAAGGTTTGCATTTTCTTTTCATGAGCATCGGTACCATCAGCTTTTCTGAGAAAACATGAATAAACCATGCCTTACAAATATATCTTTGGATTTCAAATAATGGCCGTGCTTCTTGATTTGTCAGCTGGGGATTACTCAGAGAAGTGAGCATCTGTTTACTACGGTTCATCTCTTAATCTGCAATGTTTCTCAGAGTGCCAAGGACAAAACTTTGCATAGTCCTCCCACAAAGCATGAGCTCTTGGGGAAATGAACAACTCCCTTCCCTGATAATGCCATGGCCTAAGTCTGCATGGAAGTAGCCAACAGATATATAGTTGTATACATTAAAGCTTGTTTTCTGCCAACAGCCATGCTGAACATGAAACTGTTTGCAGAAAGTCAACATGGTTGGTTAACCAACAGGGGATAAGGCTTAACCGTAGTGCTGATATCCTGGATTTTGAGCTACTGGCTTTTAAACTACTTCTCAAAACAGTCATGCAATTCCACAGAGCAGCATTCCAAATGGCATAGACGTGCTTTCCATTGCTCGGCGCATATTCACTGGTAGTTTATCCTGCAACACCTGCAAAATCCTAATATCACACCTGCTTTGTTGCTGCATCAAGATCAGAATTTCTGAGATGGAGTTGGGAAGAGGAAGCGCTGCTGTTTCTTGGGCTGAATGATTACTTGAGTCCTTTAAGCTCCATGAACCAGCACTGAACTTTCTCAGACATGTGATCCTAGGAGTTCCCGAGGTTCTGGAGACATCTGTCTCCTGTTATGAAGGCCACTTGTTATATCAGGCTTTTGTTTACACAGCCAATAAATATAAAAGGCTAATGTCTCTGAAGATAAATAGCCCAGGAGATTGTAATCCATTGAAGTCCAACCTGGGTTATTAGTCAAAGATAAATGCAATAGCGAATTGTGGAAGGGCATGGGAAGCCTTGGTTCCTTCTAAGCAGAGTTTGAAGGACAATGAAGTGTGATATTGTGCTGCTCAGTGCAGCAATCAGCAGCAAAAGCACAGCATAAAGCATTTCAATCCTACTTTAGCCCATCAGCAACTAACGAAGATAAAGCTGTTCAATTTCCTAGCCCTGCTGCAGATGAGGAAACAGCTAAGATTGCTCCTAGGGCTACAGATCCTGGTTGGACTCTGCTGAATGGCAAAACACAGGTCATTGCTGGGTGACAAGCAGTAAGATTGATAAGGGAAGTCATGCGCATGCTGTGGGTATTTTGCAGTGGGAAGAAAATGACACAGCTCTCTGGCTATGCAGTCAGAGAGTCAGTTAATGCTGAAGCACACATTGAAATGCATGCCTATATTGTGCTTGCGTGACGTATTGCTCAAGCAGACATATACTTCCATGTTTACATGCACCTACTCTTCACCCTAAAGGAAACCAGGAGCAGCTAGAGAACAATAGCAATAAAAGACAATATTTAAATATACAACACTTAACTACCTTCTATCAAAACTGATTGTAATAAATATATTTGATAGTATTACATATCTATATACAATAATATGGCAGGTGAAGGGATGTAGAGCCAGGCAAGACCTTGATCCATGCCACATCTGGTATGGTAGCACATCTGGCTTCCTTTAGCGGGAAGAGTAGGTGCATGGTATTTATTCTTCTGCAGATACCTGGCATAGATTAATTTTTAAAAAAGGAAAATTATAAAGACTATGAAATTGATACACAAAATTGTTCATCAATCCAGGTGTCATTGAAGACTGAGAATGGGGTATATGTGGGATTTCTGCTTTCCATCCCTGGAATTGGAAATGATGTGAGGATTTCTGCACATGAGGGACTCTGTTGTTTGTAGACCAGGGCTGTCAAACTCACGGCCCGTGAGCCAGATGTGTCACACACTGGCCATGCCCACACCTGGTTTGGTGAAGGGGAAAAAAGTCACGATAGGTCACGTGATGATGCAAGTTTGACACCCCTGTTGTAGACAGTTGCATAGGTGTTGCATTCAAATGTCTGCAAATTTTAACATTCTGATTAGAGAGCCTGAAACAGCAAAGCATAGAACAGAAAGTTAGATTGACCCATCAGCAGGTGGGACAAGCACCTCCATACAAAGTGCTGTTGGAATTTGGAAATCTGTATTGACCCATCTGTATTCCTCTGCAACTATGCTTACCCATCAACCCCTTTACAGAGTAGGTATGCAATGACGGCTACAGGCAGTTGCAAGCACCTCTAAATCAGCCTTGGATGGGATGCCTCTGTTCTCATTTCTGCATTTAAACAATACCCAATCCTTAATGCCAGCAGGTTCTATGGCAAGCTCTTCTGTTCCAGTTCCCACTCCTGCCCTGCCCTCCTAGTTCACTAATCTCCCCAAACTGAGAATCACAGGCTGTCATGGCAGCTGAGTTTCCTTTTATCTTTTGGGATTCAAGAAGGAAATCCCACAACCAGGTTCAAAGCCCCATTCTCCGGAAGAAAAAATGAGCTAAAGAGCCTTTGCAGCTCAACATGCTAATGAAATGCAATTAAAAGAGAATTCTGTTAATCTTTCTTCGCTCTCTTCTCTTTTGCTCCCTTCTGAAGTTAATAAAAGCTTTGCTGATGATCACTGATGAAACCAGCTTTTGTTTCAGTCACTCCACATCTCAAGTGCCTGAAGTGTAGCTGCCTCAGATCTTGCTCTAAAGTTCCAGTCAGTGAAGACATTGGGGTACACACTGGGAAGGAATCCCTCTTAAAACCTGCCGGAAGACAATGATTAATATGTTTTAGTGGAGAGCAGTTTGGTGTAGTGCTTAAACTACAGACTAGAAACTGGGAAGCTGGGAGTTCTAGTCCCACCTTAAAGAGCCGTGGTGGCACAGTGGTTAGGCTACAGGCTACTTCTGCTGACTGCTGGCTGACTGCAATTTGGCAGTTCAAATCTCACCAGGCTGAAGGTTGACTCAGCCTTCCATCCTTCCGAGATGGGTAAAATGAGGACCCAGATTGTTGGGGGCAATTTGCTGACTCTGTAAACTGCTTAGAGAGGGCTGTAAAGTGGTCTATAAATCTAAGTGCTATTGCTATTAAGCATGAAGCCATCTTAAGACCTTAGGCCAGTCATTTTCTCTCTGCCCTAAGAAAGGGGCAGTTGGAAACCCCTTCTGAAAAATCTTGTCAAGAAAACTGGAGGAAGTGGTGATCCAGGCAGGATCAACACTGAGTTCAAGGATACCAAACAAACAAACCCAAAGTATGTTTTAATGCAGGGGTGCCCAATCCCCAGGCCATGGACCAGCACCAGTCTGGGGCATGCCATCAACCAGGCAATGCAAACAATGTATTTTTCAGAAGTGGTTTGCCATTGCCTCCTTTCTAGGAATAAGAAAAAGTAACTTGTGCAAGGTCATCCAACTGGCTTTATCCTAAAGTGGGACTAGAACTCCCAGCCTCCCAGTCTCGAGTCTGATGTCTTAACCACTACGCCAAAATTACTCTAGCTTTAGTCTGTAAATGTACTGTCTATACAGTACATTTTATACTGTAGAAACCATTATCCAGTGAGCCACTACTAAGGAAAGTAAATCTATTTTTATAAAAACAAAATACCACTCACACATCATCACAAAATCTCCAGAACCCTAAAGCCTACAAACTTGAAATTTGTCACATATGTTCCTCTTGGTTTCTAGGTGCTCGCTAAGAAAGGATTTTTCAAAATGACCATCAGATCATTAGTATTTCTAACATTATTATTAACACGCTCTAATGCTAAGGAGTTCTATTTCCCCTCCCCACCTGAAAAGAAATTTGTTCCAAATGCAAAACACAAGCAGAGGAGAGGAGTTTCAGTTTCAGTTTTACTTTCACAGCAGCAAGCAGGGGATAGGATAGGGGAGGCTTCTGTGGGGCAAGGCTTAGGGAGAGTAGGAGATAGGATAGGGGAGGCTTCTGTGGGGCAAGGCTGAGGGAGAGAAGGGGATAGGATAGGAGATGTTTATGTGGGGCAAGGCTGAGGGAGAGAAGGGGATAGAATAAGATCGGATAGGCTTCTGTGGGGCACATAGTTTCATAACGGAGCACGGGTATTCAGCTAGTTCTGGATAAAACTAAGATCACAGATGTTTCCCAGTGGAGACCACCCATACCATTGTAAGAATGGAGGACTGGCTGCTTCCCTCCTCTATACCACCAGCCCTTGTGGGTCCCTTTTCAGTTCTGACCAGAATCAAATTGTGTTTCCACTGTCCCCCCACCTTCCCAATTGAGAAAAACGGCTTTACATTGTTAGATTTATAGTCTGATCTCCTTTTATGTACTGAATTCCTATCATCCCCATCTGCTCTTTTTATGACTTTCAGGGGGTTGGAAGTATGATACATACAGTGCATTAAATCTTTGCAATTTTAATCTCATTTCAGTTAAATATTCAGCCTAAATACTGAAAATGAAGCTTCGAAAGTAATATTAAAAGTGTGGGGTCTTCTTTTCCTTTAGGAGGGCTGTGTGTCAGAAAGTAACAGCCAGTTTCACTGTCTTTTTGCAAGCTGCCAATTTTAACAGTTCAGGATGACAACTTCACGGGGCCCCTGTCTTCTTCGGAGGAAACTCCTCCTGTTCTTACAGCTTTCCAGTTAACAATGAAGGTTACGGTTCTCAGCAGTTTGCCATGACAGCTCCCAAGTCTACAACTCTCTGAGAGGAATACGTTCATCTGCATTCCCTGGCTTTGA
The DNA here is from genome assembly GCA_022577455.1 of Arizona elegans. Lineage (NCBI taxonomy): Eukaryota > Metazoa > Chordata > Lepidosauria > Squamata > Colubridae > Arizona > Arizona elegans. The sequence goes on from JAKOOJ010000003.1 coordinate 44,328,932, forward strand.
ATTTGAAAAGTGAAAGGTGAGGCTGCAGAAGAAGATGGCACCTGCCACATGTGTCCATGAAAGTCAAGAGAGTTGCCAATCACTGCCACTGAAAATCAGCTCTATAAGCCTCATAACCCTCTGCTCCTTGCCCAGCAGCAATCTTATCTGTGCCAGTCTGTGGCCTGCTGGAAGGAAATGCTTCTATTGTGAACAAGATCTGTCATCAGCATTCGCTTACTTGGCAATGATCCCAAACTCTACTATTCAGCCATTTCAATACGTCCCTTTGGGGGCAAAGCAATTCCTTTACTTCACTTTCTCTGAAATGATAGGTTTGTATTATTATTATTATTATTATTATTATTATTATTATTATTATTAGTTAATCTTTAGTGAGATTCACAGCCTTTGAGGCTGGTTAATAGCTCAGCAGCTTGAGTCCTAACCAAGGACCTAGGAACTGTTAAGGTATCGTCGGAGGATGTAAGCTGTTCCGAGTAAGGTGGTTTTTTGTAGAGTCAAAATGTTCAAGTCCGGCAATTTTAGAATTTCTAAATAGCGGGGTAGCCCTTTGGGGATTGCTCCAAGAGCTCCAATTACAATCGGGACAACACACGATTTCTTTTTCCACAGTCGCTCAACTTCAATTTGCAAATCTCGGTACTTTGTGATTTTTTCTTGCTGCTTATCTTCAATCCGTGCATCACCAGGTATTGCAATGTCAATGAACCATACTTTTTTCTTTTCAACTATTGTTATGTCAGGTGTGTTGTGGACCAAGTGCCTGTCAGTCTGAATCCTAAAGTCCCACAAGATCTTGAGTTTCTCATTCTCTAAAACTTTCTCAACCTGATGTTCCCAGTGGTTTTTGCCGTACTCAAATCCAAACTTCTGGCACAATTTCCAGTGAATGATCTTAGCAACATGGTCATGGCGTTGTAGGTAGTCAGTTTGTGAAATTTTGCTGCACCCACTGATCAGGTGGTCGACTGTCTCATCTTTCTCATTGCAGAGGCGGCATTTGCTGTTGGTGGTAACATGTTGAATTTTTGCCTTCATGCAGTTTGTGGCTAGGGCTTGTTCTTGAGCTGCCAAAATAAAGCTTTCTGTTTCTTTTTTCAGTACTCCTGATCTTAACCAGTTCCAAGTTAGTTTCTGGTCAGCTTTGCCTTCAATACTTTTCAAGTATTGGCCATGCAGAGCTTTGTGCTTCCAATTTTCAGCTCGCTGCTCAGTTACTTCTTTCTTATATTCTGCTTTTGTTTTAGTTGTCTTTAAAAGGCCTCCTTTATTTACTTCCTTAATCATTGGTTCTTCACTTTTCTGGATGTAATCATTCAAGCTGCATTTTTCTTCTTCTACAGTCTGCTTTACTTGTAGGAGTCCTCGACCACCCTCTGCTCTTGGTAAATATAATCGGTCAACATCACTTTTAGGGTGCAAGGCATGATTCATTGTCATAAGCTTTCTTGTTTTTCTGTCCAAATTGTCTAACTCCATCTGGGTCCAGTCAATTATTCCTGCAGAGTATCTAATCACAGGTATAGCCCAGGTATTTATGGATTTTATGATGTTTCCTCCACTCAGTTTGGACATTAATATCTTACGAATTCGCCGAATGTACCTGGCTGAAGTTAATTCCTTGACTTTATTATGCATTAAGTCAGAGGCTTCTAAAATCCCCAAGTACTTGTAGCCTTCTTCTGATTTTACTGCCTTTATCATTTCTTCATTCTCTAGTTCTATTCCATCCTCTTCTATGATTTTGCCTGCTTTGGTTGCTATTGTTGCACATTTGTCAATTCCAAACTGCATACCAATGTCTTGGCTGAATTCTTTTGTGTTTTCAATTAATAAATTCAGTTCAGCTTTTGTTTTACCAAACAGCTTCAAATCATCCATGTACATCAAGTGCGAGATTTTCAGTCCTTTCTTTGCAAGTTCGTATCCACAGTTCATCTTCTTCAAAATGATTGTCAGCGGTAGCATTGAGAGTATAAAAAGTAGGGGTGAAAGGGAATCGCCCTGGAAAATGCCTCGTTTAATTTCAACTTCACCCAGTTCTTCTTCATTAGCTATAAGTTTCGTTTTCCAGAGGTTCATTGAAGATTCCATTAATTTTTGTATGTTGCTGCTGATGCTTAATATTTCCAGGCATTTCTTGATCCAGCTATGGGGAACTGAATCAAATGCTTTCTTATAGTCTATCCAAGCCATGAACAGGTTGGTTCGTCTTTTCTTTGAGTTCTTTAGGATTAGCTTGTCAATCAGCAATTGATCCTTTGTTCCTCTTGAGTTTTTGCGGCATCCTTTCTGTTCTACAGGAAGCAAGTTATTTCTTTCCAGGTATCCATAGATTTGATTTGCAATGATACCAGCAAGAAGCTTGTATGTTGTTGGCAAACAGGTGATTGGCCTATAGTTTCCAGGGTCCTTTCCTTTTTCTTTATCTTTTTGGAACAAAAATGTCCTTCCAGTTGTCATCCATTCATCATTTTCAGGTGTTTTTAGGATCTGGTTCATCTGGGTTGCCAATCTTTTGTGCAGACTTGTAAGTGCCTTTAACCAGAAGCCATGTAGCTCATCTGTTCCAGGTGCACTCCAGTTCTTCACTTTTCTTGACTGTCTTTGCACCATTGCTTTTGTTATTTTCATGTCTTCCATTTTATGCACTTTAATAGAGTCCTCAACCTGTTTGATCCATTTTGCATTTCTGTTGTGCTTCTTGTTGTTTTCCCACAAATTCTTCCAGAATTTCAGAGCTTTCTCTTTATCAGGCTTTTCATTTGTTGTTACTCCGTTTCCATTTTCTAAACTCTTATAAAACTGGTGCTGGTTTGCTCTGAACTGTGAGTTTTCCTTGAACTGAGTTACTCGGTTTTCATACCTTTTAATCTTTTCAGCGATGGCAACAACCCTCTGCTTCAGCTCTTCAATTACTACCGCAATCTCCTTATTCCTCAGATCGTATCTTGCTTCCAGGCTGCTTTTGACCTGCTTGTTCTTTAGCTGACCTTGCCTTAGGTTCTTCAAGTTGCTCAAATCTCCACGTACTTTTTTGATCTTCAATTCTAACCGAATTTTCCACTTAGGCTTCCCCTTCTTGCCTCTTTGGTTCTTTTGTATTTTCAACCCCAGTTCTTTGGTGGTAATGACGGCTGCTGCATACATCAGTTGGTTTGTTTCGGCTAATGTAGTAGTTCGAATAGTTTGCACGGCCTCATTGACCTTTTTTATTACATTTCTCAATTCTTTCCGGTTCACTTGGTTCAGCTTTGGCAAACTGTTCTTTCAGCATCTTCCATTTGGTGCTTTATTTTTCCAGCTAATTGAGCACTATCTGTTGGTGTTTGTTCTTTAGTGCTTCCTTGTTCTTTATCTTCATCCATTTCAGTATCCTCTTCTTCCCTTTCTTCCTCAATTTGCTTTTGAGTATGGAAATCATTCTTGATGTTACTCTTCTTTGTTGTTGTACTCAGACCATTAATTGCTTTCTCTTCTATTGCTATTAATTCTTCTGTAGTGAAAAATTTGTGGTTTAGGATTACACGTCGTTGGTCCATTAACTTTTGTTCACTGGTGTCACAGTCCGTATGGTTCATCTTCCAAATCTGATACATTCTTTTTTGAAATCCATGTTTTGCTGGCTCAGACTGATAGTAAGCTTCCATAATAGAGGTGTTTTCTTTCCTGGTCCAGATTTTTCGCTTTTTGGGTTTTTCTTCCAGTAGCTTGTCAGCTCCATGCTCTGGTTGCCTAGCAGAGGGAGTTGAGCCCTGTAACTCATTTTGCGTAGAATGCCCAGGAGCCATAGCATCCAACGGAACCCTTGTTAATCCGGGCGACGGTTCAGCCGGCATAAATTTCATTTTTTCTGTATTCACCATGTTTGAATGGGTTGTGGAGCAGATTTTGTCTGGCTCTTCACCTAAGGTCAGTCTGATATGGTTGCACCTATTCAGCATAGCCCTTAGGATCATTAGAGCACGCAAGCCCCTCCACCACAAGGTAGAGCTCCTCGGAGGGGTTATTATTATTATTATTAGTATTAGTATTAGTATTATTTTACAGACATTTAATACCAAGCAGCTTTCAAACAAACATCTCTAAAGAGTTTCACAGAAAACCGTTTACTTAAAAAAATACATTCATCCATCAGTAACTAATATACTAAATACAAAAAAAAAGAAAAAAAAACTAAACTAACAACGTAAACTTTTTCAAGCATGGACGGAATATAATATTAGGATCATCCCAATTTATAATTTAGATTTTTTTTTTGCCCAGGCCATTAGAGAATTGAGTGGTTCTTTTTATTATTTTAATGTAATACTTGTGAATGTAATATAAATGCATATACATAAGTAGGCATTTGGGTTTGGGAGAAACAGGCATGTATTCAAAATAAAAATCTAAAGATAGCTAGACCTGAAGCAGAAGAAGCCTTGTCTTAGTTGTTTTAAAATACCTCTTGATTCCTGTTCTTCTAGGACTTTGAGGAATTGCTACAAACATAAATGCTAATTGGGCCCAAAGAAACACCTCCTGTAGTCCATATAGTACTTCATCAGCTCAGCCAACTTCTGATAGTAATCAGTTTGTGAAATAGGATCAATGGTTTCACAGCCATCCCAAGCTAACATCTATAACTAGCATCATTGATTCTGTTTCCAGAAAATTATTTCACTCACCATCTTTATCTTCATTTCCAAATTTGTTTTTAAAGCTGGCCTGGGAGAAACAGAAATAAAATTAACACAATGACCTGAGGAGTATTTGAGTGTGACATAAAGCAACATACAGGTAGTCCTCGACATACAATCACAATTGGCACCAGAATCTCAGTTGTGGAAATGGCCATTAAGCCCATGTGACTGCTTTGCTCAACAACTGCAATCTGGGACTCCCAATTGTGGTTGTTAAGTGATCTATCAAGTTTTTAGTGAATGGAGAGAAAGAGGTGCCTGCTGAGTTCAGCTTCCTTCTGTGTGCAGAAGAGAATTCCACTGAAGAGATGCAAGAACGGAATTCATATTGGGGTATGATCTTCAGTTCTACCAGAGAAGTTCCCTTCCCCTTTTTGCTCTTGAAGGGTTGCCAATGAACATTAGCCATGACTGAGATTTCCTCCTGGCTGAGATTCCTTCCTAGCAAGTAGCCCCTTTTGCTTTCAAAAAAGCTACAAGGAAGGAATCTCAACTCTGCAGCCAGCAGCAGCAGTAGCAGCTTTTAATCTTCCATACCAAACTTAAACACTCAAAGAGCCACAAAGGTCCTAACCAGAAGCCCTGATTCAATTCTGGAGCCGACCCGAAATCCAGTTCCCCAATCATAGTCTCCCCTAGCGCGACATCCTTTTTCTTCTGCTGACCAGAGGTCCGGTTTCCCCACCATAAAGTCTCCTCCTAATGCAGCATCCTTTTTCCTCTACCTGTCCTAACTGAAAGCCCTATCAATTGTTTTTTTTTTAATTTGATTTATATGCCACCTTTCTTCGGAGACTCAGGGCGGCTTACAATACGCTAAGCAATAGCCTTCATTCTTTTGTATATTTATACAAAGTCAGTTTATTGCCCCCACAACTGGGTCCTCAATTTACCTACCTTAGAAAGGATGGAAGGCTGAGTCAACCTTGAGCCTTGGCGAGATTCGAACCTGCAATAATTGCAGGCAGCTGTTCTTAATAACAGGGTGCTTTAGACCACTGTACTACCAAGGCTCTTAATTGTGGAGGTGACCAGCAACAGGGAGCTGCAGCAGAGGGATGAAAGAGCCACATGCAGCTCCAGAGCCGCAGGTTGGTGATCCCTGGTCTGGGGAAACTAGCAAAGAAGATTGCAAATGGCAATCACATGATTGAAGGACACCTAGCAATTGGTTGTAAGTGTGAGCAGGTTGCTAAGCACTCAGATCATGATCATGTGACTGCAATAGTGGTGATGCAACATATTGTGAGAGGAAAAAGTGCTTTATGTGGCCATCATAATTTTAGACCATTGTTAAATGAAGTCCTAGTTTGCAAATCCTTAACAACAAAACAAGATTTGCAAACTGTTTCATTTCTTCTATTAAGACAAAATGACATTGTTCTTCTTATAAGAGGTACAAATGTGACAACAACATATGTTTTGAAAGCAAAAGTGCCATGCAGAACAAATTTAGATTTATGGAAGCAGAAATGTAAGCCATTTTTAAAGAAGTATAATTCCCTTTTTTTTTAAATGGAGATAAACACACATTGATATACACTTATAAACATAGGCTTCTTATATAAAATAGGTAAGGCACTGCTTCCATTGTGAATAGCATGAAATATACACTCATAGGTTTTGGCTTCATTCTTCTACTCCCTCTCCTTCCCATTCATGGGTGAATAATGTCCAGCCTATCAGATATTACAGAACTACATTTCCCAGCATCCCTAATAGCAATAGCACTTAGACTTATATACCACTTCATAGTGCTTTTACAGCCCTCTCTAAGCAGCTTTACAGAGTCAGCATATTGACCCCAGCAATCTGGGTCCTCCTTTTACCCACCTCAGAAGGATGGAAGGCTGAGTCAACCTTCAGCCTGGTGAGATTTGAAACCTAAAAAGGTTAACCAGTGACAGATGTAAATATAGAGCAGCAACAAATGGAAAACCACATGCTGTGCATTCAGGTAGAAAGTATAGAAATGGCTAAATGCCAAATATTCACTAGAAGATGAGAAGGGGTTTTTGTTTTTTACTTCACTGGAAGCAGTGCAAGATTGGATATCAACTGATGAGGAGCATGAGGTATGTTATCTTCTCTGCCTACTGAATTGATTTAGGATCCCCTGAGAAGTATGAATGTTTAGCTTTTCCCAGGAAACACTTCTGACTTACAGCTGTTCTAGGTCAAGCATTACTTCTAGTGAAGAAGTTGAAAAGCCATCTCTTACTTAGTGAACCTTCCCCAATGTTCCTGTTCTCAAAAAGGAGAAAAATGGATAGAGAGAGTGAGCTGATGAACAATACCGCAAGGACAAAGCCAGGGGTGGGCTTCAAAAATTTTAGTAAAGGGTTCTCTGCCTGGTTGCTGGGTGGGTGTGGCCATGGTAGGCATGGCCTAGTCGGCCTCCTGCACCACGGTGGTGTGTGTGTTTTTGCCTCCCTGTGTTCTGGAGGTTTTTTTCGAGTCTCCGGGAGGGCGAAAATGGCCTCTCCAGGTTCCTGAGGCCCTCTGGAGGCCAGAAACTGGCCCATTTCTGGCCTTCCCGAACTTCCGGTAGGCCCATTTTTCACCGTCCTGAGGCTCCAAAGTGCCCTGCACTTACCTGCATCCAAAACAGATTGTGTGGGGACTCCTGGGAAGGGAGGGGAGGGATGAGCAGGGCCAGCCAGGAGTGGGATTTAGGGGTTCTCCGAACTGCACAGAATCTTAGCTAGAGGTTCTCCCAAACCCCTGTGAACCCCCAGCAGCCCACCCCTGGACAAAACACAAAATGGATCTAAACCCTGTTTTAAAAGGGTCTGGGTGTAAAAAAAGAAAGGAAGGAAGAATGATGCTTTTTTCTGTTTCCACATTGTAAAATTTTCCTCACTGCTAATACATAGTTTCTTTACAGAATCAGACATATATATTGTAATCTTTCATTCATACACACATGCTCCCATATACACCCACACACTTCAATGACCATCTAATGGCTTCTTCAGAGGTGAATCAAATTCTTATTTTCTGGTAATTGTTTCTGCATAATGCCATTGCCTTTTTTCCTTCTGAGAAGATAATTGGAAATAATTTTTAGAAGTACTGAGTCAGTTGAGTGAAGTTGCGCATTATTTTTCCACATGTCTGTATCCTCCTTGTCTAGGAGCTTAAATCTCTGAATTAGGAAGATAACTGATGTCTCCGGTGCAAGGTATAATTGCTCTTCCAAGTATGTTTTCAAGTGGGTACCCTACTTTGAGAACATGGTTAGGGTTAGAACTTAGAAAAAGAATTCAGATTTGGACATCCTCTATAACAGGGGTGTCAAACTCGTGGCTGGATGCATCATGTGTTGGCCATGCCCACCCCCAGTTTAGCAAAGGGGGAAAAGTTGTGATATGTCACGTGACGACAACGTGTCATCTCAAGTTGACACCCCTGCTCTAGAAAAATCTTCTGGTAAATGTTATTTACTGTCTTGTTTGTTGGATACTGAATGTAGTAAATGCCTTATGTAGATTAAGGAGACATAATGAATTATTGTGGGTTTGTCAACACCATTGTTCCTTGTCCCTGGTGTTTCCTCCAAGAGAGGATTGGAGATGTTCATCACGTTAGATCTACAAAACAGATGTGCATGGCAGAGGCTCAGAGAAGTGTAAAACTGATCCATTTCCCTGATTGGACTGGCAATATTTGTTTGGATGAACAAATTCAATGTGTTTTTTGTTCACATTTCTTTCCAGTTTTAACATCGGATGTGCTGGAACACAAATAGTAGATATCAATTGCATAACAATGAATGCAAAGTTGGATTCTTCATGTCTCCATAGACCTGGAGTTATTTTCTATGCTCTGGGGTTTAAAAAAACCTGACAAATACAAATGTGGCAGAAATAAAACAAAGTAATAACCAAATTTAAACAAAGTAATAACCAAAAGCCAACATGGGTTTGTCAAACACAGATCATGCCAGACTAATCTTATTGCATTCTTTGACAAAGTGACAAAATTAGTGGACCAGAGGAATGCTGTTGATATAATTTATTTGGACTTCAGTAAGGCATTTGATAAAATAGACCATAACCTACTACTTGATAAAATAGAAAAATGTGGTTAGACAGCATCACCACCAGATAGATTTGTAAATGGCTGACCAACCACACTCAACGTGTAGTCCTCAATGGAACTGCATCTACACGGAGGGAAGTATGCAGTGAGATACCCCAAGGCTCTATTTTAGGCCCAGTACTCTTCAACATCTTCATCAATGATTTGGACAAGGGGATAGATGGGTAACTCATCAAAGTTGCAGATGACACCAAGCTAGCAGGAATAGCCAACAATCCAGAAGATAGGCTTAAGAAACATTGAACATTGGGCACTATCTAATAAAATGAAATTCAGTGGTGAAAAAAGTAATGTTCTACATTTAGGCAAGAAAAACAAAATGCACAAGTACAATATATAATATATAATATAATGCCTTGGTAAGACCACACTTGGAATACTGCATCCAATTTTAGTCACCACGGTGTAAAAAAGATGTGGAGACTCTAGAAAGAGTGCAGAGAAGAGCAACAAAAATGATTAGGGGACTGGAGACTAAAACATATGAAGAATGGTTGCAGGAACTGGGTATGTCTAGTTTAATGAAAGGAAGGACTCAGGGTGATACGATAGCAGTGTTCCAATATCTCAGGGGCTGCCACAAAGAAGAGGGAGTCAAGCTATTGTCCAAAGCACCTGAGGGTAGGAGAAGAAACAATGGGTGGAAGCTAATCAAGGAGAGAAGCAACTTAGAACTTAGGAGAAATTTCCTGACAGTTAGAACAATTAATAAGTGGAACAACTTGCCTGCAGAAGTTGCAAATGCTCCAGCACTGGAAGTTTTTAAGAAGAGATTAGATAACCATTTGTCTGAAGTGGTGTAGGGTTTCCTGCCTAAGCAGGGGTTGGACTAGAAGACCTCCAAGGTCCCTTCCAACTCTGTTATTCTATTCTATTCTAAATGCACAGAACTAACCCTAGTCATTCCATGTCAATTTCGCTTCCTTATAATTGTCAAGATTAGGGATGGGGAAGACACATGGTTAACCATATCTGAATGCTAACTTACCTAAATTTGTATCTTTTATCCGAGACAAGAATTGAAATTCAGTTATCTCTTGAAAATGGCCATTCTTTTACTGTTTCAGTGTGATATTTCACTAATCATTTTGCAATGTATATTCTGAAAAAGGCTGTACAGAAATGTATACAATTAAAAACAATACATATACTATCTTAGGGAGAGTCCTTTGCAAGAAATATATGTTTATTAAACAAAATTGCAAAGAAACGGATAAATTTGGGGAACTACAGACCAAAATGCATATAATCTATTGAAAAATAAAGCTAAAATGCCAAAATAGACAGACTTGTAAAAATTAAAACTGAGAGATCTAAATCCACCTATCCCTAACCCCAATGAGATTCCTCTGTCTAAGCAATGGTCAATTGTGGACAATGTCTGCAGGAGGAAAGAGATCCCTCATTAATTTGCTTAGTTTGACTGAATATTCTTTAGTACTTTTTTGGTTGATGTCATGATATCCTGATGTTCAGGATTCCCTCCCATATTGGCAGCAGCGAATAGTGCAGGATGCTATAAATTTCCCCCAGCAGATCTGAAAGGAACTAGGTTAGAGAACTAAAATATGATTGAACAACTATCTGATGAGATGTGATTCTAGTTAACTGGCATTCACTGTCTAGTACTTTTTTCCTTGAGTCCTTACAATTGATACATCCTAATGCGTATAATCTCTTATATTTCACTTAATGACCCAAAGCCTGCAGCAAAACTGAGCCTTTCTTTGGCTCATTCTTTCCAGCCTCTGTCTCTAACAAGGCAGTTGTGACTTTTTTTCCCTAACTGTGGGCCTTGCAAAGATATGTGCAATGCTCTGAAGAAAATTGCCCAGTTGATGTGGCAAGCTGTTGCCCAGAGACAGCCACCATGTGGTGTGTTTTGAAATTGCCTCTATGTTTGCACCAGCTGTAATAATGCTAATAGTATAGAGATGAAAGTTTGCAATAGCCTTCAAAAAGAGCTACCTTAATAGACATCTTTAATAGACAACGACTGTTGTCCTATTTTCTTTTCAGTTGCTTTAATCTGCAGCAGAAGAAATGAATGTTTTACAAAAATGTAATTTTTTGTCTTCCCACCTCCCATTTTTGTAAGAGATGAATTATCTATTATCTGGGTTTTGTTGATGCACTTTTCCCCTGCCTGCTTCACTTTCATGCTTAAAGGGATGTTGGTCTATTGATTTCTGTTGGAAGCTTCCAGCACACATATTGAAGCATATTAAGTGCCACAATGGTGGCTTTTCAATGTTTTGGGGCAATTTAACCGTTTTGGAAGATGCAGAAACATTAGGAGGAAATGAAATGCTTGGCAGGTGACTCTCCACCCCACCCAACCTGACTTTTCTTCTCCTATTCTTCAAAATGTAGCCAGTCCTTTCACATTTTTACTTTGCCAATTTCCAGCAGAAAATCAAGGAAGATGGCCGCTGAACATAAGAGCATAGAACAAAGAAAACTAAAGAACAAAAGACAGCAGCAAGCCCACTATCTATGGAAGACAAAATCCAGTGCATCTTTGCCAGAGAAAAGCAAATAACTGATTGCATCAAACAATTACTGGGCATTGTGGTCCAAATCTTCAGATGACATCGGTACAGAGGTACACTGCCTTTAAGAAAGTCTTTTCTTTCTCCATATTATGGCTGTTTAATTCTGCCAAACTCAAAGAAAGGCAGGAAAGAACAAAGTTAATGCTTGTAAAGAAAATAGTGAATGACCTTGAAGGACAGGACCATGCTACCAAAGCAAGGGTCAGAGGGGCATAAGCCTGGGTCAAGAAAATAACTTTAACAGATCAACAGATTAACAGAGTTGGAAGGGACCTTATAGGTCATCTAGTCCAACCCCCTGCCCAAGCAGGAGACCCTACATGATTTCTGACAGATGGCAGTCCAGTCTCTTCTTGAAAGCTTCCAGTGATGAAGCTCCCACAACTTCCAAAGGCAATTTCTGTTCCATTGGTTGATAGTTCTCACTGTCAGAAAATTCCTCCTTATTTCTAGATTGAATCTCTCCTTGTTCAGTTTCCATCCATTATTCCTTGTCTGGCCTTCAGGTGCTTTGGAAAAGAGCTTGACCCCCCTCCTCTCTGTGGCAGCCCCTCAAATATTGGAACACTGCTATCATGTCTCCCCTGGTCCTTCTCTTCACTAGACTAGCCATGCCCAGTTCCTGCACCTGTTCATCATATGTTTTAGCCTCCAGCCCCCTAATCATCTTGGTTGCTCTTCTCTGCACTCTTTCTAGAGTCTCAACATTTTTTTTATAGTGTGTGACCAACTTGAAAAAACATATCAGACAAGCCTAGTTCACACAATGAGGGAGGATAAAAAACATTTAGACCTGCAAGATTCTGTTACTGGAGTTCTACAAATACAATAGTACCTTGGTACTCAATGTTAATTGGTTCTGGGAGGCACAATGGTTCTAAAACTAAATCTAAAACTAGTGCCAAACAAACCATCCTTTTAGACAAGAAAAACTTTGTCTGTCCTTTTTCCTATGTCTGTGATCTTCCCAACTTCCTGTCCACTCTCAACAGCCATCCCCCTGACTAGGTGACTCAGTGGCTAAGGCACTGAGCTTGTCAATCAGAAAGGTTGGCAGTTCGGCAGTTCGAATCCCTAGTACAGGTCTCCTGCGTGAGCAGGGGGTTGGACTAGATGAGCTCCAAGGTCCCTTCCAACTTTGTTACTGTTACTGTAACTCCTCTTCTTTTTCCAGCACGCTGAATATCAAAGGACTACCAGGACAAGATTTTCACCTCAAAATGCACTGAGTATCAAATTTGATGAGTTTTGAAGCCGTTGAATACTGAGTTACCACTGTAAAAATAGTCCTGACCAATATGGCATTGATTCCTTGTAGTGTCCCTGACAGCGTCCCTTTTTTTGAAGATCAGAAGTGTGAAATAAAATCAGAAAATTATGAAAAGTGTTATTTTAATACTTTAGCCCCCTAATAAATGTGGAGTCCATAAGTTCCGGGAACTGGGTTATCAAAGAATCACGCAGAAGTTCATCTTACCTCCCATTGTTATTATTTATTTATTTAACAACTTTGCCTCTATTTATTTATTTAAAAGATTTATATGGCTGTCCATCTTAAGCAAAAGCAACTCTTAAGGTTGTTGCCAATGGGATGCCTCTACCTAGGTTCAAGCTGTAGAGAAATCATTTGCCAATCCCTTTTGTGGGAGCTCAAACAAAAATAAAATGATTGTTTCATGATTATAGTCAGAATCAGATAATGATGGTGGTGATTCAACTGCTTTGCAAAATCAAATACTTAAAACAGAAAACCCCCAACATAATTTTCTTCATGTTCTTTTACCCTGGAGTCTGTATGGTCTGTATACACCAAATTCTGTATGGTGGACCTGTTCGTGTCTCTGCAGCAGGGACTGGTGTTGGCACACTCACATGTACTCCATGTCAGCTTCCTTTCTCCGTGATACCTTTGATGCTGGCCTCTTGGTGATGGCTTCCAGTCTTAAAGCAATAGGGCTGTAATGTTAAACAGGCTGATCATCTTCCCTCCTGAAAAATCAATCCAAACTCCTCCCATCTGTCTGGCCTAGCATCCCCAATCTTCTCCCTGATTTCTGCTGCCATGGCCCATGTGCTTTACCACTGCCAAATCTATCTACCACTTCAACTCCGTTCCTCCTTTTACCATTCTTCTCAGCTCCTTCGTCCACATTCTCTACTGATAGCTAGATGTTTCTGTAGATGACTGCCAATGCTTGGGTTTTATTCCTTTTTTGCCCACGTTGAGTTTTGCTTACCAATTAATTATGTCTGCTTACTGCAGCTGTCTAACGCTCCTTTTCCAGCCAAATGGGTTGGGGTTAGGGTTATTGATCAACTGGATGACAGTTACCTCTGTATACATTATGCCATACTTACAACAAAGATATTGTACCAATCTGTTATCCTTCTGGACATGAGGTATTAACACTAGTGGCAGGCAAAAAATCCTTGCTGAGCGTACAGATAGTTCTCGACTTACAATCACAATGCAGTCTAAAATCCCCATTGCTAAGCAACACAGTTCTTAAGTGTGTGACCTTTCTTGCCATGGTTGCTAAGTGAATCATTGCAGTTGTTAAGTTAGTAACACAGTTGTTAAATAAATCTGGCTTCCCCATTGACTTTGTTTGTCAGAAGGGAATCACATGACCCCAGGACACTGCAACCATCATGAATATAAATCAGTTGCCAAGTGTCCAAATTTTGATCATCCAACGCTCCACAGTCATAAGTATGAAAAATAATCATAAGTCACTATTTTTTCTTTTCATTGTAACCAGGGGTGGGTTCTAAATTTTTTTAGTACTGGTTCTGTGGGCATGGCTAATTTTGTGGGTGTGGCTTGATGGTCATGTGACAATTATTTAGGATTTAGCAGAGGTATTGGTCTACCAGGTTTTTAATTGCTTTCAGAGCTGTACCGATCTACCCATTTATTTTTGCAGGCACTGATCTATTCGTGTATTTTTGCAGGCACTGTCTACCCATTTATTTTTGCAGGCACCAGTCTACTCATGTATTTTTGCAGGCACTGGTTTACCCATTTATTTTTGCATGCCCCAGTCTACTCATTTGTTTTCTTTTAACACTGATCAGCTATAGGGCGGCCCTTTGAAGCCCCACGGCAAGAGTTTAAACAGTTTTTTTCCCTCTAGCCATCAGCTGGGACTCAGGAGGCAGCAATAGATTGGGGGTGGGGCCAAATAAAAGGTAAGAATAACTTGGGGGCAGGCGGGGGGCAGAACCGGTTCGGTGACCTCATATCATCACTGCTACCGGCTCGGCGGAACTGGGCAGAACAGGGAGGAACCCACCACTGATTGTAACTTTAAATGGTCATTAAACAAAGGGTTGTAAGTTGAGACTACTTGTATACACTTGCTGTACATGGGAAAAGCCTTTCATTCTTTTTCTAAAATCTTTTTCTTTGTACTGTTTTTCTTCCTTCCCTCTTTTTCTAAACACTTTGTTTGGGGGCGAGGGCAATCCACTCTGCCTCCTATTTTCCTCCTATCTTCTGCTCGAAATAAAATTCCCTATCCCACCAGGCTTGAAATTTTTGGTCTGGATGGCCTCAAACTACGCCATCTACGTTCTGACCTATGAACTATGCTTAGTTCATAAGATTATTTACCAAAACGTTCTATCTGTAAATGAGTACTTTCATTTCAACCACAAGGGCTATCAACAGATTCAAACTCAATGTAAATCGCTCTAATCTTGATTGTAGGAAATATGACTTCTGTAATACAGTAATAAATGTCTGGAACACTCTACCTGATCCTGTTGTTAGTCTCTCTAATCTTTATACCTTTTACATTAAACTGTCTACCATGGACCTTTCATGTTTCTTAAAGGGTCCCTAAGGGGGCGTGCATAAGCACACCAGCGTGCCTTCTGTCCCTGTCCTACTGTCCCCATTTATATGTAATCATTCTATGTGTTTATGGCTATGTTTTGCCTATTTATATCCTTTTATTTGTGCCAATTTTTTTTATCATGTGTCCATGTCTGTACTGTTACTTGTTTCCTTATACTTGTTGACAAATTAAATAAATAAATAAATAAATATTTGACCTTTTGGCCCAACTGCTGTTGATAGCTCACCTCCTGTCCTGTTCCCCATTCCTTTTAGCTCAGGGATGACGAACATTTGAGGCTTGGTGTTCAGTAAATGCCTAATTTGACTCTGCTGGCATGTCACACATGCACCTACCCACACACAATTCTCTATCTCCCACAAGCCCCTATCTAGGCCACCCTGGCATTTTGTAAACACTGGCAGAGCGTGGCTGGGCCTGGAATAAAGGCCTGGACCTCAATTTTAGCCCTAACTCCACTCAAAAAGACCACCTCACACCAATTTCCAAAATGGACAAACTTTGGGAACAGCCCAATTGTCCCCCACAACTCAGCTTCCCCAGGATCTGACATGCACTGCTTACCTTCAGGTATTCTGTTTTACTGACAGGCCCCTGCAGCCTACCTGAGGCTAATATGGGTTTCACAAGACCTTCATTCTTGAATTAGAGAATGCTCTTCCACGGCCTCTGCAGCCTCCAAAAAAAAACGCACAAAAGCACACCCCATTCTCCTATGTTTTTTTGGAGGCTGCAGAGGCCACACTAGAGTGTGGCCCTCTCACATAATTTCCAGAGGCCACGTAAGAGCACATTCCACTTTCAAACAGCCTCTTCAGCTTTCAAAAATCCTGCAAACACATGCCACATTCTCACATGGCTTCTGGAGATTCCAGAGACTGTGTGTGAACACACCCCGTTCTTGCATGGCCTCTACAATCTCCAAAAATCACACAAGAATAGATTGTGCTTTCTAAAATAGTTGTTGTCAGGTGTTGGTGAACACTCATGTGTCACCTAAAATGTGGGTGGGCCACCCCAGTTTTAGCCTTTCCACTCAGTTTCCATTTCAATTTTCCATTTAAGTTTCATTAAATGAGATCTACTGTTTTACTTCTTGGGAAAAGGCCCACTTGTCCTTTTTAATTTTTGTTTCTCTTCTTTCTTAATCCTTTGCCACAAATTCCATTGGCACCAACCTTTTATTCTGTTTGTTAGCTCCAAATTCAAATCACAACCAGAGGACTATGCTAAGATGCATTGATACTCCACTGCCAGCTTTTTTTCTCTCCATTAATAAACATATTGCTTATTTAAGGTGTGTTTGTGTGTGTGTTTTATGTTCAATCCGAGACTGAAAATAATGGCCAGCATTTTGTGGGAATCTGGTCTGTAAAAAGATAGGTCACTTATCAAAAAAGGAGTTCAAGTTGGTTTGTTGTCATTTATTCTTGATAAATGTATGCTGGTTTCTACAAAGCAATGCATTGTTTTCTAAATTGTCATATACTGGCTGCTCAATAATTAATTTCATATTTTTCCTGGTATAAATGACAGGTTGATCAGACACTTGTTTTCTTATTCCCCCCCCCCCCTTTTTTTAAAAAAAAAAAAAGATTAGAGCAACATTTGCTCTTGTCAGGCCTACAAAATAAAACAGGCTAAGAAACCAATGCCATATAGATCAGTACTGCTTTTATTGTAACAGTTTTGGTCGCCACAATGTAAAAAAGATGTTGAGACTCTAGAAAGAGTGAAGAGAAGAGCAACAAAGATGATTAGGGGACTGGAGGCTAAAACCTATAAAGAACAGTTGCTGGAATTGGGTAAGTCTAGTCCAATGAAAAGAAGAACTAAGAGTAACATGAAACAACTTAGCTCCAGAAGTTGTGAATTCTCCAACACTGGACGTTTTTAAGAAGAGATTGGACAACCATTTGTCTGAAATGGTAGGGTTTCCTGCCTGAGCAGAGGGTTAGACTAGAAGACCCCTAAGGTCCCTTCCAACTCTGTTATAATTATCGTTATAGTAATAGAACCTTGTAAAACTGAATGTGCTTCCCCCTGCCTCTCTTTTTAACAAGAAAAAAGTCTGAGTTACTTTCTTGGCCCAGACTCAGCCCCCTTTTATCTGTCCATTGTCTTGATAGCATCACTTCCTCTTGTCCTTCTATTCCTTCTGCCCTCTGTAGCCTTTATCTCAGGTACTATGCCTATAACTTCTCAAAAATAACAAAAAGGAGCTCTAAGATGACATCCATAATCTTTTTCAGAAGTCTAGGATATAATTGATCTTGGAAAGTTCAGCTCATTCATGTTGCCAGGTGCTTCCTAAGCATCTCTTTACTATCAAGGATGGTCAGTCCCTCCATTTCTCACTTGTTCTGCTCAAATGTTCTCCATTTGAATATAGTATATGTCCCCTTTGGGGAGGGAACCAAAGCAAAGTAAGACCTGGAGCTCTGCTCTTTTTCTATCACTTGTGATGATTCTATTACACTTACTAGCAGCAGCTCCACTTGAAAAATCTAAATTTCTTTTGCACTTTAATCTGCCTCATTTTTTTTCCTGTAGATATTTGTTATTAACTGGTTAACCTTCTTGATGATTGGGTGGTGCCCACCTTCCATTTTCTATATGTCCCCTTTTAACTCAAAATCAGGTGAAAGCTCTCTATGAATTCATATCAGTTCTCCAAGCTCTGCTGAAATGTACACCTAGTATTTTTTTTCTTGAGAAGTTTTTAACTTTCCTGCATTCTATGTGAATCTGTGGCAGCGGTGGGTTTCACATTTTGTTACTACCGGTTCGCCGCGCACACATGCTCGCTTCATGCACACGCATACCTGGTTTGCACATGCACCTGCCTTCTGCACATGCGCCCGGCCTTCCGTGCATGTGCTTTGCTCAGGCACACGCCTTCCGCGCATGTTCTCAGCCTCAAGAACATGCCTAAATATGACAGCTTAGAGCTGGGGCAGGTGGGCAGACCCACCTGCGATTTCCACTACCGGTTCACCTGAACCAGTCCAAACCAGATGAATACCACTTCTGATCTCTGGCCATGAAATCCCAGATAGTACATTAAATGTTTTGCATTTGCTGCTCCTGAAATATAGAGTGCATGTACAATAAGAACCCAATTTCACTTTCTGTATTACCCTGAATCCCAAACTGACATTATTCCTTCCTCCCAAATTTCCCACTCATTTCTTTAATCTTTCCAATCTTAGGATCTTATCTAGGAGAACCAAACCTCTGGTCTCTACTTCAACCTTCAGTCAACAAGACCAGTGAGGACTTTTGAAGACCTTGGAGTCTTGACCCAGTTGGTTTTCCAACAGATGTCTGGGCAGTTAAAATCTCCCATTATTATATTATTACTATGAACTGCTTTTATGAGCCTGAGCTAAGCTTTAAGCTCATGGGCTTTCCTCTCCTCTATCTTCCTTCTGCACTTCTAGAAGGACTTTGGCAAGTATAATTTGACTCTTAAAGAATCTTAGCTTTCATGAAAAAGAAAATTAAATTCTGCTGAGGTCTTCTAAGCTGCAGGAGTGTGAATGAAGCTATCTGTTTAAATTGGTGAAGGTTTTAAGCAGTGGTGGAATTGAAACATTTTTACTACCAGTTCTGTGTGCATGGCTTGATGGGCTTGGCGTGGCTTGGTGGGCGTGGCAGGGGAAGTATATTGCAAAATCTCCATTCCCACCCCACTCTGGGGCCAGCCATCGGTGGTATTTGCCAGTTCTCTGAACTACTCAAAATGTCTGCTACCGGTTCTCCAGAACCTGTCAGAACCTGCTGAATTTCACCCCTCGTTTTAAGACATTTTACACCAAGTTTTGACAAAGGATGACAAGTACCTTTAAGGAAACCACAGAATATTTCAGATTTTCACATTTTTTAAAGCAGCCTATAAGATTAATGGATGTATCAAACCTCCATCAGATTTTTGGATTCTCAGTGCTATTTTGCAAAGCAGTAAATGAATATTTGCTGCCATGCAAATGACAGCAAATAAATTTTTTTTAAAAAAAAAGACTCATATTGGAAGATTGCTAAACCTTGCAAACTTTCTGCAATCTGATCATTAAGATTATCTACAATTTCATTCAAGAATGCCAAAACTAATCTGTCAGATTTTGTCATTCTCATCTAACTCATATTATCTCATGTAGAAACACAATTTTAGGTGGTTTTACATTTTTTGCCATATTATCTTAAATATTCGACTTGAATAAGTTAATGCTGGAGCTCTGCGGATTCTACCTAAGTGCAACATAGATAATTTTGCCTTCTTCTAATTTATATGAATAATATTGTGTGTGGTAGAATATACAGAGTTCCAGGAAAGAGGGGTCTTTCCCATGTAGATAAAAGACAAATCAGTCCGAAATGTTTGGTATGCATGAAGAGACCCAAAGTGGACCCTCCCTAACCTTCCACGGGGCATATCTAATTGTTATGCAGATTGTGCTTTAGTCTGGCAAGATTCCTGTCTATGGAATCTTGCAACAATAAAGAAATTTCTCTGAGTAAATTACTGTGTCATTCTTGCTTCCTTGCGCTTAACAATGTGTGTGGAATGGCATGACTTAACAAAGACTTAAGCAAAAGGAAAGTTTGCTTTTAAGAATTTGTTAAAGCATTTATCTGGTTTCTACAGAACAGTTCAATTTCTTTCTAAACTTTTCCATTCCTTTTACCTCTTCAGCCAACATTCATATCTAGAATAGCTAATCCCCTTATTTCTTCTTCAGTCTTCAGAAATATGAATCAATCAGTAAAACCACTGAGGAATTTTGGAGGACTTTGCAGTCTTGGCTGAGTTGGCTGATGTCCAGATAGTGGAACTTTTCCATCACTACCATGTCACCCTCCTCTCTGAAAGTTCTGTAATCATGTGGATAACATCTGTCTAGCCAATTGTTCATTCCCAGCATTTTTCTTTCTCTATCTGGGCCATGTCTTTTGAGAGGAAAGATTGAAGAAAACCTCACCTTTGCCTTCAGTCTTTTACCTTCCTGCCCAATACTTCATAGCACTTTATAGTGTCTTCAAGGTAGCACAGCTGTGTCATGTTTTCCCAAGTGGATCAATAGAAAGGGTAATTGTCAGTGGACTTAAAGTTTCTTTAGAGACTTTCTACCATATCCTGGATATGAGTCCTAGTGAAGCATCATACTCCACTTAACAGTCTAGGCAGCAGATTGTCACTCGGGTATTTCTTAGAAGGTAGTCTGGGATCACCTCTACCCATTTCTTTTCTTTTCTGCTCTGCAAAGCAAGACAGGAATATTTCCCATTGCAAATCTCTAAAGTTCTTCTCCTTAAACCCTGAGGTTTTTGACCACTTGTCCAGCTGTTCTTTGTACAGTGGTCCAAAAACACCAACATCAAGGAGGCCTAGAATTCATCCTGAAGGCTCTGGAGAATAAAACTCTGTGTCAACCCAGAAGCAGACCTAGCTGAGGCTATCTTTGTGGCTTCAGGGTTGCCACAGGGCAGAAGAGGGGACAGGGAGTGGGGAATAGTTAGCTGGGGTTTTGCAGTCAAAACAAAACGGTTTTCCTGTGGGAACCAAGGTCATTCCAACAGGTGGCTGGGAGAGGAGGAGTGAAGTAACCAAGCAACTGGCCAGCACCTCTATTGGACAATGTGACTGATGACTTGGGGAAAGGGGAAGAACTTTCACTTTTAATCAGGTGAAAACTGCAGGAACTTTCAGAGTTGGTTTCCACCAGTTGTGCCAATATGATGTATCCAATAAATTGTTCTTTGAGGAATCTACCTGCCTCCGACTTCTGCTTTCAATGGGTGCATTATTTGGAGCGCTGACATTCTTCTTGCAAAGCTTCAGCCTTAATGCAACATGGTTTCATTTCTCTCTGTCGATTCCTCCTGGCTTCTTGCCACTATTGTCCCTTCATAAATGCTTCTTATATCTGATTTAAGAATTCCTAGTCTTCTTTGGTAAGCTGTGAGTGTAGACAGTGTTGCTTTTAGACCTTTCATCTTCTCTTCCTTGGAACAAAAATAATATCCTTGCAGCGTATGTGGTTTTTGTCCTCCTTGGGGAGGAAAACAAATATTTCATATCCTCTCTAGGTCACAAGAGAAGACCCCTCCATCTTTTTGCTCCTGTAATGAACAAAAAAATAAATAAAAATAAGTCTCCCCCCTCTTGACTTCCACTCAATTAATCTACCAAGTCCTACTTGCTGTCCTTGTTTGTTCACTCGGTAAGTTTGCTGTTTGGAAGCTGGCTTTCTTAGATGTCTCTTGAAACTGCTTCAGCTGAGGGAGCAGGGCATAGTCAGCAGCTCCCAGTCAGCACCCGTTCCCCTCGTTTGCACTGCTTCTCTCTATAGCAGCGGTCCCCAACCTCTGGGGCACCAGGGACTGGTTCCGTGGAGAGAGGTTTTTCCATGGACTAGAGCGGGCATGGTTTCACATGTTGCCTGAATCCTGCAAATGGACACTTGTTTGTGTCACCTGGTTGCTAGCATGCCTCGGTCTGGTGCCAGTCCATAGACCAGGGGCATAGACCCTGCTCTATAGCCTCTTCTCTTTCTCCCCTGTTAAACTCTCCTTTGTTTTCCCTGTTTGTTTACTCAGAGGAGTTAGCTTACTGTTCTTATTGTTAAAAATTACACTGAGACCTTCTCAGAGGTTTTTATCTTCAACTTGTCAGGAAACTCTTGTGTCATTAAAAGCATATGTGTAGGGCCTCAAAGTAGGGCCTCAAAGGGCCTGGTGGCTCAGCAGACTGATAGCATTGTGATTAACACCAGCTGTCTGCAATTACTGTAAATTCGAATCTCACCAGGCTCAAGGTTGATTCAGCCTTCCATCCTTTCTAAGGTAGGTAAATTGAGGACCCAGTTTGTGGGGGCAATAAGCTGACTTTGTATAAATATACAAAAGTATGAAGGCTATTGCTTAACGCATTGTAAGCTGCCCTGAGTCTCCGGAGAAGGGCGGCATATAAATCAAATTTTAAAAAAAAAAAGTAGACCTAACTGGGAAACAAAAGACATGAAGGTTAATCCTAATTTTATTATAGGGTCATAGTAATAGAATCTTGAAAGTCTGAAAGTACTTCCTCTCTCCCCTGCCATTACTTTCCCCAAATCTAGGAGGGTCCCTTCTAAGATGCTTTCTCCACCCTTAGATTTTGTTTTCTCAGACTGTTGTTGGGCAACATCTCTTCCTCCTGTCTCCCACCATTATTCTCATGGTCCAAGTTCCTAATAAGGAAAAGTTACTGCATAATAGAATGTTTATTTGCTTTCATTTGGATTTTTTACTCTGTCATTCTTCCTGCAGCTCATTACTTGCATATGTAGTATTTCCTCCTCCAAATTTTATCTCCACACTCACAACCAAATCATGTAGGTTGTGCTAAATGATCACCACTGGACCAAAGTCTCTAAGTGATGGATAAATATGGATTTCGGTTTCTCTAGTCAAGGTCTAGCTACAGTAGCCAGGACATCAGACTGGCTCTTACATGTATTGTAAGAATGGTTCTTTAAAAATAGCAATCTGATTTGCAAATTATTGAATGCTTGTTGCAAAGCAATAAACTGAGATCTATTAGAAAACTGCAACCCGTTGTTTGATATCACGTTGATTTGCAAACGATGTGCAAAGTTGTCCAATTTCTAACCATAGCAACTATTCAAAACTATTAACTAAAATGAAAAAATACAACACCAATAAAGGATATTTATTTGAAAGAAAGTGAATAGACTAGACTAGACTAGACTAGACTAGACTAGAATAGAATAGAATAGAATAGAATAGAATAGAATAGAATAGAATAGAATAGGAGTCGAATTGAGTTGAGTCAAGTTGAGTAGGAATAGGAATAGGAATAGGAATAGGAATAGGAATAGGAATAGGAATAGGAATAGGAATAGAATAGAATAGAATAGAATAGAATAGAATAGAATAGAACAGAATAATCATGAGCAAAACTATGACACTGAAAATGCTGTTTAGCTGAGAATGTGATCAGAATTCCCATAATTTAACTTGTATGTTTTCTCTAAAACCCAATTATGCATAGAACTTTAAGCAAGCTGATTGTGGATTACACAAGCCTCTCTTGACCTGTGAATTAAACAAATAAGAAAGTGTCAGAAAGCAAAGTGGTGTATGGGAAGGTAAAGGCTGCACTTCGAAACAAATCAAATTACTTGGCCTAGGTGAAAAGTTATATACTATAAAAGGCACTAAGTAGTTGTGCAGTTCATTGTGTCACTTGTGTTAAAAATAAAACAGACTAAATGCAATTAATAAATTACTCTATTAAGTGTCTATTACAAATTAACACTGATGAAGTACCATATGGAGGCAGGATGAGTGGCTCCATGGCATCTATTTGTAAATATAAGGATTAGTGTATGTTTCGTGCCCTGGGATTATTATTTTTTTCAGAATTCTTATTCTGTAAACAGGCATTCTTAAAAGAGCCACTGTCCAGAATTTTTAATAGGAGCTCTAAGATATAGAAAAACAATGTCCCAGAAGATATCTCCTTTGTATTCATAATATCTCTGTTTCATCCACAAATTTACAAAATTGAGAGACACCCAGTGGTGGGATTCAGCCAGTTCGCACCACTTCGGGAGAACCGGTTGTTAACTTTCTGAGCAGTTTGGCAAACTGGTTGTTGGAAGAAATCATTAGGGCAGAAAACTGGTTGTTAAATTACTTGAATCCCACCACTGGAGATACCTCCCCTTTCTGAAAACATCCACATTTGTCTCAAACTGACAAATCAAGAGGACAAGCGTCACCAGGTTAGACTTCCAATAGCAGTCTTCCAATATCTTCCAAGAAGAGAGAGTCAACCTATTCCCCAGAGCACTTGAGGGCAAGAAGTAATAGATGGAAGCGTATCAAGGAGAGATGCAACCTAACATTAAGGAGAAATGTCTTGACAGTGAGAATGACTTGCCTCCAGAAGTTATAGGTGTCCATCGCTGGAGATTTTTAAGAAGAGGTTTGGCAGTCATTTGTGCAGAATGGTGTGGGGTCTCCTGCTTGAGTATGTGGTTGACTAGAAGACCTCCAAGGTCCCTTCTAATGCTGTTATTCTGTAATTTTGTAGGTCATACTTAAGTTGTTCCACAGGTTAATCTTTCACAGCCTGCTAACCATCAATAATCTTTAAATCAATGCCTTGTATAAACTTGTATTTAGTGATACTTTCAAATAAGAAGGAATTACCACATAAGAACATTTGTTCTTTCTTTGTCATTTTTTACTGAAACAATATTAAATGAAGCCATTCTTTACCTGGAAATATCTTAGCCTAGAAGTAAGTTCTCAAGCCTAATGGAGCGTTATTTATCTTTTCTGTTGCATATACATAATCAAATTTGGTAAAATCAATATCCAATTAAATTTTTAAAAAACTATTCCAATTGTTAATGCACATATTTTATATATGAATACTTCTACCATGTTTCTCCAAAAAGAAGGTTGTGTCTTATTTTCTTTTGACCCCCCCCCTCCCCTGAAAAACGGCTAGGCCTTCTTTTTAGAAGGTTCTAATTATTGACTCACCTCACAGGGGTGGAACCGACAGGAGCCCACTGCTGGCCAACTTCTTCTGCGGCCGCTTGCCGCCACTTGCACACATCACCCCGGGCTCTGTTTCGCCTTCAGATCCCTTCTGGCAGGCATCTGAAGGCGAAACGGAGATCAGGGCGATGCGTGCGAATGGCAGCAAGCAGCCGCAGAAGGAGGCAAGGCAGGTGTCAGGGTGCGCAAGGCCTGGTAAGTAGGGCAGCTCTATCCCACCATCCCCACCCTAGCTTATTTTTTACCTGTGTGCCTCGCCCCACCCCCTGCAACCCAGGATGGGTGGGGTGTTAATTAGGGCTAAGGTGAGACGATCAAGGAATTCGTGGCCGCCCTACGCCAGATCGCAGCCAGCTGTGAGTTCGACCACGTGGACAATGCCATCGCTGACCGCGTGGTCTTCGGCATGAGGGACAGAGGCCTGCAAAAGAAA
The DNA here is from genome assembly GCA_022577455.1 of Arizona elegans. Taxonomy (NCBI): domain Eukaryota; kingdom Metazoa; phylum Chordata; class Lepidosauria; order Squamata; family Colubridae; genus Arizona; species Arizona elegans. The sequence goes on from JAKOOJ010000003.1 coordinate 44,354,154, forward strand.
TTCCTGAGCAGGAAGAAGCTCGTGCTCAAGGATGTGGTGGAGGAAGCCACCGCATCCGAAATCTCGGAGAAAGCAGCTGCCGCAGTAAGCAGAGCCAAGGGAATCCACAAGATTCGCTCCACAGAGCAATCATCAACAGAGGATTCCACGGCTGGATCCGAGTCGGAGGGAGAGTCCACCGTCCACAAGGTATCCAGACCCCCAAGGCAGGAAACCGCCCAACGGAACTACAAAGGGGAGCGCTGCGCCAGCTGCAGAGGGGACCATGCCAGAGCAACCTGCAAGTGGAGAGATGCGACCTGCCGACGCTGCAACAGAAGGGGTCACATCGCCGAAGCTTGCAGAGCCGAGGAACCAGCCCCAGAGCCCTCCAGCCACCGTCCCCGCGAGAATCGGAAGGATTACCAGAGGTCATCCAAACGGTCCTCTGGCCCTCCCAGACGCAGAGACGACGAATTTCCCCGGAGCGGAGCGGTCCACCAGACGACCATCGCTCACACGACGTCAGACAGTGCCACCAAGTTCCATGTGACCATCCACGTGGAAGGAGCACCATGCAAAATGGAGGTAGACTCCGGCTCGGTCTACTCCATCATGGACTGGCAGCAGTTGAAGCGCCTGCAACCCAGCATCACCAAGCGAGAGCTGAAGCCACTACACTCCAAGCTCGTCGACTTCGGGGGAAACCCCATCGGAGTGCTAGGAAGAGCCAACATCCGGGTCACCTACAAGCAGTTCGAAGGCAAGCTTCCCATCACCGTCGTAAGGGACAGCCGACCGAACCTGCTAGGAGTGGAGTGGTTCAAGCCGCTGGGGCTCTCAATCGAGGGCATCAACCAAATTGGCAGGGACGAACTCGACTACCTCATCGAAGAGTTCAAGGAAGTCTTCGATGGTAAGCTGGGGGAAATTTGTGGGGAGGCCAATCTCCTTCAATCTGGACAAGGGAATCACCCCAATTAGGCTCAAGCCCCGCCGAGTTCCGTTTGCCCTGCGGCCCAAAGTAGATGAGCAGCTGAATAAGCTGATCACCCAGGGCGTCCTGGAACCGATCGATCATGCTTCATGGGAGACCCCCATCGTGACCCCACTGAAGCATGATGGGTCTGTGCGCATCTGCGCCGACTACCGTTGTACCATCAACAAGGCGTTGGCACAGAGCGCATACCCAGTCCCAGTGGTGCAACACCTGCTGCATTCCCTGGGATCTGGATCAATTTTTGCGAAACTGGACCTGGCCCAGGCTTACCAGCAACTGCCAGTGGACGAAAAAACGGCGGAGGCTCAAACAATTGTCACGCACAGGGGGGCATTCAAATGTAACCGGCTCCAATTTGGAGTCAGCGCTGCCCCCGGCATCTTCCAATCCATGATGGAACGCCTCCTCCAAGGCGTTCCAGGGGTGGTGCCTTACTTCGACGATGTGCTCGTCTCCGGTGACTCAAGAGCTCAACTCCTTGAAAGGCTCAGGCTTGTCCTGCAGCGATTCAAGGCCAAGGGCTTGAGGGTCAGGCGGGACAAGTGCATCATAGGAGTACAGGAAGTCGAGTTCCTGGGCTACCTCATTGATAGCACAGGCATCCACCCCACCAAATCAAAAGTGGAAGCAATCCATGAAGCTCCAAGCCCAAAAAACAAAACGGAGCTTCAGGCTTTCCTTGGGTTGCTCAACTTCTACGCCATTTTCTTAAAACAGAAAGCCACAGTTGCTGAGCCACTCCACCGCCTGCTGGGGAAATCGGCTTCCTGGAAGTGGGGCCAGGAAGAGGAAGCAGCGTTCCGGGCCATCAAGGGACTACTGACGTCCAAAAGCGTCCTCATCCAATACAGCGAGACGCTCCCCATCAAGCTGACCTGCGACGCGTCGCCATACGGGGTGGGGGCAGTCCTCAGCCACGAGCTGCCCAATGGCACGGAAGCCCCCATCGCCTACTTCTCGAAAACCATGTCCGGCGCAGAGCGGAACTACAGTCAGCTGGACAAAGAAGCCCTGGCCATCGTGGCAGGAGTGAAGCGCTTCCACGAATACCTGTACAGAAGGCGCTTCACCGTAGTCACCGACCACAAGCCACTCCTGGGACTACTCGCAGGCGACCAACCCACCCCAACCTTCATGTCCCCGCGGATGACGAGATGGGCCATCTTCCTGGCCGGCTACTCCTATAGGCTCGTGCACCAGCCAGGCACAGCCATAGGAAACGCCGACGCGCTCAGTAGATGCCCATCGAAGAAACCGGTGGAAGACCCAGCCCCCACGCTCCATCTATTCCACATAGATGACGACGCCTGCTGTCCAGTCTCCTCTGCAGATGTGGCCGCACACACCCAGAAAGACCCCACCCTCCGCCAAGTAAAGTCCTGGATCCTCAGGGGGTGGCCATCGGAACAGACAGAAGAGAGGTTCAGCCCGTTCACCAGGAAACAGAAGGAGCTGTTCACCATTAAGGGCTGTCTGCTATGGGGAGACAGGGTGCTGATCCCAAGCACTCTGCAACGGCGGACGCTTGAGACACTGCACAACGGGCACCCAGGCATCGTCCGCATGAAGGCCCTGGCACGGAGTTACGTCTGGTGGCCCTCACTGGACAGAGACATTGAACAATGGGTCTCCAGATGTGACCCGTGCCAAGAAGTCCGCCCAGCACCGCCACAATCCGAAGTCACGAACTGGGAGACCCCCAGCAACCCATGGTCGAGGGTCCACATCGACTTCGCGGGCCCGATGCAAGGGCGGCACCTCCTCATCGTGGTAGATGCCTTCTCCAAGTGGCTCGAGGTGGTACCCATGGCATCTACCACAACAGAAGCGACGATCCGAGCCCTGCGCCGCCTGTTTGCCACACACGGACTACCGGACGTGCTGGTCTCGGACAACGGCCCCCAGCTCACATCCCTGGCCATGGAGTCCTTCCTGGCAGGACTGGGCATCCGCCATGCCCTCTCCGCCCCGTACAGGCCGGCCGGAAACGGACAAGCGGAACGGATGGTCCGGCTCACAAAAGAAGCCCTCACCAAGATGGGCCCGGGGGACTGGCAAGAACGCATCGACAACTTCCTCCTCACCCAGCACATCACGCCGCATGCCACCACCCACAAGAGCCCGGCCGAACTCCTGATGGGCAGAAGGTTGAGGTCACCCTTGGACCGGCTGCACCCCCAATACAGCCCGGAAGTGACCGCAACCGCCAGCCGCCCGCTCCGCGCCTTCAGCAAAGGAAATTCAGTTTTCGCGCTGAATTTCAACGGCTCTCCTAAGTGGCTGAAGGGGAAGATTGCCAGCACAACCGGCCCCAAATCCTACACCGTCGAGTTGGAAGATGGACAGGTCGTGAGACGTCACATCGACCAACTCCGGAAAAGGTGGGGGGAAGCACACGAAAACCAGCCTGACGAGGTAGGCCTACAACACCCCGATGAGGCGGGCCTGCAACACCCCGGCGAGGTAGGCCTACAACACCCAGACGAGGTAGGCCTACCACACCCCTGCGAGGCAGAGCAACGCCAGCCCGACGAGGTCGGCCCAGCACACTACCAGGCACTGTCACGTCGGCAGTGCAGCGAGGTAGACCGGGGCCAACCGCACGGGGGATGGCAACACCAACCCGACCAGGTGGGCACCCGGCACGGCAGGCCCAGAGACCCCCAACTCAGCCCGCAGGTAGACCGGGACCTGCCCAGAAGGGAAGCACCGCACCCTACCAGTGGAGGCAACCCACGGCAGCCCTACCAGGGAGACCTCAACGCAAGGCGAGTAGACCGGGGACCTTCGCAGATGGGCACACCGCAGCACATGGGCGAGGGTGGCACACGACTCCCCGGCGAGAGGGACCCCCGCCCAACGCAAGAAACAAACCGGCAACAACAACCCAACCCCGACGACCCCAACCACCAACAGGTGGTAGACCAGGGACTAGGGGGAAGGGGAAGCCGACAACAACCCGGCCAGGGAGGCCTGCGCCACCCCGGCAGGGGAGACCTCCACCGACTCGAGGAGGAATCCCCTCAACGACACCCCGACCGGGTCGACCACTACCAACCCGACGGGGAAGGCCAACGCCAGCCCGGCAGAGGAGACCTGCGCCACCCCTGCAAGGTCGGACACCGCTACCCGGGCCAACACCACCCACAGCGAGCAGACCAGACCCAAGGGCACCGGCCCGAACCACCCTCCGGACCACAGCGAACCGGGCCGCAGCAGAACCGCAGCCACCGGGAGACCGAGGAAGAGCAAGTGACAGCCGGGGTCCTACCGAGACTCAGACGCTCTTCCCGGGTCGGAACCGAACAGCACCACCGAGGCGAAAGACCCACAGGCCAGGAGGAAGACCACCAGAACCAGCCATCCAAGGTCTGCGGTCCGGCCGGAGGCGCTGAGGGTGACCCCGCACACTCGCCAGCCGAACCGAGCCTGGTTCCGGGGAGGGAGCCAGGAGCAACAGGAACCCCGTCCGTCCAGGGCGGGGACGCGGAAGAAATGAGACTGCGCAGGTCAAGTAGGGTGCCTAGGCGTCCTACGTACCTGCGGGACTACGTCACGTTGATTGACGAACTCTGAACGTTTTTTGGACTAGGGGGGAGGAGTGTTATGTCCTTATAAGGACATCCGCCCGGATTGGCTGCCAGCCACCGGGCGGGAAAGTTTGAATCCCTGTCAGGGGGCGGTGCGTCTGCCGGAGCGAATATAAGGAGAGCTCCGGCAGCGCATGGCCAGTCTTGCTACTGTTTCTTGTTCTCAATAAAAGTTACTAATGTAACGAGCTGGTCACGTCTTCCTTTCCTGCGCCGATCTAACACTTCCCAATTTTGATTTCTTCTAATGGAGGAAGTTAAATTCTCCAACAATTTAATTTCCTGCACACCGTTTTATTTGGCCCAGAATTAGCATTGCTACAATATTTGAAAATTCACATTCTGGTTGTGATACCAATAATCAATGTATTTGCTTTTTCTTCTTTTTTACCCAAATGATGATCAAAGCAAATATTCCAAAGAGTGAAGAAGTGGTTGCTTTGAAAAGGATTGTTGGGGTTATAAAATATATATAGTACTGGCAATTCTGATTTGACGTTTATCCATTGGGATGGGTACAGGTTGGGAAAGGTTAACATAAGCAGTATGTGATGTACAATGTAAGAGATATTTGTGAAGTCTTTCCTACCAGCCAGAAAAGGAAGAATGTTTTCTGCTAGGCAGAGAAATTCCCCCTTCCCTCCACTCCATTAATGATTCAATTTGATGAAATAGAACAATTTGCTTTAGAAATTATTTCAAAGAAAAGAATTTCAGAGAAATTCCTCAGGAGTAGAGTGTGATTTTTTGAGAAAGTTACCAAAGGGCATGGTTGAAAGTCCTGTCTTACATTGAACAATGGTTTCTCCAGTGGTCAATGGCATCCCATATTGTGATGCAACCCCTAAACTTTAGTACATGTGTTCCAATGGTGAGTTTTAAAAATTTTTACTACCAGTTCTGTGGGTGTGGCTTGGTGGGTGTGGCATGGCTTGGTGGGCGTGGATTGGTGGGTGTGGCAGGGGAAGGATACTGCAAAATCCCCATTTCCTCCCAATCAGCTGGGAACTGTGTGGCAGAGAATAGATGGGGGTGGGGCCAGTCAGAATTTTTACTACCGGTTCTCCAGAACTGGTCAGAACCTGCTGGAACCCAGCTCTGATGTCTTCCAGACTAGAAGCATTTGTGTTATCAGATTTATGAATTGGCCAGCTCTCGCAGATATCCACAACTGCATCTCGGAGCTCCCAGGCTTCTATTAAGTCCCAAGAGAAGACATCCTCAGGGTATTCTTCCTTCCATTGGCTCTTCTCAGTAGCAGAGCTTCTACTGTCAAAAGGAAGAAAAAAATGTGGAAGAAATTCTTCTTCACCCTGAGATTTCAGCCACCCATTTTCTCTTCTCACAAATTAAGTGGACAATTTCAAAAGGCTATTCGTACTGTTATTAGAATTTCTATCAGAAAATATTTGCAGTGAACAATCCCTTCTCCAGATCAATTTCCAGAACAATGTCAACCAACTAAAGTGAGGAAAGACTGAAGTTCCCTCATACAATCCATGGGTCCATTCCCAGAATACCCCCAATGTTAGAAATGTATGACTTTGAGTAGCTATCTAAAATATAATAAGCCAAATGCCTTTTCCCACAGAAACATGGATATTTGAGCCTATGTTCCTCTTTCCCTTCCTTCAAATGAGGATCCTTACTATGTATCTGCAGCAAGGAGAACTATTTAGTAAAATGACAACTATTGCCTACAGTTGATTTCTACTTGCAAACAATCTTGCCTTTCCTTGGATCCTGAGATCCAGTTAGCTGTTCATGAAGGTGAGGAAAGGTTTATGCTGAAAGACACTGTGGTGTAATGATCAATCTGTTGGATTAGGACTGGAAAATCCCACAATCTATCTAGACCATTGCCTGCATATCCAGGTATCATTGTGATACTTGGATTAATTCACCCACTCAACCAAGCCTATCTCACAGAATTGTTTTTATGGGGATAACAAGAGAAAGATCTTCATGTAAGCCTCTTCAGACTTCTGGAAAAAAGATAGGACATTAATCTGACAAAGCATCATAATCCCTATCATCCTCACAACTTTGCCAGATTATAAATCGTGATTGCATGTGCCAGAAGTAATAAATAAAATACAATTTTATTTATAAATAAATAAAAATTACAGCAAGGTCATTTGACTTTTCATAGATTCTTTCATATCTGTAGTCCTGCCTCTAACCAAACACCATGAAAAAATCAATGTTCAGCTCCATCTGACCAGTAGAAGAATGACAAAAAAAATCCAACCAGTGTTCTATCTCTGAGCTACTAGTTTCTGGGACAATAGCATTCTCTAAATCTTTACTGCAAGTTAAATCAAAACAATGAATTCCTAGTACCTGCCTATGAGCCATGGTGGTTAGAATGCAGTATTGCAGGCTAATTCTACTAATTCTGCCAACTGCCAGCTGTTCAATTCTGACCAGCTCAAGGTTGACAGCCTTTCATCCTTCTGATATTGGTAAAATGAGGATCCAGACTGTTGGGGGCAATATGCTGACTCTGTAACCACTTAGGGACGGCTGTAAAGCAATATGAAGTAGTATATAAATCTAAGTGCTATTACTAGTGGTAGTGCTATCCATATTTTCATGTAGGGTGCATCAATTTGATGATTTACCTATACTTACACACCCACACAAATATTACATGTGGATCCTATGAGAGCAAGCATCCTGACTGCAAAGATGCCATTCCTGTGTTTTAGTTAAAACCCCCTTTCAGTTATGGTGAAAGGATAATATAATAGCATTTGTTATTATGTGGAGAGAGGGAGAACAAGAAACAAGATGCTGAAGGGGATTGGAGGGAAGAGAGACATTGATATGGAAGAGATATGGAAGCATCCTAACAGTATCTTTATTTCTTTTTTATTTATCTGTTTGTCTTAACTTGTAGTTAGTAGTGTGTATATATATTTAAGCCTAAAGAGAGACACAAACAATTGTTCTGGACCAGGACTCTGCAGAAAACAATAATATCATGGTCTATAATAATATTATATTGTATATTTATTTATGTTTTAATTTCTATACCGCCCTTCTCCAATATAGGACTCCAATATATATTAGGACACCCAATTTGGTCTAGTAGTTAAGGCATCAGGCTAGAAACCGAGAGACTATGAGTTCTATTCATACCTTTGGCATGCAAGTTGGTTGGGTAATTTTGGGTCAGTCACTCTCTCTCAGCCCATTACTTCAAGCAGAGGTTACAAGCTGGTTGGTCAATTTCTGTTGCAACCAGATGATCAACATTCAGATGCTTCAAATAAAGCAGACTCTGCACAAATGCCAGGAAGAAAAAAAGATGTATATATTAGCACTAGTAGCTGGATACCCATGCTTCTCTACGAAACTGTGTGATTGGGCTTGATAAATTGACAATTAAAGCTTGAACATTAATGAGTAGTTACGATCAGCCACTCCTCTCCCCTTCTCTCCCTCAGGTTTGCCCCACAGGGATCTCTCCTATCTTATCTCCTTCTCCCCCTCAGGCTAGCCCCACAGAGGCCTCTCCTATCTTATCCCCTTCTCTCCCTCAGGCTGCCAGCCCACAGGCCAGATGAGTCACACACTAGCCACGCTCTGGCCATGTTCATGCCCAAGTGGCAGTTGGAACAGAGTTCTTTTCAGGTGGGGAGGGAGGTAGAACATCTAACTCCTTAGCATCAGAGTGTGTTAATAATAATGTTAGAAATACTAATGATCTGATGGTCATTTCGAAAAATCCTTTCTTAGTGAGCACCTAGAAGCCAAGAGAAACATATGTGCCAAATTTCAAGTTTGTAGGCATTACGGTTCTGGAGATTTCATGATGATGCGTGAGTGGTATTTCACTTTTATATATATATTGACATAAACTTATATAATTGACACACAGGGAAGATTTTCCTGTGTCGCTTTGAACCTATGGGACAAATTTTCTTGGGTGATGCATTTAGTCCTTCAGTTTTCTGCTTTGACAAAAGGAGCTGAAACCTTCCTATTTAGACAAGCCTTTAGAATTGGACTAATAAGTATTATAGCTTCATCTAATGTTTGTTTGTTACTTGAATGCCCTAGGAATAGGCAGAATATAAAAGAAAATAAATACATGATTGTATCATATAACAAAACTTCAATTTTCAGGATCCCAACTGAATAGACTTTGCATGCTGTGGGGGGAGGGGGGGGAATTCTATTGTAATTGTAATTATGTGATTATGCCTGAGATGAACGTTTCATTGTTTTGTGCCTGCTATTTTGCGTCAATTTTTGTCATCACGCAAATGATGTTAATGAAGCCATTTACATCATCTGTGTCATTTGCCTCACCAGAATGATGCGCTGATCCATTCAATGGACTTGGGGGGATAACAGATATCCTTTCCCTCTAATTAATGAGGTGGGCAGCAAACAAGTCAAATGAACAAAAAACAAACAAACAAATAAAATTAGTCTGTTAAAACGAAGTTTCAGATTAACTGGCAAGAATTCAAAATAAGGCTGCTAAATATAATTCACTCATTATGGAAATATTTCAGATTGGTAAATAAATATTATATCATAACATAACAGAATTGGAAGGGACCTTGGAGGTCTTCTAGTTTAACCCCCTGTTCAGTCAGGAAACCCAATACCATCTCAGACAAATGGTTGTCCTATCTCTTCTTAAAAACTTCCAATGTTGGAGCATTCACAACTTCTGGAGGCAAGTGGTTCCACTGGTTAATTGTTGTGTCAGGAAATTTCTCCGTAGTTCTAAATTGCTACTCTCCTTGATCAGTTTCCATCCATTGCTTCTTGTCCTGCCCCCAAGTGCTTTGGAGAATAGGTTGTTCTCCTCTTCTTTATGGCAACCCCTTAGATATAAACACTTTAAATAAATAGTTTAAATAAAATACATATTAAATAATAGAACAACAATAAAACAACATTAATCTCCCAATCAGATGCCTCCACTCCCAAAACACATCAATAGTAAGCAATTTTTAGTTGGGTTATTTTTTTAAAAAAAAAATTGTTGATTTCTATAAATGAAGCCAACTGTACCCATGGGAAGGAAGTTTATAAAGATTAGGATTATTTAATGAGACATTTCTACCTTTGGTACCCATCAAGCTATTCAATAAACAGGGCAGATCCAACAAACAGGATCCCCAGTGCTAATTTTGAAGTGTGAGCAGATTGAAAGAGAATCGGGAGGGTAATCATACACTAGTTCCTAATACTCTTCAAGAGTGACTATGCTTGCTCAGCTGCTGTTACCCAGCAGCATTTCAGGATGCATAAGTTCCCCATTTCCCATTTTCAGGATTTTGAAAGTCAAACTATCACCAAAAGTGAAGAATTGATGTGCTTTCTGCTTTGAAACCCCTGCAGCATCCTTCTTGCTGCAACCCCAAAACACGGCCTACTAAATTGTTGTCTGCACCAAGGCTGTAGTTACAAAGGCAACAGCAGGGGAAGGGAAAAAAGAGAAAGCAACAGCAAGGAGACTAAAGTGACAGGTTTCCTCAGGTTTTCTTCTCTTCAGGAAAGTTCCTTGCCTACTGAAATGAGAAAGGTCAAACAGCAGAGGTGAGTGCAAGGAACAGCAACCTCGTTGAATTCCTTCCAGGAGGCTACTTCTCCTACCTGATCTGAGAGAGAAAGAAAGAAAAAAGAAAACTTTGATCATTTCTTCTGTTCTGTAGCCAAAACAGAAACAGGCACAGAGGCACAGACTCTATTGCCCAGATAGGGAGGGACAGCACTGTAGATGCCACCTGGAGCCCTACAGGTCATTGACTTCCCTCAGAGTCCCCTTCCACAGGAATTAGAATGTTTGTAGAAGAGAACTTGTTCCGTGAAAAACATTCCTTTTCTGCAAGGTCACTTTGATCCAGCTTCAGCCTGCTCAGCAGCAGGCCGGCACCAAGCGGGAAACATCATTGTGAGGACATGCCGTGAACATGCTATTAGAGGGCCATCTTGCCACCAGGGCTGAGCTGGGGTTGTGGGAGGGTGAATGAGACTCCTCTAATTAGTATAATTGATACAGAATATTTTTATTTTATTTTTTTTCCTATCTGAATCTAATGAGCAAACCTTGGGCCTTGCATTCTGTATCAGCTGAAATGAAGTCGATACTTCGCAAATGTAGATAGATGAAACGCCCAGTTCCAACAATCAAGCAGGCAAATGGCGGAATATTGAGGTGATCAGACCGTGCAACATTTACAGATTATACAGAGATCTAAAACAGCCATTTCTCTGCCTCTTCACTGCTGCAAATTCCTCACGCTGGCAGTCGAACGCCAAGCTATTGATGTGAGGTAGCGTATTTCCAGTCCAAATAGAAAATGATGCAAAAATTCAGGATGAAAAGGCATGTCAGATAATGAAGCATGTTAGTATTTGAAGGTATAATCATCCAAAGAGAACAGCCTTTAAGATTTAATTCTTAAAAAAACAATTCCTCAGGGACTGTTAAAGAAAAGCAAGCCCAATAACACAGACTCTAACTCTTCATTTTATTCCCACAAAAGGAATAAAAAAGAAAGAGGAACAGCTTCACTCTGCTGGTTTCCAGAAAGCATCTCAGGACTCTTGGTTGCTGGAAGAGATCAGAATCCAACTTTAATTTCAAAATAAAATATGAGTTCTTCAAACAGCTTCCAGTGCTTGAGGGAAAACTTTGAACAAGATTTTATGCTCCTTTTATCCTGTAAGAAACTCCTGTGAAATTTAGCATGGATGCATAGGCAAATAGAACAGGGGGCCCTTTTCATCCTTTCTGCTTTCTTCACCACGTGTCACCCCATTTCCTCATTCAATTCTCATTTTCCAACTGTCTGCACATGTATTTTAATCTGAGTGCTCTCTACTAATTTCAGCAGAATGAAGAACAAGAGGCAAAGAGGCAAGAGAGAGAGGGGGAGAGAGAGAGGAGAATTTTGTCTCAAAATAATTTTATAGAGCTTTATTATTTTGGCTTTGCTTCCTATTTCACCAGTTTGCCTTTGAGAACTTGAGCTCAGCTACTCTGTGGGATTTGGCTAATGAAGGACAGGGCATCTTGAATTACATTAGTTCTAGTTGGGTTAACCTCAACTCCAGCCACACCCAGTTTAAAAGGGCAGGTTTAATCCCTTCCTTCCTTCCTTCCTTCCTTCCTTCCTTCCTTCCTTCCTTCCTTCCTTCCTCTCCTCTCCTCTCCTCTCCTCTCCTCTCCTCTCCTCTTGCTTTAATTTTCTAAACTATAATCATAAAAGAAAGTACAGTACAATTGCAAACAGATTTCACTTGCTAGTAATAATAACAAATGCATTCCACAATTTGTACTCAGTCTTTAGAGGAACTCATTTCAGTGCAAAGCTTTTCTTCCTGGCACCACAGTAGAAAAAGCAATTGTATCAACAAGAGGTGATAGAGGAAGAGAAATCAATTTCTAATGCACTTTGTTCATTGAATAAGGGAAGTTCAATCCTAACCTGTATTTTTATATCTTCTATTAACTCTGTCAATTTCCCACTGTGACTCTAGTGTCTTGAATGAACACAACACAACATACTGAGATGATGATGATGATGATAATACAGATGATAGATAGATAGATAGATAGATAGATAGATAGATAGATAGATAGGTGAGAGTGAGAAAGATAAAGAAGTTATAAGAGGAAATCTCATGCAGATCCTCCTTCCCAGGAACTTCTTATACATTTCTAGCATATCACTTGAATAGCAGAGGGCAGCAGATGAATACTAACCTTCTTATACAGAATATTTTCACCAATAATTCATTCTTCCTGGATGCCTATCCAGGAAGAGACAGACACAGAAACAGAGACATCTTCAACAGAGAATAAATATATATTTAGACAGTCACTCATGCCCTAGGTACCTCACAGCCTCACTACATGTGGTTTATGTGGGGCTGCCCATGAAGACCACTTCAATTGGTTCACAATGCAATGGCGTGAGGAGTAATTTTTTTAAAAAAATTGATTTATATGCTGCCCTTCTCCGGAAATTCAGGGCGGCTTACAATGTGTTAAGCAATAGCCTTCATACTTTTGTATATTTATACAAAGTCAGCTTATTGCCCCCACAAACTGGGTCCTCATTTAACCTACCTTAGAAAGGATGGAAGGCTGAGTAATGGACATTCCTCAAAATGCCTATTTAATACCTTTGCTCTGTGAGCTTCATTAGTTGCTACTTTGCTTCCAGGTGCAATTCAAGGTGATGATCATTACCTATATGGCATAAAACCTGGATACTTAACCACCTGTCTCCCATAGCATCTGCTTGACCAATTACACTTTGCAGGGTTTGTGTATACCATGTTTCTTCAATTGAACAATGTTCATCTATCAGGTCCCCATTAACAGAGGGATACAATCAAGATCTATAAAGCCCTAGTAAAACCACACCTAGAGTACTGCATCCAGTTTTGGTCACTACACTATAAAAAAGATGTTGAGACTCTAGAAAAAGTGCAGAGGAGAGCAACCAGGATGATTAGGGGACTGGAGACTAAAACATATGAAGGACGGTTGCAGGAACTGGGCATGGCTAGTCTAGTGAAGAGAAGGACCAGGGGACCAGGGGACCATGTGTCCCCTGGTCATCATGTGACCAGGGGACACATGATAGCCATCTCCAATACTTAAGGGGCTGCCACAGAGAGGAGAGGGTCAAGCTCTTTTCCAAAGCACCTGAAGGTCAGACAAGGAATAATGGATGGAAACTGAACAAGGAGAGATTCAACCTAGAAATAAGGAGGAACTTTCTGACAACTTAACTAAGTTAACTAAGTTAGTTAACTTAACTAAGTTGGCTTAGACAACTTAGAACTACGCTGACTTCAGTCTGACCTAAGCATAATATATAAAATTATCTGCCCCAATGTCCTTCCTGTCAATGACTACTTCAGCTTCAACCACAACAATACACGAGCAAATAATAGATAGAAACTCAAGGTAAACAGCTCCAAACTCGATTGCAGAAAATATGACTTCAGTAACAGAGTGGTCAATGCCTGGAATGTACTACCTGACTCTGTAGTTTCTTCCCCAAACCCCCAAAACTTTAACCTTAAACTGTCTACTGTTGACCTCACCCCATTCCTAAGAGGTCTGTAAGGGGCGTTGTTCTGTCCCCCCCACCTCACATAGGCAGACACACGAGCAAAAGACGTCTACAATAATTTATTTTTAGAAGCCAACTTGAATCCCTTTGGCAGATAAAAATTCTGGCAGCTACTTTCCGAATGCCTGCCAAGTTTCTTATCACCTCTAGAAACAGGAGTCAGCGTATCTGTAGTCTGTTGCTGGGGCAACCAAGAGTTCAAAGAGTAGTCAGAAGTCATTCACAAAGTCCAAGCCTTAATTCCAAAAAATATCCCATCTGAAACTCATGATATGCAGTTTTTGTCCGTCACAGAGCCTGCAGAGCAACCCCACCCACTTTTATCCCCTGTGAGGCATGGCTCAGTGACTCAGCAATCTCTGGCCCTTCCCCACCTCTTCCTTTGCTACGCATGCCTCTCCCGCCGATGCTGCCTGGGATCAATCCAAGATTGATCTTCATCACTCCCTATTAGTGGGTACCTCAACATGCTTTCCTCCTGGCCTTCAGCTGGAACCTGAAGCATTGCCAGAAAGGAGGGTCCTAGAGAGGGAGGCCTTGTCAGTTCCTCCCCATCACTTTCAGAGTCATCTTCCTCCGTGAGGACAGGCTCGGGAGCCAGAGTCACAACAGGCGTGCATAAATGCACCAGTGTGCCTACCATCCCTGTCCTAATATTCCTTTTTACTTACTCTTTTCATGTATTCAAATTATGTTTATACTTTTACCTGTTATCTTATATATGCTTGACAAATAAACTTATGATTATGATTATGATTACAGTGAGAACAATCAACCAATGGAACAGCTTGCCTTCGGAAGTTGTGGGAGCTTCATCACTTGAGACTTTCGAGAAAAGATTGGACTGCCATTTGTCAGAAATGGTATAGGGCAGTGATGGCTAATCTTTTTGCCATCACGTGCCAAAAGTGGGGGGAGCACGAGGGGGTTGTGCGCACATGTGCCCACACCCATAATTCTATGTGCCCCCCCGCGCTCCCCCCGCTTTTAGCACACGATGGCATGGTGGACCTGGTAAGCCCATTTTTCATTCTCTCCAGGCTCTAGAGCCTTTCTAGGAGTCTGGGGAGGGCAAAAAACGGCCTTTCCCACCCCCCTGGAGGCCCTCTAGAGGCCGGAAATGGCCCTTTGGTGACTTCCAGTGGGCCCAGAAGGCCTGAAAATCAGCTGGTCAGCGCACGCATGCGCACCAGAGCTGAGCTCGCATGCCACCTGTGGCACGCGTGCCATAGGTTCGCCATCAAGGGTATAGGGTCTCCTGCTTGAGCAAGGGGTTGGACTAGATAGCCTATAAGGTCCCTTCCAACTCTGTTAATCTGTTAATCTGTTAGTGTGCTTTCTTTGTAGCTGTGCCTACTATCTGGAATAAGGTTGCCCCTAAGATTTAGATGGTCCCCAGTTTTCTGTTGTTTTAGAATGGAGAATGAAACCCCTAGCTTCATCATGCTTGCCATATTTTCCTTATCTTTTAAATTTTATTGTAATTTTTTTTTAATTGTTGTGGGTCACCAGAGTCTCTTCTGAGTGAGGCGTTATGGTTGCTTACCTGTCTCGGCAAGCATCTCTGCAAGCAGAGACAGCACAGCATTAGAATAACAGAGTTCTGAATAACAGTTCTGGAAGACAGAAATTTCTCAAGAGGAAGGAGAAATCAGAGGTTCACCCCCTTATGCTCTGGAAAAGTTGCTCCTTGCAAGGAGATCTCAGGAATTTAATTTCCTGTGGTTGATCATGGGTGAAGCAGATTGGGAACATAACTTTAACTGCTACAGGGCCTTCATAGACATTTGACTGACACAAGCTTTGCCTTCTTAAACACTTTACAATTTAATTACTTTACAATCTTAGACAGATACTCCAAATGGCAATGAAGATCAAAGCCACACAGTGAGTTCCTTCTTTTTTGAAATTAAGTGTGATGGGGAAAGCCATTTTAAAGGATTTCATCTTAAAAGCAAAAGGCTTAACAAGACCATGATCTAAGCAAATTTCAAATGGACAAAGGGGAAAGTGATTAAAATATACATATATGGGGGGGAGAGTGCCTGTGAAACTAGTAAAATGAATTTGACTAATAGGACAGAGCTTCATAGGAATGTTGATTGTTTATTTTTAAAGACATAGTGTAGTAAGATTACTATATGCACAGAGAATGAAAGATCTGACACTACTCACAACAGAGGAATGGTTAGTGAAGTTGGCATGTTTTGCTGAAATGAATGGATTGAGGGTTTTTTTATTCCAGAAAAGACATTTGTATTTATTGGTGACTGGAAGCCTCTTCTGGACTTTTTCCATAAAAATGAAAAACAAATTAACTGTTGATCTATGTAACTTTCCTTATAGAACCTCTTGAGAATATATCCCTGTCATCAATTTTCAGCCTTGACTCCCAGGAGATCAAACCTTAACCCTAAACGTAATCCTACTTTCATTTTCATTGACAGTGCTATTTTCTCATAATTTTACCCTGGTCCACAATCAAGTCTGAAAGAAAAGCTGTCACCTGACCTTTCTTAGAGAACCTATAACAATCTATCTCAAACATCACTTTTCATCCGGAACTTCAAGGAGACCTAACCCAACTCCGAACCCAAACCCTAACCATATTTTTATTTTCATTGACAATAGGATTTTCCCATGTATTTTGTCCTGGTCCACAATCAAGTCTGAAAGAAAAGCTGTCAACGTAGCTCTCCTTAGAGAACCACTGAGAATCCACCCCAACATTTGTTTTTAGACCTGACTCAAAGGATACCTATCCGTAACACTACTTTTATTTGCATTGGCAATGGGATTTTCCCATTCATGTTACCCTTGTCTACAATTAAGTTTTTTAAAAAAAGCTGTCACCATCACTTTCCTTAGAGAATGTATAACAATCTATCCTTGATGTAACTTTCACCTGACTTCAAGGAGACCTAACCCTAACCCTGCCCCAAATCCGAACCCTAGTTTCTTTTTCATTTCATTTTGTTGATATCCTGGTCTACAATCAAGTCCTAACAAAAAGCTTTCATGTTTGCTTTCTTAGAAAACCAACAAGAATGTATCCCTAACATCTGTTTTTGACCCTGATTCCAAGGACACTTAATCCTAATCCTAACCATAGTTTCATTTTCATTGGCAATGCATTTTTCCCACATATTTTATCCAAGTCCACAATCAAATCTGAAAGAAAAGGTATAAATTCCTAACAAAAAGTTGTCACTGTCACTTTCCTTCAAGCAATATATGTCTAATCTGTTTTCACCCCTGACTTCAAGGAGACCTCTAATCCTAAAGGTAACCCTTTCCCTAACCCTAATCCTAGTTTATTTTGTTGGCTATGGGATTTTTCCATGTATTTTATTATGTCCGAATAAGAAGTCCGAATGAAAAGCTGTCAAGTTCTCTTTCATCAGAGAACCTATAAGAAAAAAATACCATTAGTTTTTGGCCCTGGCAACAAAGAGATCTAACCCTAGCCCTAACCCTGACCTTAGTTTCATTTTAATTGTCAATGGTATTTTCATCTGTACTATATCCTGGTCCACAAACAAGTTTGAATGAAAAGTTGTCACCATCACTTTCCTTAGACAACTACTAAGAATCTTACCCTAACATCTGTTTTTGGCCCTGACTCCAAGGAAACCTAACCCTAATCCTAACTCTAGTTTAATTTTCTTTGTCAAAGGGTTTTTCCCTTTTATTTGCTCTCCTCAAAAAACAAATCTGAAAGAAAACCTGTCACTGTCCCTTTCCATAGTGAATTTCTGAGATCAGTTTCTGGCCCAGAATCAAAGTAGGCCAAACCGTAACCTAACCCTAACCTTAATCCTAATGCAAAGCCTAACCCTCATTTCATTTTCACTGGAAATGGGATTTTCCCGTGTATTTTATTCTGCTCCAAAAACAAATCCAAAATAAAAGCTGTCACCAATGTTTTCCTTAGGAAACCTCTAAGAATCTAACACTAACCTCAGTTTTTTGTCTTGATTCCATGGCACCTAACCCTAACAATAAACCTAACCTTAACAGTAACTCTAGTTTAATTTTCATTGGCAATGGTATTTTCCCTTGTATTTTACTGTGGTTCACAATTAAGCTCTAACAAAAACCTGTCATGTTCTCTTTATTTTGTGACCCTCTCAGAGTTTACTCCTATCATCAGTTTTAGACCCTGACTGAAAGAACACCTAACTTTAATCCTATCCCTAAACCCATTATCGATCTTTTGCAAAGGGATTTTCCTGTTTATTTTATCCTGATTCATGTTCAAATCCTAACAAAAAATTGTCACTGTTGCTTTCCTTAGCAAATCTATCATAATCTATCTCTAACATCAGTTTTCAGCCCTAACTTCAAGGATACTTAACCCCAACTCTCACACTATCCCTAATCCAAACCTTAGTTTCATTTTGTTGGCAATAGGATTTTCCCATGTATTTTACTGTGGTCCAATAAGAACCTAACCCTTGCTGGCCCCCCAAGCTGAGCTCTGGGAACGCCAACGCCCCTTACCTCTAAAGCCAGGAAGGGGCTCTGGCTTTCCAGCAGAGGGAGGCAGCATTCCCCACCCAACTTTCTCTCCCTGTCTGGGGCTGCGGAACAGGGTCATCAGTGGGGATGTCCCGCTACCCTGATGGGAACCAGGGGGACAGGCAGGGGGCAGGCAAGGAGGCACGAGGACCCCCGAAAGGCAAGGTGGAGCTAGCACATGCATGTTGGACAGCTGGTCCTCATGTGTGCATGTGCGCCAGAAACCGGAAGATCATCTGCTTTTCTGGTTTCCAGTGCACGCACGCTCCCATTTCGGCACTCGGTGCCGAAAAGATTTGCCAACACTGCCCTAACCCAATCCCTAACCTTAGGTTTAATTTCATTGGCAATGGGATTTTCCCATATATATTTCAGTGCTCCACAAAGAATTCCTAACAAAAAGCTATCATGTTCTCTTTCCTTTGAGAACCTCTAAGAATCAATCCCTAATATCAGTTTTTAGCCCTGACTCTAAGGAGACCTAATTCTAATCTTAACTCTAGATCTAATCCTAAATGTAATTTCATTTTCTTTGTCAATGGGATTTTACTTTTTATTTACTCTCCTCCAAAAACCTGAAGAAAACCTGTCACCGCCCTTTTCCTTAGAGAACCTCTGAGAATCTAACCCCTGACATTAGTTTCCAGCCCAGAATCAAAGTAGACCAAACCCTAACCTGAACCTAACCTTAATGCAAACTCTAACCTTCATTTATTTTCACTGGCAATGGGATCATTTACTCTGCTCCAAAAACAAGGCCAAAGAAAAGCTGTCACCGAAGCTTTCATTAGAGAAACTCTAGAGTACTTAAGCCTATCCATAATCCTATCGCTTATCCAAACCTTAGTTTCATTCTGTTGGGAGGGTGGGAGACAGATTGTTAATTTAGGGCTTCTGGTGATTTTATTCCATTAAGACACTAGAAATATTCCTAAAGTTAAGGTAAAGGTAAAGGTTCTCCTCGCACATATGTGCTAGTCATTCCTGACTCTAAGGGGCTGTGCTCATCTCTGTTTCTAAGCCAAAGAGCCAGCGCTGTCTGAAGATGTCTCCGTGGTCATATGGCCAGCATGACTAAACGCCAAAGGCGCAAGGAACGCTGTTACCTTCCCATTGGTTCCTATTTTTCTACTTGCATTTTTACATGCTTTTGAACTGCTAGGTTGGCAGAAGTTGGGACAAGTAACAGGAGTTCACCCCATTACGCGGCACTAGGGATTCGAACCGCTGAACTGCCGACCTTTTGATTGACAAGCTCAGTGTTTTAGCCATTGAGCCATTGCATCTTTCAGAAACGTTCCTACAATTTTGCTAATACGAAGAAAAGTTTCACTTTTTCCTGATGTTCTTTTTCATGAAATCTCTGTATTTTACTTAAAGACCCGGGAGGGGAGGGGAATCTGTGTAGGAGCTAATTGTTATCCTTTTTAACATGGACCCAGGGAAGGAAGAAGGGTGATTGTCCAGCCACAGTTCCTTCATCCCTGAAGGTTGACTAGATCTTTTGGAATTAAATGCACTTAGCATGCAGCACACTGCTTTCAACAGCTTTCTGAATGTCTAGGTTTATTACCCGTTATGTGACTGTGAATAAAACCTGGGCTACTACAAATTTAAGTCAGTCCTGTATAAATAGCCTTCCAAAGAATGAATGCATTGGGCTGAAACATCGGTCACCCTGAACTTAGATAATTGAATCACAAGGTCAAAAGAAGCCACTGAAGCCATCAGGTGCAAGAATTCAGAAATATCCACTGTTTGTTTACTTATTTATTTGTATCCTGCTTTTATTATTTTTACAAATAATTCAAGGCAGTAAACATATTCAATACACCTCCTTCCCCTTATTTTCCACATAACAACAACCCTGTTATGAGGTGAGGTGAGCTACTGAGAGGGGCTGGTAAAACAATTAGTAAAACAATTAGTTTTACTGTTAGGTTGTTTCTCCAGAAATTCAGCCCTAAACTAATTTGGAATATTAGTTCATGTTCTGCATATTAGGATACTAGAAAAGAGCTTGTTGTGACCCCGACTCCTGAGCCTGTCCTAACAGTGGAAGAGGATTCAGAAGGTGATGGGGAGGAACTGACAAGGCCTCCCTCTCCAGGACCTTCCTTTCTGGCAATGCCTCAGGTTCTATCCGAAGGCCAGGAGGAACAGCCTGGGATGTGCCAGGAGGAAGGCATATCGGAGCACCAATTGATAGGGAGCAAGGATGATGAATCCTGGCTTGATCCCAGGCAGCGTCGGAGGGAGAAGCGTGCGCAGCAACGGAAGAGGTGTGGGAGGGCCAGAGATTGAGCTGAGTCACCCCATGCCCCACCAGGAATAAAAGTGGGTGGGATTGCTCTTCAGGCTTTGTGACGGAAAAGGTAAACCCTGAAAGTCACATAGTGATTTCTGAAATTCGGCTTGGATATATTTTGGACTGAACATTGACTAAATTCTTGTCTCATGGATAATTTGTTGCTCCTGGAACGGACTGAAGATAAGTCCTCTTCTGTTTTATGGGAGTGAAAACGGTCTTGGCAGGCATTCGGCAGTTTGCTGCCAAAACTTGGTCTGCCAAGAATTCTAATCTGTTTACCTAATAAAATATTGGCAGGCGTGCTTGGTATTATATTTGCCTGTGTGAGGAATGGGGACAGAACAGAGCTCTTGATTATCTTCTGTGTGATATCTGTGTGATATTTCTCCAGATACATGAAACAGTTCCTCTCACACATTATTCAGATTATTCCCTCTCTCTGCAAAAGTATTAATTGTAATTCCTGATCATCCCTATTTTGAACCAGTTCCTATTTATCTAAATTCTTCTTAAAATGTGACTTTTATAACTGGACATACCCCTGTTTCCCCAAAGTGAGACATCCCCTGATAATAAGCCCAATCAGGCTTTTGAGTGCATACGCTAAAATAAGCCTCCCCCAAAAATAAGCCCTCTCTGAAAATATTTAAACACAGAGCTAGAAATCAGGTAAGATGGCTAGAGGAGCCCCAGCTTGTTCCACGCGCCCCAAAATAATAAGACCTCCCCGAAAATAAGGCTAAGCACTTATTTCAGGGGTTCAAAAAAAATAAGACAGGGTCTTATTTTTGGGGAAACACGGTAGTATTCAAGATGGGAATCTCCCATATAAATAAAAGTAGTGAGACACTATGCCAAAGTCACTCATTCAAAAGCTATTAATTCTGAAGTAAGATGTGCTATGGATTGCTTTCATGGTACGTGGCTTAGGACAGGGCCAGCCCTATTATTAAAGACAAGAAACTAGCAGCTCAGGTGGCAGAAGCTGAATAGAAATCGTGAGACACTTCCACCCCCTTATTATTGCTTCTGAATTTCCAAAATATTCCTCTCTCTCCATAAACAGAACAGGATGTAGCACGTGGCTTGTCCTGAGCCATCTCAACAGACCTGCTCTTTAGCTATAAAGGATGTTGTGCTGCCAAGCAGTCTAGTCCATTTCTGCTCAAGGAATGCAACTCAGTGTCCTGAGACAACCCTGGTAGGATAATTGTGAGTTGTTGTTGCTTTTTCATATGAAAGAGCGATCAAAGAAAGGGGGGCTTGACAGCTGCTTCTCAGCAATGATGGATGTTCTCTGTCAACTGAAGGCACAAAGAAGGCAACGGCCTCAAGGCCTGAGTTCTGAATACTCACTCTTCAGCAACAGTGGCCTCTAATGCAGTTGGTCTTGCCTTGCCATCTCAAAAAACAAAAACAGAAATGAGAAAAAAATACAGGTGAAACTCGAAAAATTAGAATATCGTCCAAAAGTTCATTTATTTCAGTAATGCAACTTAAAAGGTGAAACGTATATATGAGATAGACTCATTACATGCAAAGTGAGATAGTTCAAGCCTTCATTTGTCATAATTTTGATGATTATGGCTTACAGCTCATGAAAACCCCAAATTCACTATCTCAGAAAATTAGAATATTGTGGAAAGGTTCAATATTCTAGGCTCAAAGTGTCCCACTCTAATCAGCTAAGTAAGCCATAACATCTGCAAAGGGTTTCTGAGCCTTTAAATGGTCTCTCAGTCTGGTTCAGTAGGAATCACAATCATGGGAAAGACTGCTGACCTGACAGTTGTGCAGAAAACCATCATTGGCACCCTCCATAAGGAGGAAAAGCCTCAAATGTAATTGCAAAAGAAGTTGGATGTTCCCAAAGTGCTGTATCAAAGCACATTAATAGAAAGTTATGTGGAAGGGAAGTGTGGAAGAAAAAGGTGCACAAGCAGCAGGGATGACCACAGCCTGGAGAGGATTGTCAGGAAAAGGCCATTCAAAAGTGTTGGGGACTTTCACAAGGAGTGGACTGAGGCTTGAGTCAGTGCATCAAGAGCCACCACACACAGACGGATCCTGGACATGGGCTTCAAATGTTGTATTCCACTTGTCAAGCCACTCCTGAACAACAAACAATGTCAGAAGTGTTTTACCTGGGCTAAAGGAAAAAAAGAACTGGTCTGTTGCTCAGTGATCCAAAGTCCTCTTTTCTGATGAGAGCAACTTTTGCATCTCATTTGGAAACCAAGGACCCAGAGTCTGGAGGAAGAATGGAGAGGCATACACTGCAAGATGCTTGAAATCTAGTGTGAAGTTTTCACAGTCTGTGTTGATTTGGGGAGGCATGTCATCTGCTGGTGTTGGGCCACTGTGCTTCATTAAGTCCAGGGTCAACACAGCCATCTACCAGGAGATTTTGGAGCACTTCATACTTCCTTCCGCAGACGAGCTTTATGAGGATGCTGACTTCATTTTCCAGCAGGACTTGGCACCTGCCCACATTGCCAAAAGTACCAAAACGTGGTTCAGTGACCATGGGATTACTGTGCTTGATTGGCCAGCAAACTCGCCTGACCTGAACCCCATAGAGAATCTATGGGGCATTGCCAAGAGAAAGATGAGAGACATGAGACCGAACAATGCAGAAGAGCTGAAGGCCACTATTGAAGCATCCTGGTCTTTCATAACACCTCAGCAGTGCCATAGGCTGATAGCATCCATGCCACGCCGCATTGAGGCAGTAATTGATGCAAAAGGGGCCCAAACCAAGTACTGAGTACATATGCATGCTTATATTTTTCAGAGGTCCAATATTGTTCTACGTACAATCCTTGTTTTATTGATTTCATGTAATATTCTAATTTTCTGAGATTGTGAATTTGGGGTTTTCATGAGCTGTAAGCCATAATCATCAAAATTACTACAAATCAAGGCTTGAACTATCTCACTTTGCATGTAATGAGTCTATCTCATATATTAGTTTCACCTTTTAAGTTGCATTATTGAAATAAATGAATTTTTGCACGATATTCTAATTTTTCGAGTTTCACCTGTATGCCAAACCTACAACTAGAAAAAAAGGGTCTTCCTTAACTGCTGGTATTGGTAGCAAGCTCCATGCATATAAATGGGACAGGACTTTCCCTCATGCAAACTCTCTATATGGCACCCGTTTGTAAAATAGTACTCTCACTGAATTTTGGGGGAACCTACATTTAGATCAGGGGTGAAATCTACTTACCTTTCCTACTGGTTTGGAAGTGTGCACACTGCACATACGTGTGTGCTCCACTCAAATGCGCATATGTGTCACATGTGCATGTGAACCCTCTGCACATGTGCAAACCCTTCTGCGCATGCGCAGAGGATAAGAAACAGGTTACTTCCTGGTTAAAACCAGGAAGTAACGATGATTGGGCGGGTGGGCGGAGCCTCGCGCTGCCATCGCTACCGGTTCTCCAAACCACCCACCGCCATTGCTACCAGTTCAGCTGAACCAGTCTGAACCAGTAGCATTTCACCCCTAAGAGCCTTGATAGTACAGTGGTTTGGTGCACCCTGTCATTAACACAGCTGCCTGCAATTTCTGCTGGTTCGAATCTCTCCAAGGCTCAAGGTTGACTCAGCCTTCCATCCTTTCTAAGGTAGGTGAAATGAGGACCCAGTTTGTGGGGGCAATAAGCTGACTTTGTATAAAAATATACAAAAGAATGAAGGCTATTGCTTAACGCATTGTAAGCCGCCCTGAGTCTCCGGAGAAGGGCGGCATATAAATCAAAGCAAAAAAAAAAAAAATTTAGATGCTTACAAGTAAGTAATGGATACAAATAGCTTCTCCATCGCACAAGGGATACTATCTTTAAGTCCCCACCAACATTGTATGATAAAGTTGCCTGGATGTAATAAAAACCTAATCATTCATATTGGTGGCTCTCGATTTGTGGTCTGCAGAACCACCCCCGGGGGGGGGGGGGGGGGATGTCATCACAGGGGAGTCTGCGAAGGCTTGAAGAAATGTTTTGATTTAAGTCTTAGAGCATGGTTTGAAGCAACAAAAGATATTTAAAGAGGCTCCATGGTGAAGAAAAAGTTGAGAACCACTGCTCTAGAGCACGGGTGTCAAACTCACAGCATCATGGTGGCATCACGTGATGTATTGTGACTTTTTTTCCCCTTTGCTAAACTGGGTGTGGGGGTAGCCAGTGCATGACGCATCTGGCCCATGGGCCATGAGTTTGACACTCCTGCTCTAGAGTATTCTTGTTTAATGGTACTTTTTCTAAGCAGAATTTAGTCTTTACTGGTTGAGGTTCTTACAGTGGTACGTAGGTATATATTTATTAAATGAATGAATGGGTGGGTGGGTGGACTTTGAGCCTCTATACAAACATAGATATAAATATTAAACAGCTAATATTAATGCATGGTTAAATGGTATTTTTCTCCCTTCCACAACATGCCTCTTTCCTGGCATTAAAAAAAAGAAAAGAAAGTATGTATGCCTGAGGAGAGTTTAATTGTGCATAATACAAATATGTTTGCCCTCATATATGTAAACACAGATATGAGTGAATATTCTTTCCACAAACAATGCTTCTGGCTTCCACAGTTGGACAATGAACTGTGTTAAACATATGGCTTGTTTCCAGCAGCTGAGGGTGACTCTTTCATTTGTAAGTGGCTGGCCGCTGAATGACCCACTGTCTGGGAAGGAAAAACTATGTGGGTTCATACAGCAAAATGTCACTGAAAGAATATATTTCATCTAGTCCCAGACTAAGATTGAGGGACTATTTTGAAAGGTTGAATTGGAAAAAGCAGCACCAAGATCTTGATACCACTTTGCTTGTCCATGTCTATCTCTCCTTAGCCATCCAGAGTTTTTTTTTTTTTTGAATGGCTGTGGTGTAGTTGCAGCCAGATAAAGAAATGCTTGCAACCTTTCAGGTGGTGTATGTGAGAGAGGGTGGGGGGGAGGGGCATGTGTGTAATAAAATACAGTGGCTGAATCTCCTGCCCAAGCACAACATTGCAGAAAGTTTGGGAGATGGGCTCCTTTCTTTGGATTTTGCCCTGAAAAGCTATCAGATTCTGCATCTACAGCTTCTGGCATTAAGCTATGATGTGGCTATTTCCTTCCTTGATAGTACTGGCTTTATTTTGGCCAAACCTGGAATTATGGGGGGGGGTACTCTAGCTCTGCCCAGCATGAAGTATTCTGTTGAATCAATACTGCCATCCACAACCCCCTCTGGCTTATATTCACCATTTGTTTTCCTTCCTATTTTGCTAGCACATTCCATAGACTCTTTAACCCACCCCACTAGCTCCCACTTGCCATCCTTCTCTCTGCTGGCTTGCACACTCACCCCTTCCTTGCCTACCACCCATTTGTCCCAATTACTCATTCTGGGGGACTTCTGTCACATCATGGACTCCAAGAATTATGACACTACCCTTATTTCAGGCTTTCCCAGGCTTATTTCAGGAACTCAACACGTTCCCTGGCTCAGGTTTGTAGTATAATCAAGACTGCTGTTCTGCAATGAATATGCAATAGATTTATTTATTAAATGTATGAGTTCACTTGACTCCATTGTGAATCTGAGCAGCATATGATATCAAAACAATGGAATATTAAAACAATGGAATATTAAAACAATGGAATATTAAAACAATGGAAAAGTACAAATAAAACAACAGGCCTCTGGGAAAAGAATCCACAAGCTCTAAAAAGACACACACACACACACACACACACCTCTAACCCAGGGTCTGGAAGATTAGTCAGAGCTCTTTTCAATAAGATCAGGGTGGGTACTGAGGTATTACGACAGAGAATAATAATCAGATGACATTACTTCATGGATAGGAACTGAAGTGTACCAACTCTGCTTGGTTATATAGCACAAGCAGAAGCTACAAGTGACAATCTTTCAGATAGCCATGTCCTATTCCATGAAGGACTTAATAAGTAATAACCAGTACCTTGGACTGTAAACAGAAAATAAATATGGCAACCAGTTCAACTCCTTAAGCATAATGATCCATTGTAGGCATAATATCCATAGTGATCCAGTGATCCATAGGCATAATATGGTATATTGCTGACTTCTGGCGCACTTGCAAGTCAGTCCAGAATTATATTCAAAGGCAGATCCATATATAGCTCATCGCAATAATCCAGAGGTAAGGTGACCAAGTCATGAATGACTGTCCAAAGAGTCCCTAAGAGGGAACATCTAGAACACCAGATGAATTTGTGCAATGGCTTTCCTAATAACAGTTCCCACCTGCTCCTCAAGCTGAAGCTATGAGTCTAAGAGGTTCCCCCGATGGTTCACTAGTCCCAAAGAGGAAAGTACAATCCATTGAAGATGAAAGATGAAACATTTCTGGTCTGGGTGATCCAAATACTCAAGGTCAGGGAGAGAAGATACATACAGTCAATTTGCATCTAGTGATTAAGAGTCAGTTTAGTCTAGTGTTTGAGGCATTAGGCTGGAAGAGTAAGGTGACCAGATTTTAACATTGGTAAAGAGGGACATTGTGGGCGTGGCTTATTTTGTGGGCGTGGCTAGCTGGTCATGTGACTGGGTGGGCGTGGCTAGCTGGTCATGTGACCGGGTGGCCATGGCTATGTGTATAGGATAAGGTGAACAGATTTTAACATTGGTAAGAAGGACACCATTGTGGATGTGGCTTATTGTGTGGGCGTGGCTTGGAGGCCATGTGACTGGGTGGGCGTGGCTAGCTGGTCATGTGACCGGGTGGCCATGGCTATGTGTATAGGGACTACTCAGAGGGCTGAAAAGTCATTTCTGACAGGTCCTCACACTTTTGACTGGTCCTCACACTTATGACCATCCTCACATTTATGCCTGTGCAGCATTCTTAACAACCATGTCACTCATTTCACAACTGCTTCTCTTCACCATGGTGACAAGATAGGGCAAAAACGTAAAATGTGAGGACAGTCGTAAGTTCGAGGACTGGTCAAAAGTGCGAGGACCAGTCAAAAATAACTTTTTCAGCCCTCTGAGTAGTCCATATGCATAAAAGGATACAGTAATAGAGAGGGATGAAGGAAGGGAAGGGAAATTAGAGTAGGAGTGACGGTAAGAGAGGGAGGAAGAGAGGAGGAGAAGGAGAAAGGAAGAGGAAATAGGGAGGAGAAGAAGAGGGTGGGGGGAAGAGAAAGTAAGAAGGAAAGAAAAGAGAGGTGGTAGGTTTGAGGAGAAAGATTGCTGTACAATAAAAAAGATGAAAGGGAAGAAAGCCAACCCCAAACAAATATAAAGATATTAAGATAAAGAATGAATTGTTAAACTTTAAAGAATAAAAGAGAACAAATATGAATAAATAGCAATAATTAGAAACACACATACAAACATACAATGTATTTTCTTTGAACAGAATATTTGGCTGGTTCACAAATTTAAACAGTGTTTAGTCATTTCAATTAAATTTACAATTTCTATATTTCCTTTTTGCCATATTTATTCCTCATCTATTTTTTTAAAAAAACAATATTACCCTTCATCCTCATCTCTAATCTTAATCAAATTCAATTTTTCCCTTCTATTCTATATTATACCCCTTCCCATTGTCATCTATTTTTATATCCATCCTCACATTGGTTAATTATGGAATTATGTAATACAGTTGTTTAATACAAATTCAACATTTTAATATAAATCAATTAGTTATATAACTATCTTTTTTGTATATTAATCAATATGAACATGAATATTCCAATTATTTCCATGCAATCCAATTTCTTACAAATCAATTAATTATATTTATCAATAATAATAAACCAAATAATTTCCCCCATATATTCCTCCAAACCACAACTTAACCATTTCTGCTTTCAACACAGTATACAATTAATAGTATCTCAATTATTACAATTCCCTAGTTAAAAAGAGCTTTTTTTTCTTTTGTGTTTTAAAATCTTGAACTCTCCTCTTTTGCCCTAAATTGTTTACACCTACCTTTTTTGGTGAGGAAAAGGAAAATAAATCTGCTGCCTAATTTTCCAACGTTGCAAGCAAACAGCAAAGCCAACAGCCTGTTTTACTTTCAGTTTCGTTTTGAGCTTGGTTTGCACAAAGAGAAAAAAAAACTGCTGGAGCAGTTTATCTAGAGCAGAGCCTTGCGCAAATCAGCTGAGAGGCTGAGAGTGGGGAAGCCCAGCTAATCAACCTAGGGCGGCCCTTTGAAGCCCCGCGGCAAGAGTTTAAACAGGTTTTTTCCCTCTAGCCATCAGCTGGGACTCAGGAGGCAGAATGAAAAATCGGGACTTTTTTAAAACGCCGCGGGATGCGGGACAAATTGCTCAAAAGCGGGACTGTCCCGCCAAAAGCGGGACATCTGGTCACCTTATGGAAGAGGAGACTGTGAGTTCAAGGCCCACCTTAGTCGTGAAAGCCAGTTGGGTGACTTTGGGCCAGTCACTCTCTCTCTCAGCCCAACCCACCTCACAAGGTCGTTGTTGTGGGAAAATAGGAGGAAGGGATTTGTTCACCACCTTGACTTGTTTGTAAAAGTATTAAAGGCAGGATACAAATAAATAAATAAATATTGGTATAGTTGCAGGCTCATTCAGAGTTAGGCCTTCTCAATGTTGTGTCCCCTTCTGTGGAGCAGTTTGCCCTCATACATAAAGGCGACAACCTTTTTCATGGATTTCTGCACAGCTGTGAAAACACAATTCTTAAGTATACCCTGGTGGCTGATGACACAATCTGATGTTGTTTGTGTTTTCTGCTGTTAAGTACGTGGTGCTCAGAGCCAGTTGGAATGGAGTAGCATAGAAATGCTAGTAACAAATAAATAATTTCATCGCTAGATATCATTCCACACATTTAAGCATATTCTTGTCACCACATTGGCAGGCAAGCAAACAAATGAATTCAGCTTTACAATATTGTGGCCCTGTGGGCAAGACCATGAAATACCCTTTAAGGAAAGGATTACCTAGAAACAAATTCTCATTGAATTCTGGGTTATTTTTTCCATAACTCACATCACAAATTTCTAGTACGGTAGTACAAAGGAAGTAGGGGGACAAGTCAAAAATTGTGTAAGAACCAAATCTTTGTGCAGTTCAAGGCACCTTTACATTTTTAATATCTGGTTCTTTCAACATCAGACAGTATCTACAGGGAGGGGCCAGGGCTAATAATGATTGGGATCATAGGAAGTAATTGGAAAAGAGGTTTGTAAAATTTCTTGGCTTGCTAAAGTGTTAAGGAAAATCCTTCCCCCGAAGCTAATATTTGCTTTGAAGGGAAGAATCTTCCTTTGATGTCAGCATGGACTTTTCTTCCAAAAGGAAATATCAGCCAATTGATTTTTCACATGCCCACAATATGCAAGGGAATGGCCAAGAGCTGCTGCAAGGCAAAACACCCAATGGATCTTATGGGATATACTATAGCATGCTTATATTCACCAAGAGAGGCAGACATCTCACAATATATATAACACATGCTCCAAACTGCCCTCAGGACAATATTCTTCCTTACAAATCTGACTTTTCTTCCCTCTTATTGCATTTATGCTGGTTCCTTCAGGCAAGTGTGACTTCCATGCACTCCAGGTACACTGCGTTTCAAAAAACAAGTATAACAAAGATTGTGGAATAACGCTCAGGGAAGATGCATTAGGTTAATACAAGCAAGAAAAATGAAGCAGGGAGTTTTCTATCCCACTGTCAAAGTGACTAGAAGGGGTGGTTGACCAGTCTAGTTTGTGAAATTGACTAGAATGTGGATAACCTGCCAAGGGGAAGAAAGCATCCATATCTTTCTATTCCCCCGGCAAATTATTTAGCAGGCCAAATTAATTTCATATTTTTTTTAAAAAGTGTAACAAATACATAGGAATGATGCCTCAAACTCATGCATCCTCATAAACAGAAAACTACACATACATAGCTTACAAATTTCTGTAGCAACTGAAATGTACAAGTGGAGTCTAATGAACCCTCAAAGCAAGGAATCTTTCTATAAAGGTATAAACTCCAGCCCATATAGCTGTTTTATCTCTATTGGTCACGTGCCTAACTCAGGAACAACTGAATTTCAAAACTTCTGTTATTGTTGCAGGGCTTCAGCATGGAAGGGACTCTGTTACAGATCTTGTTCTCCTCCAAATTAGGATTTCATTAATTACTCTTTAATAGCTGGTATTTGCATTTGGAAACCTGTGCAAATAGATACATCCCGGGGATAAATAGGTCTCTGTCTGACTAAGGATGTTTTGTTCTGCATTTGCAATAGAATTTTTGATGCAAAAAGGCAATACGAGATAGCAACAGCACTTAGACTTAAATACCGCTTCACAGTGCTTTACAGCCCTCTCTAAGCAGTTTACAGAGTCAGCATATCTGACCCCAACAATCTGGGTCCTCATTTTACCCACTTCGGAAGGATGGAAAGCTGAGTTCAACCTTGAGCCCAATGAGATTCCAACTGCCAAACTGCAGGCAGCTGGCAGTCAGCAAGAATTAGCCTGCAATGCTGCATTCTAACCATTACATCACTACATCATTACATCATTACATCAATACCTCATATAGGCAAAGAAATGATGGGGGACATACATCTTCAGCATATCACTTCTTGCTGGTTCCCAATATTCCCAGAAGGGGCCTCAGAATAGCCTGAAGTGAAGCAACATGGCTGCTTTGCTTTTAAAAGAGAGGAGGCCATGTTATGCACATGGTTATTAAAAGAGTTGTCTTTATTGCAACTGTGGGTAGAAATATTTAGGTTCTTAAGTGTATCTCTGTTGAACACCATTTGATCTGGTGAAGCTCTGAATTCTATAACAAAAGGAAGTCAGTCATGGTACCTGGAACCCACCAGTTTTATTGTATTAGCTACCTAGAGGTGCAATGTAGCATGTGAACTTGTAGGCTACAGACATTTCTCTAGATTCTTCAAAGGACTTTCTTTAAAAAGGGAGTTTCAAGGGACTTTCTTAAAAGAAGCATTTAAGGGGAAGATTATTAGCTGTTTTTGACTAAGATGCTATTAAGCTCTGCTTATCTTTTTCGGCAGATAGCTTTACTCTTTAAAGGACTGGAAGAAGACCCTGCTGATTTAATTCAGGGTAAGTTCTCATATGTGAAACTCCCAGAGGCATGCTGGGATGAAGAAACCACCAGAGGCCCACAGGAAATAGGAAAATTAGTAGTACGCCATACCTATCTTTAGCACAGTTTATAACACCCAGGGGCTTTTGTAAGGCAGAGAAGAGAAGGGAAGGAAATAAAGTCCTCCCTTTATTAGTAAAGCTGGAGAGTGATATTTAGAAAGAATGTTAAGAAGTCAAGAAAGCCAAATTGGGTAGTAAAATTTAAATGCTAAGAGAGATGAATGGTGTGTTCCCTTGTCCTAGGAGTGTGAAACTTCTGTTGGCTTAAGGGAAGCATCAGATAATTTCATGGCCTCTCAACGGCTGCATTTCAAAAGTGGCTGTTCCCGTAATACTTTGGGGGTGGGGGTGGGGATGCAAGTTTTAAGGGATAAAAATAGGGTTTTTTTTCTCTTCAAGAGTTGATCTTGCCGATACCGAAACCCTTCTCCCCACCAGTGCAAGAAAAAATTATAGGATTTTTTGGCCTCTCTGATTCTAAGAAGGGCTCTAGAGGCCACAAAAAAAGTGCTTGTGAATCCAAGACAGTCTTGGGGGGGGGGTGTAATAATAATAATTAAATAATTATTACACAGGGCCAATATCTAGACATGCTTCTGACAATCTTGCTCCTGTCAGGTATGTACCATGGAAGGAAACTCAAAAGAAAAGACTCACAGTTAGGATCTATCAGTTGTCAAGCTCACAACAATGATGAGGGAGGACACCAACGAGACAGTGTCATAGCAGGGAAACAAAGCTTTATTGGTTTT
This sequence comes from Arizona elegans, assembly GCA_022577455.1. Lineage (NCBI taxonomy): Eukaryota > Metazoa > Chordata > Lepidosauria > Squamata > Colubridae > Arizona > Arizona elegans. The sequence continues at coordinate 44,386,589 of JAKOOJ010000003.1, forward strand.
ATACAAAAGGTTGCATTGTAGGAGAGGACTACAAACATTTCCCCATAACTTTGCATGCCCTTAGAATGGAAAAGTTACCTTTCAAGTTGTATTTAGAGATTACTTGTGTGGTCCTGCAAGATCTAATAAGTTAATGCAATGAAGGCCCACTGAATGAGCCTGATGTGCAGGGAGGGCCTGAGAAAGAGAGCTTCTTACCAACCCTAAACCTTTACATTCTGCCCCCAAATCGTACTTCAGGAGCCCCTACCTTAGGCAATTCTTAGGACCTAAGAGCAAAGTTTTGGGTACTTCAAGAATATAAAAAGGGGGCTCATCTATACCTTCTGCATGACCTAAGTGCTCATATCTGAATTTTCCTCCCTCTTTCCTTCCAAAAATACAATGTTCAAATTGCAGAACAGGACAAAAAACTACCATATTTGTGATTCATCAAGTATGCAATATTTTTATCTTCCTCATGGCAAGAAGATGTTGCTGAAGAGCAATGCTTTCTGTTGTCATTCCTGACAACTCTCTCTGTCTCTTGCATGATTCGGGAGTCTTGGGCTGGATCCATAATTGTAAGCTAGGACTAGACTCCTTGTACTCAGAGCCTATGTCTTATGGGCCACTTTTAGTCCATGAAGTTTCTGTCATTAAGACTCCATCTCCCAAGGACAGAGAGAGATTGCCCTTTAAGGGCACTTGAACTATTTTCAATTGAAATTGAGCCAAGGAAAGATTATATCTTATGAGGAGAAAAAGATTTAAACTTCCCCATTTGGAGAAATAGAGAAGCAGTGGAGACCTATGGGTTGGCAAAGCAAATTGTATTTTTCCAGTCTAGTCCTTTGAGGTAATCTGGATAAGAAGCACAAACCACTACCATTATTACAAAGGTACAGTAACCCGAATCTTGCAAGTCTGAAAGCATTTGCCCCTCCTTTACTTTTACTTTCTTAAAAACTAGGGAGGGTCCCTTCTAAGATGCTTCCCATACCCATTTTCCTTCCATAGAGTGGGTACCTTTTGCATGATGGTTGTATAGTCTGATGCTCTTCCTTCTGTCTTCCAGGGCCATTCCCGCAGAACTTTTCATCCAGTCAGCTTCCCCACAGCTACATCTGTCTGTGTAACAACTAGCAATAGCGCTTAGACTTATATATCATTTCACAGTGCTTTACTGCCCGCTCTAAGCGGTTTTCAGAGTCATCCTATTGCCCCCAACAACCTGGATCCTCATTTTACCGACCTCGGAAGGACGGAAGGCTGAGTCAACCTTGAGCCGGTGAGAATTGAACTGCCGAACTGCTGGCAGTCAGCAGAAGTAGCTTGCAGTACTGCATTATAACCACTGCACCACCACAGCTCTTACCTAGGAAGATTTTGTTAGCTCTTAGGCTTCTATTCCCTGAGATGCTGGAGAGAAAGAAAGAACTCGGTCTCAAGTTAATCTCAGAACATTTTAATGAAAGACAGTACATTCCTACACCCAAACTTCAGCCACCTTGTAAGGAAGGAAGGAAGTGTCAAAAATTTGTACCACTGCTGTTAGTGTTGCACTCACAGTTGACATGAGCTTGTCCACTCAGAGTATGGGCCCGCCTCACTTTGATTTTGGCTATGGGTTTGCCTACATTGTTCTTTTTCTTTTTTTGTAATAATTTTTATTAAGAAGTATATTAGGCAGATAAAACTAATGAAAAACTACAAAAAGTAGGAAGTATAAAAAAGTACAGAAGGAAAAAAGCAAAAGCGAAAAGAAGACCTCTCCTTCTTCATCCCCAGCAAGTATAATTAACATTAATTGCTTATCACCCTCTCTTAAAGCACAACCAACCACCTCCTCATCCTATATACCACCCCATTTTCTATAAGCAAATCTTTAAAGTCTCATCATGCCATCTTAATTAGAAAAATCCCATTAAGGGTTAGAACTAACAACGTAACTGTGGTAAACTATATCGAATACGTAATAAGCCCACTTATGAATCCTTCTTTTTGCATTTATTTCATATTTTCTATTTAAACAAATCTTCCTTCAAATAAACAAATATTCTTTATTTGTTCTTTATTTGAAGAACAAATATTTGTTCTTCAAATAAAGCAAACTTTTAAAACATTGTCATCCAGTCCTAGTCCACATAGGTCCATTTACCAGAAATAGCAAACCATCTACTCTAAACTTGATCAAGTAACTAGCTCTGTAATCTTTCCCCTTTCTCATAACAAACTTTAGTTTCCTCAAAAAATATTCAAACGTCTCTTTTGTTTTTATGCTCCCTTTGTCTCTTCTCACAAAATTTTTGGCAACTTTTACAAACCCCTTTTTGTAGATCCAATATAAGGAGGTTATCCATATCACTCTTCATATTCTCCCTGCCTCTTCTCACAAAATCATTGACAACTTTAAAAATCCATTTTGTAAATCACATATAAAAATCATTCTTCTGGTTTAGTATTTGTATGGCTTTTTTAATTGTTAAAACATCAGCCAGTTTCACTTGCATAGCCAACAACTCATCTTTTTGTGTATCTACCATTTTCTTTTTCCATCTGCTTACATATTTTTAAGTCTCCAGTTACATCATTTTAACTTTATTTAATAAAACTTGTTCCAATTCCATAACACAGTTTATCTATCATGGATAACTTTAAAATTATTTTTTGCACCTAAAAGTTCTATATCTCTCTCACAGATCCATTGATACATTCATTTTCATTTGGTACCCTCTAGTGACCAATCTTCAAAGTTATCTTATCAGTTATTTGTTTTTAAATGTAACCATATAATTTTTTGGGGGGGAGGATCATTTAATTAATCTCAAAGTCTTAATTCAAGTCCTTCTAAACCCTTAATCCATTGAAAACTTTCTAAAATCATACTCTAATCCCCCTTTTGGTTTATATTCCAGAAAAAATATTTTTTACAAAACCTTAAACTCATAATTTTCTTTCATAAAGGATTGAAGCGGAGGGGGAGAGAAATCACCTAGTAAATATATTAGCATGTGCAATTCTGAAGGTTCCCAATGTTTAAAAAGCAATTTAAAAAGAAAAAAGAAATGAAGTAAAACCAAAAGTAATTAAGAAGAGAAAGTTGGTCAAACCTTAAATGAGGTTTGAGCTATCAGCTCGGTAGATGTAGTGGAGTACTGAAGGATAATAATGGGAAGAGGAAACAATCAAACAAGAGATTCAGAGTGATCAAGAGATTCCCAATGGGTTAACGATCAGAAGAAGGCATTTAGAAAGGACTCACCCTAATTGTTCAGTTAAAAGTAGTGATGGTAAGTTTGTCCCTTTAGAATTGCAAGATTCTCTTAATGTAGCCTTATAATAAAGTAGACTTAGATCACCTAGTCATGATTCTTGTCTGGTTTACCCAGGAGAACCAACAGTAATTCTAAAATATTTGAATGTATGAAAATGCATATTCAGACGGGATGGTAAACACAAACATAGGGGAAGGAAAGAAAAAATTACCTTGGATACTACCCCACAAAATCTGTTATTATCTCTGGGTTGGAGTTCCCAATATTAAATATGGTCTAGATTAGATTAGATTAGACCAAAGAGAGCTAGCAAATAAATAAGATATTTGTTCTTCAGCCAAGAATAAATTGTGGGACTCTTTGATGAACAACATCTCGATATACAGTATAATCACAAAATGGGGGAAGAATCCTAAGGGTTTTAACTAGCTAAAATAATAATCTTATGGTGACGGGTTCGTGTTGCCAGATACGCTTTTGATCAAGAACTTTTGGCTCCTTCAAACAAGATCTGCACCAAGAAAAACTTTCTTCCAGTGATCCATTAAATCAATGGCAGCCTTCCACAATGAGGCTACCCAGATGCATTAGACTACTTCCATATCAGGATGGTAGAAGAACCTGCCATACTGGATGGAAAATAATAGTGTTGTACACCTCTACTTTCACTAATTGCACTTCCACCTTTCCCATTGGAGCAATTTTCTGACTGATTTTTAATTATTCATTTCCTAATGAGATTTTTAGCACATTTCCCTCCTTTCCCTGGTAATTAGAAAAATCTTCTGTCATTGCTATTCCCGTCCTCCTTTTCTAGGCTCCCAGCAGGTTGGATTTTGAATCTAATCAAGGAGTTGAATCTTTCATGCTAGTGTCAAGCCCCTTGTTTGTGCTTTCCAGTCACCTAGAAAAGCTCATGCATCAACTCTCAAAGCAACCATCTTAATATTCTGGGCGTCTCGGCTGCTCTGTTTACTAGACAAGTGAGGCCACCAGCGTGGTTTTACAGGAGATCACTGGTAGGATTAGCTCCTAGCCCTGATAGGGATCATGGATGCTCTGCTTCTAGAACTGGAGTTGCTGGTTTCAACAGTTGGCTCATCAGATGTCTCTTTTAGAAAAGACAGCTCCACTTTTCTGTCACCTAAGAGCCTCCTTCTGTGACCTTCTGTGAGATCAGTTAGATAAATCCGTGTTTTCAATTCGTTCAGCTCTGCAAGATCATTCTTGTTCACCCTTCATTTTTTAATACTTTTTTTTATCTTGCCTTTATTAATTTTTACAAATAACTGAAGATGGGAAACATACCTAATACTCCTTCTTTCCTCCTATTTTCCCACAACAACCTCTCTGTGAAGTGAGTTGGGCTGAGAAAGTCACTTGCTTAAATCACCCAATTGATTTTCATGGCTAAGATGCATGGGTGGGCTGCTGGGGGTTCACAGGAGTTTGGGAGAACCTCTAGCTAAGATTCTGTGCTGTTTGGAGAACCTCCAAATCCCACTCCTGGCTGGCCCCTCCCACTCCTGGCCTCCCCTCCCAGGAGTCCCCATGCAGCCCGTTTTGGATGCAGGTAAGTGCAGGGTGCGCATGGAGGCTCATGGAGGGCGAAAAATGGGCCTACTGGAAGTTCGGGAAGGCCAGAAACGGACCCATTTCCAGCCTCCACAGGGCCTCCAGAATCTGAGTTTTTGTCCTCCCGGAGGCTCAAGAAAAGCCTCCAGAGCCTGGGGAGGGCAAAAACACCACCACACCCCCATGGTGCAGGAGGCTAACTAGGCCATGCCCACCATGGCCACGTTCAGCCAGCAACCAGGCCAAGAACCCCTTGCTAAAAATTTTGAAGCCCACCCCTGCTAAGGTGGGACTAGAACTCATAGTTTCCTGGTTCCTAAACCACTAGACCAAACTGTCTCTCATTTACAACCAAAACCGCACAGGAGTTATTTCTCTGGAGTCAAAGGAATGTTGATCCAAGAACTAGGGCAGACCCAAGGGCTGATTGAGCTGTTAACAGCTTGGCCAGTGAAAGGATACAGATGTACTGCTGGTGTTATCTTGAAGATGTTCGAGGGTGATTAAGTACAGTGGAGCACACTGGCCCTGCCCATTTAATCATGCTGATAAAGAACTCCTTTCCGAAGATGCTACTTGCATTTCAGAGGACATTCCTTTTAGTATTACTGGAGACTTGCCTTGAGATGCTATCCATGATGCCATGGGAAAATTTGTTCATTTATGAGAACATTTTTCCATTACCATCAGCCTAAAGCTACCCAGGTTTCTTCTTTGCTATTGTAGGCAAAACTAAAATAGCATGAGGTGCTAAGGATTTGACTTCTTAGTTCTTCCTTAGACTCCCAAGACAAACTAGTGTGTGACAATTGTTTATGGGCAGACTCAAATGTTTCCCAAAAATATTTAACGAAGAAGTTATTTGAAAATTATTCTAAAATGAAATGAGTTAATAAGAGAATAGGGAAAAGAAAGAAGCACCATAAAATGATGCTTAGAATGATGGTCCATAAAGCAGCCAAAACTCACCCAGCACCTAAGAAAGAAGAATTGTTTTTTAAAAATGAATAATAGTAAAACAAGTTCTACTTAATATGCTTGGGGAATAAGATCTGCAAATGGATATTGGGCAACAACAGCTGTTGTTCTCTTCTTCCCTGTAGAAAGATTCAAAGACAGAGAAAAAGGCAAGAAAATATTTGAAACTTCTTAAAAATAATTAAACTTCAAAAGGTTAGCCAGCTGGAGAGATTTTGGGTCAGTCACTCTCTTTCAGCCCAACCCACCTTACAGAGTTGTTGTGGAGACAATAGGAAGAGGAAGATGCATTGAGTTTACTCACCAAAGTATTAAAGGGGGGATACAAATAAATAAATTATAGCAATCTACCTCATCCCATTCATATAGTGTTGTTCTAACGGTGATTTTTAGAGTGAGATCAGAGAGAAATAAAAAGTTACAACTACATCCAATTTGATCTTTCCTATTTACATATTGGTAGAGCCAGTGGTGGGATTCAGCCAGTTCGCACCACTTCGGGAGAACCGGTTGTTAACTTTCCGAGCAGTTTGACTAACTGGTTGTTGGAAGAAATCTTAGGGCAGAGAACGGTTATTAAATTACTTGAATCCCACCACTGGGTAGAGCCACTATTGAGCCGTGCACAATGTGTCAATGGCTCAATATGTTATGCAAAGTAGTAGCTCATATATCTGATTAAATTATTTCACAATCATGAGAGCTTATGCCAGTCTTCTTTGCCAAGGGTCACTCAAGTATGTTGAGCTATTCTATCATCCACCTGAACACTTGTGCTATTGGTTGGAAATATGAGAGTATTAGGAGGGCCCAAGATTGGAGAGGGCTATACATTTCCTCTGCCTGTAATAAAATGGTAGGCAGGTCCGCTTGTGCCATCAGTGTTCACTCTACCCTCTGCCGCAGTGAGTCAGTAATGGTTCTTGTGATCATTTATTCCTTCCGTCCTTCCCCTCTCCTTACTCGTATATTTATATTGTTCTCTCTGCAGCTTAAAAGCTATATCTGTCCACGCAGGAAGAATCAAGTTACAGAAAGGTTTTAAGTGAAACACTGTTCTAAATATAACATGGACATTCAAGGAGATGATAATTGAATATCCATCATTTAGATCCCATAAAAAGTAGACAAAAGACAAGATAGCCATCTGTAAAGGATAATATAGAAGGGCACTAAAAATAGTTTGATAGCCCCACCCAACATTTCTCCCAGGCTTTGTGAAAGCATCTGTTGCTACAGCTTCCATGAATATCTGACCTTCCCATTATCTTACTTTCCACTCAGCCTAACCTCGCCCCCCTGCAGTAGTTTAAGAGATATCATAATTTCATCTGCCCTCCATCAGTTGCTCACCTGCCCCATCTTTGGTGCTGTTCTTATAGAACTTCACTGGTCATCTTCTACACTGGGATAACACAGCATAAAAGAACTACAAGAAAAAGACATAGGAGATGTTTTCTAAGCCTTTGATTCCATGAGAACATTTCCTAAGGAAACCAATGAAATACTACCAGCAAACAATAGGTGGGGAGGGGGAAAAATGCACTGCAGTAATTATGTCCTGTGGTTCCCATATTCCAAAATTAAAGGTTACAATCTTTCATCCAAGAATGGATAGAAGTAGAAAGACGGAATCTATCTTTGTAACTTGCTAGGTTGTCCTGATGTCCTGCCATAGGAGAGAGTCATCCTTTCCCTGGCTCAGAATTGCAGGTGCTTGGTCCAAGGTTCATATTGATATTACAAAAGTGCTTTCTTGCTTTTTTGCTGGCAGAACCTTTGCCTGAGCAAATTGAGATTCTGCAGCTTGCTCTATATTTATCATCATCACAGAAAAAGACATCCAGGGGTGACCAGGAACTCTGGAAGGCATTCAGAAAATTACTAACAAACAAAGAGGGGGAGGAGGCAAGGCCACTAGGATTCTTTAAAATGGTAGCTGCATTGCTCATACAGCCTTTTAGATACTGAACCCAAATCCTTCCTGAGAGAGGCAGCTCTACAGTCTGAATTAGGCTGACTACACAAACAAAGAGGTTTTTTGGCCTCATCAGTGCCTTAGAAATTCTTTTGGTCTCAAAAGCGAATGAAGTGCAGAGCCTCCCTCAGCTTCTATACATCTCCAGTTTCTAGTAAAAGAAGCCTGCAATAGCAGCACATTTAGCCATATGCCTTTAGACAGACCACTGATTTGGTATGGTATAAAACTGCTTTCTGTGTCTCGGTGGTGGTCCTCCATTGCATTTACATCACCTTCCTGACACAGTTTTTTTTTTTTAAAGCATACCTTCTGCATGCAAGGAAACACAAGAATACTGATGAAGCTTTGTTTGGGGAGGCAATACAGAAGCTGATTGTACTTTCCAATCAGTGGCTTCTTCGTGCAACCTTATCCTTATTCATATTTATTGGGAAACAATAAAAGTCCAATAAACATCCTTTTCAATAAAACACCCGGATAAATGTTAAAGAGCTGAAGCTGTCACCCATTAATCAACTAGATTAATCAATCAGGGCGTATTTTAATCAACTAAAAATACATCTCCAATGAAGAGCATGGAACATTTTTCTAATGTTCATTGTAGCTGCCATTTGAAATACAAAAACAATCATTTTAAAAATGGCAATTAAAAGAAGCCTGTAATTTAAAAGCATAATATCTTATGATTCTTGATGAATGTATCTTTTATTTTATGTACCATAAAATATGTACCACTAGTGCATATGCACCAGTGGTGGGTTTCAAATTTTTTTACTACCAGTTCTGTGGGCGTGGCTTTGTGGGCATGGCAGGGGAAGGATACTGTAAAATCTCCATTCCCACCCCACTCCAGGGGAAGGATACTGCAAAATCCCCATTTCCTCCCGATCAGCTGGGACTTGGGGGTAGAGAATTGATGGGAGTGGCGCCCGTCAGAATTTTTACTACCGGTTCTTCAAACTACTCAAAATTTCTGCTTCCAGTTCTCCAGAACTGGTCAGAACCTGCTGAAACCCACATCTGATATGCACCAAGACAAATTCCTTGTGTGTCCAATCACACTTGACCAATAAAAAAATTCTATTCTATTCTATTCTATTCTATTCTATTCTATTCTATTCTATTCTATTCCAATGAAGTTTTATATTGTTAGGTTCACACAGGAGGGATTTACCTCTCCTAAAGTGGAATTTGGTGTTACTTTGGTATGTAACTTCCAAATATAAAGAAAGTATGCTTTTCTCACTTAAAAGTAGTGTTATAATTATCTGTAAATGAATGCAGATAACAGGAATCATGTGATAGACTAATTGAGTTTCAAGACTACTGCACAAATTATCCATTTGATTTTAAAGAGTGAATTAGGTTGACTACTTGTGGAGCTAACCATATAGAAATCACAGAAATGGGGAACTTCTGGTCCTCCCAAATGTTGGGCAACAATTTCCAACCAATATGATTCTGGTGATGGACATTATAAATTGTAGTTGTTAAAATGGGCAGGAACTATGTGTGAGGGAGGAGGACTTTAAACCTATGTCCCTCTCCATGGAATGGAATGGAATGGAATGGAATGGAATGGAATGGAATGGAATGGAATGGAATGGAATGCATTGGAAAGAACAGAACGGAACGGAACGGAACAGAACAGAACAGAACAGAACAGAACAGAACAGAACAGAACAGAACAGAACAGAACAGAACAGAATAGACTTTATTGGCCAAGTGTGATTTGACACACAAGGAATTCTTTGTTTAGGACAATGGTCTCCAGTCTTTCTGGCTTTGCAGACCGGCAGGGGGAGAGGAGAGGGGATGGTTCTGCACGAGGGGCCAGCATCCATGTGCAGCTCCATTTGCACAAGCAGTGGGCACATACACCCACCACTGGCACAAATGGAGCTGTGCACAAGCACTCTCACCTACTGCTTCCGCAGCTTGGTTCCAAATGGGCCACGAACAGGTACTGGAATGCAGCCCAGGGATTGGGGACCCCTGGTTTAGGGCTAGGGTGTAGCCTTTGTTTAGCTGTTTCCAGTTATGAGAATGATGAAAAAGTAATTTCTGCAACCAATTCTCACATGTATGACCTTTGCAGATCTGTAAAGCAAAAGAAAGATGAAGTAACATCATAAAGACAGGCACAGTTTCACTTAGCAGTCACTTTTCTTAACAACTAAGTTGATGGTTCCAATTATGTCGCTAAATGAAAACTATATTCTGTAGTGGATTTTTGAGTTAAGAATTGGAATAAGATTGCTTTAAGGCAGCCCCCACTGAAGCAGCTCCACCATATACTCACACAAAATATATTCCTTATCTAGTTTCCTCTCCTCATACTACTATTTAAAAAATAGTGTACACCATGCCATCAATACAGTTTGTTCCTCAAAAACATCTGTAATTTTTCATAAATCAAGAGATTCAGATGCAGACATGGACTGCTCAAAGCCTAATTTTTAATTCTGTTCTAAACCAGCAACTATTGCCCAGATTTTTACTAAACCTATCTACTCAGGATTAAATGCTACTGAACCCAATGGGACATTGTTCCAAGTAGAAAAGCTTAGTATTTACATTGATAACTAGACAATTATTTTTAAAGTTTCAGAAAGTTTTGTCTGTCTTTTTGTACTACTAGAGTTAAAGCTTCTTCTGTAAATTAATTAATTTATCCAATACAATTTCAAGATCTCTTTGATACCATTAATGGACACCCAGAAGATAAAGTAAGTCAATAAAAATGGATCAACCTGATGGTCGGTTACAGTTGGTCCTCTAATGAAAATGAGTCCAATTTAATGCTGTCATGATACTTCAAATAAAGTTAGAGTTTTAATGTTCACCAAGTTGATACATTAGGGATTAAAGTTAGCAAAATTTTATTTTGGCCAAGACAGGGACAATGTGAGAATGAACTCCTCTATACCAGGGTGAGAGCCACTATTCTTATTTCCATGTCTGAAGATCATGGGCAGTCTTCTCCAATATGGCATTGTCTAAATATATTGGAATTAAAATTCCATCATAATATCTTGGAATTCTGAGATTTAAAGTCTGACTACATCTGGAGGACATTAAATTGGAGAAGGCTATCCCACCACTAACAGCTCAAGGCGGTTAAAAATAAATCTCTCCAAACAGGAGTTACTCAATCTAGCTCTTAGTTTTCATGTGCAAAAGAACAAAAAATGTTCATCTCAGTGTATCCAAGCAAGAAAATATAGAACCATCAAGTGTTTTTATCTTCCCTGGAGAAATGTTGCAACTTCCCTATTTCATACACGGATAGAGAGAGTAGTCAAAAGAGTGAAACTAAACATCCCAAGCTCTTCCACAAGCATTTTGCCACTTGAAAGCACAGCCTCAAAAAGAGTTCAGGTCCCAGGGCACTGTTGAACACATTATGATCCTAGCATGAAGTGGAATTGAAAAATGTTTTTAAAATATTAAACTACTAGTGGAGGGTAATTTAAAACTGCTGTTTAATTTTATTAGATCCACAGAGTGGTGAGGAGGAGGAGGCAGAAAATGCAATTGATATATGTTAAAAATTGTAATTCTATGCTGTGCATCTTATTTATCTCATTAGTTTAGCCAAGACCCTCTCTGTTTTAAAAACTACTGATTTTGATGAGTTAATGACACTCATGAATTATTTTCATAGAATTGTACAATCACTCTGACTTTAAACAACATTAACACAGAAAAAAGCACATTCATTTCCCAAGTAGAACTAGAGCTGCTTTATTAACCAGGCTAGGTGTTCATTTGCAATATTCATAGTTTTAAAATGGAACAAACTTTCTTGACTTATTGTGGCTAATAACTCTACCCTCTACAAAATTGAGAGAAAAATTAATGAAATTTGACTTTGCCAACTTAGCACTTCCAAAACCGCCTCTGAATAACTGAAAGCATAAAGACATATAAAAATCTATTACGTTTTCAACATTTGTTCCAATTGCTTCAATTAAACTGGGAAAAATATACTGTTGTTGTGTTTACATAGACTGAGATATTCTATATGCCATCTCTAAAAAATTAGCCCAGACAACCTTTGATTGTCTATATTGATAGCTAGTCATTACAAAAAGCCTCTGATGTATGTTTTTCTTAGCCTTTTATTAACATAATGGGAATTAAACTCATTTAAACATTGCCAAAAATTAGGAAATTTATCAATAAAATAAAGGCACAGAACATGGACATGATTTATTTCCATGCTCAATTGCATGGAAATAAATATTAATAATGACGAGATAGTAACAGACATTCAAAAAGAAGGCATATGGAAGTTTCTAAACCTACCTAAAATAAAACCCCAGAAGTTAAGAACAAGTCTAATGGGACTCTGGATGCTTTCAACCAAGGTCTTGGAATTGCTTCAGAATCAGCTCTGAAACTGTGCATCTTTATTTCTAGCTTATCTGTTATGCATTTGAAATTGCTTCAAATAACTCTTCCCATTTGAAATATTATTGCTGTACAAAATTAGCGAGCAGGCAATTTCCCCATCAATACAAAATCTTGCCTAACTGGCTCTTGTGTTTAAGCCAGCCTCTCCCTCCTAAAAATTCAGTTACAATACCATTATTTCAAAGTGCTATTATTACAAAGTGTCATAAATGTGACAATGCGGTGATGTCTTGGCAGCCTTGATTTTTTTTAAAAAATCATCAAATTCATAAATCACCAGTTCATTTCTTTCTGTTTTCAACAAAAAGTCCATAAAGGGCTTCTAGTCATTAATAAATGTACCGGTAATTGTTGTCTTTTCCCTAATAAAATAAGTCAATGTTGCCATTTTTGCAAATTCAATCATTTTCATCAAATACATGTCTCCCAGAAGTTCCAACCACACATTGGCCAAGTGGCAATTTTTAGGGATTTGTAATCTTATCAATAAGACACCAGGTTGGAGAAGCCTGTCCCAAACTAAAAAGTATTAAACATTAGAAGATTAAAGATTAGCAAATTTTACAGCTCTAACCCCCCCTGTTGTTTTTGCATTCAAGGCCCTTCCATCATCCCTGATCAAACAGAAGACAATTTTATACTAAAGTACCATCACATGTATACCTATACACTCTGCCCCATGAAATATGCAATTTAGGACATGCAGAAGTGGGTTTCAGCAGGTTCTGACCAGTTCTGGAGAACCGGTAGTGGAAATTTTGAGTAGTTCGGAGAACCGGTAGTAAAAATTCTGACTGGCCCCATCCCCATCTATTCTCTGCCTCCTGAGTCCCAGTTGATCGGGAGGAAATGGGGATTTTACACTAAGCTTCCCTTGGATTGGGGTGGGAATGGACATTTTACAGTATCCTTCCCCTGCCATGCCCACCAAGCCATGCCATGCCCACCAAGCCACACCCACAGAACCAGTAGTAAAAAAATTTGAAACCCACCACTGAGGACCTGGTACTTAAAGTAACAAGGTATCTCCCTCCACTCCCCTTTTGGGGTTTCAAAAATTCAACCCAGTGTCTCTATGGATATGATGAAATGCATACTTGACAAAAGCAAGCTGCATTCAAATCTGCTCAATGTTATTAACTCCAACTTACATCCTCCTCTAGCATACTTCTAAAGCATCATGAATTCAGCAAACAGGATTTAGCTTGCTTTTCACAGAGGTAGGACAGAGGAATAGCAAGATTATGTGATCTTCCCAGTCAGACAAAAGTCTTTCTGTTGAAGCGTCTTACTACCCAAACACAGCACATATTAAAATATGCACAGCTATTTAGGCAGACCTGATTAGAAGATCTTCCATACTGAGAAAGCATTTCTGCAAAAGAAAAACCAGATTAGGAGTATGCAGTTCAGTTTCTAATACAAATGAGGGGAGTAGGAGAGAAGGAGGGAGGGAGGGATGGACTGAGTCTTTCAAATGATCCGTATCATTTAATTTCAGATTTATGTACCAGCAATTTACCCATAAAGGAACCACTAAAGAGCTTATATTTGGATTCCTAAAAACTGACAACACATTTTAAGAACCGGTAAAACAACAATGAACAAAGCAGAATTTACTAAATTTGAATAAAAACATTATAGTTGTTTCAAGTAAAATTGTTTTCCAAGCTTTTACTAGAAATGGGCCTCATAAGCCGTTTAGAAGCAAATTTCACAAAATGGACAACACACTTTTAAAAGAAAAAGCTCTTCAGACATAGGAAAGGATGGAAGGAAGAAAAGTTGTTTCATTCTAGAAGCCTCCTTTGTCTGAGCAGTTCTTTGTCCCAATTTCTGACTTTCTTCTGTTCTTGACAAAATAAAACTTTGCCACACCACATAAGTGTGGATGAGAATTACATTTAGTTTTTCAAATCGATTGGGGCGAGGGGGGGGTAAAGGCCTCTCTATAAGCTTTGTCCTTTAAAAATCTCATCACAGCTAATGGGGGCGTTCTACAAAAAGGCTTTTTTTAAAAAAAAAATCTTCAGCACTTCCTGGAATGACCAAATATAGCACAATTTCTTTCATTTTCATTTCATACCAAATTCTTTTTTGTCATTTCAGATAAACAGAAATCTGGGGCAGACAGTTTTGATGTTCCTAGCTCAGAATCTGTAAGGTATCTGAAGATCAGCTTCCTGATAAAACAAAGAAGAAACTGTAGCATAATGCTAGGTTTGTCGGGAGCAACCTATCAAGTGTCAAGTCAGAAACCATCTGTCAATTGATCCCTTCAACTTACTATCAGCTCTTCTGCCCATTATTTTTTCAGTCCTATTTGAGGTTTTTTCGTTTGTTTGGATTTTTTTGTTTCTGAGCTGTACTAATAACGTCAGTATATATGCAGCATCAGTGAGATTGCTGGAGGAGTCTTCAGATTGCAACTTGGAGAGTCTTTTTAAAAATGCCAAAAATTCTCCTTTTATTCTTCCTTCTTTTCATACAGATCGCTCCCCTTTAACTATGAATGTTTTTAGCTAACAGATTCTCAGGGAAGTACAATGGCATCTACTAGAAACTCTCATGCCTACTTTTTTCCTTCCTTCTCTTTCTCCTTTTGCTTCCTTTATTGTTCTTCTCTCTTCCTCTTTAGTTGCACTGCTCTCTGTGTAAAACAGCAACTTTTTTTCTTCATGTTGCTGTAATTAAATTTACAAAAGGAAAGAGTCTGCATCCGAATAAGAAAATAAGTGCTAGAATATTTTCCCAATACATATTTTTCAGAATTTTTGAAATAAAGCCCATTTTTCTATACCACTGTTATCTAGAAAATATAACAGAATGGAAATCATAAGATACAACTCAATATCATGTTCAGCTATTGATGAAACTCTAATTTTACTTCCAGTTTGCTATTATACACCATGAACAGATTTACCTCAATTTCAGCTCCAATATTTTTAATCAAATCTTAAAGGGATCAAAATAATAGTTCTTCAAGTTGGGTTGGGTTGGGTTGAGTTGGGCAATTTTTTCATTAATCAGTTCACAACATTGGTCAAAATGGGTTTTAACTAGACAGTTCCAAAATGTATATAAAATATACTTTTCTATGCATAGCACATTATCTATCCCTGCAATATACACATTTATCATATACCTTATTACCAGCAGAAATCATGACCTGCATAAATAGATTAAACTCGGATACAGATTTACCTTTTCTCTCTCCCCCTCTCTCTCCCTCTCTCTCTCACACACACACAAACCTATAAGTATATATGATTTAATATGCATTATTAATAAATATTATTAATATATGTTATGCAGTATATGCAACAGGATCAGTCTGTGTGATCCTATACAGTTACTGGGCTCTCTTATCTCAAATCTCATCAATTTATCTAATGAAGAGAGAATTTGCTTTGATCTAATAATAAAGAGTAAAATTACTGGTATATTTTTTGTTTTCCATTCTGTTATATTTTCCAGATAACAGTGGTACAGCCTGATTTCTTAAATATGTTAAGATACCTTGACCAGTTATCAAGTTTTCTAGTATTCTACATTATTTTGTTTCCCTAAATTGATTGTTGTTTAAAAAAAAAAAACACTGGCATCAAAATCAATAATCCAGAAAAAAATTGTATCAGAGTGCACACAGTTGGACTATGTGAGACAAACCTGAAGCAAGTATAGTAAACAGAGGTTTGTATTTAAATAGTGGTTTTATCTACAATGAATATATACATATATGTACTTTAGTCAGACTTCACACAAACAGCAATCAGCAATTACAGCATGGAAGCACACATGGAGAGAGAGATACACACCACTAGGGCCTCTTCTTATTACAGGCTTTTAAAGTGATATCAGCCCAAAAACCTTGCTGACTCATTCCCATTATTACATCATTGCAGCAGCTGGTCAGCTCTTAAATGATTACCATGACACATTGACTTGTCTTATCTAACTATAACCAGGTGCTGACCATTATTTGAGAGGATTCATGTGGGTAGGCTTTTAGCAATAAGTTAAAAATCATTTAAATTGAGCCTTCACATTTGGAACTTATCTTTTGCACCTGACAGTTCTGTTTGTCTCTCCCAGGCTCTTCTGCCTTCAATTGAAAGAAATTTTGTTTTGTTTTTTCTTCAGCAGAGCTAAGTTTGAGTGGGGAAAGTGGGGAAACCATAAGCCTCTTCACCCTCACTACAACTTTTTGCTCTTCCACCACAATCTTTCCCCTTTCTGAAGCTTGTCTCCACTTCACATTTGTTACCTCTTTGCTCAGCTGTTTGTCACAAATATCTACTCCTGGCTTTGGATTCCTATTAAAAAGGAATAACATAACATTATTTTAATAAAAGGGTATAAAAGTCAAGTTTGGAATGTTGAGATTACCGTATATACTCATGTATAAGCCGAGTTTTTCAGCACATGATGTTGTGTAATGCCAGGTCGGTCGTTAATAAAGCCCCCCTCATTTGTGATCTTATTTTAGAGGGGGGTGCGGACCTGGCAGGTATTACGGAGACCTGGTTGGGCCAAGGGGGGGGTCCCCCTCGTTGAAATGTGCCCAGCAGGTTTCCGTGCATTTCATCAGCCAAGGGCCCAGGGGAGGGGTGGGGGAGTGGCAGTGATTATTAGGGAGAGTCTTTGTCCGAGGGAGACCAGTGTTCCTCAGATAGCCGGATGTGAGTCCCTCTTTGTGAAGTGGGGCCGTGGGGTGCAGATGGGTTTGCTGACTGCGTACGTGGCTCCCTGCCACGTGGCAGCGACCCTGCCCGAGCTACTCGACGTCATTGCCGGGGTGGCGGTTGACACCCCCAGACTTATTGTCATGGGGGATTTCAACCTTCCGTCTGCGGGTGAGGCGTCAGAGGTGGCTCGGGAGTTCATGGCTTCCATGACGGCCATGGACCTGACCCAGTTAGTTCAAGGCCCAACTCACATAGGGGGACACATTCTGGACCTGATTTTTGTCTCTGGTCAGTGGTTGAATGATCTTGGTAGAGGGGACCTAGACATCAAACCGTTGTCATGGACAGATCATTCGCTCCTTCACTTAGACTTTCCTACCGCTTTCCCCCACCGCAGGGAGACGGAACCGACCAAATGGTTCCGTCCCAGGCGCCTGATGGACCCCGAAAGGTTCCTGACGGAGCTTGGGCCGTTTCCTGAAACTCTGGCACATGACTCAACTGAAGAGCTGGTGGCTGCTTGGGAGAGTGAGGCCGCCAGAGCTTTGGACCGCGTCGTGCCTTTGCGGCCTCTGACCCGATGCCGATCTCAATTGGCTCCTTGGTTCTCTGAGGAGCTGAGAGAGATGAAGCGTCAGAAAAGACGCCTAGAGAGCATTTGGAGGACTAGTCAATCTGATTCCGACCGGACACAGGTGAGGTCTTATATCAAGACCTACCTAGTGGCGATAAAAGCAGCGAAATCTAACCATTTCTCCGCTCTTATCGCATCTGCAGAGTACCGCCCAGCCGCCCTGTTTAGGGTGACCCACTCCCTTCTTCGGGGGGGAATGCGGGAAGATCCCTTGCAAGGCCGCGCTGAGGATTTTGTGCAATTTCTGCATGATAAAGTCGCTCGGATTCAGGATGGCTTGGACTCCGATTGGATGAGTCCAGGGGAGGAGACAGGGGCAGGCCTTGAGAATATTATCTGGGAGGAGTTTGATCCTGTGGCTCCCGAGGATGTGGACAGGGTTCTGGGTAGGATTAGTGTCGCCACATGTTTATTGGACCCGTGTCCCTCCTGGTTGGTACTGGCCTCCCGGGAGGTTACACGAGGCTGGCTCCAGGGGATTATAACTGCTTCTCTGAGTGAGGGTGCCTTTCCCGCCGCCTTGAAAGAGGCAGTGGTGAGGCCCCTCCTCAAGAAGCCTTCCCTGGACCCAGCTGAATTAGCTAACTACCGTCCGGTCTCCAATCTTCGTTTTGTGGCGAAGGTTGTTGAGAGTGTGGTGGCACGACAACTGCCCGGGCACCTGGATGAAGCTATCTATCTAGACCCGTACCAGTCGGGCTTCAGGCAGGGGCACAGCACAGAAACGGCATTGGTCGCGTTGGTGGATGATCTCTGGAGGGCTCGGGACAGGGGTTGCTCCTCTGTCCTAGTCCTATTAGATCTCTCAGCGGCTTTTGATACCATCAACAATGGTATCATGCTGTGGCGGTTGAGAGGGTTAGGAATAGGGGGCACCATTCTGCGGTGGTTCTCCTCCTTCCTCTCCGACCGCTCGCAGTTCGTGTTGGCAGGGGGGCAGAGGTCGACCTCGAGGCGTCTCGCATGGGGAGTGCCACAAGGGTCGGTCCTCTCACCCCTTCTGTTCAACATTTATGTGAAGCCGCTGGGTGAGATCATCCGTGGTTTTGGGGTGAAGTGTCATCTGTACGCTGATGATACTCAGCTGTACATCTCCACCCCAGACCACCCCAACAATGCCCTTGATGTGATGTCTCACTGCCTGGAGGCCGTGCGGGTCTGGATGGGGAGGAACAGGCTCAGACTCAACCCGTCCAAGACCGAGTGGCTGTGGCTGCCGGCGTCCCAATATAGTCAGCAGGTGCCATCGCTGACTATTGGGGGTGAATCTTTGCCCCCCACAGAGAGGACTCGCAATCTGGGTGTCCTCCTGGATGCACGGCTGTCCTTAGAAGAGCATATGACGGCCGTGGCCAGGGGGGCCTTTTATCAGGTTCGCCTGATCCACCAGTTGCAGCCCTTTCTGGACCGGGACGCCTTGCGCACGGTCACTCATGCCCTTGTCACCTCCCGGCTGGACTATTGTAATGCTCTCTACATGGGGCTCCCCTTGAAGAGCACTCGGAGGCTCCAACTGGTCCAGAATGCGGCCGCGTGGGTGGTTATGGGCGCAACTCGTTGTGCCCGCGTGACACCCCTCCTGCGCGAACTGCACTGGCTCCCAGTGGTCTTCCGGGTGCGATTCAAGGTGTTGGTTACCACCTTTAAAGTGCTCCATGGCATAGGACCCGGGTACCTTCGAGACCGTCTTCTGCCACCAATAGCCTCCCACCGACCAGTCCGCTCCCACAGAGAGGGTCTCCTCAGGGTGCCATCAGCCAAGTTATGTCGGCTGGCGACACCCAGGGGGAGGGCCTTCTCTGTGGGAGCCCCAGCCCTGTGGAATGAACTGCCCCCGGAAATACGTAAGATCTCCGACCTCCGGGTGTTTCGTTGCGCATTGAAGACCCTGTTGTTCCGCCAGGCTGGGCTATCAACTTAATAATTTTAAATTGGGGTATTTTAAATTTTTGGGGTTTTAAATTGGCCAAATCTATTTAATTATTTTAATTTTTAATTATTGTTGTGTCTTGTGTTTTTAAATTGGCTGTACGCCACCCTGAGTCCTTCGGGAGAAGGGCGGTATAGAAATAAAATTATTATTATTATTATTATTATTATTATTATTATTATTATTATTATTATTATTATTATTATTATTATTATGCTGAAAAAGCACCCCTCGGCTTATACTTGAGTGCAGGTGTTCTCCGGTCTCTCCCGCTCATCTGCAGGCACCTGCAGCCTCTGTGGGTGGCCCGATAACTTCTGATATCACCGCTCTTCTTTTCTCCTGCACGCCGGCAGCCTCTGTGTTGTCCGTCTTACCCGTGCTTGGTCATGTCCCCTTGCATTGCTGAATACAAGTACCGGTATATCTCTGGTCTTGGATATACAGTACGTTTATTTACAGTACTTAGTCTGCTATATTTTATTTTTGAAATTTACCAGTAGCTGCTGCATTTACTGCCCTAGGCTTATATTTGAGTCAATAAGTTTTCCCAGTTTTTTTGTGGTAAAATTAGGTGCCTCGTCTTATATTCAGGTCGGCTTATACTCGAGTATATACGGGTATATCAAAAGCACCGTAACAGTATTTTTTTCCTTTTCATAAAATAGTTGCTATGATGAACCTCTTTTTTACAAGAAGGTAAACTGGTGAGCTTGTTCTGTGGTATTGCTTATAGATGCACAGGGTGTTCCATACTTTTGTCTTGAGGTGGGTGAGCAGCTGGCCACCTTTTCAGACCTAGCTCTGAGCTGCAACCCTTTTCATTTTCCAAGAAGGCCTAAAGAGGCCGAATCAGACGGGATGAAAAAAACTAGCCTGTTTATTTTCTGTTTTAATAGTAGAGGCCTAACACATTTTCTTCTCTAATTACTTTCCAAGTATCCAGGTTCTTTAAAAAGACTTATTATTCTATCCATGCAAAAGCAAACTTCTTTTATTTCAGTCAGGCTGTCCAACCCCAGCCAATTTTTGTTGTTGTTGTTGTTGTTGTTGTTGTTGTTGTTGTTGTTCTTCATTCTTTCTTGCTGGTCTGGAACTGCAGAGGAATCTGATTCTCTAAATCCACACTTCATCTCACCTGCCCAGCACAATTACATGGATCTTGTCTCCTAAGAAAATTTATGTGCACACACAATTACAAATGAAACAAACGGAGTCTCCCAATGCTATTTGTCTTCATTCGGCCGGGATGGTACTGGACACGAGAGAAGTAATTGCTATCTTTCCTCCCTCCCTCTCCATCTTCCTCTCAAAAAGAATAAGACTAAGCCCCTTAAGCGTCACGATCAGTAATGTTCTGCTCATACTGAAGCCATTTCAGCTAAAAAAGAACACTGATTCTTCTTGCTGTGGTTTCAGCTGGATTACCAATGTTGCCTGCGGTTTTGTTTAGTGTTTTTGAAGCCTCTTTGTACAGCAGCAGAAGGTGGAAAGGATGTAAAATGGCACTAATGGGGGAAAGGCGCATCTTAAAGATAGATAGCTTATTTATTTCCGAAGGGAAGAAGGTAGAAGAGAGCGGATGGAATCACACAGAAGAAGGGAGTTTTATTTTCTCTGAATTTGGAAAGATTCAAGCTGGTTTGATAGAGGGAAGGAAAAGTAGAAAAATGGAACGTTCTCCTGTACTTTGTGATCACTGCAGGGGTGAAATGCTCCCAGTTCAGATCGGTAGCGATGGAGGTGGGTGGTTCAGAGAACCGGTAGCAAAAATCCCTGCCCCACCCCACCCCCATACCCAGCTCAGCCGCACAATCATCAGAGGCTTTTTTTTTTTTTTACTTTTAAAAGCATTTTTTCTACAACCTCTTCGGCTGAAAAATTGCTTTTAAAAGTAAAAAAAAAGCCTCTGATGATCACGTGGCTCAGCTGGGATCCTCAAAGGCTTTTAAAAGCATTCTTCAGAGGTTGTAGAAAAAATGCTTTTAAAAGGCTCTGAGGATCCCAGCTGAGTTGCCTGATTGGCAGAGGCTTTTTTTCTTTTAAATGCCTCTGACAATCCAAGATGAGTTGCCTGATCGGCAGAAAGCCTCTGACGATCAGGCAACTCAGCTGGGATCGTCAGAGCCTTTTGAAAGCATTTTTTACAACCTCTTCACTGAAGAGGTTGGAGAAAACATGGTTTTAAAAGTTAAAAAAAAAATTGGCCACGCCCACCCAGTCACATTACCCCACCACCACCAAGCCACGCCCACAGAACCGGTAGTAACAAATTTTAGATTTTACCACTGGATCACTGCAATATGAAAGTTTGAGCTGGACACTTGGATGATGTTGTGATTGGCTCAGAATACAATTCCTTCCATAGGGGTCATTAGAGTTATTGTTGCATAAATTTGAGGATCAGACTCAATAAATGATCAGGAACAAAGTATTCAAAACAAAGTACTATTTATTTACAGTAGGCATTCTATATTCTCTGAATGATTGCAGATAGAAGCGAGTAGGAGGTGCGTACATCCCCTTTTTATAACAATGAGGCGGAGTTATAGGTAGGAGTGGTTACATATGAATACATTAAGAAAGGAAGGGTGGATTAACCCCTGATGTTCTATGAACATATATTATCTCCATTTGAGAATAAGGCATTTACTCGTGACAAATCCCCCTCTAAATGCCAATTCGACATACAACAGTAATTACACTCAGATTCAGAACAATATAAAACTTGTAGTTTTGAAGTTAAATATTTGTGTTGTTTTGATTGCAAAGGCTTAGTCAGTATGTCAGCTATTTGTTCTGAGGTTTCGCAATGAATAGCTTTAATGAATCCATCTTGAGATAATTGTCTTACATGTTTGAATTTAATATCTATATGTCTAGATCTTTGACCAATAGCATCAGACCTAGATATCTCTATAGCAGCTTTGTTATCTTCATGTATAATAAAAGGTAATGAAGGGCTCTTCCAGACATCTGATAACAAATCATTAAACCGTACAAGATTATTAGAGGCTTTAGACAAACAAACATATTCTGCTTCAGTAGTTGATGTGGCTACTAGATCTTGTTTCCCAGTATACCAGTAGACTGGACAATTGTTAAGAAAAAATACATAGCCTGAAGTGCTTTTTCTGCACTTAGTGTCACCTGCCCAATCTGCATCAGCGTAACAAGTGAGAATGGGTTCATTAACATTGTTGGGTTCCAACAGTAGACAGAAGTCTAAGCTGTGCTTCAGATATCTTAGTATTCGTTTAATGGCCTCCCAATGATACATTAAGGGTTTACTAACATATCTAGATAATAAATTAAGGGGTAGAGCAATATCAGGTCTAGTCCAATTAGATATATACAAAAGGGAACCAATAACTGATCTGTAAAGTGTATTATCTTTAAATTCAGGGGATGACTCATTCATGTTTCTTAAAAAATCAGTTTGCATTGGAGTATCACAAGGCTTTGCATCATTTCAATTACATTTATTCAGGAGTTCTATAATTTTATCTTTTTGAGATAATTTAAATCCCTTTTTTGTCTTGCTGATTTGAACTCCAAGATATTTATTTACTTTTCCTAGTGATTTCAAAGAAAAATGTTCATTCAGTTTCGTTACAAATGTATCTCTTTTCTCTTTATGTTTACCAATATATAAAATATCATCCACATAAATTAACACAAATTCTAGTGAATCACCATCCTTTCTGACAAAGAATCAATTGTCTGCAGTTGTAGCATTGAAATTCATAGTTTTGAGTACATTGACCAAACATTCATACCAACGTTTGCCGGATTGTTTTAGTCCGTACAAACTTTTGTTCAATAACCAAGTTTCATTCCTATTTGTATATTGACTATGAGGGGCTCTTACATATATCTCTTTATCAAGCTTTGCGTGTAAGTATGCAGTTTGTATGTCATATTGAAAGACATCAAGATTAAGTGCGGAGGCTATAACTAAAGCTGTCTTAACACTTTCAGTCCTTACAGTGGGAGAATATGTATCTGTATAATCCTCAGGATACTTTTGAGCATAACCCTGTGCAACTAATCTAGCTTTATATAATGTGTTGCCTTCTTCCAGATTTTTAATTTTGAATATCCACCTGGTGCCTATAATTGTTTTGTCCTTTGGTGCAGGTGTTGGTGTGAATACATTTAATTCTCGTAAACTGTCCATTTCTTTGGCCATAGCTAATTCCCATTTTTTTCTTTCTTCAATGGGAAGTTTTAATACTTCCTCGTATGTGTTGGGTGTTGATGCTTCATTATTTATATACATTACGTAGTCCTTATATTTGCTTGGTACTTGATTTCTGTTACTCCTAATTGTTCTTTCTGGTTTACTATCGTTATCATGTAAATACCTTGCTTCCTTTTTAGTTAATGAATCTGTTTTTATTCTGGGGTGATTATGCTCTTCCTTTTCTGTCCTATCTTGGTTTTTAATGTCTGTCTTTGTGATGGGAAATATTTCATTAAGATGTATCTTAGACCAATTGGCCTGTTCATGAAATACAGCTGTTCTAGAAACTATGAATTTGTTATTATTATCAATAAATCTGTATCCTTTTGTACCTGTTTCATATCCCATGAATCTAAGTCTTCTGGATACGTTATCTCCTTTACGTCTCAATTGTTTTGGTATGTGTACATCCGCTGTAACTCCAAATATGTGCATGTGGGTTATTTTAGGGTTTTTTTCGTACATTAATTCATATGGTGTTTTGTTTATGACACTAGACCAGGTTCTGTTTAGAGTATAATTGGAATATAATAAGGCTTCTGACCAGAATTGTTTTCCTAAGCCAGCATCTTCTAATGTACATCTAATCATGGTTTGTAGTGCCGAGTTTTTTCGTTCTGCCACTCCATTTTGGAATGCAGAAAACGGGCTAGATGTAAAGTGTAACATTCCTTTGTCTTTTAGCCATTGGGAGAATTCTTTTGACATGAATTCAGATCCCCTGTCTGTCATGATTTGTTTTATTTTAATACTGTGTTGTGTTTCTACACGTTTGTAAAATTCTTTAAATCTTTGAAATGTTTCATCTTTGTGTTTTAAAGTATAGACAAATCCATAACGACTATAGTCGTCTACAATAGTAAGAAAATACCGTTTTCTATATGTGATTGATGGGGTTAATGGGCCAACTAGGTCCCTATGTACCAGGTCAAAAATGTGATTAGATGATCTTGTTGCTTTTTTTGGTCTGGGGTTAGTTCTGAGTTTTGAGGATTTACATACTGAACATTTCAAATAATTTTTACATTTTTTTTATTTTAACACCTTCAGCATGTTCAATCATTTTCTGTATTACGGGAAAGCTAGCATGTCCTAATTTTCTATGTAATATATGTGCACATTCATCATGAATTGGTTTTCCAATTGTTGGTTTTTTTGTTATTGAGTGTATCACCAATAGATGTATTTTCGTGATTATGATTTGTTTCATGTTCCTCATTGTCACTATTACTGATGTTTTCATTCTCTATGTTAATGTCATTTTCCATGTTTGAATCAATGTTGTGTAGCCATTTTTCTTCTGTAATTAAATATGGTAGGCCTCCTTTGATAATCACATTACCTAAATTTGTTTTGTTTTTCTCTAGAGTTGCTTTTCCCTTTGAGAACACTATATTTATGTCAGAGTCCCTGCTTAGTTTTATTACACTAAGTATGTTATGAGGTATTTCGGGTATTAATAATACCCCCTCTATTTTCCCTAGACCGGGTAAATTTACACTTCCTTTCCCAATAACTTGGACTTCTTCTTGATTGGCTACCTTGATTACAAATTTATCTTCTATGAAGGAAGATAGTATTTTCTTGTCATGTGTTGTGTGATTAGTTGTCCCAGAATCAATGAGCCAAGCATTATCTTTTGAATTTTGTTTGTTGGTTATGGTATGTTTATCTAATCCGTTTAATGATCCAGACTTCCTATCTCTTGAGTTATCTCTGCCCCCTCTATGTTCTCTAAAATTTGGTGAGTGTCTATACCTGTATCTATCAATAGATGATTGTCTGTTGTGATATCTGTTTCTATAGTCTTGTTTTTGTCTTTCTCTAAGAAACTTAGGACAATCTCTTCTACAATGTTCTTTGGATCCACAATTATAACATTCAATTGATTCTCTATGTTTTTCTTGAAATACTACTCTCTTAGTCTGTCTATGTTCCATGTATGTACTTCTGCAGCTTCTTCTTAAATTATCCTCAGCTATTAGTCTATTCGATAAGTTCTCTATGGATAGGTATCCCAAATTAATTGTGTCTAAATGTGATATGTAGTTATCCCATGATGAGTCTAATGAGTTAATGATAACACTTTTCATTGTTTAGTCTGATATTATTTCTCCCCTTAAATGAAGTTCTGCTCTGATTTTGTTTAGTGATATTAAATGTTCACTTACAGTAGTCCCAGGTTTTATCCTGGCTGAGAAGAAATCTTTAGACATTCTCGTAGTTGCTACACTTTCACTATGAAACAATTTAAACATGCAATGAATTATTTCTGAGACAGTCAGATTATGCTTAATACTATGATACATAGCAGGAGATATGCTAGATATTAATAAGTAGAATGCTCTGTGATGCAGGCAGTCCAATTTTAGAGTCCAAGGTTTTTTGGGAGGGTTAGTTATAAAAAATAATAAATTCTCTTTTAGGAAAACAACCTGAAGTTGTTGACACCATTCTTGTAAATTAATACCGTCTATTCTCAATTTTGGGAAATCATTACGCAAGTTCCCAATATTATTCATTGCATTACTTACAACTGGAGGCTGTCCATGATCTTGTAAATGTTGAAAGTTGCAGAATGGTGTAGGAATGCTTGCAATCAGTCTGAACGGTTCTCTCTGTTCTTCATGGCCTCTGTAGTTGTCTGCGTGTGTTTGCGCATGCGCGTTGTTCATTTCGTCCCTGAAGCTGTCGGGAGAGGTTCTCGCCGCTGTGGCTCTTTCATAGCGCTCTTCCTCTGATGACTCGGTCTCCGGTTCGACTTTGGGTGTCCAGGCGATGATTGGCGCTTGCTTCCTTTCACTGAAGTTGTCCTGGTTGAGGTCTCTGGCACTTGGAATCATCTGCGGTGTTGGCAAGTATTTGCAAGGTTCTCTGGATTCAGGAGTTGGTGTTCTTGCCGTCCGGGTAGAAGCGGGTGGATTCTGAGACGTTTGCTTGCTTGCTTGCCTTTTCTTTATTTTTGGATCGGCAGCTTTCGTTGATTTATTTGTTATTTTCAGATTTGGGCCAAAGGTTGCAAAAAGCGTTTTCAAGGCTGATTCTATTTGCAGCTCGATTGGAGTTTCTTCAATGTCTGTATCAGATTCTTCTGAAGAGTAGAATTTTTCTTTTTTACTTTTCACACTGTGCAGGGCTTTTCGCGCTAGACATTTTGAATTCTGTTTTCTGATTGGCTCTGCTTCGCTCATCTTAGTGGTTTGTTGAAACCAAGATGGCTGCCATTCAAAATTTTGCGCGGGACCGTTAGTCTTTCTCTTTGTTATATTTTCATCTACAGGTAATTCGCTCACCGTTTTGAGGTCTTTAGATTCAGTTGCTACGATGTGATTTTCTCTCGCTGCTCAGCTGACTTTTATGATGTCTTGGAGGTTCGCGATGAGGTTTTTGTCATCTTTTTGGCTTTTCAGCAGTCTCAGTATCTCTGATCTGAGATCGTTGTTTTCTATTTTGTTCTCTTCTTGGTCATCAGATTCATCGATTACCTCTTCGTTGTCTGTAGTGCAGTCTTCAGATTCTTTTGTTATTATAGTTGTAGATTCATCGATCATTTCTTGATCTGTTTCCATTTCTTTATTATGTGCCCTGGTGTTGGGTCTTTCTCTTTTGTTTCTGGCGTTTTCTTTCTTAGGCATGTCTATTTTTATTGAGTCAGTTAACCATCCTCTGCTACCAGCTTGTTGCATAAATTTGAGGATCAGACTCAATAAATGATCAGGAACAAAGTATTCAAAACAAAGTACTATTTATTTACAGTAGGCATTCTATATTCTCTGAATATTGCAGTTAGAAGCGAGTAGGAGGTGCGTACATCCCCTTTTTATAACAATGAGGCGGAGTTATAGGTAGGAGTGGTTACATATGAATACATTAAGAAAGGAAGGGTGGATTAACCCCTGATGTTCTATGAACATATATTATCTCCATTTGAGAATAAGGCATTTACTCGTGACAGTTATAGCATACAAATAGGCATGAGCAACCTGTGACCTCACTTTTTTTTTTTTAGCCTCCCAGAACACCCTCTGATTTCAGTTGTTCAAACAAACAGTCCTGCAGTTTCCAGCCATGTCTTGAAACATTGTGGTTCTGGTTACAGAACATACTTTCATCTGTGTGTGCCAACTCTTAAGTTCAAAGCTCAATTATCAGCCAGTCATGTGAATCTCCCAGCAAATCAGAAAGGATGGCAAATTACACATCCCACCCATCACCAGTTGGATATCACTGCTCTTACTACAGCACGGATGTGGCCATCTCCCTCTACAGCAGGGATGTCAAACTCGCAACGGCACCTTGTCGTCACGTGATGTATTGCAACTTTTTTTCTTCTTCACCAAAATGGGGGTGGGCATGGCCAGTACATGACGTATCCAAGCCGCAGACCGGGAGTTTGATGACCTTGCTCTACAGTTACAACTACTGCACACCAGCAAATGTGTTGCATTGCAATCACCATTTTCTCGGCTGCAACAAATACTGCTAATTATAGTCTTTACTACTA
This sequence comes from Arizona elegans, assembly GCA_022577455.1. Classification (NCBI taxonomy): domain Eukaryota; kingdom Metazoa; phylum Chordata; class Lepidosauria; order Squamata; family Colubridae; genus Arizona; species Arizona elegans. The sequence goes on from JAKOOJ010000003.1 coordinate 44,414,801, forward strand.
ATGGATTGATGGTCCTAAACAGAGAGATGGTATTCAGCCAGTTCAGATCAGTTCGCCTGAACTGGTAGCAGAGATTGTGAGTGGGCCTGCATACCCGCACACCCGCCCCAGCTCCAGGTCGTGCTATTTAGGCACGTTTTCGAGGCCAGGCGCATGCACGGAAGGCATGTGAGTGAGCAAAGCACATGTGCAGAAAACCGGGCACATGCACGACTGCACACATGTGGCAAACTGGTGGTAAAGGTAAGTGAAACCCACCCCTGGTCCTAAATTTCCTTTGGGTGTGACAGGAGAGTTCCTTACAATGTCTTCCACTACAATAATTGAAATTAATCAGGAAAATGGAATCATAATATATTAGTACTTGTCTGGGCTCCTGTAGGAGGAAACACACTGTAGAAATTATCAAATAAATAATGGGATGTGTAGTTTAAGCATATAATTGAAATTTTGGATTTTAAATTAATTTCATCTTTAAAGCAACATTTCCTGCTTTTGCCAAAAGCATCAGTAATTGAGTGTTCTCCGGGATCATTTTTACTCAGAAAACTTCACTGTATGAAGTAGGATCTCTCACAGTCCTGAAAACCAAAATGGCCTGAAGAACCACTTTATTGCTATAAAATTTTGATGGGCAAGCCAGGAAGAGGAAGAAAAGGAATCAGGAGCTGCTTTTATCTTGGGCAGAATACTGCTTTGACCAGCCACGACTCAAATATTTGCAACATGATTAGAACAATTGGAAAGAGAGCTAGGAGTGGGTCAGGGAGACTCAAGTTTAAATCTCAAATCAGGCCTGAGGTTTATAGTATGATTTTAGGACAGTCATGGTCTCTTGGTCCAACTAACTCCATAGAGCTGTTGAAATCATAAAAGTACAATCTATACTGATAGAAGAGTATATTTGTAGCTGAGGGTTGAATTGCAGGGTCGTTGGTGCCCTCTGAGCTTGGTTGTTTTCTTGCAGACATTTCATTACCCAGCTAGGTAACATCATCAGTGTTAGAAGAGAAGGAGGTTTGCTCTCTGTTTAGATACAAATGGCTTGCCTTGTCAGTGTTGGCGGGAGTGTTCTTGGTGGTTCCTTGATTAGGCTGTTGTTTACTTTTAGGTCCATAGAGATAAACAACATCTACACACCATTCAAAAGAGACAGTCAGAAAAAGCCAGAAAGGAAACAAAAAGACCGAAATCCCTCTTTGCCAGCAATCAATACCCAGATAAGCAGAGATTAACATCAAAATTAATATTAGGCCAACAGTCAACAAGCAAACAATACCCTAATTAAGGAACTACCAACTCAAACATGCTTAAACAGCCTCATCAAGGGACCACCAAGAACATTCCCACCAACACTGACCAGGACTAGCCCCATATATACTGTATAAACAAAGAGCAAACCCTACTCCCTTCAAGCACTGGTAATGTTACCTATGGGTAATGAATCTGCAAGAAAACAACCAAATTGAGAGCGCACCAAGAACTCCTTAATGTATATTATTTGGAGGAAAGGACTTTGAAGAAAAGTGAAACATGAATCTAGCATGTAAAATAAATGGATCAAACATTTGCCATCTGTACAATGGCAAATCTTAGTTCAAAAATCAAAGAAACAACTCTAGCATTCAATAAAGCAGAACGGAGACTGCTATACCCAGATGGTGCTGTTTCTTTAGGATGAAAAAGTGATACAATGCTTATATTGTCCAATCAATTCCTTCACTAGATTTATCTCAGTCTATTAGGACTTGTGCACATGTCTATTCTTCCAACAGGATAGAAATACCTTCTTAAAAATCCTGATAGGATTTTGAGATTGGATATAATTAAACATGGATTAGGTGAGCCTTTTTAAATTGCAATCATTTGCTGCAGGAAAAAGGATGGAAAGACACCGTGGTGTACAAATAGGTTTTCCATATAGTATTGCTTTAAAGGTAAACTAAAGGTAAAGGTTCCCCTTGCACATATGTGCTAGTTGTTCCCGACTCTAGGGGGCGGTGCTCATCTCCATTTCAAAGCCAAAGAGCCAGCACTGTCCAAAGACATCTCCGTGGTCATGTGGCTGGCATGACTAAACGCCAAAGGCGCACAGAACACTGTTACCTTCCCACAAAAGGTGGTCTATTTTTCTACTTGCATTTTTTATGTGCTTTCGAACTGCTAGGTTGGCAGAAGCTGGGACAAGTAACGGGAGCTCACCCCATTACACAGCACTAGGGATTCGAACCGCTGAATTGCCGACCTATCGATTGACAAGCTCAGCGTCTTAGCCACTGAGCCACTGCATCCCTTCTGTATTGCTTTAGAACAATTCAAAGCAATGATGCTGGCATGTCATTGTGGTAATTTGTCTTAAATATGAAACTTTGATAGTTGGTTATACATAATGTCTAGCACAGATCGGGAGACTGGTTTATTTGATCCCATAGCTTTATTGTAATCAGTCCAAGTCCTAGATAACCTAGAATACCTGTGAAAATATTGTGAAGTGAAGAGAATGAAGCGCACCTGTTCAAGTTAGTCCTGTTTCCTACCTGCATTTAATAGTCAAAATTCTTCCAAAATGTTTGACTGTAAATGCAAAGGGTCTTGCAAAAGTTATATTAATGTACAATCCTCTGCCTGATGGCTGTTCAGCCTTGTAGATTGCTTGTTATTATTATTATTATTATTTTTTGTCATATCTTTGTTTCCAAGAAGGTTGGATTTTGTACTGACAGGATGGAACAGAACCGAAAAGAACTCCTTCTTATTTTATATAAGCCATTTTTCTGTACTCTGCTTCTGCTGTTCACGGGAATATTACATTCAAATTGTAATAAATGTTATTAAGACTCACTACAGGTAAAAACTGCAGAATACCCAAAGCAACAAAGTAATCTTAAAGAATGAATGAGCCAATTTAAGAGAAAGCAGAGGGAGCACGTCAAATTATACATTTAAGGAATATAAACACAGAGGCAGCCTTTTTGTGACTTGGGCAGCAATGGAAAAACAACTTATCAAAATGTGATACATAATTCCGTAGAGAACTACTGAGAAACCATTTCCTGCATGGAAATGGTTCTGTTGAGAATCATGACCTCTAGTGACTAAAGTCTAATCTAAATGCTCCAGTTCTTGCGCACCATGTTCAACTATCTCTTTGGTATACAAATATTCCTCACATTTAGGCAAGTTGAATATTTTGAATACTTCCTCGTTATACTTGTGCATCCCTTTGAATCTGCTCGTATGGTTCTTCTCCCTCTTGCTGATGTCGAATGTGAACCCTGATGTGGAAAACAGAGGAAAAGCTTCCTCGCCTCTTCTTAAAATCTATTATCACTCATAGATAACTAATGACACTCACAATGCAGATCCACAAGGTTTGTCCCTCTCTGTCAACCGATCAGTTGGGAAGAAATTACTTGGTTTCCTTCCAATGATAACAGGGAGGAACCAGCAATGCAATTCCTACCAACTGGCTGTTTATCCCAATTGATTGGCCAATGGGAAAAGTGGGCAGAGCTCCCCCTCAGCCAATGAGGAAAGAAAGTAGAGATTCCCAGCAACTTAATGAGCCACAGGTTTTCAATACTTGGCTTTGAAGCCACAGTCACTCATTCATGCTTTACATCAAGAAATGTTGTCATAATTCCAAATTGGATGTACACTTTAATTTAAAGTGTAGATTTTATTTCGCATAGGAACCAGGAATGAGAACGCTTGTCTTTTTCAGGCTTCTCTTCCAGGAAAAAAAAATCAGCCTCAGTAGCTCTGTGAATGGCTTTTCATCCACATTCTAAAAATGATCATCTCGTTCTGTAAAAGCTTAACCTTTGTCTCCAGCAAACCTATTATACAAAATTGCTATTCTTTGGTCAAGAAGAGCATGAAAATTCATCTACAGAGCAGCCCAGTTTCTGCTTTAACTCCTTCCCCAGCCAGCAATCGTATCTTTCAAATGAGTGAAATAAACAAGAAAATCAGGGTATAGATTTATGGCCCTGGCTTATGGAAACAAAGAGACACAAATGGAATCCCAATGGCAGTGGCTAACAATAGCTGTAAAGGCAATGGAGGAACATTAAACGTGTATGTCAAGCATTACAGGCTTTATAGCAGGCTTGTAAAATTTGAGTCCATCATTGTCAACTTCCTGAAAGGCCACTCCATAGGAGCAACTCAGTTGCCTTGAATATTCACAAATCAACCTCAGCGCCTACTATCTACTATGGACATTTCCAGATATATGCCTTTGGCTTATGTTAAATTTTATCTTTTACCGACAAAAAAAATAAAGGGAGACTAGTATAGATCTATAGGGATGCTGTGGCTCAGTGGCTAAGACGCTGAGCTTGTCGATCGAAAGGTCAGCAGTTCAAATCCCTAGTGCCGCGTAATGGGGTGAGCTCCCGTTACCTGTCCCAGCTTCTGCCAACCTACCAGTTCAAAAGCATGTAAAAAATGCAAGTAGAAAAATAGGGACCACTTTGGTGGGAAGGTAACAGTGTTCTGTGCACCTTTGGCATTTTAGTCATGCCAGCCACATGACCATGGAGACATCTTTGGAAAGCGCTGGCTCGTCGGCTTTGAAACAGAGATGAACACCACCCACTAGAGTCGGGAACAACTAGCATGTATGTGCAAGGGGAACCTTTACCGTTACCTAATATAGATCTATTTCAAGCTATTTAGCTCTCATCAGTTAGTCATACCCTTCTAGGATTTGAACTCGGGTTGAACCCCAGAAGGGTATGGCTAGCTGACGAGAACTAAATGGCTTGAAATAGATCTATACTAGTGTCCCTTTATTTCTTTGTTGGTAAAATATAAAATTTAACACAAAAATAGTTTTTTGCAAAAGCGACTGCCTGCGAAGGCTCCTGGATTGGGGCTGAAAGGCAAAAGCAGAAGCATTATGCTCTGTCCCATATTTGGGTAGCCCAGGTTGCCCTGATAAAAAACACTTAATCTCTCCCCTGGTATAGCCAACAAAGCTAGGAGAGCCTATGGTTTAGAGGTGAAAACATCTATGTAAGCAGCCTGAGTTCGAATCCCAGAAGGGTATGGCTAGCTGACGAGAGCTAAATAGATCTATACTAGTCTCCAATGGTGAAATCCTCCGCTGGTCGACACCAGTTCGCTGCCTACACATGTGCGATATGCACCAGACACGCACTACACACTTGCATGCACAGTGCATGCCAGATGCATGCTGCATGCATGCACACATGTGTAGTGCACACCAAATGCATGCTGCATACACATGCAGAGTCCACACCAAATGTGCACTTTTGGATTTCCTGCTTTTCTTTTTTTTTTACTTTTTAATGCATTTAACTACCAGTAGTAAAAAGCCTTGGTAGCACAGTGGTCTAAGGCACCCTGTTATTAAGCTGGTTATTAAGACCAGCTGCCTGCAATTACTGCAGGTTCGAATCTCACCAAGGCTCAAGGTTGACTCAGCCTTCCATCCTTTCTAAGGTAGGTGAAATGAGGACCCAGTTTGTGGGGGCAATAAGCTGACTTTGTATAAATATACAAAAAGGATGAAGGCTATTGCTGAGCACATTGTAAGCCGCCCTGAGTCTCCGGAGAAGGGCGGCATATAAATCAATTTTTTTAAAAAAAATGCTTAAAAACTTTTTTTAAAAAGTTCTGAAGATCAGCTGAGCAACGCGCAATCATCAGAACTTTTTTTTTTTACTTTATAAAGCATTTTTTTTGGCTACCAGTTCAGACGAACCGGCCCGAACCAGTAGGATTTCACCCCTGCTAGTCTCCCTTTATTTCTTTGTTGGTAAAATATAAAATTTAGCACAAAAATAGTTTGTCATGAAAGCAACTGACTGTGAAGGCTCCTGGATTGGAGAGGAAAGGCAAAAGTTGAAGCATTATGCTTTGTCCCATATTTGGGTAGACCAGGTTGCCCTGATAAAAAACACTTATGCCTTTAGCTTGTATGCAATAAGAAGTGTAGATGATTCTCCAGCATGCTGTTGGGGGGACAAGGCACATGGATCCTCTTATGTTCCATACGTATCACTGTTCTTGATGCTGCTTTTATGCCTTGTTAATAGGAATCAGCTTTTGTGCCTTAATGACTGACCTATCCAGCTCATAATATATTCCCTGTGCCTGCCAGTGCCCTAGGATTACAACCAATCTCTAAATCCTTTGGGACACACGGCTCTCAAATCTCTTCTACAACTTGCCACCCAATGGTAACTTTGTTAACATGACAGAAGGGAAAGTTTATTAATACATGGAGCACATCCATATATTCAGTGAACCTCATGGTTCTTAATAATATAAATTCAGAACCCTTGTAAAACAGTTATTGACCATACATAATGATTGATTAATCACTGGTGATTGTTAGTTCAATTTTAATGACATTTAAATCAAGCAACATCAAATCTTAACTTTGGCCCTATCCAGTTCTTTGATCTGGGCCAGAACATTTTTTGGGAAGTGACTTCCTGATATACCATTCCAATGTGCCCTTCAGACTAGAGAGGTGTAGTGCATCTCTGCATTAAGTCTTTGGCAGAGGGTGCAATTTTAATTGCTGGCTCCTGGCTTCAGTGTCAAGCTGTTGACTTTTACAGAAGCAGTTCTGTGATACAAGAGAGCCCTGAGTGGATTGTCAGGACCAACCATAATATTTTGCAACAGCACACAGAGCTGAGATACAGGAGGTTATTATACGCCTAGTCTCAGGAGTAGCACTAGCACTGATTCTTTGCTGAATGGCAAGGCACAAGTATGAACCTTCAACCTTCACTTCACATCCCTGGAATGTTGAGAACTGTTCTCTGTGATGCAAGCTTTGACCAAAAGGTCCAAGTATCTGCAGTTGCAAAGTATCCACAAAGTGTGAGGAGAGATTAACCTGGAGATGTCTGGGTCGGCAGCTTTTTACCAGATTGAAGATTTTATTACATGACTCATTTGCCCATGTTATGAATTCCATGTGTGAAATGAACTTCAAGCCACTTCAAAAGTCATTTTCGCTAGTATTTCATGAGTGCTTCTTGGCTAATTGAACATTCATGTGTTCTTTTAAACTATACTTTAATTATAATCCTGCCTCAAAGCTAAAGTTCCCTTGCCCTGTGCTACAAAATGGGCCAAGATGTACAACCTCAAAAATACCTCCAGTTCTGTAGATCAACTTAAGTGCTTGATAAATCATAGTAAAGAGTTCTGACTTCAGTGCATGCATTAGCCTCCCCTTGTCCTTACTGCAGTTCCATTAGGCTACTTATCCGGTGTCAATCAGATACCACAGCCTACAGAGAAGATGGTACAAAAGGTTAAGAGACTGAGTCAAAGAATCTCAGTAAACCCCACAGACTGACAAATTTTTAGCAATATAAATTTACAAGCATTATCAGGCAGTTATTGATCTTATGTATCTAAGCGGTCCATCATGGGCAGGATAATACAATGTAACAAATATGCAAAATAATAGTGCATTAACCTAAATTACATCAATAAAGTTCAAAACCTAATGCAACACACAGCCATATGCAGGCACGGTGTTTGCATAATGTGCCCTTTCTAAGCCAACATTGCTTTTAATTCAAGGCTGGCTTTTATACCCAGCACTATCTGTGTCTTGAAAAAAGAAAATATACAGCACAAAATATACAGAGCAAACCTTTTGCCCTTCCTGTAGAATAACATCATCTTACCAAGGAAAGGGAAACAAAACAGCTACAACCCCAGGCATTTCGGACTGCGGCCCACTACTTCACACCAGCCCCAAATGTTACTTGGTCATGTTTCATTCATCTTTTCAGAAATGAGGCTGCATCCCTGCACTAAAATCTGGAGAAAGCTGGAGAAAACATTTATAGATTTTTATTCTGAAGTTGCAGTTTTTTAAAAACAAAAAATGCCTTGGGAACTGCCTGCTCTCTATGTTTGTACCAGAGGAAAAATGGGTAGCTGTCACATATTTCCAGTGACACTACAGATGATGGATTTATAGCACAACCACTTGATTCGCACCAATGTTAAGCCATAATGTCATGTTGCTTGTTTAGCGTGATCTGCAAACCCACTAATGATGCCATAGAGTGAAATGCAAACTTATTATGACTTATTGGTATTTGCAAACCAGGCTTCTATGGTTTGTTCGGTAAACTATGGTTAAAAATCCTGGTTAATAAATGCATGTTTATTTCTCATTTATGGGGCACAGTTTCCCTATTTCAAAGCCTTTCAACTGTTCAGAAGATAGTATCAATCAATCAATCAATCAATCAATCAATCAATCAGAATAGAGCTGGAAGGGACTTTGAAGGTCTTCTAGTCCAACTCCCTGCTCAAGCAGGAGGCCCTATACTAGTGTTTATTTATTTATTTATTTATTAGTTTGATTTATATGCCGCCCTTTTCCAGAGACTCAGGGCGGCTTACAATGCGTTAAGCAATAGCCTTCATACTTTTGTATATACCTGCTTAGTAGGGCTTTCGCCGCCCCCCCAAAGCGGTGTTCTTTTTTTATACAAAGTCATCTTATTGCCCCCACAAACCGGGTCCTCATTTTACCTACCTCCGAAGGATGGAAGGCTGAGTCAACCTTGAGCCTGGTGAGAATTGAACTCGCACTAATTGCAGGCAGCTGGCAGCTAAGTGCTACTTTAACAGCAGCAGTTTAGTCTGCTGCACCAACCAGGCTCCTTTGGCGAAACTTTTCGGCACAGAGTGCCAAAACGGGAGTGTGCGTGCGCATGCAGGGGAGTACTGGAAGAGCAGCCCCCAGCGTGTATGGGCAGGAGCTCTGGAAACCGGAAGAGCAGTTCCCTGGCATGCATGCACACACCAGGAAGTTAAACTTCTAGTTTCCGGCAGGCACATGTGCGCCAGTCACCTGGTATTCCGGTTTCTGGCACACATGTGCACATGAAGACCAGTTGGCCAACGTGCAGGCACGCACCAGAAACCAGAAGCTCAGTTTCCTGGCGCACGCATGCGTGCCAGGGAGCTGCTCTTCTAGTTTCCCATGCTTCTGGTTTCCCATGCCAGAATCCAGAAGAGCAACGGGCGATGGCTGGCATCCCCAGAGAGATGGCTCTATGTGCCACTTCCGGCATGCGTGCCATAGGTTTGCTATCACAGCCCTATACCATGTCAGACAAGTGGCTGTCCAGTTTTCTTTCAGTTTTCTGTCTTGCCTGTCTCAAATACTTATTTTTCTCACAGAAAAAGCCATTTTCTTTTTTCAAAACAGAGATTCAATGCCAAGATGGATTCCTAAGTGTGTAAAAAGTGGCTCTTTGACTGTCACAGTTTGCTATTAATTTTGACATGAATTCTGAGAAGTGATGAGAGGGAGTTTGCAGCAAGAAAAATAGTTGCTGCTGCTAGCCTTAGTCTTGGCTTCAGATGTTTGGGAATGGAAAAGCAAATATGCCATGAGTGCAGCTAAATTCCCAATAAAAAACTTTACTTCCACCTTTCCGATTCCTCCTTTATTCCTCCTTTCAAACAATCCACCTCCTCCAATGGTTTTTAAAGCAAGATGTGAATCAAAACCTAGTCGGAAGGATTCAAAGTGTTGCTTTTGATCAGCTTGAGGTATATACAACAATTGCATCAAAATATACTGTATACCAATCTATTACCATACAACTAGTTCTGTTTTGGGAGAACTAATTATATTTCAGCATTTCCCCAATACGCCTTGCACATCACACGGACACAGTGAACATGCATTTTGTGGGCAATGCCATTTCATACTGTCATGTCATCTTGGTCTTTAAAAAGTTATTCTCTGTTCATAGTTTTATGAGTCAGTTTAGAGATTCAGTAGACCAACATGGAGGAGTGTCCAGGGAGTGGGAGGGAAGATATGGCTGATCTCCAAAGGGACCTGAAATTTAGTTGTGTGAGAAGATTGTTTTGTGATAAAGAAAAAGATGCTACAATCACAGATTACAATTCAACCATGCTGAAATAAACCAATAATTTTAATTAGAATAGTTTTTGTCCAGCTTTTTCCACAAGCTCTATAACAGGGGCATCAAACTCGCGGTCATGTGTCGTATCGCAACTTTTTTCCCTGGACGTGGCCAGGGTGTGATGCATCTGGCTGCGGGTTCAACACCTCTGCTCTATAATGTTAAATCCTTTTATAGAATATCACCCATATTTTAAGAGTGCTTTCTAATATGTCCCACAAGATACAAGCAACATTGGTGATACTAAATCTGCCCTCCAGTGGAGTTTCCAATGCAACAATCACTTTTTTTTTCAATTTATAGGAAAAAAAACCCTCAAAAGTTGCAGAGTATGGTTGTAGTTATATCAGGGGTGAAATCCAGCAGGTTCTGACAGGTTCTGGAGAACCGCTAGCAGAAATTTTGAGTAGTTCAGAGAACCGGCAAATACTACCTCTGGCTGGCCCCAGAGTAGGATCAGAATGGAGATTTTGCAATATCCTTCCCCCAGGAGTGGGGAGGGAATGGGGATTTTGTAGTATCCTTCCCCTGGAGTGGGGTGGGAATGGAGATTTTGCAGTATCCTTCCCCTGCCATGTCCACCAAGCCACGCCCACCAAGCCACGCCCATAGAACCAGTAGTAAAATAAATTGGATTTCACCACTGAGTTATATCCACATCTTGATTTTCCCAGGGTGGAGGTTGCTTGGCTGAAGGGAACTTTGTCCAAGTCCCAATCAACTTTGAAGGTACTCTGAATTTCTCAAGTGGTTATTCCTCAAGAATGAGCAACATTGCATATTTTTCAATCCTGCTGATTCAAACCTCGAGCTTGGCAGCGTCTGCCCTGCTCCTTACAATTATGCTCCAAAATTAGAGGCTGATGTCAGTGGGAAAAAAATCCATTGGTCATTTCTGCTGGAAAAAAAAAAACGGTTTGATCTAGTGGTTGAGGCATCCGCCTAGAAACTAGGAGATTGTGAGGTTTAATCAGTTTAGGTCCAAAGCCAGGTGGGTAACTTTGGGTCGGTCACTCTCTCTCAACCCTAGGAAGAAGGCAAGGACAAAACCATCTCCCAAAATAATGCCATGAAACTGCAGGGACTTGTTCAGGTAGTTGTCAGGAATAAAGACCGGCTCAACCAATTTCCTTTAAAATCTACTGAAATTATGGCAGTTCACTAAAATTCCAATAATTCATTTGTAGATAATTTTCAGGATAAACTTCTCTTTTCACCACAGAGTTCCAAATAAACGAATATAATCTCACTGAAGTACTCTGTTTGTTGTGTGTTGCTGTTGTTGTTGTTAGAAAGCCTGTTTCGTATAATGGTTAAGGTCCTGGACTAGAAACTAGGAGACTATGAATTCAAGTTCCACCTTAAGCATGAAAGCCAGTTGAATGACTTTCGTCCAGTCACTCCAGGGGTGGGTTCTACTTACCTTTACTACCGGTTCACAGCGGGGCCGCACACGCGCATTTTGATGACGTCGGGGTCGGTGGGCGGAGCCTCCCGCCGGTTTTACTACCGGTTCTATAGAAACGGTGCGAACTGAGGGCAACCCACCACTGAATCACTCTCTTTCAGTCCAACTCAGGGTTGTTGTAGTGGATAAAAATACTGTGGAATAGATTTGTTTTCCCTCAGTAAAAATCCACAGCAAAACCTCCACATCTGAAAAGAAGGCATGCTACTGAAAATTGCATATACACAGCATTAGTTATATTTTTAAAAACAGCTTACATCCACAGAATTTAAATTTTAAAAGCCTGTATCAGAGAAATTTATGTGTCAAAGGATAACCCCCAAGATAATTTGCATTAAAATACTTCTTGGGCAATTTGCATTATCAGTTATGTAAATTAAGAAAGTTGCACGCAAAATATTAGTGTATTAAGAAAAACTGTAAAGCTAAACAGTGACAAATTTTTACCACAGATTTTTTTCAAAAACGAAAAAACATCAGCCAGATTGGAATATTATTTTACCAATGTGAAAAATTAAAAGGATGTGTTTTTTTTACTGACATATACTGTACATCCCTGACTTGTTAGTTCTTTTTCAGAAGAAAGGTGTGAATAAAATGGAAAGAGGCAGATACATATGTAAGTGTCAATCTGTTAGGAAGAGTTGAATCATAAGCCTTCTCATTTTAGACTAAAACTTAAGATGGATGATCTCTAAACAGATTTGTGACCCCTAGAATCTGAATAGAAGGGCACTGAAATGATCTACATTTGGCTCCAAAAATGGTCAATAGTTTGAAGACCAGTGGTGGGATTCAAGTAATTTAACAACTGGTTCTCTGCCCTAATGATTTCTTCCAACAACCAGTTTGCCAAACTGCTCAGAAAGTTAACAACCGGTTCGAAGTGGTGCGAACTGGCTGAATCCCACCACTGTTGAAGACTGCATATTGGACAAGTCTGGTAAATACCAGAGGCCAGCCTTATTCTTTGTCTCCTCTTTTTCAAGCTGCACGTTTTGCAACCAAAGCTTCTATAGAGGATGTTACTTCATAACCATTATGACTATTGATCCACCAGTTCAATATTCTCAGTGTTAACTAACATCAGTTCTCTAGGTTCAAGGCTGGTATTTTTCTCACACCTTCTCACAGAAGCCAAAGACAAAACCTAGGACCTTCTGCAGCCAAAGCTTGTGTCCAACCACCTCAGACCCTTCAACAGTAATATGTTGCAAAAGCTAAAGAATCTTTCAGTTAGACACTCAAGGTTAAGATGCCTCTCCCACTCAATCCTTTATGGAGACAGGTGGGCACAAAGGCTGGGGTTCAGAATTCTTAGGATGAAACAGGCACCATCTTCTCCCAAAGAAAAGGAGATCAGGATGAAGTAGCGAATATATGGCAAAGAAACGCTTAGGGAGAAAATACAAAGTAAGCATTACAAAAATCAAATGAAGCACTGGTTTTTTTAAATTAAATTTGATTCTATTTGATTGTTGTACACCACCCAGAGTCACTTATGGTGAGAGGGGTGGCTATATGAATTTGATAGATAGAAGATAGATAGATAGATAGATAGATAGATAGATAGATAGATAGATAGATGGGTTTTGGCAATCCTCTAGCGAAGATTCTAGCGAAGTCCCCAGGCCGTGGACTTCCCCCTGACTGATTAATTAATTAATTGATTGATTAGATGTATTCGCCAACAGAACTTCTTATTCTGCGAGACTCCCCCCTCTCGCAGGTGTGGCCCTCCACTTTTTCAGTCTAGCTGGGCTGGCTTGATCCCATCCTCTCAGTTTTAATTGAATTTGGTTTTAATTGGGTTATTTTTAATTGGTTTATTTTTAATATCTTCGGCCGAAATTATTTAATTATCAAGGGCCTACCTTTATGATGGGCTTTGGCAACCCGAGAGGTGGCATGCCGCAAAAAGGGGATTGAGGGGTTTTTTAGGGAAACTTTTTGATAGATTTTTAAGGGGCGGGAGGGTTGTGTGGGTTTGGGGGTTAACCCACGGGGGGAGGGGTCCGGCCCAGCTGTCAGTGGAGCCACGGAGGGTGCGGATTCCGGGGGTAAGGAAGGGGGACATCAGAGTCCATTCTGTCGAGGGCTTCTCCATCAATGTGTTGAGTGGGAGGGGCAGATATGGCGGGAGCAGGGGGCCGCATCATGTGGTGGGGGGGCGCACTCGCTATCTTCGAGCGGTGGCACGCCCCAGTCCCCATAGCCCTTCTCGCACCCCAGGCTGTTCAGACTCTTAGGGCCTGAGCCTTCGGCTGCTGTTGTGCAATGCCAGGTCCGTGGTAAATAAAGCCCCCCTCATTTGCGATCTTATTCAGGAGGGGGGAGCAGACCTGGCAGGTATTACGGAGACCTGGTTGGGCCATGAGGGGGGGGTTCCCCTCATGAATATGTGCCCACCAGGTTTCCGAGCATTCCATCAGCCGAGAGCTCAGGGCAGGGGTGGGGGGGGGTGGCAGTTATTATAAAGGAAAGTCTCGATCCGAGGGAGACCACTGTTCCACAGATAGCCGGATGTGAGTCCCTTTTTGTGAAGTGGGGTCGTGGAGTACAGATGGGCTTGTTGATCACGTACCAGGCTCCCTGCCACGTGGCAATGGCCCTGCTCGAGCTGCTCAATGTCATAGCTGAGGTGGCGGTTGGTACCCCCAGACTTCTAGTCATGGGGGATTTCAACCTGCCATCTGTCGGCGAAACGTCTGAGGTGGCTCGAGAGTTCATGGCTTCCATGACGGCCATGGACCTTACTCAGTTAATTCATGACCCTACTCACACGGGTGGACACACTCTGGACTTAGTTTTTGTCTCTGGTCAGTGGCCGAGTGGCCTTGATACAGGGTATATAGTCATCGAACCCTTGTCATGGTCTGACCACTTGCTCCTTTGACTGGACTTTCTAACCGCTACACCCCGCTGCAGGGAGGCGGAGCTGACCAGGTGGTTCCGCCCCAGGCGCCTGATGGATCCTGATAGGTTCCAGACGGAGCTTGGGCCATTTCCTGAGACTCTGGCTCACGACTCGGCTGATGACCTGGTGGCCGCCTGGGATAGTGTGGCCGCCGGGGCTTTGGACCGCGTCGTGCCTTTGCGGCCTCTGACCCGGCACCGAACTCACCTAGCTCCTTGGTTCTCCAAGGAGCTGAGGGAGTTGAAGCGCCGGAAAAGACGCCTGGAGAGTAGTTGGAGGACCAGCCGCTCCAAATCCGACCGAACACTGGTGAGGTCTCATATTAAGACCTACCTAGTGGCGATAAAAGCGGCAAAATCTAGTTATTTTGCCGCTCTTATCGCGTCATCAGATAATCGCCCAGCCGCCCTGTTCAGGGGGACCTGCTCCCTCCTCCATCTGGAAGCGCGGGATGATCCCTTGCAGGGTCGAGCTGAGGATTTTGTGCAGTATCTGTATGACAAGATCGCTCAGATTCGGGAAGGCCTGGCCTCTGACTGGGTAAGTCTGGATGGGATGACTGAGGCAGGTCTTGAGAGTGTTATCTGGGAGGAGTTCGATCCTGTGGCTCCCGAGGACATGGACAGGATCCTGGGACGGCTGAACATGACCACATGTTTATTGGACCCGTGTCCCTCCTGGTTGGTACTGGCTTCCCGGGAGGTTACACAAGGCTGGCTCCAGAGGATTGTTAACGCTTCTTTGAGTGAGGGAGTCCTGCCGGCCGCTTTGAAAGAAGCGGTAGTGAGGCCCCTCCTCAAGAAGCCTTCTCTGGATCTGGCTGTATTGGCTAACTATCGTCCAGTCTCCAACCTTCACTTTGTTGCAAAGGTTGTTGAGAGTGTGGTGGCGTGGCAGCTTCCCTGGTACCTGGATGAAGCTGTCTATCTAGACCCACTCCAGTCTGGCTTCCGACCTGGGTACAGCACGGAAACGGCATTGGTCGCGTTGGTGGATGATCTCTGGAGGGCTCGGGATATGGGTTGCTCCTCTATCCTGGTCCTGTTAGATCTCTCAGCGGCTTTTGATACCATCGACCATGGTATCATGTTGCACCGGTTGAAGGGGGTGGGGGTGGGGGGCATCGTTCTGCGGTGGTTCTCCTCCTACCTCTCTGACCGGTGGGAATCTGTGTTGACAGGGGGGCAGCGGTTGACCCCGAGGCACCTTGCTTGTGGGGTGCCACAAGGGTCGGTCCTTTCGCCCCTTCTGTTCAACATTTATGTAAAGCCGCTGGGTGAGATCATCCGTGGCTTTGGGGTGGAGTTCCATCAGTACGCTGATGATACCCAGCTGTACATCTCCACCCCAGGCCACCCCAACGATGCCCTTGAAGTGATGTCCCAGTGCCTGGAGGCTGTGCGGGCCTGGATGGGGAGAAACAGGCTCTGATTCAACCCCTCCAAGACCGAGTGGCTGTGGTTTCCGGCGTCCCGATATAGCCAGCTGACGCCATTGCTGGCTATTGGGGGCGAATCACTCGCCCCCACGGAGAGGGCTTGTAACTTGGGCGTCCTCCTGGATGCACGACTGTCTTTAGAAGATCATTTGACAGCCGTGGCCAGGGGGCTTTTTATCAGGTTCGCCTGATACGCCAGTTGCGCCCCTTTCTAGATCAGGACTCCCTACGCACAGTCACTCAGGCACTCGTCACTTCCCGCCTGGACTACTGCAATGCTCTCTACATGGGGCTCCCCCTGGGGTGCACCCGGAGGCTCCAGCTGGTCCAGAACGCGGCCGCACAGGGGATTATGGGGGCAACGAGGCGCTCCCATGTGACACCTCTCCTGCGTGAGCTGCACTGGCTTCCTGTGGTCTTCTGGGTGCGCTTCAAGGTGTTGGTGACCACCTTTAAAGCGCTCCATGGCTTAGGGCCGGGTTATCTGCGAGACCGCCTTCTGCTGCCAATAGCCTCCCACCGACCAGTTCGCTCACACAGAGAGGGCCTCCTCAGGGTGCCGTCGGCCAAACAGTGTTGGCTGGCGACCCCCAGGGGGAGAGCCTTCTCTGTGGCAGCACCCGCCCTCTGGAATGACCTACCCCCTGAGATACGCACAATATCAGACCTCCGGACTTTTCATCGGGCCCTGAAAACACACCTATTCCATCTAGCTGGGCTGGCTTGATCCCATCCTCTCAGTTTTAATTGAATTTGGTTTTAATTGGGTTATTTTTAATATCTTGGGCCGAAATTATTTAATTGTTTTTTAAATTGTTTTTAAATTTTGTACGCAAATGTTTTATCCTGGCTGTACACCGCCCTGAATCCCACAGGAGAAGGGCAGTATAGAAATAAAATAATAATAATAATAATAATAATAATAATAATAATAATAATAATAATAATAATAATTCTGTGCAGTTCAATGAACCCCCAAATCCCACTCCTGTCTGGCTCCGTCCACCCAGCCCCACCCCGCCCACCCAGCCCATTTTGGATGCCAGGTAAGTGCAGGGCCCGCACAAAGGCTCGGTGACGGTGAAAAATGGGTTCCATTTTTGGCTTCTAGAGGGTCTCCAGAGCCCAGGGGAGGCCATTTTTGTCCTCCTGGGGGCTCAAAAAAGCCTCTGGAGCCCGGGGAGGGTGAAAATGGCCCCCACGCCATGGTGCAGGAGGCTGACAAGGCCACGCCCATCATGGCCACGCCCACCCAGCAACCAGGCAGAGAACCCATTACTAAAATTTTTGAAGCCCATCTCTGGATGGATGGATGGATGGATGGATGGATGGATAGATAGATGATAGATAGATAGATGGGCGAGATCATCCGTGGTTTCGGGGTGGAGTACCACCAGTACGCTGACGACACCCAGCTGTACATCTCCACCCCGACCACCCCAACGATGCCCTTGAAGTGATGTCCCGGTGCCTGGAGGCCGTACGGATCTGGATGGGGAGAAACAGGCTCAGGCTCAACCCATCCAAGACCGAGTGGCTGTGGTTTCCGACGTCCCGATATAGTCAGCTGGTGCCATCGCTGACTATTGGGGGCGAAGCACTGGCCCCCACGGAGAGGGTTCGCAACTTGGGCGTCCTCCTGGATTCACGGCTGTCTTTAGAAGAGCACTTGACGGCCGTGACCGGGAGGGTTTTTCATCAGGTCTGCCTGATTCGCCAGTTGCGTCCCTTTCTGGATCGGGACTCGTTACGCACGGTCACTCATGCCCTCGTCACCTCCCGTCTGGACTATTGTAACGCTCTCTACATGGGGCTCCCCTTGAGGAGCACTCGGAGGCTCCAACTGGCGCAAAGTGCGGCCGCGCGGGTGGTGATGGGAGCGACGTGGCGCTCCCATGTAACGCCTCTCCTGCGCGAGCTGCACTGGCTCCCGGTGGTCTTCCGAGTGCGCTTCAAGGTTCTGGTTATCACCTTCAGAGCGCTCCATGGCTTAGGACCTGGCTATTTACGGGACCGCCTGCTGCCACCAATAGCCTCCCACCGACCAGTACGCTCCCATAGAGAGGGGCTCCTCCGGGTGCCGTCGGCCAAACAATGTCGACTGGCGGCCCCCAGGGGGAGAGCCTTCTCTGTGGGGGCACCTACGATCTGGAACGAGCTCCCCCCGGAGATACGGAGAATTCCGGATCTGCGTACCTTCCGTCGCGCGCTTAAGACGTTCTTATTCCATCAAGCTGGCCTGACCTAAACCTTTCCTCTTTTTAAAATGGAATTTTAAATTTTAAATTTGGTTTTAAATTTATTGGGGTTTTAAAATGTTTCAGCCAAATTTATTTAATTAGTTTTATCTCCATTTTAAATTTTGTATCTATATGTTTTATTTTATGGCTGTTCACCGCCCTGAGTCCTTCGGGAGTAGGGCGGTATACAAATTTAATAAAATGAAAATGAAAATGAAAATGAAAATGAAAATGAAAATGAAAATGAAAATGAAAATGAAATAGATAGATAGATAGATAGATAGATAGATAGATAGATAGATAGATAGATAGATAGATGCAAGCAAGCAACTTCTAAAATACATTCAGGAAAAAACATGTAACCTGCAAGGCTCTTGAGAGATTTATAGAACATGATTTATGTTTTCAGTCAGGTTGCCCCCACCCCACTTTTAAAGAAAGAAAACTATTTAAAATTTAGTGGCTGCATTTGTGCAACATGTTTAGCTTGATTAATTTTACCTTGGTTTGTGTGTGTGTGTGTGTGTGTATGTGTGTTTGTGAGAGTGCACGCACAAAGCCATAAAATAAGTTATACCACTAACCCTGTTGTACAATCCCAGTCAGAGGGAAGATAAGTTGGCAGGGGGACTAAATCTTTAAGGTTATTGCCCCTACCTGGTGTTCTTAGTGAAAGGTAAAACTAGATAGTGACTCAGAAAGTGCAACACCCCCTTTTTTAAATACTTGGTTCCTTAATAAAATGACCCCACTGAATGGCACCTCATTTAAGACCAAGAATGTTATGGATACGTCTGTCCACAATCCTTGACTATGACCTGTAGTTGAGACTCTCTGGGAAAAAGCCGATGAATAATTTGACAGCAGGTGATTGCCTATTTGTTTGTGCAATGCTGTTGCTTCTGTTAAAAAAAAAAAGTGGAATACAATCAAGGGGACCTGTAGCCTCTCCAGATCAGCTTTTTAGCCCATTCTTATTCCTTTGAGCAAGCATGCAAACTGCTAAGACCTGCCTGCTTTTGAACCTAAATCTGACTAATTGCCCCTTAAGCCCTTCTGCTGCTGATGAGGCTGCCTTGTCCTCCAAGAACGCAGCAGCTAAACAGCAGGGAAATCAACTTTGGCTGCCACCACTTCCAATCCAATTTCTAGCAGCATCTGGACCTCAGCATGCCAGAGATGTGATTCCACAACCCAAAGCAAGTCCTAATTAAAAGCAATTTCTATGTCATATCCTGTTCACCACCATATGCTGTCACCATTTGCTCACTTTTCACGATGTGTGAGCTTCTGCTGCTCCGTTTTGACGTCTGCCACTAAACCTCCCCTTCTTTCACTGCTGCTATTGGGATCTTCCTAATGCTCTCACTCGTCTAACTCTACCTTCACCTCCTCCGTGGGGGGATTAGTATTCAGCATCTCCTCTCTAATGGGCCCTTTTCATGCCAGTTTGATTTTATTATTATGCCAAGAAGCTTGCTTAATTCTCTGCTGTCTTTCTTCTGCACTGTTGATTTACACTGTTAGTGTTTTAATTATACAATTCAGCACTCCTTAAAACATGAAAAACTGCTCAACTTTTCAAGCAATTAAAAAGCAGCAGAGTATATCAAGCAATCTCAGATGAGATAAGTAAATCACACAATTAAAAAACTTGTTTTGTCAAAAGAAAATTACAAAAATACTCTCCTGGAGGTTCTTTTAAGCAGAAAAATGCTCACAGAGAGCAAAATCCTTTTGTTCTCTGACCTTTCAAGCTACTTTAATTTTGGCCATTCGATGGTAAACTGTAGGGGTCCGTTACTCACTATCCATGAACGCAAATAAAATGAAAACTCCTTGCAAAATCATGGTACAGAATAAAAAAACTAGAACTCGAAAAATTTCAGTGTTTTCAGGCCTGTTGAATTGGCAGCAACACACACTTCATTATTTTTGATGATTTGCCTATTTATGTATTTTGTAGCATTTTGTATTTACTTTCCTTCCTCAATCCAAGGATTGAGTAAAGGACACAAATATAATATAATAACCTCACTAAAACTGTTCTCAGCCTATTAAAAGCAAAAAAATATAAAAATTAAATAGCACTTACAATGCTATAGTTTTGTTTGGATCATAACAAAAGATAAGGAAAAACCTGAAAAAAGTTTTTCGGCCTCTCAGCTGCAATGCCCAGTCTCTTTGCAAATGCTGCTCAGCAATGTGGGATGTACATAAAGTTTGTTTAGAGATGGAAGGGTTTTCTTGGAGGAAACACGTATATAGTCAACATTTTTGGAATCAAAGTCATTCATCCTGCACACACATTGTACTCATTGTGGTTTGTTTCTAGCTCAGTATCATAGGCAAGTATTTGGAAATATTATTTGATGTTGGTTGATTGCAACAATATCCTAATAAGATATGTAAACAGCAACTCATTATTTATTTGTAATTGTATTATATGTCCCTGGGTTATTTTTTAACTCTACCCATTTTAGTAATAAATAAATAAGGTACAAGGTAACAGTTACAAAACAAGGAAAACAAACTAGGAATTGGCCAATCAACACTTAATGCACAAAAATAATTTATCTATCAGTTATTTGAACATCACCTGAACAAAAATTACACACTTGTATCAAAGTATCAAAATTCTACATCCAAAAGTACAGGAGAGAGAGAGAGAGAGAGAGAGAGAGAGAGAGAGAGAGAGAGAGAGAGAGAGAGAGAGAGAGAGAGAGAGAGAGAGAAAGGGAGGGAGGGAGGGAGGGAGAAAGTGCCTTAAGACTGGGGAAAAAAAGTATTCATACTAAGCATGAGCCACATAATCCAATAAGGTTGCACTTATTCAGGAGAAAATCTCACTTCAATGGGATTTTCTTCAAGGTAAAAGGGTTTAGTCACATTCAACATTACATGAATCTAAACTAGTGGTCTCAGAAGTGAAGAAGCTTCTTGGATGAGAAGCAAAATGTCTTCAAGGAAAAACAAAGTCCAGTTGCCTTTTGAAAAAGCACCTTTTGGACAACTATGACCTCGATGGCTGAGAATCTCCATAGATGTTAGTCTCAAAGTTGTTCCCCTTGGGCCACGTGTGACCCCACAAATCATTTTCTAAGGCCTCCAATATTTTGCTACACTGCCTGGAAAGATCAATGTGCCAAGCACTTCATAGATACAAAGCAGGGATGAAATGTACTGGTTCGCACCAGTTCGTGCGAACCAGTAGTGATAAAAACTACTGGTTCATTCGAACCGGTATTTCCGATGATCAGCTGTGCCGCATGGTTTATATTCACGTGGCACAGCTGTTCCCCCCTCCCCCGCGCTGTTCTACTTACCTTGTCAAGCCTTCTTTTTCCGTGCAAAGCATACTTTTGGCATGCACTGTGCATGCGTGCACATGCGTGTGCTTTTGGTGTACACTGCACATGCGTGGGCAGTGAACCGGTGGCAATCCGCAGAGGATTTCACCACTGATACACAGTCTGGACAACAGCCAGGTGGAATCATATCAATAACTCTCCATAGTCCACCCAGTGTGTCTATCAGCAACAAGGGGCCCTGGGTAGCCAGACCACATAGCAAAGACCACACAGAGCCCCAAGGCCTTTGGCACTGATCAGCCTCATTGTCTGGGAACCCTGCCTATTCTCACTTTGTAACAGGTGCTGCTTCAGATACAGCCCTGGGCTGTCCGATCATAGGGAGTAGAGAGGTTTAGCTTGGCTAAGGAATGCAGGGTAAAAAAGGGGGGGGATGCCTAAGGGAAGAAGAAAGAGGCATCTAAAGTCGAGAAGGGAATCTGAAAAAGTGAAAAAGATAGCTAGCTAGGAAACAAAGGAAGATTTTTTTTCAAGTGAGGAGAAAACAAGAAAACAAGAAACTTATGTTGCTTAACAAAGAGAGAAAAAAGGAAAATGGATTTTAGACAGGTTTTGTGGGATAGGCTTCCTAACTTATACCATTCTTAGATATGATATATAATCCTTAGTAATAAATCCAAATACTGGCATTTTAGCTAATGAAAATCACTGCCAGCCAAGTAGCCAAAGTGAATTGGTTCTGTTTCATAGTTCTGTTTTCCAAATAGCTCTGTTTCACAATAAAATGCTCTTTATTTACTATATTTAGGTTTAATGTTTGACCACATTCTTTTTACTTTCTAGAGACATTTGTTTACCTCAGATCCTGCTATGCTGTGTCTATATGTCAGTAGGGTGTTCCTGGGAGTGGAATGGGACGAGTCGGCATGGTCAACGTGCTGTAGCCAACTCACTGCTGTCAACTCGCCACAGCCAACTCACCATGGGACAACTCACTGTGGGGCAATTCAACAATTTTATTTAATTATTTAAAATAAATTTTAAAAATATTTTAATTTTTGTCATTCACATTTCATTTTGTCCTTCCTTTTGCATCCTTTCTTTAATGATTCTATTCCACCATTTCTTTGATATTAGGTGACTTTTGTCCTGCGGCAAGCGGTCCCACAGTGAGTTAGCCATGGCGATTTGTCCTGTGGTGAGTTGGCTGTGATGAGTTGGCCATGGTGAGATGCATGAAGAACACTGGAAGTGCACAACAAAATATATTCTCAGAAGAATCACCCAAGCTATGAAAATCATCCCAGCTTTCCAGCTAAAGCAAGCAGACACCTAAATTGGACAGCAGCAATATAGAAAAATATCGGCTGCAAAGACAACATTTCATACTGTGCCAGAGAAGACAGTGATAAGCCATTCCAGTCCCAAAGGTGCTTTTTCACTACTCTGAGGTCCCTGAGGACACAGATAAACCTCCAAGTGCTTCAGTGACCCTCTAAAAGAATGCAAATGACCAGCTGTCTGCAAGAAATATAAATCCTTCCATTCCCCACTGTCCTCTCAGAGCTGAAGAAGCTTCTTGGATGAGAAGTGAAATGTCTTCAAAAGAAAAAAACAAGAAAATCCAGTTGCCTCCTGAAAAAGCAGACAACCATGACCAGGATGACTGAGACTCTCTACAAACTTTAAGCCATTCCAGTGGATAGACGATATGCTGTGACTGATAATACATGTACCAGATCCCCTCAGGTCTGATGACATTTAACATGCTCATGAGAGAGCCAAAAATCTTTTGGACTACTAATGGGTTCACGATGTGGCTAGATTGAAGACTTGGGGTGCATAGTTGTTGATGTTGCCACGCAGGAAAACAAAATCTAAAGTTGCAAAGGCAAAATTACAGTAGGAACAAAGAACGTAGAAAGCATGAACCTGGGAAAATGTAATCCAGAGAAAGATAGAATGAATCAATTGCACATTGATACGCTAGCCTTCAGAGAACTGAACTGGAATGGGTTTAGACACTTTCAGACAGAATATCATTGTTTACTACTGAGGATATGAAAAACAAAGAAGCAAAAACAGTGCTTCGGTAGAGTGCAGTCAATGACCGAATAATATCAATTAGATTTCATAGCCAGCTCTTTAATATGGCAGCTTTACAAGTTTACACTCCTACCACTGATGCAGAAGAAGATAAGGTTGATGAGTTTTATGGTCAAGTTCAATCTGAAATCTACAGAATATTGAAGCAAGATGGGCTGCATGTGTTTGGAGATTCAAATGCCAAAGTTGGAAATAGCAAGGAAAACAAATCTTACTATTTCACAGAAATGAAGCAGAAGGAGATTTTAGCCATTTCTGCCAACCCAATTATTTCCTCATTGCTAACGCATTCTTCAAGCAACCCAAACAACATACTGTATATGAATGGATATTGTGAGACGGAGTACAAAGAAACCAAATTGACTGTATTATTATTTCAAGGAGGTAGAAGAGCTCAGTTAGAAGGAAATGATTGTGGAACAGATCACTGACTGCTCATATGCAAATTCCAAATCAAGCAAAAGAAACAAAGCCAAACAGTTTCCTCATTATAATCTTCAGCAAATATCCACCCTTTTCAAGGAGAACCTCAGGAATCACTGAATCACTTTAAACAGGAAAGCTGGGGAATTAGGAAATGAAATCTAAAACATTATTAAGGATGTATGTCAGGGGTGTCAAACTTGATTTCATTGAGGGCCACATCAGTGTTGTGTTTGACTTCGCAGGGGTGGGGGTTTGGCCAAGGTAGGCATGGCCAGCTCAACGTCTCTTGTGTCGGGGACACCTGTAGTGGCCTGGGGGCTCTGCCAGTGAAAACAGGCTCCTGAGCTCCGTTTTCAGCTGCGACGGCCTCCTGCAAGCCTCTGCCAGTGAAAACAGGCCCCTGAGTTCTGTTTTTAGCTGTGACGGCCTCCTGCAAGCCTCTGCCAGTGAAAACAAAGCTCAGGAGGCCCACGGATGGCTTTCCTGAGCTCCGTTTTTGCTGGCAGAGGTATCGCGGCTGGTCCTTCACTTCCAGGGCAGCCAGATCTAAGCACCCCGCAGGCCAGATCTGGTCCACAGGCCTTGGGTTTGACACACCTAATGTATGTGAAAAGATAACAGCAAAAAACAAGAAAAAGAAAAAAGCAAACTGGATGTCAGGGGGAAAAAAATCAGTGGCAATTGTCAAGAAGGAAAAAGAAACCAGATCCAAGAAAGAGAAAAATCTCAGGAAGGAAATTTACAAGTAATTTCAGAGAGCTGTTAAAAAAAAAAAAAAAAGTCAGGAAGCAGTATTATAATGATAACTATAATGATATAATTGAAGCTGGAAAAATCAAAACAATAAAAAAAAAAACCAAGGAAAGTCTTCTAAAAGATTGCCAAATTCAGGAGGTTTTAGCATCAAATTAGTAAACTAAAATTTGCAGATAGTTTAGATAGTCCTCGCTTAACAACCAGTTTCTTGGTGACCATCTGAAGTTATGGCAGACCAGTGGTGGGTTTCAAAAATTTTTACTACTGGTTCTGTGGGTGTGGCTTGGTGGGTGTGGCTTAGTGGACATGGCAGGGGAAGGATACTGTAAAATCTCCATTCCCACCCACTCCAGAGGAAGGATACTGCAAAATCTCCATTTCTTCCCAGTCAGCTGGGACTTGGGAGGCAGAGAATAGATGGGGGCAGGGCCAGTCAGAATTTTTACTAACGGTTCTCCAAACTACTCAAAATTTTCACTACCGGTTCTCCAGAACTGGTCAGAACCTGCTGAAACCCACCTCAAAGTGGGTTTGAGGGGCAGACCCCCTCAAAGCTATTTATGAGCCAGTTCATATGGCCGCAACCTCCCCATTGTCACATGACCATATTTCAGGTATTTGGCAACTGGTTCACCTTTACAGCTGGTTGCAGCATTCTGTGATCACATGACCACAATTTATGATATATCTTGCTGGTTTGCAACCTTTTCTGGCAAAAACCACCCATAAGAAGGAATGGATTTGCTTAATGACCATCTCATTATTTGCTTAGTGACTACCTTTTTTTTTTTTTTGTAAAATCAGGTAAGTCAGGTCCGTGCCTCGACTTACAATCATCATGTCTTACAACAGAAATTCCAGGTTCCATTACTATTGTATATCGAGGATTATCTGTCACTGATTCAGAAGCCAAATGAAGTTTGTGGAATTCTTTACAATAGGGATATCAGCATCAAAGTTATCTTAAAATATATTTTCTTTATGAAAATAAAATAAAAATAAAAACATTTTTGAAAGACCATCTGTTATCATGGCAGAAGGCTACAGGAATTGATGGAATATCTACAAACTTATGAGAAGCAACAGAGGAAGAATCACCTAAAGCTTCTACTTCTTTTACTTTTATTACTATATCAATAAATTTAGAGAATGACAATTACTCACAGATTGGAACAAGTCAGTCTATATAACTAACAGAGTCTGCTGGAGTTGGTAGCTAATCATCATCACCACCACCATCAAAGAAAGGAAAATGATCAGGCTGTGCAGACTATCATACAAGATCCTTAATCTCATAAAGTAGCCAAATAATTCTTAGGATCATTCAAAACAGAGACTTACCTAGAGAGTGGGATGCCAGATGTTCAAACCGGCTTTAGACAAGGCTAAGGAATAAGCTATATTACAGGTAGTCCCTGATTTACGACTACAATTGAGCCCATTTCTGTTGCAAAGCAAGACAACTGTTAAGTGAGTTTTATCCCATTTTATAACATTTTTTGCCTCCGTTGTTAAGTGAATCATTACAGTTGTTAAGTTAGTAACATGGTTGTTAAGTGAATCTGGCTTCCTCATTGACTTTGCTTGTCAGAAGGTCACAAAAGGGGATCACATAACCCCGGGACACTGCAACTGTCATAAGTATATGCCAGTTGCCAACCATCCAAATTTTGATCACGTAACCATGGGAATGCTGCAATGGTCACAAGTGTGAAAAGCAGTCATAAGTCACTTTTTTCTGTGCTGTTGACACTTTGAACGGTCACTAAATGAATTATTGTAAGTCGATAATTCTGTGCTGCCGATGCATGCTGGGCAGTTGAGAAAGCCACTAAATACAAAAAAAGTAAACATGTCTTTCATTGACTCTAGAAAGGCCTTCAATTGTGTGGATCCTGTTCAATATGAGCCGCGGTGGCGCAGTGGTTAGAGTGCAGTACTGCAGGCTACTTCTGCTGATCACCGGCTGCCAGCAGTTTGGCAGATCGAATCTCACCAGGCTCAAGGTTGATTCAGCCTTCCATCCTTCCGAGGTGGGTAAAATGAGAACCCAGATTGTTGCGGGGGCAAAATGCTGACTCTGTAAAATTGCTTAGAGAGGGCTGTGAAGCAGTATATAAGTCTAAGTGCTAGTGCTAGTGCTAATTGTAGGTTGACCTTAGGAAAAGAGGAATCCCAAACTATCACATTGTCTTCATAGTAAAATGTCCTCATGTAAAACCCATGGACAGGACTGAAAGCCACTCTCTGGATAGAATATGGCAAAGGAGACTCCAGGTCAGCAAAAGAATGAAACCTTATTTCTCGTTTGTTCAGTCTATTTAAGAAATGTGCACATAGGAAATGGATTAGAAGAAAACACAGGGGGTTTAAAAACTGGAGGGAAAAAACCCATCAATAATCTGTGTTATGCTGGTGACACAACTGCGATAGCTGAAAATGTAAATGATTGCAAGCTTTAGTAATTAAAAGTCAAGGAGTGGAGTGAAAAAAAATGGGATCAAATATATAGAAGACCAAACTAATGACAACAGATAGAGCATCCAGCTTTAGAATTAATAATGAAGATGCAAAATTGATGCACAGCTTCTGCTCTTTAATTAATAGTAAAGGAACCATCCATCAAGAAATATGCCACAGACTAATGTGGTAGATACAGTAACATGGCTTTCTCCCTAATATCAAAAGGTTTGGGAAATATATTCAGATCCCATGATATTTCTATGTCTACAAAGATTGGAAATGGTCTTTCCTATAATACCTCGTGAAAGCCGAAGTTGGGCATTGCAGAAACAGGGAGAGAAATAACATGGGTCCTTTTGAACTTTGCTCTTGGAGAAGACTCCTAAGAATATCATGAATAGTTAAGAAAACAAACAAAGGAACATAGTACATATCAACCCAGGGTTTTCACTCAAAGTACAAATGACCAGATTTAAACTATCGTATTCTAGATCCCTTATGCAAAGCTCTCTGGAGAAGTTTTTTTTATGGTGGGAAAGGTGGAAAGAAAATGAAGAGAACAACCAGGAGCAAGATGGATGACATCAATTACGGCAGTGGTGGCTGCACTTTTGGAAGATCTGAAAGGCCAGACTGGGGCAGATCACCCTGAAGAAGATCTATTTGTGTGATCACAAAGAATTGACATTGGCTCAATGGCACATAATCAATCATTCAAAGACTTTTGTACCAATGTATGAAAAGGATTCAGTGTTGTAGCCAATGAATTATTCCTCATGATGACTTGAGTTTAAAACCTCTGTTCTAATCTATGGTTTGTCTAACCATGTTTTACTGAATAAACCACAGTTGGTTTTGTGATTCGGCAGCATTGTTTGCCAATGTTGCAAAAAACATTTCAACATTCCACCTGCAAGCGCTTAGAGACTTTGGCAGTTTCCGTCTGAATGGTTAGCTTTCAAATAAGGGGATGTGAGGAGAAATTGTTGCTCTTGGTACTAATAATATTTTCCACCTTGCACCTGCTCAGTGCTAATTCCATATGATAATGCTGATAATACAACCATTTTGCAATCTTGTAAAAGCAATATCAGGGTGTTTCCTGCTTTGAATATAGGAAATAAACACATTCATCTATCATGCTTATTGAATGAAAGGTCAATCTGCCACACGCATCATAGAACAAAGCATTCTAAGTAAAGCTTACTTAGCTGCAAATTGAACATCATGCTTAGCATGATGGGAAGAAGACCAAGGCAGTAGCTCTGGGCAGCATCACACTGCCAGGTGCCGAAGAGCTGGAGCTGCACTATCAAGCACAGATCCTTGACTCTCACTGGAGTGGTAGGTCAAGTTATGAAGTCTATATGTATAGTAGGCCAAAATGCTAACACAGAGACTAGAATCTGCTTTATAGTGGAAATCAGGTGGTTATGGAAGGCCAATCTCATATCACAATTAAAGTGAATGTGACATAGGTGACACATCTAGTGACATAAATGCAAATATAAGTATGGTGACATCTGCAACGTTTCCTCTTCAGGGAACACTCGTATCTTATGCAGCTGAATTTCCTAGCTAACAAGTGTTCTCCTTCTCCAAAAACTTTTCACAGTCTCTTCAGCTTTTGCCAGTCTTCAGACACAGGCCTCTGACATCTACCTATCAATCCATGCTGGGCAGCTTCTTAACTTCTAACAGGTATCCTCTGAGCAGGAGTGAGTAAGTCACAATCCAAAAAAGCTATGAACTTTTTTATCTTAAGGTGGCATGGAAATTCCTCTACTCATTTCAATGACTTACTTCCATATCAGCATCCTAACCACACCATTGAAAAGAAAACCCAGACTACCAAAAGCTGGCCTTGGATTATCTCAGTACAACACACAACCTATACAACCTTTCCTCAACAGGAGCAGTTTCCAAGTGTGCGAACTTCACTTCCCCATATCTTTAGCAATGGTTCTGCAAACTGGGAAATTCTGGGAAGTGAATTCCACACATGCAGAGGAAGCTCGATTGGAGAAAGTTACCCTTAGTTTAAACCTCCCTCTTTGACCTATGCTCGCATTCAGGGTCAACCAAAACCTTTTGCTGCCTTGGGTAGAGCAGAACATGAGCGTATAAATGATCCCATCACACACTTCATTGCCAAGTTATTTTGGTACCAGAAGCTAAAAATCATGTCTCTTTCTTCCTAATAGCAAAAACATAATTGTAATAAATAAAGCAATTAGCCATCTCCCTCTCCTTCCCTGACACTAAAGTCATCCAACTGAGGCTGTTTCAACTGTGTGGCAAATGGACCGACTCTGCTCAGTATCCTGGTCTCTTCTAAACATCACCATTGTTTTTCCAATGGTCCTCGAAGTAGAACTGCTTGCTTTGGGCTCTCTTGCTTGCTTGCTTGAGTTCAAGGTCCTCCCTGTAGCTGCAAGAAGAAGATGCAAAGTCCATTTCTGATGCCAAAGCAAGAAATGTCTGAATGGGGCCAGCTCTCTGGACTTCACAATAATGATAACAGGAAGACTCAACCAGCCATATTTTCCTAATGAAGCAGAAAATCAAAGAACTGCAAATGTTTGTCATTTGCAGACTGATCCTTTTATTCTCCCTTTAGCTGGTTTCTATCGTCCATGCAAGATGAGGAAGATAATAGGTCAAAAATGTCAGAGAGGAAATACAGTGGTAAAGCCAGAATTATTTTTCTGCAGAACGCATTGCAGGATAAAAGATGGTAACTTTGAACGTGTATCAGCTCTGAGCAACCTGTTTGGGAATTATTGCAGACACTTGCTTGGTCTAGTCCACAGGACAGGAGTGTTCTGTTTTAATGGGGGTCCCATTACTTTAACCTCTTCCCATATTGTTCTCCGTAAGAACAACACTCTTGATAAGTGAATCCCGACATTAGAGCTTATCAGGAAATTGCTAGGGCACTCAAAGAAAAGCAAAAGTTGAATTATGAGGCTTTGTTTCTCCTACCACCCGCCCACCCCCAGCACACACAAAAAAATTTTAAAAGCCAGCAGAGGAGGTAATTTGCTTTTTATCCTTATTTTTAAGCCTGCTTTAAATAATGCAAAGAGCTCTCCTCGCCTGAAAGCTCATTTAGGCAATTGTAACAGGGACTATATTTAATGTAAATGGAACGGGTGAAACCAGAAGGATTTATGATAATAATAACTCAAGGGTAATAACGTTGGTTAGGTCACATAGCCAAGAAGCAAGGGATTGAAAAGGGACAGATGATTCAGTTCCAGGATAGGAGCCAACCAGAGGGGCTGTGCACGAGTTTATTAAGCACAATAATGCTCTTATACAGACTTTTGAAAGTAGTATCTGCACCATTGCTTGTCATGCTTTACAAGGTGTGAATGTGAAAGGCTGTACGAGACCTTGTCCAGAGGTTGTATCCCCAAATCAAGGAAACATCATATGTTGAATTACACTCATGCAATCTTCCAGTACGTTCTCTTAGCTGTTGTGGCCCACCAGTGGCCAGCAGAGCTGGCAGCAGATTCTGATAGTGTGGAGATTGGGGAGGAACATGGGCCAATCCTGGAGTCTGGGGGAAGGCTCTGATGAGGGCTCTGCATCGGAGACAAAGAGGGGCCAGGGCTGGATGCTAGTTATCAGCTGCCTTCGGACTCAGACATCAGTGAGGTAGACGAACAGATGGGCAGATGAACAGATGGGCAGAAGAACAGATGGGCAGAAGAACAGATGAAGCGTGTTCCCAGTGGGTGCATGCGCAGAGTTGCCAGATGAAGGGAACAGCTAAAGAACAAGGGTCACCTTGGGAGTAAGGCCTCAGATGGACGATGAATGGCCACTCCCAGAGGAAATAAAAGAGGAGCAAAATGGGAGTGGAGTTTTCAGGAGACAATTAATTCACCTAATTGGTTTGTGACTCTCCAAGACTCCTTGCCAAGTTTTGACGATATCAGCCTGGCAGCTCTCCAAGCCAGATATGGTCTGTGGCTGTAAATTCTCCCTTGAAAGACTTTGCTGAGTGTGAATGAGAGAAATTCACAGTAACTTAATAAAAAGGGATTTTTGTCCGGATAAGGAGTCTGCTTCGTGGTTTGGGAACACCTAGGTCAGAACATTAGCTGCAATATATAAGTTATTTATTGAATGAGTGAAAGAACAAGAGGCTGAATTTTTAGGCTACCCAACTTCAAAACAACTCTGGGTGGCATCACAAGATTATTTTAAAAAAATACTATGTAAAAACAACCATTGTCTGAGGGCATCCTACCATGATAACCTAACTCAAAAAGGTCTACCCAAACATTTTAACCCAAGATCTGGAGATAAAATCCAATCTGTAAAGATTGTTCAAAGGCAAGCATGGGAAGGGGCCTTACAAATCTGCTGCTCCAAAGGGCACATGTTATGACAGAGAAGGGTCATTCCTAAATCCCACTAGAGGTCATAATTTAGTTGACAAAACATAAGACAAGCTGACTCTGTTGGAGCTCACAGACCAAAAAGACAGGACACAGCTGGCCTCCCAAATAGTTAAGGACTATGCTACACAGAGATTTATAAAGTCATAACCAGAACTTAGAATTGCACGACAAAACCACCTGCCATAAATGACCATAAGCGAGTCAAATGTTGCACCATGTTTATAGCTATTCTAAGGAAGCCACTGCAAAATATATGAAAAATGCATTTGTTTGTTTGTTTGTTTGTTTGTTTGTTTGAATTTGGAAGAAGGTACAGTACTTATGGTTCTAAAACAACCATTTTGGAAGCTTATGACAGGGTTAGGGTTAGGGTTAGGGTTAGGGTTAAGCAGATTTCACCCATTAACAAATATGCCAGATCTGATAAATTCAAATTCTTTTTTTTTTAAAGAACATTCTCTGCAAACTAATTGACTGAATCAGCTGTAAATCTGTACCAAGCCCAATTACATCTAACGCCATAAACATTTTAAAATTAATTTCAGTGTCAGTTCCTGTAGGTTGGTGCATGAATTGTAAAACCTAGACATCAGGGCTCAGAAAAATGTTGAAATCAAAGAGAAATGAAAAAGGCACAGTCATTGGCTCTCCTCAAAATCCTCGTTCCTGAATCCGTACTCCTTCCATGCTCCAAAAACCTGATCAAAGACTGAAACTTATCTCAACCTTATTATAGAGATAAAACTATTACATAAAAAGGGAACTGAGGCACAAAGATCATCTTAAATAAATGCATTAATATAATACCTTCTTATTAGGTTAGAATGGCACCTGATCAAATCATTATTTTTTTGTAAATCATAGATATGCAAGAACCTGTGGGTTATTATTTCTGTCTTGCTTACACACTTTGATTTTGGGGTTGGCTGACCAACTGGGTATTTTTCCCTTCTTGTTGCCATGATGTCATGCTCTTTCTTTGAAAGAAAGGAATTCAGGCTAAACAACAGGGTTCTTCTAGTCCAGGGGTGTTAAGCTTGCAGCCCACGGACCAGATGTGTCATGTGCAGGCCATGCCCACCCTTGCTCCGTGAAGGGGAAACAAAAGATCATGTGACAGCAACATGACGACGCGAGTGACACCCGTATTCTAGTCTTTTTTGTCATCATTAGGTAGCAAACCACAAGGTGGAAGCAGAGAACAAGTGCAAATACAAGAGAATATATGTGTAGCTCAGGGTTGAATTGTGGAGTCCTTGATGTTCTTTGAGTGTGGTTGACCATCCTAAACCAAGTTAAATCCAAAAATGCTATGAAGTTCCTGGAAACTTGGCACTCAGACAAATCAGCCATCAACAGGCACATAAAGATAAACAACATTTACATACCATTTGAAAGAAACAATAAAAAGCTAAAAAGGAAACAAAAAGAGCAGAACACTTTCTGGCTAGCAATCGACACCCAGACAAGCACAGATTAACACCAGGCAAACAATCAAGCAGTAAACAAAACCCAATCAAGGAGCTACCAAGGTGCTAATCCCAAAGGTACTTTTTAAGGAGACAACTGGACTTTCTTGTTTTTCTTTGAAGATGTTTTGCTTTTCATCCAAGAAGCTTCTTCAGCTCTGACTAGATGGTGGGGAAATGGAAGGAACCAATCAGAGTTGAAGAAGCTTCTTGGATGAGAAACGAAATGACTTCAAAGAAAAACAAGAAAGTCCAGTTGCCTCCTAGAAAAGCACCTTTGGAATAACCATGACCTGGGTGACTGAGAATCTCCATAGAAATTTACCAAGGTGCTACCACCCCCAATACTGACAAGGCAATCCACTGTATATAAGCAGAGATCAAACCCTACCGTCTTCTAGAATTGAAGGTGCTACCCTAGTGGGGTAATTAAACATCTACTGTTCTGACCTAGGCTTCCCAAAAGAATGAAGCCAACTCCTCATCCCGATAAAACCCCTTTTATTTAGTTTAAAGGGAATTCCTTTCCAGCAAAGTGCCCGCTAACAGTCTTGCAAGAGATTTCACAACTACAGACCTTTATGAGGCTTGGGGAGCTGCCAGGCCAATATCTTCCAAACGCCACTCTGTAGCAGACAATACTTGGCAAGAAGTCAGGAACAGATCTTCACTCTAATGAATTAAACTAATTGTTTCCAGAAAACTCCCCTCCCCTCTCGCTCTTCTTTATTCCTTATGGGAGGGTCCATTCACCATCCACCTGTGGCTTTACTCCCAAGTTGACCCTTGTTACTTAGCTATTCCCTTCTCCTGGCAGCTCTGTGCATGCACACATTGGAAACAGGCTCCAGCTGTTCTTCTGCCCCACTGTTGTCCAACTCCGAAGGCAGCTGACAATTGTCAGACAGCCCCGGCCCCATCTCTGCCTCCAACACAGAGCACTCGTCAGAGTCTTCCCCAGACTCCAGAACTGGCCCATGTTCCTCCCCAACCTCCTCACTATCCGAATCTGCTGCCAGATCCGCTGGCCGCTGGCAGGCCACAACATCTGCATAAAAACAATGAAGCTCAGAGAGCACCAAACAGTCCAGAAAACAAGTGGTTAAATTCCACTGGTTTCAGTTCACTAATACATACATTCTGGACATTGAGGGCTAGAAAATGAATATGCTAGAGAAATTACTAGCCTTAGATCTTCCCATTGGCATTTCATTTTCAAGGTGCAAAGGTTTCTTTTGTATAAAAGAGAAGCAGTGAATCATGTCGGCCCTGATCTGCAGTCTGAAGGGGGTCTCTCTTCCTCCAGACAGAAGGTCACCACCTTGTCTGCTATTTTCAAGATCAATGCTTGAGGGCCAAACTAGGCTGAACAGGCAGCAACACCCAAGGGACAAAAACGCAGGACAAGAGTCTTGAAACCTTATCTATCCTTTACACAACTCTCTGCCATCCCCAGTCATGTGTTCCCTGGCAGAGATTTTATTTATTATATGGAATATTATTTTTACAAGGCAGCTAACAATGAGGAATTGCAAACAACCCAACAGTAGTAAAAAGAGAGTAACATATCATAGGAAAATACTACAGCCAATGGCATATTTAAAATAAATCGGCCCACATAAATAAGACACAAGAAAATCTTCCCTGCTGCAGAATTCCATTATCTTCTGTCACTACACAAATATCTTCAACCCTGTATACATGGAAACAATAATCCACAACCTAACCCCACCCAGATAACCTATATTTTATCATCCTGGCTTGAAAATTTCCTTGAATGAAAAACAATTGGTCTGGATATTGTAGGAAGTAGGAAATTATTCCCTCAGTCAAATGTGCAATAAGGGAGGTCAGAGACTGTAGACCCAGGACTCATTCCCAATCTCTCAAACTATGGTTTAAATGTTCAGATGGGTCATATGAAAGAAGATTTCATAAGGTCAGGTTTTGGTGACTAAATAAAGCTTCTTCTTTTTTTTTAATTTCAAAGATCTTCTCTTCCAGGAGAGAGAATAAATAGATGGTGAAAGTATTGCAGAGTTTGTACGGTAACAACCAGGGAAGAAATGATCATAGGTAACGCAAGCACGCCACTCCCATCATCATGGCGTGTAATCTAAATCATCTTCAGTGTCTACAATCACACACACACACACACTCCAATTTGGTACTCTCCACATGTGTTAGATTAAAACTCATGGAATTCTCAGCCACCATCTCCTCATCTGGAAGGCATCAAGAGTTGAGGAAAACTGTGCCTGCATAAACAGATATGACAGTAACTTCATTCTGGTGCAATTCCATGCTGCAAATCAGTTCCTGAGTAACAATAGAAGAAATACTTAGATTAGCAATAGCAATAGCACTTAGATTTACTGTATATACCATTTCATAGTGTCTTACAGCACTTCTAAGCTGTTTAAAGAGTCAGCATATTGCCCCCAACAATCTGGGTCCTCATTTTACCCACCTCAGAAGGAGGGAAGGCTGAGTCAACTTTGTGTGTGTGTATACATACACACACAACTCATAACCAATCAGTTAACACCATTATCGTCCATGTATAAGATCTATGAATAAATAATCATAATAGAATAGAATTCTTTATTGGTTAAGTGTCACTGGACACACAAGGAATTTGTCTCCAGTGCATAAGTTCTCAGTGAACATACAAACAACAAAGTATATATTGTAATCAGATACCAATGGAGAAGGTAGTAGAAAAGATAGGAAGGATAACAGTAGTATAGCCGTACTACATGGGTAAATATCCTTAGATATAAGACAGTACTGTGGTAATTAGTTGTTTAGCAGAGTGATGGCATGGGGGCGGGGGGAAACTGTTATTGTGTCTAGTTGTTTTGGCATGCAATGCCCTATAATGTCATCTTGAGAGAAGAAGTTGAAACAGTTTATGTCCAGGATGTGAGGGGTCTATAGAGATTTTCTCAGCCCTCTTTCTGACTCGTATAGTATACAGCTCCTCAATTGAAGGCAGGCTGGTTGCAATTGCAAAGCTTTATTTTGCATTCATCCAACTACCACTTCTGAATTACAACCAATCTGAAAAATACCCCTAACAGATATTCCTCACATTCTCCTGGTTTGTAATTGCATCCTCTGTGTACAAAAGAGTGTACCTCCATAGTACACACTTGTACACAGACACACACGCTGAAATGCACACACATCCACCTACCAGGCCAAGGGTGTTCAAGCCTTTCATAAAATCTTTAAAAACCCTTCTGCTCAAATTCTTAGAATTCATCATAAAACCCCTTTGATAGATGGTTGTTCCAACTGTATCTCTTCTGGCTTTGACAGGGAGCCCACTGATTTCTTGGCTGTGACACTTCTTTGCATAACCCAATTTCCCAAGGATGTAACATTTAAGTATAAATATTCCTAATGTCAGGCAATTAAAAGAAGGGAGGAGAGAATCTGCCACCTTTCCAGGGTTGCAAATTATACCTCGCTCCTGCCCCAGCTTCATGGATAGAGCCAAAAGATTACAGAGACTGAATTAAAATCAATAGCATACAATTTCATGAGCTATCTTCTCCATGGCATAGCATGCGAATGGAGGAAGCAGCTGCTCTGGCAGCCCAGGAGGGAAGAGAGGATACCGCAAGAACAGCCCGGGAGCTACAGGCTTCCGTAAGAAAATTGCAGCTTTTAATCTAAATTTGATGAAACAAGCGTTGCCGTTGGGCACAGATGCAGAGCTGAGAAGCGTGCGCAAGTGTGTGAGCTCACTCACTCGTGTGCATGTATGTGTATATTAAATATATGGGAAAGAAAGTGCAGGGCAAAAAGGGAACAGACTTCAAATAACAGGGAAATGATTCAGCATATTCCCCGTTGAGTTAAAAAATATCTGGTTCAGGGGAAAAAAAATTTTTTTTGAATAAATATAAGAGCTGTCGTGTGTTGGTAAGGAAGAAGAAAGCTGTTGTTTTGTTTAGAATCTAGGTTTGTTTGTTTGTTTGACACAGTCTTCTACTTGTGTCCCTTGTGTGCCTTTGAATTTAAGCAGAATGGGTGAAAGCGCAGAGAGAAATTTTTGACTGAGATCATTACAATCTCACAAGAAGAAAGAGTCAGCCTCCTTGTTTCTTCCAGGGCTGTGGTTTTAATAGAGAAGAGAGATATCGTGGATATCCCTGTTATTCTAGCTTTCGTACCCCCACCCCAAAATTCTGCATGGACAAAGTTGCCTTTCTTTTGTACAGAGCACTGAATAGTCCCACCGTATCCTGACCACCTGTTATTTTAAAAATTGGGCCCGAAAACATGTGTGGAATTTATTTATTTATTCATTCATTCATTCATTCATTCATTCATTTATTCAATTTATATGTCGCCCCTCTCCGAAGACTCAGGGTGGCTCACAATGCATTTAAAATCATTATAAAAAACATTTAAAAATTAAAAACATTAAAAACATTAAAACTCGTTCACACCATTCATGGCCGGATGTCTACATACCAAGGAACATATTTAGATCAGGAGTGAAATCTATTTACCTTACCTATCAGTTCGGAAGTACATGCACATCACGTGCGTATGCAGACCCTCTGTGCATGCACAGAGGGTAAAAATCAAGTTACTTCCTGGTTAAAACCAGGAAAAAAAAGTAACAACAACCGGGCGGGTGGGCGGAGCCTCGCGCTGCCATCACTACTGGTTTTCCGAACCACCCACCGCCATTGCTACTAGTTCAGCTAAACCAGTCTGAACTGGTAGCATTTCACCCCTGGTTTAGATGTCTGTTTAATGCAGTAGCAGACAATCTGATGCCCTCCAGATTGATAGACTTGCCTGATGGGATTCTCGGCTGCCTCTGATGGGAAATAGAATTCAAAATATCTGAAAGACCCCAGATTATTTGCCTTAGTTTTAAAGATGAAAGTTGGAAGAAAATAATGAGACCTCAAATAGGCACTCTCGTCCAGACTTTATGGACTTTTTTCTAATTGGTCAAGAGGATTAAATTCTAGCAAGCTAGTAAAACCCTGGTTTACCAGTAACGCAATTAACACTACTGGCTTTGAAAATGTGTTGTCTTCCATAGCAAGTCTGTCCCTCTACTAATGTTAGGTAGATGGCAGAAGAGCTGCTGCAAACACCAGTTTGGTTCTAGAAGTTAAGGTGCTGACCTCGAAATTAGGAGAGTGTGAGTTCCAGCCCTACCTTAAGCATGAAAAACCGGATGGGTGACTTTGGGTCAGCCCCATTCTCCCTTAGCCCTGTCTACTGCACAGGGTTGTAGTTATAAGGAAAATAGGAGGAGGAAGGAGTATTATATATGTTTGCCACCTTGAGTTACTTATAAAATAATAAAGGTGGGATAAACATTTATTATGAGCCGCGGTGTCGC
Source organism: Arizona elegans (assembly GCA_022577455.1). Lineage (NCBI taxonomy): Eukaryota > Metazoa > Chordata > Lepidosauria > Squamata > Colubridae > Arizona > Arizona elegans. Next base: position 44,453,155 of record JAKOOJ010000003.1, read on the forward strand.
AGTGGTTAGAGTGCAGTACTGCCGGCTACTTCTACTGACTGCTGGCTGCCTGCAATTTTGCAGTTCAAATCTCACCAGGCTCAAAGTTGACTCAGCCTTATTTTATTATTTATTTATTTTGTCGCATTTCTATGCTGCCCAACTCCCAAGGATTCTGGCAGGGGTGAAATCTAATTTTTTTCCCTACCGGTTCTGTGGGCGTGGCTTGGTGGGGGGATGTCCTGTGACTGAGTGGGCAGGGCCAACTCAATGTTACTCATAGCCACACCCACTCAGTCACAAGACCCCCTTCTACCAAGCCACGCCCACAGAACCCGGTAGGAAAACTTTTTAAATTTCTTTCTCCCGCGGCTCTGCCCACCCGCCCCATTCCCCAGACTCCTACTGCTCACCTTTCTCCCGCAGCTGGCTGTCAGGGAAGGCAAGTGCCTGAAAGGTACCAGAGTCGCTCACTCTCCTTCTTGAATGAGCCACTCTGGTCCACGCACCAGCTGCGCAAGCACACAGTTTATTTAATTCAGCGGCAGGTTGGATGTGTGCTTGCGCAGCCGGTGCGTGGACCAGAATGGCTCATTCAAGAAGGAGAGTGAGCGACTCTGGTACCTTTCAGGCGCTTGCCTTCCCTGAGAGCCAGCCGCGGGAGAAAGATAAGCAGTAGGAGTCGGAGAATGCACCATTCCTGGACTCCTACTGCTCATCTTTCTCCCGCGGCTGGCTGTCAGGGAAGTCAAGCACCTGAAAGGTAGCAGAGTCGCTCACTCTCCTTCTTGAATGAGCCGCTCTGGTCCACACGCTGGCTGCGCAAACGCACACCCAACCTGCCACTGAATTAAATAAATGATGTGCGCTTGCACAGCTGGCGCGTGGATCAGAGCGGCTCATTCAAGAAGGAGAGTGAGTGACTCTGGTACCTTTCGGGCGCTTGCCTTCCCTGACAGCTAGCCGCGGGAGAAAGGTGAGCAGTAGGAGTCTGGGAATGGTGCATTCCCCGAGTGTGGGGAATGGGTGGATGGGCGGAGCCTCCAGCTGCCATTGCTACCAGTTCTCCGAACCACCAGCCATTATCGCTACCTACTCGCCTGAGCCAGTCTGAACCGGGTGCATTTCACCCCTGGACTCTGGCCGGCTTACAACAGAGAATAAAACAATGCAACAATATCCATACAAAAGTTAAAAGAAGACATTAAAACGTTAAAACACATACACTCCAATTTGTGGCCAGGTCTCGCAAAATCACTATAACGAGATCAACGGCCCCAGGCCTGCCAGAAGAGCCAGGTTCTTCACCACTTTCCGGGAGGCCAATAGGGTGGGGGCGGTCCGGACTTCAGGAGGTAATTGGTTCCAGAGAGCCGGGGCAGCCATAGAGAAGGCCCTCCCCTGCAGGCCCACCAGCCGACATTGTTTAGCTGATGAGACCCGGAGGAGATCGACTCTGTGGGATCTTACCGGTCACTGGGAGCTATGTGGTAGAAGGCAGTCTTGAAGATAGCCTGGTCCTGAGCCATGTAGGGCTTTAAAGGTAATAACCAACACCTTGAATTGCACCCAGAGACCGATAGGGAGCCAGTGCAGCTTGCGGAGAATTGGTGTAATGTGGGTGTATCTAGGTGCACCCACTATAACTCAGACAGCTTCATTCTGGACCAACTGTAGTCTCCGAATACTTTTCAAGGGTAGTCCCATGTAGAGCGCATTGCAATAGTCCAACCGTGAGGTGGCCAGGGCATGAGTGACTGTGAGGAGAGCCTCCTGATCCAAGTAGGGTCGCAATTGGTGCACTAGACGAACCTGTGCAAAGGTCCCCCTAGCTACAGCTGTCAGATGTTGAGCCTTCCATCCCGAGGTGGGTAAAATGAGGACCCAAATTGTTGGGGGCAATAGGCTGACCTGTAAACTGCTTAGAGAGGGCTGTAAAGCACTGTAAAGTGGTATATAAGTCTAAGTGCTGCTGTTATTGCTATTAAATAGATAAATTCAAAAGAAAGAAATATCCAGAACATCCACAAGGATTCTTTACATCTGTGATCAAGAAAAGGATTAAGCTGGCCAAGATAGAAATCGAAAGTGTGGGAACACCAGGATTGTGACATTTCTGCCTGACCAGCATGACAGAGCATGAGAACCAGTTTGATCTAATGCTTAAGGCACCAGGCTAGAAAGACCATGAATTCAAGTCTTGTCTTAGCCATGAAATCTGGCTGGGTGGTGTTGGACCAGTCACTCTCTCAGTCCAATCCAGCTCACAGGATTATTTTTATGGAGAAAATAGGAGGAGGAATACGTGTTGGATATGTTCACTGCCTTGGGTTGTTTGTAAAAATAATAAGGATATAGATAGATAGATAGACAGGCAGGCAGATAGAGACTTCCATATTCCCTAACCATTCTGTCTGGGACTTGATGGTGAGTGCACTCAGCTGGCTTCCTATAATCTGGGAAACCGCAAATTTAAAATGTGTCAGCCTGTTGTTTTGTTCAAATACTGTATATTTCAAAGAACTGATAAACTTCATTGTTTCCTACGGAACATTGTGGCAAAGGGCCACATTGTATGACTTTGTTCTTTGCTATTCCCAAAGTACCAACTCATGCCACTTGCATTAGGCAGTTATATAAAGTCAAGAAGCGAATGCTGAAATTCAGCAGCCAACAGGTATACAAACTACAAATTGAGGGAGAAAATCCAAAAATGATGACTTTATGATGAATGATTCTTGATGAATGTATCTTTTCTTTTATGTATACCGAGAGCATATGCACCAAGACAAATTCCTTGTGTGTCCAATCACACTTGGCCAATAAAGAATTCTATTCTGTTCTGTTCTTTCTATTCTATTCTATTCTATTCTATTCTATTCTATTCTATTCTATTCTATCATTTGCTTTAAGACTTAGCATTCTAATTGACTAACCTTCCAATTCTTCATCCAACCAGTCCTTGAAATATGCCAGTCCTTACTTAGTTGAGGAGATCAGTTTGCTGGCTGTTAAAAAGGCCTTGAAAAATATTTTATGTTTTACCGTAAACCACTGCAAGACTTCAGCCGTTAACCTTCTTATATGTCCAATAAATAAATGAATAAGTGTTCCAAGCTTCTTAGAAGTCATGGTCAGTGATATGACATTGTGCTCTCCAGTTTTCTTTGGATTGTTTTGTTGTTGTTATTGTTTCCCATAAGACTATCAATCCTCTTTCTCAATGCAAGCGATTTCATAGGATTGTTGTGGGAATTGAAGGTGAGCTCCTTGAGCTCCCATAAAAAAATTGCGATATTTGCACAATGAAATGAAGTTTAAAGTGCAGCGGGGTCAGGTGGATCTGTAACCTCAAAGCAGACAAAACAAAGTTGTAATGCCCTTCATGAGAACTACTGGTATAATATAACTGACCAATTAAAGAAAGGGTTCCTTCCCAAGACAGGTTCACACAGATTTGTTTAAAGCCGAGAAAACAGAGAAGTTAAGAGAAGTTAGTCAAAAGATTGAAGGGGGGGGGGGGAGGATGGTGGCGATGAAGTTGAAGGAGTACAGCAACAAGGCCATAATCCTAAAATGTTGTATATTAAACCAAATCTTTGCACAAACAGGGAATATTAGTATTCAGCCTAGCAATACTGCCCTTGAATTTCCTGATGAAATATACAAGACTATGCACATACAGGCTGTTCAAATGTAAATTGGATGGATAAACTTTGGATGGATCCATAAAACTCATCCCTGGGTCTAAGGCCACAATCTGTTTCCAGGTCTCCTCTGTGCATTCGAAGTCTTTCCTTTCTTCTCTGTAAAAAACAAAAGAGCTGCGTTAATTTCGTATAGAATCACAGAAGCATACTATTGTGGAGTTGGGTGGGACCACAAGCTTCATCTAGTTTATCCCTCTGCAACATGCAAAAATCCAATTAAAGAAAGTTTTTTCTGTAGACTTAATAAAATTTAGATAGCTGCACCCAGGGGTGAAATCCAGAGGTTCTGACAGGTTCTGGAGAACAGGTAGCGGAAATTTTGAGCAGTTTGGAGAACCGGCAAATACCACCTCTGGCTGGCCCCAGAAGGGTGGGAATGGAGATTTTGCAGTATCCTTCTCCTGCCACGCCCACCAAGCCACACCCATCAAGCCACACCACGCCCACCAAGCCACACCCACAGAACCAGTAGTAATAAAAATTGGACTTCACCACTGGCTGTACCTTGTGCCATTATTTCTGGTCCTAATTTCTGTGACAATGGAAAGACGGTTTTTGGCTTTCTTCCAGTCTAGCTTTATGTATCTGCATACAGCTAATATGTCACACAGAGAAGTTCCCTGAGGATTTGCTCCAGCATGCTTCCAAAAGCTTGGAAGACAAAACCTCTGGTCTCTGTAACCCACCTAGATTAGATCCTGCAACATTATCCTGGGACACATATATTTGTCTTCATTTGTAATATGTCTTCTCTCAGGCTTCTCAATTCCAGACTGAATAATACAAATTCTTTCTACCTGTGCTCATAGTACACATCCTCAAGTCTGTGTATCATCTTTGTTGCCATATTCTGAACCTGGTTCTGATTATTATTATGATTGTCATCCTCAGTCTAAATCAATACAGTGCAGGATGAAGCCCTCTTAAAATTACAGACTGTAATCAACCATACTGGTTCAATGCAGGTTGGTAGATAAGAGTTTTCAGCTTCCCAGTCTAAGTCAAGAGGGAATGACTGGCCCAAGTTCAGTTACCCACCCAGCCTGAATCTCCCTGCTCCAAGTCTAGCTGTTTAACCACTACACCATATTAGATATCAGTGTCGCTCAGTTGATCTTTGGAACTTTTTTTTTTACTTTTTAAACATTTTTTACTACTGATTCTCTAGAACCGGTAGTTAAAAATGCTTTAAAAAGTTTTTTAAAAAGCAGAAAATCCATAAGCGTGTGTTTGGTGTGGACTGAGCATGCACACACAGTGTGTGTCTGGTGCGCGCATCCAGGATTCAATGCGCATGCACGCACACAGAGGCTATCTGGCACGCAGCGCGTATGCATGGGTAGAGAACCTGTGGTGACCGGTGGAGGATTTCACCACTGGGTGGATAGAATGAGACTGCTTTCCACTAGAGACTGGAGTCCACCAAAGAGGGAAGGGGGGGAAGTGGCATCCATATGGGACAAGGGCAGTGGTGGGTTGCCCCCAGTTCGCACCGGTTCTATAGAACCGGTAGTAAAATCGGCGGGAGGCTCCGTCCACCAACCCCGATGTCATCAAATTGCTTCTGCATGAGCGAAGCAAGCGCGCATGCGTGGCCCCGTTGCGAACCAGTAGTAAAGATAAGTAGAACCCACCCCTGGACAAGGGTTTCCCATCCCTGATCATCGTCAGTAAGCAAAAGTAGATATTCAGTTCAAATCAGTGTAACATTCAGCTCTTAATATTGCTTCCCGTAATTGCTTTCTAGTCCTAATCCTACACATACTCACAGAAACACAAAAAACACAAACACCACACCAGGATATGAGTTGTGTTAGACTGTTGTTTTTTGTTACACATCTTACTTTCATATAAATGATTGAAAGTGGGCAAAAGTTGTGCTGGTTATAAACAAAAAGTGGAGATGTCTCTCACTAAAACATATTGTATCAACTTTATTATGATTTTTTAATAAGAGATTGACTCGTCACATGGGTGATGATTTCCTCCAAAACATGGATGAACTAAGAACTAAGCAGGAGTTATATATGTAGATACTGTATATGTGTTGTGTTCTCTCTCTCTCTCTCTCTCTCTCTCTCTCTCTCTCTCTCTCTCTCTCTCTCTCTCTTCATTCCACCTCACAGGATTGTTGTGGAGAAAATAGGAGAAGGAAGGAGGATTAGGTATGTTTGCCACCTTGAGTTATATAAAAAAATAATAAACGCAGAATATACAGAAAATAAATGTGTGTGTGTGTGTTTATACAGAATAATCCTCAATTATCGACTGCAATTGGGACCAAAAATTCCATCACTAAGAAATGTGGTCATAAAGTGAAATGTCACATGAGTTACATGCCTGAGTTACAACATCAGTTCCAGCTTCAGTCATTAAGTGAATCTCCTGCTGTTGTTAAATATGATATGTAACCATGACTTGTGATTTCCTGTCAGCTTGCTCACTGACATGGCTTATTGGAAGCTGATTGGGAAGGTCACAAATGTGATCGTGTCACCATGGAGATGGTGAGACACTGGCACAACTTCAAGCTCTGGTCATAAATCTCCTTTTTCAGTGTGGTTGTAATTTTGAGCAGTCACTGAACGAGCAGTTGGTAAGGGAGGATTATCTGTATCTATGTATAAATAAAATAGAAATGCAGACACAGAGAGACTTATTTAATTTCTTCACAGTGATGAGAGAAGATAATTCATTTTTATAGAAAGCTAGTTTGCAAAGCCAATGAATATTTAATATTTTGCACGGAATATCTAAATATCTAAAATCAATTCCAAATGCCGTTATCAAAAATCGAATATTATTATAAAGCCAAATTAATTTTGGAGCCCTAAGGGTAGTTTCAAGGCCATACATTCTAGTGTCTATTAGTAACCAGCAGTAATAAACAAATCTTTAAATTAATTTCTTTAATAAACATGTTGCTTTAAATTCACACTTCCTAAAAACTTGAAACAACTTTTACTTGTTTAATTTGCTCTGCTCATAATTCTTCATTTGCAACATGTCTTTTCAGCTGGTAGGATTGAGGTCTGTGCTTACAGCAGAAACATTCATTATTCAGATATTGCAAAGACAAACTCGTTCTCTGAAAATTATAATGTTTCAAAATCTGGTGCTGCATACAAGGAAGCAGTACCTTTACAACCTGGTATGCCCTGATATCAGAGGTGAGGAGGATTTACAATGCAGGTAGTCCTTGACTTACAACCACAATTGACCCCCAAATTTCTGTTGCTAAGCAAGACAGTTTAAAGTGAGTTTTGCCCTTTTTAATGACCTTTTTTGCCTCATTCTTTAAGCAAAACACTGCAGTGCTAAGTAAATCATGCAGTGGTTAAGCAGATCTCGCTTCCCCCATTGACTTTGCTTGTTTGGAAGTTGGCTGGGAAGGTTACAAATGATGATCACATGACCCAGGGACAATGCAATTGTCATAAATAGATACCAGGTGCCTAGCATGTGACCATGGGGATGCTGCAATGCTCATAAGTCACTTTTTTCAATGACATTGTCACTTCAAACAGTCACTAAATGAATGTTTTTTTAAAATATTTTTTATTATACATTTTCCTTTATTATACATCACATTTCCAGTTTTGCAATGACAGTGTACTGGCTGTATAAGCCTTTTTAAGTATAGATAGTATTATACACCCTGAGTATAACCATTATTCTCGTAGTCATACAATATAGTCTCTTTTAAATACATAATGTTGTACATCATAGTTATGACCATTATTTTCATAGTTGTACCATAACACTTTATACATTTATCACTCTATATGTTTTAATCTATAATCACGTACAAGTAACTAAATGAATGTTGTAAGTCGAGGACTATTGTACACAAAATTTTGGAATTATAATTCCAAAGTATCTGGAAGGAAGGAAACTGAGAAAACTTGCTCTCCAATTGATCTCGTCGCTTGGAATTAAAAATTTTGATTACATCTGATCTGTCCCTTCCTTCCCAGCCCAACTTTGATTTTCCTTTGGTAAATTCATTTTTTCTGATGAACTCAAATGTCCTCCTCTGAAAAAATGTGCAAAAAGTACAAATCCACATCGCCCCTTTCAGGATAGACCCCACATAAACATGAAGAATTTCCTGGATTAAATCTGAGCTGTCATATAAACTAATTCTACTTTATCATAACGCTACATTAAGAGAATTTCAAATGTCTGAAAGTACAGTTCTCTCTCTGTCTGCTGTACAGCCTGAGAAACGAGGAAAGGTTCCTTCTGAGCCTCTTGCCTCGCCCACTATCCAGTTGCAGATTATGTTGTCTCTTATCTGACCATTCCCTAGGCAGCTTTTCTGGATTCAGTCTCCCAAGATCATTCTCACATACCGTTAGAAGCAGAGGTGGTATTCAGCAGGTTCTGACCAGTTCTGGAGAACCGGTAGCAGAAATTTTGAGTAGTTTGGAGAACTGGTAAAATATCATCTCTGACTGGCCCCCGCCCGCATCTATTCTCTGCCTCCCGAGTCCCAGCTGATCGGGAGAAAATGGGGATTTTGCAGTATCCTTCCCCTGAAGTGGAGAGGGAATGGAGATTTTACAGTATCCTTCCCCTGCCATGCCCACCAAGCCATGCCATGTCCACCAAGCCAGACCCACAGAACCAGTAGTAAAAAATTTTGAATCCCACTACTGATTAGAAACAGCGAGCAAAACTCCAAAATCTTCTCCAGCAACTAACATAAGGGCGGAAGGTGCACAAGAAAGTATTTGTTTTCTTTCTTTTCTTTTCTTTTTTTTAAAAAAAACAGCTAAATTTTCTTCTTAAACAGAACCCAGGCTACAATCTTGAAAAATAAAGATAGGCTTTCATATACAAAATACTAAGACAACAAGAGAGATCATTCCCAAATGTACAGATTAGTTAAGAAATGTTGTTTTGAATTTATGTGACTTCCTGTTTTTTTCTGCTCAGGGAATCAAACCTGACAATAAAGCTGATAAAACATCAGGACCATGAACTGAGTGAGCAGCTCATGTTTTTATATGACGAATTCTCACTCTGCTACCATGGTCCCGGAAAGTGAAAGGCATCCTTTTAACAGATCTAATTCATTTTCTACAAGTAAAACTCCATAGATCTGGATTCCACAGGCTCACATTTAAGAAAGGAAAAGTACTGATGATCTGTTTAAGAAGGAAACATATCCCGATCTTTTATATCTCAGAGAATGGGGTCGATATTTCCTCTGTTCTTTTTTTTAAAAAAAATCCTACCTCATAAACTTCTTATCCAAGCATGAAATGGTAAGTTGTGAATGTATCCTAATTGATTATTCCCTCTCTCTGCATATGTGTCCAGAAAGCAAGATTCATTAATGTAATCCATCCATTCATAGATTTCACTTTTAGACATTCAAAGGAAGCTGAAATAGTGCTGGAACTGCAGCAAAAAAAAAAAAAAAAAGCCATATTCTTCCCCAAAAAGAACTATAACAATGACAAAAGGAAAAAGAGGCTTGTTTTGGTACCAGAACAACTGAAACCTCCCTAGTGAATTTGATTAAGATATGTACTAATCATATTTCCCTTTTTTTGCATTCTTCATTTTGCCTTGCTTTGCTTTTTGTCTTTTCTGCAGTACTTTGCAGACTTACAGTATTAGATTTTACCGATAAATATTGTTGGTCCAAGTAGAAATATTTCATCAGATTGTTGCTAAAGATATCAAGACTGCATCTGTATGAAAAAAGACACTCATCATTAGATACCTGACCATCATTCACAAGTGTATAGTCTTACTTCTGTAATATTAATGTAATATCCAGACACGAGTTCATTTCTCATGTCATTTACACAAAGTAGATTACTTTTATCTTCACGTTCTTTGTTTTCTAGTGAAAGGATAGTCCTTTCAAAGGAACCGAGCATCTAGGAAGAATTAGAATACTTTCTGGACTTGGGCAGGCTGTTTTGGTTAGATAATGTTCAAAGGGAAAAACCAATCCCATAATAGGGAACAGGTATTTCAGAAGCTGTTAAGCAACCTTCTTCACGAATAATCACCCAATATATTAAAGTGGACACGGTTTGCTAATTAAAGAGTTGTTTGTGCTGTTTTAACTGCATTTATATTGATCTCTTAATAAGAACTAAAGAGGAAATGAGACGAGGTTATTTTGAAAAGGCATTTTTTTCATGTAAATGCAGCCTTACACACGTGTGCGGAGTCATCTTAAAAGCTTTCCATGGCTAATTTCGGCTTTGGTGGAGATTCTTCTCTATGTATCTAATTAAATTCTGAGTGAAATTAGCATCTCTTGCATTTTGGGGTCTCTGGAGCCCTGGCAGGGGGGAAGAAATTTGTAAAGTATATTTGTATGGATCCTTAGCAGATACCATTCCCAGACTCACTGAATAAAAATACAGACTAGCATAGAATAGAATTCTTTATTGGCCAAGTGTGATTGGACACACAAGGAATTTGTCTTTGGTACATATGCTTTCAGTGTATATAAAAAGACAAGATACACTCGTCAAGAATCACAGGGCACAACGCCTAGTGACAGTCATACGGTACAATAAGCAATCAAATCATACTAGGAAACAATCAATATAAATATAAATCTCAAGGATACAAGTAACGAAGTTACAGTCATGCAGTCACAAGTGGGAGGAGATGGGCAACAGGAACTATGAGAAGACCAATAGCAATAGTAATGCAGTCTAATGTGAATAGTTTGACAGTGTTGAAGAATTATTTGTTTAGCAGAGTGATGGCATTCGGGAAAAAACTGTTCTTGCATCTAGTTGTCTTGGTGTGCAGTGCCCTATAGCATCGTTTTGAGGGTAGGAGTTGAACAGGGTCTGTAAATATTTTCACAGCCCTTTTTTTGACTCGTGCAGCATACAGGTCCTCAATGGAAGGCAGATTGGTAGTAATTGTTTTTTCTGCAGTTCTAATTATCCTCTGAAGTCTGTGTCTGTCTTGTTGGGTTGCAGAAAACAACCAGACAGTTATAGAGGTGCAGATGACAGACTCAATAATTCCTCTGTAGAACTGGATCAGCAGCTCCTTGGACAAGTTGAGCTTCCTGAGTTGGCGCAGAAAGAACATTCTTTGTTGTGCTTTTCTGATAACGTTTTTGATGTTAGGTGTCCATTTTAGGTCTTGAGATATGATAGAACCTAGAAATTTGAAGGTCTCTACTGTTGATACTAGCTTAATTACTTTGGTTTTCAAAGACCAAAGGTATGTAATGAAGCAGTCTATCCTTCTGATGAAGCTCAGGATGTCCTATGAGTTCTATTGAAAAAGTTCAGATTTGGAAGACCTGAAATGGTTTAAAGATTTTCCCCAAATTAATGAATTTACATAGTTTAGATTAGAAGAATTTGTGGGGAGGAGAAATCATATTAATCCTTGCTTTTTTTTTTCTTGGCCTAAATTCAGTAACTGGAATAATAACCAGCAAGTAAGGAGCAGTAAAAGCAAAATGTTGACAATGCATTCCCATGCACTTATAATGAGAAAAAAAACCCCATAGTGTTCAATAAGATGTAACACCTGGGAAGTATGTTTAAGGCTGCAGCCTATATTTAGCTATTCCAATTACATCTCACCTTTCCTCCAGGAACTCAAAGGTAGCAATTTTTGTTCTCTTCTCCTCCCACTAATCTCGGGTCACCATTTTATCTTTGCAATAGCAAGCTTGTGAATAAGGTAGGGCAAAATAATTCAATAAGATGTTTATTTAGTTAGATGCATTAGGGTTGTATGACTCTGGGTGGTGCGCATAGAGTTAAAAACCAAACAAGCAGATACAATAAGAACAAACAAACAAAAATTAAAATGATGGCTGAAAACAAACTCGACTCCTCCTCCCATAAACTTCACTCACCATTTTATCACAGCAAGTATATAAATAAACAGGGCTGGGCAAAATAATTCAGAGCACTATTGATTGGTTGATTGATGCATTTTTTAATCACATTGTAACTGTGGATGGTGCACATAGCGTTAAAACAAAAAATTATGGCTGAAAACAAACCCAGCTCCAAAGAAGACAAACACACAGTGATGGGCTCACCTAGACTCCAGAAGCCATGCATGAAGGAACATCAAGGTCTTCAAGGATTTCTGAAATACTAGCAGGGTTGAGGTTTACGGATCTCAAGAGACTTGGTTGAGATCCCAGAGGGCAAATGCTCCAACAGAGAAGGTACATTTCCTGGGTCCCACCAGGTGACATTATTCAACAGATAGGGCATGCACATTCTGCTGGACCTGCTGGAAGAAGAGTGGTCCCACAAATAATCTGGTCTCATGTCATCCAAAACTTTATAGGAACAACAGCATCTTTAATTGCACCTGGAAGTTCACTGGAAGCCAGTGCAGCACACAGAACCATGGTGTAACATATTTTGACAACACTGGCTCTTTCATTGTGAATCAGAGATGAGCACCACCCCTTAGAGTCAGACATGACTGGAAGTGAAAACCTTTACCTTTTTTTTAATCAAGAGAGGATCTGAAGCCAAGTCTTTGCTGTTCTGGTTGGGCAATGGGATCTAAACTTTGCTAAACCCTCACAAATGCTTAGAATTAATCCACTGAATGGATCAGAAGGCAATTCTCAGATTGGCTTTGGCACAGACTCAGAATTACCCACTTTTACCAATTTACCAATTGCTTTTACCAATAACTTGATAATAATTCTTTTCTTACTCTTTTTGTTTTGTTTCTTTTAATGCATAGAAATTGGTAAGAACACAGATTCCAGGTTCAAAAAGTAGCTGGTAGGTTTTAGTAAGGAATAACACTGGTTAATTTAAGCTAATGGCAGCTTTTCAACAGCCCTGGAAATGCTAACCCCAGTGATTGGTGCTGACACTTTAGATCACCATCTTACAGCTAAAGTCAAACAATGCAGTACTCTGGCTTTGAGCTGCTGAAAAAAAGTAATAATAGTGTTTATATAACAATGATGCCAGGATGTCCTGCTCTCTAATTTTCACACAGTGATTAGAAGAATACACTACTTAGCAGGAGAAAAAACAAGTTTCACTCTCTGCTAACTTAAGCAAGTATCTGGAATCTATATAATCAGTTCAGGGTTAAAGTAAAATTTTTTCCAGGGAGTTGGATTTTTAAAAACTTCAATCGCCAAGAGCTGGAAGAAGACCAGTGGTGACAGTTCTCAAGAGTTGGGCAGCATGCAAGTTTAATTCATCATCGTTATCCAGAACAGAATTCAAATGTTGAGCCCTTTCAGGAGGAGCAAAGTTACAAGGACATAAAATTCTATTACAATTTTGGCACATCTACTGTAGTTTGCTTCTGTAGCACCAAACTAGTCTTACCATTGGATTTTATTGGTGGGGTTTAAAAAATTCCCTAACCACAACAAAGACTGAGAAGTGGCACATAGACCATTGGATTGTCAGTCTTGACCTAAGGCACAGCTATTCTTTCAGCTTCAAATTAGTATGTAGGGGTACTGGAATATTTACTTGATCAACATTTTAAGTGTCTGTCCTCACTCATAGTTCCTGGAAGATAGCAACACCAAACCATACATTTCTCAAAATGATGCACTCAATAATGCATACCAAAATGTTGGAGAATATCTGGAAATTCTGGAAATTGTAGACCAGGGGTGTCAAATTCAAGGCCCACGGGCCGGATGTGATCGGATCTTGCCCGCAGGATCGTCCTGGAAAATGTAAGGGGACGGCCTGCATCACTTTGGCCCAGTCTTACCCAATGCGAAGAGGAAACATCGGGTCAGCGTGGATTCGGCCCAGTCTACCCAGTGCGAAGAGGAAACATGACAGCAGTTTGGGAAATAGTGTCAAGATGGCCACGCCCACCCAGTCGGCCACACCCAATGAGTGGCATCAAGATGGTCACGCCCACCTAGTCGGTCATGCCCACACAGCCCCCCCATGGTCAGCCACAGCCCTGAGGCGGCCCTCAATGAAATTGAGTTTGACACGCCTGTTGTAGACTGAACAATCTGAAAGTCTGGACTGGATTAGATTGGATTGGATTGGGGCAAAGCAGATGAAGAGTTCAACATGTAGCAGCATTCTTGACTTTTGTGCAAAGCCACGTTGAAAGTAACTTTATATGGTTTACAGCAACCTAAAATCTAAAAATTTCAAAGTGAAATAAACTTTCACAGGCTACGGTCCATTTCATGGTAGAAAATTAGTCTATGGTGTTAATTGTAAGGCTGCAACCAAAATCCCTTTTGCTGCCTTTATTTTCTTGGAAATGCTGTGCAAGTAGACCTTACAGCAATCTAGTTTTTCCCTGGATTTATTTAAAAAAGCAACATATATTCTGCAGATTTGCTGCTATGATTTGCTTTCTAGCTCATTCTTTCAAGAGTTGCAGGCCATTCGACTGCAGGATCTCTGTGTGGCATGATATTCAGAGATGTTTGGCACATCATAGCATTTATAATGGACCATTTCTGGAAAGTTTGGACCATTCCTCATTCTTTTGTACAATATATAATGAAATGAGAGAGAAATATTAATTTGGGATTGTCAAAGCATATTTAAAATGAAGGTGATCAATAAAAGTGAAATTCCTTGTGGCTGATTTAGACAAATAAGTTATCTTCAGGTATAAATTTGCAGCAAGAACAGGATATGAAGGCGATTTATAGAAATATATGCCATGGACTATAAATGATTTCACTCATGAGCATTTAGTGACCACATCTCCCTCCTCAAAAGTTATGTTTTTATGCAGTTATTATCAAAATGTTTTATGTAGCTATGTTTTGTTATATATTTTAAATGATATCTTTATTATCTGTTTAGCTAAACAATAAATCGTTGATTGATAGCCATTTTTACTAAGTAATACAAAATACATATATCTGGTTAAATGAAGCTATACACATGCATGCACACATATATACAGAGAGAGAGAGAGAGAGAGAGAGAGAGAGAGAGAGAGAATATGATTTCACAACCAATTTGCTGCTGTGGGTGCTGCAGGGGGGTTGGTACAATGCTTTGCCAAAGCACCATATCCACTGTTGTGATTTGGCTTGCTCTGAAGCTACCTTGCAGTGAGCTAGATCAATTAATGTTTATCTTATCCCAGTTTTTCTCTGTGTCCTATGTTGAACTTTCCATCTCTAGGGTTGAGTTCTCCAGAGCAGCTTGTAGAGGGAGCAAATTGGATCCATTCTGTAAATGTGGCCAAGTTATTTCAGCTGTCATTTTTAGATTTCATCAGCAGTTCTTGCCTGATGGACTGCTGATGGATGGTTTCATTTCTTATGCCGTTTATCAATAAGATACCAAGGATCCTATGGAAACAGTGTATTTGGAAGGCATCCAGTTTTTGAATCTCTGGCTGTTGAACAATCCGTGATTCAGTTCCATATAGTAGCAGTGCAGTATCAGTAACTAACATGGGGTGTGTTTTTTTTGTTTGTTTATATAGTTAATGTTAGGCTACTACCATACTCACCAGATGTGTGAACCAAAAGCTGCAGTGGCAGCATTCATTCAATGTTTTAAGCAAACTCTTAAGGCAACCTTGTTTTTCCTGTGCTATGGAGCCAAGGTATGTGAAATATTGCCCATTTTGTGAAGTCAGGATGTCTGAAATGTAAAAGAATACAGATCACATGCTGTGTAGCAGATATTTCTGTGATCAATTATTGCTACTCCAAGAACAGTGGTGTCACTTTTTATTATGTAAGACCTACAATGAAAGATTTAGGAAAGACTCATCACACTTTCTGATTGATCAATACAACTGTCACAGCCTTGTGACATTTTCATAGGAATGACACATTAGGAACCAGGAGAAATCTGTCAACATATTTTGATTGATGAGGAAAAACTTGTCAAAAACTATCAAACTGACAGACTTGATAAAATGTTCTTGGAATGGAAGGGGGTTGAAAAGAACAAAAGTTGGGAATGATCTTCTAAATCTTTTCATGGACATGGGCAGCCATTTGTTAAATCACAAGGTAAGCCTTGTGGCATAAGAGTTACATGACTAGAAAATTAAAATCAATACAAGATTTGAAAAAACAAGGAATAAATTTGGAATGGTGGCTATATTTACAAATACAAATCAAAACTAGATTTAAAAAAGATAAGGAACAATTTGGCATAAACAGGAAACAATTGGAATTAGATAAATTAATATTAGTATCGGGAAGAAAAATGATTACAAATATCTATAATTACCTATTAGGATACAAATTGGAAGAAGAAACAGTAAAGGAAATGATGATAAGTTGGGCTAGGAATTTTGGACATACCATAGAATTGGATAAATGAGAAAAATTCTGGGTGAAAAATTATAAATTGACCATGGCAGTATCATACAAAGAAAACAGCTATAAAATGTTTTATAGATGGCATTTAGCACCAGCGAGACTGGCAAAAATGTACCCCAATTTATCAACCCAATGTTGGACATGCGGTCACAAACTAGGGACGTACTACCACATGTGGTGGATGTGCCCTAAGGTGAGGAAATTTTGGTATAAAATTAAAGGGTGGTTGGAAGAGATTACGCTCCAAAAGATAGATTTTAAACCAGAGATGTTCCTCCTAGGAATGACTGATAGAAAAATGGGAAAAAGTCTCTATTATATTATATTGCATATTCTAACAGCGGCCAGAATTACTCTAGCGCAAATGTGGAAGTCGACCAATACACCATTGGAAGAAACAATAATAAAGAAAATCCTCGAATGCACCGAAATGGATAAATTAACGATGGAGATCAAAGAAAGAGAAGACTTGGATTATTATAAAATGTGGAATAGGTTTTATACATGGTTGGAAAACAGAAATCAAATTAAGAAATAAGAATATAAAGTGGAATTTGATATTAATATACTGGATATAAATGTAAATAATGATCCTGCTAACAAAACAGTTAATTATGAATATTTAAAAATAAAGAGAAGGAGCAGGGGGATAAAAGCTAAGAGTAAAGACAAAAGTCGATGCAGAAAGTTGTAAAATTGTATATATCTGTTGTTAGTATTGTATTTTAACGTCTGATGTGCGTGTGTTTTTGCTTTTTGTTTTTGTCTCTTGACTTCTTTTGCTATTGTGTGTTTGGTTTTAAAATGTAAAATACTCAACAAAAATTATTTTTTTAAAAAAAGTTATATGACTAACAAAAGCTGGAAGGGAAATCTGATTGGACGATATAGGTTGCAAAACAAGTAAAAGAAGTATTTTAAGAATTTGCTGGACTGTTCTGTAGTTTGTTGGTAAACATCCACAGAGGTATTTATCTCTGCATTCTCCTTCCCACACAGATATCAATTCCATGGAAAACAATGAAAGAGTAAAAGAGCTCTTACACAGCTTACAGGAAAATATCTTGAACCTATATTGTTTATTTCTGTTCTCCCAGGGGTTTATGTTGTGATCAGACAGTATTCCAGGTACTGTTTCTGAGGTGAGATTTCTGGCCAAACACAATCAGAAAAAGCATACTACACAAAATAGTGGTAGGATTGTTCAGTGATAGGAATTATTAAACATGCTGTCATCAAAATGACTTGAGGGGACATAACTCCCATCTGGCAAATTTTGTACTCATTTTTTAATTAAAAACCCATCAGATTAAACCTTTCAGCAAGTCGAGATTGCATATTGTGTAAACAAAATAAGACAGCTATGAAGTGTCTTCTTTTTCTGTTTTTAAGTATGATCTGGAGTTATGTGTCTTGGACTGGATACTGGTTCCTTGACATCAGACACTCTATAAGAAAAGCTAGATGCACCTCTATACAGCCTGAAAATAACTAGCAATTTTCCAGCAGTATTGCTCCTTGGTCTCAAATAAGAAGAGAAAACATAGAGTTTCAAATGGAATGGAATAAAATGGTATTTTTAAAATGGTATAAAAATGTGACTCCATTCTACACTGGTAACATGGAATTGGGACCATTGCATTATCAGGGGTAAAATGCTACTGGTTCGAACCGATTCAGACGAACCTGTAGTAACAAAATCTACCCGTTCAGTAGTTACCAGTTCGGTAGCTTATTTCACCACTGCATAGCATCCATTATAACCCTTATATTCTTATTCAACAAAGAACCACTACAACTTTATTATGAAGCTTTTGTTTTTCTAATTCTGCCTATATTCTGTCTAAATCTATTTGATGTTTGAAGACAAAACATCTCTTAAATAGTTCATGTTTCCAGTCTTACAGTTAAAAGAAAATTGGGGGCAAGGCAGAGGGTGAAATCCAGTAACAGAAGATTCCTTCTACTAGTTTATTCTCCTTATTTTGATACTTAGGGTTTTTCACAGTGAAGAAAAGAATAAAAAAAAATAATGAGCATATCATATGCAAATCAAACATAAAAGAGGAATCCACTAATTAAGGGATGGTGCATTAATATTAGCCTGGAACACGAGGCACAAATATAAGCAGGAAGTTTTTAATAAAAGGTACTGCAGTCCTGAAAAAAACTCAGCAATATATTTTAAATCTAAGCCGGACAACTTGTTAATGCAACGTTGGAATATTTTTTTTCTTATGTTTACAATAAGGAAAGATAGTAGCTGGTTCCTGTCAGAGGCTGGTTCCTGTCAGTATAAGCAACTGAATATATCATGTAGCAAAAGAAGACATATATCTTACGTATAGAAAAACGCAAGTATAGGAAAGATAAAAAGCCCATTGTTTTAGCTGTAGATAAAGAGACTTCTGCTTAGCCATAAATAAGGAAGTTTGCCGTAACTTTAAGATAAGGAAGCATCTGTTTTAACAGAATATGAAAAGAAGATATTCATGCTAGGAGGAAGATATTCATGTTGATAGAGCAGAAAACTATTGTAATAAACTGGTGCACTTCATTCTATTAATAAAGATTGGCTAAATTTTAAACTGAAAGTCACATAAAAAGGACAAGAGACATAATCCCCTTTGCATCCACCCAGTCAAAGACACCTTCTTTGACTCTCCATTGATCGTCTGGTGGTCTGTATTAAATTCCCAGCTTGAGACACAAATAGAGAAAACAAAGGAGTTTCATCCTTCTGATAGCAACTGTATTTTAAGTGAAAGAGAAAAATCTACACCGATCTAAAGTAAAAGAGAGGGAGAGAGTTGGGGGAGGAGGAAGACAGAAAATAAGGGGATACAGCAATCTGGCATTAATCTAAATTCAGTACAGGCTGTGGAAGGTAAAAGCTTTAGGATTAGAATATGATGTTGCAAGTGGTAAGGAGCTGATGAAGTCATGTAAGGACATCTGGACTGGGACTCAGAATTCAGTACTGAGGCTCTTGAGGAATTCATGGAGCCTATATTTGCAGCTATTTAATTTTTTGTTTGTTTATATTTTTAATTACCTTTGTTTTTATAATTTTATAAATGCTATGGTGATAGCAATAACATTTAGACTTACCGTATTTTTCAGAGTATAAGATGCACCTTAGTTTTTGAGGAGGAAAATAAGAAAAAAGCTGATTGGCAGGTAGATCGGCCTTCCAGAATACCCCCAATCAGCTGTTCCCAGAGGTGAATTTTAGCAATCGGTTCCTTGGTTGTGAGCTCTGTCTTGCTTTTCTTTTGCTTTTTTTTCTGCCTCTGGAACTTCTGAAACTCCATTTCAGAAAAAACTTTTTTTCTTGCCTCTGAAAGCCTCCAAAACAGAGCTTCAGAAAAAAAGCCTCTGAAGCTCTTCTTTGGGGGCTTCTTTTCTGAAGCTCTGTTTGGGAGCTTCTTTTCTGAAGCTTCGTTTCTGATGCTTTTTTCAGCCTCTGAAACCTCCATTTGAGAAGCTGGGCGGGGCTACATTCGGAGTATAGGACGCACCCAGATTTTCACCCTCTTTTTGGGAGAGGGGGAAAGGTGCATCTTATACTCCAAAAAATATGGTACATACCGCCCATAATGCTTTACTGCTTTCTCTGGGGGGTTTACAATGTCAGCATACTGCCCCCAACAATCTGGGTCCTCGGAAGGATGGAAGGTTGAATCAACCTTGAGCCCCGTTCGGGATCGAACTCCAGGATGTAGGCAGAGTTTGCCTTCAGTTCTGCATTCTAACCACTGCGCCCCCAGGGTTCTTGATGAATTATGCTCATTCATCCCTTTGATTTCATCATAGAAAAACTACCTAAAGTGAGTGTGTGGGTCATTCCTTTCTTAATCTTTGAATTTACCACCCTGAGCAACCGTATAATCATGGCCAATGTGTTGCAAGACAAGCCATGAGGAGCACAATGGAAAGCCAGAATGAACCCGACTGTTTCTCAGCTCTCTTGGCAGGGTGTTAGAAAGAGTAGCTGGGAGTCCTTAATTCACAGCTGACTTCTTTTCCTTTCTGCTCGAATGCCCAGAATGCAGAAGGCAAAAACAGCCATCTCCAGTTGAGCAAGAACTTTGCAGGAGTCAAGCAGGAGATGCCCAGCTTCTTCTTTGGGACCTCTTGGATTCGCGCCCCCCCCCCCCCCATTCAGCACTTTCTGTTGCTTGCAGTAAAGCCCCAGCCTCCAGATAACTCCATAACTGCATCTCTGGTGGGACAAGAAAGCAACACTAACCAGGGCCCATGATAGAGCAAACTTTTGATCATTGCTTAGGAGCTGATAAGAGCAATATAAAACATCTTCTACTTAGCATTGTATTTAGCACTGGATTATTATTCAGCCAGAAAGTGAAAGCACTTGGAAGAAGCTCATTTGGAGAACGTAGTGACAATTTTTTTAATACTAAAAATTATTTCCCATTACTAAGTTACTCTAGAAAAGCTTGGGCGGAGACGATGATATAGCAGCACAGATGTTACAAACAGAAAGCTTCCAGTTTCAGTCCCTGCAGTCTCTATGAAAGTTCATTCTTTGTTATTGAACCCATTCTGATTTCTGACTCCCAACAGGAGCAGTCAAGAAGGACTTGCGCAATAGCATCTCTTCCCAAGTTGCAGAAAAATGCCCGATGGAGTAAAATAACATGGGATCAAATACAACAATTATCTCAGGGGAAATGAGATAGTTTTGTGTGTTCCTACTTCATGTTCACTCTTTCTCTTTTTCCAAAGCTCCCGGGGAATTTTCTTCACTAAAGGACTACTGTAAATTGCTCATGATAATAGCTAATCTTCTGACCTAGCTCTGAATCATTAGGGTAAGAAGGAAATGCAATATTGAAATTCTCTTTTTTCCACTGCTACTATAGACAGGTCTATAATAGTCTTCCGGTACCATAGTCCAGATCCATTCAATCCTTTATCTGATATCAGCTCTGAAAAATAAAGTGCCACATTTCAAAATGTTGGAACTCAAAATAAAGGGGGAGTTGCTAGGCAGGGTTTGCCAGAAAAAGCATCCATCTTCCCTAAATGAAATTGGCAACAAGAAATATTCTCTAGGTTGAAAAAAAGTGGATTTCATGTAGCATTATTCCTTCAGAATAGATCATATACTGTGTTCCAAAAGGCAGAATAGTTATTCGTGCTCTCTTTTTTTCTTTGAGACTTCACAAGAGAAACAAGAGTTGCGTTGAATTATTCCAGTTAAGGCCTCTTGTCAAAGGCAACACACCTCACAGACTGTGGGAAAAGGTCATTCCAGAAGGATTTATTTATTTATTTATTTATTTATTTATTTATTTATTTATTTATTTATTTATTTTATTTGTATACCGCCCTTCTCCTGGAAGGGACTCAGGGCGGTGAACAGCCAAAATTAAAAAACATACAAATGCAAAAGTTAAGATAATTAAAAGAATTAAATCACTGGCTACCCAATTTAAAACCCCAAATCCATAAAATTTAAAATCCCAATTAAAAACCATTTAGGCTAGGCCGGCTTGATGAAATAAAAACGTCTTCAGGGCTTTACGGAAGGTCCGGAGGTCCGGGATCAGTCGTATTCCAGGAGGCAGCTCATTCCACAGGGCGGGTGCCCCCACAGAGAAGGCTCGCCCCCTGGGGGCCGCCAGCTGACATTGCCTGACCGACGGCACCCCAAGGAGGCCCTCTCTGTGAGAGCGTATTGGCCGGTGGGAGGTTATCGGTAGCAGCAGGCGGTCTCGCAAATACCCTGGCTCTATACTTGACTACTGTTAGCAACTAACATGAAAGAAGCAGCTCAATCACTCTGCTGCCAGGTGACAAACAACTGGAGTGAGAGGCTGCAGGCCAGGCTGTGCAACTCAATCAATCAATCAATCAATCAATCAGAATAGAGTTGGAAGGGACCTTGGAGGTCTCCTAGTCCGACCCACATCTGACCCTCAGGCTGCCAGTTTGACACCCCTGCCTATACCATTTCAAACAAGTGGCTGTCCAGTCTCTTCTTAAAAACCTCCAGTAATGAAGCACCCACAACTCCTGAAGGCAAGCTGTTCCACTGCTTCAACTCGCACGTGGGCTTGTGCTAAATGAAACAAGCAGGGACAGGGTGTGCCAAAATTGTCAGAATCCTATATTTTTAGGATGCAAAGAACATTGGCCTACTGCAAATGTTCTTCGTACCCAGCATTTCGGCACATTATAGACCAAATTCAAATCATTCCATTTGTGCGGTTGCTGCAGTGTCAATGTTGTTACTAATTTGGTTTTGAAAGCCTAAAAAAACAAATGTTTCTTCTTGCTAAACGTTCCCTGTGTGGGTAGATTGCTAGATGGGTGGATTGCTTGAGGCAAGGAAATGGTATGTGTCTCTAAAACCAAGTGGGACTTACGCTTCTGCACTCATCCCCTCTCTGTTTTTCACTTTTTGTGTTCTCTCTGCTCTATTTCTCTTAATTAAATAGCCCATCCCTTCCAACTGTGTTCCTCCCATTTTCTCCCAGTGATCTTGCCTCAAGCACCAATTCTTGACTCAGTGTCTCATGATTTCAAAGCCTTCTTGTTTGTTAAGGCCTTCCAAGGACTTCTGCAGGACATGTGTCAACGTTATACCCAGCACTGTTAATTAATCTTTCCAAGATCCATATTATAACTAACATAAATTTATCTTTTATTCTCTCTTACCAATTTCCTGTCAAATCTTTCCACAGGTCTTCAACCTCGATATGATCAGCTGACTAATCAATCGAGCCTACAGGTCTTCAAACAAAGGCTGGACATTCAAATGTCAGAAATTCTCTAGTGAACCCTTCGCCAAACAGCACTTTGGACAGGATGACCTCTAAAAGTCATCTCCAGCTCTAGGATTTTATGGTTCTTGCGTGCTTCTCCTCTTTTTTTAGCCTTTATGTTTCTTTACTAATTTCACAGTTTTAATCTTGTTTATTTATGTAACCAGCTGCAACCTTTCTTTTTTACATAATAGCCACAAATTGAAGTCCTTCCAGACTAAAGCAGTTGAATATATTTCATAAATATTTTTAATGCAGTTAATCAGAAAAGGGTACATTCCAACAGTTAGTTCCAAGTTACTAGCAATTCTTGGGAAATGAATAATGGTGCAAACGTAAGACACCTGCAGTCTGCCCTTTTACTGCTCAAAATCCAGCTCCTCTTCCTGCCCCTCCCCCCCTCAAACTGCATGCAATGTGCTCATTGATTGGATTATTTTCATGTGTTGCTCAGAATTTATTCTTGGGTTGTCTCATAAGGATCCTCTCAATAACATAAGAAACATTCCATATGACTATTTTATCTCTTCCTTTTCACCACCCCATTATCTATGTAGCATCTAAAACAGGGCTGTCAAACTCCTGGCCCGCAGGCCAGATGCATCATGCGCTGGCCACACCCACACCCAGTTTAGCAAAGGGGGGGGAGTCACAAGACATCACATGATGCCGCCTTGACACCATGAGTTTGACACACCTCATCTAAAGGTAAAGACCATAAATGGTAGGACATCACAATGCTAGAAGAATAGCTCTGCCTCCATTTAAGTTCATTGATTGTCAGCCATCAGGGATTGAACTGTGAATGAACTACATATAGTATGATGTGATCATATAATCAATTTTGTTTATCTAACCCAGGGCAGGAAACGTGTGGCTCTTCTGTATCAACTAAGCCACAATTCCTATCACTGGGCTTGCTAGACCAAAGGGGAACTGAAATTCAGCTACCTCTGAAAGAACAACACCTTGCCCATTATTGATCCATGCTGTGCAGAGAGGAGACCAAACAGATAAGGAACAAAGTTTAGCTGTTAACTTCTGTTGTGATTTCTAGTTAACGCCACATTAGAGTTCAACTGCATAGATAACAGAATAGGTCAAAATGTTATGACACTATTTGCTAAGCCTCCTGACATCTATGTGCAGTATATTTTTTTTCAAAGGAAGAAGGAAGGAGCATTATAACTTGGTGGGGTGGATGGAAGCAAATTTCACACACAAATCTTCGTTCTCTATCAATAAGCCTCATGTTTTATATGTGAAACCTCACCAACCTCAGGAAGCCACTCAACTCCATCTTACATGTTCTGAAAATGGTTGTAAATAGTAATAGTATGATGAACTAAATTTAAAAACTGCCAAATCATTCCGACTCCCAGCAGCTTACAAGACGATGCAATGCAAGAAAAACACCACAATTAAGAAAAACACGTAACAATAGAATATCCACAGTAAGGAGAAAAATACAAATTTAATCAATAACCCTAATAGAGCCATGGTGGTGCAGTGGTTAGAGTGCAGTACTTCAGGCTACTTCTGCTGATCACTGGCTGCCAACAGTTTGGCAGATCGAATCTCACCAGGCTCAAGGCTGACTCAACCTTCCATCCTTCCGAGGTCGGTAAAATGAGGACCCAGATTGTTGGGGGCTATATGCTGACTCTATAAACCGCTTAGAGAAGACTGTAAAGCAGGGGTGAAATTCACTTACCTTCACTACCAGTTCGCAAATGTGATCGTGTGCGCCTCCTCCACACATGCGCAGAGGGTCAAAAATGGGACGTGATGACATCCGGGTTGGTGGGCGGAGCCTCCCACCGCCAGCGCTACTGGCTTGTCTGAGCCGGATAGAACTGGTTGAATTTCACAACTGCTGTGAAGCACTATGAAGCAGTATATTAGTCTAAGTGCTATTGCTATTGCTAATAACAGCAGAACGTCCAAACAATCCATGAGGTCAAACCCCAAAACAAAAGTAACAATATATTTTTTGTAAAATAAATAAATAAAGATGGCAAATATTTCTCAAAAGAATAGAGTTCAACCCTTAGTAGTTTCCAGAGGGTATGCTATTCCTCTTTCTCTTCCTACCCTAACCCAGCACAAAGGGAAGACCGAGCAATTTTGAAGGAGGAAAAAATGGATTCCTTTGGGAAGTTCTTTTTCTTTTTCTTTTCCTCTCTCTCCCAGACATTGGAGTAATTTCTTCCAATATCTAAAATCTTTTGTATATAGAAATTGTCTGAGAAGGACAAGCCCAAATTTAATTGCCCTATAAGCAATTCAACGTTCTCTTTTTTTTAAAAAGTAAAGTAAAAGGTAGATGCACAGAGCTATGGATAGATGGTAGTTGGTTTGGCTTTCAGCTTCTCAGTGTGTGGGTATAAAATGCAAAAGAAAAGGAAAAAAAAATCTCTCTTGAATTTATCTCCTGGTTGACTCCCTGAACACCTGGACTCCCTGGAGTTTTCGTTTTGACACCACTATGGAGAGGGTGTACCATTGTCTAGGGGCCGCAGTGGCTCAATGTCTTAAAGACACTGGATTTGTCAGCACTCAAATAGTTTGAGCCTATGGCACCACGTGGCAGAGTGAGCTGTCATTTGCCCCTAGCTCCTGCCCATCTAGTAGTTTGAAAGCATGTAAACATGCAAGTAGATAAATAGGTACCACTTTGGTGGGAAAAGCTAGCAGGAGTTCCATGCAGAAGTGGGAGCCGGTGCCAGACATGCCCGGATGTGAGGTGAGGTTGGCAGAAGAAAACCCAAATAACCTGACATCCCCTGAATGATCCCCAGAGCAAAACCCTTCAGTGAAAATGCCTGATCCTCAAAAGCAATGAACCAACTTTGAAGATTTTTATCCTGTTCCTCCCAAATTCTGTTCCTTTAGGGAGGTGTGGGGGTGTCTTATGGACATGCTCATCTGACAGTCATTTTATCTGTGGAGGTTTTATCTTCCACCTGACGTTGGAGACATGCTTTGTTTTCCTCCAAACCAAGGGAAATGCAACCAATGATGGCATCTGAACAACCATAGCCAATTGCTGGCTACCTAAAATTTAGAGCTGGGTTTTTCCTTTGCCTCCAAAGCTACGAAGTTGGTTGCTTGCTCAAACAGAAGAGAGCAGTATGATTTGTGAATGCCTTTGGCTACTTTTGACAAAGTTCTGATGGCTGCAACGTGTGACAAAGTCACCAGTAGGGTTTTTCCATTGATATTTGGTGGATATATTATAGGTAGCCCTTGACTTACCACCACTCCTTTAGGGATCGTTTGAAGTTACAACATCACAGGGAAAAAATGACTTATGACATTTTTCACTTTTAACAACCATTGCAACATCCCTGTGTGATCAAAATTTGGGTACTTGGCAACTAGCATGTATTTCTGACAATTGCAGAGTCCCATGTAACAACCGTGTTGCCAACTTGACAGCTGCAACGATTCACTTATCAACCGCGGCAAGAAAGGTCATAAAATGGTGCAAAACTCCCTTAAGAATTGTCTTGCTGTATAAATTGTCTGTATAAATATATATGACACAAAATGTATGTTTATAAATTAGTATATTAATATACTACTATGTATAAAGGATAATAGAACCACATGTACAGATATATAGATGTAAGGGGAAACATGGATATATATGTATACTGACGCGGAAATGTTGCAAAGAGGAAAACTGTTAAAAACTATTAAAAACTATTAAAAAAACTTTAAAAAAAGAATTGTCTTGCTTAGCAACAGAAATTTTGAGCTCAGTTGCAGTGGTACTTTGAGGACTAACTGTATAAGCCAATGGTCGTAAGATGGGAATGAATTCGTGGTGAAGTAATTTGCGGTGCTTTTCAGAAATGGTTGCAAATGTACAAATGTAATCAGTGCTGTCTGAGAGTGTTTGTGTGAATTTAATACTTTTGGGGGGGAGGGTACATTCTAATACTCTCTTATCTAGGAATAAGCCTCATTGATTTCAGTTGGACTCCATAAGCACATATAGGATTGCATAGTGTTAAGAGTAGCAATTTAAACAAGGCCTGTATAGAAAACAAGTGTGTTCGATTGATGGTTTTGTATGGACTAGAGGAACAAAGGGTGAGGGCTGAAAGAAACATTTGTGTTATTTGTATGGGGAGTTTATTGTAAAGGGAACTGGAAATGTAGGGCAAATACATCCTCTTGTCTCCACACTAATGTTTGTCACTTATGCCAACTTGAGAGGTCAAAAATAAGGAGTGAAAATTGCTGCCCTGATTCAGATTCTGCATCAACAATGAATTCTTCTTCCACCAAAAAGAAAAGAAAGTGAGGAGAAAAACCTGTGCTATTTTTGAGTATACCCCCACCCCCATTCTGAAGAGGAAGAGGGTACTGGGAGTGCTGTCAAGCTGTGAGGGAGGAAGGGAGGGAGGAAGGGAGGAAGGAAGTAAAGGAATCAATCTAGTTTCACAGCCGCTGATTGGCCCAGTTCTCCTACTCTGATATTATGGGAACCATGGCCAGCTTTTAAAATAGTACCGTACATACTTTCACATTGAAGTCCCCTTATATTTACCTGAGTAGGTTTGCTGAGGAGCAGCTTCCCAGCTGATGCTCTTTCCTTACTTCGAAGCACAACTCTGGGGAAAGATTGTGCTTCTTTTGATAGTGTCTTTTCAGCAACATTGTCCACTTTAATTTGGTTCCTTTAAAAATTGAAAAATGGCCTTCAAGGCCTTCCAGAGAAAGAAGCTGGAAAAGGTTCTTTACTCTGTCAAACATAATGAAGTCAACATGGATGGCTTGTTTGGTCAAAGTTACCAGAAAAGTATTGTTTTAAGGCTTAAGAGAAAGATTGCAAATCCAGGGGAACAGAGGAGCAATTAATTCCAGCCAAAAGGGTGACTAGAAACCAAAGACTTTCATTTCCCAGTCCAAATTTTGTGAGAGAGCTATGTGTCTGTAGATAATCTGCTCATGTTCAGTGATCCCATCACAGAGTTGGCCATGTTCTCTGATAGAGTCATGCTTTCATGCCCTGAATGTATAATATATCAGGAGATTGTCCTTAAAGCCTCTTGCTCCTTTCTTCCATTTGTCTCCATGGAGCAGCACAACAGTACAATTGCTTTACAACACACCAAGACATAACTGGCTGTAAGACAGTGAGTTATTCACTGCATTTTGAGGATTTGTGCTAAAACAGTTACCCTATTTAAGATGAGAGAGTCATGCCTGTTCCAATGGCCTAGGACAGGGGTGTCAAACTCAAGGCCCGTGAGCCAAATCTGGCCCATGGGGTGCTTAGATCTGACCCATGGGGCCATCCTGGAAACAGCGGCCCTCCCAAGCTCCATTTTCACTGGCAGAGGATATTGCAACCAAAAACAGAGCTTTGGAGCCTGTTTTTGCTGGCAGAGCGCTCGGGCCACCATAGGTACCCCTGACATGAGAGACATTGAGCTGGCCACACACACCCTGGCCACACACACCCGGCCCCCCAAAGTCAAACACAACCCTGATGCAGCCCTCAATGAAATTGAGTTTGACACCTCTGGCCTAGGACATGTGTTAAGTGCGTGCCAGGGACTGATCAACTAATCTCAACATCTCACTGATCTGCAAAATGAAAAGTGAGTTTGTATTTTAGGGAATAATTAACGTGCTACATGCTGTTTGATGTGGTTCTTACAACAAAATTCTACATAGGACCTTCACGTGAGTTTCATATGGTTCAGTCCAGCATTCCCATCGGAAGTGGTATTCAGCCAGTTCGTACCAGTTCAGGCGAACCGGTAGCAGAGATCACGGGTGGGCCCGCCCACCCATCCTGGCTCTATGCCATCCTATTTAGGCATGTTTTCGAGGCCGGGCACATGCACGAAGGTGTGCGCAAAGCGAGTGTCCATGCAGCGAACCAGTGGTAAGAATATTGGAAACCCACCGCTGATTCCCATGCTCTGCACTGAGTCTGAATGCCATTTGTTGGTTGTAGCAAAACCAACCAACATTTGAAGTCTGCCATCATACTTTATAAAACACAGTTCATAGTTTAGTTGGTTACATAGATGTAAACAGTTGTGACCTAGTTAATAAACCATAGTTAAGCAAATGTGACTTAAAACAACATGCAAACCCAGTCACTGACTCACTGCTTTGGTGATCAATGTCTCTAATTAAGAAACTGTTGAAGATTAGTATGATGTTTTATCACCCATAAAGAAGAAAGGTAATTTCAATCTTTTTTCACAATTAGAAGGTACCAATGGATTCTCCCAGATACCTGACACCAGATATTAATGTACTGGATGAATCTGTGGTTCTTTCATATCTATTGACACACACTGACACCTAGTGGCTTTTTGGTTTCTAAGTCTCAGATAGAGTTTTCTAAATTTCATCTCGGAAATATTTTGGAAACAATAAAGGATCTGATTTTAATACCTAAGGTTCCTAGGCCCTTGAATCCCAGCTTGTGTGACCAGTGAATGGCAGGGGTTACCCAGTACTAAAAACCAGCATCACTTTTAGAT
The DNA here is from genome assembly GCA_022577455.1 of Arizona elegans. NCBI lineage: Eukaryota > Metazoa > Chordata > Lepidosauria > Squamata > Colubridae > Arizona > Arizona elegans. Next base: position 44,482,445 of record JAKOOJ010000003.1, read on the forward strand.
TTGGGAGATTTCCAATGAAATGTGTTTTTAGATTTTTAAGATTTTTGTGGACACCTAAATATAAGAATCCTTCAAAGGTCAAAGAAGACAAGGAACTCCAAAAACAAGATTAAACACAATCTTCAGTTTACCCTAAAATAACACACAAAAATAGTAGCCTCCCAATTTAGGATAAACATTTAAGACTGTGTTTCTTAAACTTTATTTTTCCTTGGGAACTTTTCTCGCTTTTAAAAATTATGGAGGACTGCAAATGACTTTTTGTTTGTATGGATTACCTTTATCAATATTTACCATGTTAAAAATTAAAATTGATGCATCTGCTGCCACTGCCAATTCTCATAATTGTTTGATGAGATTTAATATTGTATTATTTTTCAACATTGGCTGGCAAAGCATTTTGATTTTGCAGATCCCTGAGAGGGACTTGGGGAAGCCCCAGAGTCCTAGGACCAAACTTTAAGAAACATTGGCTTAAGAGACAAGTGGGAAAGTTGCAGCTCAACAACAGTTCCCAGGATCCCACATAACTGACCTCTCACAGATGGTTACAAAGAAGGTCTCTGCATCACCAACAAGTGCTACTTGTTGTTATTGATCCAGAGTTTGAGCAAATGCAGATTTACAACTTTTATTGTTCAATTCTGCACACTCACTCAGATGTACATGTACATGTGCCTCCATGTGTAGTTTACATGGCAACTATTTTTTAAGAACCATTCCCTATGAGTCTTCTTGAAGATCTCCATTCTGACATTCTTCCACTGACTATGTAAACTGAAATCTTCTAGAATAAATCCTTTTGCCCCTAAGACCTGCATTGAATGTTTCTTATTTAGCCATACTTTTGTACCTATACACTCTTACCTTTACCCAAATACATGGCACCAGGTAAACAATAAGTCTCTTTGAATCAAAGAACAAATCAATATGTAATACTGGTAACCATAGGGTGACACTAGTTGGGAATGCTAACAGGGGTAATTAGCAACATCTGGAGGACCAAAAGTTACCCACTCCTGACTTCCACCTCTTATAATACTAGACAACACAGTATCAACAGTAGAGACCTTCAAATTTCTAGGTTCTACCATATTGCAAGATCTAAAATGGACAGCTAACATCAAAAACATCATCAAAAAAGCACAACAAAGAATGTTCCTTCTGCACCAACTCAGAAAGCTCAAACTGCCCAAGGAGCTGCTGATCCAGTTCTACAGAGGAATTATTGAGTCTATCAACTGCACCTGCATAACTGTCTGGTTTGGTTCTGCAACCCAACAAGACACAGACACAGACTTCAGAGGATAATTAGAACTGCAGAAAAAACAATTGCTACCAACCTGCCTTCCATTGAGGACCTGTATATTACACAAGTCAAAAAGAGGGCTGTGAAAGTATTTACAGACCCTTCGCATCCTGGACATAAACTGTTTCAACTCCTACCCTCAAAATGACGCTAAAGAACACTGCACACCAGAACAACTAGACACAAGAACAGTTTTTTCCTGAATACCATCACTCTGCTAAACAAATAATTCCCTCAACACTGTCAAACTATTTACTAAGTCTGCACTACTATTAATCTTCTCATCGTTCTCACCACCATCTCCTCCCACTTACGACTGTATGACTGTAATTTTGTTGCTTGTATCCTTACAATTTATATTGGTATTGTTTCCTGATTGCTTATTTGTACCCTATGACTATCATTAAGTGTTGACCTTATAATTCTTGACGAATGTATCTTTTTTTTTTATGTACACTGAGAGCATATGCAGCAAGACAAATTCCTTGTGTATCCAATCACACTTGGCCAATAAAAAATTCTATTCTATTCTATTCAGAATGGATTGGGATGACCTGATATGGCAACATCCATGTGGTTTGAAGAAGGAGGATAGGAAAACTGTTGTACTTTGGTGTTGGAAAAGATTGCTAATACCACGTACAACCAAAAACCAAACCAGTGGATCGTCAAACAAGTCAACTCAGAGTACTCACCTAAGGCAGAAATGACCATGCTCAAATTATCTGACTTCAGACCATGTGAAGACCCAGTTCTCCAAAGAAGGCTCTAATGTTGGGAAGGAGGGAAAGAAAGAGAAGAAGAGGTCAACCAGCAGCAGGGAGAATGGATTCAGTTACAGTCAGTGGTGGACTTCTACCGGTTCTCCCGGGTTTGGACGATCTGGTAGTGGTAGTGGGGGAGGCTCTGCCCACCTGCCTGGACATCGTCACGGATGCTCTGTGTATGCGCAGAAGCACCTTGCATGAGCAAAGTGAGCATGTGCACACGTGCGCTCACAGTTCCAAACCAGTAGCGAAGGTAAGTGGAACCCACTACTGGTTACAGTGGCAAAGAATGCATTGTTGGAAGGCCTGAAAGAACAGGTTAGGCATAGCTCTTCACAAAGGAAGTCTATCTATGTGGTTGCTAGGAACTGGAAATGACTAGATGGCACATAAGCAAACAAGCAAGCATAAAGTTAGTCCTCATGTGTGAAGGACAGTAAACCTGGTCCTACACATTATAAGAGACAAAGGAGTAGGGGGAAAGGGAACCAGCTAGCCTTTTTTTATTAGAGAAAACATATTTCTTTTTTAGAATTCACTTGGAATTTGCAAACCCGACATTGCCTTTAAATATATGTGTAATCAAACTGTAGAGTGAGAAAAAATGCTGCAAGCAAAAGAGCAGATATCTGGGGAGAAATGTCTATTATTCAAAGGTACTGTCAGCATTAACCGTATCTATCGAATGTTTTCCTACCTCGTTCAAATAGATGAAGTTTTGCAGTATCCAGATTGGAATGACTTACTGTGAAACCATTCATAGCCGTAAACAATGTATTCACATTTAAAACATTCATTGGGTTGGTTACTGTTGAAGGCAGAGCACTTCCCTTAATACACTTGCACATCCTGATGGAAGGAAATCTAGCAATAATTTCAGCCATCAAACATCAGCTGCAAACATCTGGTTACCAGTTCTGTGTTGCAGGAAATAACATGGGCTTTATCTGATCCACCAACGAATTGTTCAAGTTGGATATAACTCTCATTCTTCCATAGTCTGCCTAATTAAATTATTTTCATTTCTATGTAAAGGCTGACTAAATGCATCTACAAAGATTATTGGATGAGCAGGTGCAAAAACAGCCAAGGAAGTGATTAAAGCCTGGGAAACAGGTCCCCCAACAGTCAACAGAAGTTCTGCTTTACCACCAGCTTATTAAGTAGTTAGGAGGCGAGGGCTTGGCAGCAACTTAATAGCCAGCCCTCAACACCCAAATCAACATCTAAAAAATCACATGCAATAGGTTTCATATAAATACTCCACATAAAGGTAAAGGTTACCCTCGCACATATGTGCTAGTCATTCCTGACTCTAGGGGGCAATGCTCATCTCCGTTTCAAAACCGAAGAGCCAGCGCTGTCGGAAGATATCTCCATGGTCATGTGGCTGGCCTGACTAAATGCCAAAGGCACATGGAACGCTATTACCTTCCACCAAAGGTGGTTCCTATTTTTCTACTTGCATTTTTTATGTGCTTTCGAACTGCTAGGTTGGCAGAAGCTGGGACAAGTAATGGGAGCTCACCCCATTACGCGGCACTGGGGATTCGAACCACTGAACTGCCGACCTTTTGATTGACAAGCTCAGCAACTTAGCCACTAAGCCACCGCATCCCACATAGATACTCCACATAGAATAGCCCAAAGCACACACTCTGCTAGAGAGAAGTTCCCTGAAGATGGGCTCCAGCACAAGTCTGAAAGCTCGGAAGACAAAACCTCCAGTCTCAGTGACCAACCCAGATTGGATCTTTAGCATTATCTGGGGAAATGTATATTTGCCTCCCTTCATGAGTAAATACTATAGAATTTGGTAAAACTTTAGCTGAGGAAGTATACAGTACATGAATGGCCAACCTATTGTCCAGAGTTCTAACACAGACTCACCGTAAGTATGATATGCCTTGCAGCCAAGAGCAATTTTGCAAACGGATCAGCCCTTTCTAAATTACAGCCATTGTCCTAAAATGGGCAGGGATGGAAAGCTTTGTAATAAATTGGCATTAGCACTCCCATGCTGATGAAGCAAGTAGGAGAAAACAGGTTTAATTCTTGATCTCGGTCCAAACCTTAAAGAATGAAATCCAAGGTAAGGCTGTTAGAATTTATGATTCTTCCAGATATTCTGCACATCCATGTCAGCTGTAAGCTCTCTAGCAAAACTGTGAAGCTTGCTCATATTTAGGTGCCCTTTAGATCAATAGAAAGTGAGGGTTAAGATTGGGCAAACCTAATTTATGGGGAGGAGATTTTCAGCATACTGTGCCTGAAGTTTGGGTTTGTCTTGGAATGGAACTGCATTCACCTTTTCAGAGGAGAATTGTCTGGCTGAAGGTATCTTCTAAATGATGGATTGTCCAGTCCAAATCCACTGAAAGGGATACAATTATCTTCTGGACAGCAGACTGAGCTAACTCACCTGGTCACAGTGGTCCCCATTATAATGAGATTCATTGTATTCTTCTTTATGTCTCACTATTTGTGTTTAAATTTGCATCTCTACAAATTAACTGCCATATGCAAACTGCAGGCAAAGCTGTGACCTTTTGTGTGTGCGTTCCTGTTTTTGTGCCAAATAATAGGACATACTTACACTGAAATCCTTTTTTATGGAAATTCCAGAGCTTTTCCCCCAAGTTGGAGTTTAGCATTTGGCATGTGGTAGCATTGGCTCAGCTGACACTATATGATTCAGATACTGTCCTAACTCTAAAATCCTTAGCCAGATAGAGATACATTTCTGTGTATTCACATATACATGCCCAAAAAAAGATCATTGTTAAATGCTGGAACTTAACTCTGATTTCTTTTTCAGCCTCAGATGACTTGTCTTTTCCTCAAAACCCATTCCCAAGATTCCACTAACAAGGGAGGAGTAATTTTGACAGGTCACCTTTAAAAACATACTTTTTTTTTTTCCTTGAACTTTTCCAGGCTCTGATTTACAACTGCTTTGTACAAAAAAACCTACCCATTAGTGATACAGTAATGTAAATGTGGTGCTAGCCAAGACAAATGTGCAGTGAAGTGAGGCACGGAGCACTGGTTGCCGGGAGAGGTAATACCAGGGTGACTTCTGTTCTCCTCCCTTTATCTCGTGCTTGCCTGGTGTCAGGGCAAGGGCTCTGCAGCTGCTGGCATCAGATTAAATGCAAAAGAGGGGGTTGTAAAAAGCTGCGGGTATAAAGACAGAAGAACAGTGCCATCCAATCCTCCCCCTGAACCATCTCTGTCTGCTCAGCCTCATCAAGAAGAAATTTTAAGCCATTAAAATACAATAAAAGAGAAATTAAAGGTAATCGCTTTGTAAATTATAACTAATGGAAATATCAATTGTGATTTTATGATCAGCGGGAGCGATACGCAGAGCAGCCCAGGTGCAGAAGAGGCACATTGAGAACGAGGCACCACTCATTGGATCTGCACTGTACTCCCAATGGACCATCTGTACAAGGGCCAGAAGGCCACCCTAGAGCCTGGCAAGCTTGCCAGTCTTTATATCCAGGCCGAAAAGATCTATCTGGACCATTCATAGATGGGAACTTTGAGTGCCGTTGTTGTTGCTATTGCTGTCATGGCATGCTGCAAATACTGTGCTTGAAATAATCCCAATTGAGGCATTAATTTATGTGGTTTATTTGTTTTAGATCTCCTTCTCTTTAAAATGAGCTCAGGAAAGTTACGTTTGAGTCATAAAAACGTAGGTGGGAGGAATTCATAATTTCCACCAGAATTGTGTGAATGGTGTTTGTTTGTTTGTTTCAATTGAAGAAACAATTCCAGAATTGGAGTAGGGCGCGTGTGTGAAAAAGAAGACATGAAAACTAAATCTATTTTCATAGGAACTGCTTTCAGAAAAGTGTTTGGACGGACCAAATGGTTTAGTAAAAGAACTCTGAAGTAGCCAAGAGTTGACAAAGAACATAAAGGTGAACATTGCTGCATGATGGTATTCAGCAATCTAATGACAGAAGTAGAAAGATTACCATATTTCAGCTTTCTGCGGAGGTGATGAAGCTGTTTATGTGGAGAGAAAGTATTTATTTGTGCTTCTGTAGCATCTTGAAAGTCCCAATGGCTTATTAAATCAATTAGGTTCTTTGGGTTCCTTTCCCAGAATGTTGGCCTGAAGCAATCTTTCAAAATCAAAAATATTTCTTTAATGAAATCAGAGGGTTTTTTTAATGAAATCAGAGGTTTCTGCCATTAAACTAACATTTGTTACATGAAATCAAAAGTCCCTGTGAGCTACAAGGTCATCGTGTTTTGAAATGACATCAAAGTTTCTGCTATTTAAACTAGACTTTGCTGCGTGAATCAAAGGCCTCTATTATTTAAGGTTTCAGGTGCTCACTTTTTAGCATCCAGGTGCTCAATTTTTAGCAACCAAAATTCTTGAAAGCCAGTGTCAATCCTTCTGGCCCTTCTGGTTTGCAACACCTCTACATAAGTTGCATGCCAGCCACCCACCCCCCACCCCCCATGCTCTTTCACATAGTAATTGATTGACCCAGAGACAGCTGACCAAATGCGCCACCAGACAGGAGAAATCCCCTTTGCACATAAATAAATGCGCTTTAAGGTGTTGGTTCTCATCTTTAAAGCGCTCCATGGCTTAGGGCCAGGGTATTTGCGAGACCGCCTGCTGCTACCGATAACCTCCCACCGGCCAATACGCTCTCATAGAGAGGGCCTCCTTGGGGTGCCATCGGTCAGGCAATGTCAGCTGGCGGCCCCCAGGGGGCGAGCCTTCTCTGTGGGGGCACCCGCCCTGTGGAATGAGCTGCCTCCTGGAATACGACTGATCCCGGACCTCCGGACCTTCCGTAAAGCCCTGAAGATGTTTTTATTTCATCAAGCCGGCCTAGCCTAAATGGTTTTTAATTGGGATTTTAAATTTTATGGATTTGGGGTTTTAAATTGGGTAACCAGTGATTTAATTCTTTTAATTATCTTAACTTTTGCATTTGTATGTTTTTTAATTTTGGCTGTTCACCGCCCTGAGTCCCTTCCGGGAGAAGGGCGGTATACAAATTAATTAAATAAATAAATAAATAAATAAATAAATAAATAAATAAATAAATAAATAAATAAATAAAATATCTCCTTTATTGTTGTGCAGCAGCAAAGGGGTTATCTCTCTTAAAAGAGGAACCCTGATCAAAGCAAAACACTCATTTATATTTTGGCAAGCTTACAAAAGAGACAAGGCAAAAGCATTAATTGGTGACACCCTGAGGTAGAAGGAAAGAAAGTGTTGATTGGTGACACTCTGAAGTAGAGAAAATATTGGTGACACCCTGAGGTGGAAGGAAAGTATAGGTTGGTTACGTTTCAAGGTATTCTTTGCTGACCCATGTTTGTTCGGCAAAGGCTGATGGACAGTTTTTGCCTAGGTGCTTTGTCCACGTGCAATTAGGCAAGCATTAAAAGCACAATACTTTTCCATTTTTTGTCTCTCAAATCAGGAGGGTAAAACATGGGCTTCTCTTTCCTTAAGTGTGTCCTTATGATTCCTGAAAGCTGTGCATGTCTGTAGTATCTCACGGTCCTCTAATCCTGAACATTTTGGGATATATATTTTTTTCTTCCTAGACAAATAGAAGACATTGGGGGCGGGAGGGAAATAGGACATATTTAGGGATGTGCCAATCTTACAACATAGGCTTGGAAAGAAAGAGACACAAAACTTGAAGAAAAAAGGAACTGAGGAAAAAGAGGGCCAGGGAAACCTCAGCTTGGCCTGTGAAATAGGAGACACCATATTCCCGGACAGGAAGAAGATGGATTGTGAAGGAGGTTTTAGCAACTGGGGGAGTGCAAATTATGAAAATAAGGTATCAGGGACACCAATAAAAACACTCAGGATTGGAAAACTTCTGATACATAGATAATGATCAAACATCTTCTAAGCTAAAATAGGCTCTTCCTTTTTTAAGAAGATAACAATGCTGTTGTCCTCAGTTCCATGAATAGGAGTCAATTAATGCTTTACTGAGTAAGGAACCCTAACCCTAACCCCTAGAGTCGGGAAGGACTAGCACATATGTGCGAGGGGAACCTTTCCCTTTCCCTAATGTTTTACTGAAAGCATGCATATCAATAGCCCAAGACTGAGCCCTTGATTGGGGTAGCATATAAACCTAAAGTAAGAATGTAAATAGGGCATGGTGACCTACTGATTAAAATGTTGGGCTTGTGGATAAGAAGGTTAGCAGTTTGAGGCCCAAGTACTGCACGATGGGATGGGTTCCCATTCTTGCCCCAACTCCTGCCAACAGTTCAAAAGCATGCAAATGCAAGTAGATAAATAGGTACCACTTCCCAGTGGGAAGGTAATAGCATTCCATGCACTTTGGCATACAGTCATGCTGGCCACTGAAGTGTCTTCAGACAACACTGGCTCCCTCAACTAGGAAACAGAGATGACCATCACCCCCTAGAGTTGGACACAACTGATCAGGGAAAACCCTTACATTTTTTCCCCTTAAAGAATGTCAATAAATACATAAATGCATGAGATGCCCACATGCGCTTTAACAGAAGTTAAGCTGAGGCTCTGAAGAGTTGGCATTGACTAGCTGAAGAGATTTCTCATCACATCTCCCCCCAGGAAAGAAAACACAGGCATCAAGATCCACAGGCTTTCTGCCATATGAGCTACAGAATGGAAAGGCCTCCAAGGAGCTGTAATTCCTTGTTCTATGTTAAACAGCTTTATTTAATAGGCTTGCAACAACAACAACAACAGAAAAGGTAGATTTTAGTGAGTTATAAACATCTCCCTGGGTACGCAAGCCATAATTATCATTGTTCACTTCCAATCTATCTTTCTAAGCATGCTGCTGCAATCCTTATCCTGATGATGACAGATTCAGGTCTGCAGCCTTTGAGCATTTTTACATCTGCACTGGACCCAGTTGGTCAGGTTGCCCTGGTAGCCAAAATTATACCCTCCAAGGAGAAACTGCAGCTCTTCCTCTCCAATGAGGATCTGCTTGCCAATTATCATTTGTGCTTTTGTTACTCAAGACAAGACTATGACAACACACTCTGTACAGTAAGAGGACTGTGGAAAAGGCTACATACTATTCCCAGATATCACCAATTTTTGTTTTAACGGGGTGTAAAAAGTAAAATGAACATGTATGTGTGGGGTCCTTGGTGCTCTCTGAGCTTGCTCAGACCTTTCATTACCCTAACTAGGTAACATCATCAGTGGTAGTAAGGAGTGTTGTTTGCTGTCAGTTTATATTCTGGTGTCTTGCCTCTCTGTGTGGGTGGGGGTGATCCCAGACTAAGCCAAGTCCAAAAATGCCTGGGAATTTCTAGAAGCCTGGCACTCTTGACAAATCAGCCATCAATAGACACATAGACTAACAACATATATGAACTATGCAAAAGAGACAATCAATCAGTCCAAAAGAGGTAAGGACTCCAGCACCTCTCCACCAGTAACCAGCTTCCAAATCGGCATAGATTAACTCCAAGGTCAACTTCAGATAAACAATCAAGTAAGTAATACCCAGTGGTGGGTTCCTCCCGGTTCAGCCCGGTTCTCCCAAGCCGGTACCAGTGACGATATGACGTCACCAAACTGGTTCTGCCCACCCCACCCGCTGCACCCATCCCACCCCCCGCGTTATTCTTACCTTTTATTCGGCCCCACCCCCAATTTATTGCTGCCTCCTGAGTCCCAGCTGATGGCTAGAGGGAAAAAAACTGTTTAAACTCTTGCTGCGGGGCTTCAAAGGGCCGCCCTATAGTTGATCAGTGTTAAAAGAAAACAAATGAGTAGACCAGTGCCTGCAAAAATACATGAGTAAATCAGTGCCTGCAAAAATAAATGGGTAGACCAGTGCCTGCAAAAAATAAATTGGTAGATCGGTACAGCTCTGCAAGCAGTTAAAAGCCTGGTAGACAAGGACCTCTGCTAAATCCTAAATAATTGTCACATGACCATCAAGCCACGCCCACAAAATAAGCCACGCCCACAGAACTGGTAGTAAAAAAAATTTAGAACCCATCCCTGGTAATACCCCAATCAAGACACTGCCAAAGAGCCATCAGTTAACACCCAACCAAAGAATCCCTAAGACCACCCCCCACTCACACAGAGAGGCAAGACACCAGAATATAAACTGAGGGTAAACAGCACTCCTTACTAGCGCTAATGATGTTACCTAGTTTAGGTAATGAAAGGTCTGCTGCAAGAAAACAAGCAAGCTCAGGGAGCACCAAGGACCCTTCATTTCACACCCTGAGCTACAAATATTCTCCTTTATTGAATATATATGTGATTAAAGGGTAACTGTGTTCATAATATGTAATTCTAATTAAGTGTAAATGAAAGCTTTTTAAGCTTTCTTAGCCCCATTTGTAATTTTGTATCTTCTTGGAGGTCATCCTAGAGCATATCATTCAAAGACCAAATACATCACTCACCCCAGAAAAGCTAAGCACTCCTCCCTTAAGGCAAAATCAAATAGGCCTCATTATGGTTCAGTGTGAGGCCACTGAGTTCAACGGAGCTTATTGTATTTCCCCAAAGGGATGGGCAACCTATGATCTTCCTTATTTATTTACTTATATATTATTTGTGTCCCACCTTTATTATTTTACAAATAACTCGAGGCAGCAACATTCCTTCCTTCCTCCTATTTTTTTCCACAACAACTCTATGAGGTGAGTTGGACTGAGAGAGAGTAAATGATCCAAAGTCATCCAAGCTGGTTTTAATGGCTAAGGCAGGACTTGATCTCACAGTCGCCTGCTTTCTAACCTGGTGCCTTAACCACTAGACCAAATTGACTCTCTAATAATATTGGCTAATTCAGAGGCCATGCTGACTAGGGCAGATTGGCCGTATCACAATGGTTCCATGTTGGTGATCTGCCATCTGTAGGATTGCAGCCTGAGATTTTCTGAAGGTTGGTTTCTGAAACTCTCTGAGAAAGATATTTTGCTACACTTATCTAAGATCTGGTTATATTTATCCTTTGATGAATCTTTGTTGGGATATATTTTCAAAAGACCACCTCACACAATGATTCAAGGGTGTAGATAAATTCATGGTAATTCAGACTAAGGAATTGGATCAAGGTCATATTCAGAAAATGTGTTTTTTAATCCAGAATAAAACTCAGATGTTTTTCTATGTCCTGGCCTCATTCCTTTTGGAAACTGTGAATTGATGCTATGGGGGGTGGGGGGGTGGGGAATGCAATTTTTTTACCATTTCTCATTCAGTACAATGAACAAGCACCTGGTTTTGAGATTCTTCTCTCTTAAACAAGACAAAACATTTGGTAAATTCTTATCGGAGAAGCGTGTTATTTTTGTGCTTATTTAATTACGAGGCAGTGGTTTACCAAGGTTGTGGGAATGGTCTATCCTGGGCCAAAAAGGCAGACAATTTTAACCAACCCAACTAAAAGTGCTTGTTAGGCTTTTTGGTGACTTGAAGATGAAAAATGACCAGGAAGAGCCTCTTACCTTAGCTGAAGATGCCAAGGAGGCTATTTGGAAGATTGATGGTAGGTGTGGAGTCGAGTTGCTGATGTCAGCACACTATTGGCAAGGAACAGTGCAGTGCAGTGACCAAGATGGACCAGAGTAGACTGGTGCTTATGTGGTTATGCTAGTCTGGAACCTGCAGTTGTTGTTCAACCCCCTGATCCACTCCAGGTGTCAACATACAAAAGATATGCCACTGAACAAGGTATCCAAGAAATATATGTGAATGCATACATCTACGGTAGTGGTCCCGATTCCTCAAACCCCTTGGATTTCCAAACTCCCAGATTTCCAATTAAATTCTAATGAAATATATTCTTGAGAGCTTTTTTTTCCATTGGATTGTTTCAGACAGGGAGGTAGTGCAGGCTGCCAGGAAGACTTCAGATTGATGGAAAAGATGTCTAACCATAAAACGCTCTCTGCTGTTTCTAATAAAATAGGCTCAGAAACATCCCCAGGAGGAAAAAAAAACATAGTGTTGGGTTTTTTTAGAAATTGCAAAGCAAATTTCAATATAGCCCTAGTCTGGATGGATGTTAATATCCATAGTACAGTTAATATAGTACTTAGATCCAAGACAGCAGCTTGAAAAAAGAAATCCGAGGGCCTACTTACCTGAAGGGGCCAAGAAATCTGAGGACTTTCAGAATTGTATTTAGGCTTTTAATGGTGCTCTTTAAAAACTGATAATGATATATGATAATTTTCCAACTTTCTGCATGATGGAGATTGTTATGCCTTAATTACTGTAAATGTGTACTTGACATAATTGCTGAAAGCTGATGGCTTTATAACAAGCCTGTAGAATCCAGAGTAGTGCAAGGCATACATGGGGCTGACATGTGGCGGTGCAGTGAAAGGTCAAGGAGACAAGGAAAGTCTGAGTTCTAATCAAGATAGCAAGTGGTTCGGCACCTTTAATTTTATAAATTAGCATTTATTCTGCCTGGAAAAGAACTACAGCCTACTGGACCTGGCCTTCCAAATTCTGGAATTCGAGAGTATTGAGAAAGCTCTCCACACTTATGAGATCCCATTCTCAAAAACATTAGCCTTCCTGAAGACAGGGATTCCCTTTGCACAAGGAGCATGGGATTAAAATTGGAAGGAGTATACGGAGAGATGCTGGTTCTGTGGCTGCTAGTTTGTTTGTTTGTATCCTGCTTTTATTACTTTACAAATAACTCAAAGCAGTGAACATATCCAACATACCTTCCTCCTCCTATTTTCCCCAGAACCCCAGAAACCACCCTTGTGAGGTGGGTTGGGCTGAGAAAAAAGTGGCTGGCCCAAAGTCACCCAGCTGGTTTTCATGGCTAAACTGGGACTAGAACTCACAGCCTGGTGCCTTAACTATTAGGCCAAACCAGCTCTTGGCTTTTATAGAAGATACAACCTTTCAGTCAATGAACTCCTCGAGAGCAGAAGGACACCAGGGCAGTAAAAAGAATAATAATAATTAATTCCAGTCAGCCTAGCAAAGGGTCACTTTAAAAACAAGCCTTAAAACAGATATTCTCTTCTAAATCTTGTCTCTGCCCAAAACCTAACCTTGAAGATAGCCAGGAAAATGAATGATCTCCTCCCTGGTATTTATAGGTTCACCTAGAGATTGATTTTTTTTCCCTTTCCCTTTTTCAGTAGCCTCACAGCAGTGGACTGACAAAAACACAAACAAAACCAGTATCAGTTTCTTCCAGGCAAGATGAGAACTTAGAAGGAAGGAGGATTGGTTGATGACGGCCTGCTGAGTTGATGTGCATGATCTTTTGTCCTTTAGATTGCAGAGCTTCAGAATGCCCTTGAAGACTTAAGGCACCCACAACATATAAAGGGATTTTGAATCTGAATGTCAGCAACGACAAGAGCATGCTCAGAAACCATCACCACTCCCAAGAAACACACTAACCAAGTCAACATACAGGCAGGGGTACTCTTTCGTATTTCCATCATATGTATGCAAACTTAGGCACAGTGATACACACACACATGTACAAACACATTCCTGGATTCCACTGGACTTTTTGTGTATGAATTATTACTCCAGCCATAGGAATTCCATGGAAACTTTATAAAACACATGAATAGCTTGCCTTCCAGAAAGTCATGCAATACACAGGAAATAAAGAATCATTTATTCCTTTAGTTTGGGCTGTAAAGTCTGCCACTGGTCAGAGTGTCTCTTCATGCTACATATATGTGCATGCTATGAGCATCCTATGCACAGCCTCATAGCCAGTGGATCCTGGTTGACCAATTTGGAGCTCAGCAATGTCATCCTCCTCCAGTGTGAGCTGTGCTCAGCGATAGCCTCAGGAACTGAAAGGGACAGCCAAGCAAGCCAAAGGATTCTGTCCCAAAGTCAGTCTCACTCCTGCTCTTTGTCTTTAGCTCCTACGTCAGTGATAGCTAACCCTTTTCTCTTTGTGTGCCAAAAGCGCATGCATGTGCGCTGTTGCATGCACTCGACAGCACACATGCAGGCTGGCACCCATAATGCAATGTGCACGCCCCCGTGCATGACCCCCCTCTGCGCATACACACATGACCCCCATACTCCCCTGCCCCCTGCACATTAAAAATTTTAGCAACTGGTTCTCTGCCTGGTTGCTGGGTGGGCGTGGCCCTGCTGGGCGTGGCCTACACGGCTTCCTGCACCATGGCCGGGGGAGGCATTTTCACCCTCCCCAGGCTCCGGAGGCTTTCTTCAAGCCTCTGGGAGATCAAAAACAGCTTGCCCCAGCCTCTGGAGGCCCTCCAGAGGCTGGAAACAAGCTCATTTCCGGACTTCCAGAACTTCTGGGAGGCATATTCTTCACTCTCCCAGAGCTCTGCACTTACCTGGCATCCAAAATGGGCTGCGTGGAGACACGTTGGATGGGCGGAGTGGGGTGGGAGAGGCCAGCCAGTCCTTGCAACTACTGGTTCGGTGAACCAGATGTAAAATTAGCAGCCTCCCTGGCCCAAAAATGGGCCGGGGGCGCACTGCACCCCCCCATGTTCCCGCCCATCCCCCGCACATGCATGCACATCCCCCGGAACCCCCACACATGCACATGTGGGCCCCACACATGCAAACGCATCTCCCACATGTGCCCCGCCCCCTGTGCATCCCGAAAATCAGCTGACTGGCGGGAGGCACGCATGCACCTGCGCAGTGGAGCTGATCTGGGTGACAGCTCGCGTGCCTGCTGAGAGGGCTTTGCATGCCAGCTGTGGCATAGGTTCACCATCACGGTCCTAGGTAGATGGCTGTATGAAGCAAGGGCAACAACATCTTTATCCACTTGTACAACACAGAAGAAATTCTCTTCTACCACTGGGACCTTCCTCATCAGCACACTCACCCACCATGATGCAAAGGTGAATATGAAGAGCAACAGGCAAGGTATTTCAAATGAAGCTTTCGTCCAAGATTTGTCCTCCCACCTATTTGACCAGCAAACACTGGGATTTATTTACCTCTTTAACTGGCCTAGCCCTCTAGCCATAGTTTTTCAACTGTGTATTTATTTATTTACATATTTGCTTGTTTGCTTGTTTTATTATCACACCTTTATCATTCAAAGTGATGAACATATTTGGCACACCTTCCTCCTCGTATTTTCCCCACAGCAACAACTTGTGAAGTGAATTGGGCTAAGAGACTAGCCCAAGGTCACTGAGCTGGCTTTCATGGCTAAGACAAGAATTGAACTCATGTTCTCTTGCTTTCTAGCTTGGTTCCTTAACCACTAGACCAAACTGGCGTTTTAGAGAGAGGACGTTATTGGAAAATGTACCTAAATTCAGGGAACCAGAAGAAATACCCAAAACAGCTTCCTTCCATATCTGCAACGAAGCATTCAAAATATATATTTTGATTCATACTATACATAAATTCTTTCAAACTAGCTTTTTTTTTTACCCAGAATGGTTCCCTACTATACAAGGATGGGCAATTTTTTTCTGTCTGATCATGATTCAGCAGTTACTGAGAAAATGAGCTAATTTTATATGGTGATTAGCATTATAGTGCATCCCAGCAACTGATTGATTAAATTCTGAGGTAGTTCCTATATTGGTTATCTTGTCTTACGTTCAAGGATGTATGTGTTCTATTTTGGATTGCTCTTTAATCATCATAATAAATTGATCTAAATCCATATACAAATCTCTGCTCAGCCCTGACATTTCTTTGGTAATCATAGCCTCTCTATCTAATCTCCCTACAAGGTGTTTGTGCAAATGGAACCAGAAAAAGCTTGTGTGTAGCTTGTCCTGAGATTCCTTCAAACAACGGTGGACAAAAAATGTAATCATTCAGCACTGATGACCTCTTTCCCCAGTATAAACATCAGGGAATCATCCAATTTTCTCTATCTTATTTAACATCAGCTTTTGACTACAGAACATCAAATGCAATTGCCTTCCATAAGAACAAGACAGCTAAATAACTTTCCTTATCCAAATCTCAATCTGGAATTGGATTTTAGTTAAAATTATCACTCTTTCAGGACAGAAGTCATCTCCTCCCAATTTATTCCAACACTGTTCAGAAAGATTGGTGTCTTTTTTTTCTTTCTTTTTCTTTCCTTTTTTTTTTTTTTTTTGTTCCTCTTTTTGCCTTTTTCTAAAGCTTCTTCATATCTACACTATTGGAGTTTTCTGTGGAAAAATAATATTTAAAAAGGGAAGGCAAAATACTTTTATTTTACAGAGATTATGCTTCTCTGTCTCTGTTTTTAATGTTCTCTTTGGTACAAAGCTAAGAATCTAAGATGTTGTGTGAGAGACTGTAGGATTTTTTTTTATGTCAAACATCTCAGCAAAAGTTGAACATTGGTGATCAATAACAGTTGGGGCAGTTTACATGACTAGATGGGGCAAGAAAAAGAATCCTCATCAAGTTTTGAGTTCAGTTTGTGGGCAACTTATTTCAAACTATGCATCCTTTATTTTACTACTGATGTAGGTTTACAATATGTATAGTTCAAATCACTTTTTTCATCATTATTGATATTGAGGTTTAAGAGATTTGGTATAAGAAGGCTGTAGATATGCAGTGAATAATATGCTTAAAATCAAATTTGCCACCACGAGCCTAAAAAATGGCCTAGTTACCTTATTTGTCTTGATGTCCTTTGGATATGTTGTGCTAAATTCCTATTTCCCATGATTATACTGGTTGGCAAAGATGAAAGCACTGGGGAGAGAAATTCAACCATTAAAGTAAGCTTTGAGTCAGAATCCATCTACAGTAGGAAGTATACTTTGCTCAGATTTGGGCTATAGTTTGCAAGTTCAGCCTAGAAGGGATAAAAAGATAAATGCAGATACTTCATTTAAAAAAAAACAGGAAATTTGGGGTTCTATAAGCAGCATTGGAATTTTGGGATCATATTATGGGCATTAACTGCCCCACTGAATGTCACCATCATAAAACATTCATTTAACAGGTAGGAAATTGGTGTGAACCTCAAGCTCTTTTCAGCTTCCAGAAGGTTGCACCCCAATTTATTATTTTTATGCTGGGCCTGTGGACAAATTTCCAAAATACCTGACTGAGGCATCCACCATCATTATTTTCTAAGAATATCTATGGGGTGTATGTAGGGCATTCTTTCAAAGATGCTGAAAACAAGATTTTGCTTTGCAGCCTTTTAGCTTCATCCTCAAAATTTTCATTATATGACCTAGACATTGGAATTTGAACATAGATCTTTTTAACATTTATATTTTATCGTGTTCTACTAATCTAAATGAAATGTCAATATATATTGTTACTCCGTATATAGTATGCTATATGAGAAATAAATATTTAAAATACCTTTATAAATAAAATTAAGTGGGAATCAGAACCTGATGGATATCAAAAGATTTGTCCCATGAATTGGATATTGCTTATTCGTGATGTAAGGTAAGGTAAGGGGAGGGAGGGGAGGGGAGGGGAGGGGAGGGGAGGGGAGGGGAGAGGAGAGGAGAGGAGAGGAGAGGAGAGAGGAGAGGAGAGGAGAGGAGAGGAGAATTGTGTGTCGTGTCCTCTAAAAGGAGATCCAGAAAGAGAAATTATGGTAATTTAGGTACCATATGGTAATTCTGACTGCCCTCAAAAAAGAAATATAATGACTTGAAGAAAGTATTTTGATAATTGGATGATTTGGGTGATTTCCAGAACAGGATGAGTGCGGCTTAGATTTGGGATGCTACAGGTGATATATTATATTCTAAGTCAGTTGACTGATGGCCTGGTTGGAAAAGAAACTGCCAATTTAGAATTGGTAAAACTTTGCTCCTCACAAAGGATATTCCATGTTCAGCCTGAGTGTTAAGCTGCCAACATCACAACTTAATTAAAGGAAAGGACGCTGCTTCTCATTTAATAACGGAGCCACAGGAATCAACATAAACAGTTCTTTTCTTTTCTACCCTATATGTACAAAGTTGAAAGCTTCTCTCAGTCTCACAGCAATTAATCTCTTGTTATCAGAAGTTGGCCATTACTCATCATCTTCCATTATGATTCCTTTAAAGTTAGCCAGCTCATCTGCTTTTCTTTCTCCAGCCAAATTCTGATCAGCATTGTCATGTAAAAGTGTTTTTCCAACACAATTATTTTTCTATGGGAGACAGACTCTTCTTAGCCGAGCTTTTTTTTTTACAGAGTTTGTTCCCATTCTGAATGGGAAAAGATGATTAAACCTATTGATTTCTTAGTATCTGAAAGTTCTGTGCCTTGTCGTATGAAGCCTCTGAAATGGTTTGTCTCTACTTAGTGTGGATTCAATTGCCCTTTTGAAATTTTGGTGGCCAACAGTGATCATTCATATGACTTATTTATAAACAATCCTTGTTTACTTATCAGGCTTTATGCCAAGGGAGAGGAGACTTTCTTTTAAACCAGCCACTATGTATTTTTTTAAAAAAAGGTCTTTTAAATCTTCTCACCTTGAAAATTGCAGTGATGCTCCAATAATTACTTTTTGAATGTATGGGCACTGTTTTAATTATCTTGACCTATTGTGTCTGATGCTGTATAGTAACAATACCAGGCTGTTCATCTCATCCTGTTTATTCTCTATTGAGAAACATGCAATCCCATAAAAATAAAGTAAAACAAAACTGAGATAAAGCAAAGCAAAAACGTTGATTAGGGTTTTGTTTTCTATTTGATTGTTTGTCTGGTGTTAATCCCTGCTTATCTGATTGCTGGAGAATATGTGTTCTGGTCCGAATGGAAATCTTCCAGGGATTCCCTTGTGCCGTGGTGCAAACCTGTGGCACGCAGAGCCCTCTCTGTGGACACACATCACCCCAGCCCAGCTCTATCACATTTATCTGTTGCGTTTCTCACCCTTGTTTGCAGGACTAAAACAATGTGCGAAACAGCATTCTGCCTTCGTGGCAGTGCATTTGCTGTTGCCACCTCTATGGCCTGCCCCTTGTGCAGCACAGTGAAATTTAGTGTGCTTCACAATGGGGGACATGGGGTCCCCTCCTCCTCCTGGATTCCATTACGACGCGGAGCCACAATGCAACCTTGCATCAGCGTGGGCTCACTCTCACCTCCCGGTTGCTTTTTCTGCAGAGCTGCCTGTCTTGGGATGGCCCACCTCCCCGTCAGCAGCTGGGCTTCAGCTCTCAGCTAACCAGCTGAGCGTGGGTGCACTGCTCCTAGGCTCGTCGGCCTCCAGACATCAGATTCCCACCACCCAGCACCAGTTCAGGGCTTCTGTTCCCCCACCCCGGGCGGGGTAGAGAGGGGGGGAAGAAAGAGAAGGAGGGAAAGAGAGAGGGGGGAGGGAGGGAAAAAGAAAGAAAGAAAGGAAAAGAGAGAAAGAGAGAGGGGGGAATGAGAGAGGGGGAAAGGGAGAGGGAGAGGGAGGGAAAGAGAAAGAGGGGGAAAGAGAGAGGGAGGGAGGGAAAGAGAGAGAAGAGGGGGAGGGAAAGAGACAGGGGAGAGAAGGGAAGAGAGGGGGAAGAGAGGGAAAGAAAGAAAGAAAGAAAGAAAGAAAGAAAGAAAGAAAGAAAGAGGGAATGAGAGAGAAACAGAGAGAGGCAGAGAGGCAGAGGGAGAGGGAGAGGGAAAGAGAGAGGGGGAAGGGGAGAGGGGGGAAGAGAGTGAGAGAGAGAGGGAGGGAGGGAAAGAGAGAGAGAAAGAGAGTGGGTGAGAGAGAGAGGGAGGGAAAGAGAGAAATGATATTACAAAAGTTTTTCTTTTTTATTATTGCTAAATGTAATATTTCAAAAACAGAAAAAAATGAAGGGGCATAAAAGTGCATTTATCATGTTTTTCTTAGAACAATTAGTTGTACTCTGCCTTGTTTATCATTATTTTAGGTAGTAAAACCTCAGTATTCAGGTTAAAGTGCCATGTTGGCACTTTGCAATAAATAAGTGAGTTTTGGATTGCAGTTTGGGCACTCGGTCTCTAAAAGGTTCACCATCACTGCCCTAGTGCTTTTGAAATTAGTTTGGTGTAAAAATGCTAAGGAATTTTGGAACTTTGGCATTCAGACAAATCAGCCATCAACAGACACATAGAGATAAACCATATTTACACACCATTCAAAAGAGACAATAAAGAAGTTAAGAAGGAAACAAAAACACCAGAAGCATAAAGTGGTGAGTGGATGAAAAGGAGGGAATAGGCACACAACCTGAAACTTAAGACACCAATCTTGGTTTGATAGGTTTAATTTGATCTCTCAGTCTTTCTGATGAGACTTTATTAATCTGATTCAAAATGGCATTGGCAATTCATAGTTTTATATTATGCCCATCCTGGACTAACCTATACTTCCTAAGAAAGAGCCTTGATGGTACAGTGGTTTAATGCACCCTGTTATTAACACAGCTGCCTGCAATTTCTGCTGGTTCGAATCTCTCCAAGGCTCAAGGTTGACTCAGCCTTCCATCCTTTCTAAGGTAGGTGAAATGAGGACCCAGTTTGTGGGGGCAATAAGCTGACTTTGTATAAAATATACAAAAGAATGAAGGCTATTGCTTAACGCATTGTAAACTGCCCTGAGTCTCCGGAGAAGGGCGGCATATAAATCAAATTAAAAAAAAAAAAAAGAATGGAAGACAGGTATAGCCTGCCCAGATCAGAATTGCCCCTCCTTCCTCATTGTCCTTGTTGTAAAATAGAACTCTCTCTCCCTGAAAGATGATTACACAAATGTTCCTTTAACCTGGTTCATGTGGAGCTATTTCACCTTTTTAATGATTATTTATTTAAAGGGACTTTTCCATCAGTAACCTGTTCTAGATTTTGCTCAGGTCACCGTGATTTATTAGCTCTATTTTCCCCAAGAGTTGCTCTTCTTCCTGACTTCCTTACAACGTGTGTCAGGTGCTTATCTCCTTCACCTTTTTTTTAAAAAAAAATTTTTTTTGAAACATCCATCTGGCAATTGCCATGATTGGAGAGTTTGCAATACTAAATGCATTAATGGCATGACAGCTCTATCGATTTCCTTTCTACCTCCACATAATGCAAGAGATATACAAGCCGATAGGCTTCCCCTCCACATCCCTTGCTCTCAGAAGGGCTAGTACATTTTCCCGTAGCTCATGTTCCCTCTCTCCGTCACATTTTGATAGATGGGATGATGCTATCTCTCTTAGACTGAAGACGGATGCTTCCTTTCTCCAAAATAATTCCCCTAGATGTGAGAAAGTGTCCTCGTTTCCTTTGCCAATGTAGGCTAAGTGGTCACAGTTTTACAGCCTTGGAAAAGGTCAGATACTATCTCCATCTCCTAGCTGAAACTCAGCAGGCTCTTTCTCACTTACATTAAAGTGTTTTTAGAAAGATGTTTAATTTTGACTTAATCAAGTCAAGGTCACGCAGTGTGGCATTCTCCCTTCCCACTCGGAGTTCGCTAGTGTAATTGCAGAAAGTACGCTGTTTAGCTGCAGGAACGGTCAAGTAGAAAGGTCCCTGATGCCACCTACCAGCCATCTGGGGCTGCAACCAGCCACCGCTTTTCACCAAATGCCAACCAGCATTTCACCAAATACTACCAGTTCGCACCAGTTTGGGCGAACTGGTAGTGATAAAAACTACAGGTTTGGGCGAACTGGTAGTAAAAAAAAAGCTACTGGTTCCTCCGAACCGGTATTACCAACAATCAGCTGTGCCGCGTGATTTAAAATCGCTTTCTAGTGAATCTAAATCACGCAGCACAGCTGTTTTCCCCCCCCTCGCTGTTCTACATACCTTCCCAACCTTTTTTCCGCATGGAGTGTGCGTTTGGCATGTACTGTGCATGCGTGCATTCACAGAGTGCATTTGGCGCATAATGTGCATGTGCATGCAGCGTGCTTTTCATGCATATTGTGCGTGCACAAGCACACAGCACGCATTTGGCACGCACCGTGCATGCACGGGCAGCAAACCGGTGGCAAACCAGGGAAGATTTCACCACTGGCTGCAACCATTGTTGTATTGACTCAAACTATACCAATCAACAGCCCTAGAGCTAATCGATGGGCATCCTGGCACCCCTGAAATAAGAGACCATTTAGGAACCTCACACAAAATCTCCAGTTTAGCGTGAAATTGAGCAACTGAACTGGCACAATGCTGCCTTTTAGAGACAGGAGAGAATACTGCACTGTGGGAAAACATGGTGATATTATCATAGACATGCTACCATGCAATTGTTTGGATGCAAGCAGGGGTGAAATTCACTTACCTTCGCTACCGGTTCATAAATGTGAGCGTTCGCACCTTCTGTACGCATGCACAGAGGGTCAAAAACAGGACATGACTACGTCTAGGTGGGTGGGCGGAGCCTCCCGCGGCCGGCACTACCAGTTCGCCCGAGCTGGATAGAACCGTCTGAATTTCACCCCTGGATGCAAGCAGCTTTTAGGTCTGTATGTCTGTATGTAGGTCACGGCAAAGTAAGTATTCATACGGGTAGTCCTCAATTTACAACCATTCATTTAGTGACTGTTCAGAGTTACAACAGCACTGAAAAAAGTGACTTACACCGGTCCTTACACAACTGTCTCAGCATCCTCACGGTCATGTAATCGAACTTGACAATGGTCATGATTTATGATGGTTGCAGCATCTGGGGTTATACGATTGCCATTTTCGACTTTCCCAAAAAAGACTGCTGATAAGCAAGGTCAATGGGAAAGCCAGATTTGCTCAGTGACTGAGTGATTCACTTAACAACTGCAGTAATTCACTTAACAACCATGACAACCAACTTGCTTAGCAATGGAAATTCTGGTCCCAATTATGGTAGTAAGTCAAGGACCACTCATACCAGTGATGGCGAACCTATGGCAAGCGTACCAGAGACGGCAAGCAGAGCCCTCTCTGTGGGTACATGCACTGTCACCAGCTGCTCTTCCGAGTTCGGGTGTGCGTGGCCGGCGTGTACAGACCAACTGGCTGGCAGGTATGCATGTGCCGGAATCCAGAAGAGAGCAGCTGGCCGGTGTGCATGCGTGTGACGGAACCCGGAAGTGCAGCTGGCCGCCACACACATCTACACCAGCCAGCTGCTGTCTTCCGAATTCCGGCGCTCTGGCGCGCGCTCCAGTTTCGGTACTCGGTGCCGAAAAGGTTAACCATCACTGACCTATACGTTATTTCAAAGTAGTTAGTCCCCAATTATTTTAGCCCCCAACCCTTCCCACAATTAACCACAGGATTTTATACATGTATGAATGTTAGATAATTTGTGCCAGAGCATGATCTGAAGATACATGATGTAGGGCTTTTTTTTTTTTCTGGAATTTTTCCCTATAGCCCCTGGCCAGATATGGCTCATTATCTTGTCAGCTTCTCTTCTAACACCACATTTGGTCCAGTCTGTTCTGTTGACAAGAATTATCCTGCTGATGGAGAGAAAGAATCTGGAGTACATCTGCATTAATTCCTTCCAACATTCTTTGGAATTTTAAAAGACTAAAAACAAGCTAATTCAATTACAGCAGCTATGGAGAAAAGGGCAGAAGCCTATGATGAGATGATCTAGCCAAGTTGATGACAGCGCATGTTCCTTAAATCTGTCTAGCACTCTATCTGAAACAAAAAGCACATTCCAGATTCTCCCACACTGAACATAATCCAGCACCGTTAGGCCCTTTAATTGGTCCAAGCCTTGCCAAATATTAGTCTTCTAAGTCTTTAAAACGAAAGATTGAAAAAGTATAGTTACCATATTAAGATGTTTTTCACAGGGCAGGAGGCAATACCTGGTGAACTAAAAGTATCCAAAGCCAAAACAATATCATAGCTGCCCTAAGGCTTCCAAATACGTTCATATACGATTCTAAAACAGTGATGGCTAACCTTTTCCAGACTAAGTGCCCAAAGCGCACATGCATGCATGCACATGTGTGTGCAGCCTCCACATGCGCCCCACCCCCCTGCATGCACACGGGGCCTCCACATGTGTCCCACACATGCACGCGCAGCCCCCCGCACACGCCCCGTCCCCCACACATGCGCGGCAGAGATCTGAAGACCACCTGGCTGGTGGGAGCTGAACTGGGGTGACGGCTCTCATGCCTACAGAGAGGGCACTTCATGCCACCTCTGATACGTGTGCCATAGGTTCGCCATCACCATTAGAAGCTGTACAATCAGGCTTCCTAAGGAATTTGGTCTTGGTTCCTCACTGTGTTCCTCACTCAATCTTCAGGTTGAAGATGGAATTATTCTGATTAAAAGCCATGCCCAAATAGCATATGTTAAGTTACTGGCTCATAAAAGTTTTCAACCCAGGTTATCTTGCTTCTTTGACTCTTCAGACAAATCCCAGACTGCTTAGCAAAAATTTATTGGTGCCACCTGAAGCCATTGTGGATTCTGCCCCAATGTATTAATTCCAGTGAAATTTGATCAGGCCAACGCATCTTTCAAAGCAATGCGCCCGAGATGTGGCTCTGCAAAATGACCTCAGCTAGGCTCCACCATATGAAGCCACAAAATAAGTGTTCCTTCTGCATACTACCTTTACAATATTGTCCCATCCCCCACCCCCACCCCCAAACACTAAAAGATCTGTTATTTTTGCTCGCTGTAATGTCCTCCATTCTCGTCTGTTAGAGGAAAGATTCTATAACATACTGTGGGTCTGTCCTTGAGGTGAGAGAGATACTGAAACTATGGGTTATGCATTTCTGTGTTGCTTTTCTTATAGAAATATGTGAGAAATGTCCTCTGGTTCTGTGTCAAAACTCTGATTAAACATAAGCAATTCCTCCAAATGAGATAAAACTGAACCTTAATTAGACGTTGATCACTCAATACATTTCTCTTCCTTTTTTCCCTTTCATTGTCCCACCTCCGCCCCCTGCCTTCCGGCCACCATTTTCCCACTTCTCCTTTTAAATATGCATATACTGCTCTATGTTTTATTTTGCTACTTCTTTGCTAATAATTGGCAGACCATCACAGTCTTAATCCCAACAAATCATAGCAGGCCTTCAGCAAATATTAAATTTAATATATGTTAGCATAGCTTTATATTCTCTTCATGTTTTAGAAATTTTAGTATTCTTATCTCCTTTTAGAGTTATCTATCATAGTTATTTATAGCATTTACAGTATTTCTTGTAAAATCCATTGCAGTTTTATAGGATTCTTTTGCATTTGAATTCATGACCTCTGCAATTTTACATTAATAATTTTATCTTTACCTTATTTGAGTCTATCAATATGACTTTTTATTTTCATTCCTATTTTACATAATTGCTATTTGTTCTATGCCGGTCTGTGACCGAAATAAAATTGATTGATAACTTCTAAACAACTTCAAGCTTCACCAAATGTCACCAGAAGCTATGATTGCTTCTCATGACAAAGATCACATTAAACAGCATTTACTTTGCAGTTGGGAGATGTTGTTTCCAAAACAACAACAAATCATTCTTATGAAATCTCTGTATCTCAGCTTTAGTTCCAGATCTATAAGATGACAGAGAAGAGGGAGGAGGTCTAATTTAGAGGCTTCAGTAAGATAAGGAAGATATACTCAAAATGGAAATTATCTGAATTTATAAACATGTTACCCATTTACATTCATTATCACCCTAGTAATCCTGAAGAAAGGTGCAAAGTAAGATTGGTAACATAAAATTACATTTTAGGTCGCGGATAATAATTAGGAGTTCCGTGAAAATCAAATGCTCATCTTGAATTCTTCAGTGTTGTGATAGGGGAGGAGTTATTCATAGTCAGAGAGCTGCGCAGAAAAGATTACCTTTCATAATATTTATATAGGTAGTCCTCGACTTATGACCGTAACTGACCCCAGAATTAAGGCCGTAAGTCGAACCAGTTAAAATGCAACCCAGTCCAATTTTATACCCTTTTTTGCAGCATTTGCTAAGAAAACCCCACAGTCGTTAAAGCAAATCCATTGTAACCAATTGCCTTTTCTGCCGGAAACCTGAAGGAAAGACTGGTTTCCAACAAAAAGCATTGTAAATTGTGGTCACATAACTGCAAGATGCTGCAAATGGCCATAAATGCAGGCAGGTTACCAAGCACTCAAAATGCAATCATGATCGTCAGGGATGGGGGAGGCTAACCATTGTAATTTCAAAATTGGGTCGTAATTAGCTCTGTGAAGAGCCGCTAAGTGACCAATCTTAAATCGAGGATTATCTTGTATCTATAAGAGAGGGAGGGCTCCTATGAATAAGGCAGCACTATGGATTGATTTTGATTATCCTTTTTCCAGTAAATTAAAAGAAGTGAAAGTAGTGAGGAAACACAGGAGGGTTTCTAAGGCAGAAGGATGTGATCTAGTCACATAGAGTGAGTTAAGCTCATTGAGGGTTAAATTCACTGAGAGCTGGCCATTGCTACTGGCAGATGATCTTGGTTCCATGATACGGCAGGTAGTTGCACACACATAATGATTAATGACAGGCTAATAAGCAATTCCTAAGGTGAACATGATTCCTGTGCAAGCCAAGCTGGATTGCAACTATGATTAGTCTCCCTTTGGGGATGGATTGTTTTTCATTTCCATTTTTCTTCCTTGCCCGCTGTATTTCAAAGCTGTATTCAGGGTGCCCCCTTGTGTTTTATTTTTATCACTACGTACATGGCTCTGCTAAAGGAAATGAGGAACAAATATATACAAGGGCACACAAATAAACCAAAGACACGCAGGGACTTTGCATTAGCCCTACCTCTATTTTTCCTGCATAAAGTAAAGGTGGGTGACTGTAGATTATAATCTAAATTATAAAAGGCCTGTCTAAACTATCAATTCAGGTTTCTGACCCAACTATCTGTCTTGAATCCTGGCCAGAAAGGGAGACCATGATAAAAGAAGGAAAAGCGGTGGGATGGACTGCCATTGGCAGATAGCCTCCAACAGATCATCCTTTAAAGGATACAATTAAAAAAAAAACTCATTATAAAGATGCACAAAGTAGTTGCCCAAGGTTATAAGCTCAAGTATTCCAAGTATTTTTACTACTACTTCAGTGCAAGAAGAAGGTGTACAAAACATGCTTCTCTGTGGAGAGATAAAGATGGGGCATGTGTCCATTTTATCTACGGAGTCTCTTTCTGAAACAACTGCCATTTCTGATGGCCCAAAGATGCTAGCATCACTCTAGCAGATGTTAATAAATGCAGTTACCACTTCAACTTAATGTATATAGAGACCAACGTAATAGATACTGTATAAATCAATAGAGCAAAACATGAATGCTGTTCTATATTGATTTTTCTCAGGAATTCAAGTCACAAGTAGATCCATTTATATTTAAGCACTGAGATCTGAGAGTTTATAAGTGCTGAGAATATGAAATGGGATCATGCCAGTTTAAATTTCATCTCAGCAATAATTTCTCTCAGTTTCTTCAGTAAACCAGCCCTAAACTCTTTCTGCAAGTAGGGAGGGATTATGTCGATCATTCTAATTTTCAATCAGGATTGCCAAGATCAAATATGTGAACCAGGAGAGGGTTTCAAAACCCGTTGCTACCGGTTCGCTTGTGGGCGCACATGCGCAGAAGGCGGGTGGGCGGAGCCTCCCGCAGCTACCACTTCACCTGATCCAGGGCGAACCAGTAGCAACCCACCACTGGTGTGAACCACTCTGAATACTTGAAATTTGCCACATGAATGTTGTTGCTATTGTAGGTAGCGCTTTTTAGCAACCACAATTGGGATCAGCGTCGGTCATTAAGTGAAGCAGTTGTTAAGTGAAACCATGACTGTCCTTGTGAGTTTACTTCCTATTTCTTTTGCTTTACAGACCTGTGAAAGCCATAAATGTGAGGACTATTTGCAAACTTATGTTTTCATTTCTGTTGTAACTACAAATAATCGCTAAGCAAGACACTCACTAAACGAGAATTACCTATACAATTATTCCACAATTTCTGGTTCAGTAGTTTGGAATCCAATCCCAACAAATCTGGAGAGCGCTAAGTTAAAGAATGATGCACTTATATGTGATTCATTTTCTAAGTTATCCATTCCCTTCAGTACCAAAGATTTTAATGCAGCCATCCCTTTCTGAGATCCCTTGGTTCTACCCACTCAAACAGTGCAATATACTCCTGTCATGTTCTGCTCAAGTATCTTATAAACAGGAAGTAAAGGATTCTGGACCTAACCACAGTGAGGTCTTTGGTTGATGTTCATCATAATAACTTGTGTTGGGTTCTGCACAAAGGTAATTTTGGGAGAAGAGGTTTGATTTCTCTACTCTCTATCTAGTTTTTATTAGTTACCAGGCAATATGAGTTAGGAAAGAAAAGGAAAAGGTTATATGCACTCAGACATTATATTAGCAACAATCTAGATTCTGATTAGTCAGTTTTATTCTACAGGAAGGCAATTACAGGTGAATGCAGAATTATATAGAAGCACTCAAGCTGGAGAGAAAAACCCTACATTTTCAAGCCTGGATAGATATTGGAGAGAATATTTTTCCCTCCTTCATATCTAGGGTGAAGCCTCTCTGGTTTGCTTTCTTCTAAAACCTTCCTCTTCCACCCCTCCCCAAAAGGTCCATTTCTCAGGCATGTAATTATTCATATTATACCCTCTCCAAAAGGGTGCATTGGCTTAGTGGTTAAGACACTGGGCTTGTCGGCTGAAAAGTCTACAGCCTGGGTTCAAGACCTGAGTGCCACGCAACAGGGTGCCACGTTACTTGCCCCAGCTCCTGCCCACCTGGCAGTTCGAAAGCATGCAATTGCAAGTAGATAAATAGGTATCACTTCAGAGGAAAGGTAACAGAATTCCATGTGCCTGAGCGTATAGTAATGCTGGCCACCTGACAACAGAAATGTCTGAGGACAATACTGGCTCCCTCAGCTAAGAAAAAGGAATGAGCACTGCCCCCTAGAGTCAGGCAGGACTGAACAAGGGAAACCTTTACCTTTACCTTATCCACTCCAAACCTAATTGGAATCAGTCCAGTTCTGGAAATCAGTACACATACTAGAACCCAGTGTTCTTCGATAGCTTCTTGGTTCTTGATGTAAGCTCCCTTTGTCATTAAATGTTACCTTTGTAGCAGTGGTGAAATCCAATTTTTTTTTACTATCGGTTCTGTGGGTGTGACTTGGTGGGCGTGGTGTGGCTTGGTGGGTGTGGCTTGGTAGGCATGGCAGGGGAAGGATACTGCAAAATCTCTATTCCCACCCCACTCCAAGAGAAGGATACTGCAAAATTCCCATTTCCTCCCCACTCCTGGGGGAAGAATATTGCAAAATCTCCATTCCCACCCCACTCTGGGACCAGCCAGAGGTGGTATTTGCCGGTTCACCGAACTACTCAAAATTTCTGCTGCCGCTTCTCCGAACTGCTCAAAATGTCTGCTACCGATTCTCCAGAACCTGTCAGAACCTGCTGGGTTTCACCCCTGCTTTGTGGTTTTTGCTCTGCTTAAGGACTTCAGACAGCTTTATCCTACTCAAAATACATTTGTACACCCTTGTATTTTGCCATTCTACAGAAAGCATGATATAAACTGGGTGGAAGACAATAAAGATAATAAAATAGCATGTATAATATGCAAATTTGTAGAACTCTTGTCAGCCCAAATTGTCATCCCAAACACTTTCTTTTCTCAAACTAGGTTCCTCAGTGGGTGCTCAATCCTATTCCTTTGTCGTTCCTTTTCTTCTATTCCCCAAGTTTCCATGCTCTTTCAATCCATTCTGACTGGTTCTTAGAAACCCTTCTGTCTGCATAATTTTCCCATCATAAGACAGCAGAATCTCCGACCGGCTATCTCATAATCCTTTCGGAATGGATATAAACTGCTATGGAAAACCGCTTTTCTAAGGTGTATAATGTAACCGTCCTACAATACATTTAAGCATCTGGTTGTTCCCCATTTTTCTCTGGGGAGAGAGAAACCTCATCATGACACTGCCTAGCAGTGCCACTATCAAAATTTCTTAGGTCTCTCTGCTCAGTGGTGAAATTCAATTTTTTTTACTACCGGTTCTGTGGGCGTGGCTTGATGGGCGTGGCAGGGGAAGAATACTGCAAAATCTCCATTTCCACCCCACTCCAGGGGAAGGATATTGCAAAATCTCTATTCCCACCCCACTCTGGGACCAGTATTTGCCGGTTCTTCGAACTACTCTTCTCCAGATCCTGTCAGAACCTGCTGGATTTCATCCCAGCCGCTACTGTTAGAGCGCTGCTTGCTGATTCTTAATGTTGCCAGGTGTCCACTATTTGAGCGGACAGTCCACTTTTTTCACATTATGTTCACTATTTTTTTCCACAAAATAGTGGACATTTTTTTTATTCAAAAGCTTTATGATGAAATTAAAATGTAATTTAATATTTTACATATTATTATAATATATTTGATGTTTTGAATTTTAAGTAAAGTTTTGAAGTGATTATTTTAATACGTGTTAAAATGTTTGTAAGAAAATATATAATTTAATTGTAAATTTATTTATTTTTTTTACTACTTAAACCCCCACCCCACCCCACCCTTGTCCGCTATTTTTTGGAAGCAGACCTGGCAACCCTACGTCGAAAGCTACAAAGAAATGGATCTCTCTGTATCCTCAATTATCTTTTGCTCTTTTTAAGTATAAGGGCTAAAGTGTAAGTATAAAGTTTAAATATAAGGGTTTATTCGGGAATGGTTTCTGTTTTGCTTTTGATTGAATAAGACAATGAAAACAATTTTTTATCTTCATGGTGGTGGTTGCTTCATTTTTTATGCATTTAATGCATGCTGCTGCAAATTGTACCCGCGCTGTTGTTTTTCATAGAGTGCGCATTTTGCGCTAAATTCGCAGGTAGGAACAGTTCACAAGTAAGCAAATTCTAATCTAAAGCTTCTAGTTGTACGCACATACAAGACTGATTTGACACCTACAATGCGCCGTACGGCATCCTTGATACCCAGCTACAGAGTGCTTACAAGCTCCACGCATGTCCACTCTAACACCGCCGAGTTCCAGCTAGTTTTGCCTCGCTTGCTATTATGATCTTCCTCGGCCTCCGTAGCTTAAGCTCCAAAGCAGGGTTTAACTACCCGGATGCGGAAGTGCTTGTTCTTTTCTCTCCCGGGTGGTGTTGCCGTTGTTTCGTGCTTCTCGGTAAGCGGCGGTTACAATCCGTTGGCATCGGTGGAGAATCCAGGTGGGGGCAGGTGGGAAGAGGGCGGAGGAGGAGCGTTAAGGTGCCAAGTGTGTGACCGTGAATGTTTGGGGAGGGCGGAAAAGGGGGGGCGGGAGGAAAATAAGTCGGCGATCGAACCCCCTATTCCGGCAATTAACTCGCTAATTTGATTTCTGTTCTGCAGGCAGCTGCGGCCAGAAGCCCTCGCCATGGTAAGCGGCGGATGCTCCTGAATCGGTGGTTGTTTTGATGATGCCAAAGTTAGAAGAAGTCGGTTCGAAAAAGATAACAGAGGAAAAAGCCTTTTCCCGCGAAGGGCGTTTTGATACTGACGAATGGCTAACATATATTCATGTTCCATGAATGTTTAAATGTGTTCCCGTACTTGGTTTTCATGTTTTAAACAAATCAGGCATAGTTTTATTTGTTGTTGCTTTTTTACATTGAGTTAAATTTTAATATATGGAACGGAAATAAAAGTAAGAGAAATAATTCCATCCGATTTCTCTCTTTCTATTCCATATATGGAATAAAAACCTGCATTTAATATATGGAATAGGCGTTATTCTAGGAGAACAGCAGTGGAAAGCAACTTTTTTAAAAATGCAAGTTTTCAGATGTAGCTTGGCTCTTACTACTACTGTAAGGCCATGTGGTTATCCTAGATAAACCATGGAAGTGGTTAGCCATTGCCTTCTTTCCAGGATACTTTTTTCAATTTAGCAATCCAGTCCATATCTAGTATTTCCTGAAAGTTTCCCATCAATGTAGTAACCCAGACTTGAGCCAGTTAGTACCTGAGCCCAGAGGGGTTAAACCATCCCTTCTTCCTATAAGGAAAATGTATGGAAGGTACAGTACTAGTACTGGGAGAGAAGAAACTGGAAGAACACAGTTTGGTGTGAGAATACAGGTAGCCCTCAAATTTGCAACCATTCGTTTTGTGACCATTTGAAAAGGGTGACTTATGACCGTTTTTCACGCTTAGGACCATTGCAGCATCCCCGTGGTCACATGATCAAAATTCAGATGCTTGGCATTTGGTTCCTATTTATGACGGTTTTGCAACCTGACATGCAAAGTCAATGGGGAGGCCAGATTCACAGTAAAACAGCTGGGCTACTAACTTAACAACTGATGTGATTCCCTTAACCCCTGTGGCAAAAAAATGTTGTAAAATGGGGCAAAACGCACTTTTAACTGTTTTCGTTTAGCAACAGAAATTTTGCACTCGATTGGTTGTAAGACGAGCACTACCTGTACTTGCTTTTTTGAAACATGCTGCTTTTGATTGAGAGCTTTGCTGGATAAAAGCAGAATAAGGTAACCATCTTCCTTTGTGCTGTAGCGAGATACTTTGATGCATATGTGTTGCCTGTAGATATCAGAATAGGGTAGAATATTCATTTTGGTAAGTTTTGTGTCACTTGCAAAGGGAGATGGAAATCTTTCACCAACTTCTGATTGATCTTCGTCACTTTTACTTACTCCAAGTCAGGTGAAAGGTTGGAATTACAAAGGCATCTAGAACAGGGGTCTCCAACCTTGGCAACTTTAAGACTTGTGGATTTCAACTCCCAGAATTCCTCCTTAGGTTTGCTAGCTGAGGAATTCTGGGAGTTGAAGTCCATAAGTCTTAAAGTTGCCAAGGTTGGAGACCCCTGATCTAGAAAGTCTTAATTGTATAAAATGCTAGCCAAAGCCTGTCAATCCATCAGCCTTTCCAATTCTGGAACAACAGGAAAGGGTTAGATTATAGCTTGAAGAAAGTTGTAGCAGTTTCAACAAATGTTCCATATGTGATCCCAGCAAGTCTCTTCATGGGGATGGACTGCGTTTTCTGACATGCTTGAAGATACTCCAGTTACCTTTAGTTGTCAGGCCTGTTTTCTCCCAAGTGACCCTTGCCTTAAGAACAATTTATGATGGACATTTTTATTGGAAAATTGCTAGGTTTGCTCCAAACGGCATTCAACCAATCCCCTTGTATTTTCTTCAGGAGAAAAGGGATGGGGAAGTAGGCTTATCCAGATGACAGAACATGATTTCATGAAGTGACACGTAAGCAAGGCTAGCCGGCAAAAATTACAGAGATGGCAGTTAGATGTCTTTAATGCTAGTATTAGGAGCAAATATGGAAACAGAAAAATTTCCAGGCCCTCATTTATTAGCGAACTCATTAAGTTGAAGCCACTCAAAATATTGTGAAGAGTTTCCCAGATTTCATATTGATAAGATATCAATATCGCTCATAGTCACTGGGTTGTTATGTCTTAACATTCATTGAGCAGTCCTTGGTGCTCTTTGAGCTTGATTGTTTACTTATAACAGGGTGTCAAACTTGCAGGCCAGTTGCATCACATGCTGGCCCAAACCAGTTCAGCAAAAAGGGAAAAAAGTCCTGATATGTCACATGATGCCACGAGTTTGACACCCCTGACTTACAGGCCTTTCGTTACCCAAACTAGAGAACATCATCAGTGCTAGTCCCAGCACTAGCACTGATGATGTTCCCTAGTTTGGTAATGTAACGTCTGCAAATAAACAACCAAGTTCAGAGAGCACCAAGGACCCCTCATTTCATCTCTGAGCTACAAATATTTTGTATTGCTAATACTTTTCCTGCCTGCTTTCTTAAATGATGCTACTTTTTGCTAAAAATGAGTTCATAAAGGTTACATTTTTCTGTTTAATAGAATGGCTTGGCAAAAAAAGGGAAAGTTGTCAGGCTGCAGGAATAAAATGTATTTTCACAATGCACTGGACGCCATACTCATGTTCATTCTTATATTTATTATAGCCTCGAAAAATTGAAGAGATCAAAGATTTTCTGTTGACTGCCAGGAGGAAAGATGCAAAATGTGAGTACCAATTGGGGCTCTTTGCTTTGTTTCACTAATTATAATGGTTGTGTGATTTAGTCTTGTATTGTAATTTATGCTGAAAATATAATATCCATTATTATGTTAGAGTGGTAGTCTTTAATATTAATTGTGGGCACTATCAACTTTTTAAAATGTTCCATAGCAATCCAGGTCTTGTCCAAATACTGCATTTGGAGAGCCATGTCTTAGTCATGCATTCTCTTTCCCTCTGTCCATGTTTTAAAAGCAATGGCTCTTTTTGCCGACACTTTTAAATAATGTCTCTGAATATTCTATCATATATAAAAGATCATTAAGTAAATGAATAGAAGCTTAATAGTGAAACATTTTCCAAAGCAGTTTTAATTTACATCATTTAGAGTCATTTAAAAACCATAAAGTTTTGTAGTAGCTTTCATTGGCATTACTTAACAATGGTAAATTTCTAGGGCATTATAATCAGCTAAGAAATTGCCAGTAAACATATTTTTATCATGTTTGCTTTTAGAAACAGATTGGGAATTCTATTATGCTTGAATCAAAGCTTTTCTTTATAATGGTTTTGAAACTTAGAAATGTACTGCAGAACTGCATACAAGCTTCTGAGCCCTTTAGAAATATCCATAATTGAACACTTGATGGAAAAAGTACGTGAATCTTTACATAATAACTAGTGATGTTTCCTGAAGCAGCAGTGATTTCAGCAAAGGGATTCCTGTCCCTGTTAATCCTGTGAATTTACTTGGGAATATTTTGGCCTCTTCCTCTTTATAGAGTTATTTCAACTCAATGGTAGATACCACTTCGGTGGGAAGGTAACAGTTTTCCATGCACCTTGGCGTATAACGGGTGTCAAACTCACATAGTCAGGGCTGCATCACATAACATGTCGGGACTTTTTTCCCCTTTGCTAAACCAGGCATCGGCATGAAGTTTGACAGCCGTAGCATATAGTCATGCTGGTCACATGACTGGCTGGCTTCTTTAGGCTAAGAAACAGATGAGCACCACGCCCAGAGTCGGATACAGGGAAAACTACCTGAAACAGTTGGCTTTAGGTCATGCTGCAATTCATTTGATCGGGATTTTGATTTGGCCATACCAAAACGCAAACTTTCTTTTGCTTCAGCCATTCTTCGTAGATATGCTTGTTTGGGATCGTTGTGCTGCATGATCCAAATTCACTTATGTTTCACTTTATAGGCAGATAGACTCCTGTAGAACTTCTCAGTATAGTCCAGACTCTTTCCCTCTTAATCCCAAAAGTGCAGAGCAACCCCAAATCATAATAGTACAACTGGCATGCTGGTTGGGATGAGAATCGTTTGCAGAAATGATATTTTTCTCAAAATTTTCTAATTTTTTCCCCAAAGTTCTACTTTTGACCTCTCTGTCCATCGAAATTATTGTAGTAACTTATTGAATAGTTCCTTATGGAAGGCCCATGAATACTTTCACCGGACATTGTAAGAATAGCCTACAGATCTTTTGCCATCATCCTGGATTCTTTGTAGTATCCCAGTGTATTATATTCGTGGAGCAGTTAAGTTTAGTTTACTCTTAAGCTAAATCTTACTTTTAAGATTATCCTAAGGTGTCACATATTTTCTCCAAGATCATGAATGTTGCCTCAGAATGTTCCTTAAAAGTATAGTGCATATATTGGGTATAAAATCTACCAGTACCAATAGTCAAGCTGATATCACATTGCAGGTTTACAGATTATTCTAAAGGGTTCACAGATTTTTCTTAACACTGTAAGCCTTTACTGTAAAGATGTTAGTGCTTGTTTTTGGTAATAAAATCACAGAAACTAGTTTTTGGCTTGTTTTTATGTACTTTTGATATCTATGAGTCTATAACAAGTATTAGCCTCAAGATTATTCCAGTATGTTATTTAAATAATTTTTTAATAATTATTTTTTAAAATGTATTGTGAGCCGCTCTGAGTCTTCAGAGAGGGGCGGCATATAAATTTAATTGATTAAATTAAATTAAATTAAATAAACAAAAACATTTTTAAACAGGTATGATAACTTAGTTCTACTTCACAAGTGTCTCTGTCATCATGAGATAAAGTGGATATAATAAAATGTTCTGTCTCAAAATTACATTATATTCTGTTTCTTACTGGGCAGTTTGTTCCTTAGTATAATAAATGCAAAATGATAACCCTGATATTTTATACAATAGCTGTTAAGATCAAGAAGAATAAAGACAATGTAAAGTTCAAGGTACGTTGCAGCCGATACCTGTACACCTTGGTCATCACAGATAAGGAAAAGGCTGAAAAACTGAAGCAGTCTCTGCCACCAGGTAACTGACTTTATAAGTGGAATTGT
The DNA here is from genome assembly GCA_022577455.1 of Arizona elegans. Lineage (NCBI taxonomy): Eukaryota > Metazoa > Chordata > Lepidosauria > Squamata > Colubridae > Arizona > Arizona elegans. The sequence continues at coordinate 44,518,837 of JAKOOJ010000003.1, forward strand.
GCAACATGCAATAAAATTAATAGTAAGCAAATTGTCCCACATTTTAGCCAGTTGATCCTTATTGTGGGGTTTTAGGTATATAGTTTTGTCTATTTGTACTTTCATAAGATGATGAGTATTCTAATTGGGTCACTTTTGCCAATCTTGTCTCACAGAATACTATATAATATGCTTTGAACACCTGGATAAAAGGCAAACTATAAATCTAAAATGACTTGTTATTATGCATTGCATGTGGAGAAACCCTGAACATTTGGGGCACTGGATAAGTTTGAAAAAATTAAATGATTATAGGCTTCCTGAAAATAAACGTGAAGAAATAAAATCAGCTGCCTTGTCTGAAGAGTTAACTTCATGTACTTTAGGATGCTGTGACATCAAAGTGAGGATACTTAGATGATTCATTCATTTTAACAGATCATAGAAAATGACTAACTTCTTAGTAGATGAAAGTGGGAGGCCACCTTGAGATGAAATTACAGAGCCTGGCAGAACTGCTATAAATTCTTCCTGTTAATGTCAACTGATAATTTATACGTCCAAGAAGTGGGAAGGGAAAGCCAGCAAAGTAGTCATGGGTAGGAAAAACAGCCCTTTAGATATTTTAGTTGATAATGAACTTTGAATATCATTGCCAACAGTTTGAATTAAGCCTGGAAACAATTTAGATAAAATAGTCCTATTTTCCTAAACGGAATTTCTCTAAAGAAGCTGGCTACAGCATTCTGGGTCATTGTTATTTCTAAATACTTTTCATCTTATTGCAATCCTCCAGATGTGGAGTATTAAGGCATCAGTTATTCTGACCACATCTCTCTCCAGTTAACCTAAGCTGGATGAAGGCATTCCCAGTTACAGCTCTTGTCTGAGGTCAGAGCCAAGTACAGGCAAACTGCTGAGCTGTGAACCTACTTTTGCTATTTTATCCAGCATTGATTAAATTGTTATTCCAAAGTCAGCATTACTAAATAAAAATGCCTGTGTCATAGCTGAATTACTCTTTGGTGATTTGCTTCATATCTAGGCATTGGTTCTGGATCTCTTGATGCAATTCTAGGGAGGCTGTAAAAGAATCAGTCTGAATATTATTTGTATTTTGACACAAACTGCAAATTCCAGGATAAAATCTTACAACAGTTTTCTGGAACTGTCAGATGATATGAATAAAATGAAACATTTAGCTACTCACTAGTGACTGATAAATTGAAAGGTCACTTTCTTCATTCAACAAAAACCAAACTGTGTGCCTAAAACTGATTTGAAATTAATCCTAATCTGTAGGTATAGTAGCTTAAACTTGAAAGGCAGTTTCACACTTTAAAATGTTTAAAAATTGAATCTCTAAATTGGCTGAAGTTACTTGATACTGCTGTATTAATTAGGCATTATCTCTTAGAAGGACAGTCTTTTTCCCCTGAGAAGAAAACTATGGTAAAGGAAGTTTAATTTCCATTGATTTCAGTCAATGAGTATAACAGATCCTTTCAAAGTTAGTGGGATTTAATCACTTAAATCCCTTTGCATTGTAAATTAAATTACTCTGCTGTTTGTTTAACAAATAGAAATATATTTTCCTTATTGATATCAACATGAAAGTTTGCTTTTAAGGGATAGTTCAGGTTTAATGAAAACAATAAATTGGTGCTTAGTTCGTGTTAAAAATATAGGTGCAACGAAATGAAATGATCCCAGAAAGCAGTAGTTTTGTAGATTAATCCAAATAATACATATTTTGTATGAGCATCAGTATTGTTTCAGAACTAGCAACGTGGGGGGGGGGGGGGGGGGGGCTTAAACATACAGAACAGATTTAGAGGCAAATGACTGAAAAGCAGTGTAATGAATATCCACCAAGGGATGTGGCAGATGGGAGAGTTCTGAGTTTTTCAGCAGATACAAATGAAATGTCAGCCTAATAAGCTAAGCTTTTAAAGCCCTGTGTCTAAATGTCACTTGTGTAGCAGGGAATATTGTAGAGCTGGGAGGCTGCATTTAAGCCATCAAATTCAACATCTCTGCTGGATAGAATAAAGAGATGTCATTTTGAAGAAGAACATAGATAATTTTAGATGTTTAGTGACATTTATATCAAGCCACCAATTAAAAACTAGCTATGAGGCTGCAAATTATGCTCTTACACTTGCTCAGGAAGATCTCCTTTCAAAGTTAAACAACTTGTGTTTGGGAAAATGGTTAAATGATAGTTTTACAAACAAATAATGAAAATATTGTCTGTTTGCTCTTCTTCAGTACGTGTTTCTCTTTGTTCTCTAGGTTTGGCAGTAAAGGAACTGAAGTGAATCTGTCCTCTTTGGAATTTGGTTGGTGGGTTGTAATAAAGGAATGAACTTTCTCTCTTGTCAGTGTCATATTTTTCTGCGAGAAGCTTGGCAGGAAATATAACTGGCCTAGCAAACATTTGATCTTCCATAGTGTGAAATCAGTAGACATAGATAAAAAGCGTCTGTTCTTAATTTTGAAATAGGATTGATTTGGGTACTACATTGTGCAGCTCCCACCTGCAGTTCTGGTCTAGAGTGGTTACAGTTCTGATGCACGTGAGATGACCTCTTGAAAATACAGTTCTTGAATATTGGAATAAGATGCAAATTGGCATGAATCCTCCTTAAGTAGCTATTCCAAAGCAGGCATATTTTAGATGTATTGGGAATTTTACCCCAGTGCATCTGAGTAGGCCAAGCTAGGGAGACTGCTCTAACAGACCAAGATCAGGAGGCATCTCTGTGTCAGGCTTGATTTTTGAAAGCTGAAACACGTAACAATAGTCAGAATTGTCAGTATACTGTATGCATTCTATATAAAAGCATGCAACCTGAAGAGGGGGTAGTTATTCATTCCAGATCTTGTTTTGAAAGCCTCTTGTTGGCTCTAGACGCTGTTCATGAATAATACAGGGGATGGTCTTCAGTATATAGAATATGTTTCCATCGACCACTGCCAGCTTTCTTTCCATAGCTAAAACTTGATTCTAATTACTGGTCTGGTCATCATGGCAAACAGGAGTTCTAAATCTTATAATTAAAGAGATGCATTTTAAAGTATGCTGTGATGCCCATAGGCACCAATGTACCTACGAATAATTTTCTTGCAGCTGTCAGACTACTGCTGTTCAGAGGTTTTTCATATCTTTTAAAATGGAAAACTGGCGTGCTATGGAGCTTATGCCCCCTAGCATTTTTATTTCCAAGAATACTTCTTGATATTCATCAAGCCCAGAGGTGGAAAATAAAAATAGCAATGCTGTTTTTCAAGATGCATCTACTTGTCCAGAAGTAAAATAATGGTAAACTCAGGTAAACTTCCTCTTGCAGAGGAAGAACATGTGGGAGATGTTTGTCTATTGGCTGCCTGAAAAACTGTTCAGCTGAGATGAAACTTCAGTCTTCATGCTAGTTTATCAGTTTATCAGAGTTTTTAAATTATGATACTTCAACTTCCTAATGTCCACTGGAATTCCTGCTTGCCATAATTACAACCAGATCAGTGGTTACCTAAGCGCCCATCTGTTTATAGGAATTTTCTTGAAAACTGGGCTTTTCATTTTATTACAAAAATAAAATGGGATTTAGGAGAAAATTGTTTCAATGTATTTGTTACATTTCTAGATCATTACAAACATACCACGCCACAGCGTACAACTTATTTAATGTGTTGTCTAAATTATAAATATTCCATGTCAAGATAAACAAACCATAGTTTCCTGGCCCTTCAACACTGATATGGATGGTAAGATTTTCATAGAGAGTGTCTGCCAATTTGTAATTTAATCAAGTGATTTTGTACTTGTCTAATGAGATGGTTAAAGTATTAGACGGGGATGGCTAGGTTTAAGTTCCCACTCGACTATGGAGCTCACAAGAGTTAAATTGTTTGCTCTTAGCCTAATTTATCTGAGGGGTAGTTGGGATAAAATAAGAGGTGATATTCCTCAGACATACAAACAATTCTATGGCTTCAGAAGAAACACAAGATACAAAATGCAGTAAACACTAATAATGGCTTCCTAAGTCTTTTTTCTATTTTTGAATATAAATCCTCCTGTAGGTTAATTGTAAAGATACTGACAGGCTGGTAGCCGAGCAGCATTTTTTTAAAAAAAAATATATATTTATATGCCGCCCTTCTTCAGAGACTCAGGGCGGCTTACAATGCGTTAAGCAATAGCTTAACAATTTTGATTAGAATATGGTAGCACTGGGTATCTTAAGTACAATAAAGGTTGATAACTTTTCTGCCCCAGAAAATACAGTGATGCTTAAGTGTTTGCCAACTTTTTTGAATTTCCAATATTTCTGTATAAATAGGATCTAAAAAAATGATCCATCTGTACACAAGTCCTAAAACTAGATTAAGGGAACCCAATTAAATGAGTAAAATGTTGTATGAATAAGGTGTTGTTTTATAACAAATTTTCCTTTGTGAATTATAACAACTTGCAATATATAATAATATTTGATGGCTCATCATCATCCTAGAGGGAAAAGAATAAAAATCCCATGCCTCAGAGTTGTAATTATATATTCAGTATTACAATTATGACTGCCACTATCCCATTAATAAGCCCCTAGTGCAAGATTTGTGAGATGAATTTCTCAGTATTATAAAATACAAGTGGATATTATAAAATCAAGCAGGAAGGTAATGCAATGGAAGCTTCAGCTTCAGCTACAATTCATATCCGGTCAGTTCACTTTGGTCTCTAATTGACACTGACACGGTGGCAGTGCTTCCTACTGTGTATTGTTCTACGGTAGAGAATTGTTTGTCAGAAAAAGATGAGAAGCTTTTTATCTGTCTGTGAAACGTAACATTTGTTGGTTGTGCTCATTGTTCCAGTGGTAGAAGTAGATGGAACACTTTATGCTGCATAGACATAAAAAGGAATCGGCAAAGAATTTGTCAGCCCTAAGGGAAGAAATGTTAAATATGGACTATTTTCTCTAAACACTTGTTTTTAAATTAAGCATTTTGAGTCACATCCTTGAGTAGCATTTCTCCCATCTTGTGTATTTGCAAAAAGACTGAGATAGCAGAATTATCTCCTTTTCATCTTTAGTACTGCAGCTGAAGCAGACATAAACATGTATTACATGTTCTCTGCTAAGTGAGAAGAGCTGTTATGTGCTTATGCTGATTTGCAGTGGTAAATGGAAAATCTCTTAATTACCTTTTGCAATGGGACACTACTAGCCTTAAAAGTAAGCAACATACCTAAAGATTTCTATTACATATAATATTGAGAAATTCATTGTGAGATGAATTTCTCAATATTATAAAATACAAGCTAATGCATTGGAAGCTTCAGTTTCAGCTAAAATTCATATCCGATATGACAGATTCATATCTGTCATGTAATTTTCATGTAATTTTGCCTAATTTTCATATAAGCATATATAATTTTGATGTCTCCCATTCCCTCCCATAGCATTGTTTATTTTTTTTAATTGAAAAGTTTTTACAAACATTTTAAACAAGTTTTAAGCCCTACCTCCCTCCCCATCCCGCCCCCCGACTTCCCAGAGCGAAATACAGGGTATTCCATTTAGCAATCTTAATCTAACATATGCTAACTATCTATAAACTCTTTTCGTCCCTTTTTTCACTTTAACTCCCTATTTGCTTAGCTAAGTAATAACGTATCTTCTTAAATCCAAATATTCTCTTCTGAATAATCCACCATATTTTTATCCAGAAAGCTTTAACTTTTTTACATGTCCACCATATATGATAATAAGTTGCATCATCACAATCACATCTCCAACACTTTTACCAAATTTTACCAAATTTTCATCAGTTTTTATGATACCAATTTTCTGATCCTCTTTCCATCTCGCATGTAACTGTCCGAACTGAAACCAAGTCTGAGCTATCTTTTCTTCTCTTAATACATTTGAAGACTTTAGTTGCAATATATTCCCTTCCATTATAAGAAGTTCCTTATATGTGGTCCTATCTTGTTTCTGTTACATACTTATATTTTCTATTACATGTCTGGGTATTGCCCATATAGGTATCTTGTAATTTAATTTATATTGATAGTTTCTCCAGAAACGCAACAGAGCACTCCTAAACCATAGCATTGTATATTAATAATTGCATACTTGGAATTTTTTTAAAACTCCAGTAGTTTTTTTAATGGATTTTAAACAATGAAGAGTTGTTGTTAGTTGCGAAGTCATGTCCGACCAATCATGACCCTATGGACAATATTCCTCCTAACCCTAACCCAGCCACCTCATTCTCTGTTGTTCCATTCTTCTTTTGCCCTCAATCGTTCCCAGCATTAGGCTCTTCTCCAGTGAGTCCTTCCTTCTCATTAGGTTGCCAAAGTATTTGAGTTTCATCTTCAGGATCTGGCCTTCTAAAGAGCAGTCAGGGTTGATCTCTCGGACTGATTGGTTTGATTGCCTTACAGTCCAAGGAACTTGAGTCTTCTCAAGTTCAAAGGCCTCAATTCTTTGGCGCTCAGCCTTCCTTCTGGTCCAACTTTCACAGCCATACATTGCAACTGGAAAAACCATAGCCTTGACTATACGCACTTTTGTTGGCAGGATGATGTCTCTGCTTTTTAGTATGTTGTCTAGGTTTGCCGTAGCTTTCCTCCCCAGAAACAGCGTATTTTAATTTCTTGACTAGTCCCCATCTGCGGTACAAACTGATAATTCTAGAACAATTAATCTAAATCCAAGAGGAAAATTATAGCTAGATATTTTTGCAAGTCACTTCATACTTTTTGAAATAAAGCATGGCTTTGATTCCGACTTCCGTTTCCACAAATAGAAAGGTCTTAAGATACAGCAGAGGAACCCCAAAAACAAATTTTTCAGCAGGTTACAGAAAGAATAGTGATTTTGCTGTTATCTCCACCTAACTGAAGGAGATTTTTTTTCCTGTGAAAAGAGTTCAGCTCATGAAACTTGAGGTCCAAAATATTATTAAATTCAGAAAATTAAAAGTGGAGAAGAAACTTAAGTAGCTTTGCTGTACCAGATTTTGTCTTCACTAACAATAAATGCATGGTATTTTGGCGGAAATAACTACTTTTTAAAATCAGTTTGACATCTGAATTCAGCGTTAATCTCTGCATATTAACCCTTCAGACCATAGAATATATTTTTAATGAATGTAAGCTTTAAACTTGGTCAGTATTTATATTCCTTTGTCCCGGAAGAATTCTATAAAAATGGAACAGATGCATTGGCATAGGTGGCATTTTATGTCAGACCACATTAGGTTACAAAAGGATACAAAGATACATGAACTGACATGCACATCAACAAGACCAGGGGTTGCTATAGTTAGGTTCAGAGGTAATGACAAATCTTGGGAGAAAATCATGGCTGTTACACAACTTCCTCATTCACTCAGTTTCTATTCCTGCTTGAACAGATTTATAGTTTTAGTCTATAGAGAAGCAATTTGTGCAGTGTGAATGTAACATGCTAAATCAGGAAGCAATGTACAAAATGGAGAATAAACCTGAAGGATTCAGGTTCTGTTGTTATTTTTAAACAAGCGTGAAATACCTAATGGAACATAAATCCTACCACTATGCATGTAAAGACTCTTTATCTAGCATCATAGAATGTAGCATTCCAATCGTGTGCTAATTACCATTCCCATGAAAGGATCCTTCAGTTAGATGTTAAAGATTAATTGCATCAGGCTGGAAGTCATGACCTCAGACTGGAAAATCTTTGGGATTTATACATTCTATTAACCAAAGAATATAAATTCTTGGAAGCTATAAATACAGACCATTGGTACAATGATTCATAAAGCCTACAAAGAAATAGCCTGTTAAGCTGTCTGGTTAATTTCCTCTTGTTCCCACTCCCAAAATACTCTCTTTCAAATAAAAGTTTTGCAAAAGCTTTACACACATACAATTTGCTTTAAGCAAGTCTTAAAATGCCAAGGAAGTTCTTTTCACAAGTGTGACAGGTACAGAAAAAGCATATTTTCACATTAGTAGAGTAATTCTCTGAAGTGGGAGAAAATATGATAGAATTGTGAAAAAGTCCTCGTTAAGTATAAATCACTACTCAGATTAAAGCTATTTAGATAATATAGGGAAATGAATTGTGATTTGCTTCTTAAGCATAATTTAAATCTTTTTTCCCCAATGTTTAAAAATAATAAAATGGATATTTTTTAAAAAAAATGTTGGTTTAGTAATATTCAAAGATATCTCTGATCTTGCCCAGTCACAAGTAATTTGTATTCTTCTTCCTTGCCAAGCTGTCCGTTGATATCATTACGCATCCAGGAATCTGAAACACACATCTGATAATCTATCAAATGGGTTTGTTTTTGTTGTAAACAGCAGGTTTGCCTTTATCTTCCTTGAATTGTGTTGTACAATAACTAAGGATAATATTCAACAGTATTTTATAATTTAGATCTATTAATCTATCCCAGGATTTATATGTGCTGCTACATAGTGAAAAAGTTTGTTCCTCTCCTTTTGACAATCAATTGGGCTTAATTTATTATCTCACTGATTTACTATCCTTGAAGACTACCTGGAAATTGCATCCAATCCAAATGCAATCTCAGACTGTGATTTAGAAAATATGTCAATGTACCCTTCTTCAAGGGCTGCACCATTTGTTTCTAAGGACAATTCAGTTTGATAGTGGTCATCTTTCATGATTCAGGTTCTGGCTATCTGCAGGGCCAGCTTCTCTCACCACTCTGTTTCTTCACTGAGATCCAGATGACATGTTTCCCACAGGTCCTATCCTCACAGGAATGCTGTATGTAGGAATCTCAGATTTAGACTTTCTCAGTTACAGATTCCTTCTGTAGAACAGTGTTCCTTCTGATACGTCCTTTTCATAAAGCTAACGAAACCAGGCTGTCTCAGTGGGTTTTTGAGAGCTAAGGGAGCCATTTTAAGCTCTCAGATCAGGATGGTATTATGATTGAACCTCAGCAGGTGGGATATTATTTATTACAATCCTTCAGTTCTGACAGGATAGTGGGGAAGAGCTGAAGAAGCTTCTTGGATGAGAAGAGAGACATCTTCAAAGAAAAAACAAAGTCCAGTTGCCTCCAGAAAAAGCACCTTTAGGACAACCATAACCTGGATGATTGAGAATCTCTACAGACTTTTAGCTATACAATTTGGGATGAACACTCTTTGAATGGTGTGGGAGTAAGAATGGATTTCCAGGGAAAAAAATTGCAGACTACAGGAACCGGGAGCACTACTCAGGTGACCCTGAGGACACAGATAAACCTCCAAGTGCTTCAATGATCCTCTAAAAGGATGCAAATGACCAGCTGTCTGCAAGGAATATAAATCCTTCCATAGGATAGTGGGTACTATCCTATCAGAGCTGAAGAAGTTTCTTGGATAAGAAGCGAAACGTCTTTAAAGAAAAAACAAGTCCAGTTGCCTCCTGAAAAAGCACCTTTTGAACAACCATTACCTCGATGACTGAGAAACTCTACAGACTTTTGTTTATTACAATCTTATTTTACATTATTGTGCTTATTCTGTTGTGTAATCTACAGAATACAGAATAACAGGAGTTGGGAAGGACCTTGGAGGTCTTCTAGTCTGACCCCCTGCTCAAGCAGGAGACCCTACTGTCTCAGAGAAATGGCTTTCCAGTCGCTTCTTAAAAACCTCCAGTGATGGAGCACCCACAACTTCTGAAGGCAAGCTGTTCCATTGATTAATTATTAATAATTATTAACAATTATTCCACTGATTAATTATTCGGGACATTTCTCCTTGGTTCTAGGGAGTTCTTAGATCTAATCATTCTGTACATTGCTCAGAATCACACTTGGTACAGCAGCATATATGTCCAGTAAAATAAATACATTTCAGTGAATCTGTACATTTCTAAAATTAGATTACTATAAAACTAGATAGTAGAAATTACAATATCCTCCTTCGGATATATGCAAAAACCTAGCTCTCTAGGGAATGTTCTAATGCTGGGAAAGTGGAAGGAAAGAGAAGAAGAGGATGACCAGCAGCCCCGTTATGGTAGTGATGAGTACACAATTGGAACACTTACATGACCTGATGGATAGATTGTCTATCTATCTATGAAAATCTATCTATGTGGCTGCTAGGAGTCGAAATGACTGGATGGCACATAACCAACCAGCATGTAGGTCCAGGTATCCCATTCTCAGAGAACTTCACAATTGCCAAGCCTTTTAGGAAAGTATTCTCTAGTAAAAGACTAGCTCTAAAGAAACCACTTAAGGTCAATTTAACTAAGTTGTGTTGGCCTGCATTCATTTTCACAGGTACTTTTTCCAAAAGTCAAAAAGAAATTTCCAGCAGGAAAGAAGATGGCTTAAATGAAAATGAATTGGCCTTTTCAGCTTTCCTCATTCCATTAGTGTCCATTGACATAATATTATTTTACCATTGTTTGTTTTTTGCTGAATATCAGAATGGCAGCAGACAATAATAACTTTGGTTGACTCTGTGCCCCTTCTCCATCTCCTTTGGCTAAATTTCTACAGATGAAAGGGCAGCCTGTTTGATGAACAGACTAGACCCAGAAGATCACTTATGTATGGTACTTAAATAAATTATGAGATTACTGCCTTTCTTTAGTGGAAAGTGCTTCCAAAGGGCAGCTTTATACTTACTGCATAGCAGAATAACTCAGTCCTACACACAAAATTTATCCTCTTGTTCATAGCACATTTCAGTAAGCCCTGATTATTATTTTACTTCTGTCTGTAGCTTTGAGTTAGCTTGGTTTGTATGGGCAAATAGGATTGTCTTCATAAAATGTATTTTCTTGCAAAGAAATGTCTCCTACAGTTCCTTTTAAATCTATTTTTCGTTTATCCTTTCACTGATCATAAGACAGAAGAACAAATCTCCTTTTCACTGTTACAACAGAAATGAAAATAGTGCTGGCCTTGATGGCTAGAGAACCAGGCTTTAGGTTCATTCTTCACTCTTCCTCTTCAAATTTATTATGAGGAGGCAAAGCATCTGACTCTTATTGCTGCTGTACAATTCTATAAAATCCTATGTGTACTGATGGTGCATAAAAATAATGCTGTCAGTGATTTAGAAGGAGTCAGATAAGCTTGTCCTGACTGATGTATGCACATAACTATATGTGTATATACATGTAGATCCAGCTGAATTTCTGTGCAATTTATTCATTGAAATTAAAAAAAAGGTCTTGTAGAAAGAAACTAGGGTGCATACAATACACCAAGTAACACCATGGCTTTTAGCTTAATATGATGGATGTATCCATTGTGCCTTAGTGTTTCAAGAAGGCTACTATTCCTTATTTCTTTTATTAGATTATATTTATTTATACTTATCATGCTAAAAAGGCTTAGCATTATGTGTGAACATCACTGAAGAGAGGGAAGAGTTGCACATCCGAACTCCCTGTACTGATCCAGAAAAGAAATCTGCATATGATCTATCACCTACAGGGATATTTCCATAGGACACAGTTTAGATATGGAGATGACAGGTAGCAATCACATAAATTATCTGTATTGTATTACATTTAGAATTTTTAAAAATTTAAATAATTAAATACAGTGAGGTGCTACAACTGGGAGTCCTTTGGTGAAACCTGGCCCACTGTGGGGTACTGTCAGCCTGAGCTCTTACTGATCAGTTCAAAGGCAAACAAAGAATATGAAGAGACCTGGCAGTGAATAATCAGCATCTCTTCTATCTTGGTTCATGGGAGGAAAACAAGTTGTTTAGCTGTGTCTGCAAATTTCTCCTTTTCCCTTATACGCATCTCTGTCCATAGTTCAGTCTTGTTGCTGGAGCTGATACCACAGACAAGCTGTGTGGTGAAATACGTTGGGCCCGATGGGGAAGAAGTCAAAGTATATCCTCATGAAAAAGGTGAATGAAGTGTAAGGGTTTACAGGTAGTCCTCCACTTACAACCATTCTTTTAGTGACTGTTCAAAGTACAACAGCACTGAAAAAGTGACCTATGACCGTTTTTCACACTTAACAACCGTTGCAGCATCCCCTTGGTCACCTTGCCAAAATTTGGACGCTTGCCACCTGGCATGTATTTAGGATGGTTGCAGTGTCTCAGTGTCATGTGCTCACCTTTTGAAACCTTCTGACAAGCACAGTCAACGGGGAAGCCAGGTTCATTTAATCGCACTAGTATCTTTACAACGGAATGACTCAATCATAAAATGGGGCAAAATTCACTTAACAGTTATCTCATTTAGCAATGGAAATTTTAGTCTCAATTGTGGTAATAAGTCGAGGACTACATGTATATATCTTCTTTCCTTCATGGTTTCATGGTATTTACGACAACACAGTGAATCATGACAGAACAAGCTAACCAGAGTATACATTTTTCCAATAATAGAACATATTCTAAAATGAATTAAAATGGGTGGTGGTGGTGTTGGCAGAGCTCTTTAAAGAATAAGATTAAATTCTTCCCACTTCATTCCATGTCAATATAATTTTTCCTCCATTTTTTTTTCCACTGAAGTGTTATCTAGTAATTAGGAGCATGTGAGAAACCCGAAATAACTTGTTATTAATATTAATACTGTAAACATTCTCATTCGTTTGTTTTACTACCTTGAATGAAATATTTTTTAAAAAAGCATTTGATGGTTTCAAATTGTACATTCTATTTCAGAGGGAGTGGCAGGAGCAGTAACCCCCACCCCTCTGCTCCTCCCACGCACATCCTCCTTGAAATACTTCTGTGCGATCCTCACAACTTGGCATGAGTGGGTTTCCCACGAGCGAGGACATCCTCCAGGCGGGAGGAGGGGAAAAAAAACCTTCTTTCTTTTCGCCTGGAGCAAGCAAACCTTTGTGCCCCCGACTGACAGGGTGGGGGGAGAGCCCCGAGCCAGGAAAGCCCTTTGAGCACCGTCTCCGACATCCTGCAGGGGGCGTCGGCTGCAACCCTTCAAGCTTCCGCGCCCTTTGCCACTCGAAAGAAAAGAAAAGAAGAGGGGGGTGGGGCTTGGCGGGCGAGCTCCGCGAGGCGGCACGCGGGAAGGCAGGGCTCCGGCCAGCGTTTGGAGTGGACCGGCGCGTGCGGGCGCGAGCGGATGCTTCGAGGGCCCCGGTGCTGCAAGCAGGGACGGCGGGAGCGATGTTGCTGGCGGCGCGGGCTGAGTACCTCGCGCCTTGGTGGACATCGTGGCTGCACGGGTTCCCCCATTTGAGCTTCAGCCTGCGACCCGTGCCCAACGCCTTCCGCCCGAAGGACGACGACTACCAGCAGGTGCGCTTTCGCCCTCCGCCTTCGGGGTGGCTTTGCATGTCTTTGCCGCTTTTCCTCCCTTCCCTCAAACCGGAGGCTGCACGAAGCTTCGGCTGTTTGCTGGCTCTTCGGATTTCTCCCTCCTGCTGTTCTCCAGATCTGATTGTCCGTAATGGAAAACCGGCTGTTTGCTGCGGGTCTTCAGCTAAGATCTTGAAAGGGTTTCCCTCCCAAGAATCGGTGCTTGTGCCTTTCCAAACAGGACGAATTACGCCGTCCGTGTCAGTAAAATCGCCCCCCTTTTTGGGGGGGGGGATCTTTAGCCAAGGGACCTTCCAACTTCCTTCCCTCCCTCCTCCTCTCTTTCCGCCCACCCCCGTGGTTTCTTTGCGCCGATGAAGCCCCTCGCGGGCCTGCCTTGCTTCCCGACGATAGACCGAGGCGGGTTGGTTTGCAAATCCAAAATAATATAACCCTCATTGTACGGTTCTGGCTCTACCCCAGCCCGGCCGGTCATTGAATCGTTCGAGATCGGCGAGGCGATGAAGCGTGGTGAAGTCTGGACTAGTTTCTGCCCGGTTGGCTTGTTGGCGTAGTAAAGCAATGGTTGTGATTCCCCCCCCCCCCATCACTCCACCCCTTTCTCTCTTTCTAAGTGCTGGCGTGTAACGTTTTGCCGTTTTCGCATTTCTGGTTGCTAAGGAATTAGCCCTTTTCTGCTTTGATGTTGGCGTGATATCCTTACCTTAAAATGCAGCCTTTGGGATTCTGTCGTTTAAAAAGGTGGAGGCAGCTGAGCTTTCTGTTGGCTGCTTTAAAACCAGGTGCCCATCGATTGTTCCTCGAAGTTACAAAAATAAAACGAAGTTTATCTGATCTGGAGGAAATGCATGTTAGAAACCCTTCTGGCCAGTGTGACTTCCTCTCTCAGTTTTCCCCAGTTGGGCATCCTTTTGGTTCTTTGCTCCCCCATGTCATCTTGCTGCCTAAGTCGGTCCATAGAATTGGAAGGATTCTTGAAGATCTCTGATTTGTCTCCTGCTCTATGCTAGATCTATAATGTGGGATAAAACAACGTTCTTAAAAGATGGCCCTCTGCTCTTTGATATATAGAAATCTTGAATCCATTATATATTGAGGAAGGCTGTGTCTTGGTCAGCCAGTTCTTTCTTGACAAATAATTAGCCCAGGATTTATTTCTCTGCATCTTCAGTCATTGATTTTAAGTGTTGTTCTGTTCTAACCTGGTTCCTCATTCTCACTTTCTTGACATCGCTTCTTCCAAAGAAGAACCCAGAGCACATATGACAAGCAGACCGGTTTGAAATTTTTGGGATCTTTTATGTAATTTATCTATTTTCTATCCTCCAACTCATCACACTCCAGAAATCCTCACACACAATGTAGAAATAACTTCTTCAGGCTTCTTCAGCACCCGGAAATATCATTTTTACCTGGTCCTGGAAATGTAAACTCATTTAAAATAGTGTAGACGTTCTATAACATTCCCTTTCCTGTCTATTCTGCTGCATGTAGTGTATTCTAGAGAGCCCAAATGTATATATTGGAATTTCTGCTACTTCTTGAGATTGGTATTATAGGCATGCTAAAATTATACTATTATATCTTCATAGTTCATTCTGCCAAACAGATTGGCTACTACCACTGGGGATGGGGGGAAATCAATGATTCCTTTGCAATGATGTAGTGAAGATTGACATATAACCAAATTGCCCACAGATTGTATAGTGTTTTTAGGAGTTGATGTTGAATTCTTTGATCTGCACTTCTTGGTTATGAATTTATGCCTCACAGTATGACTCAGGGGATAAAGCAGGTCAATGTGTTTGGCTCCACTTTGTATCACTTTGTGAAAATTGGCCCCAGATGGTAGACTCTCAAGGAATGACCCGTAAAAGCAATACAGTTTGCTGATCCTTCATTTAGATCCACTGAAGGAGGGCCTTAGAGAACTTAAATTTCATCCATCTTTTTGTGTAATTTGGTTAGCAGACTAAGTGTTTGGCATTTTATTTATGAGAATGTAAATATGCACATTACCATATATGCCATCAAGTCCAGACAGATGAATCTTCTCCTTGATGAGCTGTCCCTAACCTGGTCGTTTAGGTCTTCTTCATTACTGTCACTGAGTCAATCACCTCTCATCCCGTTCTTCTCTTTCTTTCCACCTTTTCTAGCATTAGGGCTTGTTAAGGAATTTGCAGAGTAACCCTTGAGTAGCAAGGGTGTGCACATGAAAGTGATTGAGAGTAGTTACAAATAAACACAGTCAACACACAGATACACTGAGTTGTGTTTACTTTCAGGAAATAGTAAGGCACAGTCCGATAAACAGCCAGCTCATACACATATAAAGCAGTAGATAGTCAAAACAACAGTCCAGGGATAATCCAATAACAAAGTCTTTTTACCAGTCGTCATAGTCATTCACAATAAACAGTTCTTCTGGAGTAGCATACAGAGATATCAGAGAGCACAAAACAGCAAAGAGCAGCAAAGAGAAACAAACCATGTTTCTAGCTCCCTCTTAAGGACATTGGCTACAGAGCTAACCAATCAGGACACAGTATGATGCAACACAGCAGTCTTAAAGCTATATTGATGGTTTATATATTGCCAACCCAACAAGTTAGGTAATAGTCATTTCCTAACATTCTCCCCTTTGGGTAGGACAATATATAACACCTTTTTTTCCAGAGAGCTAGTCCAGAGAGCTAGCTAGGGTAATTTGAACCTGATCATTAGTGCCTTGAGTAAGAACTGTGGGTTGCTTGGTTCAATGATCCCTTTGCTTGTTTTCTTGACTGACCATGGTATTCTCAGAAGTTTTCTCCAAAATTCAAAAGCATCAATATTCTTCCTATCCTGCTCTTTTTACATATACAGTTTCACTTTAAGAAATGGACATTCTATATATTTCTTTGCTACCTTGCATTTGATTTTTTAAAAAAAAAAATACAGATAACTCTTACAAAATAAAACATTCAAACAATATTATTAATTTTACTGTCCTTCAGTATTATCAGATGCTTACTGGAAATCCAGATATATTCTAATCAATACTCTTATCTCTCTCCCTCCCTCCCTCCTCTCTCTCCTCTCTCTCTTTTGATTTCTTTTCCCTATTTCATTTCAGATTTCTGCACCTCGTTTTTTTAATATATAATAGCCATGTTTTTCATTTAAAAATCATATAGGATCTCAGCATTGTTGGGTCAAGATGATTTTGGCCAGAAGAACCATGAATTGTTCATCAGTGTTCCTTTTGTATTTGACTAAGTGTATCTGCTGTGTTCATTTTGTACCATTACAAATACCACAAACCTCTAATGTCACAAGCAATTTTGTACAATGGAGATTTGGGGCTTGTGGGTGAAAATTTTCCCATTGTATGGGCAGGCCTGAAGAATTAGATTAATTGAGTCCAGGATTTTGAACAATTCCCATATAATTGAGACATGCACATCTCTAATATGCCAGGAGCTAGTGCCGCAGATGGCAAAGAGAAGTGTCATTAATATGTCTGGAGGGGAAACATTCAGAACAGTGGAAAATGGCTGCAATTATATTTTGTTAAATGCCACTCTTTAGGTGTTCACCTGGAAAACCATCTAATGGACTTTATATGCAGGAAAGCAAACACTGGCACAAATGACTCTAACCTATTTTATGGGCACACTATATAGCAACTTTTACAATAGTGAGAATTCTGGATCTGATGATGGTTAAATCAAGAATTTAATAAATGTTTCCTGATGCCTTTTTGTGGTAGGTTTTCAGAGCTTCTTGCTCCTCCACAAGTATCTCCTGAAAGAGAGAGAAAGAATTTGTGAAGCAGCATTAGATACAAATTCAGGAAAACAAATGTGCTTTTTTGTTATTGTTAAAATAATTTTTTAAAAAATGTATGTGCAAGTCTGAAACTGCACAATGAAATGTAACCTTTAGACCTGATAAAATGAATCAGACTTGTTTAGCCCATATCTCTTTGAATCTGTGGAGTGAGCATGAGTTAAAACAGGAAAGTCAATTTCTTTCTTTTGGACCAATGTTGTCACATTGTTTGGCTAAACCTACTTTGAATGTGAGCAGCGAGAAGCAAAACCCAGAGTGAATTTTGAGAGATGGCTAAATCTGTGAATCTAGCTATCTATTAAAACCTTCCAGCAATCAAATATTGTGAAGGCAGATTGTTTCCAACAGACTGTTCTATATGTAAATAAAGTCCAGTATTTGTAGCTCTTCTTTTAAAATGTGTAACTTTTTAAAATGGTGGTTTGTGTTGAGTGGTTGGAGAAAACCAAAATGTGAGTGTTGTTAAAAATAAGCCTAAAGTATGATTAAACTTACTTATTATTTTTTATCCACTCCTAATTACGTACGATGACATATCTTGTTTTATTCACGATGGCGCAGTTGTATAAATTCATTTATCATTTTTGGAGAATGCAATATCATAAAGTTTGAAGATTTCCTGTCTAAACATATCAGAAGGTGATAAGATTAGGGAATGCTGGTCTATAGATATGTGTATTGTTTAGCTTAGCTCTACTACCAGAAAGAAATTGGAGCAAACCTTGCGTGTTGCCCTGCAGTTCTGGTCTTGAACTTCCAGGACAAATTTTTCATCAGCCTGTTTTCAGTCATGATTTATTATGCTATATATAGTAATATATGATAGCTAATCTATATACGCTACTAAATTTCTTGTATCTACCCCTAACTGGGCGAAATGGACATCATATGGCAAAACCCTTTCCACCAAATTACTATAAATGGATTAATTTACAAAATACATACAAAACCTATGACACCCATGGAATTGAAATTTTGGCAAATTTTCTAAATCATTTTATGATATAAACATTATCATAGAACATTTTATGATATAAAACAAAATATCATAAAATATTTCCTGTGGTCAACTCCTGATCTATGACTGGGCTATGCTGTTCAACATGGGGTAATTTCAAGGCAGAAACATCTCTGAATATCCCCCTGAATTTTTAATAATTTCCCCAGAGAAAACAGTACTTTAGAAGCTCTATCATTGTTGGAGGAATTAAGGAAACTGGCAAGGAAATATTTAAGAAATGATGTCCCAAAGGTCATGGGTTGTCTAGTACAGGTAATCCTCAACATACAACCACAATTCAGTCTAAAATTTATGTTGTTAAGTGAAACATTTGTTAAGTGAGTTTTGCCCCATTTTTACGACTTGTCTTGCCACAGTTGTTAAGTGAATCATTGCAGTTGTTAAGTTAGTAACGTAGGTGTTAAGTAACCTGGCTTCCCCATTGAATTTGCTTGTCAGAAGGTCACAAAAGCTGATCACAGGACCCCAGGACACTGCAATCGTCATAAATTGCCAAGTATCTGAATTCTCATCACATGACCATGGGGATGCTGCAACTATCGTAAGTGTGGAAAACGGACATAAGTCACTTTTTCACTGCTGTTGTAACTTTGAATGGTCACTAAACAAACTGTTGTAAGTCAAGGACTGCCTGTATTAATGATAATTCAAATAGGCCCATTCCAAAAATGATTTCTGAATGATGCTTCAGAATTAACTCTTTATCAATATTAATCATAATTCCTACTCAGGTAATTTGGGAAGCTTTGATTAAATTAAAAGCAGAAGCAAGTTCCTTATCTAAATTATGTAAGTTTGAGAAGGACCTTTTAAACCCTACATTTATTGCAGCTTCTTTCAATTGTGTATATCACAACATACCACAGCTTAGTATTACATCCTGAAGATTTAGAAACTATTAATCGTGTCCTTAAAATTATCATGATTTTCCAGAACGAGTGCCATATTGTATGTGATCAACTCTATTATAATTACAAATGAAAAAGTTTATTGGTCTGTTGTTTTCAAAATGTCTGAATTTTTCATAGTTAACCTGAGAGTTTCTCAGAATTTTTCTAATGATATCCCATAATAAAAGCTGAAATTTTCTGTGGACAAGAATGTAATATAAGTAAATGTTTGTTTTTCTCTTAACACTTGACTTCAGAGTTTTTCAAATAAGGAAACATTTATTTTAAAAAAAAAACACACAACCAAACAATAACACAATAAAATCAGGAAAAGAACATACCCCGGCAATAAAGATCCAAATTCTAAGAACTGTATGTTTTAAAAAGCAGGTTTAGAACATGATGGGACAGCTGATTGGTCTCCTCTGTCTATTGTCCAAATAATGTATCTAAGCATAGTACGGTATAAGGAAAGAATATAATTTTTATTAAGAATTTTAATTCTTCATCACAGCTATGAACAAATTTAATAACTCTTCACTCCCAGTAAGATGGAAGGAAGCTTTGGATGATCCAGAATTTAAATGTATTTCTTAATGTCTCTAAATTTAATTAAAAACATTAATAAAAATTTCATACACACACACACACATGTATATTCTAGGATAAATATACATTTTGATCAAGCTGGAATTTAGGGATTTTTCTTTATAGTACAAGAGTTGTACTATAACTCTTAGTTGCGAAGTACAACTCTATAAGAGTTGTACTTCGCAACGTATAAGAGCCAAGAAAAATATTATATTTTTTTTCCTTTTGAATCTTGAAAAATCACATGATTATACTTTAGTTTAATTTGATTCTTGAGAATCTATTTTTCTAGAAATGCCAGGTTGGCAGATCTATTTTAAACTTTGGTAAAAGGCACAGTTCAAAAACTTTGTGAGGAGGTACAAGGGAGAGGCACAAAAGGAAGAATCTTTTTAATTATGCACATCTGCCTGCATTGTATACCCTGAGTCCAAATAGTTATTATTTCCAGTTTCCTTACTTCCCCTTTCCTCTGGCCTTTGTCAAACATTCCATCTAATAAACAGGACTGGAGAAATAATTGCTTCCCCCCCCCCCCCAAAGCCACCATGAAGGCTGCATACTCAGGGTTTTCCTGTCTTTATTGAATAAAATAAATTTCAGTCTGAATGTCTCCATTTTCAGTATGTAATCATCATGCAGAGCAATTTATGTGAGCTCCTAAATGTCAGATTTCAGGCCCTCTTTTGTGTCACACCACATTTCGGTCTGTTCCAAGCATCACTTTGTGTGGTAGGATTTGTATAATGCATTAGCCATTGTTTATTTTAACGATGGTGTACTGAACAAGTCTCAATGGGCTCACTTTAAATTCTGATCTTGTGCATAATGTTAAGCCCTGAATTAGAGGTGAAATCCTGAGGCCTAATGTCCCCCAACAATCAATGGTATAACCTCCCAAATTCCAATACTACTGAACTGGAATTTGCAACGCAATAGAAGGTAAACATTATTCAATACCTAAGTAGGTAGTAATCATATAAACTTTATTTAACTATAATTGAGTACAAATTACTGTCTTGACATTGCCCACTACTTTCAGAATATGGCCATTGAGATGCAATTAAATGCCAAGTGTGGCCCGCAGCTATGGAGTAGCTGTATTCCTCTGCCAACAGTCTTGGTTTAACAAGTCACATCAATTGGGTTGATACTGATACTGATCTACAATCAAAGTTGGGAGTCAGTATGCAGATTATATTCCAGTGATAAAGTGAATGACATTTCTTCCTTCTCGAGTTAATAAAAAATAGTGCGAATTCTGATTTTCTTCCTTCTTTATTGAGACTAAGAATAAAAAAGCAGAGGAGAGAAAAGTTATGGCTCAGAATTTATACATTTCATTGGTAGGTTGAATATTTCATTTAACGGTGCGTCATCATTCTCTTACTGAGGTTTGTGGAAGTTTACTCTTACTGTAAGTTTAGGAAAGAGTGAGTAAGGGATGCTGTTTGCAAAATTGGTCTTGTCCTGGCTGATAATAGATAGCACTACTATTGCTTTGCTGACCTGACATTAAAGGGCATCCTGCCAAGACGAGACTGAGCAGCCATTTATGAGCATGTGAAGTTGATGGGTTGGGAAGGAAGTAGAATGATTTCTTCTTCCTCCCACACTCTCCTGACCTCAGGGTTGGAAATTACCCAAGGAGAAGCAGATACTGCCCAGGCTGTGGATTGTTGCCTCATAGAAACCTGGCACCGTTTGGCTAGATTTAACGCCAGCAAAGAAGCGAACAATGGTGCATGGCACAGCTGCCCACTCTAGGGGATTTCTGATGTTTGTTTCTCATCTCAAGAGCACTTGATGGTGGCAGGGAAATGTGTATTGCATGCTTTTCATTGCAGGCAAAGGATATAGGCTATGGGGACAGTGGTTGCCAATTACAAGCCCCTGTTCACATGATCAAGCATCCTTTGTCTGCTGCTTTGATTCTGGCAGGCTATTACACTCTGAAAAAGAATATGTCTCCAAGATGTGCATTGATTAAAGTAAAAGCCTTGTTTTTTCCCCTCCCTAGCACATCACATCTTATTAAAATCTATAGTTATTGTCAAGTCAAGTGATTAGAACCTTGTAAACACAAATTTTTCTTTTGTTTCATGCATGCTTGTAGGTCTTCCAGTTCCATCACACCCTGCATGTTGACCCTTTGCAGTCCCAGAACTGGCATTTTATTAATCATATTTATTTTATTAATCATATTTCTATGCCGCCCACTCTCCGAGGACTCTGGGAAGCTTACATCAAAGACAGTATACTAAATAGCATATTGCCCCCAACAATCTGGGTCCTCATTTTACCCACCTCAGAAGGATGGAAGGCTGAGTCAACCTTGAGCTGGTGAGATTTGATCTGCTGAACTATCAGTTAGCTGAAGTAGCTGCAGTACAGCACTCACTGCGCCACCTCTGCTCAATTTGATTGACATGGGCATCTTCTGCAAGTATGTAATTCCATACAGACTTCTAATCTAGATTTACTTATTTACAAAAGCGCTTTCTAGAAGAACTGATGTCGGAAAGATTGTTTACATGCATCCATGAGCATTATTAACCTTGGTCTTGCTGGTCATCTATCTACTCCAAATACTCTGCATATAGCTATGAAGAATCTCTGTATCAGATGGCAACCTAGCTGGACTTGATACATTTCCAAGTGATGGTTCTACTTTTGGTTTTAAAGATGCTGGAGCTGAACAATGATTCCAAATTAGCACCCTAAGTAATCAGAGTGTGAGAGATGTGTTCATGAATAGACCATGGAAATTTCAGATACCACATCTCGGTGATTTTCCTTGGCATTGCAACATCTATACCAGCCCTTATCCCCCACATGGACTCCCTTCATGGATCTTTCTTCTTTTCTGCTGACATGGTTCCTGTTCGTCTGATATGGAGAAAACAAAGTAAATAAATAGTTGCATTACAATGTTTTAAAAATGTACTTCATTTTAAAATGGAATAGAAGCTGTTCAGAATCCCATGGAATCACTATGTTTTTGGATTACTGTCTCTTTACAAAGAAAAAAAAACAAGTTCTGTTTCATAGAAGATTCGTTTCAGTTATTATTAGTTTTTAAAATACCACTGCCAAACTTTTCTAATTAAGACCTGGTGCCTGGTGGCTCAGCAGACTGATAGCATTGTGATTAACACCAGCTGTCTGCAATTACTGTAAATTTGAATCTCACCAGGCTCAAGATTGACTCAGCCTTCCATCCTTTCTAACGTAGGTAAATTGAGGACCCAGTTTGTGGGGGCAATAAGCTGACTTTGTATAACTATACAAAAGTATGAAGGCTATTCCTTAACGCATTGTAAGCCGCCCTGAGTCTCCGGAGAAGGGCGGCATATAAATCAAATTAAAAAAAAAAAAAAGACAGCTGATGAATGAAGCTGACAAAATTTATGTTCAGTTAGTTACCAAATTATAGTGTTTAAAAGGTGATGAATACATGTCTCTATTTCTACCCATCATCTGTTTTTTGAAAATATGTTTTATTGAAACATTTTCACTATGCTATGTTAGTCTATGGTCTTTTTAAAAAAAAATTACGTACGTTTAGTTATCACTAAAGTACAATGAGATCTTTGTCCCCTTGAAATGTTCTTGCAAGTGTAGATTAAAACCCTTCCATCTGGATTTTTTTTTTACTGCCATTTGGATTCTTTTGAAGATGGCCTGAAATATTTTAAAGGGAGGTGGGTTGAATTGGGTGATGTAGATCAAAAGGAAGCAGTCATAAGATTACACATTCTTGATATTTCCTGTGAGGGACTTTGAGGTTTTCTCCCCCGAAGGCCCAAAATATTGCATTGAGCAAGAGAGAGCTTCTGTTCTTCTTTCACGTCGAATTACACGTTTTTTCTTGCCGCAAAAAGCTGGCTTTTGGTTAATAAATACTTGCAGTTGTTTTATGTTGGGGCTACATTCTATGAAAAATACCTCTTCCCTCACCCAATCGTGCTCTTACAAATGCCTTTATTGTGTAAGGTCTCCTTTGGCTTCCTTTGTCATCCTGGCTGATGTTTGTGCTTTTAAGGGATTTTGTATGCCAGTATGCCTGCACTTCCCTTCTTCCCTTTGCTCCAGCATTCATCTGAAGGTGCTGAATGGGAACCTCAAGTCTTAACACCATCCGACAAAGCATACTTCTGTCCTAATGGGGTCAGAGATGCCTTTTGATAGCAACTAGGTTTCAGCAACAGAAAAGCTGCTCTGTGTCCAAAAGCAATCCTTGTGATTTAGTTTTAAACAAATTGCCTCTCGCTTGGGGACTCCAGCTTGGCCCCTGTGTCATGCAAGGCTCTCTGTTTGACAGGCTCCAAAAGCAGCACCAAAGCCTCTGCAATCAGTGGAAGAAAGGAAAGCTTTTATTTTTCTTGAGAGAACTGTTTTAATGCATCCATTAATACAATCCCTCTTTGCTACTGGATTACAGAGTCCAGCTGAGTTGAGCGGCCAATACATTTAAATAAACGAACAACTAAAATGTTATGTATTTCTTTATTTGGCTAAGAACATCTGGTCCATCTGAGTACAGCATTTTGATACTGAGTGCCCAGTGCTGGACATTGAGTTAACATCTTTACTGAACTGTCCTTTATCTTATATTAAAGTAGAATGGCTGAAGGCTAATTGAAAACCATTCTAAACATTAATAAAACCTAAATATTATTTTTGGAGTGCATTTAAGCAGACAGAGAAGAGCTCTAATTAATTAATTAATTACATGTATTTATATGCCGCCATTCTCCCGAAGGACTCAGGGCGGCGAACACAAGTTAAGAAACATGTACAATATAATCCCATTTTAAACCAAATAACTAATTATTAATAAATAATAAAACCCGGAATCAGAATTTACCCAAGGATGGTACTCTAAAAAAATAAAGAGAAATTTGCTCTGATATTTGATGAATTGGTCTGCTTCAACAACATGTCAAAGAAAAATTGTGACGTCTTAAAAGTCCCACTAAGTTCATGCAAGGTGAATGCAGGTCTTTAGGTAGCCAGATTGCAGACTGTAATGGCATTAAAGTTCAAATCCAGTGCCCTTCATTGAGATTAGAACAAGTGCACAGTTGGTACTGTAGAATGACCTAACCTCCCAGCAGCTTCATTCACATTTGCCTAGTTACTGCTGTCTTGCAATGAGTGTGACCATGGAATATTGTTAGAAATGCTTTGCATGGAGACTGCCACTGTTCTATATTGTCCTATGAGACTTGTAGGGAGGGACTGATCATTTATAGCCTATCACAAATAGGCTTTTTGTAAGTTATACCCTCCAAAGCCCTTCATGCTTCATTGCAAGAGTGGCACAACAGTTAGAATGCAGTATCGCAGGCTAATTCTGCCCACTGCCAGCAGTTTGATTCTCACCGGCTCAACTCAGCCTTCCATCCTCCCTAGGACTGTAAAATGAGGACCCAGATTGTTGAGGAAATATGCTGATTCTGTAAACGGAGAGGGCTAGTAAAGCATTATGAAGCGGTATATAAGTCTAAGTGCCATTGCTATTATTTTCTCAGTTTATTTTTGTAATTAGAGCTGAACTATCATTTAGATCTGAAATGAATATTTTCTTCATTTAATTTTCTCCAGGAATTGAAAGTAGCCTGCATAGTATTCCCTCTTTCTATTTTAAAAAAAAAACCCATTGGGAGGAGGGGATAGGTTGGGTTGAGCATAAGCAAGTTGTCCAAGGGCTCCAAGTAAGGGTATTGTTGGCCTGAGCCGAAACCCAACTTGTCAGGACTATAGGTACCCGGTTGCCAAGACAAGAGGTGCCATGTTGTTATGGACTTTCTCTAACATTCATCTGACTTTTGGGTGACATATTGCTTTCAAATATGTCATCAGAAACTAAAGTTACAGGGATACATTTATATGCGCAGTGGAAAGCACTGTGATTAAAACAGCAGCACCTGTGAAGTTGCCATGCACATGTTTTCTCATAAGGAAAAGTGAGAAAAAATTCAGATTCAGTGGGTGGGCTCTGAACACTTAGGAAGAACGGCAAACTAAATGTGATAGAGTTAAAACTTTCCCACCCTTATGATTTCCTGGTAAAATCTTTGTTTCCAAAAATTGCTTTGCTTAAAAAAAATAATTAGCAACCTAACAAGTAAAGACAGAGCCCATCAGATTGGAACATTTCAATATGCAAGGAGGGATGGAAAATTGGAATTTGTAAAGTATGCAAAGGCAATACAGCCTATGTTTAAAATAAATTAATGGGATATACCCCAACAGTCCAAGTAAATTTCTGGTTAATTAGGCCATTGGAAAATGTTCCTAAAAAGCTCTTGGAAAATCTTTTTTTTTCTCCTGAATACTCCACATCTCTAAAGAGAGGCTTGAAAAACTTGAGAAGATATTACAGTCACTATGAGCTGTTGCCCTAAATGGCCTCATGCGATTAAGAATCTGCACTTCACCTGCGCTCTTCTTAGAAAGCGTGTGCTATGTTGTAATAGTAAATGCATATATGGTACACATACATAACGTATGCACACCCCTCTGACAGTGAAATCATGGCAACAAGGCTGAAAGTTTAAGTTTTGAGACCTCTAATCTTCCACTGGAAGGCAAGTATCACAGTTTCCTTGTATTAACTAATGAAGTCTGGCCCAGTAGTTTAACTGGTGAGTATGTGGAAAGTTGTTAGCAAAGTCTTCCGAGCTCTTTTTTGGAAGGAAGATAGTATAAATTCTATTAATGTCCTAAATAGTTTTGATGTAAATATCCTGAACAGGGAAGCATTTGAAAGAGTGTATAGGAAGCTGCACAGATGCCCAAGATACTGTCATAAAGTATATCCACAGGGAAGGGCATCAGCCTTAGTAATTTAACAATAAATTAAAGAAAGAGGCAATGAGCAGTTCATTATTCTCAGCCAGCTAATTACAGGTAGTCCTCGATTTACAACAGTTCATTTAGTGATCATTTGAAGTTATAACAGCACTGAAAAAAGTGACTTATGACCATTTTTCACACTTACAACCATTGCAGCATAACCCCGTGGTCACAGGCGCTTGGCAACAGTTTCAGTATCCTGTGGTCATGTTCTTATGACCCTTTTATGACCTTTTGACAAGAAACATCAATGGGGAAGCCACTTAATATCTGTGTTACTAATTTAACAATTGCAGTGATTCACTTAACTGTGGCAAGAGAGGCCGTAAAATGGGGCAAAACTCATTTAACAAATGTTTCACTTAGCAACAGAAATTTTGAGCTCTTGTGGTCATAAGTCGAGGACTACCTCTACTGGGCTCTGGGGAGTTGCAACCCATATGGCAGGGAGGGCAGGTGTACTTCTCCACTATCCAGAAGTACACTATCCGGTAACTTCTGATACTATAGATCTCTTATTTGTTGCAAAATAAGATTCACCAACCATTTGTAATGTACAAGTAGTGTGAACCTATCTGCATTTCTACTTAAATGCATAATTGGCACTGATCTTTGATGCCAGCTGTGGCATCCCATCAGCAATATTTCCCAGCAAGCCCTGATGATTCCCATATTGTCAATTGTAAGCAGTGTCAAATGTGTGCTCATCCTAGTTGGGGATGCTCAGCGTCCCCCTTGTAAGGGAAGTATACGGTCTATTACAGTCAATGGGGGTTTTTTAAACCACTATGTAGAACAGACTCCCCCAGAGATCCATCTGGCAATGACTGCATCATTCCATAAGGCTGCTAAGATAAAAGGTTTTATTCAGGGCTCTTGGAGTTTGATGTTACAGTGTCGTAATTGATTATATTGGCAATCTGGTTGTTATTTATTTGTTTTGTTATATTATCCTCTGCCTTGATGTATTCTGTTAATTATATACTGTTTCATTTGATGTCGTAAAATATCACTGTAAATTATTGCAGATTGGGGAAGGGGAGGGAGGGAGGGAGGGAAGAAGGAAGGAACAGAGCAACGAAGGAGGGAGGGAAGTAAATACAGGCAAACCTTGTTTTATAACCATTCATTTAGCAACCATCTGAATTTATAATAGCAGTGAAAAAAGGAACTTATGACCACACTTTTCACACTTACAACTATTGCAGCTTCCCCATGGTCATGTGATCGAAATTTGGACACTTGGCAACTGGCTCATATTTAAGAAGTTTGCAATGTCCCAGGGTCACGTGATCACCTTTTGCAAACCTAGTGAGGAAGCCATTAACTTTGTTACTTTGTCAACAAGTGTGTTACTAACTTAACAGCTGGAGTGATTCATTTAACAACTGTGGCAAGAAAGGTCATAAAATGCAGTAAAACTCACTTAACTGTCTTACTTAGCAATGGAAATGTTGGGCTCAATTGTGGTCGTACGTAAGTCAAGGACTATTTGTAAGGAAATGCAGCTTCTATGAAAAAATATAGATCAAAGTGGAAGGGTGAGGAAAGGACTGGAAATCATCCATCCGAAAAAATGTTGTGCATGATGGGCCAATCTACTATCAGGTGCATACAGGTAGTCCTCAACCTATGACCATAATTGAGCCCAAAATGTATGTTGCTAAGTGAGAAATGTTTTAAGTGAGTTTTGCCCCATTTTACGACTTTTCTTGTCACATTTGTTAAGTGAATCATTGCAGTTGTTGAGTTAGTAACACAGTTGTTCAGCGAATCTTAATGGTTTCCCCGTTGACCTTGCTTGTCAGAAGGTTGCAAAAAGTGTTCATATGACCTCCAAAACACTGCAGCCGTCATAAATGTGAGTCAGTTGTCAAGCATCCAAATGTAAATCATATAACGTTGGGGGTGCTGCAATGGTCATAAGTGTGAAAAACGGTCATAAGTCACTTTTTTTCAGCGCCATTGTAAATTCGAATGGTCATTAAGTGAACTGTTGTAAGACAAGGATTACCTGTACATTCTGCAAAACAGTTTAGTATCTTGTTCAAAGTCTTCAAGAGAAAGTAAATCAACTGAGTCAAAGTGGAGTTTATATATCTTGTATATATTTCCAATAAAAGTGTGGATGGCAGCAAAGGTTCTGCAAAAATGGATAGGCTTTTGGAAAAACTTTTGGACGTATCATCAAATGTTACCTTGGAAAGAAAGGGATGACTCGTCCTGCTTTCTGGAACCAACTCTTCTAAAATATAAAGAACCAACATTTTAATAATCACAAAAGATAGAAAGAGATTTGGCGTAACAGATAATAACAGAGTATAGACACCATATTGTTTTGTTTTGTTTTTAATTTGATTTACATGCCGCCCTTCTCCGGAGACTCAGGGCGGCTTACAATGTGTTAAGCAATAGCCTTCATACTTTTGTATATTTTTATATAAAGTCAGCTTATTGCTCCCACAAACTGGGTCCTCAATTTACCTACCTTAGAAAGGATGGAAGGCTGAGTAAACCTTGAGCCTGGTGAGATTTGAACTTGCAGTAATTGCAGGCAGCTGATGTTAATAACTGTTAATAACAGTGCTTTAGTCTGCCGCACCACCAGGCTCTTTTTTCAGAGCCTTGTGAGAGAAGGATGTGATTTATCAGAAGCCATTCTATTTTTTTCCTGCTTAATTGGGGATTTCATTTGCATTTTAGCACTGCACTTTTCCTAATGTTTATTATGGCCCATTTGTAATCCTACAAATGCAGAATGGTTTATAACCCAAAAAATTGTTTCACACGGTAAGAGAGGTCCATCTTTCATGTAGAGCATTTGGCTGGCTTCAGGCATTCCAAATGTGGTGTGCAAAACTAAAACCACTTCTGTGTTACAGAGTTAAATGGATGATGGGTTGGAAAACATTTTTTAAAATCAGCAAATAGGCAGTTGCATCACCGCCAGCCATAAAAAGGCCTTGAATTGGCCTATATTTGTGCAGCTATTAATGGTAAAGTTGCCTGAGGCATAATGACCTCTTATAGGAGAATGGCACTACTGTTTAGGCACATAAAGCTTGTTAATGGTCATTTAATTACTTATCCCCAGCAAGTAAGACCAGTTCTTATGATTTTGGAAAACAGGTGATGATTCTTAATTTTTTTTCCTCCTGTCAAACACTCAAGTCACAAATGACTGATACAGTTGGGTATACACCAGGGGTGAAATGCTCCTGGTTCGGAACAGATTGGGCGATCCGGTAGCGATTGTGGCAGGTGGTTCGGAGAACTGGTAGCGATGATGGCACGAGGCTCCGCCCACCTGCCCGGGTGTCGTTACTTCCTGCTTTTAAAAGGTAAAAAAAAGGCTCTGACGATTATGTGTCACAGCTGTGATCATCAGAGCCCTTTTTTTTACTTTTAAAAGCATTTTTTTACAACCTATTCGCCCGAATAGGTTATAAAAAAATGCTTTAAAAAGGTTTTTTTAAAAAGTTGGCCACACCCACCCAGTCACATTACCCCACCACCACCAAGCCACACCCACAGAACCGGTAGTAACAAATTTTACATTTCACCACTGGTATACACCTGGTAGTGGCTAATATCTCTAATATTTGTGATTTTTGTTTATCACACATGCATATTTTCAAATGTAATGAGCCTTAAGGTCCGCAATATGAACATCTTTTATGAAGACCATGAGTTCTAGTCATGCCTTAACCCTGAAAGCCAGCTGGGTGACTTTGGGCAGTCATTTTCTCTGGGCTCAACCCACCTAACTGGGTGGTTATTATGAGGAAAATAGGGAGGAGGTGAGGAGAAAAATGTGCTGGATATGTTCGCCACCTTGAGTTATTTGTAAAAATAAGAAAGGCAGGGTAGAAATAAATAAAATAAAATAGTAAAATAAATAAAGTAAAATAAAATAGGATCATTTTTAACCTCCCGACTCTTATTTAAGGGATTCTTATTTAAGTTCCATTAAATTTAATTTGCCATGTTTATTTAACTACTGGAAAAGTATATATTTGATGTAGTAAATAAATAGCTATTTAAGTGGATGCCATAGCAGAATTTAACAATTTAGTTGGTGATTGCCAAATTTAAACTATACAGGTTGGCATGTGGATGAAAATAGATCTTAACACATTTGATCTCTTTTCTGTTCCTTTGCTTTCCAGTAGTTTAAGCAAGACAAATTTGAAGTGAATTTCATTTTAGAAAGGCTAGTTTTAAACTAACTTTATATGTGGTGTCTAAGAAGTCCACTTGCTGAATCTTTCTATCCGTTCTTTGACTGTTTGTTTACAAGAGTCAAGTGATGATAAAAAGCAAGTCTTTAGTTCTGAAAGTATGGTAAGACCAAAGCTAGAGTTTAGCATTAGGGCTAGTAGCTCTGGTTCCAGCATCAAATATATAATATGTTTTGACAGGTGGCAGGAAAATGTTTTACTTGGTTTTTTTTTTTTTAAAGCCAGAAACAGAGGCTTAAAGAGAATTCTCCCCTTCTTGTCTCATAGTCCTTGATCCTCTTGGCTCTGACCGGAGTTCTCTTCTTGGGTCTCAACCTTGTTTTCCTTGGCATCTATCTCATCTGCCTATCTTGCTGCAAGAAGGAGGAAGAGTCGGAGACTAAGAAGCCCAATTCTTGTTGCATCACCTGGACTGCTGTGGTAGCTGCTCTCATGTGTTGGTGAGTTTTTTCAGCCTGATCTGTAATAAGGGTGTGGGAAACCTTTGAAAGCTTTCTTCAGTGACAGCTTTTAAAAGTATCCTCTATAAAAAGTTGTAACTCAAGAGCCTTGGTATCCTGAGGGCTGGTTCTTTTCAAGAACTACAGCATTCAATTAAGCAGTGGGTCCATAGGAAGACCCATTGGTCTTTTATTCTAAATACTATAAATTCCCACTGGGTTTTCACCTGTTCTTCTTGTGATAAGATTGTGTATAAGATTGAAAAAAACCCTGAGAATATAAAATCTGTGTCCAAGGAAACTCTCCCAAGCTATCACAGATTTGAAGTTACTGCAAAATAAGATACTGAGTATTATTACCATAGCTTTTCTACTTTTTATTTTTTCTGGAATGCTAGGATAGATGGTTATTGGGAAAGCAGACAGTTCATAGCATATTATATACTAAAATTATGTGTTGTGTAAACAAAGAGCTCTGCTTCTTTTCCTCACCTGTTTAGTTTATAGTTTGAAAGGAAAAGAAGTGTGACAGTAGAATAACAAAGTTGCAAGGGACCTTAGAGATCTTCTAGCCCAACCCCCTGCTCAAGCAGGAGGCCCTAAATACCATTTTGGACAAATGGTTGTCCAGTCTTTTCTTAAAAACCTCCAGAATTGGAACATCCACAACTTCTGACGGCAAAGCATTCTACTAATTAATTGTTCTGTGAGGAAATTTCTCATTTCAAGATTGGTTCTTTCCTTAATTAGTTTCCATCCATTGCTTCTTGTCTTGCCTTTAAGTGCTTTGGAGACTAGGTTGACTCCCCTTTTCTTTGTGGCAGCCTCCAAATATTGGAAGATTACTATCATGTCACCCCAGTCTTTGCTTTCATTAGACTAAATATACCCAGTTCTTCATATGTTTTATCACCCAGTCCCCTAATCATTTTTGTTGCTCTTCTCCACATCTTTCTAGAGTCTCAACATCTTTTTATATTGTGGCAATCAAAACTGGAACACCAAGGCATTAAAAGTAACATTAACACTTCATAATAACATTATTATTATGATGAATAACTTCATAATAACATAATATGTTAACATAATAATGTTAAGTTGCCACATAATGATATCATGCCACATAATGATATTATGTGGCATAATATCATTATGTGGCAACTTAACATTATTATATTAACATATTATGTTATTATTATGTGGCATAATATCATTATGTGGCAACTTTTCCATAGCTCACTCTACTTTCCTGACTTTACATCACATGCTATGACCTCAATACAAAGAAACAAGATGAAGTTTCACTTCATGTCAGCTACTATACAGGTAGTCCTTGATCTATGATCACATTGGCATGAAACATCCATTGCTAAGTGATGCAGTCATTAAGTGAGTTATCGTGTGTCCAAATCTAATTTTATGAACTGTTTTCCAATGGTCATTAGGCAAGTCCAGTTTTCTCCATTGCTTGCTGGAAGCCAGCTAGAAAGCTCACAATTGGCCAT
The DNA here is from genome assembly GCA_022577455.1 of Arizona elegans. NCBI lineage: Eukaryota > Metazoa > Chordata > Lepidosauria > Squamata > Colubridae > Arizona > Arizona elegans. Next base: position 44,551,511 of record JAKOOJ010000003.1, read on the forward strand.
CACATGACCCTAGGATGTGCACTTGCAGTAAATAAATGTCAGTTGCTAAGCGCCCAAACCACAGTTGTGACTGTGAGGATGCTACAACAATTGTAAGTGCAAGAACCACAGTTGTAAGCCACTTATTTCAGTGCTGTCATAGTTCGAACTGTTGCTTCATGAACGGTTGTAAGTCAAATAATACCTATATAAGTCTGGCAACTGAACAAAAACTTACTGTGTTTCTGATGAAGAAATAAACATTTGTTCCATTAAATCCATGCTTTTATCATTAGTGAATATGTAACCTCCTTGCCTTCTGTTGGTTGTTTTGAAGGTTGTTTTGAGCCTGGATAGGTGGCTCAGTGGCTAAGATGCTGAGCTTGTCGATCAGAAAGTTCGACAGTTCAAATCCCTAGCGTAGGTCTCCTGCGTGAGCAGGGGGTTGGACTAGATGATCTCCAAGCTCCCTTCCAACTCTGTTACTATTTGTTGAAGGTTCTTCTCCTGTGATTCATGACTCATGTCTCTAAGTCATTTAAGCTTTTGCTTCATTATTTGTTTGGTATCTAGTATTTCATGATTTGTCTTTGCATTCTAAGGTATTCTTAACTTTTTTTCTCCAGCCACATAATTCAAAAACTATTTTTTTTTTCCATTTGGCTTTCCTGGTGGTCCAACTTTCAACGAAGGTCTTAATAGTGCATGGCTTTGTTGTCAGTGCATATCTCCTCACTTTAATCTTTTGAGTAGATCTATCATACTATTTCTCCACAGCAGCAGATGCCTTTTTATTTCATGGATAAAGTTATCATCCTCTTTAGCAAGAAAGACAAAATCTATTTCTTATTCTACTTCTCTGTCTATTTGTATGGGCGTGGCTTTGTAACAATGAACTTCTTTTAATATTCAGAAGAGGACTGACTTTTTTAGTTTCCTCTTTCTTCTTTAACAAAAGACTCCTTAGGCATCAAAGTTGTATTACTAGCATATCTGATGCTATTAAAGTTTCTTCCTAGAATTATAATTTGAAATTCCATTTCCCATACTGCAGTATTTATGTGACGTTCATTTCATTTATATGCAGATTATAAAGGGGGCAATAAAACAATGTCAATGCACTCCTCCATTAATTTGGGAATATTTATTTGCTCAGTATTGTCTTTGATTGCTTCCTAATCAGCCTATACATTGTTCAATAGGCTGATATGATCGCTTGGTATCATCCTATTTTTAACAGCTATCAAATGATACCTTGTGATCTACACAGTTAAAAACAAATGAAGCAGTAAATGCTCTTTTTGTGAACCCTCTTGCCTTTTCCATTATCCATCAAATGTTAACAATGCGATCTCAAGTGCCCCCTACCTACCCTGAATCTGGTTTCTGCCTCTAGTACTTCTTGTTCCATAGGCTATAGATACCTTAGCAATATTTTTCTTTGTGCTTGTGCCTGTTTTAAAGTTTTTTATTTTTATGTTTTTGTGAGGATGCTTTTCAGAAAGATAATTGTACAAGCCACAAGTTTTGATCACCAAGAAGTAAGTGGTCCAAGAAATAATATTTATCTTGAGGATCTGACTGAAAGGTGAGCTCATCCATTTATACTCTGTCTTGATGGTGATAATCAATTCACCACAACCTCTCAATGCTTTCAAAGAAACTGTCTTCCCAATTCTATAAATGAAATGGTAATAATGTCTTTCTAGCCAAGTGCTTGATTACCTGCTCTTTTTCCCCCTGCCACCCATATAAAGGAGAGGTTCATTGGCTTCACTTCCATGCCTGACTCAGAGAAGAAGGCCCATTTGTCGGTGCCCCAAAGCATCACACATAATTCTAGGTTTTTCTTTAATATTGCTGAGAAGTCTTTTTGTTGTTCTTAGTTGCGAAGTCGTGTCCGACCCATCACAACCCCATGGACAACGTTCCTTCAGGCCTTCCTGTTCTCTACCATCCTCTCGAGTCCATTTAAGCTCACGCCTACTGCTTCAGTGACTCCATCCATCCACCTCGTTCTCTGTTGTTCCTTTCTTCTTTTTCCCTCAATCTTTCCCAGCATTAGGCTCTTCTCCAGTGAGTCCTTTCTTCTCATTAGGTGGCCAAAATATTTGAGTTTCATCTTCAGGCTCTGGCCTTCTAAAGAGCAATCAGGGTTGATCTCCACTAGGACTGACCTGTTTGATCGTCTTGCAGTCCAAGGGATTCGCAGGAGTCTTCTCCAGTACCATAGTTCAAAGACGTCAATTCTTTGGCGCTCAGTCTTTCTTATGATCCAACTTTCACAGCCATACATTGCAACTGGGAAAACCATAGCCTTGACTATACGCACTTTTGTTGGCAGGGTGATGTCTCTGCTTTTTAGTATGTTGTCTAGGTTTGCCATAGCTTTCTTCCCCAGGAGCAAGTGTCTTAATTTCTTGGCTACAGTCTCCATCTGCAGTGATCTGGGAGCCCAAGAAAATAAAATTTGTCACTACCTCCATTTCTTCCCCAACTATTTGCCAGGATGAGAAGTCTATTGTGCTCCAATATTCATCTCCCTTGTAGCAAATTCCAAGAAGCTAAAGGAAATCAAACAATTAAGGAATCTGTTTTTACTTTTTCTTCCAAAGGCATGGCATAATTGGTTTCCAAGGGTCCCATGACATTTGCATATAGACTCTGAATTAGAGGTGAATGTAACTGGGAGCCTCAGGAAAGAGAGACTATATCTTCATCTCCTGGACTTGAATATGATCATCTAAACGTTTCCTGTCTGTGTGAGACCGTCTTCACTGTCCTTCTGAATGAGACGGTTATAGTCATAGATGTTGCACATGATAGGAAATCTTATCCTCATGATTAATTTAAAACAAGATATGAAAATGGGCAAGCGATCCCATTAATCCTTTGATAAAGCTAAGTAGTTAAGCCAGGAATATATCATAGAATTGTCCGTATAAATAGGACCTAGTCTTCTTCAGCACCTGAACATCCATAACAGTTTAAACTTGGAAATGGACAACTGAATTCTGTTTTGCTCTGTTTAGAAATATGAGGGAAAAGAAGATTTTCAAATGTTACATTACATGCCCTGTAAGATCAAGGAATATTTTAACCATCTTATAAACAAGACTATTTCTCATCCTAAACTTACATAGAGATGGGGGTCAAATGTTGCTTTCTAAATTGTAGTTCAAGGCCCAAATGTGGGCATATGCAAACAACATCACCTTCCAGTGCTTTTGATAGTATCATTCTGTTTCCTTTGAACTGGGTCAGTTTAAGCGTAAAACATTGACCAGCTGATCTTATCTTTACTCAGCAACCTATAAATTGGTGCACCTATGCCTTCCAGATTTGTCACTGATAAAGACACCTGCCGAAATGCATTTAGGATACAGCAAAAGCTAATGATTAGGATACAGCAAAAGCTAATGATTAGGAAGAATTGAACAAAGTCCAGACAGAAATAAGACAATTGTATGTCTTCTCCCCCTCAGCCCCTAATCAACCTGGTTCTGCTAAACTACTTTTGCAACTTTCTTGATGAAAGTAAACAAATGACGAAAGACAGCCACAGGAAATTCATTCGTTACTGCTCACTGAACTTAATGAGTGTTTCTGTTCCTTTTTTTTTATTATTAACCTTGTTTGTATTCCTCCCCTGTGCGATTTCTTGTCTGGAGTAGCATTATACTTGACAGTAAAGCAGAATACAGAAACCCAGGATGAAAGAATCATGGAAGAATGATGCAGTTTGCAAGTAGTGGCAATCCATGGAAAGAAAGAATGTCTTTTGGATATGTTTAGTTACTTAACAGCTGTCATCTCTTAAGTAGCAAAATGGCTCGGCCTGGCTAGGGTTGATGGGAGTTGTAGTCAAACATTGGGAAAGCTTCAAGTTGGGGAAGGTCGGTAGGTCTTTTGTGAAATTACATAAAGTGGCAAGAATTGTCCATTTTCATGGAAAGCTGAATTTTTGATGTTCTGTCTGACATTTCCTCCACATCACCAATAAGAAATAACCACTTTTTAAACCGTGCATATGCAACCTTAAGAAGAGACGTATTAGAGAAAATAAAGACCCTTTTCTTTCATCATTTATTTTTTTTTAATTACTTCATTTCTATGCTGCCCTGTTCCAAGCAGATTTGGTGTTTCAACTGTTTATCACATTTTTGCATAAAAACTGATAATAGATATGCCCTAAATGTATCTTGCTATTTGAGACTTTCAAACAGTAGCTGGCTTCATACATTGCCATGGTTATTCTGACTATGTTTACTGAGTAATCACAGTGCCCAAATTTATATATTAAACGCTCAGGGTTAATTCTTATTGGATCAGCAGATAAAGCCTGTAAACAAAGTGTTGTGTGAAAACATGAACCCGATAACATCTTAAATCAAAATCAAACAAACTGTGGGGTAGCTGAGCACAGTAAGTAAACCAGGCCAGTCAAGTTACTTCTGGCTTTTATTGCTAATGTTTTGGTTTTTATTCTGTTTAAGAACTCGCAATATTAGAAATAGGCATTCTGTTTCACCATCTGGCTAACCTTAGCAACAAGCACAGAGGAAATGAAATGACATCCACATATGTGCTTCGTATATTTCCTTTCCATGTGTTTTCTGAGGGGTTTCCATTGAATTCTGCTAGTTGCTCTTCTATAAACACTTTTCTCAATTAGATCATTCAGTTACTTGTTCCAACCAAGGCTTACAAGGATTTTAGTTCTTAATTGTTTGAGAGTCATCTGAGCCTCCCAAGGTGAAGGAGGGTTCCCCACCCCCACCCCCTCTAATTCTCTTTGCTGAATAGAACTATCTGTATTTAGGAATAAACATAATGATTAAACCAGCATGCTCTTCCCATGACTTGCTTCCTTCCCCAGAACAGAGGCACGTGATTTCCAGACCTTCGGGCTGATTAAAAACTTTGCAAAACCATCTTCATGGAATCAGATAAATTGTATGAACTTTGAACAAGTAAGATGGGGAGGAAGCAGAGAAATAAAATACCTAAGTACTTTTAAGTTCCCTAGGGTGTCTTGATTGCAGCTGCTTAGTGTAAGGAGTTGAATACCAATAGCTGGAAATCTGGTTCTTTGACTTTTAAGTGAATAGCAAAAACAGTCTGAATGAAGTTATACATATTATGCCATATACTTAACTCTGTCTTACTTTCTGCTTGCCATGTGCTTGGAAACATCAGTGGGGAATCTTGATATATGATCAAACTGAAACTTGTATTTGGCATGAATCCTCTCTTAAAGTTACTTCAGTTCTATTGACTTGATACGTTAGATTTTAAATGATACGTTGCTTTATAACATGTTATCACAATTTGTTTTCCTTTTGTTTTTGAGCTGGTCGTTGATTGTTAATGTTTATTTATTTACTCTATGGAGATGAGAATCACAAGGGGTTTTTTTTTGTTCATGTTTACTCCTTAACCTACTTAAAATTGAGGAAACAGTTGTTATATCTAGGTTACAGATATCCAGATAATCATTAGATGGCAGCAAAAAAATATAGACATATTAATGTTTTGCTGCTATCTAGTGGTCATCTGGATTTTTGCAGTCCAAGTATATGATTCAAACTTGCCTTTCTACATGTAATGTGTGGATGACCTTGGGGGACAAAGGGAAGATATGTTGCCTAAGAAACAGACTATAAGGCTGACTTAAGAGTCAGAGAAAGAAACAGGAAGGACCTGCCTAAGTGGATAAAACAGGAGTGTGGTGGGAAGTTTGTACTTTCAAAATACATTAACTCTGTTAATGTATTTCTGCAATAAAGTAGAGTTAGTTCATCTAGTTGTGTTTTCTGACTGATTTATCAGGGAGAGCTGATATAAATCTTGCAAGTCTACATAATCCACCAGCTATCATATAACCATCTTCCCTTAAAAGGGAAGGTTGGAGACCAAATGAAAATTATCCAATACAGTTGGGCAATGGGTTGTTGAGTGGTGAGCTGTTGCCTCTTTAAAAGATGGTGGAACTATCCCCATCTCAAGGAAGAATTCACCACCATTAGCTAACCATGAGGGGCATGGATCTAATGCACAAATAAGCAAGCTGTGCATTAGTTACAAGCAGGGTGGATTTGATTTAAATTGAGTTGATTTAAATCATGATTTAAATCATGATTTAAATCACTAGTAAAAAGGCTTGATTTAAATCAACTCGATTTAAATCATAATTTTTAAAGAGCAACTGTCATCTCTGCTACTCCTTTGACCCACTGTTGACTCACCGATAGTCCCAGTGTTGCAGAATATACAGCCTCATGCTACATAACTAAGCTCCATTTCATGCTGAATAAACTAAATTATTTATGGATCTTAAATAGAAAACTATCTTACGATAGATTTTTACCCCAAAAGTTTTTTATTAAAATAAATTCAATAAAAATCAAAAAAAAATCTGATTTAAATCAAAAAATCCTATTTAAATCAAATCCGATTTTTTTATTAAAAAAAATCATTGATTTTTATCCACCCTGGTTACAAGTACCCTGTCTTGTATCATCAGGATCAAGCTTCTCCTAGATCAGTGATAGAGAATCTTTTCAGCACCAAGTGCCGAAAAGGTCACGCGGAAACATCATGTACGCACGCACACTCGTCAGGACCGCACTCCGAAAAAGCCAAACTTCCGGGTTCTAGCGTGCATGTACACCCGACAATCAACTGGCCAGCGCACACGCGCAAACCAGTTTTCGGCACTGCTGTGTCTGCGAAGGGCAGCTGATCACCCCGCGCGGATATGCGCCAGAAACCTGGAAGACAAACAGGCAAGCCAGCTTGTACCAGGTGACAAGGCCTGGTACAAACCAGGCCATCACGGTCCTAGATAACCAAGCCACACTGAACTCTAGCCACCATTGAGGACCTGCTCCAAGGCTAGAGTCCAATTTGGAGCAGAATCAACAGATGTCCAGCGTTTTCCTCACACCAAACTTTCAGGTAAATCTGCAAGTTAGCTCTTCCCAGGAAGGCCCTGTAATGATATGTGGGAATGATCTTGACCACGGGTATCAAACCCGATTGTGTCACATATCGTGATGTTTTTTGCCTTTGCAGAGCTTGGGTGGGCGTGGCCTGTGTGTGACGCATCCAGCCCGTGGGCCACCAGTTTGACACCCCTGATCTTGACAGACAGAGCATAGGGTTAGATAAAAAGCAACTGAATCCACAGCAGGAATGTGGGTGGAGCAAGAGGCTCAGAATGTGGGTGGGACAAGAGGACTCTCCAGTTTTTTAGGCTGCAAAGGAAACGGGGAGAAATATACTTTCAGATTTGCAAGATGTCACCCTTACAAGATGTCACCCAGATGAGCTAATTTTATATTATTTTATTGAAAAGTTATAGTCACATAATATTGCAGTCACATATATATTTAGTGATCATTTCCAATATAAGCAGTGGTGGGTTGCTCCCGGTTCTGTTTGGTTCTATAGAACCAGTAGTAAAACCGGTGGGAAGCTCCACCCACCCGGCGTGATGTCATCATTGGTGATCTGCGCATGCGCACACGCGATCCCTCTGCAAACCGATAGTAAAGGTAAGTGGAACCCACCCCTGAATATAAGGACAGTATTGCAGTCGCTAAAGGAGAGGATGTGGTGTTTAAGGCCTTCCAGAAGAAGAAAAGAGTCAAGGTCATTCATATTACTTGAGGTAATGCATTTCCTAAATTTATAGTTCTGACTTCTAGCCCAAACTGCTTGCATCTCACCTGGAGGAGGGATTCTGAACAGGTTCTTTCTAGACAATTAGTTGAACAGACAGAAACCTACTTGATTAAGAGTCGCTCACTTAAGCTCCCACTACACTGTAGTGGGATTTATAAATTCTGTCAGGAAGCCAACTGGTAACAAATGCAGTGACCTCAAAATAGTTACAATACTGTGTATACAATCTTGTCTTTAATCTGTACCTCTGGTTTTATTTGGCTGTAATTTTGAATGCATATTGAAAATGGAATAACTTGTAACTTGCAATAATATAATAGAACAATGTATGTTTTGGTTTAAAAAAACCACACTCTGGATGTGACCACAGTAAGAACAAAAACTAAAGTTGATTAAAGATGCTTTAGATCAGCAGGAGGTGGGGTAGAAAGGGGAATTGGGCTGCATGAGCAGTGGGCCGCCATGCACATATGCATGCATAGATGGCTCAACTTGCATGGGTGGTGGGACCATGCACATGCATGTGCGCATGTGCATATGTGCTGCAGTGGTAAAATCTAAAATTTGTTACTACTGATTCTGTGGGCATGGCTTGGTGGCGGGGTAATGTGACTGGGTGGGTGTGGCCAACTTTTTTTTTTTAACTTTTAAAACCATTTTTCCTTTTCGGTGAAGAGGTTGTAAAAAATGCTTTTAAAAGGCTCTGACGATCCCAGTTGAGTTGCCTGATCAGCAGAGGCTTTTTTTCTTTTAAAAGCCTCTGACGATCCCAGTTGAGTTGCCTGATCAGCAGAGGCTTTTTTTCTTTTAAAAGCCTCTGACGATCCCAGCTGAGCCGTGTGATCATCAGAGGCTTTTTTTTTACTTTTAAAAGCATTTTTTTCTGCCAAAGAGGTTGTAGAAAAAATGCTTTTTAAAAAAAAAAGCCTCTGATGATCGCGCGGCTCAGCTGGGCATGGGGGGGCCAGGGATTTTTGCTACCAGTTCTCCGAACCACCCGCCTCCATCGCTATTGGATCGGGTGATCTGGTCCGAACCTGGAGCATTTGACCCCTGGTGTGCCGGCCCACCACTCGCTAGCCCACCGCTCATATACCCCAGTTCCAAATAGGCCACAGCCTGATAGTGGACTGCAGCCCAGGGGTTGGGGACCTCTGCTTTAGATTGCATTAATTAATTACATTTAATATGATTACTTCCAAGTTCTTTTAATTTTTTTTGTCTAATTAAAAAGTAACTTTTGTTGCCTCTTTGGGCTTTGTTTTGAAGGGCCTATCTGTTTCCTTATGATTTCAGATTACATGTTTCTGGGATGAAATTACTTTAAAATATAAAGTAATTATAGTAAAAAAGAGAGCCAACTAATTTTTTCCCCAGGAGGTTGGAAGAACAGAATTTACTCCCCTGGTTAAAAATTGCCTCAGTAAGTATCCTATGATTGACCATGAATTTTTTGTTACATGTCACTGCGCATGTGGGATGTTATATGTTATTGCCAGCATGTGAGATGCATTAACCAAATGGATAGGCCATGCCCTGTTGCGTCTCCAAGTCAATATTGCTTGGGGTTTTTTTTGTGGAAGAGTAGAGAGGAACTGCCAGGGATGCTTTCTATAATGGTCTGTAATCTCCTACAACATACTTCCACGCGGAAGCCTTAAAAAAATGTTCCACGTGGGGAATGTAATTCAAAGCTGGCATCAATGTTTAATGAGCAGGAGATAAACATAGCCATAGCTGAGTACTCTTCTGTGCAGTTTAACTGGAGAAATGCACATCAGCGTTTAGAAAGTACAGCCCATCTGAAACAGGGAAACCATTAAAAAATAAAAGGAAAGCTGGCAGGCATGAATCATTTTTATTGGTTGAGGCATCAAGGATAGTTGAACAGGAGTCACAAACTAAATAGCTTTCCCTGTATAATCCCGCTAAGTAATTAACAATGACATTCACCCTCCTGCATTTCCTCTGTCTTCCTAAGCAACCAAGTTTTTTTCAGAAGCTTCTGCACTTCTCCCAAGAAAACTAGAAAGTATAAGGTTACACTGTTAAATTAGCTGCAATAGTTTTTTTTTTAAAAAAAAATAGGAAAATTGTAAAGATTGAAAAACTTGCCAGGTTTTATCCTCAGGCAAATCAAGAGAAAACACAATACGCTTGATGTCTTCTTCTGTAAAGTCTCTGTTTAAAAATGGATGTATGTAATTATAACCATCTTGTTTATAGCAAACATATTTTCTGGGATAATTCTTTAATCAATAGTATTATTTAATTCATCCAATCTATTTTGAGGCTTTTACTATCTACACATTAGTTGCTAGTAATAAGGCATTTTTGTTTTATCTTCTATTCTTTTCAATGGTGGATTTACCTCAGGTCACTTAAAAGTAAAAAGTTGTAGAAAAACCCTTTCTAGTATAGTACAAAAGGGTTTGTTCTTATTCCAAAGGCACTTATATATTCATGAACTCAGCTTCACAACACCAACAGGCATCTTATAGCAATAGCAATAGCACTTAGACTTATATACTGCTTCACGATGCTTTACAGCCCTCTCTAAGCAGTTTACAGAGTCAGCATATTGCCCCCAACAATCTGGGTCCTGATTTTACCCACCTCGGAAGGATGGAAGGCTGAGTCAACCTTGAATAATAATAGAGTCAACCTTGAATATATTATTATTATTATTATTATTATTATTATTATTATTATTACATAATCCACATAACATCATAATATACCATAACCCAGGCTAGAGAAACCCCTCATCCAGAGAAAATCCTCAGGGAAAGATAAATGTAGAGAGTTGAAATTTGAAATGTTTATATCATTTACATCCCAGACTTGTGCAAAAGCAAGCATGCATGAAATCAGTGGTTTAAAATGTCTGAAACTCTACGCGGGTTGAAGTGCTTAAATTGCTGTGTTCATTTGCCATTTCATGGCAGTTTTGGTGTCTGAATTCTATGTAAATTATTAAAAATTAATTTGAAACTGAATTCTGATAAAGATAATAATACTTTGGAACATTGTTTATTTACCTTAAACTTTCTGAAATGGTGGAAGCTCTTTGCAGTTGAAGGGGCATATTAATCAAGCATAATATTGCACTGTTTCTGATAATATAATAGCAAATTAAATGAGTACTTGTGAATATAAATAATACTAATAGAGGTGGGAGTGAAATATCAGTGTTGCAGAACTTGTAAAAACAGTCCGATAAGAGCTGAGTGTACAGCTTGTGCAAAAATTGTACGCTCCAACAAATCCTCTTTGAATAGAGATCTCTTCACAAAGGGATTCAGTGAAACATACAAATCAGACCAGAAATGCCTAAACCTTTGCATGAAGCTCTATAAAAGCAAGCACTGATGCTAATGAACTGTTGGGAGCAGAGGGATATAAGATATTAGTTATGACCTTTAAAACCTTATGTTGGCATAGAGCCAGGTTACCTACAGAACCATCTTCTCTCCATTACATCAGCCCTCACCTGTTCATTTAGGAGAAGTATTTGCAGACCTGGCAGCTAAAGAACTCTAACTGCTGGGGTCCAGGAATAGAGCCCACCCTGTGGAACATTGACCCTCCCCCCGAATTGAGGTGGACCCCTATTTTCCTGGCCTTCTGAAAAGGTGTGAAAAAATGGCTCTGCGGCCTCTTGTGGGGCTTACAGAGGAGCAAACAGCTAATAGGATAAGTCCAGGGGTGAAATCTACTTACCTTCCTTACCGGTTTGCAAGTGCACGCACCTCACATACACACTTTGCTTGCACGTGTTTGCATCACATGCATGTGCACACCTGTACATGCGCAAAACATTACTTCCTGGTTAAAAACCATTACTTCCTGGTTAAAACCAGGAAGTAATGACACCCAGGCAGCGATTGCTACTGGATCGCCGAACCACAGGAGAAAAATCGCTACCGGATCGGGCAATCCAGTCCGATCCGGGAGCATTTCACCCTTGGGTAAGTCCCACTGCCTTTTAATTTCTATCATTAAATTTTAATCATCCTTGCCTCTTTTAGGGCAGTGTGATGGCTCAGTGGTTAAAATGCTGGACTTGTCTGCTGGAAAGCCCACAGCCCAGGTTTGAGACCAGAGCTGCATGCGACAGGGTGAGCTCCCATTCTCACCCCAGCGCCTACCAACCTAGCATTTCGAAAGCATGCGAGTAGATAAATAGGTACCACTTCAGTGGGAGGATAAAGTTCTCTGTGATGTCATACTGGCCACAGAAATATCTCCGGACAGCGCTGGCTCAAATATTTTAATCTGCAGTAAAGATGAATGGCAAAATAGAGCATGTTGGTTATTCTGAATAAATGAATATGGTATGAATTAGTGAATGTTTCTCCCCAAACAGCATTTCTTTCCTTGGAAAGAAACAGTCTTAGTTATCACTATTGAAGCTTTACCATAAAAATATTTTTCATCCAAAGCAATATTTTTCTGCAAATTTTCATAACTCTTCATAACAAAAAAGATGGGGGTTTTGTGTGTGGGGTTTTTTTTGTTTTTGCTTTTTAGCCTCAATCTCTCAGCATTTGGATGCAAGGCAGTTTACAAACTCATTTATAAGTAGAGGGAATGAAATGAGGTTGACCATCCTCTGTTGAATTATCTGTGAATGTCATCTGTCCCCAATTTGATTCCAAATATTTTGGACTTCAATTTTCCTAATTCCTGGCTAACTGGAAAGTATGGGAATTTAATCCAGAACAGCTGAAATATTGTAGACCTTAGCCCTTATCTAAATTGTAAATTTACTGAAAACTCTTCAGGTTGTAAGTTGGCAAGGTCCTACATTTACAATATTTATTAATTTTCAGTGACTTAAAAATCCTTGGACTAAAAAGTGTATGTTCTGTTTATAAGAAGGCACCTGAAATAGACAAGCAAATTGCTCGGGCCTTTTTCCATCTATTTTGCAGTGTCTGCAGTTTGTATTGGATATGTCATATGTTCAATTCTTTCCGTTTTAAAAGCATCTTATAAAAGAATAGAACTGAAGCCTGCCTTACAGTAGATTGCCTTACATAATGCCTATAAATGGATACAGTGGATATAAATGCCAATCAATCCCAAAGCTGGAAGCTGATCCACAGGCAGGTTTTAGAATATTCTTTACACAAAAATAGTTTCATAGGTGAGCAATCCACTGGCTACAAGTTTACCTACCCAAAAGGCTACATGTGTACATGTTTCACTTATATGTGCTCATGTACTAGGGATATGAATTGAATTGTTCTGAATGAGTAACATCCCAATAGGAACATAGAGCAACTAGGCAAGAATGCGTGAAGCTGAAGTGGTTGTATTGAGCATTTTGGAAATGGGTTGGTTTGGGTTTTTGCTCAAAAACAGTGGTTCTCCTAGGAGGAGTAAGACAACATCTATTCATTCTAGATGAGTTCAAATCACCAGGATCAGGTGGATTATATCCCAGAATTCTGAAGGAGCTGGCAGATGTGATGTTGGAACTACTGAACCATATCTTTCAAAGATCCTGGGAACTAACAGAGGACTGGAAAAGAGCTGATGTGATTTTAATCTTCCAAAAAGGGGGGAAAATATCCAGGAAACTAATCAGTCCAATCAGTCTCGCATCAAATCCTGAAAAAGATAAGCAACGGATCTGCAAACACCTTGAAACAAGTAAAGCTATTATTGGAAATTCTAGACAAACCTTATTGAATTCTTTGACAAAGTGACTAAATTAGTGGACCAGCAAAATGATGTGGACATTGGATACTTGGACTTCAGTAAGGCATTTGGCAAAGTAAATCACAGTCTACTTCTTGGTTTAAAAAAAAAGTGGGATAGACAGCTTAACCTTCAGATGGATTCAGAACTCTCTGACCAACCGCACACAATGTGTAGCCTTCAATGGAACAACATCAACATGGAGGGAAGCATGCAGTGGGATACCCCAAGATTCGCTCTTAGTCCCAGTACTCTTGAGCATCTTCATAAACAATTTGGATGAGGAGATAAAAAGGGAACTCATCAAATTTGCAGACGACACCAAGCTGGGGTAATAGCCAACACTTTAGAAGATAGGCTCAAGATTCAGAAGGATCTTGACAGAGCCCTATCTAATAAAATGAAATTCAGTGATGAGAAAAGTAAGATGTTACACTTAGGCAAGAAAAAAACAGATGCACAGGTATAGAATAGGTGGTACCTAACAGCAGTAACTCTGAAGGAGGATAAAATGATGAACAATTGCAGGAACTGAGTATGTCTACTGTGGTCTAATAAAGGGAAGGCCCCCACGGGTGACCTTACAGTCTTCCAATGTTTGAGGAACTGCCACAGAGAGGAAAAGGTCAACCTATTTTCCAAAGCATCTGAGGCAGGAGTGAAATCCAACAGATTCTGATAGGTTCTGGAGAACTGGTAGTGGAAATTTTGAGCAGTGCAGAGAACCGGTAGCAGAAATTTTGAGCAGTGTGGAGAACCAGTAGGGGAAATTTTGAGTAGTTCAGAGAACCGGCAAATGCCACCTCTGGCTGGCCCCAGAGTGGGGTGGGAATGGAGATTTTGCAGTATCCTTCCCCTGCCATGCCCACCAAGCCACGCCCATAGAACTGGCAATAAAAAAATTGGGATTTCACCACTGACCTGAGGGCAGAACGAAAAGCAATGGTTGGAAACTTATCAAAGAGAGATCCAACCTAGAACGAAAGAAAAATTTCCTGACAGAACAATTATTCAATGGAATGGCTTGTCTTCAGAAGTTGTGGGTGCTCCGTCACTGGAGGTTTTTAAGAAGAGATTGGACATCCGTTTTTTTCTGAATGGTATAGGGTCTCCTGTTTCAGCAGTGGGTTGGATTAGAAGGCCTCCAAGGTCCCTTTTGACTCTGTTGTACTGTTACTGTAACAGATTCAGTTCAAATTTGGGAGCATATTTGAAATGTTTAAACTCTCCTGTTTTGCACTCAAAGCAGATCTTTTCTATTCAAAGCAGAATGTTTTCAATTTGACTTGATTTATATTTAATTTGAAACAGTTCGGATTAGAACCCTTTCACAGCTCCACCACCCAGTTCCCCTCAGACACTTTGGCTCTCTCTGTCTCTCCCTCCCTTGTCCTGCTGTCTTGAATTACTCAGAAGAAAGAGAAAGTAATGAAGCTTCCTTCCAGCTGTTAACAGTTCACTGATTCCTTATTACTATTACATTAACAGTTGGCTGGCAGAAATTAGATTGCTTGGTGTCATGCCATTAATGTCAGCAGAAAACCTGCAGTCCTTTTCCAAACAGTAGCCAAGTGACCATGTTGATCATCAGGCCATCATACAGTCTTGGAGGACAAAAATTATACGAATCGTAGGGAATTCAAGTGCCCGTCCATGCTTTCTGTAAAGTAGACCATTTCTCATGTTGGCCCAGTATGTCTCTGTTTCTCATCCCTTCCCTGTCATGTTCCCTGTGAAGCATTTCAGACAATAAAATGTTTAGAATTAGTATCTATTCCTCACAGAAGAAATGGAAAGGGGATGAAAGGAAACAGCATGTGGAAATTGCTTGGAAGGGAGTAAAATACTTTGGGCTGCCACGTGCATGTGTGAGGTTGCAACAATGAGAATTAAGAAAAGGATGCTAGGTGAATAATAAAAGTTTATTAAGTATTAAACAAGGAAACAACAAAGTACAGGTAGTCCTCGATTTACGTCCGCAGTTGAGCCCAAAATTTCTGTTGCTAAGTGAGACAGTTGTTAAGTGAGTTTTGCCCCATTTTACGACATTTCTTGGCACAGTTGTTAAGCGAATCACTGCAGTTGTTAAGTTAGTAACAAGGTTGTTAAATGATTCTGGCTTCCCAGTTGACTTTACTTGTCATAAGGTTGCAAAAGTTGATCGCATGCCCCCCCCGACACTTGCAACCGTCATAAATATGAGTCCATTGCCACGCCTCTGAATTTTGATCATATGACCAAGGGGATGCCGCAATAGTCATAAGTGTGAAAAACAGACACAATGTGCTGTTTTCAGGGCTGTTGAAACTTTGAACGGTTACTAAATGAACTGTTGTAAATCGAGGACTGCCTGTACAAAGAAGAATAAAGAAAGCAGAAATGAGGAAAACAATGGGAACAAAAGAAAAGGGGGTTTCCATCACACTTGGCAAAGGCCTTGGCAAAGACGCCAGTCTTTAGAGCCTGAAGAAATGAAGTGAAAGAGATTGTGGATGAAGAAAAAAAGAGAATTGAGAGCAAGTTCTTGAAAAATGAAGATAATTAAAATATTGTATAATGTATATAGAAAGAAAAAAGCTGCAAAGAATATTTGGTGGAAATGAGCGAAGAGGCATAAACCAGGAACCTTGAGGAGAGTAAGCACAAAAAATTAAAACGCTGAACTACAGGAAGGAAGAGAATTGTGGAAGGAATGAAGATTTATATGAAATGGGAGTGATATAAAAGTAGATTTGATAAAATCCACTTTTTTAAATGCTATAAATATTAACATTCCAGAATAACGGATGAAAAAGAAATCATAAATGCTGTGAGTAGGCTGAAAATAATAAGGGGGCAGGTATAACTGAAGAAATGTTAAAATAGGGATGTGGTTTGTTTATGGAGTGACTATGTAGCTTGTTTGTGTAAAAGGCTGCATGTGTGCCAGACAATTGGAAGAATGCTGCTATTGTTCCCTTCTACAAAAGAAAAAGTAGAAAGAGTGAATGTAAAAATTAGATAGAGTGACGTTTTTTGCCTTTGCGGATCCTGGGTGAGCGTGGCCTCCGCAGATTGCCAGTTTGACAGGCCAGTTCTAAAAAAAGAAATTCAAGCTGTTTCACAGAATAAGAATAAGGGTGAGGAAGAGGGAGGGAGGGGGAGAGAGAGGAAGGGAGAGAGAGAGGGAGACACCTCTATTATAGGAAAGATTTGAAGGATTTTTTTTTAAAAAATATCTTTTCAATAGATGGAACACTCTAATGATTTTCAGTCTGAAACTTGGTGATGCTGCTACAAATGGCCCTGATTTATAACTTTTTCTGTTTACTCACATTTCTGTATTTCCTCTCTCTTTTTTAGTGCGGCTGTTGGCATTGGGTTTTATGGCAACAGTGAAACCAACGATGGGATTTATCAGCTGATCTACGCCCTTGATAATGCTAATCACACCCTCTCAGGGGTTGATTCACTGGTAAGGCATTTCTTCTGAGGGGAACAGCCTTAGATAGGTTTTGTGGAATGCTGGAAGTTGAAGCAGCTACAGTATCTGAGAATAAGATTCCATTGGAATGGTCATCCATTGGAATAGCTAATACCAAGAGGTCTTCCATTGTTTAAATCTCTTCTCTTACTTCAAAGGGTTAGCTTTCCTGCTAAGAACTTCTGGAAATTTTATATTGATGGTTCTAGAATCAATCTCAAATGACCCTCTAGGAAAGCTTGATCTTAACATTTCTGGACAGGTTTTGGATCTTTCGGATAAGAATTGTGGCCATCTCACCAGTAAGCTACTCCATAGGAAAAGAATGTGACAGAATGTCCACCTTCAGGTATTTGTTGTCAATCAATCAGAACAGAGCTGGAAGAGACTTTGGAGATCTTCTAGTCCAGCCACCTGCTCAAGCAGGAGATCCTATACCACCTCCTATAGGTCACACACCTCCTGTTGGTGGGGGCCTTGAAGAAAAGGTTCTTTGACTGGTCTGATCAACCTGGCAGACTTGATCAAGGAAATTGCATTATTTCATAGCCAAGTTGATAGCAGTTTGGGCAGTTGTAAAATAAAGGGCAGATGAAGCCAACCTGAACAAAAAAAAGAGCCCTTGAGAGTGCAGGGAAGAAAATTATATCTAAGTGGGTTTGAATACCCTTTACTTAAATAAGGCTTGCTCTTGAATCATTACAGTTGCTGAAATTCTTTGGCATGGTTTTCACAGATTTCCTGCAATTTTACCTAAGTGGTTCATTCCTCTCGGTGAGGTGAAACTGACAGTTTATACTGGGCAAAGAATTGATTCATATCAGCAGTTCCACAGTCTATCATTATATTTTTCCCTGAAGCTACTATCATCTGTACTTCAGAATGACATAATGTGAAAGAGGTAGTTGCATCATATACTGTCTCTGTTGGATATAAGTAAGGTTGATAGTTTCCCTTTTTCCGGAAGGCATATTGGCTGCAAAAAACGGGAAGTTAGAAATCTGAATTTGAGATTGGAAACGTTCACTTTGGTTAGTCAGTAAAATGGACTAAATGGATTTTTGTGCTATCAAGAAATGCCTTGGCTCCGGTTAGCTTCAGAGCAGTTATCTGAAGTTATTTTATTACTGTTGAAGGGAGCTGAGATCATAGTGTAAGGATTTGGGCTAAGATAACCCATGAGAATATATTGTCTGAGGAAGGATTGCTTGAAACAGAAGTGGGAGGAAGACTGTTGAACAAAGAAGCATTGAGAGGGCCAAAAGGATATGAGTGAGCGAGTGGGAATGTAGCCATGGAGTGATGGTGACATAACATCCTTCTAGTTGTCTCATCCTGCTTTTGCTGTACTGCTATAGGATCCCTTTGGGATTTTCTGTAATTTTACATATCTTTGCCAACAAATGTTATCAGAGCTTCATGTGGATCCCTATGACATACAGTATAAAAGGAGTCTGAAATAAGAAGACAAACATAGGGTCCTTGTTTCATTTATTTCATAAAGTGATCCAAAAACGTGATGTTCTAGTATTGTTCACTGGAAACTGTAAATTCAGTTAAAGAATAACTAAGACCAATTGTGTATCTCACTAAATAATCGGTGCTGGTTTGACTCAGCTCAATCCTAAATAAATACACTACTAACTTTGGCTCCTTCGTCACAGAGGTCACCACTCAGATGTCTCAAGTAAGTCATGCCCCGCTAAAAGAAATCTGTTAAGATTGCCATTTCAACAAAATTGTTGCCTATTGATGGGGGTGGGGGGTGGGGGAGAGATTTCAAAACCATTTCTCAAGAGTTGAGACTCCAGACTTACAATCAGAAACTATTTCGCAATGAGGAAAATTGAGGTAATAGTGCACTTTCTTAAAAGGGGGCTGTCAAAATCAGGCAAAGAGCAAAGCTTAAAATTGTCCAGGAAATCCCAAAAATGTCCTGAAGAAATTCAGAGATATGCAGGCATTTTTCAACTTGGCTAAATTTAGTGTTAATGACTACTATCAGAGAAGCACTGAATGAAAATAGAATTCATGATAGTTTTAGTATGTTGAGTGCTGTTGGTCACTATGAAGAACAGTGTGGTTCATCTCAAGTTTGTCAGAAAATCCCCCCATGAATGACTCCCTAAATGTCTGGCAAAATGTTCTATGAACAAATATCAAAAATAAAACTTCTGAGGTTACACAGATGTTTTCCAGCTCACTGCTCATGCAATCCACATATGGGTTGTTTTCCCCATCGCTTATTTCTGACTGGGTAAATTTCTTGAATATCTCCCTCCGTGCTGTGGCCATGCCCTGCTGTCCCATGATGCATCAGTCTTTTTACTCAGTCGCTTCCAGACTGGTGTGCTTCTCCCTTCGTGGTGAAAATTAACCGTTTTAGCCTCTGCGCTAGGTTTTTTCTTTATTTTGATTAGTTTTTTCCTTTTCAGCTGAGCCCTTTACTTCTGCTGCAGACAGCGGTTTTTTTGAGTTGAGAGCTTCCCTTCACCCTTCACCGATTGCTGCAGCGGGGGTTTCCGTCCTTCGGGCGATCCCCCTTTGATCTTTTAGCCGCCGGTGTGCGCGAGGGGCTGTCGGCTGCCGCCGCACCCCCCACACCATTTTTTTGTCTATTTTTGCTTGCTGGGCTCGTAGCGGCGGCTCCGGAGCTCTCCGCATGGTTCGCCCTGCAAGCTCTGAAGTTTTAAATTTGGCGCCTTGCTGGGATCGGCTCTTCTAATCTCCACTGGCGGTGAGCGGTTCAGGTGTCTGTCCTTCGGGCGGCACCTGCATTTGTTAATTTGTCTGAGGCCGTGAGTGTTCCTTCAGAACTGATTGTGACAGCCGTCATTTTTTTGCAACGGCTGTTGTCGAGCCTGCGGCCGCCATTTTGAACTACTCCTTGGCGGCCATTTTGTTGACTTGAGTGCCCGCTGCTTTCTTCAGGCCGACACCGAGGCTATCTGTTATAGCGGACCTTTGTCCTTATTATTCCTGGCTGCTTGAGGTGAAAGCAGATCACCCATTGCCTACCCCTTTTTTCTATTGCTTGGTTACCTTTGCAGTCCCTGTTAATTGGGACCTTAGACCACTGCTATCTTTGTTGGTTGTTTTTTTTTGCATATCTGTTACACAGTTGTTATTCCACGATTGGATATCCTTAAAAAAAAAAAAAAAAAAATTAATTAATTATAATTAAAATTAAAAAAAAAATAAAAAAATAAAAACTAAAAATAAATAAACACCAACTACTGCTCACTTCAACAGTGCTTGTACGTTCTCAATGGCGGATGCTTACCTTTCCTCAGACGGGGATCATGAGCCCAGCCCACCTAGGGCCCCTCCCAAGCACAGGTCCAAATCACGGGCCAGACCTACGACAGTTTCTGATGATACCCGCCACCTCAGGTCTTCGGCCGCAGATAAGGACGCTCAACGCCGCCACAAGGCCCTGGAGCGCCATTTTGACGAGGCCAGACAGGCCTCTTTGGCCTCTGTTTTTCCAACTGATCCGCCAAGGCTATCTCATGGCCAATCATCTGGTACGGCTTCTCAATTATTGCCAACTTCACCTTCTCGCCCCTCGACCTCCAATGAGGCGCAGTCGGGTGTTTCTGGCAGACTGTCTAAACGAGCCTCCGTGTCATTACCGGATGTTTCATCTGTGGGTCTGGGGGGACCGACTCATCCTCCTCCCAGTCGCCCGGAAGCAACCTTTACACCAACCTCTGCCGGTCTCCGGGGCCCGGATGGTCAACTGTTGGCGCCTCAGATCGATTTGCAATCTTTACTCTCCAATGCCTTATCCTCTCTGCTGGCGGCTGGGATCCACCAATCTTCTCTACAACAGGCCCCGATTGTGCCTCCTTCTGTGCCTCTTTCCTCGGCCCCCCCTCGTGCCAAATCCCCCTCCCATTTGGCACCTGCCTCATCGGATGAATCTGATTGTTGTAATGAACCTATGGAGGATTTGGAACTTTCAGAAGATGAAGGTCTCGCGCCTGATGTGCCTGCCTTTACTGGACTATTCAGGCCTTCTTTGTTTAAATCCCTTCTGCACAAGGCACGGCAGACCACTAACATGAATGAGTCGCCCTCTTCGTCTTCTGATGCTACCGCACCTCACGACGCTTTGTTTTCATCTTCCAAGCAGGGCAAGGACTTTATTCCCTGTCCTCAGCTCTTTTCTGATGTCTTACAGTCTCCCTGGTCACAACCGGGCTCGTTGATGGGGCCCAATGCTCTAGACAAGAAGCTTTATTGCGCTGCGCCAGAATTGGACGCCATGCTGTCTTTACCGGTGGTGGATCCTCCGATTGCCAACATGTCTTCGTCTTCCCTGGTCTCCACTGACTCTTTGGACGTTCTTAAATCAGAGGACAGGAAGTCGGAACTCTCTTTTCGCAAGGAGCATCAGGCTCTGGCCTGGGCGATTAAGACCGCTACTGCTACTTCCTTCTTCAATCGAGCAACGTTACTTTGGCTGAGGCAACTCCAGGACAAATTACCACCAGAGGATACACGCCTCCATCAAGATTTGAACAAGATTGTTGCCGCCACCGAGTATTCGGCAGATGCATCTTTAAATTCGGTCAAATTCACTTCAAGGGCTTTGGCTTCATCTATAACATCACGGCGCCTGTTTTGGCTTAGGAACTGGAGAGCTGACTCCAAAGCCAAATGGAAGCTGGCAGCGGCTCCATATAAAGCCCCGTCTCTTTTTGGTGCCGCCCTTGATCCCGTCCTGGTCGAGGACAGGGACAAACGTAAAGTTATGCCCACTTCGTCCTATCGACGCCCTGAGCGCCGCTATACGCCATACTATCAGCGGCAGTCCTTTCGAGCTTCGTCGGGATCAGGATACTCCCAACGTTCCTATTTCCAAGGTCCTGACCGATCATCCGACCGCCAGCGTTTTCGAGATAGGACCCGTAACACCACCACAGCCAAGCGGCCTTTCCGTGGTTCTGCCTTCCGTCAATTCCGCAGGGGGAAGTGACTATACCCTGTTGGATCCCATTGGTGGCCGCCTCCATCTTTTTCGCCATCAATGGGAACAGTCAACCGCGGATGCGTGGATTCTTCGTACGGTGTCCGAAGGGTTGGCCATAGAGTTCCTGGATCGACCTCCCTCTCGCTACATTTGCTGCCCTCCTCTTCCAATGGAGTTGGACTGCCAACTTCGGAAGGAAGTTCTCCACCTGTTGCATATCAAAGCAATAGAGCCAGTCCCTCCAGAGCAACGAGGCGAGGGCTTCTATTCAACCCTCTTTCTGGTTCCAAAGCATTCCGGGGGTTGGAGGGCCATCCTCAACCTGAAACAATTGAATCTGTCAGTATCTTACCGCAGGTTCAAAATGCACTCTCTGAGGTCCATTCTTGGAGGAATTCGTCGAGGGGACTTCCTCCAGTCAGTCGACCTCAGGGAGGCATATCTGCATTTTCCGGTCCGACCTGCACACAGAAGATTTCTGCGTTTCCAGATTGGGGAGGACCACTATCAGTACTGCGCCATGCCCTTTGGCTTATCATCAGCCCCGAGGACTTTTACAAAGTTGGTGGCGGTAGTGGCGGCCTCCCTCAGGAAGGTTCCTGTCAGGGTCTTATGTTATCTCGACGACATCCTGGTCCTGTCATCGTCCAGAAGTCAAGCGTCTCGAGATCTTTGCGATGTCGTAGAGGCTTTCCAGATCCACGGTTTTTCAATAAATTTCCCGAAAAGCCACCTTCACCCTTCCACCACTCTGCTGCACCTCGGAGCGATTATAGACACTGTACAGGGGCAAGTCTTTCTTTCCCCAGACAGAATTCAAAGCATCTGCGACTTAATCCGTCTTGTTCTATCGCAACGGTCCATTCCTCTCCTTCATCTCTCTCAGTTGCTGGGGAAAATGGTCTCGAGCTTTTCGATTGTGCCATGGGCCCGTCATCACACAAGGCCATTGCAATGGTTTCTCCTCCCTTACCAACGGTCAGGCCAAAGCGACTCTCTGCGCAAAGTGCCCCTTCCTCCTCAGCTTCGTCTCTCCCTTCGTTGGTGGTTAGGACCGGGTCTTCGCAAGGGCTCGCACTTCCTGATTCAAGACTGTCTAACCTTGACCTCGGATGCCAGCCTCCAGGGCTGGGGGGCCCATCTTCGCGACCAGAATGTACAGGGCCGCTGGTCCAGGGCAGAGAGGCGACTCAACATCAATCTTTTGGAGTTAAGGGCTATTCGTCTAGCTCTGTGTCATTTTCAAACACACTTGTCGGGCCATCACGTCCTTGTCCTGACGGACAATATCGCAGCAAAGGCCCATATAAACAAAGAAGGGGGCACTCGGTCGAGACCCCTGATGTTGGAGTCCGAACGCCTTCTGCGTTGGGCGGAGACGCATGTGCTATCATTGAGGGCCGATCACATTTCCGGCGTGGAGAACACCAGGGCCGATTGGCTAAGCAGACAGACCATAGATCAGTCCGAATGGCAACTTCACCCCGGTCTTTTTCGCACGGCTTGTTTCATCTTCGGCGTGCCCGTGGTGGACCTTTTTGCCAGTCCATCAAACGCCCAACTGCCTCGATTTGTGACTCGCTACCTGTGTCAGTTGGCGGAGAATCAAAACGCACTCAGGTGCCGCTGGCCACCGGGCCTCTTATACGCCTTTCCTCCGCTTCCCCTGATTCCTCAGGTGATACGCAAACTGCTGGAGGAATGAGCGGAGCTCCTCTTGGTGGCCCCAGATTGGCCACGCCGCCCTTGGTACGCGGATCTGGTGGCATTGTCGGTCCACCCGAAGTGGGTGATCCCGCAGGAACGTCTGTCGCTTCGTCAAGGGGCCATCGCTCATCCAGACCCAGGATGGCTCAAATTGGCCGTCTGGCGTTTGAGCGGGTCATTCTGCAAAAAGACTGTATACCGGACTCTGTCATAGATACGATTCAAGCCTCCCGAAGACCGTCGACTTCTCGTATATATGAGTCCTCCTGGAAGTCCTTCTGTTCTTGGTGCGCTGTCAAATTAGTTGACCCTACCTCGGCACAGATTGTGGATATTTTGTGCTTCTTACAAGCAGGTCTCGACAAAGGTTTGTCACCGTCCACCCTTCGGCGTCAAACGGCTGCCTTGTCCACGGTTATCAGATGTCCTCCTTATTCTTCTCTGTCTCTGCACCCGTCGGTTAAAGGTTTTCTCCACGGGGCTGTCAACCTACGTCCACCGCCTGTCCATCGTTACCCGTCCTGGGACCTACCATTAGTTCTGCAGGCCCTTATGTCTCCTCCTTTTGAACCCTTGGGTTCTGTTCCTCTCAAGTATTTATCCTACAAGGTGGCTTTCCTTTTGGCAATCACCTCTGCACGACGAGTTTCCGAACTTACCGCGTTGTCAATTAGAAAGGATCTCTGCATCTTTCAACCTAACACCGTGATTTTGCGTCTGGATCCTACGTTCTTGCCAAAAATAAACTCCTACTTCCATCGTGCCCAAGAGCTCGTACTCCCGGATTCCTGCCCCTCGCCCAAGCACCTACGAGAGAAGGACTGGCATACCCTCGACGTCCGTAGAGCTTTACGTCGATACATTCAGAGAACTGAATCGTTCCGGAAGTCTGAGGCACTGTTGGTTTCTTTTCATCCTTCATCCTTAGGTCAAAAGATATCTCCATCCACTGTAGGCAGATGGATTAAGAAGTGCATCGCCACGGCTTACGAACAACGAGGCCATCCTGTCCCTCCTCGTGTGTTGCCTCACTCTACGCGTAGCGCCGCAACGTCGGCCGCTTGGGCTACGCAGGCGTCGGTCTCGGATATCTGTCGGGCTGCCACGTGGTCCTCTGCTACGCCATTTATTAGACACTATAAGATCGATGCTTACGCCTCAGCTGAGGCTTCATTTGGACGACGTGTTCTGCAGAGCGTTCTCGCAGGCCAGGACTCTGGGAGCAACTTGTCTCCCGCCCTTGGGATCTGAACTTTGGTATATCCCATATGTGGATTGCATGAGCAGTGAGCTGGAAAAAGAACGTTGTCTTACCTGAACGTTCCTTTTCAGCTTCACTGCGAATGCAATCCACCCCTACCCTTTTGTTGCATTTGCTTCTTTATCCTTCTACTGGTTCCAGTTCCTTGTGGTCCCGTTGTTTCTTTTAACTTTCTTGACTCTAATCTTCACCTAGGTGGTCGCGCCTTCGTGCAAAGACTGATGCATCATGGGACAGCAGGGCGTGGCCACAGCACGGAGGGAGATATTCAAGAAATTTACCCAGTCAGAAATAAGCGATGGGGAAAACAACCCATATGTGGATTGCATTCGCAGTGAAGCTGAAAAGGAACGTTCAGGTAAGACAACGTTCTTGTTCGTGTCTAATAGAGGACTGACTGACAAACACTATGCTCCACAAGAAGAACCACATTTCAGCTGTCAAACATGGAGGTAATAATGTCATGGTTTGGGGATGGTATGCAGCTTCAGGGCCTAGATGACTTACCATTGTTGAAGAAAGGATACATTTTGGTTTGTTTCAGAGAATTCTACAAAATAATATCAGACTATCTGTCCGTTAAGTGAATAAGTCAGTGACTCAAACATACAAGTAAATTTACAAAAGAATGGGTGAAGGACAACTAATCAAAGAGAGAAGCCACCTAGAACTAAGAAGAAATTTCCTGACAGTTAAATAATCAGTGGAACAGTTTGCCCCAAAAGTTGTGAATGCTTCTGGAAATTTTTAAGAAGAGATTGGACAACCATTTACCTGAAAAGGTATAGGGTTTCCTACCTGAGCAGGGGGTTGGACTAGAAGACCTCCAAGGTCCCTTCCAACTTTGTTATTCTATTTTAATAATTGATGTTGATAGGAGGCGGGAGATCCAGACCTCGCCCACTGCTTTGTGGGGTCCCACAGGGCTCGGTACTCTCTCTGCAACTCTCTCTGCAACATCTACAAGAAGCCATTGGGGTGAGATTACCCTTCACCATGGAATGAGATATCATCAATATGCTGATGATATCAGTTGTATATTTCAGCCCATGGTGAGTTAAGCGATGCCGTGACCTCCCTCTCGCAATGCCTGGAGGCTGTTAGGAGCTGGATGGGGAACAATGTGTTGAAACTGAACCTTGGCAAGACCAAGTAGCTCTTGGTTTGGGGTTCTTTGGTCCAGGGAGAATTGGATGGGGTGGCACTGCCCAAACAGACCCGGTGCATAATCTGGGGTTCTCCTAGACTCACGATTCCTGCTCGAAGAGCAGATGGCAGTCGTGGCCAGAAGAGCCTTTATGCAACTGCAGGATGTGCGCCAGTTACACCTTTTCCTGGACCCCTACTCACAGTCACTCATGCGCTAGTCACCTTCCATCTTGACTATTGCAACGCATTCTATATTGGGCTGTAGATGAAAGGCATCTGGAAGCTCCAGTTGGTGCAAAATACAGCAGCCCGCATGGTTTTGTACAGGCCTCGGTGTGCATATGTGTCACCTCTCCTGCTGATTTGCTTCAAGGTGCAATTCAAGATGTTGGTTTTCACCTGTAAAGCCCTTCATGACTTGGGGCCAGGTCACCTGAGGGACCATCTCTTGCCAGTCACATCCACCCAACCTACTAGAGTGTGGAGGCAAGGAATGTTGTGGGTTCCATCCCCCAAGGAGATACATCTGGTGGGACCCAGAAGAAGGGCCTTCTCTGTGGTGGCTTCTTCCCTCTGGAACATCATCCCTCCAGAAATTAGACTGGCCCCCACTCTGACACTCTTTTGGAAGGCCCTGATGATGTGGTTCTGCCATCGGGTCTGAGGAACCCAGAGTGGGATGGAGCCCATTAAATGGCTGGTATGAGTGTGTGTTGAAGCCGGGGTGGGGGAGAGGGGGGTTGATATTTTATTATTTTTATATTTTATTTCTTTCTTTTACGCTGTGTTTTCATTTCCTGTAAGCCGCCTTGAGTTGCAGTGAGAGAGTAGGCAGCAATATACATTTGCCAAATAATAAAAAATAAATGAATAAATTGCTTTGGAATGGCCAAATCAAAATCCAACCCAAGCCTCATAGAAATATAGCAGCAGGGCCTGAAATGACTATATCATGCTCAAAAACCTTGAGATACTTCTGCATCTAAACAATTCACCACAGAGGCGTGAGTCAAAATTTCCAAACATTAATGTGAGAGATAGAACGCCAGCTGGAAGAAGTGTTTGGTTGCAGTTAATGTGACTAAAAGTGGCACAACCACTTTTATCCAAGGGAGATTTTTTCCCCCCAGGTTGATCCCTGTAGAACACATATGAATTCTGAGAATATTCGTTGTGGGGGGGTGGGGGAGGGAAATTTAATTCAGAAAAACTGAAAGGGAGCAGGTACTTTCTTATAGAACTGTACCTGTATTGACTAATTTCAGCAGCCTCTCAAAGGCCTTGCTAGAGCTTAGGCATTTTGCCAGCATCTCTTTTTGCGTCTTCCTGCTGCAGCTAAGAACGCAATGCTAGAGCATTTCAAGTGGCTTCATGCCCAGGAAAAGTAGCCTATCACCTGTGGTATCTGGGAGTCATGCTTATTAGAAGTTCTTCTGGAATTCTTGGCAGAGGGCCACAACTAAATAGTAATGCTTATAAGCTAAGGAGCAAGGAGCACCACAAGGTGATGAGATTGGGGAATGTAACTCTCATTCTCATTTTAGTGAAATCGTGCTAAACAAATTCTTATTTGTATTTTCCTGGGTTGATGCTATATTTATATATCAAATTTAGAAACCACCCACATCACGCAAAGAGAGACTCTTCTGTTTTATGTTTCCGTTCCTGTATGCTGGTGATCTACTAATAATCTGAGGAATAGTTTATGATTATGATTACGAGTACAGTATGTCTAGATCAGGAGTGTCAAACTCGATTTCATTGATGGCTGCATCAGGGTTGTATTTGACTTTGGAGGGCTGGGCTGGGCATGGCCAGGGTGGGGGTGGCCAGCTCGACAACACTCGTTTCAGGGGCTCCTCTGGTGGCCCAAGCGCTCAGCCAGCGAAAACGGGCTCCCGAGCTCCATTTTCGGCTGCGACGGCCTCTTGCAACCCTCTGCCAGCGAAAACGGAGCTCAGGAAGACTGCGGATGGCCCTCCCGAGCTCCATTTTCGCTAGCAGAGGCACCATGGACTGGTCCTTCGCTGTTTCCAGGGCAGCCCTATGGGCCAGATCTAAGCATCTCGCAGGCCGGATCCAGCCCCCGGGCCTTGAGTTTGACACCCCGGTCTAGATCTTTCCTTCTCCGTTATTGATCTCTCTCTCTCTCTCTCTCTCTCTCTTTCACACACACACACACACAATGTATATACAAAAATACTGGTTCCACAAATACTGTTTTTCAGTTGAAGACTGAAGAAACACAAATTGGCCTTCTACAATATGGTACCTTTCAATACATGACTTCTTGGCATGTTAGGTGTTCTACTTTACGCATCAGGATTGCAGAAATTTATTCTGTACCTTTACATGGAAAGCAAAGGAGATAACCTGAACTTGCTATTGTAGGCAAATGACCAGCAATTTTCATGTCCATTTGTTGCTGCTTTGCCCCTCCTTTCTTCCTGGGTTTCCTTTCCCAATATTCCTTTAATAAAAAAAATGGATGGGAGGATAGCTGAAAGATGAGCCTGTGAACAGGCCCTGATGACTAGATAGGTTTGGTTTGGTTCATTCCAGTCCCATGGTGCTAATTTAAGTTGCTTTTCAGAAGGATAATTTCATTATCTACTATTGTGAGAAGAGCCTTTTCACTGGGGATTTATGGGAATTGATATGTAATGCATCTGGAAGACACCAGCCTGAGGAAAGTTGTTCTAGATTATAATATGTATAAATGAAGAAAGTTAGTCACCATCTCCTTTGTGTTGCCTTTATTCTTGGGGTGATGATTGCATAAGACGACTTGGCCTATCCAGATCAATATACAAGTAGTCCTCGACTTAACAACAGTTCATTTAGTGACCGTTCAAAGTTACAACAGCACTGAAAAAAGTGACTTATGACCATTTTTCACAGTTACAACCTTTGCAGCATCCCCATGACCGTGTGATCAAAACTCAGAGGATTGGCAACTGGTTCATATTTATGACCATTGCTGTGTCTGAAGATCATGTGTTCACTTTTTGCCAGTCTTCTGAGAAACAACGTCAATGGGGAAACCAGATTCACTTAACAATCGTGTTGTTAACTTAACATCTGTGGTGATTCACTTAACAACTGTGGCAAGAAATGTCATAAAATGGGGCAAAATTCACTTAACAAATTCTCATTTAACGACAAAAATTTTGGGCTCAATTGTCGTAAGTCGAGGACTACCTATATAAGTCAAGGTCATTGTGGTCATTCTGCTGTACAAGTGATTTGAAGCTATCTGCCTGCTGGTTCTCATAGGTCTGCTTATTTTCTTTTGGCAGGTCTCAGGAACTACGACACAGATGAAAGTAGTTCTGGAGCAACATGTGGCTCGCCTGAATGAGATCTTTGCAACCCACAGTGAATATGTACAAACGCTCAAATTCATGCAGCAGATGGCAGGCAATATTGTGCTGCAACTGTCAGGGCTTCCTGTGTGGAGTGATGTCACTGTAGACTTGTCCATGATTGCCAATGATGTCAGCTATGTAGAATATTATAGGTAAGTCAGCATGGTCACCGTAGCAAGAAAAATACATTGCCAGTAAGGAGCTATTGAAGAGTCTGTGGATTTCAGCCTTCTCCAAGCTGGATGTCTTCCTTCTCATGTTCCCAACTCAGGATGACTCTTGACTGAGAAATGCAGAAAATGAAGTCAAATATATTTAAGAGGCCCTCGGCTGGGGAAAGATTGAGGTCTCCGGTTAGAAGCTGTTTGAGCTAATCTAGAAGGTCTTGAAAGTTCAAAGGGATTTTTCCTTCAGGCCTCTGAAGCTACTGGAGAGAACAGTAGCTCCATAGTTCAATTGCTGGCTTTTCCTGGGGCAGGGGATGGATGTGCCTGCTCTGATATCCTGCAGAATTATTGCCGATCAGCAGAGGTGATATCCTGTCCGTACCAATGGACTGACTCCTTAAAATAGCACTTTGTGGATTTCATTTGCACCATTACAGAGACAGGAATTCTTTCATTCATTTCCCCAGATTGTTGGGGGCAATAGGCTGACTCTGTAAACCGCTTAGAGAGGGCTGTAAAAGCACTGTGAAGCAGTATATAAATCTTAAGTGCTATTGCTACTGCTATTTTCCCTCCTTTCCTTTTACCCCTGATGGAATGAATGGGCCTTAAGCCTAAAATCTTTCTGACTTACAGCAATATCCAGGAGGGCAGTGATTGGACAGATAGGAGGAGGAACTTCATCCTGGTCAAGTGACTGTGTTTTTTGCTTAATTCTTTCTTTCCAGCATGAAACAGCTTTCTTTTTTAAAAAAATATCAAATTATGTAGGAATAGAATAGAATAGAATAGAATAGAATAGAATAGAATAGAATAGAATAGAATAGAATAGAATAGAATAGAATTTTTTATTGGCCAAGTGTGATTGGACACACAAGGAATTTGTCTTGGTGCATACACTCTCAGTGTACATAAAAGAAAAGATACGTTCATCAAGAATCATAAGATACAACACAATGATATTTTAAGTGATTAAAATGCTAACATTTCCACCATATCGCTGCATCCTAGTGGTAAAGATTCTTTACCTTACCTGACTTTTCTTTACCTTCATTTGATTTCCCCGTTGAGTTTGCTTGTTAGAAGATCGCAAAAGGGGATCACATGAACACAAACATACACACACCGGGGACACTGCAACCGTCATAAATAGAAGTCCATTGCAAAGTGTCTGAATTTTGATCACATGATTATGGGGATGCTACTATGGTCATAAGTGTGAAAACATTGTAAGTCACTTTTTTCAGTGCCATTGTAACTTTGAACAGTCACTGAACGAACGGTTGTAAGTCTATTACTACCTGTCATCACCTGCCTGCTAGCTTCAAAGTAAGTATAGCTTATTCCCAAGAAAGTATGATTGCACTGGAGAAGTCTCAGCTTCTCAAATCTGTTCGATTCTGCTAGCCATATATGTTTCCATTTGCATTTGAATGTCCCTTGGATAATGTCTCCCTTTCAATTTCAGCAGTCTGTCTTCAGGTCTCTAGAGGAGGAGTTTGCCCTTCACAAACTTGGATAATTTGTAGAAATGCCATATTGTTGTTGTTCCATGGTTCTGTGGAGGTGTTGCCCACAAAGCCTAAGAACAGCGTCCTACTTAAATTTCACCATCCCTCCTCCTGCCAAGTTTCTCCAGGGATGTATGAGTTACCCAAGCATTCTCTCTCTTTCTCTCTTTTTTTTTCTTTTCTCCAGATGGCTCTCTTACCTCTTGCTGTTCATTCTGGACTTGGTGATTTGCCTTATTGCTTGCCTTGGGCTGACTAAGCACTCCAGGTGTCTGCTTATTACGTGAGTACACAAAGTCATTCCACAAGAGAGGGGGGAAGAAAAGGTATCTTTTACAGCCATGTGCAAGGCACTCAAGTCTTTAATGCAGTCTGATGATCTTGGACCCTAAGAGAGAGAGTCCTCCCTGGAGAAAAACCACCTGGCAAAGGTCTCCGTTTGTGGGATTTAGGGAGGGTTTCTTAGAATTGGTAGGCTCACGTGGAAGGGATCCAAGAGTTCCATGCTGCCTACATTGCATTCTATTGTACCTATCACAACCCTACCTGACTACACTTTATGGATGAAAACACCAACCAGCAATTTTTCATCTGAATTTTAGAAACTGTTTCTGGAATGCACTGTAGTTGTGATATAGGATGTTGCTAGACTAGCTTTCTTTTTTACTCCTGGGAGTGTTCCTTTTCATTAGAATGACCGCACCAGAACAAGCAAATGCAACAAAATAAAAGGTCAGAATAAAGGATAATAGTTTTCAGTGAGGGATTGATAGTCTTATCTGCTTTCTTTTATGGCACAGCTGTTCTAACATAGCTAGCCCGAGTCTGCAAAAACTAATATGTTTTCTTGTTTTTGAAGATAATTTTTCTGTTAACTCCCACTCCATATGGACTTTGCTGTTTCCAGTCAGGCTGGAAAAGCAACACAAATTTAATATGAATGAAGTTACCAGAATTGCAAGTTAGAGGAAACTGGTTTCTTGGATATCTGTTGTAGTATTGATTTTAAAAATATATTTTCCGGTGCAGGTATCTCCTCCCATCCCCTCTCCCTCCCTCCTCCCACCTCCCCTACCAGGAGGGGGTAGATTTTAGTAAGACTGGGAGCTGTGATCTGGATCAAAATATCCAGGACAATCATGCATTTCATCAGTTTGTGCAGACAAAATAATTGGAACTGGATTCAAGGTGCTTAACTTCAGTTCCCACCTGCACCGTTTGATTTACAGGCAATATTCTCCGTGCATGGTTATGCTCTGCATCTCTATGACAGGCATAATCAAGACTTGTCCTAAAAGATGTTATAGGAGCAAGAACAATAGCAATATAAGACTCTATCCAGTAAGAGTGCTCAAACCAATGGTGCAGAGTCTTGCTGTTACCTTTCTGAGGTCTCCTTTTGATTCTTTGTTGTATATTTTTTGCCCACAGGATGCTGTGCTGTGGACTTTTCACACTTTGTCTCAGCTGGGCTTCCTATGCAGCAGATGTTTCAGCAGCAGTGGTAAGCCCGACACTTGAACTCGAGCTTTAACGTCAAACTGTGGCTGTTTTAAGGGCTCAATGCACAAAGTTTACTGTGATGCCTTAGGTCCTGACCACCGGAGACCGCCCAACTATTCTTTCCAACTTTCTGACAGCTAAAAGGCCTGTTCATTTGGGGAGGATGTGTTTTGCTCTCCCTTGCCTTGCTTCCTGCAGCCTTTCCTGTTTTTGTGTTTCCAGAATCATACCTTCTCATAGCACAATGCACACTTAGCAGGAGGAATTTTGAGCAACAAGGAGATTGGTTATTTAAAATGAGCAGAAGTCATCTTGAAGGTGTTTTGCTTGGTTGCCTGCCTGCTCTGCTTCAGGCAGAGGAAAATTAATTTGCCATGTGCCTTCAGCACTGCCAATCTCATAAAATGCTCTACTTGTGAGTTAGTGGCACTTCTGCCAAGATTTCAAGGGGAGCCAGGAAGAAATTAAATGGTTTCCTTTCTGCTATTTACAAACTTTGGTTAGTCTAATTTTTTGGCAGATGGGAGTATCAGAAAGTAAATTTCATCTAAGCATGAGATATTTAACAGTTATTGCAGCCTCCATATTACTCTAGTTTCTTTCTTATCTGAAAAGTCAACTTTTATAAACACCTTGATTTTTGATGCATTGTTTTCATACAGATATAATTGGTGTACAAATTCAACATAGAAGAATAAAATTTAAAACAAATGCATATTCATAGGAAGCTTTAATACCTTAAATTCATATGCACATTCTACCTGTGCAGTCTGTCCATTCACTTGGCAATGCTGGGATATGTAGAAACAATTTCTTAAGCCAGATGTAACCTCAGATGTAAATCAGCATGTAACCTCCTTAAGTACAACTTCAAATAATGATAACAACTTCCTTTTAAAAAACATTAATTTTATCTTCTTTTTAAAAAATCTGTAATAAGAATTATACAAAGTAAATAAATAAAAATTTTGCTTCTTATAGGGTACCAGTGACTTTTGCGTGTCCCCAGATAAATTCATTGTGAATATGACAAAAAGTGACCTCAGTGCAGGTAAAAATATTGCTTTTGCCATCATTTGAGTAGCGGAGGAAAAACCCTTAATTGAAAGTTGACTGAAGAGAAATAAAATGTGATGTAGATTTAGGGCCAGCCCTGCATAGATAAACATCAGTATACAAAATCCAGAGATTTAAGGTACCACACTTTAATTAAGGGATAATGTGAATATTTATGTGGGAAGTGCTCAGAATATTTAAGTAAAAAGTGCTCAGAAAGTGATTGTGCTTTTCCAACCTACTTTGTGACTATGTATGGAAGTGTTAAAAAAACCAAGGAGCACACAAGTAGAGAGACCTCTTTTGTTGGGCCATTCTAAAATTTACTTTTGATTTGGTAGCATGGAAAGATAATAGAAAGAAGGAACTTTGGAGGTCTTCTGGTCTAACCTTAACAGTCCATTAAATGACATCTTATGAGAACACTGACCAAGTAGAGTTAATTTACCCCACAAGAGTCCCATGGCTGTTTGAGGTAAAAACTACCCCACTCTGCTTCTGCATTAAATTATCCTCCCCAAACCAGTTTAACTTATCCAGTGAACAGAGGCAAAAAGAGAATACTCTCGGCTATAGAATCTGAGCCAAAATATCCCTTTTGTTAATGTTTGCCGAAGTTTTGATATTTTTTTCCCTTAAGCTAGGGACTCAGATTTCATTTTATTTCCTTTTATTAATGTAGAACCACAGTTTAGCAGTTGCTCCAACTTGTTTTGAAGGATTGGGTGAAAGAAAAGGTTAAGTAAATTTAGTAGGGATGGGAGATTATGCAAAGTGACCATTTGCTAATTATCTTTGGCATTTGCTATGTCTCTTAACATACTAAGGCAGAACTTCAGATTAGTAGGGGAGATTGGTTTGGAAAAATCAGCAAGTGTGGAAGGGTTAAGTAGGGATAGAGATTTGATGAACCAATCATTTATTAGTTACCATTTGCAGTTGCTTTTATGCTGGTAGGTGGGCAGTATTTATGAGATATGGTGTAAGATGTAGCTTTATCATTAATGAAAGCTGAATTTTTTACAAAATAATACATTCATGGCAGGCTATGATTTATGCAGCACATGAAAATAGATTTACTCAAATATTGCTTCTCATTCTGCGCATGTCAAAAGTCTGGCAAAACCTTTAGATACAAACTTTTCTGCAGCATTATTTTTTCAACATATATTAGACAACGCCAGCATTGTAAATGAGACACTCCATACAGTGTTGTTTCAACTGGTGCTGAGCAGTGCTGACTCAGTATGGCTTAGAAGTTGCTAAAAGTGTCACACTTTAACCAATAACTACAATAACTCTCTTCCTCTTGCACTTTGCTTTCGTAGAAATCTTACAGTATTACCTGTATTGTAGACAGAGTCTGACCAACCCCTTTCAACAGGTAAGAACTTGGTTGCCTTTGTACACCATTGGCAAAGGATTCCCCAATAGCAATGAAAACAGAAACCTGGCTCTTTATTCCAAGAATCAGTTTGCTTTCAGTGATAGGGCAGGGAAAATTGATGAACATTACTCTCCACAAAAATAGCAATAGCATTTAGGTTTATGTACTGCCCCTTAGTGCTTTACAGCACTCTCTGGTCTTTTTACAATCTAGAAGCATTATTTGTTTATTACTCCTAACAAACTGGGTCCTCATTTTACTGACCTTGGAAGGCTGAGTCAACCTTGAGCCCGTCAGGATCGAACTCTTGGTGTGTGGGCAGAGTTTGCCTGCAATACTGCATTCCACAGGGCTCTCCCCAGGTAAGGAAACATCCTTATCTGAACATGTTAATTAATTTGGAAGATCCAGCTCTGATGTCTCCTTACTCAGTCTGGAGCTGTGGCTTCTGTAATCTCAGTAAGTCCTAGAAAGTTGGACCTCTACATAGAAGGTATTAATTATGAAATGTAGGTAAGAGAACCATTTAGTTCATTGGATTTCCAGGGAGAGAAAGCTTTCTGATGTTTTGAATGTTGATGTAAAAGAGTGTGGACTGACTCCTAGTTGTTGAAAGAGGATAGTATTTAATCTGTTTGCAGGAAATCCTTGATTTACAAACATTAGTTTAGTGACCATTCAAAGTTACAACAGCAATGAAAAAAGTGACTTACAATCATTTTTCATGCTTACAATCATTGCAGTATCCTGTGGTCAAATGATCAAAATTCAGACCCTGGGCAACTGGCTTGTATTTATTGATGGTTGCAATCTCCCGGGGTCATATGATCATCTTTTGCAACCTTCTGACAAGCAAAGTCAATAGAAAAGCAAGATTCACGTAAAGCAGCATTACTACTTTAACAACTGCAGTGATCCACTTAATATCTCTGGCACCTACCCTTTGGAATCAACTGCCCCTGGAGCTCTGGGTGGCCCCCGACCTCCGCTCTTTCCATCGCGACCTGAAAACGTGG
Source organism: Arizona elegans (assembly GCA_022577455.1). Lineage (NCBI taxonomy): Eukaryota > Metazoa > Chordata > Lepidosauria > Squamata > Colubridae > Arizona > Arizona elegans. Next base: position 44,587,454 of record JAKOOJ010000003.1, read on the forward strand.
CTGTTTCGTTTGACTGGCCTGGATTGATGGGGTTTTAATTTTTAACTTGTTAATCTTAATTGCACTTTTAACTGTTAAATTATGAGATTTGGATTTAATTTCTTTTTAACTTTTTCATTAGATGTTTTTTACTGTTGTGAGCCACCCTGAGTCCGTCTGGAGATAGGGCGGCATATAAATCTCAATAAATAAATAAAAAAATAAATAAATAAATAAATAAATAAATAAATAAATAAGAAAAGTTGTAAAACAAGGCAAAATTCAGGTAACAACGCTCTCTCTTAGCAGTGGAAATTTTGGGCTCAATTGTGGTCATAAGTCAAGGATTACCTGTACTTCAAGTTAAGATTTATGTAGAAAAAAAAGACTAATACCTTGCATGATGTGTTCTCTATTTGTAGGCCCTGACTATTTACCAGCGTTCTCTCACAACTATGCAGATCCAGATTCAGGGTCTTGTGCAGTTTGCAGTGCCTTTTTTCCCTACAGCCAAAGTAAGTTGCACAATGTTGTCTTTTCCTATGGAAGTAGGCAAGGTTCTTTGATGGAAGCTTCTGAGTTACGTACATTTAGAAGTGGTTCACACACCTGCTGTTTTCAGAAACAGTATTTGACAAATACAAAATATGGGCACATATTTAACCCGGGAAATGTTGAATATTCTTATGAACTACCTGAAGGTAAAGCAAGCAGCAGAAAAATCATAGGTTATGGTTGACAGGATGTAGGTGCCATGACCATACAGTAGCAGAGGTACAAGTCTAGGATCCCCTGTAATCATAGTCTTCACTGATTTGGTTTTCTCCAGGTAGTAATTCTATGAGCTTTACTCCCAACGTATCCAGAGAATATAAAGTTGGAAAGAGTGCTGTAGCGACTGGAAGCCATTCTAATAGATGGAGTGAAATTTCATATGAACAGAAAAGAGTTAGCAATTGTATCCATTTGTATATTTCTGATGTAGATGAAATTTCAAAGCCTTCTTCAGCTAGATTAAAAAAAAGCCAGTTGCTTAACAAACTGGTTTTTGACAGGAAGTGTCATTCGATGTTCTGTATAACATGAATGAGCAACCTGCAAACGATAGCAAAGGCTTATGATAGTTGGAGTCGAACATAACGCATGGTCACATTTTGTCTGCCGTGTGAAATGAAGTGTAATATTGGCTTCAGAGGGTAGGTGGATCTGTCCCTATAGGCTCCTCAGGTATCTGAGAAAGTTGTCCTAGGGCCGTGATGGCGAACCTATGGCATGCGTGCCACAGGTGGCACGCAGAGCCATATCTGTGGGCACATGAATGTTGCCTTAGCTAAGCTCCAGTGCACATCTGCGTGCAGACCAGCTGATTTTCGGGCCTTCTATTCCCATGGAAGTTGGGAAACGGGCTGTTTCCAGCCTCCAGGGAGGTCGGTGAAGGCCGATTTCGCCCTCCCCAGGCTCCAAGAAAGCCTCTGGAGCCTGGGGAGGCTGAAAACAGGCCTACTGGGCCCATCGCTAACCTTTTTGGTGTCGCGTGCCAAAAGCAGGGGGAGGTCGTGCGCGCATGTGCGGGGGCACGGGGCATTGAATTATGGGTGTGGGCACACACGCACGACCCCCCCCACGTGCGACCCCCGCTTTTGGCACATGATGGCAAAAAGGTTAGCCATCACTGTCCTAGGGCATTGTGAGAGATTGTGAGCAGGAGATGAAGCCACTGGTTTATCTGAGAAGAGGCTGCATGGTCCAGATGTGAAAGTTGTGAGAAAAAAGTGTTTCAAAGAGAGTCCAAATTAATAACTTACTATAACTGTGGCTGACAGTTTTCAAAAACAATGTTATCTCAGACTAACATTACATATGCCTTCCTGAAAATTAGGTTGTCTTTGCTTCCTCAGTTTTGCCAATTCCATGGGCTTTGACAGGCATGCCCTTGAGCTCCCATATGGAGCTTTAGCAAAAGTATCTGAAATCAAGCAATGCCTCCATGCATAAGTGAGATGACTTTCTGGGTATATCTATTGCTAACAGGTGAACAATAAGGTAGTTCTTTTTCCTTTCTTTTAGCATTTAATCAAATGAGAGAGAATCCCTGGTAATAACTAATAGCAGTACCAAGAGAAGACACCCTTTTCTTCTTCATGAGGTTTTGTAAAAGCACTAAAGCTCTAAAGTTATCCCTGTTTCTATAAAACCAATGTTGGGCAACAGTTAAATTAAGATCGGAAGGATAAGGGTTCCAAATTTGGAATCAGCCAAAAAAAAAAAAAAAGTCACTGGGCCATTCACCATCTCTCAGCCCAATTTGATATCACAAGATAAAATCAGAGAGGCGATATTGTGTGTGCCAGCTGGGAAGGATAGGCTACGACTGCAGTACAATCGGTAGTCTATTCACAGTGATGGTTGGACGGTCATTCTAGGTATGGTGAACACTGTTCCTTTTCCAATAGAATATATGCCTCTTCTCTGACGGCTTTTGCCCTTGCTGCAGAAAGACCTGCTTGATATACAGAAGTTACTGAACTACTCTGAAATCAACCTCCACCAGCTGACTGCCATGCTGGACTGCAGGGGCCTTCACAAGGTAAGCAGCATAAGGCACACTCTGCTTTGGGTACAAAGGTGTTCGTAGCACAGGAGCAAGACACTTCCTTTCTTCTTTTCCCCCCCTCCCTTCCTTTCACTAAAGGATTACCTGGATGCCTTGGTTGGGATCTGCTACGATGGGGTGGAAGGCTTGCTCTACCTCACCCTCTTCTCTCTGATGGCTGCTGTATCCTTCTCCACCATCATATGTGCCATGCCTCGAGCCTGGAAACATTTAGCCAGCAGGTAAAACGGAATAAGTTTCCCAGGGCTACCACAAAGTCAAAATAACCTTGCTGACGACAGAGGGATGTTTTGAAAAAGGGATGAATAAAATAAAAACGGGTGATGTTCTGCAACAACCAGAACATCAGTCTGATTTCTCCTTCAATAAAGTTGTGGAGTTATGAGCTGATCTTCCTATTGTCCCGTCCTTATTGAGAGCTATGCATATTGAAGAACTTAAAGACGCATTCTAGAGACTATGCAGTGGGAGATATTGACTAAATAACATAGCATAAGGTTATTTAGTAGTTATGGCCACTTAATGTCACTTACCAGAATGCATTCATCAATTGTTGAATAGTTAACCTCTCATGTCTTTCCGGGTTTCTCATATTCACCCTTAATTTGTTGAGAGAGGATGGAGAGAACAGTAAGAGAGGGAGAGAATAAGGCAATTCATCTATGAGAGAGAAAAACACAACACAAGAATATTCTCCCTGTTATCTAGCATCACGTATAGGCACTCTCTAGCATTCCTTAGTTTTAAGCTCCCCAGGGTCACTCGACAATGAGATGAGTAGCATATAAATTTAATAAATAATACATTCCTGATCATAAAAATATCAATTTTTGGATAACTTCTGTATGTTCATTCTTCTTTCATTACCTAAAATTGGTGAAGGAAGCACAATCAATTCTTTCTGCTTTTTTTTTTCCTGTTTCCTGATTAATGTGAACTGTCCCTTAAAGTTGGGTTTTCTACAGTGGAATAAAAGCTCTCTTTTTTCAGATACTATGGTTCCTTTCCTGGTCTCTGCTAACATTACAAAAGAAACCTTAAAATTAAGGGATACTTCAAACAACTGAAATACCCTATCCCTCCAGGAATGAGTGTTACATCTTCTCACTTGCCACTCCGTTCCTAACTATCACGTGTTCAGATTTTATTTTACTTTCTAAGTTGGCCTGTTGTTGTTGTTTTTTCCTTCTAGGGATCGGGATTATGATGACATAGACGAAGAGGACCCCTTCAACCCACAGGCTCGACGTATTGCTGCCCACAATCCCAACCGTGGGCAACTCCGTAGTTTCTGTAGCTACAGTAGCAGCCTGGGCAGTCAGACGAGCCTTCAGCCTCCTGCCCAGACCATCTCCAATGCACCAGTGTCTGAGTACATGTAAGTATGCATGGAATTAGTAGAAGATGCAGAAGTTAAGCAATAATCAGTACTTAAACCCACATCCTCTCCTGTGAGGTTTTCAAGGTGGCAACAGACATAGCCTCTGCTATTTGGTGTTCTCCACCTTAACTTAATATACTCTGATACTGTCTGTCCTCGTTCAGATTTGGGCTGCCTTTTGTTGTTGCTTTCATCATTCCATCTTTCTTTGAAAACCATTATGTTTTCCCATTTTACCAACCTAATAGCTGTGAATCCATGTCCTCCATACTCCTGACATCCCAGCCACGAGACCCAAAATCCAGGTTTATACAGCTGCTAGGTATTCAAATTGTAGCAATTGCCTTCTTATTGAAAGAAGATGGCCTTAAGGATGAAAAACATTGAGAAACCCTACTTTTGAACTGTATGTTGGAGAAAACATTTTTAAAAATAAAGACTAGATGCAGTTCTTAAAATATCCCTAGAGAAGTTGTGTGAAACAAGCTGTTGTCCTACTTTTTGCATCTTTTATTATTCGTTAATTACTGTAGTGTGATCCTTTAACACAGGAAGGATTTTTTTTCTTGTTGAGTTGTCATATAAATTTGCATGTCTTTTTATGAAAAGATCTTTGTTTAAATATATTTATGGATTGATTGGTTGGAAAATGTGCTGACTTTTGATGGAGGAAGTCCTGGCCATTTATCGTTTATAATTACAGATAAGCCAACCCTTGAAATTTCAACCAAAAATGCCATGAAAAATGGGTCACCCGTGGATAAGTCAGTCCTTGTATTATTAATCATAGCAGTGGAGAGATAATTGAAAGCGTAATGTCAGCATTTATAAAACTATGATTTTAAAGGCCATGACAGACTGGTCTGCAGATAAGCTGAACCCAATTTTGGGGATGTATTTTGAAACCCAAAATTCTCAGCTCATCTACAAGTATACATGGTACTTCCTTTTTGCACCTTTCTATGACTTAGCTTGGAATGAAATAATAGATAGCAATACAAAGAAAAACTGGGGGAATGTTTGATGTCAAAAAAATCGAACATTGTCGGAGTTGCTTAGGCCTTGGATAGGAGATTATTAAGAAATCCTAAGGCTGCAGGCTAGGCTAGAAGTTAAATCTTGAAGACAGTGCAACCATTTCCCTATTTTGGTCAAGCAAAATACATGGATTTCATTAGGAATTTATTTTGACTCAAGTGAATCTTTATTTTTCATCTATGCATGAGAAGATATATATAGCTACTACCATCTTTTCTGTGAAAGTGTAGTAACTTCTAGCTCCAGTACAGATTCTCTGGCCATAGATGTCAGCAGCCACCAGAAAAGAGCATAGTGGGGAAGCTCTGGAGATGGCATCATATCCCATCTGTCACTATACAGACGTGTATGGTGTACAACTTAATCCTACTTTGGATTTCAGGCAGCTGTTGAACCCACATCTTCAGTACCTTCATAAGTTGTTAGTGTTTCCTTCAGGGAGATGGTGTTACCATTGAATTGCCTCTGAATTTGAGTGAAGTTTAACAATGGAAAAGGTCCATTGGAGGAGAAAGTCCATCCAAAATGGAGGGAAGGAGATTTCCCATTTCTGTTTTCATAACTGGTGGAAACCATCTGGTCTCCCACCTTCAGCTCTCTAAACCATTTGCTGCAAAATCTTAGAAAAGAAAAGTGCTTCTGCTAAGGAGCAATCAAACAAATTGTCTCTTTTCTGCCCAGTCACAGAGCTGAGGAAGGGAGCATTGTGTTGCCCACCTTTATGGCTCCAATTTAGGTAGGAAGACAAAGAGATTTCTTTGCTGAATGATTTTTTTTTTCAATTGTGACCTCAGAAACATACCCTAGTTGCTGATTCCAGATCTGGGTTAAAAATAGAAGCTGATTTAAAACTGTTCTTTTGGATACTGTACATTATAGTAAATCCTCAGAGGGAAACAATGCTACCTAAAAACTACCTGAGCTTTCACAGGCATATAAATTTTGCCACATAAAGACGATTTGCAGAAAAGTTGGTTTCCCATTTGGAATATAGGCCCATGAATGCCCTGCACTACAGTCATGGCCAAAATTTTGGAAACCTTTTGGGAAATTTTTGAGGTTTGATGGCTAATAACATTACTTTTTGGGGGGCGTTTCAAGATAATCATATTCCACTGCTGGAATGGCCTGGGAATAGCCCAGACTTTAACCCAATTGAAAATCTATGGAGCAGTCTAAAGAAACTTGTTAGTCAGAAGAGACCTGGCATTAAAACCCAGTTAATAGAAGCAATCATTCAATCTTAGTTTCACATTATAACAGCTGCAGAACTAAAAGACTTGGTTCACTCCATGGGAAAATGTTGTAAGGCCATAATTCATGCTAAAGGTTACCCAACTTAGTATTAACTAATGTGATAATTTTTGTATATCTCGGTTTTTCTATGTGTTTCACTTTTCTTCTTTATACTGTAACTGCTATTCTAATAGCAAACCCTTCATAAAAGTTATTGCATTACATTCTTGATTAATTATCTTTCCATTGATATATAATTTTATAGTACTACTCCAAGGGTGGGTTCTACTTACCTTTACTACCAGTTCGCAACGGGGCCGTGCGCGCTCTTCTGTGCATGCACAGAAGCGTTCTCATGATATCAGGGTTGGTGGGTGGAGCCTCCCTCCGGTTTTACTACCAGTTCTATAGAACCGGTCCGAACCAGGGGCAACCCACCACTGTACTACTCCCCCCCAAAAAGTGGTGTTATTAACTAGTTTTAGAAAGTACACTTTTCCCAAAAGTTTTCCACAATTTTGGCCACTACTGTATATTCACACTTACTTCACAGTTCAGTACAACTTCTGAGTTGCCAGCCTTTCAACCTAGTAACCTTGATTACATGTTCAAATTTCCGACCATATGGGGATAATGGGAATGGGAGGCCCACATGTCTGAAGAACATTTAGGAAAGGCTGCATTAAATTTTAACTTGATAAGCAACCAACTTATTCTTCTCATCCTCTTTCTCCTTTGGAGGATGTTGTAAAATAAACTTGGAGCATTGGTAAGACTGATTGTTAGCTACTGCTCTTTTTGTCTGTCCTTGAGTGACTTTTGCTGGATGTCCTTCCTCTCACACCCATTGTGCATAAAAGAAAGAGGATACACATGTCCTTTGCTATTGTTCTCAAGGCTCAGTTGTTCTTCGCAGTACCGTGTTTCTCCAAAAATAAGACCCTGTCTTATATTTTTTTTGAACCCTGAAATAAGTGATTGGCCTTATTGCCCTGCACTCAAAAGCCCGATTGGGCTTATTATCAGGGGATGTCTTATTTTGGGGGAAACAGGGTACATAGTTCTCACTGAATGTAGAGGAGTTCGTTCCAGAATGAATTCCTTCCCCATGGTGTTTTACAGATCAAGGAGACAACTCATGAGAGCTGGTGTAGCTTCTCCCAATCAGGCGTTCTTCAGCTGTGTTGGGAGTAACATTTGTATTTTCCTCAGCCAGCTGTATCTTTGAGTATTGAACTAGAAATGATGGAAGTTCCCATCTAATGCATCTGGAAAGTACCAGGGCAAAAAAGACGATGATCAGGGCATTTATGAATGCTTGCTGATTCCCTCTCTAAGCTATCTTCATGGTGCTGCGAGGGGCAAAATTAATAAATGGCTCGAGATCCAAGTGCTGCTGCGTGATGGGATGAGCTCCCATCATTCGCTCCAGCTCCTGCCAACCTAGCAGTTTGAAAGCATGTAATTGCAAGTAGATAGATAGATACCACTTTGGTGGGCACATTAATGGGGACATGAAAGAACCCCAACTGGATGTCCCCCGAGCAACAGTGATGTCACTGGGTAATTGTTTCAACTTGGAAGCACCACAGGTACTTCCGACACAAAGACAAGCGTGAATAATACCCTGTGTATCCACACTCCCACCTTTTCCCCACTCCCACAGGCTTCTGCCTCCAACAAGGATCCCCTGCTTCTGTGAAAATGTCAGGAATATTTCATAGCCCATAACAGATTTCCTTTTAATAGATTGTCCTCCTGATCTGACTCCTCTTTACCTGCAGGAACCAAGCTGTGCTCTTTGGTGGGAATCCACGGTATGAAAACGTCCCCCTGATTGGAAGAGGATCACCTCCCCCCACGGTATGGTGGGCTCCGGAGGCTAAATCATTTTTACAACAAACCCTTTATTCTCCCTCCCCCCCTGCTTTTACTAACACTCCTGATCAATTTAACAAACACATTTTCTTTAAAAACTGCGATGAAAAACCCTTCTGCTTTTTGTCAGAAAATGCGAAATACTAGTTTATGGGATTTCTCCCCCCCCGCCCCCCCCCCAATGTTAGAGATGAAGAAACAGGCAGTATATGATTTAAATGCAGGCTTTTCAGTGAAACGACAATCCAGAATCTATACTGCTATCTGAAGATGAAAATTGCTGCAGCAGCCCTACTTTCTGGAAGCTGGCTTTGTTTTGTTGTTGTTGTTGTTGTTGTTCTTCCCACAATTGTTTTAGCTATATCAATGAGACACAATGTAGAATGTATCTCCCACTGAGATGGCATCTTTCTGGGTAGCTTCAGGCAGCTGTACAGCGAAAGAGCAGAAAATGTCGTGTTGCATTGCATTGCATTGCTATTTGGCTGCTAGTCACTCAGGCAAGCTGTTGTGCGAGGCTGTGCTGCAATTCTTATCACATCAGCAGACTTTGGCTGTTGTTTCTATAGCTTGCGTGATTATGTTATCCAATGCATGTTACACAGTTTGTATATTTCAGTTGGTTTTTTTAGATTTTTGTTAATCCCTTTATTATTTTTATAAATCACTCAAGGCAGCGAACATACCTAATACGCCTTCCTCCTCCTATTTTCCCCACAACAACAACCCTGTGAAGTGGCTTGGGCTGAGAGAGAGTGATTGGCCAAAACTTACCCAGCTGGCTTTCATGCTTGAGGCAGGGTTAGAACTCACAGTCTCCTAGTTTCTAACCTGTTCCCTTAACCACGAGATCAAATTGGCTTTCCCCTGCATCTTTAACATGTTGTTTGTTTGAATTGCACGTTTCTGTTCATCTAGAAAATGAGTGGCTATCTTTTTTATTTTCTCCCCATCTTATTCTACTTTTATAAAATGTTTTTCTTCAAATATATAATGTTACAATGCATATCACTTTTTTTGTTTAACATAAGATTTATTGGTTGTTGTTTTGAAATCTTTCAAATTGCAATGCTTGCTTTGTTTTTCAGTTAACTTGTTTTGGAGCTATATTATCTTTTAAGGTGCTTGCATTTTTAAAATATCTTGGGAGGGATGGGGTGCTTTCCTCCTCCCGCCCCTACTTTTTCATAAGAGATTTCCCTGTGCTGTAAATATCCCCAACCTCCCAATATACAAATACTGTAGAATCTATGGATTCTGGGCATTTAAAATTGCTATTAGTTTGCATTTAGATCAGGGGTGAAATGCTCCCTGTTCGGACCAGATTGCCCGATCTGGTAGCGATGGAGGCGGGTGGTTCGGAGAACCGGTAGCAAAAATCCCCACCGCCGCCCACCCCCCCATGCCCAGCTGAGCCACACAATTATTAGAGTTTTTTTTTTTTACTTTTAAAAGCATTTTTTCTACAACTACGGCCGAAAAAATGTTTTTAAAAGTTAAAAAAAAGCCTCTGATGATCGTGTGGCTCGTCAAAGGCATTTAAAAGAAAACAAGGGGTTTTTTTTCTTTTAAATGCTATGACGATCCCAGCTGAGTTTTAAAAAAGCCTCTGCCGATCAGGGAACTCAGCTGGGATCATAACAGCCTTTTGAAAACATTTTTTTACAACCTCTTAGCCTAAGAGGTTGTAGAAAAAATGGTTTTAAAAGTAAAAAAAAAAAAATGGCAACGCCCACCCAGTCACATTACCCCACCACCACCAAGCCACGCCCACAGAACCGGTAGTAAGAAATTTTAGATTTCACCCCTAATTTAGACTCACTGCATCCTTCCGCAAATTCGTTCCTTTCCTGAAGTATTTGTACTGCAATGTCCATAAGTCTCTGCATTTGGTCTTGCTGGTTGAAAATTCAAAGAACTACAGTCCCTGCACATCTGGAGAATGCCATATTTTGGAAATGTTTAGCAGAGTGGATTACGTTAATTGACAACGGAGACCTTTTCAAGGTTTTCAACGGAGACCTTTTCAAAGGCAGAATTGTGGGGAAAATTTCTGGTAATTTCAGGTTGTTTAGTTTTCCCCATAACAATGCTTGCTGCATATGGATTGAGTGTGGTGGGCAAAATTAAAAACCCTCTTGAGTAGTGCTGCTTCCCCAATTGCCTTCATGCTGAGAACCCATGCTGGGAATAACATTTTTTTAAAAGTTTATTCCAGACTTCCAGTCATGCTGATTTAAATAGTCAATAAGTAAAAGCTCTTGAATTTGATGCAGTGAGCCTTCCAAATGCTCTGTTCCTGTTATGGTTTACTCAGCTGGAGATTTCCTTTTGGAAAGTTCCCACAGGACAGCCATGTTTCAATAAAACATCAAACTAGCAGCGGCCTTTGAGGCTGAACAGATTTAACAAAGCCTACAACTTTGGAAATTACAATGTACTTCATCAGTTAGAAGAAGTGTTTTCCCCAAATCTGTATAGAGAAGTGGAATGGGGAACTATTACAAAGGCAGAGCGCAAGAGAAAATTGCTGCCTTTCTGTAGTTGCGTGAAAGGTGTCCAGACTGAGTGAATTTGATCTGCTCCCACCTATTAAAATACTATGAAAAAACTCATGGTAAAAGTATGAGGCTCTGAAGTGAGAAGTTATTTATATGTTTATACACAGATTTAGGTTTGGTAAGTATTAAAAGGGGTAATACTATCTCTTTCTCTCTCTCCTTATGTATGTTACGCATAGGACTAGCATTATATTAATTGATATCTCTTACTGTTTGGATTGCATTACCGGTACTTTTGCATTCAGTTCTTGACTATTTCTTGCATGGTTGAGACCGAACTTCACTTGATCACATTCCCCCCATAAGCTTCTACTGCCAACTGAAGGTAATAGTGCATACCATGAACCTAGTTCTAATTCAGAAGACTTCATCTTAGTACAATACCAATCACCATGAAAGTAAAATTCCTTCCTTCCTCCCTCCCTCCGGTACAGACATTACTTTTCCATTGGATTAAAGTGTTTCACTTGGAACCAAAGTGCAAAAGTAGAAAGATTAAGAAGTGGTGTTTACAAGGAAGACAAAAAATGGGATCCAAGGCACTGAACAGCTTGTGTTTCTTTTTTTAAAAAAATACAAGCTGCAGTCAGTTCTGGGCCAGTGATGGAAATGCTCAACACTACCATAAAAAAGAATAATCACATCATTGAGCCCTAAACTTGAATTAAAAAAACAGGAAAATTATTGGAAAAATTATTCAGCAACTTAATCTATAATGAATAAAATATGTCCCTAGCCTTTGATAAGTAACAAACTAGAGCAGATGCACATGTAAAGTACAGAAGAAATTGAAAATTCCAATGTTTTTCCACTTCCTATGTCCCTATCTGAAGTTGTCATTTGCCACATTATTATTATTTCTTCTTATTTAATATATAGGCTACCTGAATCCTAAAAGACTGAGCGGCTTACAAATATGCTTTATCTATGAAAGCTTATAAAAGATACCACTGACTGGAAGTCCAAAGTATTCAAAACAGAATAAAACAGAAGGACAAAATTATCCTGTCCCCAATCAGTACACCCAGATCTTAATAGTTTCCTGAATGATAAAAGAGTAGGAGCCACATGAATCTCTGGGGGGAGATCACTGCAAAAAGCACAAATTGCCACAGAGCAGGCATGTTTCCTGAGCCCTGCAAAACAACCTTATTTCATTGAATTCTTTCCTGGGGTGTTGGGGGGCAGGGGGAAGGGTTGGCTTTACATGATGTCTGAATCTATCCCAATAACAAAAACATGGAGTATAGACCACAACCATTAATTCATGATAAGCCATAAACCAAACACATTATGACAACCGCATGTGTGAATCAGTCATTTGTTATATAGCTGCAAAGACCACCAAAGTAGCTGACTAAATTGAACCCAGACCAGTGTTGTGACCGAGGCCCAAGTAGTGATTACCAAACACAATTCAGTCCTGAACAAACTTATTTTCTTAAAACAGCTGAGAATTAATTCATTCTCAGTGTAGTCCAAAACAAATTCTTCATAACCAGTCCTTTGGCTGTTTTTTTTTATTTTTAAAAGTATTTTTTCTACAACCTCTTTGGCCAAAAAAATAAAAAAAAGTTTAAAAAAAAGCCTCTGATGATCGTGTGGCTCAGCTGGGATCGTCAGAGGCTTTTAAAAGCATTTTTTTACAACCTCTTCAGCCGAAGAGGTTGTAGAAAAAATGCTTTTAAAAGTAAAAAAAAAAGTTGGCCACGCCCACCCAGTCACATTACCACTACCAAGCCACGCCCACAGAACTGGTAGTAACAAGTTTTACATTTCACCACTGCCCTGGCCCCATCTCTGCCTCCGATGCAGAGCCCTCATCCGGGCCTTCCCTTGACTCCAGGACTGGCCCATTGTTCCCAGCCTCCTCACTATCCGAATCCGCTGCCAGGTCCACAGGTTGCTGGCGGACCACAACAACCAGGCTCTCATAAGTATTAAAAATAAGACTTTAATGTTAATGAAACATCAAATACAAATTATGCCTCTGCAGTTAATATGTGTCTTAACAGTTATGATAATAAATAAGAGAGAGGTGAGTTAGCTGTTAGAAGAACTAGCCAAAGAAACCTCAAAGGGTGACACTTTATTTAATTTTTTTAATATATTGTATTCTAGGTATGACTGCCAGTGATTTACACAAAACAAAACACCAAATCAATGAAACAGTTACAATAAATTAAATACCCACCTACTAACATCACATCACAATGGTGACGTCTAAATTAGCCATTAATAACTCAGGGGAGCGATATTGTTTTAATGGCCTTCTTGAAATGCATCAAAGTTGGTGCCTATTGTATATTTGGAGAGGCTATTCAAGAAGGAATGGAGAAAGATTGCCTCTGGCCCTCTCAGCCACAAATGGGGAAGATCTTGAGTTTCTCTTCTGAGGTGACAAAGCAGAATAATCCTACTTTATAGCTCAGGAAGCTGAAGCTGCTGATCTATTAATGGAATCAGTTTTCCAGAGGCAAGCAATTCCCTAGACAGACAAATCATAAACCATTCGCCATCATTCTGTATGGATGAACTTTGCATGCCTCATAAAACAGAAGTGGGTACATTTTAGTTCAGTTACTAGGAGGTAAACAGGAGAACAGCTGCCCCTTTCTAATGTCACAACTGAATTCTTGCATTCTGCATAGTCATGCGACACTGGGTTCTCATCCGATGTGTAAGCAGACTCAGGTTTATGTTGTGATGGTCTAGAGAAATGGAAATGGAAATTAAATCCATGTTTAAATGCAGCCCTGATTTTTATATGTATACTATTCTGAGAAATGTATATGCTTCATGGAGTAAATGCCCTGTGATGTGAATTATTAAAATTAATATCAATCTACCTGAAAGATGGAAAGCATATGTAGAGAGGCTGCCTGCTTGATGAATGATCAGGAAGACTAGTTGGTATTTGTATTACAAGCTGCCACAATCCATTTTCAAGCCTAACAGTTGTTTAAATATTCAAGGAACTATTTCTAATTTGGGCGTTTAAAAGTTGGGGCTGTGCCAGTTTTGGGAGGCTTTAATCTCAGTGTTGCAGATATTTGCTATTGCAAAAACTTCAAAGCTGATGGTAAAATTAAATGTAGCTCTTTTCCATATAGAAGTAGTCCAATTTGAATAAGATTTAAATGCCTTAAGGAAACACTTTCAAGTTTTATTCTGTTCCAGAAAAGTAGTCTGTGAATAATTTTCTGTGACTGGAAAGACACAACTTTCTCATAATAAATTCTTGCACTCATATTTACCAATTATATTTTCCAGTCCTGCATTCTCTAATTTAATGTCTCCCAGATATCGTGAAGCTACAGCAAGGGTCTAAGACAGAGGTCTTCAAACTTGGCAGCTTTAAGACTTGTGGACTTCAACTCCTAGAATTGTCCAGCCAGCCAGCTAGCTATGCTGGCTGGAGAATTCTGGGAGTTGAAGTCCACAAGTCTTAAACCTGCCAAGTTTGGGGACCCCTGGTTTAAGACAACTCACTACAGCCAACTCACCATGGCCAATTTGCCATGGGACAATTCGCCATGGCCAACTTGCTGCGGGCCAACTTGCTTCCGGGCAAAAGTTTTAAATATTTTAAATAATGAAATAAAATTGTTGAATTGTCCCATGATGAGTTGTCCCGTGGCGATCTGCCTGCAGTGAATTGCCCATGGCGCATTGGCAACAGTGAGTTCTGTACAGCAATGGGGGGTGGGTGGGGGGTGTTTCTACAGATTGTAATTCCAACTCATTTGAAGAATACTGATTTAGGAAAGGTGTTCGTTCTCTAATTTTATTATGGGTCACTGATACAATTAGGAAAAGTGTGTGTATATAGGCACACAGTTGTTCCTTAGCGCTATATTTCCAGTATGCTAGAAATTTGTGATCCCATTTGGTTCCTATCACTTTTTGGGTTGTCTGTATTAATAAACCCAACTCTTACCTCTACTCCTTAGAGGTAGTACCGAAATAGGGAAATTAATAGGGAAAAAAAGTTAACTTAATTCTGTCATCTTCTCTAAAGGCTTTTCTTGATAATGGGACTGGAGATGACCTGAAATGGTATAGGGTCTCCTGCTTGAGCAGGGGGTTGGACTAGAAGACCTCTAAGGCCCCTTCCAATTCTGTTGTTCTGTTTCTAACTCCTTCAAGGCTTGCCTTCAGAATTTGTGGATGCTCCATCACTGGAAGTTTTTGAGAAGAAATTGGATGGCCGTTTGTCCAGAATGGTATAGGGTCTCCTGCTTGGGCAGGGGGCTAGACTAGAACACCGCCAAGGTCCCTTCTATATTCTGTATCTCTGATGGAAAAGAATTTTTTTTACATTTTCTGTTGAATTTTTAAATGTACAAAGCTCAATACTGGTCTAATATATACTTTGCTGTTGGTGTTTGTGTAATCAACTCACAACTTTCCTGTGAAAGATTCTCCTTTTCTCCATTACTGCTGTATCCCAGTAGTGGAGAATAGCAGCTGGATGCCTATCCCAGTTTCTCATTGGAATCACAAGATCTTTACGTCTTACCAACATTTGCTTTCTAGTTGCCTTTCTGTAGTCATTTCATCCCACTCCACCTCTGCTGCTAATGGTCAAGCATGTTCTTCTGTTCCTGATGGTACAAATAATTTCTGGCTGGTTCTGTAGAGCTAGTATTTCATCTGTGAGACTTTAGAAGGAATCTTAGTTTTTGGTTTTTTTTTCTGTAGTTTCTATCAGTAAAATCCTAAACTTGTCATTGAAATCACAACATATAACTTCTCTCCCATTTTCTCTCCTCTGCCTAGTATTCTCCAAGTATGCGAGCCACCTATCTTGCGGTTAATGATGATTTCCGGCGACAGCCTAGCAACGAATTTCCAGCCTAGCACTCAGATCGTAGAGAAGAAACCACCCACGATGCTATAGTGAAACCCAATAATAACTGAAGGCACATAGACTGCTGGGAATAAGATTGCTTCCCTAGCAAACCGGTCAGGTGTTCAAAGGTGTTGAAAACAGATCAGCCTGAAGAAAACTCCTGCTGGCAATCCAGGTGCTCTTCAAGGATTATCCTGTGTGCTTGATTGGCAGCTTTTCTTCTTCCAATATTACGTCTTCCTCCATTGCAGACCCAGGATGGTACCCGGATCCTCCATCCAATGAGCTAAGGGTCAGAGGTCTATTGATTTCTTGCTCAGTTCCTGTCACTACTGCTTTATAACAAACTTTGTTCTGTTATATTGGAGAAGCAGGGAGATGTGAAATTAGAAGAAGGCCTGCCATGGGTTTGCAATTAATGCTATAAGTCCTGTTTTCCTTTTCTTCTGCACCAACTTCGGGGCAGTTTTGTTCATCTCTGATAGGGCGGTTCTGTCTTCCTTTTTGTTTTATTAGGGCAGATAATAAGACCAGTACACTGTACAAGTAAAGAGAATACTTGACACATGGTGTACAATGCTAACCTCAGAGAAATGGGGCAGGAGATTGCCATGAAAGAAGATGCGCCTCACTCCTGAATCACATGCAATGCTGACAGAAGAGTGAATTTTTAGTGTCCTCTGACGAGGCCTCTGCACAGAACTTACTGTTGGCTTGGCAGTGTATCATCCATCATCCTTTTTGATAGAACCTGTTTGGTATTTTATGATACAAAAATCCATGCACAATATTACCACTTGTCACTCACTCTTTTGCATCAAGAACTGACATGAACTTCACCAACTCCTGTTGTGGCCGCCTCAGGTATTATTTAGAACAAATGCCTTTTTTGTTCTATTACATACTTCATTTGGTTTGCTATTTTTTTTAGTCTGTGTTTTATATTAGCTACCCAAAGAACATAATTTTTGTGTCTGTTTTTATAGTTTTCTGTTATTAATAATTACATCTTTTTTATGTACTTTGCAAGCCAACTTCTGATTTTGGCACTGATTCCCCCTCCCCCCCCAAAGGGAATTAAAAGGCAAAAATTAACCTTCCAAGATAATATATTTGTGTGGCAAATGCTGACATATTCCAAATTACATTTTTCTTACTTTGTGAGGAAATAAAAAATACCAGGGAACTTTGGATTGGGCTGGATTGGCTACTCTAATACGCAGGTAGTGTTGAAAAGGACAGTACAGTTTCTTCCGAATAATGTCTTGCTTTCTCCATCCATGAAAGAACTGTAATATCTTGAAATTAGGAACTGTTCATAACTTTCATTGTTACTTGCACACATTTGTGTCTTATAAGGGCAAGTCCTATCACTGGGCAAAGTGAGTCAAGTTTCAGGTTCCCCAGTTCAAGACTAAAGAGAAGTCCCCAGTTTCACACAGCTTGACAGGACTGCTAGTCAGGCCTAAACTCAGCAGAAGTCTTTTGGATACTCAATCTAATTTTTTTAAGATTCTTCCTTGCAAACTAAAGTGAACCCAGACTGCTATAAGCAGTCAGTTTCCCTCTGTCACTGTGAGAGTGTAGTTTCCTTCTCATAGCCACTGCTGTTCTTTTTGCCCTTCCCACTGCTTTTTATCCTGCTCTTCATGTCCTTGAAGTAGAACAGTTGTTGACATATCTGTCCTGAGAACTGCTGGCTCTCATTTTATCTCAGCCATCAGGAGATGAGCAATGACAAAGTGTTGGAGGTTAAAACAGTGCCAGGCAGTCTGTCCTTTGTCTCAGCAGCCATTTTCAACTACCAGTGTTAAGATTTCTTTTCCAGTCTAGTCACCATTTGTATGAGCAATCACAGGCAGGAGATACCGTCATATCATTCCCTCAGGTAACAAAGATCTTGTGGGCTTTTCTGAAACAGAATCAGATTCTTGTTATCTACTATTGGAGAGAAAAAGTAAAAGAAATAGTAACATTTGGACAGGAGGGATTCCAAGGAGATGAGAAGCACTGAAGGAAGGAAATCAAAGTACAGAATATCAAATTGAAGAATCAAAGCCTCTTACAGGTCTGTTCAACTTTTGCCAAAAGCAACTCCTTTTACAGTTAACAAGTTACATTTTCTTGGGTTATGCTAAATTTTCCCAAATGAGTTAGCTTACCTTTTTCTACTTAGGCATAGTTGGAAGTGAAAATAATATGTGAGCACTCTCTTGGAAACATAAAACAGGTGGGTTTCCTCAACTAAGTACAAAGAACTCAGAATATCTTCACAGGCTGCTGAAAATGCGCATTTCCAGTAGTGTCAACATACTATTTGGACAATTTGCACATTGTTCAAAATTGCCACTGACAACCACTACAGTGATAACGACTGTAAAGGTAGAGAGAGTTGCCCTCCAAGATGCATAATGTGACATGGAGATTTTTAATTACTTGACAACAATTACATACTGTGTCTTTCTATCAAGGATAACTTGTACCTATTACGTACAGCAACATAATTTATATATCCATCTTATATGTAATTGGCTACATTTTTAAGGCAGAGGGAGAAGAGAATCTTAATTTTATGCTATGAGTAATGCTATTGATAACTACAATTAAGATTGGTTTTTTTTTCAACAAACAAAAAAAATGCATGTGAATTAACTATTTCAAAGCTGTGCCTGATTTATATGTACTGACTGGGAAACTGATAATAAACACATACTAAAATATGAGTTTCATTTTCCTGTTTTTTTTTTTTAGTTTAGTTTGATTTCAGTTGTTTTCAATGTAGAGCTTTGTGTTTGGGATTAGTTATTATTAGATGTACTTTAAGTACTACAGATGACAAAAATAAAAAAGACACACTATTAATAGATGCACGTATTATTTTAATTACATTATTAAATAAAATAGTAGTACGGTATATGGTGTTATAAAACTGAAAGAAAACCTGAAAATGCAAGCATATATAAGCAGAGCAGATGCTTCTTAAGAAGATATCTGCACTGTGTGTGTAATTTATATTGTAATCAAGGCCTACCAAAAAAAGACTTGCCTTGATTTGGAAAATAGTATGCTAAACAGTAGTTTAAAACTACAGTGAGCATAAATTAACAATCAGTAAGTCTTAATTGTCTTTCAGACTCTCAATTTAATATCATAATATATTTTGGTGACAATAGAACATTAGAACTATTCTGTTCTTTTATAAGAAAATTTACAGTGAACAGCAAAATTTACCATAAATCTCAAATTAGAAATAACTGATTTATACATCATGAGCTTCATACCCACCTTCCTAAGATTGAAGATTGAAGCAATTAACTGTCTTAATTTGGCTCTCCAAGAGCATCAAGTGTTACATTTTCAAAATGGACTCCAGTTCTTTTCTTAAAGCAACCTGGCATTACTTATTGTACTTAATTTCTTTTTTTAAACAAAAAAATTCCTTTCCCCAACTGAAATGAGATGTGGGAGTTAAACATATCTTTTGTACAGTGGGGAAAGGGGTGAAAAAAAGTTCCTATACAGTTTTTGTCCTGACTGTGAGGTCCAATAATTGTTGCTAAAAGCATAATGTGTATGTGTAGTCTATCATCTAGCTTTGTCCAAAATGGACAATATGTGATTAGTTTCTTGATGACGACAAACTCCTACTACATCAACTGACCTTTTTGATGTATTGAAGGAATCCTTGGTTGTTTGCTTGTATACGTTTCATTACCCAATTAGGGTAATGAATACAGCCCAGCCAATGATGGGGGTTAGGGTATTGTGATGATGCTAACTGACACAATTACTTAACACAGTTTTCCCTGGACCAAACTATTCCAGGCAGTGAAAGTACATGTATAACTGTTGATCTGCAAGAAAGGTAACCTACAAATATACTAGCTTTCCAGATAACAATCAGACTCTTTTTAATCTAAACTGTTCAAAATTACAACGGCGCTGAAAAAAGTGACTGTTTTTCACACAACTATTGCAGCATCCCCATGCTGCATGTGATCAAAATTCAGACGCTTGGCAGCTGACTCATATTTGTGACGGTTGCAGTGTCTTGGGGTCATGTGATCACCTTTTCCAACTTCTGACAAGCAAAATCAATGGGGAAACCAGCTTCTTTTAATAACCATGTTACTAACTTAGGAACTGCTGAGATTCACTTAACAACCGTGCCAAGTTATAAAATGGGATAAAACTCACTTAACAAATGTCTCACTTTGCAGCAGAAATTTTGGGCTCAATTATGGACTATCTGTACTGTACTTGGAAATAAGCAAACGAGTCACTGTTATTATTTTTGGAACAATGGGCTTTTAAGCAGATGCTTCAATCTGAAAGACGAGTTTCCCCTGACTGTAAAAGTTATCCTGGCATTAAATTTTTTTTTTTTTTTAATTTGATTTATATGCCGCCCTTCTCCAAAGACTCAGGGCGGCTTACAATGTGCTCAGCAATAGCCTTCATACTTTTGTATATTTATACAAAGTCAGCTTATTGCCCCCACAAACTGGGTCCTCATTTCACCTACCTTAGAAAGGATGGAAGGCTGAGTCAACCTTGAGCCTTGGCGAGATTCGAACCCTGCAGTAATTGCAGGCAGCTGGTCTTAATAACCAGCTTAATAACAGGGTGCCTTAAACCCCTGTACTACCAAGGCTCTTCTATGAGGATGAGGATGTCTCAGTGTTTATAACTTGTACCAGAATATCCACAATAGTAAAGCCTTCGGGCTGCATTTCCACCCGTTTGGGCTTTGAGCTCACAGCAAGAACATAGTGCTTTATACACATTATACACAACAGATCTAAGGAGTATGAAATACAGAGAAGCAGCTTTTTGATGTTGCATTGTTTAAGCTGATGCCAAAGCAAAATTATGTTTTCCAACCTCCAAAAACATTCCTTGCCCAGAGTTTGTAATAAAATCAAGATACAAGTTGTATATGTGAAGCCCTAAAAAGAGACTCAGGCTTAATTTCTCTTACCTGTTGAAATTACACCAACCCGTATTTTCAAATAATAGAGATTCGCTGTTTGGAATCCAGGCATCTCTGACTTGAGTTTAACATAATTAAAAAATTTTCCAGGATTCAAACCTCAATTAATGTGATTCTTTTTCCAGAGATGGAGGCCATGGGAATGTGGTTTGGAAAGCAATTGTGTAAGGAAATAACAATACACAATAGTGCTAATGACAATACTAATCAAGGGATGTTTAAACCCTTTGTTTTACTTTGAACAAAAAGCAGTAAAAAGAATACCAGTCAAGAATAAATTTTCTCACAATTTCTAAATCTCTCACAAGTTCTCTGCCATAATTCTCTGCTGGCTCTTTGCACCCATATTATTCATACAACAATAACAACAGAATTGCAATATGCACATTTAAAAAAAATCAAAATCACAAAATATACTACACCTTGCAGGAAAAGCTCATTGAGCATCCTAGCCCAGCACCCAAAGGATCAGCCACGTCTTCAAAACCTTCTTAAAAATAAAAACTAGCAGGGTCAGGGTGAGTCGAATCTTGGGGTGATGAAGGTTGAGATGGCAGTCTACTAGGTCATATAATTCAAAAGTCAATGTCAAGGCATTGTCAATGTTCTCTACTTTGGTAATGAAACATTTCAGGAATAAAACTAATTTCACAAACGTCAAGTTCCCAACCAGAATTTTCATTTTGTTTATTAGCTTTGCACATTTTCCACCCACTGATTCTGTCATGACACACAACATCTATTCCCTTGCAACCCTCCAAACAAAGCTACTCCAATAAATTCATTCAATTTTTATGGCTGCCCATTTCAGTCAGTGAAATGGGCAGCCATAGAAATTGAATGAATTTAATGGAGCAACTTTGTTTGGAGGGTTGCAAGGGAATAGATTTTGTCTGTGAATGCATTACAATTCAAAAAATACATTACAATTAAAAATATTAAAACATTTTAAAACTATAAAAACACTAAACCAATAAAACACTAAAAACATCTAAATGAAATATACATAAAAGACCTGTGGCGGCACAGTGCTTAGAATGCAGGCTAACTCACTGCTCACTCCAGGAGTTCGATTCTGACTGGCTCAAGGTTGACTCAGACTTCCATCCTTCTGAGGCCGATAAAATGAGGAGCCAGATTGTTGGGGGTAATATGCTAACTCTGTAAACTGCTTAGAGAGCTGTAAAGCACTGTGAAGTGGTATATAAGTCTAAGTGCTATTGCTGTAAGAGCAGAGCACTTGGCCAATTAGTAATATAGGCAGGAAATGGGGCCTTTGGCACATTTAGCACCTGGGGCATGGAAACGTAACCAGGTTTTTAAGGCCTTATGAAAGGCTAACAGAGTTGGGGCCATTCTGATATCCGAAGAGAAGATATTCCATAGAGCAGGAGCCATTGCTGAAAAAGCTTGTCTTCTGGTCACAGCCACCTAACGTTCTTTGGCCTGACAGGATTCATAGCATGCCCATTCTGCTCAACCTGGTTGGACAGGTAAAGACTCTTGAAAAAAGATGATTATCAGTGATCTGTTAATTATCAGTGATCAGTAATAAACTGTAATCCATTCCAACAGTGATACTAATTGTTCACAAGATTTGGTGACTGTTTACGTACACCTGCAACCAGATCATATCACAAAACAAACAAACACACACACACAATCCTGCAACAAATGCAGTTGTCAACAGCATTGCATAAGAATGCAATGACATTTTGGTTTGTACCAGAACAATATACAGAAAAGAATATATAAGGTTGTTGAGTCATTAGTGCCCTCTGAGCTTGATCGTTTGCCTGTTTGCTTCATTATCCAACTAGGTAACATCATCAATGCTAGTCCTGTACTCAGGAACTGATGATGTTTAGCTAGTTGGGTAGCAAAACATCTGCAAGCTACCAAGTTCAGAGAGCACCAACCCTGAGCTACTGACATTCTGTTCTGTTGCAAATAGTAATACAGAGAACAGTCCACATATGATGCCCTCTTAAGCGGCACTCCACTGCTTAAGTGGTCAAAAGTTGTCATTCTCCTACAAAAAAAAAATTCAAGGGGAACTGCAGCATGAGACGAAATAATCAGACTCAGCGATTTGTTCCATTTGCTGAGGCTCGAAGGAACCTGACGGTTTCTGTTCTTAATAAATTTTGTAAAGGTGGGAGGATTGTGCTAATCGTGAGTTCTGCACAGCATTGTTCTCTCTTCTGCCACCGCTTGGTTGGGCATCATTTTTCCCTTCCATACTTCTGTGTGACGGAAGGAGACAAGAATAAAACACGTAATGAAAAAAACAAAACTACTAAGCTGCAATAATTTGGGCAGTGGTGTATAAACCATTAAGCAGACTAAGCTTAGGGCACCAGACCTAAAGAGGGCACCACAAAGTTGAGAAAGGAAAAAAAAAAACAACCAATGAAGTTTGTACAGTACCTACAAAGGAAGGGGGGCACCAAGATTTGTCAGTGCTTAGCGCACCAGGGAGCCTTAATCCTCCACTGAATTCGGGCAAAGGCAAAAAAAAGGAAGTGAGACAAAAAGCCTGTACGCTGGTGGTCGTCCTAATATTTGCAATAAGCCTGGGCACTAAACTTAAGGTGATGCTATAAAATATCTGTCCGATTGGGCATTTTCCCATTCTCTGCTGTAAGAGCCTGGGCTATAGCGCTAACGCACTATGCACTTATTCAAAAGACATACTTCTTGCCTATCGAATCTGGGAATCTATTCTCTCCATGGCCATATTTTAAGAGAGGATTGATGGCGGGGGGGGGAGGGGAGGGGGTGTCATGTCTTGTTTCTCTTCCGCTTCGTTCATTCCTCCTCCCTCCCCCCCCCCAAGTAGGCTTCGCAGATGGTTTCTCCCGGCTTCTAAGGAAAATGAATTGTCGCTGTCACGTGACACCAAGGACCCGTTGCCAGGAGACGAGTAAACGCTTGCCTCCCCAAGGTAGAATATTGGACTGTCTGGGAGAAGAGCGGGGTAAGGAGGCGGGAACCGGGTGGCGGGAGTTTGATGGAGGGTTTGATCCCGGAGGAGAAGGGAAGACGCTCCTACCTCCCCGCTACCTCTCCCACTGGGTTTCTTCCTCGAGCCGCCCCACGCGAAAAAACTCCCCCCCTCCTCCCAGGGTTTTTGCTAGCTGGGATGATCTCCAGGATCAGAACTTGTTCCTGATCCCAGGATGCTGATTCCAGATTCCATAGTCACTTAGGGGATACTGTTTTCATCCGATACTTTATCCTTTAAGGATAAAGTTTATCTTTCAAGGATAAACTCTAGCCCCCAACAAACAAAATAACTAGAATTCAGTTTCAAGGGAGCCTTAATATCAAATTAAGATTTATGGAAGAGTAAACCTCTGGTCCCGGTGGCCCATCTAGATTTGATCTTGTAAGATTTATTTATTTTTTATTCACATTAGCTATTGGTTCAAGATCATTGCATCATGACAGTATCCTATAGTACCCATAATAATTAAGAAAAACAATACAAGAAGCTCAGAACTAAAGAAATATATATGATTCATGTAGTTGCCCATCTCAAAACTGAGTCAGGCATTTAACAATTATAATGATTGAAATTCTGATGGGGGGACCTCAACAAATCATATGTCTGCTCTCTTGATTTTTTTTTTTCTTCTTCAGTAGTCTTCAGTCATTTTTTTCCAGGACCAATTCTCTAATCCTTCCATTTCTTGTTCTGAGTTGCTCACCAAATACCCCAAATTCAAAATAGCTTTTATTGCCTACTACAGTACATATATGAATCATGACTGGAACTTCATGCTGAGGCAATTATGCCTCACAATATCAGATGCTGGTGAACAAAAACAGAGCCATTGCATCATTTCCATTTTGTATATTTCCCAAGGCATCTATCTGACATTGGCATTAAGGTACAAGTATTAAACATTTTGAGAGCATGATACCTGAAAGAACATTTCATATAGATCATCCCAATCATATGAGAAGGGGTAGAAAAACAACCTGTAAATATTCACTTCATATCAAGCAAAAAGAGACCCTCTTGTTTTGTGGTTTCCATGTTTTCAGATGACAGACAAGAAGTAGCCTGGACTGACTTTATTATTTAGTCACATCATAACTTTTAAAATACAGTATTTACTTGCTTTCTATCTATGTACGTACAAACATACACGCATGCATACATGCATACACACATACACACATATACACAGCATATATATATATACACACACATACACAATATACACACACATCCATATAATGTTTATCTTTTTCTTCTTTTCCTTGGGAGGTTGCACTCAGATAATGATAAAGTATTTCTTCCTCAGAGTATTTGAGAATTATTATGAATTTGATTAACTAAACTACGTTTATAGACATAATTTTTATGTTTTATTTCTATATTTCATTTTTATATTTCATTTTTAAAGTTTATCCACTGCTGAGCATGATATATATGAAATAATTATTCTGACAAAATAATTCCAAAACTTCAAGAATTTTAACTTATATGACATAGGTCTTTGAAGTTAGACTTTTTGAATAACACATCTCAAGAAGCATTTTTTAAAGTATTGTTTAGCTTTGTATCCTATACACTACAATGTTTGTATCAACTAGACAATAGATTTCAGTACCCAAGTACAATATTATGGCTTTTTCAATATTAACACTTTTACTATGACATAATCTTCTGAAGATCAGTCTGTCACATGTAGTAATGGACTTTCATCCCATGAAGTGATCCACCAAAAGTTATGGTATAATGAACAGGAGATTGTGGAAGTTTTAATAACTGGGTAGTATAACTATAATAAATCTTCAAGTTTACTTTCCTCCTGGATTATGGACACATCCATAAAATTATTTTGGTAACAGTTCCAAAGTAGGTTGTTGCCATTACTAACAGGAAAACTAGTGACCCTCTCTGAAAAGCTTTGTTTTAAGAAACCTGTCCAAATTTGAAACTTTTCTTTCCAGGACTTTTAGCCTGATTTGCTCTTCTCCAGGACAAAAAAAGCATTATTCCTTTTCATTGTTTCTTTTTTCGTTGTCAGGTGCAAAAGACCAGGTCCATGCATACACTGTAGGTGCAATAGCTGATTTCTTGCTAAAAACCTATGCATGGGAATCTTCTCAACTAACAATCAGCACCTAGTTATAGATAGATAAGGGTCAATAGCACTGGGAGGAGGGGGTTGGGCTTAGTTCACTTGTGGCTACATAGGAATTCTAGGCTGATCCCCCTTTTCACTCTGCCCCCAAGTTCTGCCATACTGTATACTGCATTTGTTAGCTCATTGAAAGATAAGAATATTAGGAGATTTACTTGCTTTAGCTATTTCTGCTCTGCCTCTTTTTTATATTAGACTAAAAAATACACTTGCTCAGCTGCTATCAAAATTCTTAATTGCCCAAGAGTACTGTACTCTTGTAAGTAAGTATTCAAGGAACATCTTTAAAGATATTGCATCATTATTTGCCAATGAAGTCATAATCATTATCCAGGTGATGCCTACAAATAACTTACTTTTTCCCTTGGAAATTGCTAGATTAATTGGTTCTCCAGCTGTTTCCTAGTAACAAAATAGTGTAGTTTGACTGCTGAAGAAATGTGAAGTTCCTTTATCAGAAATGTTGTCTTGGATGAAGATGCTCAGAGTAGTGTTATGACCATTTCAAATAGTTTCACAAAAATAGTAAAGATAACACGCTATACTGCTCTCCCTCATATCTGATCCAGCTTTTACCATAACCTGAAGCCAAGTTTCATGTACCTTAGTAATTGACAAATTTGGGGGCAGAAAATTCTCAGAATAATACCAGAAAAACAGTTTAACTCTTTTCTTTTGTTTGAAGTGAGCAGCATGGAGATTGTCTATGTTTATTTGAAGAAGCGCAGTGAATTTGGTCGACAATGCAACTTTTCCGATCGGGCAGCAGAGATCAACGTGGACATTCAGCCAGATCCAGTGTTAGCAACAAATTTTATTGAAAGAGACCCCATTGATACTGGAGTGCAATGTGCTCATGATATGTCAGAACATGAGGTAAATTGCTTGATCTTGAATGAGTAACTTCTACAGTATATTAGTTTCTGTTTCAAAAGAAATCATCTGACAAGATCCATGTCTAATCTCGCATGGATAATTTGTATAAGCAAGAAATATAAGGTTGTTGTTCAGCCATGCATGTAAAATTGATTGATTATATCCTATTGAGTTGTTTTCAATTCCCAGTGACCACATAGATTTTCTCCATGTAAAAAGGTGATCTTTATGTATTGTAAACTCTGCCAACAGTACAATGTGACTTTTTGTTGTTTTTTTAAACAAAAGGATTATTCAAAGGACAGGACCAGAAAATTCTAATCCTTTATTAGGCTTCTTAATAAATAGCAACATTTTGCAACATTATCATCCAGAAATATGTGTTTTTCATCCACCTTCCAACTGATATAAATGTACAGGTAATTTAATACCTTCGATTAGCCCTATCTAGGCACTTTCCAGATATTATGGTTTTCCATAATTTCCAGATATTGTAGACTAATTGTAGGATGGAATTGTAAGAGTGATGTTCCACATATGTAGAAGTGTCCATTTGGAGAATCAGTTTTCATGTAGAAACACTTTTCTAGGTGAAGATATCAGGAAGAATGGGAATGATGTAATATCTAGACTGGAACTCAATGATAAGGAAGCCATATGGCTACCCTCAAAAACAGCAACCTCATAAATTCTTCCTCCCTCAAGTAACTGTTACCATAAGTTTTGTGGTTATTATTCCTATAAGAAACAACCTGTGAAGATGAGAAAGATCTATTTGAGAAAGTTTGAAGCTATAGAAAAGAGAAAAGATAAGAAAGTCAAGGAGTTGCTTCTTTCAGTAGATATACTTGTCCTCTCCAGCATTATCTGCTGGATTTTGCCCCCTTTACAATCACTAAGAATATCTTTTAGGTCAAAATAGATTCACAATATGTAGCTTATTCTAACACAGAACTGAGAAGAGCTTCATTTGCTGAATTTATCTGCTATATATGAACAGGCACCCATAATATGGATATTGTTTATTTTATCCACCTTGATTATTTTTATAATAACTCAAGGTAGTGAACATACCTAATACTCTTTCTTTCTCCTATTTTCTCCACAACAACAACCCTGGGAGGTGGGTTGGGCTGAGAGAGTAACTGGCCCAAAGTCACCCAATTGGCTTTCAAAGTCTAGGGCAGGGGTGTTAAACTCAAGGTCCGCAAGCCAGATTCAGCCTGCGGGGTGCTTAGATCTGGCCCATGGGGCTGCACTGAAAACAGCGAAGGACCGGTCCGCGGTGCCTCTGCCAGTGAAAATGGAGCTTGGGAGAGCCGCACACAGTCCTTCCAAGCTCCGTTTTCGACTGCCATGGCCTTCTGCAGCCCTCTGGCAGCAAAAACCTCCCATGGTCCATTTTTGCTGGCAGAGCACTTGGGCTGCCACAGGCGCCCCCGACATGAGTGACATCGAGCTGGCCACCCCCACCCTACCCACGCCCCCACCCCCACCCTACCCACGCCCCCACCCCCACCTGAGGTCAAACACAATCCTGATGCGGCCCTCAATGAAATTGAGTTTGAAACCTCTGGTCTAGGGCAAGAATAGAATTCACAGCCTCCTAGCCTGATTCCTTAACAACTACTAGACCAAACTGCTTTGTTTTCTCTCTAAAATATAGATGAGTTCCTCTTAAGACCACTGTGGCTTGAACTACAATAATTAAGAAAAAATATATTGTCCCCTCTATAGCCTTTAAACAATTGCGGTTTCACATGCTAATACGTTACCACAAAAAACCTACATTATCATCCCAAGTTTGAACAAAAGCAATCACATACGTTTTCATTGCTTTTGTATTTTCTGTTTTAGCATTAATAGTTAAGCACAATCATTGTATACTGTGCATCTATAACAGAAAAAATAGGGAAGCAAGTGCAAGATTTATTTTCATATCATTAAACTTTATGCAGTCATAGGAAAGATTAAATCCAGTCAAAGGTGGAATTTTCAGTCCTTACCATGTAAATTCGTAGAGCTGACTATGGTTTCATAGCATTTAAAGATGAGAGGAGTTGTTGTGTTGTCCCTTATATTGTGTTGTCCCATATTCCATTTTCAAATGTACATAACGCAGGACTTTAATGCATTATGAAACTACTAAAAACTGAGAAGCAAGATGATTGTGGTCTGATCATAGACCTAACCAGCTTATTAATACTATACACAAAACCACAGAGAGACACAAATAAAATTTCTCTTACAAAAGCTATAATCCTTACAATCATGCAGGTACACGCTCACTTGGAAGAACTGTTGATTTGTTTTCTTCATTAGATTCCTTTCATTCATGTGGCTGTTCATAGCCATGTACATCACATACAGTATCTCTGGAGAGAACCCCTAGTTCTGTAGCTGAATACATACTTGGCTTTTATATACTAAATTGTGCCAGATCTTATTAAGGAATCTCAGGAAATTATAGAAATAATCTTTATTGACACACGTCATGCGAAAGTCTCTGTAAACAGTTTCCGTATATTATTTTGGAAGGTCAGGTTCCAAAAAGAAGCAGCCATTTCTGGATACAAACCTGCCTATAGAATATTAGTATGTATAATAATAAGTATAAAGTAAGATGAAAGGCAGTTTTGACAATCATTGGTAAACAGATGTTTTTATATTTTTGCAATGTGTTGTATGGTTGTATCTAATATTTTCACATATTTAATAATGCATTCTTTATATACTGCTGTTCCTTCTCCAGGTATGATGCATGGAAAATCCAATGAGCCATCAAGATGTTCTACGTGCTGCAACATTTATAACTATCTCTGTAAAGCTTTGCTGTATGTGTATACTTCAAAAAGCAAGCAAAAGTACTAGCAATATACAATATGTCAGTGGTGTTAACTAACACCATTGATAATAGTTTTAGATCTGAAGCTTTTCATGATGAAATATAAAAAACAAATAACCCCAATCCAAAGATAGCTTTGACTTTCTTCCGAATTAGGTTAACACAGAAAGGTTTGAAATGGAAACCCGAGGTATTAACCACTTGGAAGGTGGCTGGCCTAAAGATGTCAACCCACTAGAAATGGAACAGACCATTCGTTTCCGGAAAAAAGTGGAAAAGGATGAGAATTATATCAATGTCATTACACAGCTTGGCAGTGTAAGCATCTTTGATTCTATTTAGTTATGTATTGGTCTATTTGAAAAAAAAACTTGAATATTGTCTTTTTAATTTTTTCTTCTTTTCCATCTTTGTTCCTGTTACATTTAACAAATAATTTCATGGTCATTCATGGATTGATTCTGTTGCTTTATTAAAATAGTTGATGGATCACTGCATCAAACAGAACAATGCCATCAATATCTATGAGGAGTATTTTGAAGAGGAGGAGACAGCAGCAGTTACCGAAGAGCCACCATCTGCAAAAACTATTAACCTTTTCAGGTAACGGCTAAAAACATGTTTTCAAATTTTGCTTTAATCCAATCAGAGAAACTGTTGCTAGAATGGTTGTTATAGCTGTTGATATCATGAAAAAAGCAGCAGACTGTTGTTCTAATATGTGTAGTGGACATTAATCATACTAAATAATCTAGATAGACTCTACTTGAAGAATGCAAGTTACTTCAAATTGTTAGTTTTCTGATGCCATGCCATGCCATGCGGATATGTGAGTTGGAAATCCTTTTTACTAGCAAATAATTCAAAGCAACCAAGGAAGATATAAAATAGCAGACTGAAGACTGATTCTTCATTTATCCTTCTTCCAGCTTTTGATATAGAACTAAATAAAGTTGAAGAATCTCTGCTATTTCTTTTAAAGGTTAGAGACCCATGCTAATCTACTGTAACCAAAAAGTGACCCTATACAGATGAACAAACAGTAGCACAAGCATTTGTAAGGTCAGTTTTTATAGATGCAAGGAGCTCTCACAGATTTCAGACTGATATATTTATAGATACAGACAGCAGAATGTATGAGGGATGGAAAAATTGTGAAGAGTGAGAGATAAACCTTCCCTCAAGCTGAGCTTATTTCCTGGTGACCACATGAATTAGTTTGTGTCATTCTCTTAGCACAATATAGACCAGCTACTGCCTTCTTTCGTGTTTTTTTCAATTTCCCAGTCCAGCTGGGCATTCCTGATGATTCATCCTCCAAATACTACTAGATCTGACCCCAGTTAGCTTTTCCAAGTCAGTCAAGATCAGCTAGTTGCTGCCACCCAGGTGGATTATGAATGAGGCCAAAAGAAAATGAAATGTAGAAGTAACATATTAAACAGATTGACATTTGGTTGCCAGCAATGGGAGCATGGATCCAGTTCTATTCTTGTATTGAAATGAAAGACTAATTGACATATACAGTGTGATAACTCTGCATTATTTTAATTTAGCTCCTAGAATGCAGAGGTGAAGCTTTTGGATAACTGTACTTCAGCTGTTCTATCCTTAAACTATAATTCAGTTGTTTTGTACTATAATCTTCTAAGGAAAGTTCCCTTGTTCAAGATAATTATATTAAACTCAGTTCGTAACGTTTTCTCTTCCTGCTTTTTGAAAATTTCCATTTTGGTACCTATTTGTGCTAATTTATTGCAATAGAAAATCTCATATGTATTTATTCAATGTAGACTACAGAAAAGAGTTGTTGGCAGCCTATAGAAAGTATTGAAAAGAATACATCAATATTCTTATTTTATATGGCAGCATGCTATGTTCAAGTCATGTGGTCTTAAAGTAATTAAAAAAATTTTTTTCAGTGTAAGGATTTATAGGCATTTGGGACTTAAAAAGGACATTTTTATGTATTTTTTTTCCCACTGAATGTACTCCCAGGGGGTCTTTTTAAAGCATGATCTGCTATGACAGATGTATATGAAACACATTTCCCAGAGAAATGTCACAGTACAATCCATTTTAGCAAATGAATGCAGCTTAAATGTGTATTTATTTGGCTTTTATATGAAAGGGACCCAAACCCAATTAAAAGAACTGCCACTCATCTCTCTTGGCACCCTGACCGAAGCCGGAAGTTGGCAGTAGCTTATTCCAACCTTGAGTTCCAACGGAGTTCCAAAGATATGTCCTACGACTCATATATATGGGATCTTGGTAAGTGGCGAAAACACTACTGTTATGATTTGTATACAGTATTTGTAAAAATTATACAGCTTTTTTGTTTTATTTTATTTTATTCTTAATTGACTGAGCCATTCCTTCACTACCAGGAATGTCTTCTTGTTATGGTCACCCTACCTGGTGTGAAGAAAGCAGACAGGAGGAATTATTTCTTTGTAACCAATGCTCCAAAAAGCAATAGGAGAGGCAAGGAGGGATTGGATCATCCCTCTTTCACAGCTCCATTGAAAGAAAGCAACTTTTTAACAGGCCTGCTTAGAGGCTGATATCCCAATTTCCATATTGAGTACTTCTTTCGCTTGTACAGAAATGCATGTTACTTCTCAACCAGCTAATGATTTTATGGCTGTAAATACAGATAATCTTTGATTTACAACCATTTGTTTAGTGACCATCTGAAATTACAATAAGACTGAAAAAGGGTACTTATTCACCCTTATGACCACTGCAGCATCCCTGTGGTCTAGCATGTATTTATGTTGGTTACAGTGTCCCAGGGTCATGTGATCACCTTTTGTGACAAACAAAATCAATCTCCATCCCATTCATGTTGAAGATACCATTTAAGGCACTTCTGGGTTGAAAAGATTAGCTGGTGACATCACTGTTTTCTGGGGGATGCCAGTGAGGGCTCCTTTCTTGTCCCCATCAAGGAGCTGGAGCAAGTGACAGGAGCTCACCCCACCATGTAGCAGCACTTGGGTCTCAAACATAGGCTTGCTAACCTCCAATCCAGCGTCCTAAACACATGAGCCACCTCACTCCTAGCAAAGTCAGTGGGGAAGCCAGATTCATTTAACAATTATGTTACTAACTTAACAACTTGTAGTGATTCGCTTAACACCCATGGCAAGAAAAGTCATAAAATGGGGCAAAAGTCACCTGCCTTGCTTAGCAACAGAAATTTTCAGCTCAATTGTAGTCGTAAGTTGAGGACTACCTGTACTGTAAAAACTCATGTAATTAGCTATGCAAACCAGTCTCCACCCTTTCTTTTCTGCTTTTTGAAGCACATTCATTTTTCAGATGATTTTCCCTATTTTCTTGTGCAAGCAGACTGGGGAGCAGAGGTGACTGCCTATAGCAGCTAGGAAGAAAAGATGAATGTGAGAAGAGGAAGAATAAAATAGATACTTCACCCCTCATTTCATGAGAATTGGAAACTTAAGAGACAACTATGCTATGCTTGTTCCTTTTTTTTTCATATATCTTTTTTCTCCTTTTTGTTAGAAATCCCCAATAAACCAGATATGGTTTTCCAGCCTGCTTCGCCTCTGGTTTGCTTAGAGTACAACCCCAAAGATTCACATATCCTAATTGGAGGATGTTACAATGGACAGATCGGTAAGGGAAATCGGATAATGAATATAAAGAAAAAATAATTTTATTCTTGGTCGATGAATTGCTGAAAACAGGATGAATTGGCCCTATTTGATGTATCTATTTCAATCCAATCCTTTACTTACATGTGTCTTTTGACTTAAAGATGCCTCCTATAATGTTTACCATATTCAACTGCAATCACATTTTACAGAATTATTGTTGATATTAGGAACAGAGAAAGGATTTTACTTCATTTTTCATAGATCTCCCCACACAGTCAGTAACAGCCCAATGAGAAGAATTTCTGTCGCTTCCAGCTGCCAAAATATATGCCATATAAGCTGCAGATAGCAAAAGTATTTCAATGCTGCATCTGCAGAAACCCAGTCTACATACATTAGAGAAGAGGAATTCTCTAATGCAAACATTTTACAATCCTCTTCTTTCCTTTGCATCTTATAGTACCTTATATTTAACTCTGGATTTTTTTCTTCTGCCATTCAAATAAGGATATTTCCTTCTGCCATTGGTTAAATGGTACATCAGTTATCAAAACAAGTATTGTCTGAAACAAAAGTAACATTCTAGGTAAAATCTTCACCTTGATCACATAAATTCTCTCCAACTGTGACAACTGTATCTGTCCCATCTTGACATATGTTTTTTTAACTTCATTCTATGTTTTGACATAGTTATTTTGAAATAATCAGATGCAATAAACTTGTATTAACATGATTTTTAAGGGAAGATAGCTGAGAGGCAGATTTAATACTGCTTTCTTTACACCCGGCTTTCTTCCTTGCCATCTTTGTTAATTTAAAATAAATTTTAACATTGATATTTATTATTTTAATATTTACTGTTTTAGCTTGTTTTACTTGGTTCCAAGCCACCTCAAGTTGCCTCTTGGCAAGATGGGTGGCATATAAATTTAAGAAATAAATAACAGGATTGAGAGTAGGTAGTAGAGAAGAAAGGTGAAGATCATTCCTGGAGTCTGCTCAGCTGAGCTCTTCATGCCATCATCACTGCTACTGATCCATCAGGCTATTTCCAACCAAAGCTGTGTGAAGAGGACACTTCCAGGATTTTTCTTTCTTTGAGGAATCAGGGTGGCACAGTGCTTAGAATGCAGTACCGCAAGCTAACTCACTACTCACTGCCAGGAGTTCGATTCTCACTGGCTCAAGGTTGACTCAGCCTTCCATCCTTCCAAGGTCGGTAAAATGAGGACCCAGATTGTTGGGAGCAAGAGGCTGACTCTGTAAACCGCTTAGAGAGGGGCTGTAAAGCACTGTGAAGCGGTATATATGTCTAAGTGCTATTGTTATTTACTGTATTATTTACTGCAATTTTAGCTGCAATTGTTTGTATTACTTGTAAGCCATTTTCAATTATTTTTATTTAAAAATAATTGCAATGAATAAATAAAAATGAAACACTAATGTTTCTAAATGTTTCTCAATTGTCTTTCATTATCCCTCAGCTTACTGGGACACCCGGAAAGGATCATTACCCGTGGAATTGACTGCAGTTGAGCTTAGTCATCGAGATCCTGTGTATAATGCTATCTGGCTGCAATCAAAAACAGGAACCGATTGCTTCTCAGGCTCCACTGACGGACAGGTTACAATGAAGAAAGCTAGGCATAGATCATGTGGCTTGTCACAATTACCTATAATGTAATTGGTAGTCTTTGCATCAGAAAGTAGGTGCAACAATGGTTCCAGAGCTCAGAGAAATAAGAACCACTTTGGTTTGCAATGGTTTGACTCTTTGCTCTGTTGTTTTAAAAATAGCTTGTGCACTTATTATTCATTACATAATCTTGGCTAACTCAGTGACAAATGGCATTTGTTAATAATTTGATCCCAGCATTTGATGATAGTTTGATAAGTTACCCACAATACCAGTATCTAGGAGAATCTAGTTGATTTGTACACACCAAGAGCAGTAAATAAAGTTTCTGTGTCTTTATCCATCACATATTTATTCAGCTATGGAACATTAAATTTTCATATAAAGCTCTGAGTTGGGAGAGTAATAGCAGAATTTAGATTTAAAGTAAAAACTAGGGTAATTGTTAAGCACATAAAATACTTTAAAATAATTGTGGTATAAAGCCACGTTGGACATTTTAGAACATACTTTTATACAGTCGATATTCTTTGAAGTTTAGACTGCTGAAAATGTGAATTAAAGTGTATCTATGATGATAGTCATGTAGAAAATAATTAAACCAACCTTAAAAGCAATAGGCTACAAAAATTTCAGCTTCCAACCTAGTTCCGGATGGTAAAATTGAGTAGATCAATAGATAGGTACAGGATAGCAAACAATTCTCATGCAATCACATTGTTGCTGACTCAGTTTAAATTATCCACATT
The DNA here is from genome assembly GCA_022577455.1 of Arizona elegans. Taxonomy (NCBI): domain Eukaryota; kingdom Metazoa; phylum Chordata; class Lepidosauria; order Squamata; family Colubridae; genus Arizona; species Arizona elegans. Next base: position 44,622,883 of record JAKOOJ010000003.1, read on the forward strand.
TAAGAAATCTAATAGCAATTAACATGCATTTCTCTTTGGCCAGGTTTTGTGGTGGGACATTCGTAAACTATCTGAGCCCACTGAGACACTTGTTATGGATATCAGTAGAAAAGGCAACCTAGAAAATGCTTTAGGAGCCATTGCATTGGAATTTGAGCCAACAATGGTAAGTATTTGTTGGATATTCTCTATGTTTCCTCGAAAATCTTTCATTGGTTCTGTTCTTAGGCTTTGGATGCCAGTAGAACATCCATCATAATTCCTAGTTCGTAGTAAAAGCGTAGATGACTAGAACAGGGAAGATATATATATCATCCTTGAGTGAAATTGCAATAATGAAAGCTCTATTCTTGTTTCCTTTGAAAAAAAAATTGAATTAAGATGGCATCAAAAGAAACTAAAATTATATAAACTGGTCATGGAAAAATCATGATTTTGTAATAAGGAATATTGTGTTCATAATAAAGAATAGCAGGTACTCAAAAAAGAATATTGTGTAATCTTGCAAAGCAAGATTAATCAAAAGAAGCATTGCAATCTAGTTTGGTTTGTCTTTGGTTTCCAAACCCTCCTCATTCAATTTCCCTTGTTCAGACTGTGATACAGTAGTTAAAACTAAAAATAACATAAGGGCATGATAGAACAATGCACCAATGAACTGGTATGGATTGCTTATGAGAGAAATATTACAATGCTAAGGCTTTCAAAGTTATTGAAGGAAGATAAAATTATACTTGCATTTTTAATGTTGTATTAAAATAACACTGTATTGGAGTCCTACAAAGCAATATGAAAAAGGTAATTTCACAGTGTTAACACACCATTAAACATAATTTAGCAACAGCAATGTAAATTCTTCTTAATATTTTTTTCTGTCTCTTAGTATTGTATAGTCCAATATATTGTAGCAAATGTAGTATTCATCCATGGTCAGATGGAGGTATTATAAATTAAAATATATTTCACTTGCTCATTTTAATTATAAAGAAAGGCAGATATGTTATCTTCAGACTTCAAAATATATATTTCTCTGATTAAATATTATCTCCCAAATCCTGACATGAATATAAACCACATGCTTTTATTTATGATACATTGCTCTGAACTTGCTGCTCAGTAGACAGAAACACGATATGGAGTCTTTACAGCAATCTCTGTTTTAGATGTAGACTTTGCAAGTTCATTTAAATAAATCTCCAATTCAGGCCTCATCTCAACTTAATTTTATTCAGATCCTGCAAGATTCTGTCTTCTAGCACCCAGTAAATCTAAGCATCTGTATGGTCCAATCTTTACTCAATCCACAACCTCTCAGGCAGTGGTGAAATGCAAATTTTTTTACTGCCAGTTCTGTGGGTGTGGCTTGGTGGGCGTGGTATGGTGTGGCTTGGTGGGCGTGGTAGGGGAAGAATACTGCAAAATCTCCATTCCCACCCCACTCCAGGGGAAAGATACTGCAAAATCTCCATTCCCATCCCACTCTGGGGCCAGCCAGAGGTGGTATTTGCCGGTTCCCCAAACTACTCAAAATTTCCGCTACTGGTTCTCCAGAACCTGTCGGAACCTGCTGGATTTCACCCCTGCTCTCAGGCCCTGTCCTTCCCACAAGTTTTTTGTTTACAGCATCAGAAACTAAGGATAGCAATATGTGTACTAATATCTTAAAGCTCAATAGAAAAATGTTTTGACTATAAATTAAGTATGAAATATCTTATAATATTTTAAGGTTTTAAAGAATGTATTAGAATATATTAGCAGTATGATATAATAGGCGGTTATCTGAAATTTTGATTATCCACCAATATCTAATTGCTTATATTGGTTTTTTATATATCATTGTTATAAATTTTAATATTTTTTAATCTTGTCCTTTTATTAGTATTGTTTTTTATTTCCTTTTTTGAATTTTTTAATTATAATACCTATTAAGTAAAAAAAATGCATGAAATAATGGATCTTAAAATCTGGAATAATTTCCTATCAAGAATTAAACAGAGCATTTTTCCCATACAGAGAGAAAAACTGTACAGCTAGTCCTTGACTTGCAACAATTCATCTAGTGACCATTCAAAGTTACAATGGCACTGAAAAAAGTGACTTATGACCATTTTTCACACTTATGACCATTACAGCATCCCCATGATCACTGATTTACATTCGGATGCTTGACAACCGACTCACATTTATGACGGTTGCAGTGTTCTGGAATCATATGATCACCTTTTGCAGCCTCCTGACAAGAAAATTCAATGGGAAACCAGATTCACTTAACAACCATGTTACTAATTTAACAACTGCAGCGATTCACTTAACAAATGTGGGAAGAAAAGTTGTAAAATGGGGCAAAACTCGCTCAGCAAATTTCTCAATTAGCAACCTAAATTTTGGGTTCAATCGTCATTGTAAGATGAGGACTACCTGTAATTCTGTAATTCAGAAATGTTGTGCTGTTTTCCTTTTTTCTAGAAATATAATACATAAACTATAATAAACCCAGGACACGACAACCATTATAAATATATGCCAGTCGCCAAACATCCTAATTTTTAATCACATACTGTGGACATTCTGCCACAGTCTTAAGTGCGAGGACCAGTTGTAAGTCACTTTTTTCAGTGCTGCTGTAACTTTGTAAACCAATGCTTGTAAGTCAAAGTCTACCTGTATAAAAGAGGGAAATGCCTTTTGGAGATGAAACCCATAGCAGCAAAAGTGTTTAGGTAATATGGAGAATGAATGAAATATCAATTTAAAAACATGCAGTTAGACTTATAATTTATTTTAATGGCATGGTTATGAATATTTTGTAGTATATCTTGACAGCCACGGTGTCAAGTTGTTAGGGCTTTATTGGGAGAGTTGACAAGTACTGAAGAACCTTGACCGAATGAGTGGACATTAGTGCATAACTGCCTTCCTCTTTCAAAAAAAAATGTGCATAGAAATATTTATTATAACTGAAAATTCAGCTCATACTCCAGAGGGCCTTCTGTTCAAACATGCCTGTATACCATCACATTATCTAACTTCCCTTTTTGAAGTCTGCAGATGAAGGTTGAAAACTGCATAGTGGGTACCAGTGGAATTCTTTATCCTGCAAATCCAACTGGCAACGTATTGCTCATGTTGACAAACACACTTTTTAAACACCATGTTAAATCTCATTCCAAAGAGACTGCTACTTGAGGTGTGGGGAGGGAGACCAGTGATAATTTATCAGGGAGCTAATTGCTGTGGCCTTATCACTATAGCCAGTAGGAACAGGTCTAGATAAACATCATTTTTCTTTTTTGTTACATGGTCAAGCAAGTCCCTAATCAAGGTGAATGTAGTTTTCTGAGAAATAGTAGGGTGGCTAAATTGATAAGGACATCGCTGTCCATCACACTTGTGGTCTTATTTTCTCTCTCTTTCTCTCTGTCAAATACACACACACGCACACACACATGGATGAGCACACATACAGGCTCCAGATCTAACATCAGAGCTTTGAAATAAAGTAAGTTCATACAAAGTTCATAAAAGAAGCAGGTTTCTTTTCCCCTGCATTGAAAAAAATATTACACACACACAATCCATGCTTCACTGGAGAATTATAAACTGCCCATTTAGGGTAACAGACATAATTTCTCGAATCATGTTTGCTTCCAAAGTATGAACTTTATTTCATATTATTCTTTGAACTTGTATTTTCAATATCACAGAGCTTGTCTTTCATATTAAATGGTTATTGCTGTACCCTGTTGTGAAGGTATCAAAATATTGTGGCCAATGCAGTGAGAACATAACATAAACGCAGGGGCTAATTATGTGTACATCCTGTTCGTACACCACATGATGACCAGCTAAAATAAAATCATAAGTCATTTTGAATATTATGAATGCCATGTCTAAACTTTGTTAATAAATTCTGCAGCACTGTTTCTGAAAATAATATCCCTGTCTTTCTTCTCCATATGCATCAATGGCGAGCAGACTAGATGGGTAGATTGTTCCTTTTTAGGAAGTTTTGTTTGTCAAGCAAATAGAAGTTCCAAACATGTAAGTAATTTGTAACTTTTCATTGGTCTTCCACAGCCAACTAAATTCATGGTGGGAACAGAGCAAGGGATTGTAATTTCTTGTAACCGCAAGGCAAAGACACCTGCTGAAAAAATTGTCTGCACGTTCAGTGGCCACCACGGCCCCATCTATTCTCTGTCAAGAAATCCTTTCTACCCCAAGAACTTTATGACTGTTGGAGATTGGACAGCACGCATTTGGTCGGAAGAGAGCAAAGAATCATGCATCATGTGGACTAAGTAGGTAACTCTGCAAAGTCATTATTTTTAATTTAATTTATTTATAGTTCATATTTCTTAACCGCCTATCTTCCTAGGAGAAGGGCTCTAGGTGCCCAGAGTACAATTTAATCAGTAAAATTATACATTAGAATCAGAATAATTTACGATTAATTTTTTAAAAAATTATAAAACATTTTTAAAAAATTAAAAGATGAAGAATTTCAAGATAGGGGATTAGAATACAGATGAATTGGCGGGGGGGAGGTATTCTCGTAGGGCCAACCAGTCCCATTGTTGTTTGGGCCCCTGTCTCCCGCACGCAAGACTACACAGCCAAGTTTTGACCTCTTTGCAGAACGCCAAGAAATTGGGGGCTTTCCTCTCCTCTGAGGGCAAGGTATTCCACAATGCAGGGGCAGCAGCATAAAAGGCCCTCTTCTTAGACCCTGCCAATAATACTGATAACAGAAAACAAAAGGCAGGTAAAATATTTGTTTCACATACTTTCTATAAGAATATCAAAGAGGTCTTAACATTTTATTACTGCATAGGTTTTTGTGGATCCCAGCCCATCTGATAAAATGGATTGAAATTCATTCTCAAAAACATATGCAACAATACATTTTTTTAATCACAAAGGTGTTATTAGCATCTTCATATGTGAATGCATTTCATATAAAATGTAATGTGATATTAAAGGAAAAGTAAAGTGGGGAACTGCTTGCACTGAAGAGCAAAATGAAGTAGTTCTTACATTTTATTTATCTAATATATAGAGCTGCTCATTTCACATCCAAGTGACACTGGGAAGCATACACAAAGCTAAAACAATAAATATCTAAAATAATTATCATCAATAAGTATTAAAAGCATTTAAAAACTATAAAAACAGTTAAACGGGAATAACAAATGGAGGACGTCCGTAGTAATGCAGCCACCTCATTAGTTCTCCATCCTTTGGGGTTTCTAAGTCAGTTACAGTAACAATAACAGAGTTGGAAGGGACCTTGAAGGTCATCTAGTCCAACCCCCTGCTCACGCAGGAGACCTGTACTAGGGATTCAAACCACCGAACTGCCGACCTTTCTGATCGACAAGCTCAGTGTCTTAGCCACTGATGGCATAACTTTGTTTTACATACATTCCTATTTAAAGGGAAGGAGGCATATTCCAGAGGCATTACGTGGAAGTTCAAAGCAAAGTATCCATCTTAATCCATGTAGCAAATGAAGAAACTATTTTTTAAAAAATAGCCAATTTTGAGTTTCACTTGAAAATTCTTCATGGGTAGGAAACAGAACAGTGAGACCGGCAATTAAACTTAGATGGATTCTATGTGCCAAGTTAGATTTAAATAAAGAAATACTTCTTTAAGTTAAAAATCACAAGCATGTTACAATAACAAAGTGAAATCTGCAAAAATAATTAACACCTTAATTGGAGTGAGAAAAGAGCTGGTAAAGAAGAGATAATTTCTATGTCTCACATTCCCTAATTTCTTTCTATTTCTGATACATTCTGTTTTTTCATTACTCCCACCCCTCATCCTGTATTACAGTAACTAAAAAGAAGAAGGTCCTGTGTTAGCAGATGGTAGGTTGGGAGGAAAAAAATCATATTGCTTTTTTTTTCACTGTCCCAAAACAGCTTTCCTTTTGTCTGGGCAGTAGTCATATAATCCTAATTTTTTTATCAGAGTACATTCTGGGCTCAGAGCCATCAGAAGTCTCCAACTTTGTAACTTCTGAAGAAGTCTCATAGGTTGACTGAAGCCTAATCCCTATGGCAACCATTTTTTAATCCTCTGTTTAGAAACCAGAAGCCCGGGCTGAGGGGGGGTGGGGGGGGAAGGCCTTCCTTCCAAATCAAAGCTAACCATTTTGTTGAGTTCATGAATTGAAACGCGGCTTACAGAAATTGAAATGCTTTGGATGAAGAACTTTTACAACTATTTGATCAGAAATGTTTTTGTTTGCTGAAAACACAGGGAAGGCTATTGTTTTATATACATTTCAACACTTCCAAATAAGAAGAACTATGACGGCAGTAATGGTTTGCCCTTTTATCCAAACCTCACTCCCCCCTACCCCCACTTGGTATTACAGAATTTATTGGTTGATTGTTATTTAGCATGCTCTGCCTCATTCTCTTTCTCACTTTTGTCATATCCACACACATAGATGATGTACATATGCACATACCACACGTATGGTTGGTTAGATGAAAGGATGAATGAATAGAATATCTTCCTCTTTTCTCCTGGGAAATAGATGACACCCAAGCCTGCATGCTTTTTGTAAACAAGTTTAAACCTTCTTGTTTAAATATGCGTTTTGGCTGATAGTTGACTTTTGTTACAAATTTTACCCTTTTAATTTTTACACTATATATTTTATCTTGCCATTACCACAGGGTCTCTTAGGATTAAGGAGGACTATAAATATTGGAAATAAAGAAATGTCTATAAAAGTATTTAGTACAGGTAACGCTCGATTTACGACCACAATTGAATCCAAAATTTCTGTTGCTAAGCGAGACATTTGTTAAGTGAATTTTGCCCCATTTTACGACCTTCCTTGCCACAGTTGTTAAGTGAATCTGGCTTCCCCAATGACTTTGCTTGTCAGACTGGCACAAAAGGTGATCATATAAATCTTGAGACACTGCAAAAATCATGAGTAAATTGTCAAGTGTCTGAATTTTGATCACGTGACCATGGGGATCCTGCAACGGTCATTAAGTGTGAGAAATGGTCATAAGTCACTTTTTTCAGTGCCTTTGTAACTTCAAATGGTCACTAAATAAACTGTTTTAAGTCAAGGACAATATGCAGGTACTTCAAGTTCAGACCTCAACATTTACAAGTAGGATTCATGTACTTTCTACAAAAGGACTTACAAATTGCAGCCATCTTAAATGAATCCTTTGTAATAGAAGAGAATAAACATTTACTTATTTAGAGTATTTCTAGGCCATCTTTCAAAGTAGGATCTTTATAGGGAGACTAGCACAGAAAAAAAAATAAACAATATGTTTTCGGCAGATACCATATGGCTTATCTCACAGATGGGTGTTGGAGCACAACTCGACCAGCTGTCTTCTTCACTACTAAGATGGATGGGACCCTTGATGTTTGGGACTTCCTTTTCAAACAAAATGATCCCACACTCAACCTGAAGGTAATTTAACGACATGGAAAACAACCAGGCATGCCTTGCCCCATGGGTTTCTGTATCCCGATCTTTTTGTTGTAAGATCTTCTCTCTTAAGTTACATTAATTACAAGCTTTCTCTGATTTGATGTATCAACTCATACTACTGAGGTCACTTTGCTGCCTCTGTAGGGATTCATACCAGTAGTGGGTTTCAATTTTTTTTACTACCAGTTCTATGGGCATGGCATGGTTTGGTGGGTGTGGCTTGGTGGGCATGGCAGGGGAAGGATATTGTAAAATCTCCATTCCCACCCCACTCCAGGGGAAGGATACTGTAAAATCTCCATTCTGTCCCCCCTCTAGGGGAAGATTACTGCAAAATCCCCTTTTCCTCCCAATCAGCTGGGACTTGGGAGGCAGAGACTAGATGGGGGCAGGGCCAGTCAGAATTTTTACTACCAGTTCTCCAAACTACTCGAAATTTCCGCTACCAGTTCTCCAGAACTGGTCAGAACCTGCTGAAACCCACCTCTGATTCATACCCACTACAATTGTTTTGATGCTGCTGTACTGGCATGTCAATCACACAATTTGCCTCTTTCATTGAGGCGAAACTTTGCACGAATGAAGGCAAATATATATGTCCCAGGATAATGTTGCAGGATCCTATCTTGGTCAGTCACCAGGACTCAAGGTGTAGTCTTCCAAACTTTCACACTCTGAAGATGGGCTCCAATACAAGTGCCAAAGCTCGAAAGACTAAACTTCAGGTCCCAGCGAAATTGGATCCTAGAAATTTTGCAGCCCAGTGTGCATCATAATGGAAACTAGCCCCAATCCATATTTTAATAAGTGCTTTAAAGTTTCCGTGTAAGACTGTTTGCAAAGAATAATAATCACTGCTGAAACAGAAATGCCAATTTATAAATCTGGTTTCTTTCCCCTTATTTTTATTTTATTTATTAAGTGTATATGCCAGTCATCTTACTATTGAAAGACAATATAAAAATCAACTTTATAGAAGAAATATATGGGGAGGGAAATCCCTTTTGTTTGACAATTGAATTAGAATAAGATCCGAGGTCTTCAAAACAGGTTGCAATTGCACTCTAGTACTCAGTGCACTGAAGTCTAAAGTTAACAGAAAGTCAAATTCTTGCTGAATGTCTAGTCAGTTACCTAAGGAGGTGGTGAATTATCCCTCGCTGGATATCTCCAAACAGAGACTGGATAACTTTAATTAGAATTCCTTCACTGAATAGGAAGTTGATCTCAATGGCCTAAATGGCTCCTTCTAGGAGGATTACATATTTTTTATGGTAAATTTACATGTTGTCTTAAACATGCGAAAGAGTTGACATGGATATATTTTTTTGTCTCCTGAATTGGTCTTCCTCCGCCAGGTCTGCGATGAGCCTCTCTTCAGTCTGCGTTTGCAGGATAATGGGCGTTTTATTGGCTGTGGATCCAAACTGGGCACAGTAACACTTCTGGAATTTTCTTCTGGCCTCTGTACTTTGCAACGGAATGAGAAGAACCTGGCCTCAGCAGTGAGTATCTCCTGACTGTCACAAATGGGCAAAGTGGCAGGCAAGCAAACCTCTGAGAACTGAAGTGAGATTGTTCCTTCTCTGGGTTGAATTCTAGTTTTCCATCTTGGTTCTCTATATCCTTTTTTTTTTTTTTTTTAGTATTCTTGTTAGCATAAATGCCACAACATATGATAGTTCCAAGCAAATCTGGACTGGATCTCCAAAAAAAAAAAAAGGTAACCAGAGTCAGAGCTGATTAATATTTGGAAGCGAAACAAACATTTCCATCTTGCTCCCAAGGGGGAAAAAAAGGCTATGTGGCTATCAGGTATCAAAGTTCAGCCTGAGGAAGCCTTTACTTTCACTGATATAAACCAGCCAAAGTAATCTGTTAATTCTGTCCGTCAAAAGAGCTAAGCCACTGTATACAAGCAACAGTTCATCAGTTTCATCAAATTATTGCTTTATGAGCCAGTAAGTGAACAGCAGATCCCTTCCATCAATAGAGTGCTGCTGCTGGTAGAATACAAACATTCAGTAATATATTATTCTGACAGGCAATTTTCCCACTATCTACCTGTTATTGGTACCCTGTAGAATAGAAGAGTGTTGCTATCACAGTAACTATGAGCAGAACTTAGTTGAATGCCTTTCACCCATAACAATGTGCATCTCAGATGTTTGAGCGGGAGACAAAGCGAGAGAAGATTCTGGAGGCACGCCACCGTGAAATGCGTCTCAAGGAGAAAACCAAGCTAGAAGGCAAGGATGAAGAGGCCAAAGAAGATGTTGAGGAAGAAAAGCCACAGGAAGTTATGAAACGAGTGCATAGAGAGTTCTTTGAGATAATTGAAGGAGAACTCCGTCGCCGCGAGCGAGCTCAAGCCAAATCAAAAGTGGAAAAGGTAACTGTGCAACTGGTAACAGGAAGCTCGGTGGGCTGTGGGGAAAGGAGGCCTTTCTGAGTGGCAAATGTAATGAGTACAAAACAAAACACCAAAAAGGGATGGAGATTCTTACAAAAATATTTGTTGGGTGGTACTTATAATGTATTTAATCCCATCTCAGAATAAAGATGGGAAAGGCAATTTCCCAATACTGTAGATCAGGGGTGTCAAACTCGATTTCATTGAGGGCTGCATCAGGGTTGTGTTTGACCTTGTGGTGGCGTGTGCGCTCTGCCAGCAAAAACGGCTTTCGAGCTCTGTTTTTGGCTGTGATGGCTTCCTACAACTCTCTGCCAGCGAAAACGGAGCTAGGGAAGGCCGCCTGCAGTCCTCATGAGCTCCATTTTCAGCTGCAACAGCCTCCTGCAACCCTCTGCCAGCAAAAACAGAGCTCGGGCTGAGCTCCATTTTCACTGGCAGAGGCACAGTGGGCTGGTCCTTTGCTGTTTCCAGGGTGGCCCCGCAGGCCAGATCTAAGCACCCAGCGAGCCAGATCTGGGCTCCGGGCCTTGAGTTTGACACCTCTGCTGTAGATTACTGTACGATACAGGAGCATTTTTGCAAAGCAAAAGGTAGAACTCTAAAAATAGTCATAGTTATGATAACTATTTAATTATTTTCATGAGGAAAGATGAGAATTTGTGTACAGGTGGTCCTCGACTTATGATTGGTTTCTTAAAAATCATTTGAAGTTACAACGGACCCAAAAATAAAGTACTTACAACCCAGAGACAAAGTTCCCCCACTATTATGTGACTGCATTTTGGGCACCCAGCAACCAGCCTACATTTATGGCTATTTGCAGCATCCCACAATCATGTGACCACGATTTACTATAGGGTTCCTTTTGCCAAAACCCGGTATTTATTTCCAGTTTCAGACAAAAAAACCACTCATTGGAGACAATGGATTTGCTTAATGACTGTGGCATTTGCTTAATGATCACGGTATTCATTTAATGGCCATGGTGATATACTCAATGATCAAAAATCAGGTCAATCACATGATGGCTTGCTGATCAGCACAACTTATGACCCTAATTCCATGCTCAGTTGTGAATCAAGGACTACCTGTAGATTGTGTCAGAGCATTCCTCTGCATCAGAGGAATAACCTAACTCTGCAGGATTGCAGCCTAGAATGTTGGTATTTTCTAGGGGATCATTCATTCCTCTTAAAGATCCATATCCAACCTCTAAGCATTTCCACTTATTTCTCCTATTAAAGAGCAAGTGGTTAAAACAGTAATAAAAATAACATCTTGGGCATGAATAAACAGAGAAATTTAATAGTGAGCAGCTCTATGAAAATTAAAGTTAAAATAAGTAAGAAAAATCATAAAATCAAACAATTTAGATTTGTGCAACAATCTAAAATTAATAATAGAACAGAAATCAAACCAACAGCAAGAATGGTGGGAGAGATATAATCCATGTAATCTATTGCTTCATCACAGTTGCCATCTTCTTTTTTTAAATTTTCTTTGATTGTTATAATTGGGAGTAGGGAGACATACATATTTATAAATTATTAAATTATTATTATTAAATCATTATGTAATTAAAACCACACAACAAATCACTTTAAAGTTCAGAAGAACAGGATGTATTTTGTCCGTTAGCAAAATATAGCATGATACCATCAAACAAATCTCCCTTTGGAAAGAATGCTAAAATCAGGATGTACTCAGGAAAAAAAATACCAGGTTTCCAGTAACCACCCTCCTGTGCTGCAAAGATGAATGGCTTACAATGATGATTTTGGCAACTGTTCATATGAGAAAAGATGGTCCCTCAGTGTCAAAGGATTTGTAAAGTTTATAAAAAGCATCAATATATATCAGCTAAAACTTCATCTCTCTCAGCAAAACTGGAAATACTTTATATTCAATTATTTCTTTGTTCATTTGTTTATGCTTGGCATCTTTTAGAGTTTTATTTAAATCTATGCCTGTTTAAAAGCATCAAATAATGGACTGGCTGGATTTCCCAAAGAATTAGTTCTGCAATCTGGGTAATGTGTTCTTTAGGTCTCACCAAACAGGTCTAATTTAACTGGGGATCAAACAGGAGGAATGCAGTCTTAAAATTTGAGCAAGTTCATGTGGGTGAAGGTACTCCTGTAGGCAGTGAGGTTCCTGGGAGCTCAGAGGTAACAAAGTGCAGAATATGAAGAATGGTGCATGGATCAGTTTCATGTTACTTCATGTATTGAAAATTCTTTATGTTTTAGGAGCGGGAGTTTGAAGACGATGACAGTGAAGTAATTCTTCCTAAGGTTGGTATCCTTTTCCACATTTTGTGATGACTCAGTCTTCCAATAACTGAGAACCTTCACTGGAGATCACTCCAAAACTTCTGAAGGGCACTATGTTGAGGCAGATTATAGATTCTGTTCATGATATTTCAAATCTCCAGAATGAGAATAGAATAGAAATAGAAATAGAAATAGAAATAGAAATAGAAATAGAAATAGAAATAGAAATAGAAATAGAAATAGAAATAGAAATAGAAATAGAAATAGAAATAGAATAGAATACTTCATTGTTACTTTAAATATACACTAATCAGCATACCTTAAAATGAAATTTCATTGCATTCACCTCTCAAAGGATAACCATTATGCATGTACCCACATACACATACATATATGACACAGAGAAAGGTCAGTCTAGTTTGAATGTATACATATGCATTGCCAAACAAAAAACCTGCAAATTTACAAGACGGATGGCATAGGGAACAAAACTGTTACAGAATCTAAAAGTCCTGCTAGAAATACTTCAAAACCTCCTCTCAGAGGGAAGAACAGAAACCATGAAGTGGGTATGTGGAGTCTCTAACAAAGCTTTGAGCTCTGAGCACGTAGCACTTATAAGCAGTATCCTGAACAACGGGAAGCGAGCTTCCTATATTCTTCTCAGCTGTCCTTACCACTCTGTCTATGGACTTTCTATCTGAGGCACTGCTGCCACCAAACCAAACAGTGATGCAGTTTGTTAAAACTTTCTCAATCGTGCCTCTGTAAAAAGTGGCCAGAACAGGAGGAGAAAGATTTGTTCTCAACCTTCCTAATGCTGCGACCCTTTAATACAGTTCCTCATGTTGTGGTGACCCCCAACAATAAAATTATTCCTAAAACCATTGAAAATATTTGTTTTCCGATGGTCTTAGGTGACCCCTGTGAAAGGGTCGTTCGACCCACAAAGGGGTCCCGACCCACAGGTTGAGAACCACTGTAGAAGATAGGCTAACTAACCAAATAATAAAAACTACTTCAAGTAGAATCAACATACTATGTATCACCCTAATTAGGATACAGATTCGTATCAGTTGATGGATATCTAGAACACAGGAGACAACCAGCACTGATGATGTTACCTAGTTTGGGTAATGAAAGATCTGCAAGAAAATAATCAAGCTCAGAGAGCACCAAGGACCCCTCATTTCACACTCTGAGCTACAAAAATTCTCCTTTATTGGTATAAGAGACAACCGTTTGGTAGTAGGGGTGACACTTCTTAAAATTTTGTGTTAATAGGCAGGACCAGGATTTCTCAAGGCAAGGGGAGGGATTAGGTTTTGTTGAATTTTCCTAAGCATGTGAGCAGGTGGGAGGAAAATAGTGCCGTTTAATTTTACAAAATTGATATGTCTGCCCCATACAGATGTGTATATACAAGCTTATACGGCTACATGTGCACATAGATACATATACTACATGTATGGGTTGGTGTGTACAGTTCAGACCCAATATCTTAACTGTTACACTAGATGAGAATGCCCTCTTATTCACTCATTCCTGGAAATTTGGCATAAATTGCCTTACAGGTAGTCCTCGACTTACGACCACAATTAAGACCAACATTTCTGTTGCTCAGCAAGACAGTTGTTAAGTGAGTTTTGCCCCATTTTACAACCTTTTTTGACACAATTGAAACACTATAGTTGTTAAGTGACTCGTTCGGTCATTAAGTGAATCTAATTTCCCCCATTGACCTTGCTTGTTCAAAGCCAGTTGGGAAAGTTACAAATGGCGATCACATGACCCTGGGACAGCACAACTATTATAAATACATGCTAGTTACAAGCACCTGAATTTTGATCATGTGACCATGGGGATGTTGCAACAGTCATGCGAAAAACATAAGTCACATTTTTTTGTGCCGTTGTAACTCCAAACAGTCACTAAATGAATGCTTGTAAGTCAAGGATTACCTATACTTAGTATTGTTTTCATTCTGCCTATTAATATAGCCCCAGTGGTCATTCAAGTGTGAGCAGCACATTCAGCTAGTCAGATGGATCCATCTATATAACATCAAAGATAGTATTATCTAAGGCTGCAGGCAGTGGTGGGTTTCAAAATTTTTTACTACCGGTTCTGTGGGTGTGACTTGGTGGCCATGGCATGGCTTGGTGGGTGTGGCAAGGAAAGGATACTATAAATTCTCCATTCCCACCCCAATTCAGGGGAAGGTTACTGCAAAATCCCCATTTCCTCCTGATCAGCTGGGACTTGGGAGGCAGAGAATAGATGGGGGCGGGACTGGTCAGAATTTTTACTACCGGTTCTTCGAACTACTCAAAATTTCCACTATTGGTTCTCCAGAACTGGTCAGAACCTGCTGAAACCCACCTCTGGCTGCAGGTATTTCATTTTTCAGTGTATTGCTGCTCACATTTTAAAACAATTTTATTTGGAAACTGTCACTTAAAAGATGATAAAAACATTTCTGGCTTCTAATTTTCTTTTTGTGGTGAGTTTTTTTATGATGGAAAATTCAGAAAAGTTCATGACTAATCTAGAACTCAAAACATGGTATTTCCTTTTGATAGGTCATTATGATTAGTAAAAATTTGGAGGAAAAATAATTCTTTTTTCCCCCCCATAGGACGAAAAGGAAGAAGAGGAGGAGTGAATGTTGTCTTGCCTGAATGAAGTCTTCATTTCCTTTGGTGCTTTATTTTCTTTCTCGTTATTTTTTTCTACATAAAAAGTACACTCAATAAAAATAATAACATTTAACTATTTTCTTCTCCATTTATTCTTAATGGGAACCAGCAAACTTAGCTTTAAATGTCTCTACCAGGGAAACATACTGTAATTCTCAATCTGAAAGGGACAAAAAATAAAAACAAGCTGTAATTATTAGTCAATTGATCAGAAAGCATTCACATGAATCTATACCCGATGAAGTCCAAATTCATACACTTACAAAAAATAGGAAAATAAACTAGCATTTCTGAGTTGGGGTGGGGTGGGAGAAAAGAGCAATCTGAATATGAGTCAGCAATGTGATTACAATTGGTCTAGCAGACCTTCTATTCACTAGAGCAAAGAGGCCATAAATCATGGCTTACAAACCATAGTGTTGCATTCACACGAGATACTCAGCTACCATAAAACCATACAAATCTCATAATTAGTTTAGAGTAATATATAAACTACGTCATAGAATTACTTGGCCCTTAATGACTAATACTTCCTCTTATGTCTGCTTCATTATGTACTTCTTGGCTTGTGGCAAACTGTAATTTATTATCATATCAAAACTGGAAGTCTACAAATTGGGCTTGCCCTCTAAACTGTAATTGCAAGCCATGTTTTGAATTTGATTTGTCCCTTACCGATTCCCACCAATTGTACATCATATTATTCTTTCCAGAGCTGATTCTCTCAACAGGTGGAGTAACAGCTTTTGAAAGGCAAAATGGCTGCTAGTTGCCCATATCCCCACCCTAAATCCCCTAAATTTATTTTGGATTCTGCTAGCTGAAAATGTGGAGCTGTGTATCTTTCCCCCCGTGTTAGAAAAATGCTTGTATTAGTTATTATTTTTGCATTCTCTTTGTATTAATTATTACTGTATTTAAACTTACTTAAAGAGAGCACAGCTTCAGAAAATGAGAAGAGAAAGATAATCTCTACTTTTGTCTAGGACTGAATGACAAGGGCAATGGGGAGAGGAGTAGCTTGGCAATCTATACCATGCCCATCTGTTGCTTTATAAATGTTACCCTGAAAGATTGACCTGTAAAGTCCTGGTAGATTATTATGGTTCCCAGTAGCTAGGTTTTATTTTCAGCATTACAGACACTTTATTTCCAAGAAGAAGGGGTAAAATTTCTTTTTGTTTTGACCACAGAAAATGAGAAGTTGGGGAGACAATGGTTATCTTCTCTTTTTCCCAATGTGCTAATTCATTACATACCCATTCACAGGACTATCTATCACAGTATGAACAGTACTTGGGGAGACACAGTATCTTTTCCTATACTCTGGATTTTTTAAAAAAGTTTCCCACCACCACTACCACATTAAAGCATCTGGGCCATCTGTACTTTATATTTATTGTTTCCAGAATGACAGGAAAACACCCTTTTCTCAAAGGACAAGTAATGTTTGAACAGACAGCATCTCTCACTCTACCACCCATAAAATATACTGGGAGGAGAACCACACCCAACCAGCACTCTGCCTAGGAGTAATAATAATGGCAATTTAACACTGTGTAAAATCCCAAAGTGGAGGCATTGGGGTGACAACCATTCAACCTATCAGGCAAGTAACTGAATGTAGGGAAACCTGTGAGTCTCTGAATGAACTACAATTTCCAGTAGCCCTAGCCAGCAGTGTGAAACCTGAAAGATACCCACACACACAACTTGCTCCATGCTTATTTCACTGGCGTATCTTATCATTACATCATTTGCCCTGGATAATTTCACCTAAGCATTCATGGACATTGGAGTGAATTGTAAAAAGCTCAAGTATATGCTTGATTAGTTAGCTCCAGTGAGCACGAAACTATTTAGAAATACCATGGGCACTACTGGCTTTGGCAATATATGGGATTGTTGGCCTCTGCTTTATATGTAAGGATATTTCATTGTGGAAGATCCTGACTATCATCAGGTGCTTCAGAAAGGCATCTGTGGCCCCACTATAAAACACTCAGGCAAACTTCCCCAGTGTGGTATAACTTCTTGAAATTCTGCTCCCAACATCCTCTGCCAGCATAGTAATATAAGTCCCACATTTTTGAGGGGCAGCAGATTGGGGCAGGAGATTGCCTTAACAGGCCAATGGTGGTACAGAAAAAAAAAACATAGACAAATTTAGGCCAACTTCAAACTGCTAATTAGCCAAGTCAACTCAAGCCATTAGACTCTTTCATTGGTTGGTAGTAGGATAGCTAAAAGATACTTTGGCATTGATTGATACTGTCACAGTGATCAGAGTTCCCTCAAGTTTCTTCTAAAAATAAACAAAATCTTGCTATCACTGTTTGGAAAGTTCTACTTTAGAATATCAATTTCTCCATTCTGAACTAACTCATTTGCTAGCTGATCATATCAATATCCTTGTTCCCTTCATGGTCCAGGTTTATTTCATATATCTATGTGCATGTTTTACAATGACAAAGCTCTTATACTTTTAAAATAAGCACATATATTCACCAAGCGAGGGCCTAAATAGAGATAATAATGAGCAAGAAAGTAATATAATATAAGTAATTCTAAAAGGCACCAGAATTTCTGTGATTGGAAAAAAGTGATAACTCTATTCAAATTTAAGAAATGGTAGTCCCAAAGGTGCTTTTTCACGAGGCAACTGGTCTTCCTTATTTTTTCTTTTGAAAAGAATTTTGAGGACAAATTGCAGACTACAGGAACCAGGAGTACTACTCAGGTCACCCTGAGGACACAGATAAACCTCCAAGTACTTCAACAACTCTCTAAAAGGATGCAAATTACCAGCTGTGTGCAAGGAATATAAATCCTTCCATTCCCCACTATCCTGTTACAGCTGAAGAAGCTTCTTGGATGAGAAGTGAGACACCTTTAAAAGAAAAAAACAAGAAAGGCCAGTTGTCTCCTGAAAAAGTACCCTAGGGACAACCATGACCTGGATGAGAATCTCTACAGACCATAAGAAATGGCAGAAATGTGTCCTTCTTTAGCCCTTTGATGTTATACACCTCCTTGTTTTCCTCCTTTTCTCCACCTATTCATAATTGTGAGTTATAGCAGACATCTGATTTCTACAAGTCTTCTGAGTACTGCAAATAGGTTAGGCTCCCTTTATATGAAAAGGGATGTAATACTAATGCTACTACAAATGAATAACTATATCATCCTAGCTCTCATATCTTTCCATGGTTGTATCCAATGACACAAAATGCTGCTACAACAAGTTTTTTCTTACGATGTTACCTTCATCTGATCCTCTGCCCATTATCTGAAGCAACATTATGTCCTCAACTGTTTCAGTGCTAAATTAGCATTTTCCCTCCTTAGCTATGGATGCAATCTGCCATAATTCATGGGCATTCTATCAATCATGAGGTCGGATGATCCTCCAAAAGATGGTACCATTCTAATTCCTAATGACCAGCTTCCTTTTTCTCTGGACCCTGCGCATAGGCCTCCATGACTATTCTGGCCAGTGGAAATGTCTGGATCTTTTCAGCTAGTTTCTTGTGCCCAGACTTGGCTTTGAAAGAGGATCAGCCCAACTAATGGATGACTGTGCCTATTATATGTCCGCTGTGTGATACAATGGGAACATCTCACCACACTACAGAATACTTTTATGTTTCAACACAATCTCATTATTAGTATGGCAGGTGTGATCATCTGTGTGGTGGAACTGGAATCTCCTTAGATTATATTACACCACGGTTATCTGTCAGATGTTAAGTGAGACTGCCATGTTGCCTCCTCATGTATCCATTTCTTGTTTTAAATTTCTTTTCCCTGAATTAGCATAAATTAAGGGGATTCCCACTGGACCACTTGCACTAGGATAGGGAGACCTAGGTTCAGCCATGGAAACTATGCGGACTTTAGACTAAATACAAATCTCTCTGTCCAACCCATCTCAAGCTAAGGGAAAAATCAAAATTATGTGTATGGTGTGTATACCTTAAACCCCTAGAGCGGGGATTCTCAAGTGAAACCATTATCAACCATATGGTGTTCAGGTGATTATTTTAAGTATTTCTCCATAGCATCCTTATTCCACAACCACTACAAAAAGTACCAATATGAAATACAATGAATTAGGATTTCACTTGCCCCTGGCTCCTTTTTAATCAATACATTTTGTTGAAGAATATTCATGACCAGCAAATTTGTCCTAAGAAATATTGTTGTTATGCCAAGAGGTACATACTGTAGGAAGAAATATCCTTCTGGGTTCAGCTCCAAGTGGGGGAAAAGACACTGGAAATATGGAGACTGCTTTGAAAGATGGTTTAATGGTGGACAGGATCACATGGTTTGAGTTCCTGAACAGAAAAGGGCCAAGATACAGTGAGTCCCCGGGTTTTATGCTCTCTCTGGCTTTGAACTTCTTGGGGCCCCGAAAGAGTATCCTGATTGGTTGTCAGACTCCTGGGGGTGGGGGTCTTAGATGTAATCTTCCCAGGTGCCATGTGGTGAGTTTCTGCTGCTAGATGGGTCCCATTGTGTTAGTTTCTGTTGTTAGATTGGCCCTATTGTGTTGCAGGTGATGATCCTTTGACAAAGGATTGAGTTTCTGCCTCTGGCCCATTGACAAAGGGTGGGGCAGGAAGGTGGGAGCTGCTTTGTCTTTAAAACATGTTTCTCCATTTCTCAACCAGGGAAATATAATATTCTGCTTTTTTAATATTTCCTAAAATATTTCATTCTTCTAGGAAAGGGGTAGGTGCTAACTTTCTACAATACAATAATTCAAATTCAAAATAACAATATAAACATACTTTTAGATTACATTTTGGGTACAAAAACTATTTTAAAAAGCCTTTAAATTAGAGGAAGTGTACACATATGCCACCATAACCATCTTATTTGCCAAAAAGTGTGAACTCACATGCTCTTAAGACCAAAAAAAAATAATAATTAGAAAGGGGACTCTTGGCTTCACTTGATGTTCCCTGCATTCCCAAATGTTTATTCAGTTTATTCAACCGAAGAAAGTTTGAGAAACAATGTATGGAAGGAAAAACATACCTAATGAAATTATTTTTAATGAACAAAGAAAGGACTATTGTAAACCATTCACTTTTTTCGTGCCAATTACAAATTAAAGAGCTCCCACCCGTAATCCTATCCCTTCACCGGAATCTTCCTCTGGATTTATGGGGCAAATAACGGCGCCCTGCGCAGGCTAAGAGAGTAATTATGTTATCGACGGCGCCGTCAAGCCTTCCGGCCTCCGGTTCCTGCACTGCAAAAGTAGCGCCTCTGAGACCGAGCGCGCTTTTCCCGGCTCGGTCAGGCGATCTCGGCCTTTCCTTCCACGCCGGCCGGCAGAGAGCGATGGAGAGCTGCTCAAACCCCCAACTCAGCCAATGGTGCGCCACCGAATCAGCCAGAGGAAGTCTCCCGCGCACCCGGTTGTTGTGTACAGTTTGGAAAGATCTCCAGGGGACTCGAAACACCAGGAGGCAGGCGAGGAGAGGCGGCGGCCGGCCACCGGCAGATTCCCTGCGCACCGGTCCCAGATGGAGGGCGGTGGCGGCGGCGGCAGAACTCTCCGATGGGAGACCCAGCCCGGGCGTCCGCTTGCCAGCTGTCTCTCCAAAGGGAGGGTGGTATAATTGGGTCGGGGGGGAAACTCCATTACCCGTTGAATGGCGGCGCCCAAACACCTGTCATTGGTTGCGCGGGGAGATTTAATCTAGCTCAGAGGAGAAATCGCGCCCGACGAGATCCAGGAGTCCTGAGAATCTGGCAGTGCGCGGGGGATCCACACGTGCTGTAGCTTCGCTTGCCCGAGCCTGCCTTGTCTGGGCTACTTAGTTACCATCATGAAGGAGACCAGAGAGTCCAAGGATCAGCAGCTCACGGTGAGTGGAAGTGACTTCCTCGCCTCTTTCGGGCAGTAAAAATAACCAGGGCAAAAAATTGGGGGGGCCTGGAGGGTAAGACCCAAAAGAAGTCAGACTCCAATTTCCCATGATTCCTAGCCAGTATTATCAATAAAAGCAAGAAGTTGGTATAGCTTGAGAAAGAGACTGTGCAAAGCCCTTGCGGAACTAACTTAGAAATTGGAAAGGAAAATTTAATAGGGTTTTTCTTAAAACCGTTTTCTTCTGTTCTAGTGGCAAGAAGAGACCACCAAATGCAGCAGAATGAAATTATTTGATTTGTTCATTAATAAGTACATGAAATATGAGAGTAGATGGTTGTAAGGCTTTCTTCTGGATTTAAGGGACCTGTCCCATCTCAAGAGGGATCTGGCCTTACCTGTTTCCATCAATGTAGTCTGTCCCATAAATTGAAATAGCAATATACATAAAAGTCCATTAAATCTTATGCTGTAGAGTGAAGTGGTCAAACTGCACTACAAATAATGCCCAGCTCAAGAGAACAATACTCACATTTTCTCCATATTATGATCTTTTGTTACCTAGACACAGTTGTTTGGATTTGTATGACTAATCAATGCTCTCTGTCATTAGTGCCAAAGAAAATCGGAGTCAGTGATGCTCAGCTTCTTTGTTTTAAAGTTTTCCTTAGCTGGGCCTTTCAAAAATAGTGGGTGTTTTCTGATCATAATTCTGTGTTCATGGAATGTATGTTATAAGCACAATGTTAATTGTACAACTTTATCTTTATAAATTGATGCTGAGATAAGAAAGGGCTTTCCTGGTCAGATTCAGTTTTGCTGTCTTATACAGTTTATTATGTTTTGCATTTTTAGTACATACAGTATAGTTGAGCAATATGAAGAAAAGTAAAAGAGATTTCCACTCCCTGGAGCTTCCAATGTAAAATAAAGCAGTTGGAGGAGGCAGCAGAATCCAGTAGAAATATGAATGGAAAGGATGTGTAGTTAGCCTTGATTGCTCACTAAAGTACAAAAAAAAATATGAATTGGAAATAGCTATCTCTTGCTGAGGATGTGTATAGCTTTTTCAAACATGGTTTATAAGCTGTGTTGCATAATTTAAATCATTCATTTGTCTTTTAATGAAAGTTGCATATAAATATTGCACATTAATGTGCAATTAAACATTCAGTTCAAGGACAACATTTGTAAAGCTATTTTGAAAATATATTGCATCGAAATACAAATCTATTGTATCCTTCCATCCTTCCGAGATCGGTAAGATGAGGATCCAGATAGTTGGGGACAATATGTTGACTCTGTAAACCGCTAAGAGAGGGCTGTAAAGCACTGTGAAGTGGTATATAAGTCTAAGTGCTATTGCTATTGTACTGGAGCATTGGAAGTGATTACTTTTGTCATCAGTGCTATGATGGGGGATGTCTCTGGTCATCTAGGTCGTGGTTGTCCCAAAGGTTCTTTTTCAAGAGGCAACTGGACTTTCTGGTTTTCTTTGAAGACTTTTCGCTTCTCATTCAAGAAGCTTCAGAAGAGTTGAAGAAGCTTCTTGGATGAGAAGCAAAATGTCTTCAAAGGAAAACCAGAAAGTCCACTTGTTTCTTGAAAAAGCACCTTTGGGACTGCTATGATGGGTGTATGTGGAGAAAAGTGTATGAAATAGAGTTCAAAAGTGAAAGAAGACTCCTTAAAGAATCATTTCAGAGCTGCCAAAGTATTATACAACAAGGAAGAAATCTTTCTTGAAAAATGAACCCATCATAGAAATTTCGCCTAGCTTCACAAAAAATAGTTTAATGTCTCTGAAATCAACAATGCCATGGGATGTACTTTCTAGGTTTGGAGAAGGGAAACTGCCTGGCCCCCTCATTGCAATTTTTGAACAACTCTGAACAGATACTATAGAATTGCAAATGGCAATTCTATAGTATAGCAAAATTAATAGTTGTGGTTCAGCAAATTTTGGATGATGGCCAGAAGTTCCTGGTTTCTACTCAAACAGCATGAAGAACAGAAAGCAAGATGTTTTCCATGGGTTCAGATCCTGTATTAAAATTCATCTCAGGATAACAGATAAAGCCCTGCTGATAAGACAAGGGAGTTGTGCTTTGGAGTTCACCCCTTTGTTGTCTGTATGGGAAACAGTGAACTGAAGTCACTAAATCTTTGGAGGCTTTAGAGATTGAATGGGATGAATCTTATAGGCTGACGTGGCTGTAGCTGGATATGTTGTTCCAGAAATGCTGCTGTCCAGGTGGTGTTTCCTTTCCTCCCAAGGAAAAAGCCTCTCATTGTCTGTTTGCGGCTACCTGCCAGGGCCTCAGAGAGACACAGATGATTTTCTCTCTGCAGTGATAAACGGACTCAGGTGAGGCACACTGGGCAGGGAAGAACTTGGGAGTTGAAGAAACTTTGCTTACACTTTCGGCCTTGGATGGCCAGGGCACGGAGACTGAGGACTTCCATGCAGGTGCTCATTTTTCTCTCTGTTGTTCTTTGACTATTTCACGAATTGTGAGATACCTCAGTCATTCATCCATCTTCTTGTATTTTAGGTGGCACTTCGCATTCGGCCAATCAGCATGGCAGAGCTGGAAGAAGGAGCCACACTCATTGCTCACAAAGTGGATGACCAGGTATTGTGAGAACCCTTTCTGATAAATGGGTAGAATTTAGCTGAGCCTCATTTTATGAACTGATCTTTGAAGCTAGAATTAAAATGAATTTCAGGAAATGTTCCCCCCTCCCACATGAGGAGGAAACACATTTCATTTGTTTAAAAACTCACATCAGTACAGTATAATGCAAGTCTGGAGTTCGAGTTCAGATTATATACAGGAGCCAGTAGTGAGGGGAGGCATTACCATTTAACGTAAAGAAAATTTGTTGGGTCAGTACCACCTCATCTGAAAGTTATTCTGAATTCCAGAGATGAAGGAAAAAAAGGCATTCTATCCACAGGAAAAGTTATTCTATTCAGAGCTCAGAGTTACAGTCTGTAATTTTTTTGCCACTGTCTATGCTGGCAAGGCTTAATGGAGCAAAGCCCAGAGGCTGGTACTAGATTGCCAGTCTCGGCATATACACGAAAATAAAAACGCCTTTATTATAGATCTCAGACTATGCATCCATCTAACCTGCTGCTGTATACTCTGACTGGCAGCAACCAGGTCTCAGACAAATAAAAAGCAGCACATAATGGATCAAAGTCTGATCCTTTGAACCAGAGTTTCAAGGAAATAATTTGCCATCTGTAACTTTGAGAAAGTATACTTTTTCCCCAAGTGATGTGTTCCCAAGAGTTTTCCTCTTTAGCTCTGGGTGGCTGTAAAGCTTGTTTGAAGTTCTTCAGAGCATGGATGTTAAAGGCTGATTCTCACTTTCTTCAAAAACTGAACTTATCTAGTTGAGGCTCTTCTTGGCCATCAAAGCTCTTGGAAATATATCTTATTAGCAACTGCTAAGTAGCCTTGCTCGGTTCCCATTTACTGAAGTCAGGAGGGAAATTAGTATGTTGATTAAAAGGATATATTTTCTCTTCTCTTGAGAACTAATGAGAAGAGTTGACTATGATTGACCTAACAAGTTTGACTCCTGAGACCCAGACAGTCCCCTGTGGGAGCCACAATGTTGTATCTACATGCTATATTTGTTAGGATTGAGAAATTACATCATGGCTGAACATTTGTGATAGATAATTTTTGCAGTTTGGGGAAATGAGTTTTGTAAGTCTCCCTTGTATTTATTGTACAGACAAACCCATTGTGCGTGTGCTATGGTATGTTAATTCTAAATCTCTTAAAAACAAGTATCAACTGCCACTGTTGGATCTTATCAAACCATGGATCAATCTTTTTAATCTCTTGGGGGAATCTGATGCCTTCCCCCTCCCCCATATCTAGCAAGCTAAATGGGGCAATTCTGACTCAGTATTTAGGGACAAGCTGAAAACCCAGTTAGCATGAAGAGGGAAAATTAGACTAAACTATAATTTTAATAATTTAGATTAAATTATAGATTTTGTTTGAGTTATACATTTTTGGCTGGTTTTGTAGGTGCAGTGATAGATCAAAACAAAGAATGTTGTGTATGCTGATTGAGTTCCTTATAGAAGAGATAGTAAGTTAGGCAGTTGAACTGAATCTTGTTATTTAAGAGTGAGGGTGATACATTGCCCACTGCAGAGGGCCAAAGCATTTTAATAATCTGCTACTGCTAAACTTTACAGGTCAAAACTATGTGATTAAATGTCTGTCTCGTAGAGGCAGCATGTCATATTACATAGTCTTACTACAAATATATACTGGTACATAAAATAACCAAAAATGGAATGGAATTAAGCAAAGGGAGCATTTTAAAAATCTAAAAGATACCAATAAAAGTTCCCGTTTCTCCAAAAGACCAGTCCTTTCTATACTCTTAGTTAGGCAATCTGTTAATTAGGAAAGTAGATGAATAAAAAAATAAACAGTTGATTAAATAATGCTGGCAATTGAAAAAGATAAAAATTGTACAGATGTGTTAGGTGACTTGGATTTAATGCTTTCAAAAGATAGCTAATTGCAGTTAGCAAGAGACAGAATAATGTAATATTATATTATTTTATCATTTTCCAAAGTTAAGATTTATGACTAGTGCAAATTATCAGTCATCTAAAAGGCAGCTGTTCTAAATGACGTCATCTAGATAGTTTATTTATTCATAATGAAACTACCACAGAAGAAATTAAAGATGGAGAATTGCCATGAAGTTTCAGTTCTAGAAAATCAGGGGAATAAATACACTTTTAAAATTAATTGGCATGTTTATAACATGCTTTCAGCCACATTGATGTATTCAAGAGGTTTTTTTTTTAAATCGGAACATTGTAGAATATTCTGATTAGTTATAGCTTCCTATTGTACGTCCACACTGTTTGCCTAAGATGAAACAAATAAGTATGGGCTATTATGGAAATAATATTCATTTAGGAAATAATTAGCAAAACTGATGGTTGTTGAGGTAGCCCACCTCAACAAGAGGTGACAAGACTTGGGGCAAGTCTGAAAATAAGGAATCAAAGATAAATGACAAATATCTAACGATTCCTCCAAGGTATTCAATTATCATGCCTTACAGTACTATTTCCTTGGCTCTTTGACCAGTGTATGTGGAGGAGGGGAGGGAGTTTCTGTGACAACATTATGAAAAGAAACCATGTAGATCTTTGTTGTTGTTTTAAGAACAGGAGCATGTAGTTAAAAAAAAAGGCAAATTTGAACTGATTACTATAGTTATTTGTGTACCCCTATTAATACAGTGTGAAGGGGTCGCTTCTTATTTCTTAGAACTAAGGTTGCCATGGAGACAGCTTTCTCACTGCCCCATCCAGCTGAGGACAATGCTTTATGGACCATGCCAGCAAATTGTTTACAGGAGTGATTTGTTGTCATGACAATAAGGTATTGGATTCAAAACAGGGTTGGAATTAAGCAGTAAGAAGGAACAACATCAGAATTGCTTCCGGGCCTGATATCAGGCAGTAGATATACAACCACATCCCTGCCTGGAGCTAAAGTGCATTTCCTCAAGACTAATACCTTTTGGTCTGGCAGTGAGCCAGGACTTCATTTTAATCAGAAGTAATTTTCAGGGCCACAAAGTAAAAGTTACCAAGCAGTCTTTGTTGGTGCTTGCTAGCTTCATTCCAAGGTGTCAGAACTCACTTAACACTATATCCACAATAGAAATTATTTCCAGTCAAGTAGTATCAGATTCCCTTTTCCAAATTAAGAAAATATGTTGGGCGTTCCTCAGCTTGGTCTTTCCATTGCTTATTTTATTACTATATCCACATAAAAAGAATAATTAGCCCTGGTCAGTTTATGATTATTTAAAAATATGCATTTTTTTAATATGCACTTCGCCTCAGGTAAGATTAACTCAATTGCTCAGCTCTTTACATGTATTAGTGTCCATGAACATGCCTAAGACATTTTGTATTCATTTTTATATACACAAAAATGCCTTATTCCATACTTCGTTTAATTTTGGTAGACAATTGTCCATAATCTGAGCCTTTTGATTAAAATACTTTTTAATCAAAGAATGAAATCACATCAATTGAAGAAGTATAAATACCAAAGAATAATTGTTTATTAGTTTTAGAAGCACAAACTACATCAGTTAATATCAAAATAAAAATCTAACAAATTCTTTTCCCCATCCCCAATAGCAGAAAAGATGCTCAAATTCACTCTAGTGTGCAAATAAATTTATTTTCAGGTATAAGAGTAAGAATTATTCATGTAAGTAGGAAGCTATCTATGGTTGTAGAATTCCACATTTTGATCCTTTGTTAATTTAATGCTGTGAAAATGGTAGAAATTTTTTAGGAATGCTTCCAGCAATAGGATCTAAAAAAGATTGTTTGTACTGTTATGTACTAAAAGTGCTAGTAAACAGAACAACTCTGAAGTTTTAAAAGTTCAGGTTGTAAACTGAAAAGTTTACAAAGGCTCAGCATGTTGATTTTGCTGCTGAATTATGGCAATACAATTTCAGGCAATTTGGGAATGGGTTGGAGATCTTTCATTTCTACTTTTATGATGAGGCATTATACAGTCAGTAATTGGTTATTTTGCCACCATATTTTGGTGATGCTGTCTCTGAATGCTGGGGGAGCGGCGGGGGGGAGGTATAAATTGGATCCTACATGGCAACAGATTGTCTACCCCCAGGATATTTGCCTTCAATTAATTGAAAGATCTATATCGTATAAAGTCCACTTTAGAATCCGAAATTGATCATGTTAAATAACTTTCCTCGTTGTGTTTAAGACTTGGTATTATTCTTTTTGAGATCTAATAGCGGCTGTATATCAATCTGTACAAATCCCCTTTTGAGACTAAAATACAGAGATATTCAAATGCTGTTAAATAATTATTTGTATCAGCATCCTGTAAAGGCTGAGTGTAAAGTGTATGCATCCGCTATATTGGAAACCAGAAAATTTGGACCCTGCAAAATGATACTTTAGTTGACTGAAATTGATAAAGGTTGCCTTGGCCTCAATTGTTTCTCCCCCACCCTGCCAAGGGCTGCATAACCGATGACATCATATGTGGATAGCCAATGTTTAAGCCAATTTTTGAGAATATGGGCGATTTAAGGGTTTTTTTTGCCCAAATTAGGCACATTAAATCTTCCAACAAGATAGAGCCAGGGTGATCTACTGGTTAATGTGCTGACCTAGGAACAAGGAGACCTAGTTATAATCTTCCCTTAGGCACAAAAAAATGAGTTGTCTGTTCTTGGGCCATTTACTCCCTCTCAGCCCAAATTAGCAGGCTGAAAAAACTCAGCCTTGCAACATGCCTTCATAAGCTTCACTATAAGAACTAGTTAACTTCAGTGCAAAATCAGCAGATTCTGAAACCAAACAGCATATTAGATGGTAAGAACAACAGCAAGGTGCTTAACAAGCTTAATATTCCTACTTTAAATCTTAAATAGTCAACTTCTTGTGATTATGACAGATAAAGAGAATGCAAACCACAAGCGAGGCCTTCTCCATGATTGTCCCGTTGTTATTTTTAAGAAAACCCAGATTGAAAACTCTCCTTTTTGAGTGATCACTTTTTTCCCTGAATTGATGATGAATGGGCAGCCATTTCCAGCTATTTATATTGATCTGAGGATTATTTTTTTTTACTGTGGATCATTATTTTATGTTTTAATATCAATTGATCAGGGCAATATAAAATTGCATAAATAATAAATAAGTGATCAAATGAGTGCAACATTTTGCTATCAGATTGCAGTGGCATAATCCTGGGACATTTTTGGAATTGCAAAAAATATTATAGGCATCTTCAGAGGGGCACAAAAGATTAAAAAAAAGGGAAGCAATGTTACACCATTGCAAACTCCTCCTCTTCTGTGTATGCATTGTGACATCATATGAACCTACGTACCAAAGGGCAGAGCTTGTGGATGCCTCTGGTTAGCATATTTAAGAGGTGATCCTTGCCTAGTTATCCAATAATGACACTTCATTCAAAACTCAGCTAGCTTGACAAGAAGGCTGCATTGCTACAATGCAATATAAAATTACATCACAAATATCAATGTGAGCCATCAGTTATGTACCCTGAATATGTAGGTGTATGTGTGTGTAAATTTTAGCATATTAAGGTTAATAAATTATAATTATATAATCTATAAATATATAGTCTCCTTGGTTTTGAAAAATTGTTTATACATGTTAAAAGCTGCACCAGAATTTTAAAGTTTGCAGATTGCATATGGAACCTTTGGTTTCTCATAGTCAGCTATGTCTTACTGGGCAAGAGACATTGCAGTGTAAATGAGCTGAAGAGGGGAGGAGGAACAGAAGTAATTGCATGAATCCTTGGCCTCATTTTATTTATTGCCAGCTACGGCATCGTTACCATCATTTTAGAGAATTGTCATGAGAATTGAATCACATGCAGTGAATAGAAATTAAGTCATTTTACTTTCTCTGCGTGGAAGCAATCATTATTAAGCCTTCATATGAAAAGTTCAGTTTCTCAACCGTTCAACCCTTTCTTTGGTTCCTTCCTACTGTTTGTTCTTGAAATGCAGGTGCCATACCTGTTTGTGTGTTTAGCAATATATTCCCTACCAAAGATGCTTTCTGTCTCTTTTCTTTCTTCCATTAAATCATGTCAAATTCTCAGAGACTGCCTGAACAAGTCCCTGCAGTTTTCTTGGCAAGGTTTTTCAGAAGTGGTTTGCCATTGCATGCTTCCTAGGGCTGAGAGAAAATGATTGGCTCAAGGTCATTCAGCTGGCTTTGTGCCTAAGGCAGGACTAGGACTCATAGCCTCCCAGTTTCCAGCCTGATGCCTTAACCACTACAACAAACTGGCTCTTACTTCTCTTTAACAGAGCCTTTTATTCATTACAAAGAAGTGCATTATTCCTTTTCATGCAGCAGTGTTGCTCTTGAAATCCTGTCCTTGGCACACCTGTGATGACAGAATTAAATGAACCTGATGGAACAATGTTTAGCTTCAGATGAAAACTAAAGCAGCCTTGGACCCCTTTGTCAAGAACAACTTTCTCCCTTTTATAGTCAGTTTGTGCAATTCCATCTCCCCTGTTCCAATGGCCAAGGGAGCAGGACCAATTATATAATAATATTTGGTTGCGATTTTCAGCCATTCTCTAAAACTCAACTAGTCTGCCTGCAGCAAATTTTAGCAGCATGTTTTTGTAGGGCTTGAGGTCTCAAAAAGAAATGTGGTAGCTGCAAGTTATCTATTACTGCTTTTGTAGCACAAAACTTATAACAAGAGGTATTCAGCCCAGCCAAATGTTCTACCTCCCTCCTTTAACATACATTAATTCATACATTTGAATCAGATGACTGTTATTGAAATGCTATTTAATGTAAATAAGGTGCAGCTTTTGACTATTTAAACTAAATATTGACTATAGCTGTTATTAGGCTATAAAATATTGGGGAAGTCCCAGGATATCCTCCATAGTTTACCAGTTACATAATTTACCAGCTACACATGTCCTGGGGAGAGAGGTGTAAGCAGTGGTGGAATTCAATTTTTTTTACTACCGGTTCTGTGGGTGCGGCTTGGTGGGTGTGGCAGGGGAAGGATACTGCAAAATCTCCATTCCCACCCCACTCCAGGGGAAGGATACTGCAAAATCCCCATTCCCTCCCCACTCCTGAGGGAAGGATATTGCAAAATCTCCATTCCCACCCCACTCTAGGGCCAGCCAGAGGTGGTATTTCTCAGTTCTCCGAACTACTCAAAATTTCCGCTACCGGTTCTCTAGAACCTGTCAGAACCTACTGAATTTCACCCCTGGGTGTAAGGTTTCATTCATCATTTGCTTCACATATCTGACTTTGAATCTTCACAAGAATTGAGAACCCTTGTGAGATATCTTTAAGAGTAAATAATATCATGAATTCAGGTTTCTACAATACTATTCTGAGATCTAACCACTGGTTAATTTGTTCTTGTGCTTTTTTAAACCAGCCTCTCTGCTCCCTGATATTAATGACTGCCTTACACAGAGTCCCTTTAAAGGCCTCTTGGAAATGGTGAAACCCAACCCAATGTCGCTGTCAAAGGCAATCTGATCTCTATATACACAAAGACAACAGGCTGTGCTCACAGGGTGTAAGGGGGAGGGGAGACATGCTGACATCTACTATGCCTTTAGTAGTTGCTTCTATAGCAGGTATCCAGTTCTACTTCTCCACTGTTCGATCCTCAGTAAATACTGAGCGTCTACTGAATATAGGCATAGAATCGATTTCAGCAGCTATTGGGGATATTACTGGAACAAATCTTATGATAAGAACCTAAGAATTCTTTCCAACGGATCAGCCACAATCCTATAGCAAACATTCCCAAGATTCAAATATATTAAAATGTACATTGTATTGTATGTTTTGAAGTTTTACTACAAAACATAGAGTAAATATGCAGCATTGATAGAAGCCCCAACTGTGCAGCTGGAAGTGCAACTTGTGTCCCATGGCAACACTGTTGATCCTCCAGCCTAAATGCATGCCCTCATCTTCCTGCCCCGCTCTCTCTCATTGCTGATCTTGTGGGAGTTAAGCCTAATAAACAGACACCTGATCAGTAGCGTCCCCTGGCTAGTATAGACCTGTCCTTTCTGTCATTCCAGATTAAAGTTGACAGGAATCGGAGCAGCACAAAAGAAAATTAATTATCCCTAAAACGATTAGATGGGTGGACACCTCATTAATCCATTCGTTAATGCTGACTATAATAGCTTACGGGCCATTCCATGTTCTATGTTTACTGCATTATGTTAATGTCTAGATAGAGTCTACCCAGAAAGCTACTGTCAGTGACAGATAAATCTGATCCAGTATAAAGGTGCTGTCATTGAAGGACTCTTAAGAGGACTTTAAGTGGTGTTTACAGATGTTTGAGGTGATCCCATAACAGAACTGCCTCCTTCTCAAGACGCTAATGGAAAGTAACATTCTTACAATATGTATTGTTCTATGTTCTACTTTTACTGCAGTTTACATGGGGGTCTCCCTCGTTTCTTCCTTGCTGTATGATAGATTGGACTAAAAGGGAGTGACGGTGCTCTCTGCTACATTCTGGACTACTGGTAGCTTCTACATGGTCTTGAAGGGTAGTTCCATTAAGAACATGTCATATAATCCAGTTGAAAAGTAACTAAGGCAGGAGTGACTGTGAACAAGACCTCCTAGTGCAGGAATGGATACAATTGGCACACAAGATGAATTTATGCCAAAAACCTCCTGACCACAGCTGCCACCTTCTCATTGAGCAGGAGCTGTGAGTCTAGGAAGACCCCCAAGTTGCATCCCAACTTTTTCTGAGGGAATTCTATCCCTTTAAGAGACAAAGGTAACAAGTCACTAGAGTTTAGGGTGCCCAAAACTCAAAACAACTCAATCTTGCTGGGGTTGAATTGCACTCAGTCCTGCCCCCCACCAGTTATAGCCACTAGGTACTGGGCAAGCACCTCAACAGCATTACTTGCTTGGTCTGGGTGTAGATCAGTGGTGGGTTTCATCTACTTCTCTCCGGATCGCGCAAACCCATAGCGGCAACAGCAGGAGGCTCGCCCGGATGTAATGCATGATTACTGTGCATGCACAGAAGGCTGTGTGCATGCGCAGAGGTGGCACGTGCGAGCAAAGCTAACGCGCACACACTCACATTTGCGAACCAGTAGGGAAGGTAAGTGAATCCCACCTCTAGTGGAGATATATAATAAAGTATATCTTGCACACTAATGATACTGCCTCCATGCTTTTGATTGATTTCACATAGCAGTTTCATGTAGATCAGTGTTCCCTAACCTTTGCGGCTTGGTAGCCTGGTGGAGGGGGAGAAGAGTGGAACTGGGCATTGCAAGCAGGGCCATTGCGCATGCACATACACATACAGGTGCAGCTGAACTTGTGCAAGTGGTGGGCTGGTGCCACACACGCACATGCATGCATAGCTCAACTTGTGTAAGTGGAGCTGTCATGTGCACTGGCCTGCTGCTTGCACAAGTTGAACTGTGCATCTGTGCACATTGGCCCGCCATTTGGACAGCCCAGTTGCAAATAGGCCACAGCCCAGTAGCGGACTGCGACCCAGGGGTTGGGGACCGCTGATATAGATGATAAACAGGACTGGTGAGAAGCCCAAGCCCAGAGGCATCTCACATAAAAGGGCCTACGGATAGACCTCCCTAGTGCCAATTAACACTGATTGGAACCAGCTATGGAGGAAAAAAGGACTACTGCAGAATAGTCCTCTCCACTTCTAACCATCGAAACCAATCCAGAAGGATACCATGGTCAATGTTACAAAAGTTATTGAGAAGTTCAGGAAGACCAGGATAGATATACCATATACCAACTTCAGCCCAATCTCTTCAAAGGCTGACCAATGTTATCTCAATGCTGTAACCGAATCTGAACCCTAATTGAAAAGGGTCTAGATACCTGCATCATTCAGGACTCTCTGAAACAGAGCACTTATCACCATCTCCAATTGGAACTGGACAAAAGTTGCTCAATACTGTCAAGGTCCAAGAATGACTTCTTGAGAAGGAAATCCACCACCACTTTCTTCCAGGCAAGTAGAACTATACTCTCCCACAAAGAGGCATTGACTACTACTTGGACCCAACCTCATACAACCTTCTGGGAGGTTTTATTCAGTCAGGAGGGGCATGGCTCTGGAACACAGGTGTCTACAAGTCAAACTCCAAGTGTAACTGAGTGATTTTGTCCAACAGAAATCTAGAATAACCTTCACAGCAGTTCTGTGAGGGATTCCTCTTGTTCCTCCTTAAACAGAAGTGACCTGGTCACCAAGAACAAGGCCTCTGACCATCTGGTCTGTGGATGCAATAAGCAGAAATGCAAGCATACATTGCCACTCTTATAGTCACAAATAATATTGGTTGATTTCACTCTGTTTTTCTCCATCGCTGTTGTAGATGTCTGTTGCATCATCTCCCAGATCTCCATAAATCAGGGGCTGTATAGGATCCATGATCACAGAAAATCTGTACAGGTGTGACTCATTACATACTCATTCCAAGCTGCAACTAAAGTCTTGTGCCAGAGAGTCAGGAATAACTCCAAGCCCCTCTGAAACCACTACTGGATCTATCAAACACCTGGCGTAGCTTAGGTCCGAACAGCTACAAAGGACCATGGAGACAAGAGACAGATGTTAACGCACCCCAATCAAAATAATCTCAGCTGAGACCCGATCTGTCCCTGAACTGAGGATTAGCATCTTCAACATTACCCATAGTTCTGAGGTGCAATGGAATATCATCCCAGCTTCCAGTTACTTGATCTTCCTCCCTCTGAGTATTTCCCAGCACATTTCCCCCTATTATAGCTAGGCTGTCTAATTAGATATAAGCCAATTCACAGCCACAGTCTTGAGTACTCAAGAGAATCATGGGCCCTTTGCCTGGCTATTAATAGCCATTATACCTTGTGGAGATGACGTCAGGAAGAAAGACAAAGAAAATACAAAGAAAGTAGTTACTGGAGAAGATGTAAGTTATATAGCTGCAATGAATAGGATGTCATTAGCTTCCCATTAACTTAATATCAAAGCTTGCATTGAGGCTAGGTTCTTACTTTGCACTAGATCAGGGGTGTCAAACTCAAGGCCCAGAGGCCAGATCCAGCCCGTGGGATGCTTAGATCTGGTCATGGGACCACCCTGGAAACAGCAAGGGACAGGCCCACGGTGCCTCTGCCAGTGAAAACGGAGCTCAGGAGGGCTGCAAGAGACCGTTGCAGCGCAAACAGAAGCCCATTGGAAGCCCGTTTTCGCTGGCAGAGTGCTTGGACCGGCACAGGTGCCCCCAACACGAGTGATGTCAAGCTGGCCAGACCCACCCTGGCCAGGCCCACCCCAGCCCCCTGAGGTCAAACACAACCCTGATGTGGCCCTCAATGAAATCGAGTTTGACACCTCTGCACTAGATTATTTTATTTATTTATTTATTTGTATTCCACCTTTATTATTTTTACAAATAACTCAAGGCAGTGAACATATCCAGAGCACCTTCTTCCTATTTTCCCCACATCAGCAACCCTGTGAAGTGGGTTGGGCTGAGGGAGTGACTGGCCCAAAGTCACCTAGCTAGCTTTCATGTCTAAGGTGGGACTTGAACTCACAATTTCCCTCTTTCTAGCTTAGTGCCTTAACCACTAGACCAAACTGGCTCTCGTCTTTATTATTTGTTTGATTTTTATTTAGTATAAATATAATCCTCATTTAGCAACCATAATTGTGACCAGCAATTTGGTTGTTAAGTGAAGTAGTTGCTAAGAGAAACCATGACTGTGCTTATGATCTTTCTATTGCTTTACAGACCTGCCAAGGTCATAAATGCAAGAACTGGCTGCAAAGTTACTTTTTCATCACCATTGTAACTACAAATGGTTGCTAAACAAGTCAATTGCTAAATGAAGATTATTTATATGAACTCAAGGAGATGCAATGGCTCAGCGGTTAAAGACACTGAGCTTGTCAGCTGGAAAGCTAACAGCCCAGGTTCGAGACCTGAGCGCTGCACATTGGAGTGAGCTCCCGTTACTTGCCACAGCTCTTGGCCACCTAGCAGTTTGAAAGCATTGCAAATGCAAGTAGATAAATAGGTACCACTTTTATGGGGAGGTAACAGCGTTCTGTGCACCTTTGGTGTCTAGCCATACTGGTGACATGACCACGGAAATGTCTTCAGACAATGCTGGCTCCCTCCACTAGGTAACGGAGATGATCATCACCCCCTAAAGTCACAAATGACTAGACGGGGGAAACCTTTACCTTTTTTATATGAACTCAAGAAGTTTCTCTTAGAAGTACAGGTAATCTTCACTTAATGACCCAAACTGGAACTAGCAAATCTGTTGCTAAGTGAAGTGGCCATTAAGCAAAACATCACATTACCTTCCTCGCTTAGGGACAGCCGTTCTGGTAGTACTTGTTGCCTTCATTGAGCAAAACCCACATGGTCAGTAGGCAAGGACCCTTCCCAATCCAATCATTTCTGACTTGGCCCCTCCCAGCCTTAAGCCTCAGTTTTTCCAGGGCAAGGGACTGTCTACCCTTCAACTCTCCCATCTGCCTAACTCCCCCACCCCCCAATTTCTGCCTACGTGGTCACCCTGTAGAGCATAGGTCTAGGATAACTCATCACAACCAACTCATGATGGCCATCTCACCACAGCCCTCACCATGATACAGTTAAAAGTTGTGGTAAAAAGGTAATAAAATGAAGCACAACTCACTTGCCTTGATTAGCAACAGAAATTTCAGGTTCAGTTGTGGTTGTAAGTCGAGAACCACCTGTACCTGTACATGCCTTTGAGATGATGAGAGGAAAAATAACTGGGTGGCAACTCCAGACCATTAGGAATATTGGATGAGAACACATACAACAATCCTACTGGCCTTTCTGCCCCGGCATCCTTTCAGATTTCTATTTTTTAAGCTACTTGCTTGTTTCACCTTGAGGTCATAAGGTCCTCCAGCTAAAAAACAAAGATAGACTCCTAAAGTAGGGTATATTTACTATTAGATTAGAAGGAATTAACATAAAGGTAGGCAGGTTGTGCCCCCCATATGTTTTGGATTATGCCTTTCATAAATCCCTAGCAATGTGATAGGTGATGGTTAATCACTGAAGTACATTAAATTGCCTCCCTTTGAGCTAGCAAACCAGTTACTAGGCAACTAGTGTTGAGCTTGAGGGAAAATCTTGCAATTGAGTGTATTACATTTCATGGTTACACGTAACAAGTCCTGAAGCAAGGTAACATTTTGCCCAGAATCTTTCTAAAATAAGGTCAAGAGATGAATATAGTATAAAATCCAGATCTGCGATCGAAGCGTTGTGGCCAGTATCATGTGCCTCTTTCTTTGTTTCTCTTTACTAGCGGCAAACCAATTTGCAGAGTTTTGAAATAGTGCCAGTTCTCTGGCCAGGAACAAAGGTGGGAGAGAATTTATTAACAAACATCCTACCTTATGCAATAATGCTGTGATTACATCTCCTTCAGTTTTACTCTTTGGCGTCCAAGTTATTGCATGATTCCTGTCTGCTGTTTGCGAATTCTGGCATGTATCTTATCTGTGGCTCCCTTGCAACAGAAGGGCAAGAAAAAAAAAAGGAATTGAAAATGGGATGTGACTGCAAAATGTTCCCCTTGGATTAAAATACTTTGCATACTATTCATTTCTTTATCTCCCTTGTTAAGATTTGTTCCTGCCGCTTCAGTAAAACTCCTAACATAATTTATCAAAATCCCAATCCATTCCTGCAGATGATTGTGCTAATGGATCCAATGGAGGACCCTGATGATGTGCTTCGTGCCAACCGGTCACGAGAGAAATCCTATCTGTTCGATGTAGCCTTTGATTTTGCTGCTACTCAGGTGAGGCCTGCCCCCAGGCATTCAGAACAGAACAGAAACTTTTTTGAACCCTGACTTTTTAAAAATATATAGATGAAAAGCAGTGTCAAGAATTTGTGGCAGCAGATTGACAGAGAGAGGAATTCAGTGAATAACTAACATTTACATTATAGCAGAGGTGGGCAACTTTCAAGACCTTTGGATAAGGTGACCAGATTTTAACATTGGTAAAGAGGGACATTGTGGGCGTGGCTTATTTTGTGGGCGTGGCTAGCTGGTCATGTGACTGGGTGGGCGTGGCTAGCTGGTCATGTGACTGGGTGGGTGTGGCTAGCTGGTCATGTGACCGGGTGGCCATGGCTATGCGTATAGGGTAAGGTGAACAGATTTTAACATTGGTAAGAAGGACACCATTGTGGGCGTGACTTATTGGGTGGGCGTGGCTTGGAGGCCATGTGACTGGGTGGGCGTGGCTAGCTGGTCATGTGACCAGGTGGCCATGGCTATGTGTATAGGGACTACTCAGAGGGCTGAAAAATCATTTCTGACAGGTCCTCACACTTTTGACTGGTCCTCACACTTATGACCATCCTCACATTTATGCCCGTGCAGTATTCTTAACAACCATGTCACTCATTTCACAACTGCTTCTCTTCACCATGGTGACAAGATAGGGCAAAAACGTAAAATGTGAGGACAGTCGTAAGTTCGAGGACTGGTCAAAAGTGTGAGGACCAGTCAAAAATAACTTTTTCAGCCCTCTGAGTAGTCCATATGCACAAAAGGACTAACCAGAGGGCTGAAAAAAGTCATTTCTGACAGGTCCTCGCACTTTTGACTGGTCCTCACACTTATGACCATCCTCATATTTATGCCCATGCAGCATTCTTAACAACCATGTCACTCATTTCACAACTGCTTCTCTTCACCATGATGACAAGATAGGGCAAAAATGTAAAATGTGTGGACAGTCATAAATTCGAGGACTGGTCAAAAGTGTGAGGACCAGTCAAAAATAACTTTTTCAGCCCTCTGAGTAGTCCATATGCATTAAAGGATACAGCAATAGAGAGGGATGAAAGAATGGAAATTAGAGTAGGAGTGAGGGTAAGAGAGGGAGGAAGAGAGGAGGAGAAGGAGAAAGGAAGAGGAAGTAGGGAGGAGAAAAAGAGGGTGGGGGGAAGAGAAAGTAAGAAGGAAAGAAAAGAGAGTGGTGGTAGGTTTGAGGAGAAAGATTGCTGTACAATAAAAAAGATGAAAGGGAAGAAAGCCAACCCCAAGCAAATATAAAGATATTAAGATTAAGAATGAATTGTTAAACTTTAAAGAATAAAAGAGAACAAATATGAATAAATAGCAATAATTAGAAACACACATACAAACATGCAATGTATTTTCTTTGAACAGAATATTTGGCTGGTTCACAAATTTAAACAGCGTTTAGTCATTTCAATTAAATTTACAATTTCTATATTTCCTTTTTGCCATATTTATTCCTCATCTATTTTTTTAAAAAAACAATATTACCCTTCATCCTCATCTCTAATCTTAATCAAATTCAATTTTTCCCTTCTATTCTATATTATACCCCTTCCCATTGTCATCTATTTTTATATCCATCCTCACATTGGTTAATTATGTAATTATGTAATATAGTTGTTTAATACAAATTCAACATTTTAATATAAATCAATTAGTTATATAACTATATTTTTTGTATATTAATCAATATGAACATGAATATTCCAATTATTTCCATGCAATCCAATTTCTTACAAATCAATTAAATATATTTACCAATAATAATAAACCAAATAATTTCCCCCATATATTCCTCCAAACCACAACTTAACCATTTCTGCTTTCTGCTTTCAACACAATATACAATTATTAATAGTATCTCAATTATTACAATTCCCTAGTTAAATAGAGCTTTTTTTCTTTTGTGTTTTAAAATCTTGAACTCTCCTCTTTTGCCCAAAATTTCCCATTGTTTGCAGTACCTACCTTTTTTGGTGAGGAAAAAGAAAAAGAAAAAGAAAGAAATCTCTCTCTGCCTCATTTTGTCATGTTGCAGGTTTAGTTTCGCTTTCGCCTTTGTTTTCAGTATAGCTGGGGGGGGGGGGAAATCTGCTCCAGGAACTTTTTGCAGCTTTTTGCAGCTAATTAACCTAGCGGAAGCTGTTAACAGGGGCTATTTTTTCTATTTTTGCAGGCATGGGTCTATTCATTTTTTTTTTAACACTGATCAGCTGTAGGTCGGCCCTTTGAAGCCCCGCGGCAAGAGTTTAAAGAGTTTTTTTTCCCTCTAGCCATCAGCGGGGATTCAGGAGGCAGAATGAAAAATCGGGACTTTTTTAAAACGCGGGACGCGGGACAAATTGCTCAAAAGCGGGACTGTCCCGCCAAAAGCGGGACGTCTGGTCACCTTACCTTTGGACTTCAACTCCCAGAATTCCTGAGCCAGCTATGTTCAGGAATTCTGGGAATTAAAGTCCACAGGTCATAAAGGGGCCATAGTTGCTCCCCTTACAATATGTGAATGTTTATACTTGTTATTTTGTGTGGGGAGGGGTTATTAATTTTGAGCCAAATCACCCTTTTTGAGAAACATTTAGGGAGTCCCATCTACTTTGACCCACTCAGTTGTGGGGATGGGAAGAAGCACATCCAGACATTGCTAGAAGAACACATAAACAGTTTCTCACACGCTCCTCTTTTTCTAATCTCATATTTCTGAATTTTTTTTCATACAAAACAAGGCAAAGGATGCCCTAGCCGTAACTCTATCCTGTACTCCATTTGCTCAACTTTATTGCTTTAATGCCTTCTACTGCTTGTGTCAGAGAGGGTACAAGTATCTGGTGGGATGGCAGGGCCAAACTGAGTTCCATTTTGAAGTAATTTGCACATAGACTGAAACTAAAGCTCCTGAGTAAGATCCGTTCCTCCTCTGCCAGGTGTTATACATGGGCTGAGAATCAGAAAGGGGAGCAGAGAAGGAGTAAAGTAAGAAGAGTTTTGTGAGATATACCATATTTTTTGGACTATAAGATGCACCTAAATTTACAGGAGGGAAACAAGAAAAAAATAGTTTTTGGCCTCCGCACATCGGATTTTTGCCCTCCCAGGCCCCCAGAAGCACTCTGCGATGCTCCATATGGCCTGTTTTTGCCAAACATGGGGCCATTTTTGCCAAAAATGCACCCATTTTTGGCCTGCAGAGTGCTTCTGGGGGCCATGGAGGGCAAAAACACGATGCACGGAGGGTTCGAGAGGCCAAAAACACCCGTTTTCGGTCTATAAATCGCACCTACATTTTCACCCACTTTAGGGGGGTGGGGAAGGTGTGTCTTATACTCCGAAAAATATGGTAGATGACTGGAAATACAGAACCAATATCTCTTGCCTTTTGGATATTTTTGCAACCATTGATCATTGTTTCTCAGAATGTTTTTGAGGAGAAGATGTGGTTCTCATTTTATGAGTCATCATGGCCCACTTTATGCGGATGTGTATATATAGCCAATATCAACATGCCATATTTCTTAAACCAAGAATTTTTTAAAGAAGAGATGCGAACATTTCAAGAGAAGAGCCGACAAGTGCCAAGGGGGAGAGAGAATCAAGTCCCTTTTATTTTATTGATTTAGCTCAGAAGCAGAGTTTCAGCTTACTGCCTTTCCAGCCAAAGGGAAGTGTGGGTCGGTTGCCTTGTTTTAACTCAGCTGTTTCAGATCTATAAATCTAGGTTGTTTTGGCCTGCTTAACCACCGTCAATTCTGGAACAATAAATCTGACATGTGGGACTGTCTCAAGTAGCTGTTCCATGTGCTATTTATTTATTTGTATCTCAAGATACATTCCAGCTTCTTCAGTCAATGATCCATGGGCAGACTGGTTAGATTGCATGCCAGATAGCAAGGCAGTAGCAAAGCCAAACTGAAGAGCTGCTGGCATAAGAGGAATAGATAAAGTTCAAGGATATCCATAGTAAAGGGTTTAAAAAGTCAAGTTGGCAATCATGACTGTGCAATTGAAGCCTCACCTCTGTTATACATGTGCTAGTTTCACACACAGGTATTCAACTGTGCACTTGTAATTACCATCTTGACTTTTTCTATCCCTTTTGTAGATGCCTCTGATAAGGTTCATTGCTATCCATTCCTTTATCTTTAGGGCAATTACTTCTTCCCTAAAAGTAAGTTCTTTCATGTTTTTCATTTATTCATATCTCTTCATCTCTCCCTGCAGGAAATGGTCTATCGTGCCACCACTAAAGGACTCATAGAAGGGATCATCTCTGGATATAATGCAACCATTTTTGCCTATGGCCCAACAGGTAAAAACATAGGCTCAGTTCTGACTGAAGATGTCTATTTCATTTTCCAATTAATTGGTAACAACCAAGCTCTGGTTGCTATAGCTGTGGGCTGTTGTAATCTTGCAAGCATAGACTGTATAGTCCTGGAAGCAATTGGACTCAGCTGAGAAATGCTGCTCCCTCTGTGGTGATAAATGCAAAGCAATATTCTTTGCATGGGAAATAGAAGAGGGCTAAAAGATAAATAATATTCGGACCAAGTGTTTTAACTTGTGGCTTTTTTCAGTCATACCTCAATATTGATAGAAGATAATTTTTGTACCTCAGGGTTGAACTGTGGAGTCCTTGGTGCTCTTTCAGCTTGGTTGTTTTCTTGCAGATGTTTCATTACCAAACTAGGTAACATTATCAGTACTAGTAGAGAGTGGAATTTATTTTCATTTTATATATTGGTAGCTTGCTCTGTGAGAGTGGTATTGGTGGTTCCTTAAATGGGCTACTGCTTTTGATTAACTTATTAACGTTATTTCCTTGATTGGAGTATTATTTGCTTCTTAACTGTTGGTCTACTGTT
The DNA here is from genome assembly GCA_022577455.1 of Arizona elegans. Classification (NCBI taxonomy): domain Eukaryota; kingdom Metazoa; phylum Chordata; class Lepidosauria; order Squamata; family Colubridae; genus Arizona; species Arizona elegans. Next base: position 44,664,992 of record JAKOOJ010000003.1, read on the forward strand.
ATTCTTTGTGTTAATCTCTGTTCATCTAGATGTTGGTTGCTGATGAGGTGTTTTGGTCTTTTTGGCTTTTTGATTGTCTTTTTGAATGGCATATAGATGATGTTGATCTCTATGTGACTGTTGATGGTCAGTTTGTCTGAGTGCCAGACTTCCAGGAATTCTCTAGTGTTTTTGGATTTGGCTTGGTCTAGGATGCTCATGATTTCCCCGTTTTGAAACTGTGGTTAAGTCTATCCATGTGTTGTGAAATTAAGGAGTTTTCATCATGTCTTCTGACTACTAGTTGATGTTCATGGATGTGTTCTTCTAATCTCCTGTCTGTTTGTCTGATGTAGTGGCTGTTACTGTCTGTATATTAGAGATCAGGGGTCCCCAGTCCCCGGTCTGTGGACCGGTATCAGTCTGTGGCCTGCTGGGACCCAGGCCGCACAAGCGGCTGGCGAGCATGCAAAGCACCACTTGCACAAGTGGCAGACACATGCACTAAAATATCCCCTTCCCCCCACCGCCGCTGCCACTGCTGGTCCAGAAAGGTTGTAGATGACTCCTGGTTTCTTTTCCAAGGGCTGCTGGGTCTTTTGGTTTACTTAGGAAGTTTTGGAGGTCTTTAATTGGTTTGTGTGCTACAGTGATACCATGTGGTACCTCAATATTGTTTGAAAACTGAACTCCGTAGTTGATTAATTGCAGGGTAACTGGAAGCACAAAGATATAAATGTCTGTTCATAAACAAAGTCATTTGTTCATTGAACCTTTATTCTGTTCCATAACTTCATTCATAGATTGGCCTACCTCAGAAAACACATTTTTAGCAGCTACTGTAAAGGTTAAAGCACCAGATTAGAAATTGGGAAACTGTGAGTTTTAGTCCCCTCTTAGGCATGAAAGCTCTCTTAGCCTAACTTACCTCATAGGATTGTTGTTGAGGGGGAAATGGAAGGGGGAAGGAGTATTAAGTATGTTCACCATCTTGAATTATTTATAAAAATAATAAAGACAGGATTTAAAAAATCTAAAAAAGAAGGCAAGGCTCCTTTCAAAGAAAATGTAATGACAGTTTTGGATCATCCCAGAATATAAATGTTTCCCCATTTTATCAACCATTTTTCTCATCTCTTTCCTTACATCTCAGGCTGTGGAAAGACCTATACCATGCTTGGCACTGATCATGAGCCTGGCATTTATGTCCAGACACTCAATGACCTCTTCCATGCTATTGAGGAGACCAGCAATGACATGGAGTATGAAGTGTCCATGTCCTATCTGGAGGTAGGTCACTTTGAAGGGGTCAGAAAGGAAAATGAATGAATGAATGAATGGATGGATGGATGGATGGATGGATGGATGAATGAATGAATGGATGAATGAAGAATGAATGAGGATAAGAAAGTCTGAAATTGCTCAGTTATCTTCCCAGGAACAGAGAGACAATCCTTCACTTATACCATGTTTGATTTCCCAATTTCTGTTAAATGGTGCATGTTTTTAACATGCTCCAAAGTATGAGGACTTCACCATTAATTTTTGTGCAATCTGGTGCGACTCACTTAATACCTGCCTTCCTTAGCAACAGAAATACTGGTCCCAATTGCGGCTGTAAGTTGAAGACTACCTGTATACAAAGGGACATGTATACCAAGGGACATACTTCCCCAGTAGCTAGTTCACCAGGCTTTTATTGAATTCATATTTATTTACACATTAAGTGGTGCGTATCTCCTGTTTTGCCTGAATGGTGAAAGGTATATGGGACCCGGCCATTTTTGTCTCCTTGTCCAATATATCCTCTCCTCTCCAGCCTCTCTGCCTTTATGGCTGATGTATACTTCATATGGTATGTGGAGATAATTTCCATAGCAACCCATTAGGACTCATACTATAATATTGACTCACATTAGCAGCCTTGAACAAGCAGCACTCAGCAACAAAACAGGAAAGGCAAGAAGTAGTGGCTGGAAGAAAACCCTGAGCACAACAAGACTTTCCTGAAGGAATGAAGGATTCTTTCTCCTCCTCCTCAAGTCTGTCCAAATGTTTGAAAATGGAGTGATCATCTTTCCATTTTGCTTCCGCTACACTTTGGAAATCCAGTCTTTTCTATCTGGCTTCACTCTCAAATCAACTTTCTTACGTTTACATATGTCTGCACCATATTGAATCTAGTGGATGATGTGATTCAGGCTGTGATCTTTGTTCAGCATTTTCAGCAGCATTTCAGATATCAAATCCAGGCTGCATTCAATGCACAGGAGAAGTCATGGTGGCGCTGCCTGATTACCAACTAATCTCTCCAATCCAGTAAACTATTGTTGATGGGATTCCAGGTGTTGCAAGTTGGTACTAGGACATGGAACCCGAATGTGGAGATGCTTCTGTTCTGTGATTTCCCTTTATAGAGTGTTTAAGCACTGATATTTTGAGCTCTTCCCTGCACCTCCAACAAGATGTTTTCCCCCATCTCTGAGAAGAGAAGGATGCATCTAAGAAGGCAGTGACCAAGAAACCAATTTCTGTCTATTCTGAAGCCTACCAGTATATAATTTTTTTTCCAAGCTGCTTATAATCCCCCAGCCTTTACCATGAACATTTTCTTTTGTTCTTTTAATTAGATTTACAATGAGATGATCCGAGACCTCCTGAACCCTTCCTTGGGCTACCTGGATCTGCGTGAGGATGCCAAAGGTTTCATCCAAGTGGCCGGAATCACAGAAGTCTCAACCATCAATGCTAAGGAGGTGAACTGTAATAATAGCAATAGCACTTAGACTTATATACCGCATTACAGTGCTTTACAGCTCTCTCTAAGCGGTTTACAGATTCAGCCTATTGCCCCCAACAATCTGGGCCCTCATTTTACCCACCTCAGAAGGATGGAAGGCTGAGTCAACCTTGAGCCGGTGAGATTTGATCTGCCAAATTGCAGGCAGCCGGTAGGCAGCAGAAGTAGCCTGCAGTACTGCACTTTAACCACTGCACCACTGTGACTCATATACCCTGCAAAGGTTAAGGGGAAAAATTCATTGTTGCCAAATGCAGTCTTACAAGATAGTAATCCTAATTATTACTTTAACTTTCTTCAAGAGACTACCATGGATTTGTATGGATAGCTAGTCTGATCTGATTGAACATCCAAATCCAGTCCATTTGTTTTAAACAATTGGCAAATTTGGTTATAGTAACAGTTCCTAACTCAGTTTTTTTGTTTCTCGCAATGTCTGTGACTCCTTGAACTGTGTTTGGAGGAACAATCTCAACTCAGAATCCCCAGAAAGCATTCTGTTTAATGTCCCACACATAAAAACAAAGCCTCTTCTTTCCTTTCCCTTTTTAATTCTTGTACTATATTTACGTGACTAGAGTTGGGAACTTCATTTGTTTGTTTTATCACTTAGTGGGATATAACACACATTTTAAGCTGGGAAATATGACTGGGCTTCTTGTTCGTGGAGGCAGAAGAAGAAACACAAGAGGAAACACAATTGAGGCGGAACAGGAAATTCAGTCTTTTTCACTGTATATTGGTGAAAGGAATTAAAATCAGACCAGTATTCCCTAGCAACTGGTAGCACAGAGATTTCAAAGAACAGACAGCCAAATTGTAATTTTAGCTTGTTCAAAAGTTCATCTCACAAGTAGTAACCCCAAGCAAATGTGCATAACTCTGCAGTTTTAACTGATTTAGTTACAAAAACCACTGCTGCAAATCCTGTGACCTAGCTTCTCTTCAGTTAAAGAAGATTGTTTTGGGCAGCCTTCCCCAAGCCATTCGAACTAAAAATAATGAGCATTGTATACCAATGAACCACATGGCACAAGATCAAGGAAAATTTGTTTAGTTAGTATTCACTTCATTGCAACAGGCTTTTGGGAGAGACATATTGAAGCTGCTTTCTTAGCAATTAGGGGAAAAAAGCCTTAGAAAGCCTTAATAAGATCACACTTGGAATACTTCATCCAGTTTTGGTCACCATAATATAAAAGAGATGTTAACACTCTGGAAAGAGTGCAGAGAAGAACAACAAAGATGATTAGGGGCCTGGAGGCTAAAACATACAATGAACGGTTGCAGGAACTGGGCATGGCTAGCCTAGTGAAAAGAAGGACTAAGGGTGACATGATAGCAATGTCCCAATATTTGAGGGACTGCCACAAAAAAGGGGGGGGTCAACGTATTCTCCACAGCACCTGAAGGCAGGACGAGAAACAATGGATGGAAACTAATTAAGGAGAGAAGCAACCTAGAACTAAGGAGACATTTCCTAACAGTCAGAACAATTAGCCAGTGGGATGGCTTGCCTTCAGAAGTTGTGGGTACTCTTATCACTGGAGGATTTTAAGATATTAGACAGCCATTTGTCCAGAATGGTATATGGTCTCCTGCTTGACCAGGGAGTGGACTAGAAGACCTCCAAGGTTCCTTCAAACTCTGTTATTCTGTGTCTGTGGCTCTTCTGCATCTCTTAGCTTGCTCAGTTGCCCATTTTCTGCTTTGAGTCCCCCTGAAATTCCATAAAATTCCCCATACTGGGACTCAAAGTTCCCTTTTGCCTTTTCCTGGTGATGGTGTCCTGTTTGTCTTTCTCCATCCACAGCTCCCCGTTATCCTATAGATGGAAGTCACTTTGGCTTGAAAAGTTATTAGAGAGAGAAGGCCTTTTGCTGACTAACTCCTGATCAGTGCCGACAATTGCTTTCCATTACCAGGTCTTCAATATGCTAACCCATGTCCTGTCTTCTTTGGGAAAAAGAAGTTTCTGCTTCAGAATTGTCCCTTTGCTACCAAGGCACAATCTGTTGCAGTAAATCCAGATAGATTTTCTTTCTGGAAAGCGGAGAAGACAGGAGTCTATATAGCTTTGTAATTTCACTGAAAATAATATACTATACTTACTTTACTTTATTGTCATTGCACAGTATACATCATACATAAGAAAACTATAAAAATAAAACGAAAACACACATCCTTCACATTCTATGCAATTGAATTGAAAACCCCTGATATTGCATTCATATTGCACTATACAGTAGAATTGAATATAGTTACTGTTCTGGGATAGAAGCTGTTTTTCAGCCTATTTGTCCTTGTTTTTATTATCCTGCTTTTATTATCCTATTTTATTATTTTATATACTGCGAGATACAAAGGTATGATAAAATTTCAGAAGTCAAATGCATATTCCCAAAGAACACCCAACAATATGTCTGACTCTTTGGCTTTTGTTCATGTGCATAGGGCTTAGAAAGTTTGAAGACTATATTAAACCTGCCCTTTTGCTCTGTTCCTCCCCCTGGTTCTTACTGGAGGCACATTGCTAACCTACACCAAATAGTTTGGTCAGACTTACGTTGTTTTTGTTCATGTAGATAATGCAGTTGTTGATGAAGGGCAATAAGCAACGGACACAGGAGCCTACAGCAGCCAACCGAACATCTTCACGCTCCCATGCAGTGCTGCAGGTCACCGTGCGCCAAAAGAGCCGCATCAAAAATATTATGCAGGAGGTGCGCATAGGCCGACTCTTCATGATTGACTTAGCAGGCTCAGAGCGGGCTTCTCAGGTATGGATATGGAGGAGAAAAGGCCAGTTACCTCAAAAGTGCAAACACACACATGGAGACAAAAGAGAACTGGCAATCGACAGAGTTAACCTGCAATACTGCATTCTAACCACTGTGCCACCACTGTCAGTCATTTAAAAGTTTCATTCTTTAGAGCTTCATCAGAATGTCATTAACGATATAGTTTCCATCTAATATTTGGATCAAGACCATTTTGTATCAATCTTCTCTTCCTTTCGCTCATCATATTTTGTCTTAAGTCAGGAACTTAATTTGATTCTAGATAAGATCTACCTTCCATTGTTTTTTTTCCTTTGGTGAAAGCAGCTTAAATATTAGTGACAGAAGAATGAGGACAGGGAAAATATATTTCAATCTGATCTCAGAATTATATCTCAGAAAAATAGGGCTTGCCTCAGGAGTGGTCTGTGTTGGAACAGCAATTTCATTCTCATGTCCATTCTACCTTTTCCACCTCCATAGACACAGAATCGTGGACAGCGTATGAAGGAGGGCGCTCACATCAACCGGTCTCTGCTGGCTCTTGGCAATTGCATCAATGCTCTCAGTGACAGGACAGGTGTCAAATATGTTAATTACCGGGACAGCAAGCTTACTCGTCTTCTAAAGGTAGACGGTTCCTATTGTAGGATTGGCAAAAAAGCAGAGAGTGAATAGCCTAAAAGAAGCTGTGTATTTTGAATAGATAGGCAAAACAGAATAGAAAGATTTTTTTTGGTGGGTGGGCTGTGTTTGTGACAATATGTGCTTAATTGTACTACCCCTAAAAAGTGGAATGAAATGTTCCAATAAACAAAATAGCAATCTGGTTTGTTTGTTTGGTCATAAGTTTGATACACAGCCTGCTTTCTTCTGAGGTAGAACAGAGAAAAGGAAACATGTATGGCAAGAATAATTTAAACTAACTGAGGGAGATGGGGAAGAGATAAAAGTTGATCTAGCGGACCTATGTAAGACAGGGCAATGTTCACGCTTACCTATTTTGCAGTATAGATATGATGGGTCAAGCTACAATTTCAGGACCTTGGAGAGTTCCAAGCAGATACTGATAACTGTGGCTAAAACGTAAGAGTTCAAATTAAAGCTTTTATAGTTCTTGATCCAGACTCCCAAAAAGTCCATAAGTAAAAGCTGAATATTCAAATACCTAGTATGAAGAGTGTGGTTCCCGAAGCAAACCTGGCTTTAAAAATGTGTGCTGAGGATCCTGCTTTGATGGGATTGGTCTTGAAAGGAAGATGCCTGGCTAGTCAGATCAGTTTTTGTATTAGAGCTTGGATTTAGAATCATCACAGCCTACCTGGGTGTATGTTCTTCCTTTTCTGCAGACAAAGTTCTGACTGCTGCTAAAAGCTCGGTATGGCTTCCTGGCATATATATTCAGTCCTGTGGTTTCTATTTCCAGGATTCTCTAGGTGGGAACAGCCGTACTGTCATGATTGCTCACATCAGCCCCGCAAGTAGTGCTTTTGAGGAGTCACGCAGCACCTTGACCTATGCTGAACGTGCTAAGAATATCCGCACCACGGTAGGATGCCGCATTCTTGGCATTTTATTGCTTCTTCTGCTTTGTCTAGAATTCCAACTCTTGGAGGTTGTTCAGATAACACAGTTTGTTTTACCCGAATTCAGACGGTTCTCCAGTCTTCCAGATCTGGTCATCAAAACATTAATTAATTTAGCCTTATCATCAATATATTTTCTAATCAATGCAGGAGCTGGATCTGGTAAGGCAGGAACCAAAATTGGGCACACCAGCATGTAATCATTGAAGAAATGCCTTCCAATCAGAAGGATAAGTAATTAATGGTCAAATTTGAAGAAATTTAATTTTAGGCAGGAGGAAAAGGTCTAAAATTGAAATCTCAGAACAGATAAATACTTAGAACTTGATTCATATGTTCTACAATTAACAGAGTTTATGTATATATGTGACTTCTGTCTTAATCTGTGATAAAGCAACTTATCTAGCTGTGTTATATCACTACATTGTACAGGGTCTCCTGCTTTAGCAAGTTTTAAGCAAGTTCCTGAGTATAAAATTGAGAATTAGGAATCAAGATTTATTGCTACATAAACACATAAGCATGAAATAGCTTTGGAGACATGGCAATAGCTTAAGATACTGTACAACAAGCTTCTAGACATCAACCTGCAATCTCTCTTTTTTAAAAATCCTTCTCATGACTTAAACAGAAACTCATTGTAACACTGCCTTGTCCATGGAGCTGATTGAGGAGGATGCCATAGATGGTTGCAACAAAAATGTGGCAAAGAAACCCTTCTTTATGCTCAGATTCAGTTGCCAAAAAAACCAAAAGAAAAGGCCTCCTCATAATTACAATCAAATTACAGAACTATTTGCCCCTTAATTCTCTGTTGGTTCTTTCTTGCCTTTTTATTAGATAGTAGAAAGTCTTGATTTGCCTGGCTCTACTTAATTAAACAGTTGATTTTCTAACCAACGTTTTTATGTTATATATTGATTCTGACCCTTGCATCTTTACTATTTTATGGAATGATCTAGTATTTGAAAAGCATCAGCCCTATAAAGTAGACCACACTAAGAAACACTGTGCAGACCTCAAGTTGTATTAGAACTATAGCAATATAATCTTGCAAGTCGGAATGTGCTTCCTTGTGTGAATCTTCATGAGAATTAAGAGGGGGTGATGGTGGTTCTGAGATGCTTTCAAACTTACTTTCTTAGCCTGAGTTTTAAGTCTCATTTATCTGATTGTTGCCTTGGTCATGGATCTTTTCTCTATTCTTCAAGGCCATTCTCTTTACTCACTACCACAAGATATTTAATTGTTGTAAGACTCTGGATTAATGAGCTTTAAGTGGGGCCGCAGTGGCTCACGTGGTAAGGCGCTAAGCCTGTGCTCCGCTGAGGCCGGCAGCTCGGTGGCTCGATTTCTGTGAGTGAATAAACTGCGTAGGGACAGGAAAGGAGGCTCCCCCGATTTCCTACTGGCATTCGGGCATCCCGTGGGTAAGATTAAAAGTTCCTTTCACAGAGGCAGCCAGCCACTTGGGTGATCCCTGGCTAACACCTGCCATACGCTAAAAAAAAAAGTGAGCTTTAAATAATTAACTAGTCTTGGATGCTGCCAGAGTCTCCTTGCATACACAACATTCATTCAGTGTAATTTTCTCTCCCCCATCCCGCCCCTCTCTCCATCTCCTGAAGGTGAAGCGCAACCATCTCAATGTCTCCTACCACATTGCTCAGTACACAAGTATCATTGCTGAACTCCATCGTGAAATTCACCTCCTGCAATGCAAAATTGAGCAACAAGAGCCCCGTCCAATACGGTCAGACATCCGGAGTATTCAAGGTAGACTGAATTGCTGCTGTAGCATGACGATAACTGTAGAAGATGCCTGGAAGATGAGGTTATCCATATATGAAGTGTGGATAACCTCATCTTCCAGGAATCTTCTACAGCCAAGCAAGTATCAACAAGGAAAATCACAAGCAGGATGTGACCAAGGACACCTCTTGCTAATGTTCCTTAGCAATTAGGCATTATACAGAGGCATATCACTTTGATGCATGGCTATGCATTATGTGTTTAATGTTAGAAGCAATATGCCTCTGTATAATGCCTAATTCCTAAGGAATATTAGAAAGAGGTTTCATTGTCACATCCTAAAGTTTAGCAGACTAAAGTGCTGTTAACTAGCACCAGCTGCCTGCAATTACTGCAAGTTCAAATCTCACCAGGCTCAAGGTTGACTCAGCCTTCCATCCTTTCCAGGTAGGTAAAATGAGGACCCGGATTGTGGGGGCAATAAGCTGACTTTGTATAAAAAAGAACACCGCTTAGGGGAGGCCAAAAGCCCTACTAAGCAGTATATACAAAAATATGAAGGCTATTGCTTAACGCATTGTAATCCGCCCTGAGTCTCCGGAGAAGGGCGGCATATAAATCAAACCAACAAATAAATAAATAAATTGAATCAATAAATAAATCCTGCTTGTGATTTTCCTTGTTGATACTTGCTTGGCCACTATTGAGAAATGGGACACTAAAAGATAGAGGCTTTTCTCCTGATCCAGCACAATTTAGTTTAAAGTCTTACATTACACATTCCACAAGCATTCCAGAAATATGCCTGCCATGTCATCTTGACACCTGTAGAAAAAAGAAGAAAGGGAAATGTGTATATGTATTATGTATGTGTGTGGGTCATAGGTTGATATTTCTGTTTTACGGATTGTAAAGGGATCTCCTGATTGACAGGTTTGATGAGGCACTGAAAGTTTTGTAAAAGTCAGATGCAGGCAATTAGACAGAAAGCATGGATGAAATAGAAAGGCATGAAACAAAGGGAGCAAAAACCTGGCTCTTCTGTAGCTTCTTTTCTCTTAGCACTTTAGTTGGATTTCCCGTATCAGTTACACTTCTTTTCTCCACCTTCTGTATAGCTGAAGTACAGCTCCGTGGGAATCATTTTGAGAGGCAGGAGATGGATCAGCTCCGGGAACAGCTGATCAGCACCTTTCGGGAACAGATGGATGTGCGTCGCCACCTCATGGAGCTGGAGAATAATTACATGGAGATACAGATTGAGAGCTCTCGCCATCTCCTCACCATTGCTGAGTAAGCAGACAGCAGAGAACAAACAGGACACATTCCTAGGACCTTGGTTGTGTAATTCACTTTTTTCCATCAGCTTATTTTGAGAGCTTAGGCTAGATGTGTCAGTTGCCTGTCATTTGCTGGCTCTTGACCATAAGGCATTTCTTCAACCTTTCTTCCTTCCCCTCTTCCCCCTCTTTGCAGTTGGGAACAGGAGAAGACACGTCGAGCGCAAAAGTGGCGAGAGGAGCAAAGAAAAGAGAGTTACAACAAAGATGAAAATGAGAAGGACTCTGACACTGGGGACGAACTCTCAGATGTACCAGAGCCGCAGGAAGTGGCAGCAGCTCGGGAACATATCACTATTCTCCTGGGGGAGCAGGATAAACTTCATAAGCAGAAGGTGTCAAAAGCCGGTGGGGTGGACTGAATATTAGCTAAAGGAAGGGAGGGAAGGGAGAAGGGATGTTGCAACTTTATAGAGTGGAGCAGTCTGCAGTCAGCAACATTCCTCCCATCCGCTATCCATGGCTTTCACTGGCTCTGTGACTCTGTACCTCTTCTCTGTGCCAGGCAGAGCTGGAAAGGCGCTTCTGGGAAATACGGCAGCGTGGGCAGCGGCTAGAGGAGGCCTTGCCGTGGTGCATCAGCTCAGAAGAGCAGAGAGAGGTTCTGAGTTTGCTGTGTAAGGTACATGAACTGGAAGTGGAGAATACAGCCATACAATCAAGTACGCTTCTCAAGGACAACTTCATCCGTCATCAGGAGAGAGCTATGCGTCGCTGTGAGCACTATCGCAGCCTCTGTCACCGCATCATCCAAGAACAACGACAAATCATTCATGGTATGACTACCTATGTTGCCCAGTGCAGATCAATTTTTCACAATTTAGTGCCCTCTAGAGGTGTTGGATTCTAATACCCAGCTGGGGAGAATGATTTACTGGGTGGGTAGGTAGGTAGGTGGATGGATGGATGGGTGGATGGATGTGTATATCATGGGTACAGGGATACACACACACACATACATTCTTGATACAATGTGGTAGAGGGGGGCTCTGTGATCCCCAGTTCTTGCATCAAGGAAGTTGTGTGTAAGAAAATAAAAGATGTTATATAATAATCATCTACTTTCCCAGACTTCTCTGAGGCACAACAGAGGTCTATATCCTTTCTTTCAGATTCACATGCCTTACCTTTGCTTTCAATCTATTGAAGGCCTCTCTCAAATGTAATTATAAAATCTTTTTGCCTCACAATTTTGTGGCATCCCACAGTATTATGCTCAGGAGTCTGAAACTCAAATCATAATGGGAGAAGCATCAACACTAGTTCATTAACCTGAAGATCACAGTAATTAAGTCTTTTCAAACTAACCTTAGGAACAAACTGTATAGAACTTAATGGAGCGTTTTAATGCTGTACTTGTCTATATGTAAACAAGGGGCATTCTGTTTTTCTGGTTTATCTTTATTGATACTGGCTCTATAAAATCATCCCGAAGGGCCACGTACAGGTCATGAGTTTGAGACCCAGGATTATTTTGCAGCTTGTCACCCTGTCTTAGCCTATTCAATCATGCCATTGATGCTTTTCCCATCAAAAGTATATGGTGTCTTTCTTCCTAATCATAGCATCTGTCCCATTCCCTTCATACTACAAGGGATTGTCATCTCAGTTGTAGACCAGTGTTGAAGCTTCTGTGGTCTGTTTGCCTCTCTTGTGTGATCTCATTTCTGCTTGCCCTTCTCACTGCCAGAGTCTCACCTAGTGGTGCCATCCCATCTGGAAGAACTGTATCAGGTTTACTTGCATGAACTGGAAGAAGGGGCCTTAGATCGAATGGCAGCCATGAATCAAGCAACTGTTAGAGCTCTTAAGGTACATTGATGTTCTCATTGCTGAAATCCTTTCACCTCACTCAAAAGTAATATCTTTGGGCCTCAGCAGTATCCACATTTAGAACAAACTGTCTGCACCAGCAGAGGAAGCCTAGGCATCCTATTATGCAGAGAGTGACAATTGCAATAGCACTTATATATACCATTTTATAGTGCTTTACAGCCCTCTCTAAGCAGTTTATAGTGTCAGCGTATTGCTCCCAACAATCTGGGTCCTCATTTTACCACCCTCGGAAGGATCGAAGGCTGAGTCAATCTTGAACTGGTCAGGATTGAACTGCTGGCAGTTGGCAGAGTCAGCCTGCAATTCTGCATTCTAACCACTGTGCCACCACGGCTCTTACAACCTTGTTGGATATAGCAAATGTAATATTGGGTCAGGGTAGACTTTTTAATCATGGAAAGGGAAGGCCCTCGCGTTCAAGTTGCCCATCACCCTTTCCAGTAAGTCATTTAGATTATGTGGTAAATATCAATTTTACAGTTCATTCTTTCTTCTGCTGTCTATGTTGCATTTTTTTTCTTCTGAATATTGAGTGAAAAGCTAATTTCACTGATTGTTTTATTCTTGAAGCCATCATTGCATTTAATGATATATCCAGAAAAAAACCTCCTGAGTATCAAGAAACAAATCAGTTTTTCCAATAAAAGGCAAAGCAAAGAGTATATAATTTAAAAAAAAAAATGAAATCCTGTTAAAACATCCTGAAAATCTCTTCATATCATCTTCTATGAATGTTGGACATAAAAACTATTACTGAATTGTACTGAATCCACTTCCAATGGATCTAGTAAAGTGGAATGACTTCAATAGATGCCGAGAGTATTCCTCTTGTATTCAGTCCATATTCATTCAACATTCATTCATTCCTTGCTCTATTCTTGTTTTTACCATATGAGTTTCTTAAATAACCCATTCTCATTGCATTCAACTAACATTTATGATCCTTCTGAAATATTCAATTTTCACATAAAAATGGAGGCATACACATCTCTTTATATGTAGCAATTTTTGCTTCTTTTGACAGGCATTCATTCCACACATTCTACCCACCATTTGTATACCTTAAAAATTCTCCATTCATTTTCCCATCTTCTACCAATACAGATGGGTACAATTACATCTATTTGCTCTAATTTGTTGCCATTTATGTGAAACTTGCAGTCATTCACTTAATTTTCACTGTCAAACACAACAGTCTTGTAATATATTAGTTTTCAAATGCATATTTCTTCTTGCATCTACAGTCTAACATTTGCTGCTCTCTCTTTATTCAAATACATAGATACATACATACATGCATACACACACATACACACATATTTTCACATCTGAACAAACTCATCTCTAATATTGCATTAACATTCCTTAAACATTGATCCATAAATATATTAAGTAACTTAAGGGAGCATCATATATTCTTGTTTTATGACCAATATTGAACCAATCACTAAATATTCCATTTATTTACACACTTCACTTCTACTACATGCTTCACATATTACCACATTCAGGAATCGATGTTCGATTCCATATTTGTGCAAAACTTTCCATAAATACAACCTATTCAAAATATCATATGCATTTTCTAAATCAATCATTGTGCAATAATCTTTCTCACATTCATACATTTCTCAGTGACTTGCTGAAAAATAAAAAATCGGCATTCTCTTCCCTGCATAAAGCCCTATTAGACTTCCTGGATTTTGCACACTGTTACCTCTCATACCATTTTGATTAGAATTCTGTCAAACATCTTCCCAGACATATTTAACAAATAACCTGTGTATTTTTTTCATTCAGTTGCTAACTTTCCCCCAGTGACAGTATTTTCCAATGGTCAAGAACAGATGGGCCTTCTTACACATACAATGAACAATAATAATTGCATTCTGTGTTTATTGCATATAAATAAACCATTTCCTTATTTTGATATTTCCATTATCTACACCTAGAGCCGTAGAGTTTTTCAGCATTCTCACAGTACTTGTGACATCTTTTTCATCCATCTTTTTTCTTGGACATTAACCTTTGAAGCATTTGTTTCAATTCCACCCTTCACTATTGTTCCCAGAAAAATCTCCAAAATACTTCTTCTACATTAGTCCCATTTCAGTTTCATTTCAAATTGTTATTCATTCATTCGTTTGTTTTATTATTTAGTTTTTTTAATTTAGTAAGTTTATATGCTGCCCATCTCATCGATAAGGTAGCTCTGGGTGGCTTAGAGAATGGTAAAAAGATAAATATAAAAACAGTTAAAATGAAAAAATGTTTATGTGCAGGAGACTTCTGTGCCAAAGCTTCCCCCGCTCCCTGCAGAAAATATTCTGGACTCGGACCAAGAGAGTGTCAAGACGTTTGGTTCTGAGGGTCAGCAGCTGCCTTGGCGGGATTCTCGGAAGAATACCCTCCCACCCCTTGTTCCAGCATCAGACAGGTAAGAACTGTTCGGAACTCTTCAAAAGGGAGGTAGAAGAGTAGCATTCCAATTTGGCTGGATCATCCACCACAGAATACAGGTAGTCCTCGACTTACGACCACAATTGAGCCCAAAATTTCTGTTGCCAAGTGGGACAGTTCTTCACTAAATAAACTGTTGTTAAGTGGAAGACTACCTGTATGAAACATGGGTCTTTGAAAACTCTGGAGCGAAAGGCTTCCTGGAACCAAAACCAAATTAAGAGAGCGAGTGCAAATTTTCAGACGCATTCAGTGCTCATAGTCAATATACTTCTGTCCCTTTTGTCTTCCATTTTCTTAGATGTTCTGTCTTTCTCTTTCGTGTTTCTCTCCACCACTGCTCTCGGCCTCCCTCCTCTTACTTTGTCTTCAACATTGTCTTCCTTATTTTTCAATTTATATCCCGACCAGTGGTGGGTTTCAAACTTTTTTACTACCGGTTCTGTGAGTGTGGCTTGGTGGGCATGGCATGGCTTGGTAGGCGTGATTTGGTGGGCGTGTTGGTGGGCGTGGCAGGGGAAGGATACTGTAAAAACCCCATTTCCTTCCAATCATCTGGGACTCAGGAGGAAGAGAATAGATGGGGGCAGGGCCAGTCAGAGGTGGTATTAACCGGTTCTCTGAACTACTCAAAATTTCCGCTACCGGTTCTCCAGAACTGGTCAGAATCTGCTGAATACCACCTCTGACCCCAACCCATATGCATCCCCACTTCTCTTGAAATAGTTTGTCATGAAGACCACTTCCTCTTGTTGGAAGGTTGGAAGAATGGGTTAAAAAAAAACAAAAACAACCCAAGCCCATTCAGGGTTCACAATCAGGATCTAATTCAGATCACATCTCCCAGTGGATAGGACTCCATCGCATACACATACAGGGCAGGGATTTTATTTTCTGAATTATTTCTTTCAAGCCTTGTTAGAACTTACAGCACACGGTTGTTGTGTGTTTTCCCTTTAAAAATCAGCCTGCCATTGATTTTTAGCAGTCTTGCCAGTTAAATTTGATTGGAGTGGAGACTCAGCAGCCCATAAAAAGGGAGTTTGGAGCTAAGTGAGGTCTGTTTGCCTAGTGCTGTGCTGAAATTAGCAAGTACTTATTTTTCTTTTCTCCACAGTGAAGCAGTTCAGGTGTTCAAGGCAAGTCCTCGGGCTCGGCAGATGAAACATTCAGCAGTGATGACTCCACCCCCGATCCATGTCAATGGCATGATCAGTCAAGAGGTATGAAGAGTAGAGAAAATGGGGATTGACATGCATATGGTGGTTTGATTCAAACAGGATCTCACCACTACAGTAGTGGCCAAAATTGTGGAAACCTTTTTGGAAAACTGTTTTTTTGAGGTTTGATGGCTAATAACACCACTTTTTTTTTTTTTTTTTTGAATTTCAAGATAATCATATTCCACTGCTGGAATTGCCTGGGAATAGCCCAGACCTTAATCCAATTGAAAATCTATGGAGCAGACTAAAGAAACTTGTTGGTCAGAAGCGACCCAGCAATAAAACCCAGTTAATAGAAGCAATCGTTCAATCTTGGTTTCACATTATAACAGCTCCATAACTAAAAGACTTGGTTCACTTCATGGGAAAACGTTGTAAGGCCGTAATTCATGCTAAAGGTTACCCAACTAAGTATTAACTGCAATGGTGATAATTTTTGCATATCTCGTTTTTTCTATGGTGATAATTTTTGTGCATCTCGTTTTTTCTACGTGTTTCACTTTCCTTCTTTATACTGAAACTGCTATTCTAATAGCAAATCCTTCATAAAAATTATTGCATTACATTCTTGATTAAATTATCTTTCCATTAATATATAATTTTATGATGCTACTCCCCCAAAAAGTAGTTATTAGCTAGTTTTAGAAAATTCACTTTTCCCAAAAGATTACCGCAACTTTGGCTGCTACTGTACACTAGGGGAGGCGCTATAACAATCAGGGAAAGCTCTGTATAATTTAATATGGCCTGCCTCCTTTCTTCTTCACAGTATACACCCCAGGAGAGTTTGCTTATCCTGGGCAGCCACCAGAATTCTTCCCCTGACAGCAGCGATCACTGTTCTGATGGCATCTTGATGCATGGAGGTGAGATACAGCGTATGTTAGATATTTATTGAGAGCCAGATTGATGTTGTGGTTAAAGTGCTGGACTGAGAACCAAGAGATCATGAATGCCAGATTGGGAACCAGAAGATCATGAGTTTTAGTCTTCCCTTGAACCTGAAAGCCAGCTGGATGACTTTGGGCCAGTCACACTCTCTCAGCTCATGCGGGAAGAATAGGCAGGACCATTAGGTACTCCGTCTTGAGTTGTACAAAATAAAGGCAGGACACAAATCCTATAATTAAATATTGAAAGGTTCTGTGTTTCCTCATGGCGCTCCATGAGTAGTTAGGTTGATAATAGTCTGCAGCTGAGACCTATCTTATTGATTTACTGGGAACTCTAACTGCCTCACTCTTCCCAGTTCCCCTTCAGATCAGAAAAAGACAATGCAATGAGGGCCTCCCTCCCACTTTGAAAAGACCGTAAGCTGCTTTCTGGCATTTTCCACCCTTTCCTTTTTCCTGCCAGGCCGCTGGCACTCTAGCAAAGGGAATCCAGGAAAAGCTTTTAATTTTGCTACAATCTTCCACCTCTGGCAGAACACAAGGAGATGGCGAGCGGCATCAAAAACATTGCGGTGAAGGCTGCCCGGCGTCGTTCACGAGTCCTGGAATCCGATAGGCTGAACCTGCTGAAGCCAACCAAGGAGCTCAGCAACCTCTCCCTCCACTCTCTGAGTGAAAGCGAGGATACCCTCTGCCGGGAAACCCCCGCCCTCTGCCAACCTGCCAGTCCCAGCCTGCAACATGCCATCAGCGAGGACAATCTGTCGAGCAGTACCGAGGATACTGCTCCTGGGAGACATGTCCCCAGACGCTCCCCTGGTCCCTGGCTCCAGGTTAACAAAAAGGGAAGCAAGAAACTTGAGAAGAGGGAAGAATCACTAGAGGCTAAAAGGAGGAGACGGCGGTCACGCTCGTTTGAGGTTACTGGACAGAGGGTACGTCTCCCCTATCCCAACACTATAATTAGCTAAGATTAAGATTCACAGCAAAACAGTCAATGACGGTACCTTGGTGGTTTCCCTTCAATAGCTGAGGGCCAAAGCTAAGTCCCATCAGGTTGCTTCTGCTATAATCAAGCATAAGTAGGAATTCATTAGCAGGCTGCATCAGAATCCCAGTGCTGAGTTTCTGCTGCCATCTTCAAGGTCCACTAAGCAAGCCTTGGAGTGAACTCTTGTCCTGCTACGGTGATGCTATCCAGTGCCCTAAGCTGATTATTTCTCCTAATAAACTCTTGATTAAATGTCCTAAGAGGTAATAGTCTTCCTCTGTTTTCTCCTAAAGGCAGGCTGCAAAAGCTCATGTGAGGTCCCTCTCAATTCTGAGATCTCAGAAACTACATTAATGAATTATTAGTGCAATGAGTTAGTGCCCTGATGGCGAACCTATGGCACGGGTGCCACAGGTGGCACGCGTAGCCATATCAGTGGGCATGCAAGCTCAGCTCCGGTGCGTATGCGTGTGCCGGCCAGCTGATTTTCGGGCCTTCTGGGCCTACCAGAAATAAGGAAACAGGTTGTTTCCTGCCTCCGGAGGGCCTTGGGAGGGTGGTGGGGAAGGCCCATTTTTCTCTCTCACCTGGCTCCAGAGCCTTTCTAGGTGTCTTGGGGGGAGGGGCAAAAACGGCCTTCCCCATACCCCCGGAGGCCCTTCAGAGGCCAGAAATGGCCCGTTTGCCAACTTCCAGTGGGACCGGAAGGCCCGTTTTTTGCTGTCTCCATCCTCCAGAGCCTCTCTAGTAGTCTTGGGAGGACGAAAATGGCCTTCCCCATCTCCACCCCCCGGACATCCTCCGGAGGCCGAAAACAGCCCATTTGCCAACTTCCGGTCCCACCAGAAGTTGGCAAACAGGCCATTTCTGGCCTGTGGAGGTCCTCCAGGGAGGTGGGGAAGGCCCATTTTCACCCTCCCCAGACTCCCAGAAAGGCTCTGGAGCCAGGTGAGAGAGAAAAACGGGCCTACTGGGCCATCGCGTGCCAGGAGCAGGGGGAGCAGGGGGATCATGCACGGGGGCAGGGCACATAGAATTATGAGTGTGGGCACATACACATGCAAACCCCCCCCGCCCCCCTCCTGGAATGCGATGGCAAAAAGGTTAGCCATCACTGAGTTAGTGGGGGGAGCGGACCTGGCGGGTATTACCGAGACTTGGTTGGGCCCGGAGGGAGGGGCCCCCCTTGTTGAGATGTGCCCACCAGGCTTCAGAGCGTTCATCAGCCGAGGGCCCAGGAGAGGGGTGGGGGGATGGCGGTTATTATTAAAGAAGGTCTCGGCCCGAGGGAGACCACTGTGCCTCAGACTGCCGGATGTGAATCCCTCTTTGTGAGACGGGGTCATGGGGTTCAGATGGGCTTGTTGCTTACGTACCTGGCTCCCTGCCACGTGGCAACGGCCCTGCCCAAACTACTCGACGTGATTGCCACGGTGGCAGTTGATACACCCAGGCTTACGGTCATGGGTGATTTCAACTTGCCGTCCGTTGGTGAAACGTCTGAGTTGGTTCGGGAGTTCATGACTTCCATGACGGCCATGGACCTGACCCAGTTAGTTCATGGCCCCACCCACGGGGAGGTCACACTCTGGACCTGATTTTTGTCTCTGGCCAGTGGTTGAGTGGTCTTGTTATAGGGGATATAGACATGGAACCCCTGTCATGGTCAGATCACTCGCTCCTTCGCCTGGACCTTCAAACCGCCACACCCCGCCGCAGGGAGGTGGAGCCAATAAGATGGGTCCGCCCCAGGCGCCTGATGGATCCTGATAGGTTCCAGATGGAGCTTGGGCCACTTCCTGAGGATCTGGCGCATGACTCGGCCGAGGACCTGGTGGCCGCCTGGGATCAGGCGGCTGGTGGGGCCTTGGATCGAGTTGTGCCTTTGCGGCCTCGGACCCGGTGCCGATCCCTCGTGGCTCCTTGGTTCACCGAGGAGCTGAGGGAGATGAAGCGCCGGAAAAGACGCCTGGAGATCGGTTGGAGGGCCAGTCTCACTGAATCTGATCGAACACTGGTAAGGTCGCACATTAAGACCTACCTAGTGGCGATAAAAGCGGCAAAGTTTAATTACTTTTCCGCTCTTATTGCATCATCAGAGAATCGTCCGGCCGCCCTGTTCAGGGTGACCCGCTCCCTCCTCCACCCGGGAGCATGGGAGGACCCCCTGGAGGGCAGGGCTGAGGATTTCGGACAATACCTGTATGACAAAATCGCTCAGATCCGGGGGGATTTGGACTCTGACTGGGTAGATTCAGGCAGGGTGACAAGGAACAGTCCTGAGAATGTTATCTGAGAAGAGTTTGACTCTGTGACTCCTGATGACGTGGATAGGATTCTGGGGAGACTTA
The DNA here is from genome assembly GCA_022577455.1 of Arizona elegans. Lineage (NCBI taxonomy): Eukaryota > Metazoa > Chordata > Lepidosauria > Squamata > Colubridae > Arizona > Arizona elegans. Next base: position 44,684,983 of record JAKOOJ010000003.1, read on the forward strand.
GTGCGGCCACATGTTTACTGGACCTGTGTCCCTCCTGGTTAGTACTGGCTTCCCGGGAGGTTACACGAGGCTGGCTCCAGGGAATTATCAACGCTTCGCTGAGTGAGGGTTACTTCCCTGCTGTCTTGAAAGAGGCAGTGGTGAGGCCTCTCCTCAAGAAGCTTTCCCTGGACCCGGCAGTATTAGCCAACTACCGTCCTGTCTCCAACCTTCGCTTTGTGGCAAAGATTGTTGAGAGTGTGGTCGCGCGACAGTTTCCACAATTCCTGGAGGAAACGTCTTATCTAGATCCGTTCCAGTCGGGTTTCAGGTCTGGGAACAGCACGGAAACGGTATTGGTCGCATTGGTAGATGATCTCTGGAGGGCGCAAGACAGGGGTTGCTCTTCTGTTCTATCCCTGTTAGACCTCTCAGCGGCTTTTGATACCATCGACCATGGTATCATGCTGCACCGGTTGGAGGAGTTGGGGATGGGGGGCACCGTGTTACGGTGGTTCTCCTCCTTTCTCTCAGACTGGTCGCAGTTCGTGTTGGCAGGGGGGCAGAGGTCAACCTCGAGGCCTCTCATTTGTGGAGTGCCTCAGGGGTCCTCTCGCCCATTCTGTTCAACATTTATGTGAAGCCGCTGGGTGAGATCATCCGTGGCTTTGGGGTGAAGTACCATCAATATGCTGACGATACCCAGCTGTACATCTCCACCCCAGGCCACCCCAAAGATGCCCTTGAAGTGATGTCCCAGTGCCTGGAGGCTGTACGGATCTGGATGGGGAGGAACAGGCTCAAGCTCAACCCTTCCAAGACTGAGTGGCTGTGGTTCCCGGCATCCCGATATAGTCAGTTGACTCCATCACTGACTATCGGGGGCGAGTCTTTGGCCCCCGCAAAGAGGGCGCGCAATCTGGGTGTCCTCTTGAATATGCAGCTGTCTTTAGAGGAACATCTGACGGCAGTAGCCAGGGGACCTTTTGTCAGGTTCGCCTGATCCGCCAGTTGCGGCCCTTTCTTGATCAGGATTCCCTGTGCACAGTCACTCATGCCCTTGTCACCTCGCGCCTGGACTACTACAACGCTCTCTATATGGGGCTCCCCTTGAGGAGCACCTGGAGACTCCAACTGGTGCAGAATGCGGCCGCGCGGGTAATTACGGGAGCTGCCTGGCGCTCCCACATAACACCGCTCCTGCATGAGCTGTATTGGCTCCCAGTGGTCTTCCGGGTGCGCTTCAAGGTGTTGGTCACCACCTTTAAAGCGCTCCATGGCATAGGACCTAGTTATCTTTGAGACCGCCTGCTGCTACCAATGACCTCCCACCAACCTGTGCGCTCCCACAGAGAGGGCCTCCTCGGGGTGCCATCAGCCAAACAATGTAGGCTGGTGACCCCCAGGGGGAGGGCCTTCTCTGTGGGGGCACCTACCCTGTGGAATCAGCTGCCCCCAGAGATAAGGAGAATTCAAGACCTCAGTGCCTTCTGCCGTGCCCTTAAAACTTTCTTTTTCCAGCAAGCCGGGCTGGTTTAACATAACATTTTTTAAAAATATTTTTAACTGGTTTGTCATTTTAAATTGGGACCAAATTAATATATCCTTTTAATTGTTTTAATGTTTGTATTGTATGTTTTTAGCTGGCTGTACACCGCCCTCAGTCCCTCGGGAGAACGTGCGGTATATAAATTTGAAATAAAATAAAAATAAAATAAAATAAAATAAATAGTGCAATGAATGTTGCTCCTTCCCTAACTACAGTTCTCCTGAGATCAGCATAGGAACTTTGGGAACTATAAATGTCAAGTGGGAATGCTGCTGAAAGCCCAGTGGTGCAAAATCAGAAGCATAGGACTATAGAATAACTTCCTCTGAACTGGTTCCTAGCCGAACTCTTAATGTATATCCCTCACAGTCCTTAGTAAGATCAACTGGATAGGGCTGTGGTATTCATGCACATCTGGAGGAAGCAAGTCAGGAAAAGTCAACCCATCAATTTGACCACTTTTCCTTTCTATACCAAATCAGAAAACTGGTCTTTCAGAGTACATAACTGGCACACCATCTCCAACACATACTTCTCTCTGTTCCAAACTGGTAACTGGTAAATCTTCCCACTCAAATCTTCCTTGCAGAATGTGTGGTGGAACATAGTCTGAATTCCTGGGAGGGAGGGGTTGCATTCCAGAGGAACAAGAGACAGTTAAGTTTAGATAGTCTGGTCGGGTGGAAGAGTGTTAAGATTGCTCCTCCCTAGGAGTTCTCAGAGTTTATATTTAATGGTGCAAGTAGTCTGCTTCTGTTTGGCAAAAGTTCTGTTTATAGGTGAGGAATAAAGCAAACTGCTTAGAAGAAACTCAGAGTGTTTTTCTTGATTTATGGATCCTAACCTGTGCTTTAATCATTCAGGGTGGGGTAAAAGAGTTTCCTTATCCCTGAAATACCCTCTGTACCAGTGTGTTCATCTCTTGCCCCCGGTAGCTCCAGGGCCCAAAGAACAATGCCTCTCGACTACATCCCCTGGAAAGCAGTTCTGAGCACAAGATAATGGCAGCAGGAGGGATGCACAATATCCGTGGCATTGGAAGAGCTGCTGTGCAGTTGTCCAGAGTGAGGCTTCTACAAGTCCAGCCTTCCTCAGGTACGCAAGCATCAGCCAAATCACAATTTTCTGTTATTGCTCCTCAATGCAGCAAAGTCTTTGATGACTGCAGCAGAAAATTTGAACGTCACCACCTTACAGAAGATGTCTGTCCTGCAGCTGCACATACTAGATCTATCTCTTTTACTTTAGAGCAATATGTCTGGAATCATTACCAGCTTGCCTTTGAAGGTTGAAAGCCACCTGTAGTGGTGTAATGGTCAATACTAGAAACTGAGAGACCATGAGTTATAGTTCTGCTTTAGGTACCAAGCCAGATGGGTGACTTGGGGCCAGTCACTCTCTTTTTCAATATTAGATAATAGCAAACCACTGATGAAAACATTGGCCAAAAAAATTTGCAGGGACTAGTCTAGTTGTCAGAAGTTTCTTGAATGTGAAGGGAGGGAGGGAAGGAGGGAAAGAAAGAGAGAGAGACAGAGAGAGACAGAGAGAAAGAAAGAAAGAGAGAGAGAGAGAGAGAGAAAGGGAGGGAGGGAGGGAGGGAGAGAGAAAGGAAAGAAAGAAAGAAAGAAAGAAAGAAAAAAAGAAAGAAAAAGAAAAAAGAAAGGGAGGGAGGGGGAGAGAGAGAGAAAAAGATAGATGATAGATAGATAGATAGATAGATAGATAGATAGATAGATAGAGAGAGAGATAGTTAGTTTGATTTTGGGGATGGCACAGCTGTACTGAAGGTCAGCCTAAGGACCTATTAAGGGGCTGTTAGTTATTCCCCAGCTTGTGATGTAGCCATGTACAAACCCTAATGATTGTCTTCTTTTTCATTTCTGGTTTTATTCCTTCAGGTCCCAGTGAGGCATCCTCTCTTTCTGTTGCTTCCCATCAAAGTGGCATCTCCAAGAAAATAAGCCAGCCCAGTCAGTACCCCCCACGCTTGAACTATGTCACAGTGAATGGGACAAACCCTCCTGGTAAAGATGGAAAGAACCGGCGATGTTAAGCTCTGAAGGGACACAGGGAAGTTGAGATGCTCCAGGGAGGTACATTTGATGGCCAGTCAGAATACTGTGGCTAAAGGCATTAGAGAGAAATAGCTAACTTGAACAGAAGGTCTAAAAGCTTGCCTGGTGGGGTGCAGTGCTCCTGCCAAGAGGATTTTCTGGCCACAAAAAACTTTTTATCTCCAGGACTAGGTTCCCCCAAATTGAAATGAGTAGTTGTCTGAATGGGTACACAGAAGGCTGTCACTAGATATATCCAGTGCTGTAATACAAAGATAGGTGTGGAAGATTGGTTATTGTGCAAACACAGCTCTTTAGTTTTTAAACTATGTGTTAGAGAAGGACACAGTGCCACAGCATTGGTGTAACCTGGCAATAAGATGATAGGCTGTGTGCATTTGCTGTACTTTTGCATCATTCCAAGGCAAATAATTTCAATATATTTAACTAGCACCTTTCTACAGTGACCTTCAGAGAAAAAGGTTTATGGACAACATTTGAAACCACACTATGTCTGCCTATGGCCATGATTCTCTACTTAGGGGGCTGTTGTCAATCAAGCATCATCCTTAGTTTCACGACTGGGATATACTTACCTTTGGGGTTACATGGATTTTTAGATGATCCTTTAACTGGGCTGGATGCAAGAATTGTTTTTCCAAAACAATTCACTATTGCTTTTTTCAGCAAGTAGATTTTTTAAAAAAGTATGTGATGGAATCCCAAATCTTGCCTTTTGTATCTCTGTCTGTAAGTAAAGTGGGACAGCAAACAATATCCAATACCACCACCAGAGTATTTCCAGAATCTTTCCAGTCTCTTGTAGTTTTTGTTGCAAGGGTCCTTTCTTGCAATATGTGTGATGCTTCATATTATGCCATCACAAATATCTGCTTACAACAGTCTTGAACAGGTTTGGATATATCATTGTCTAATCCACCTCTACTTTATTTACTGCCTAATTCTAATGATTGTAGATTTTCCCACAGGATCCAGCTGTTTTTGTCATTCCACTTTCCCAATTTCCTTTTAAAAAAATCTGACTTCATTTTTTTTCCAATTGGGTCTGTTTACCTTTCTCAGTTAGCAACCCACTGCTATCTCTTCTTACATTGGATTTGTTATGATGGTATTTAGGTTCAGTCACCAAGTTCACTGGGTACCAGTCATTTAGTCACTAGTCACACTGGCTGTACTAAAGGCAAGATTACAGTGGAAACATGGAATTTAAGAAGCACGAACACAGGGAAACTCAACATAGTAAAAGATTAAACAGCCCAACTACATGTTGATGTTTTACACATCAGTGAATTGAAATGGTGTGGAATTGGATAAAGACACAAAAGATGAAGACATCAAGAGGGAATAAAAAAAAATAAAATTTAAAGACCAACAAGAAGAAACAGACATTAAAAACAGAAACAGACACAGAAAACAAAGTCTCCAAGAAATCTTCCAACTCTCAAATCCGCATGCTGAAGGAAGTCAATGGACAGCAGTAACTGGTTCAAGTAAGAACAAAGATGGAACTTCTGAAATTCTGCATACTAAGGTTGTCAACATCCAACACATCTTAGAAGACTCAAATCCAGCCACCATTTGTGCAGTAGTCAAATTTTATGCTCCCATGGTGTTAATAAGGCAAAGCCAATTAAAGAAATAAAGGCTACTATTTTCATCAACATCTTATTCAGTTATTTTTAAAATAATTTTAGAGGACATTTAGTTTAGGGTATAACTTTAATATATTAGATTTGTTAGTGTTAGGTAAATAAATATTATTGCAATAGGGATGTTCAGAGTATACCACATTTGATTTATTTTAAAGTTGCCAATATATAATTGTACTTATTTATTTTTGTTGATCCTGCTTGTATTTGTTATCTTCTATTCCCTATTTATTATTTTATGTTGCTGGTAATTTACCAAGTAAAAAATTGTATTGTTGTTAGAAAATATTCTGATTTTAAAAAAAGCTCTAGCACTGGAAGATAAAGTTGGTTTAGCACTGTTGTCATTACCAAATCAGAAGGCTTCTGGAATTAATGGAGTATTTGCAGAAATAATGCAAGCAAAGAAGAATGTGTAGATGTTCTAGCCAAATTATGCCAGCAAATCTTAGGGAATGACTCAGTGGCTAACGGATTGAAAAAATATAGTCTTTCAGGAGTGTGAATACAGGAGAATTAACAGTGTGTGCAAATTCATAGTTTCTCATGCTAGAAATGTAATATTTAGATCATCCAACACAGATTACAGCTGTACATGGAAAGGGAAATGCCAGATATTCAAGCTTTTTTTTCCCCCTGAAAAGGCATTATTGCTGATGCATACTGGATTTTTGAGAAAATCAAAGAATTCCAAGAAGCCAGTGGTGGTATTCAGCCAGTTCTATCCAATTCAGGCGAACCGGTAGCAGCGGTGGGAGGCTCCGCCCACCTGCCCGGACATCATCACATCCCGTTTTTGACACTCTGCACATGCGTGTGTGTTCACATTTGGAACCAGTAGTGAAGGTATGTGAATATCACCCTTGGAAGAAGCCAATATGTTTCAGAAAGGTCCTCAGCTGTGTTGACCATATGAAGCTGTGGGGTGTTCTTAGAAGAATAAGAATCCCAGAACGTCTCATGTAAAGTTTATATATAGGGCAGGAAGCCACAGTCCAGATGGAACATAATGAAAGTCTGACTTAAAGACTGAGACAGACAAAGCTGTATATTCTCTCCTTATATAGTCAACTTATATGTTGAATATATTTTAGGAGAAGCTGGATTGAAGAAGGTGAGCATGATTTTGAAATTCAAGTACAGTGCTGGTGGCATTACTCTAATGGTAGACAATGCAAAGGCTCTGGGACCCCTAGTAATGAAAGCCAAGGAACATAGTGAAAAAATGATTAAATATAAAAAAACAACAAACAAATTACAACAAATACAGCAACTAGCCCTAGAACCAACAATGAAGACATTGAAAGAGTGGATGACTTCTGCCTTTTAGAACTGACTATCAACTGTAAAACCAGCAGTCAAGAAATACACCGCCGATTCACACTTGGTAAGGTTAATAGTAAAAGTCATGGAAGAGATATTCTGATATCAAGATGTATATATACTTACAAAGATTGGTTTGTTTTCATTTATCATGTTAAAAAGGCCCCATCCACAGGCATCATCTAGCCATGTTGTTTTATACTCTAATTAGGAGAATATTACAGAGAAGGAGCAATGACGGTGAGAAGACGAGCTTGCCACATTTGCCATTTTTAAATGGCGATTAAAGAGTTTTAAACCAGGAGTAAGCAATGTGGTGCCCACTAAATTTTTTGCAGTAGTTATTTAAGATTATTTGGAGTATGTGGTATTAGGAGATGGGGATCTTAATCTGCATTAGAGATTTTTTTTTAATGGAAGTAGCTATGATAGACATTTCTGATTTGTACAGGGCTGAAAAAATATCATCCGGCCATTAGTTGACATACACTCAATCACACAGAGTGTAAAAAAAGGTTTTTATGGGCTGTTTTTTAATCAGTTTTGTAATATTTTAGTTACGCTTCCTATTCCACATAAAATTTACAGTTCCAATCTCAAAATAACTCCGTACGTTTTGTTTAAAAAGCTATGGACAGTAGCAGTAGACATAGGACAAACAATGGAATTTATTTTATTTTTTTGCAGAACTTTATATGGTTTCAAAAATCTGCAGAATCTCCATGACTAAGGAGACAATAGGCCAAGTAACAGTAACACTTCCAATACAAAACTAGCAGAAATCCATATTGCAGAACCATGTTCAACTGATTCAGGGAACTACATCCTAATTCACACATAACATTATCTCCATGGAAATTCCCTGCAGTTGGTATGTAAAGTACTAGAGGAAGCAAGAGAGATCTGAAGGTAGACAGAAGAATAACCACACACCAATTTCAATCTAATTCCAAAGGGGTTTTTCTGTCAGGAGATTTCAATCTAATTCCAAAGGGGTTTTTCTGTCAGGATATCAGTTTGTAATTATCTCAAGGGAACAAAATCTCATGGGGACACAAGGGGAACATAAGGCAGCTTCTAATTAGGTGATAAAGATTAAAAAAAAATTCTATGTGACATCTTTGATAATTACCTATTCCAAAGCACCATGAGAATCTCCAGTTCTACCTGAGTCTCTTCAAATTGGAGGGAGTTAAAATCTTAAAACAATGGAAAGACAGATAAGAGAACCCTCCACTCCCTGATTAATTGCCTCTTAGAAAACAAAGTCCTCAGATTCAAAGGAAGCTTGTTTTGTAAATGAATTATCAGAGCTTCTCCAGCAGGGCCAATATGACTTAAAGATGCAGACAGAGCCTGCATCAGACACTTTAATACTGAATGGTAGAATCGCTGCCATCTTCCAATGCAACCAGCGGTTCTTTTCCCATGATGTGTCCAGTTGTGTCTTCCCCCATCTCCCTTCTACTTTTTGATCTTGATGAGTGAGTGGTAGACAGGCTTTACAATGATATGCAAATGCAAAGAGTTGTCAATCAGGTATTCGGAGGAGCGTTTCTGCAAGTCGGCATATATCAGGAAATCGGCAACTTCATCTGTGCTCTGGTGGAAGTTATAGGTGTGTTTGACAAAGAGTTTGCCCTGCTGCCTGACGCCCACCAGAATGGTCTTCTGGAAACTGACGCCTGCAAAATCTGAGCTGGTTGTGGCTGGAGTGATAACCAGGCGGGGACGTCCATCCTCGATTCTGATAGGTTGGATGGCTCCAGAGACCGAGTCGGAATAGACAGGACGTAGGCTCACCGGGAGCCAACGAGGAGAGAACAAGACGTTCCATGTCACTCTCTTGGCAGAATCATGGTTGCTGGGGCCTAGCTGGGTCTGGAAACTGGTACTACGGTCATCTCGAGCAGGGTTATTAATGACCCACTGGGACCCCCAAGAGAGGGAGAGGTAGTTACGGGGCAGGAACATACTACAGTTGACATCAAAGTATTTGGCAAAATAGATTGGGGAAGCTGAATGGAACTGGAAGGCTTGGAAGAGCAGATCTTGCACCGTGCTGTAGTGTTTCACCATCACAGGAGACTGTTTCTGCAGGTGGAAAAGATGGCTAGGGGAGATCATAGGATAACGCAGGGATCTCAGGATCTTTTCCACTACAGGGTCCTCAGGCTGATATGTGGTAATCCACTTCTCTACACCTGCGTACAACTCCAGTTCACTTTGGAGAACTAGGTCAGACCTTTCAAGCAATAGTAGCAGCAAATCTAGACTTACAGAGGCCCATTCAGGACTACTCATGACAGCAGAGAAGTTCCAGGCCAGAAACTGGAGGCAGCTCTCCTGCAGAGCCTCGTCACCGATCCCCACTGCGTAATGGTACCATCCCACCACATGGCCTTGGCTTGATTCACTAGCCAAGTGGCCCCTCATATACTCCGCTATCCCTCGCTGCAAACTGGACACGTGGTATTTACTGGCTAGACGATGAAGTGGGATGGCTTCATGGAGGAATATGAAGATCTCACCACAATACAGATACCTAGAGAAAGAAGGCAATGAGAATCTGTCTTTCATGTCAAGTTAAATAATCATCATGCCTACATTTTACAACAAAACCTCCCTTTTAATGAGGATCCCCTAGTCAATTCAGCACCACAAGTAAGTAGTAAAAGTAATATGCATTTCTTATAAGTATCAAATCTGGATGTGTGTCCCCTGCTGGGCATTTTTTTTAAAAAAATCATCCAGCCCATCCACATGTGATCGATATTGCTGTGCTTATTCTGCTTAAGCGAGCAGAAGCAGCTTTACTGTGAGGACTAAAGAGCCACTTCTATCTCACTTCCCTCCTTCCAACAGATCTGCAATCCCAAACTTAAACAAGAGAATTGCTTCCCTACCCCGCCTCCTCAAATCTTCTCTTGCTATTTCTCTAAACCCTAATAATCTAGAGTTGCGCTGCCAGGTTTTATACAATTGGTCATAGAAATGGGAAAGATGACCTTTCGGTACAGCAGAAGAATTCCCATTTTCCTGCTGCCTAAAAGAGAACAATACTGAAAAATGGTGACAAATGACCAGCAAGAGAAAATGCTTGTGTCAATCTCAAGCAGATAACAGAAGGGCAGGTCCACATCCCAGACTTACATGACTCCCTTCAAAGGTTTTTTAAACATCAAGTGGAAAGCGGGAAGCCCTGGAAGAGCCAAGAGGGGTGTAGGCTGTTTCACAATGGGCCAGGAGGTGGAGTTGAACCCAGTGTTGCGCTCATAACCCCTAGAACGAGCAGGATCGTGTGATACTATGGTTAGTGAGCCAATCAGAAAAGCCCTTCAACTCTTAGCAAGTTGTGTTCTCAAACCTGTTTATCACTGACAATGTTTTATTCAAGGTCATGTCAACAAGGTCAGTAGGCATGAGGGAGGGAAACCTGAAAGAAAACTCTGCCTTCAGAAATCCAGCACCCCTCCTTGTATGGAGTCAATGAAAACAATTCATACACTAACTTACTAATCCATGGAATTTCCTCCCTCTCTCTGTATGGAGAGCAGATAGGGGTGGGCTTCAAAAATTTTATCAAGGAGTTCTCTGCCCGGTTGCTGGGTGGGCATGGCCATGGTGGGTATGGTCTAATTGGCTTCCTGCACCACAGGGGTGCATTTTTGCCCCCTCCGGGCTCCAAAGGCTTTCCTCGAGCCTCCAGGATGGCGAAAACGGCTTCCCCAGACTCTGGAGGCCCTCTCAAGGCCAGAAACGGACCCATTTCCAGTCTTCCCGAACTTCCAGTAGGCCCGTTTTTTGCCCTCCCTGAGCCTCCACGCACACCCTGCACTTATATGCATCTAAAACAGGCCGCATGGGGACTCCTGGGAGGGGCAAGGTTGGATGGGCAGGGCAAGCCAAGAGTGGGATTTGGGAGTTCTCCAAACTGTACAGAATCTTAGCTAGAGGTTCTCCCGAACCCCTGCGAAGCCCCAGCAGCCCACCCCTGACAGCAGGCCACCACCCGTTTACCTGATGAACTTTTCAAAAAGGGCCACATTGTCAGGTGGCTCATGTAAGTCAAGCACCGTCTGGTTCTGCAACAGAGTCTCAAAGGTCTCACTTTGTAAGCTGAGCATCAGCTGGTGGGTGTGAAAGACTTTAATTTCATCAGAGCCAGCCGTGTGGACCCTCAGGGTGGTGTCGCTGGTGTTCCCATTGAGGAGAAGTTCTTGAAGCCACTTCAGCAGTAAGTGTGAATGGTTGATGGTAGCCGCTGTGGGATCCCCGATGCCATCTGCTTTCTGGACTGCAGTCGATAGGATCAAAAATAGCGCGAATGGGCAGTGAGATTATTCAGCCAGGAAAGTAGGACAGAAGAAAATGCAATGCCATAGGGACATGTTGTTATTAATGTTTGGTTCAAGTCAGGAGTTTGTCAAGAGAATGTGATAGGATACCTTTGCAACCAGACTTTGTTACATATCCTCCTATTCAAATCAGTTTGCACCAAACTTCATGCAAGCAAGAAGGAAAACAAATAGAGCATGGCATATTTTTTTTCTGTGGCATTCTACCCTCCCAGGGTTCCTCTCCATGCAGCTAAGCCAGTGGTTCCCAATGTGGGGCCCACACCCCACCGGGGGGGGGCAATTTGATTTTTAATGGGGGCAATTTGGAACCTTGTTTAAAGCAAGTTAATGGCCTTTTCGGCTTCCTCTGTGTGAGTAGGAGTTCACTTTTTGAATAGTAAGAATTAAATGTCATGGCGGGGGGGGGGCATCAGGATTTTAGACATGCTTAGGTGGGGCATGGCCAAGAAAAGGTTGGGAACCACTGAGCTAAGCCGAAAGGTAAACATTCATTTTTTTTATTTATTTATTTTCTTTATTTTGTCAAGCATGTATTAGTTAACTGATATAAGAGAAAACTTGATTATGAATATTTATTTATTTTATTTTTATTAAATTTCTATACCGCCCTTCTCCCGAAGGACTCAGGGCAGTGTACAGCCAGAAATAAAACCATGACAATAGAAAAATTAAAAACAAGTTAAAACAATTAAATCAATTGGCCGAAAATTCTAAAAAACAACCCATTAAAATAGTAAAAATATTATTATTATTTAGGCCAGCCCTGCTTGTTGGAATAGTAATGTTTTTAGGGCATGGTGAAAGATACGAGATCGGTAATCCTATGAATCTCCGGGGGCAGCTCATTCCAGAGGGTAGGCACCCCCACAGAGAATACTCTCCCCGTGGGGGTCATCAGCCAGCATTGTCTAGCTGACGGCACCCGGAGGAGCCCCTCTCTGTGGGAGCGTACCGGTCGATGGGAGGCTATCGGTGGCAGAAGGCGGTCTCGTAGATACCCAGGGCCCATGCCAATACATGAAATGGATAAGAATAAAAGGGAATTAGGACAGGGACATTAGGCACGCTGGTGCCCTTATGCACGCCCCTTACAGACCTCTGAGAAATGGGGTGAGGTCAACAGTAGACAGTCTAAGGTTAAAGTTCTGGGGGTTTGGGGAAGAAACCACAGAGTCAGGTAGTGCATTCCAGGCATTGACCACTCTTGTTACTGAAGTTGTATTTTGGCACAGTTTACCATAATTTTGTATCTATTGTATGCTGAAGTTTGAAAGCTTTTCACAGTAATGTAATTACTCTCAGTAACGTGTCCAGCTAACCATGGTTATTTACTTTGTCTAGAGGTCTGATGAGCATTAATTGGGGTCCTTGGGCCATCAAACATGTACCCATCTGTGGATTAGGGAAAGAAACAAAATTGCTCCTTATGTTTCCCTAGGTTTACTTGTTTCCCTTCACATTGGAGAAAGGCAAAATCTACCAAACAGAGCCAGGATTCTTGTGCAGGGCTTGGCAGCTTTGGGTGTCCTTGTTGTTAGACAATTGTATAGCTTCTATTAGAATATTCATGTGTTTTTGCCTCAAAATGATGGGAAACTCTGCTGCTGAGTTGTAGCCATTGGGGCTGGAGAGAATCTCCCGGCCATGAAAAGGATCCTCTGGGAATCTAAGATCTCAGTTTACTTCTGCCTAAAATCATTGTGAAATCCAAAACCATGGTATATGGGGGGAAAAAACCACAAAGGGGAAAAGCACGGAATGACTCCAGCATTACATCATAATTTATCTGCACAATCAAGCTTCCTATTCTTCTAAGTGTGGCTTGAATAACTACCATAGAACACCACATTGCCCATCAAATTAAGTTGACATGCTACCCATCATGTAAATAAAATTTTAAAACAGCTCACAAACAGAACAGCTTCCTTACCTAAACTTCAAAATGATTCTGTTAGCTAGATATGTCGCTCTGTTTCTGGGTGCATTCGCTGCTATGAAACTCTGTGGTAGTGTTTGCTGGTGATGGGGGACAATAATGACTCCACTTGAATTGGTGTAAGTGAATAATAGATGGATATTGCTTGCAGTGTCTTCATAGGATATCCTGCTCCTTATTATTGTCATTTATCAAGAAGCTAGAGAGCCAGTTTGCTCTAGTAGTGGTTAGGGCACCAGCTAGAAACTGGGAGACCACAAGTTCTGATCCTATATTAAGCACAAGGTCATATGGGCAACCCTGGGTCAGTCCCTCTCTCTCAACCCTAAGAAACAGTCAAGGGTAAACTATTTCTGAAAATCCTTGCCAAGAAACCTGCAGGGATTAATCCAGGCAATTGCCAGCAGTAAACACTGATTCAAAAGCATACACAAATCAAGCAGTTACAATCTTCTCTGCATGTAGAAAGAATCAAGGATAGACATTTTTCCTTGTTAAAATCCATCACAATTTCAGCCTCTCTTAGCTCAAAGCTATGAGAAATATTATTTGCAGAATAACGATAATGGTCAAAGCAATGTCTTGTCATAAAGCTTTTTATAACCACTTTGCTTATATGAAAGGAGTGATGTTGTGTTAGATATCGACAATGATTTCTGAATCACAAGGAACTTAAGTGTTTGGCCAACATCTTTTTACTGGAGTTAAGAGGAGATAATCCTGTGTTATGCATTTCTCCCAAGGGCTGTGTTTTTTTCCAAGGAAATCATCATTAGACTTTGGAGAAAGCAACCTATCCTTGATTTAATGTAACGGTATAAATGTGTATGCATGCATAGTATAAGTGTGTTTGTGATAAGTACTCATTGATGCAGGGGGTGAGACAGATATAAAGAATAGATGTGAACCAGGTTAGAAAGCAAGGGACTGTGAGTTCAAGTCCCACCTTAGGCATGAAAGCCAGCTAGAGCCACCTTGGGCCATTCACTGTTACTCAACCCAACCCACCTCACAGGGTTGTTGTGAGAAAAATAGGAGAAAGAAGGAGGATTAGATGTATTTGCCACCTTGAGTTATTCATAAAAATAATAAAGGCAGGAAAGAAAGAAATGATATCTGGGCTTGACAGGCTATCTTATGGCACATTATCCATTTATATGATGGAAATGATCTCTGATGCTCACTCTTTGAAATGATCTTCATTTGGTGCACAAAACAACACTGTGTTTAAGGATGACTCCAAACAAGGGATGTGCTTAATTCGTTGACTTTAGAACAGGGGTATCAAACTCAAGGACTGGGGGCCAAATCCGGCCATGGGGTGCTTAGATCTGGCCCACAGGGCCACCCTGGAAACAGCAAATGACCGGTCCACGATACCTCTGCCAGTGAAAATGGAGCTCTTGATTGTATTTAACCTCGTTGGGGGAGGGGCGCGGCATGGCCAGATCAACATCACTCATGTCAGGGGCACCTGTAGTGGCCCAAGACCCCTCTAGTAACAGGCTCCTGAGCTCCATTTTCACTGGCAGAGGGCTGCAGGAAGCCATCACAGCTGGAAACAGAGCTCGGGAGCCCGTTTTCACTGGCAGAGTGCTTGTGCCACTACAGGCCCACCCCCGACATGAGTGATGTCGAGCTGGCCACGCCCCCCACACCCTCCCTGCACCCCCAAGGTCAAACATAACCATAATGCAGCCCTCAATGAAATTGAGTTTGATACCCTGCTTTAAAAGAGGAGCATTAGGTTCTTATTTACATTTATTTATGCAACCTATATTCCTGGACTTTGAGAAGCTGCTGTAATCATTTCTAGATCTATATAAGTGAACCCAGACAACCGGCACATTCAGAGTTTTACTGTGCCTCACCATGTCTAGCGTATTGCAATTTGGGATGGCCTTTTATAATTACACTGTACTATAACCCCAGATGGTCTGAAGCTCAGGAGGATGGCAATTACTCCTGCTGTTCCTTGAGGGTGTCAGAGCAGGCACTTTACGACTCTTGGGAGTTGGATCTCAGCCTCTGGCTCCCTAGCCATCATTAACTCAATGAAATCACTGCCGTCCAATGAATTAAATGCTTGCCCCGGGCCAAGATGTGTTTCAGGGCCACCCTGGGGGAAAGAAAGCAGAGCCTGTTGGCTTAGTTCTTGCGTCCAGTCGAACTTGGGCAAGTGATAAAAGGGTAACATTCAATGGCGAGTAAACAAACCCGCTTTCTCTCCCTCTCTCTCAAGGACAAAGAGGCATACAGTGTGGTGAGAAAAAGGCTCCTTAAAGAGAAAGGCACCCAATGTGGTTATTTCTAGGAAAACATCACTTTTGTTGAAGTCACTTCAAAAAGAAAAGCACTGGTGACTCTTCGCTCCAGAGAGGAGAAGGGAAACAACCACACAATGTCCTCTTTCAGCCTCATATTGTCCATCTCTCTCTGCGGCTCTTTTTTGTGGGCTTCCACATAGCCGTATTCCAAATTCGTTTGATGTTTATGTGAGGTGCTTCCTGCATTCGGCTTTGTGGAAATTGATATGCTTGTTTCGCAGTGAGGCAGATCACATTAATGAGGCCATTTTCTCATTTTAACCCTGACTTCCAACTCCCCACCTCACCCCACTTCTTTGTTCAAAATTGAAGAAAGTTCATGCCTTTGGCTCGCCACAAAGTGCTAATAGCTAACATTTAGAATGTCAAAAAAATGACTTAAAACACAAAAACACAATCTCATTCCCAATATCATCGTTTCTTTTTTCGCATAGTGGCAGCACAGTAAATACAGTCAAAAGATAACTCCCAGTCATGAATTTTTATCCATTCAAACTCCCATCCAGCTGGTCTATCAACTGATTCATCCCAGACTTTTCCTTTTGATTTTCTTGCACCCTTCAGTGCCAAGCAAGTCTGGTTTAGATTCTATATTTAAAAAAATCTTTATCTCAGCCAAAGGATTAGCTTCCTCTAGAAACAAATCCTGCTCTGATCAAGCTGAATTGGAGATTGAAAGTAAAGGATGCAGCCTTTCTGAACATGAAATCCAGCAGCAAAAAGGTACCAGAGCTTATCTGTGTGGTTTGCTATTGTTGTTGAAACTCTCTTTTTTATTTCAGACATAATCCAAGTGGCTGTCGTGAAGGCAAATAGGATACCAAGGCATGTATGCTCTTTCCAGTACAGTCCTGTTAAATCAGAGTTTAAAGACCAAGTGAGTTGCTAGGTGAAAGCTAAAAGGGTCAGAGTTTCAAAGCTATGAGAATCCTCACTCTGTTCAAGTTAGATCTGAAACCCTCTTGACAGTCTGTTCAAGCCACACACATCAATTTGACTTGAGACCATTGCTCTCTCAAGGAGCTTTAATAGTTAGAGAGCAAGATCACGACTGCTTGGGCTCCTGAATATGAAGCTAAGCGCTTTTCTAACCTTGGAGTCAGCAATGTTGAATGCTTTGCTGTGGAATAGAAGAGGCCAACTCATTCCTCTTATTTCCTCATGCTGAAGTTATACGACCGTCTAAGGCTACAGTATTTGATTTTTTTTTAAAAAATCTATTATAAATGCATTGCACGTGGTTAACACACTTTTGGAGAACACTCCTTAGAAAAGCCTTTGCTGATTCTGATGTTTCCTTAAGAAACATTCCCCATTCTACTGTTTTGGGGTTTCCACACTCATACCATGCACCAATGTGACCCCCATACCACCTTTCCATCACCACCAACCCCAGCAAGTTCACCTGGAGTGTTCTTTCCCAGAAGCCTTTCCTCTTACCTGCTTGGACAGCCAGACACAGCAGTGACAGGGCAGCCAAGAAGCAGGCCCATCGCCGGGGTGCAGCTTGCTGGGTCCCTAGTCCTTTAGCCATAGCTTTTTTTCCTGGAGAAGGTCCAGAGAAGGAATAAGCCCTCATCTGAGCGGGCTAATCTGTCTGACTCTTTATGTAGGACACTGACTCCCCCGGTCCCGCTTGCCATTGATTGGTGGAAAACTAGTAACAGCTGTTACCAAGGAAACCGGTTAAGATTGTGAATGGATGCCTTTGGGGCATTGTGGGACTCCCAGGCGGTTGGCAGAGTCTCCCTGAGGAAGTAAGGCTACCTTGATCCCTCAGCATGCTGGAAGCTAAGCAGTTGAACAAAGGGCATCCATCTTTTCGCTTTTGCTTTTCTGGTATTTCCATTTCAAAAGTTAGAAAAGTTCTTTTCTTCCCAACACAATGGTCCAAAAATACTGAAGATAGAAAGAATGTTACAAAGGAATGAATTCTCTTCCCAGCTTTGATCTTTGCATATTTTATAGGGGGTAGATGGGTCTGTTGTTATCAGCTGACTGAAGGTTTGCAGCAGAGCTTCATAGAACACAGAATCATAGGGCTGTAAGAGATCTCGGTCTTGTATCTAATCCAATCCCTTGCCCCTTATATCATCCCAGTCAAACGGTCCTCCAGTCCGTTTTTGAAAACCTCCAGTGATGGAACATTCACAACTCCGGAAGGCTAACTATTCCATTGATTAAGTGTTCTCACTATCAGTAAATTTCTCCTTACTTCAGTTTTTCTCTGTTTGCTAAAGTATGGGATATTCTGCTCTTTGACATTTGTTTGTTCCAAAAGAGGTACATGTCACCATATAATAGTCTTCAGCGAGCAGCCTAATTTTCCAGTGACGTCGCATAGCACTCTAGATAAATCTGACATACTAATGAGCTAAACAGTGATATGAGGGTATTTCCACACTATCGCAACTGGGCAGTATCACAGAAGGGGAAAAGAGAGTGGACTGCGTTACATATGATTATAGTATCTCCCCTGCAAGATATATAAGTATATAGCCTTACTACCGTACGCTTAAATATACTTATTAGCAGGAAGCAAGAAAAATCTGGCTTGCACTCTGAAAGTTGCAATTCAGCATCCCAGCAGAGATTTACAGCGTCCTGCACTATTTCAAATTCATAAGGTTATTGGCCTGTGTAGCCAATAAAGACTTCAGTGTACTATAATCTATTGACTCAATGCTTGGCTAATAACTTAGAACCAGGTTTATCTGTCCACATTATGGACAGTTCAGAATCTGTCAAAATTAGAACAAAAGAAGAGATTAAAAAAAATAATAATTGGCAAGTCTATGCATCAGTGGTGGATTGCTACCGGTTCGACCCAGATTGTGCTAACCAGTAGCGGTGGCAGCGGGAGGCTTTGCCAACCCTCCCGGATGCGCAGAAGCATTATGTGTGCACAGAAGCGTCACATGTGCACAGAAGCATTGTGCGTGTGCACGCATGCATGCATGCCCACGAGCAAACCAGTAGCAACGGGTTTTGAAACCCAACCCTGCTATGCATAGATGACGCTTAAGGCTTTTTCTGGAGAGTATTCTAACTTTTCACTCTCCATCTATTCTCTTTTCAAGAAAACAGAGCTCCCAGTTTGGTGATCAACAGTGTGGGAAAGATCCAGCTGATTATATCTGCTCATGCAGAAATATTATGTGAAAGGAATATGAATCAGACATAAATGAACTGACCTGGCATGGAACTTTTATCAGTATTGAATGGGGAGAGAAGAATCCATATTCAAATTGCCAGTTGACCAAGGAATTCATTGAGTTATGAACTGTATAGATAGATTATAGATAAATGATAGGTAGGTAGATAGGTAGGTAGGTAGATAGATAGATAGATAGATAGATAGATGATAGATAGATAGATAGATAGATAGATAGATAGATAGATAGATGATAGACAGACAGACAGACAGACAGACAGACAGACAGAGGGATATTCATGGCACAGGCTTGGGTTACTTGCTGGACCACTTACTAATTCTGTCCATCTCATAAGATCCAACTGGTTGGATATGATCCAAGTCCTTTCTACAAAACAGTCGTTTATGGGACCCAGCAATTGTGTTTTCTCTGTCGTGGTCCCTGCCCTTTGGAGCTACATACCTCTGCCCCAAGATTCAAATAATCCTGGCTCTGTTGGCCTTCCAGAAGGTCTTTCCCCCAGGTGTTGCACAAGGGTGCTGGATGAACCTGTCTGATATAGCAGAAAAATGACTAATTGTGGGTTGGCCTCAGCTTCTTTTCCTTCTGTTGTTTGCATTTTGTTATTTTATAGTTTGGTTTTAATCCAACACTGGTTTTAATCAGAGTTGCAATTTGCAAGTTGAGTGGCTATAAAAATCTATTACATGCATGCATGCATGCATTCATTCATACATACATACATACATACATACATACATACATACCATGGTTTTTGTTATGAGGACAATATAAGGAAAGACCCCATATGAACTAAGTTAAGCTTCTCAACAAAAAATAGTATAAAAATTTGGATCTAGGACAACTCATCACAGCCAATTTGTCACCAGACATTATAATTCACCAATTCAATACTGCATTAATGATTCCATTCAGGTACTTTTATTATTGATGAACACATTTTCATCAAAATTATTGTAACTCTTGTATTTCTGGACTGATTTTATTTTATTATTATTGGCCACTGTTAAATCAAAATTAATTTAATTTTTGCATTTGTTGAATTATCCCATAGTGAGTTGGCAGTGAGTTGGTTGTGGCGAGTTGTCCCATTCTGTAAAAATTCTCTTGAACCATTTCAGCTTTTTTGTATCAGAGCTATCTCAGTTATGATATTTTTACCAAAAATCGTACTCACTTACTCACTCTCTCTCTCTCTCTCTCTCTCTCTCTCTCTGTGTGTGTGTGTGTGTGTGTGTGTAATTATGTCAGTTTTTCTAGTATTTGTCATACATTCTTTCATGTTTACATGCATACAGATTGCCGTTTGGACTTTGTTCAGAGAGGGAATTCATCTTCATAGTAAATCATCGTATAAAGCTATCCTTGTTTTTATCATGTGTATTCTATATGCATACTGTATGTTCAATTAATGATAAAATATTATAGATGGCTTTTCCTCCAGTGACAACCAACAAAGTGCAATTTAATCAATAAATTAAACTTTATCTGAAGATACGTTCTTAAAAGCATACCCTGTATAATGGTTGGGTAATTTAAACAGTTGCAGTGGGGAAATTGGTTTTCTTTTTAAATCAAAAATAATGTTGTGGGGGGGGATATATTGAAGCCCTTAAACATATCGAGTAATCTGTTCACTGTTTCTTCTTGCAGTGTTCAAAACTCACTGGATTTTTATCATTAGTTTTGTTTTGTTTTTTAAATTTCATTATCTGAATTTTCTCAGTGGCCTAACAGTGCCAAAGAGCGAAATGTCTGTGGAACCATGATGTAAATGTGAACTTCAAATGTTTCAAATGATTCTGCTTGTCCTGAGTTATGAAAATAGCTTGACTGAGACGGTGGGAAAGGAGATGATGGCAGGATGGCCCAAATCTGGACAGCGAGATGGGAATCAAACTATCGGGCCAGACATGAAAAGCTTGCACAGGAGGGGGCAGAGAAGAGTTTACACTTCAGTTGCTTGCTTAATTCAACCCAGATGTCTGCATAAATCCAGACAGCTACTCAATAAATAGGAACAAGCTAATATTTCCCCAGCTGTGACCAAATTGGATGTATCTCAGATGAAAGTCATTGTGTTTGCCAGAGCATGACCCTGGGATAGATGAAAACGAGGCTGTGCTGAGACAGAGGAAGAGGAGGCCCCCTCTGTGTGACTTTCGCTGGCAAAAATCCACATCCACAGCAGGGCAACTTCTCTTGGCCCAGCAAATGGAGTTGTCACTGCGTTCTTTTATTTACCAGCTGAGCTCATCATTTCTGGACTATCAGACTTTCCGTACCTTGCCAAGAATTGTTATCAAAAGTTACTACGCATGTCCGCATTTTTTCACTTGCTACACATTCTTTCCTTTGTTCTCTTTCCAGAATGGTCCGGCTGAGAAATAGCCGGCAAGAATTACTTTCAAAATGTAGCAATTAACTTTTCTTAGTTAGTGAGGTGTTTTATTTTCTTTATAACAAATAAATGAGTTTTATTAGAGAACTTTTCTTCGCGTTTCTTTTCAGAATATTGCAAACTTGGAGAGGCCACGATCCATCCTCTAACCAGGGTGATTGTCCCAGAGCCAAACATGGGATTAATCAATGCCCTGACAGGAGTCCCATCCTCAGAACCAATCACCCCTATTTAGCAGCCTTGCCTGTATAATTGGAGCCTACTCAGCTCCTAATCATTCTGTCAAGGGGTTTTAATATGGTTGTAGAAGTAGCCCATTATTCTTGTAATATCCCTTCTTGGGTCACTTGGCAAAAGACTCAACGCTACCCCTAGAGATGTTCCTACATTATATATAGGCTCTGTGTGTCTAGCTTTCCATTCTGAATGACCATAGAATTGTCATAAGTATAAAGGGTCATGGATAGATTCTTGATGGAAGAATGTATGATCTGTTATGGGAGGGAAACAATAAGTGTCCTGGGAAAATAGAAAACGCAAGAAAGCAAGTCCAAATTACTCCACCTTGATTCTTTTCTTTTATGTACATTTATGTACATTGAGAGCATTGAGAAAAATTTCTTGTGTGTCCAATCACACTTGGCCAATAAAATTCTATTCTATTCTATTCTATTCTATTCTATTCTATTCTATTCTATTCTATTCTATTCTATTCTATGGGGCAGAGAGAAGCTCTGGAGGCTTTCAAGGTTGATGTCTGAAGGTGACAAGATCAGGAAACGTATGCCACAAGAATTACAGGAACACTACTTTATTATTTAGGGTATGATAACAGAATCTTGAAAGTTTGCTAAAGACACTATTTTATGTGCAAACATCTTTCCAAGCAGGAGAGAGTTCAACCAATAGTATGTTGATCAAGTTAGAATATCCAACCCCTTATAAATATATTTTTAATATACATTACGTAACAGAAATTAAATGAATGAATTGATCTACTTATTAGTTTCTAATATTGGACACTTGGAATAGCTAAAGAACATAAAATGATAATTACTCTTCAGTGATTTTCAGCAAATATAGTATTGCAAATGCTACATGGACTTTGGATCATCTGTTAATCAAATTCAGAAAATCACGTATTTATAATAATATGTAAATATCTTTAAACTCAGCAGTTAATTGGGCTCCACAGTTAATTAATTTCATTTGTACTAGAATCAATGTCTACATTTGATTAGTAAGTTAGTAATACATTTTATTCTTTTTTTTTTATCCCATTAACAGTCACTCAGCCAATAAAACACCTGTGTCTGGAAACCACATTTTTAGTGGTTCACATTTATATAATTAAATATCTAAATTTCTCAAGTGATGTATTCTCAAATCAGAGAACTAATAAATTGAATCAGTTACCTCCTTACCCACTGATAATCTCAGGGCCGATTTAAATATTTTCAATTTCCCAAAGCAAAGTTTTCTACTTTGGCAGGACGAGACAAATAGATAACAAAAGATGACATCTGAGGTCCCTGTCTAGTTTAAAAAAATCATTTGAGTTAATTTGATTATTCAGTTTAACTTTAACATTAAACCCTTTAACGTTCTTCCACCGTAGTCTTCTATGCATAGAGATGGCAGGTTGAATGATAGACAGATAGAATTGGTATCTTTGAGCTGCCAGACAATAGATTTCATACCATTTGACTCTGGACAAAGAGCATCTCCTAGTGGCCACATGAATGGATTGAATATCTAGGCTTTCGAGGTACCTTACCAACCAGAGCTGATACTTCAAATAACAAATATTTTTGGAGACAGAAGGCAAAGGAGGACTCGGTCAAAGCTTGAGACCTGTCCTTACCGAGCCTGGATAAGTGAAAAGGTACATTAAAATCAGTTCTTTATCTCTATCAGAGTAATTGTTGCTTTTGCTGTCATCTGATCAGTCTCTTTTTCCTCTTGTTGGTATTAAGGATTTAGTAACTAAACCAAGAAGAGATACTTAGGACAGAAGTTATCATGGTTCGTACTGGGAGAGGAGTGATGGAGGGGCCTTTCTTATGTTGGCTCAGCCTGGACTGAAAACCTAAAGGTGCTTTTTCAAGAGGCAACTGGATATTCTGTTTTTACTTTAAAGACGTTTCGTTTCTCATCCAAGAAGCTTCTTCAGCTATGGACTGATAATGTTTGCAGGAAACCTCACTGGCTACATTGGGCTACCTGCTGGGAAGACATTAAGTACACTGAGCCATTGAGTTGCCTGTGACTAACCTCCACTCCATATTATTACATTTATAGGGTATGGCTAAAAATAAAGATCCGGTAGTACCTTTTCCAGCTAACAATTTTATTAAAAAGCATACACGTATTCCTCGACTTACAGCAATTTGTTCAGTGATTGTTCAAAGTTATAACAGCACTGAAAAAAGTGACTTATGACCATTTTTCACATGTATGACTATTGCAGCGTCCCTGTGGGCCATGTGATCAAAATTCAGACGCTTGGCAACTGACAGCGGCGGTATCCTAAAATCACGTGATCCCCTTTTGCAACCTTCTGTCAAGCAAAGTCAATGGGAAAGCCAACATAGTAACAACCATCTTGCTAACTTAACCATTGCAGAGATTCATTTAACAATTGTGGAAAGAAGGGTCGTAAAATGTGGCAAAACTCACTTAACAAGAGTCTCACTTAGCAATAGAAATGTTGGGCTCAATTGTGGTCACAAGTTGAGGAATATCTGTAATCTTTCATTCAATGCAGATGAATGATGAAATGAGCTGCAGCTCACAAAAACACATACCGTGTGTTGGAAAAGGTGCTATTGTACTTGGTTCCTCCTGATTATTTTAGCCTCTGCAGACTAACTTAGCTCTTCTTCTACATTCTTGCTTATGAAATCAAGGATGTGGCTAAAAAGGCACGTAGAACCCAAGGTAGTTTCATCTCATGATCAAAGTTATTCCTACATGTCTTGTCACAACCCAATATTGATTGTGGTCTGCTGAATTGCTGACTCTGTTTTATAGATATATTCATGTATATATATTTAAAAATGCACCATTAGAATATAACCTTTAGGGGGAAGGAAGGAAGGAAGGAAGGAAGGAAGGAAGGAAGGAAGGAAGGAAGGAAGGAAGGAAGGAAGGAGTATCCAAGTTTAGAGAAGAACAGGAGAAATATTCCAAGATGAAAAAAAGGAAAGATGGGAGGGAGGGAGGGAGGGAGGGAGGGAGGAAGGAAGGGAGGGAGGGAGGGAGGGAGGAAAGAAGGAAGGAAGGAAGGAAGGAAGGAAGGAAGGAAGGAAGGAAGGAAGGAAGGAAGGAAGGAAGATCCAAGTTTAGAAAAGAACAGGAGAGAAAGATTTGGCTCTCGAGAAAGAATTATTTCAAGCTGAAAATATGAAGGGCAGCTGGGGAAAAAGAGATCAAAGATCAAAAACAAAGTAGTTCCTTGGCCCTTTCAGATATCAAGTACAGCTCCATTTGTCAACTCACACCTATCTCTACCTGCCACTAAGTGAGTGTGCCATAACCAGGCAAATATGGATTCTTATATTACTAGTGGCAACGGTGCTCAGTGCTGCCTGCCATTTGTAGGCTAATCACTTGGCAGTCCATCTGCTGATCGGCTCATTTAGCCATTGGTGCGAAAAACAACAGCTTGATGAGAAAAGGCACACAGCCTATAAGAGGAAAAACAAAGCGACAGAGAGAGAAAAACAAGAGAACAAAAATCAGCTTTGGATAGGTAGATAAAGAGGAAACATAGGAGCCCCCTCTTACTGAGATCAATAAGAGGAAAGGAACTCAGGGACATACCTTGGCTTAGGCAAGCAGTGGCCATGCTCATATTTTTTCACACGTCACCCATGTACCTCACCTCAGAGGAGGTATTCAGCAGGTTCTGACCAGTTCTGGAGAACCGGTAGCGGAAATTTTGGTAGTTTGGAGAACCAGTAAATACCACCTCTGACTGGCCCCGTCCCCATCTATTCTCTGCCTCCCGAGTCCCAGCTGATCAGGAGGAAATGGGGATTTTGCAGTAACCTTCCCCTGGAGTGGGAAGGGAATGGAGATTTTACAGTATCCTTCCTCTGCCATGCCCACCAAGCCACGCCCATAGAACCAGTAGTAAAAAAATTTGAATCCCACCACTGCCTCTTTAATTAGTGGTATAATGGAAACCTGGTGAATAACTGAAATATGCAGATTTCTATTAGGTGAATAGCAAAGGAAGATGCCTCAAAGTTTTCTCCTGCCTTGGTGTGGTTGGGTGTTCTGGTTGTATGACACATACACCAGGTCCCTTTCATGTTGTTGTTCTCTGCACAGCTGATAAGAAGGAAAAAATCCAGCAGCCAAGGGATGCTTGAAATGGCCAGGTGAGCACATGTTAAATACAGCCATCTGTAAAATAGAGGAATTAGCCGATAATAACAACAGCATTAACCGATAATATCACATGATGACTAAAGGCTACAACGTGGATCTCTGATCAAGCAAAGAGAAAAGGCAGGTGTAAAATGGCCTTCAGAAGAGAGGCCAGAAGCTGGGTTGTGCTAAAAATGTTGCTCATGGAGGATCTCAAACCCCAATCTTGCTACTATCCCTAGGACTAAGGTTGTTCTGATCTGCTCTCTAAATCCCCAGGGCTCCATTTCTGGATTCTTAGCATACATGAAGTCTTCCCAGTCTTACTAGATCCACTAGTAGCAGAACAGATTTTTTTTTTCTTTAAGATTCATCTTTCTCTTGGAATACTAGTTCTGATGAGAGGACAATGTTGCAATCACATCTCTGTTTGCTATTTTTGGGTGCAGAGCAGTGGTGGGTTGCCCCCGGTTTGGACCGGTTCGCAAGAACTGGTGGTAAAATCGGTGGGAGGCTCCGCCCACTGACCCGGATGGCATCATAAGTGATCTGTGCGTGCGTAGAAGCTTCTGTGCATGTGCAGAAGAGCGCATGCATGAGCAAAGCCAGCACACACACACGGGCACGATGCGAACCAGTAGTAAAGGTTAAGTAGAACCCAACCCTGGTGCAGAGCTTCATTCATCCCCATTCTATCAAGCACTGGGTCTGATGAGAATGTGATCAGAAAAATATTAGAATGTGCAGAAATGAATAGACTAACACTTGCAATCAAAGAGAAGGAACAGACTGAATACTATATGATATGGGATTTATTTTATCGATGGTTAGAGAATAAATATGAAAGCTAAAAATAAAAGATTAGTAAAATATAAGTTAAGATAGAATTAAGTATGTTGTTGATGATTGTTATTATGATTAGATATATTAAGTATATTAGTATTAAGATAAGAAAAGAGAATTAATACCAATGTAATGAATATGACTGTAATTTTTAATTACTACTGCACTAGATATTTGTACACAGATGATACACGGTTTAATGGAAGATGAACTGTTTGTATTAAAATAAAATAAACATTTTTTTTTAAAAAAAGCATTGGGTCTAAATTCTATGCTAACTGCATGCTGCTTTGTTCCAGTTTTATTTTCTCCTTCCATATTTTTTAATGTTGCGTATTTAAAACAGAATGCAGATGGAAAGTATATATATTTCAACTAACGGATACCATCTCCCATCTGAAGTCAAGTTGACCATATCAGTAACTGGCTAAACCAATTTTTCAGAATTTTCATGGAAAGAAATTGAGTATTTCTATCTTTTCCAGCTTCACCCATAACTCCTAAAATATATATTGTAATGTCTCTCTTTCAAATAGGAAACCAACAGGATGATGATTGACTGATTTATGTTCCTTATGTACCATTTTTCCAAGAGGCATCACGTAGCAACATTCTTCCTTCTTATCTCAGTGACTTTTAATATAAGCTCTACTAACCAAGCAAGGGTCCATCTGCTCCAACATTCAGCATCCCAATAGATGCATTCAAATAACTATGGTAGTATTTAAGGCAGGCCATCTGTAATTCTGGAGAGAATAATCACAAACAGTAACCACTGAAGGCCACTAGCTTTCTATGAACAGGATAAGAAGATGAATTTTCATAGGAGCCCATTGGCCATTCAGACTTTCCAACTTATCTTTTCCTAATACTTATCTAACATTCCAGCATCTATAACCATCTGGGTCTCCTCATTAACAGGATCATAGAATTTCTGCTTTGAACCATGTAAGAATTTGCTTCTTGGGAGAAGTTTAATAGGGAGACGGGCTGAGATGTCACCTAGATCCGTGATGGTGAACCTGTGGCACATGTGCCACAGGTGGCATGCAGAGCCCTCTCTACGGGCACGCAAGCCATCGCAGCTCAGCTCCGCCGCGCATGCTTGTGCGCTTCCCACCAGCCAGCTGGTTTTTGGGTCTCTGTGTTGTGGCCCCGCCCTCTGAGCCTGTCCCATCGGAGGAAGAAAGCTCCGAGCATGAGGAAGAGGAGTCAGCCAGGCCTCCCTCTCCAGGCCCCTCCCCTCTGGCATTGTCTCAGGTGCCGGCCGAGGGAGAGGAGATCAGCAGGGAGACAGCTGGTTCATCTCAGAGTGATGATGAAACATCATTCCTGGACGCACGCCTCCGAAGGCGTGATAAACGATTGCAGCCGCTTAGGAGGCGTGCTAGGGATTAGAACTGAATCACTGGACCACACCCCAGAGACTATATAATAGAGGGTAGTGGTCAGGGATCCTTGTGACGAACAAAAGTAAACCTTGGATAGTCACTAAAGCCTCGTCCGGAACTGCTGGGAGGAATATTATTTCTGCTTGGACTTTTTTGTACGTTAGTATCTTATCTTTCTGTTTGTGAAAATAAAGTCACTTGGCAGATGGTGTGTCTATCGCTGCCAAGTGGGAGATAAGACCTGGGTGCGTTCCAAAGTGTTTCCTTAACCCTCGGCTGGCTGTGTTTGTGTGTGTGTGGGGACGGGGACAGATCACTCTGATGCACATGCACAGGAGGCGCATGAGGGAGTTGCACACGCATGCATGAGTGATCACACGTGCATGCATGGGGGTCGCGCTTGCATGTGTGGGGAGCAGGGGGCATGGGGGGCAGGGGGCATGCTCGGGGTCTGGGTGGTTAAACGCATGGTGCCAAAAAGGTTAGCTATCACTGACCTAGATGGAAATATGCTCTGCCTCTGAAGCAGCTGATGTTGTGAAGCAGTTCTTGAACCAGGTGATGGACTCAATGAGAGATTCTTAAGTGAATGGCAGAGGCTATCCAGATGTGTTTTTAAAATCTCCTGCTAATGTGCTCTAAGAGCCGAGGTGGCGCAGTGGTTAGAATGCAGTACTGCAGCTACTTCAGCTGACTACTAGTTCAGCAGATCAACGGATCGAATCTCACCAGGCTCAAGGTTGACTCAGCCTTCCATCCTTCTGAGGTGGGTAAAATGAGGACCCAGATTGTTGGGGGCAATATGCTATTTAGTATACTGTCTTTGGTGTAAGCCGCCCAGAGTCCTCGGAGAGTGGACAGCATAGAAATACAAATAATAAATAAATAAATAAATAAATAAATAAATAAATAAATAAATACCTCAGGGCTGTCAAACTCGTGGTCCATGGGCCGGATGCTTCACACGCTGGGCACTCCCACACCCAGTTTAGCAAAGGGGCGGGGAAGTTGCAATAGGTCGCGTGACGCTGCCATGACAACACAAGTTTGACACCCCTGCTCTACCTTCTGGTAACATTCATGACACAGTAGAAGGACAAAGATCTGAGGAGAAGCTTGGCAAGTTACTTTCATAACTCACAGAAGAAAACTGCATGGGTGTATCATCCAGAGCCAAGTTCAATTCTATCTAGCAGCCTGATAAAGTAGACCATATCAGGCAGGATAACTAAAACTATACTTTATTAAGATAAGCCAAAGTAGCAGAAGCTTGCAAGTGTGATTGTGCTTTTCTTCCCCCCTGACACACCAATACCCCAATGAGTCAGGGAGGAACCACACTGAGCCACTTGCTAACACTGCCTCCTTTCACAGGGAACGTGTTTGCATGTATGCTTGTGTGAGAGCAGGGATGGTATTCACTTACCTTCACTACATATATAATATGTAGATATAATATATGTAGATATATAATGTGAGTGCACATACCACTTTCACAAATGCGCAGAGCCTTCCGCACATGTACAGAGCATCAAAAATGGGATGTGATGATGTCCAGGTGGGTGGGCGGAGCCTCCCCCAGCAGCCGCTACCAATTCGCCCGAACCGGATAGAACTGGCTAAATACCACCACTGTGTGAGAGAGATTTTTTTATTTGTTTGGAAATGGAGAGAAAAGGTTTGCACCAGTAACAGCCAAACAAAAGGTTTGGTCCAGAACGCAGCCACGCGAGCTGTCGTGGGTGCACCTAGGTACACCCACATTACACCAATTCTCCATGAGCTGCACTGGCTCCCTATTGGTCTCCATTCACAATTCAAGGTGTTGGATATTACCTTTAAAGCCCTACATGGCTCAGGGCCAGGGTATCTTCGAGACCACCTTCTATCGCATAACTCCCAACAACCGGTAAGATCCCACAGAGTTGGTCTCCTCCGGGTCCCGTCAGCTAAACAATGCTGGCTGGCGGGCCCATGAGGGAGGGCCTTCTCTGTGGCTGCCCCAGCTCTCTGGGACCAGTTACCTCCTGAGGTCAGGACCATCCCCACCCTATTGGCCTTCCGAAAAGTGGTGAAGACCTGGCTTTTCCAGCAGGCCTGGGGCCGTTGATCTCGCTCTTGCGATCCGGCGAGTTCCGGCCATGAATGGTGTGAATGAGTTTTAATGTTTTTAATGTTTTTAATTTTTAAATGTTTTTATAATGATTTTAAATGCATTGTGAGCCACCCTGAGTCTTCGGAGAGGGGCGGCATACAAATTGAATTAATAAGTAATAAATAAATAGCTGGATTCCAATAAGTTCAATGCACACACACCTCCCAAAAAGTATTGTAGAAGTAAATGGTTAAAATCTCTCCTTTTCTCCCTCTATTGTCATTACATCATTGCCATATTCCTCAATCATTGTGTCAGAAGAATAATTTGGGGTTCCAACTCGAGCTAGGGCTGCACAAGAATAAATAAAAATGAGATCCAGACAGCTGTGAGGAAAGAAGAAACATTTATTCCTAAAAACAAAACAGTTTGCCTATATGGGCAGGCTGCAGAGAAATGGGGTACAATGGTAGATTTTTATAGGGGGAGCTTGTCCAGGGTGAAATGTCTATGTGCTGAATGTACAACTTGAGGTGTGTTTGTGTATGTTTGTGCATGTGTGTGTGAAGATATGTTTATTCTTGTGAGCGTGCAATTCCTCTGGGAGACCTAATTTAATTAACTCTGTGTTTGCAGGCCTTATCCTTTGATATGTAGATTAGGTCTGGGTAACTTATTTAAGGTTTGGAGGAAGTTGCTAATTTTAGTTGATTAACATAGTTTCAGCTTGACTGACAGTTATCTAGTGGAGACACTGATTCTCAAACTATTGTGGATTCTGTTGATATTTTAAGGGAAGATGGAAACAGTATAAAGAATAAAATATATGTGGATATAAAACTTCTCACAACTGAAAAAAAAAATAGGGGGAGAAATGCAGTAGGCCTAGAAGGGTTGCCTTCCCCATATCTAATCTAAGCAGGGAAGCATGCTGTACGGGCCTTCTCTCGGATTGCTCATGCTTACTAGAAGAACCTGTGGCTCAAAGCATGTTTGATCAATGGGTTGGCTGATATTCTTGGACAAAAAAAAAACGTTGCAACGATTATTCACATTCTGGTAACCACCTGCTTGGGTCGATGATTTGTAATATATCTGGGACTGCTTTTGAACATTGTCCAAAAGTGCCAATTAATCAAAACCAGGACAGCTAAGCTGCTGTGTGGGACCTGCCCATCCAAACACATTAGGCTTGAGCTTATCCATCTGCACTAGCTGTTGTCTCTTTCCAGGTCCAAATCAAGCTATTGATACTCACTTTTGAAACACTGATTGGTTTGGGCAGGGATCCTGGAGGAACATCCTCTTTGCCGTAGGTACCCCTACCTAAAGGTTCTCAAAGTTCTCGTCTCCATCTGCATCTCCAATGCATCGTAAAACGTTTAGCTTTGGGAGAGGAAAAAAGGGGCGACATAAAAGAAGACTATGCATTACACAGACATGCAAGCGAAGCTCTCTGTTGGGAGGAAAACCACTTTAGGGAGTAAGAATCGACATCAGAGATGCCAGAGGAGCCAACAAAAAAAAAAGTCAAGATGGCAGCTTTGATCACATTAAATTGCAGACACAGTAACCTTTAAAAAAAAAAAAACACCTCTATGGCTGATCTTGTGACAAACTGTCAGCAGGACGAGAGCAAAGCAATCTGTTGCTTCTAGCAGTCTTCACCTCTTTTCACTCCTCCTGTCCCAGCTCTATGTCCTCCGATTTGATTATATCCACCATACTATTGCTATAGGTAAGCTCAGAGGCAGGAAGCCTCGCTGTGGCACACCCACTGCTGGGCAACATCAGTGCCTCCACTAGATAACTGACAGTCAAGCTGAAACTATGTTAATCAACTAAAATTAGCAACTTCCTCAAACCCTTAAATATGTTACCCAGACCTAATCCACATATCAAAGGATAAGGCCCGCAAACACAAAGTTAATTAAATTAGGTCTCCCAGAGGAATTGCATATTTCTGGACAAGTGGGCATCTCAGGGTCTGAAGAAGCCTTTTGGCCTAAGCCTCTGGGCAGAAGTCCATAAGGACATTTATGGTTTGAGATACTATTTCTGCACCCATGCAGCAGAAACAAAAGTAGAACTGACTGGCAGTGCTCTAAGACAGCTTCCTCCCCTCCCTCCCTTCTGCCTCCATCTCTACTCAGCCAGACTAGCCGGCTGCTCCACTCCCTCCTAGGTCTGTCTCAGCCAAGTGCACACCTACCACTGCTCCTCCTCCTCCTCCTCCCCCCTCCTTTTGCAAGAGCTTGAATCCAGCAGCTTGCTCAGTCTCTTTCCCATTTCTCCCCCTGGGCTTTTCTCTTTCTTTTCTCTACAACAGCCTTGCAGAGGGGTGGTGGAGGAGGAGGAGGAGGAAGAGGAAGAGGACCTTCAGACATCATCTACTGAGGAGAATCAGCAGGGACCTCTTGCAAAGCTGGCGAATACAGGACAGCAATTTCTGCAGCCAAAGCATCAAGGTAAATTTACACCAGATTGCATCTGCAAGAAGATGGCAAGTAGTGAACTGGACTGGACTGCCCTAGCCTGATCTAGCAAGAGGAAGGAGAATTGCATTTCCTTGAGCTAGCTAGGTCATTACATTGCTTAGTTCTACCAGTCTTAGGAGCCAGATGGATGGAAAGTTGCTACTTGCTAGGAAAGGGTGAAACAGGGGATTAGAGTCCATAGAGGGAAATGATGCAGCCCAAAACCCTTTAGAAATCCTTCTAGATCTCACTGTCTGTCAATCCAGATAGAGAAATAGAATCATTCTATCTGAAGGAAATTTAGAGGCTATCTAGCCCAACTCTTCTGTTAATGCAGGGAACCCATTGCAGCATCATAGCTAATAAAATTAACCACAGGAAGGAAGGAAGGAAGGAAGGAAGGAAGGAAGGAAGGAAGGAAGGAGGGAGGGAGGGAGGGAGGGAGGAAGGCACTAGTAAAATGGAATAGAATATATCTCGGAGTTGGTTCAATGCCTCTTGTATTTAAATGTACCCATTTATTTCCACCATGCCCACCATATTGGCATCTGTTTACATCCTTGGGCAATTGCTAAATGCCCAACAGATATAATTGAACATTCACTAATCCCTTAATGATGACTCTCTATCCTGAATTTTGGAGAGCGCATTATAGTTCTGTCCTTTAGCTTTACAATCCTAGGTGCTCTTGTTTCTCACACCAAAGTGATTTAACAGAAGAGGAGCAGAAGTTGAACATTTTGGTGGAAAGAAGACAGATTTGCCTTTGACTTCTCCTTTAGAAGCTTCATTGTAGACCAGCAAATCTTTCTTTACCTACACACCAAGGGAGAAACTTTACTCAATTAGAAAGATACAGAATTGCCAGGGTTATGACAGCTGTGGGAAAACATGTGGGTCAAATGGAATCAATCATTGCCAATAGCTATATTGATTCATTCTGTGGCACTGCTGTTTTGCTAACCCTGTTAAAAAAAACAAGGAACAATTTCCTGCTGCCAACGGTCCAGGGTTGGTGAGATTTCTGCTATTGTAAGCACGAATTCTATTGTATTTTTTTTTTTTTTACCCCGTTGTCCTTGGTCTCCTCGTAGCTGGAAGGAGAAGATGAACAAAAGTGATCCGGCCTGGGAGAGCAATGCCAAGGACCCAGATGAGAAAGAGATATCACCATGCATGGTCAGCATAGGGGCCCTCCTCTACTACTGCATCCTGCTGTGTGTGGGTTTGCCTGGTAAGACAAAAATCAAGAAATCCAACAGCTCCACAGGTGTGTCAGTGAGATGTGTTCATGCGTACTTCCAACAGATAGGAGGAGAAGCAGCAGCAGCAGCAGCAACAAATCGTAGTTGAGAGATTTTATGGTTATTTGTTTAAGTGTCTGGGGTAGTACTGCCAAGCTGACACATAGGAATATATATATATATGCAAAAGGACAGAATAAAAACTCCATCATATCAACTCAAGTGAATACAGTCCAGAAACCAAATCACATTTTAAAAGCCTGTAGAAGGAGGGACTCAAACATTTTTTGCGGGAAAGACTGCCAAGGAAAAAAATGGATCCCACCGAGAAGGATCTATCACTAGTGGCTATCAGGAGAAAACTGTTGGAAATAGGAGCCAAAGGCCATCAGTGAGAATAGGAGATGGAAATGGAAGTCTTGGCCTTGATATATCCTACATAGGTGAAATACAAACAAACCAGGGAGCTGCAAAAGGGTGACAAACCAGAGTAAACAGCTGCTGCAAAGCATGAAAAATAAAATATATCTAGCCAAATTTGAGAAGGCATATTTTCAGGCAAGGATTATAACTGGAAGGATTTTAACTGAGCCCTTCATTTTAAAATCAGAAGGGTTTAATGTTTTTCTTTACATGTAACTGCAGTGGGATTCACTGATTATTACATAGCGCTTATCTCTTACCATCATTCACGTGTTATATTGGTAAGTGACAAATAGAAAATGTTTGTCCTTAGAATGAGAAAGATGTTAAACTATGCCCCCCCCCCAAAAAAAGGACTGCAGAACTCCCATAGAATTGATATATAAAGGAATACTGTGAACGAAGTATTATTACAGTAAGGACTGGGGGCATTTTTCTAGGAATGTTCAAGATGCAGTATATAGGAATTATAGTAAAATCCCTTCATAAAGTTTATATTACTAAACTTGTTTTATTTTGTGGTTAGATTTATATGCTGCTTTTTGTTCAAGAGCCCAAAGCAATGCAAGCACTCCCCAGGTTATGAGCACTTTCCGTTCCTGTGTTTAATTCGAATTTGTATTTAAGTCAGAACTCGTAGTTACAAATGGACTGCCTGTTACTAAAACTGGCAGACAACGTTCTCCTTCTTCAAGCCGGCCAACGGCTGAAGCCACACAATATTTCCATGAACCATTGAAAAAACACTATTTGTTAAATGTGCAGAGTTTTAGTGGTTCATGAAAACATTGCTTGGCTTCAGCAGTTCTTTAGCTCATGGAAGAATCGTCAGTCTGTTCATAAGTTATTAGTTGTTCCGTTGTTAGTCAGTTGTTCTTAACCTGGAGACTGCCAGTGTTTAGTGCTTTGGACCTCTTACAGCATTTGCCCCCCTAAAATAACAAGACTGCCATCAGCCTAAACTCACCTAGGGAGCTGTGTTCAGTCTAGATTCTAGATTTCTGTGGGATTTGGTCCAACATTTTGATTACTATCCCACAATTGTCACAACTTCTGTTAACTTCTTTGTGTATTTTCATCAAAATCCTTCCAACAAATTTTTTTTCCACTTCCCGTGTGTTTATCAACAATAGTAAAATCAAAATCATAAAAGGTTAAAGCACATCCCTTGGAGGCTACCCAGTCATTCCAATAACTTATTTAGTGCAAAAGATCAATGTGTTCTCCGATGGGGCTTCTTGCCGCCGCCAGACGATCCCTTGGGATCGCCGCCCCATAGCCTGTAAAGAGCCACCTTTACAACTGAAAGGCAGCTCGAAAAAACTCCATTTCCATGTGGAAATGGAGATAGAGCCGGCAGGGGCAGGTAGAGCTCTCTGCCTAGCCCCAAAAGTTTTTTTTTTACTTTTGGGGACGAAGCAGATGAGGCTCCCTATTTCCCTCGCCGTCCCTCCAGGCTTTGGGAGACCTCTGCTTATGCAGAGCTAGGCGACAAGAACAAGCCTACAAAAACTAACAGAACAATTAAAAAGGATATGAGCTGGACCTGTGACCCTGAATCGCAAGTATTTCATTTATTTTATAACAATTATTGAAGAAGGAAAAGGAAAAGGAGAAAAAGATTTTTTAAAAATGGCGACTGCCGAGGCTTGAGAAGGGGCTGAAAGGGAGAGTCCTTCCGTTTTCTATTAAGATACAAAGTAGCGGAATAAATACTTCTGGCTACAATTGAAGATAAAGCTCTACTTTTGTGTTTTGTTCTTCCTGGAGATCTGATATTGATCTTGGTTGGAAAGAAGTTTTTTTTTCTTCTTTGCCCCTCTTTTCTTTTTTTAAAAATAGTTTGTCTGTGTGGAAATATGGCATTAAAGCTTGCAAAGCCGGA
The DNA here is from genome assembly GCA_022577455.1 of Arizona elegans. Lineage (NCBI taxonomy): Eukaryota > Metazoa > Chordata > Lepidosauria > Squamata > Colubridae > Arizona > Arizona elegans. The sequence continues at coordinate 44,720,497 of JAKOOJ010000003.1, forward strand.
CAAACAAGCAGTGGGGGGGGGGATTCCCCCATTAATAAATTACGTGAACAAGTTCTAAATCTCCAGTCTCAGAAAACTGATTTTAATATAATTGAATTTCTCTTGGAGGAGATTGTAAGAAGGGATGAGATTGTGAATCAGAACTTTGAAAAATTTAAGCAGGAAATTAAAGAATTAGTGCAATCAAAGTTTGATATTTTGGACCGAAAGATTATAAAAATGGCTAATGGTTTTGCAGAATTTATGATCAAGTTGGATGCAAATACTAACTTATTAGAGTCTAAAGTGGAAGAAATTGAGGACAATTTGGATAATAGAATACAAAAAATTGAAAATGATTTGACAAACACTCAAGACAATAGCTCAGAAGAAAAACCTAAAATGGAGGCTGATCAAAAGACTTGTAATGCAGAAAACATACAACAACGGATTGAAAGAGAAGTTTTAATGATGCAATATAATTTTACTGAATATGCGATTAAACTCAGAGGACTGCAGGAAAATGACAGAGATGATTTAAGGAAAATATCTTCTGAAATTCTGGCTGGGATCTTAAAGGTTCAACCTGAGGAAGCATTTTGTAGGATCGATAGAGTTTATAGAATAAATTCCTGGATTGCAAAGCAAAGGCAATTGCCTAGAGATGTGGTGATTTATTTTACAGATAAAGAAATAAGAAATAATATTGTGCAAAATTCTTTCAACTCTACTTTGCAATTGTTTGGAAGAAAGATTTGGATTTACAAAGAGCTCCCGCCTAAGATGTTATCGGAAAGGAAGAAATTTGGTTTTCTGGTGACTGAGCTAAAAAAAAGAAATATTCTATTCAGGTGGGACGCTCCAGTTGGTATAATATTGAGATATCAAGGAGAAAGATACCAACTAAATACTGTTGAAAAAGCGGAAGAATTTTATCAAAAAATTTTGAAAATGAACTTAACATCTTTAGGCACAATACAGGATAAGCAGAAGGAATTGGAAATAAAGGGAAAACATCGAATTATAGAGGCTGCTGTGGACAAACTGCCTTTGGATTCTTTAGACACCTCAGCTGGATTATCTACAAATACGAGAGAAGTGGCATCGGACTCTAACATGATGATTCATCAAGTCACAGACAAGTATGGAAACCAATTAGCTGATACACAACTGATAAAAAAGAAATATGAGACACAAAAGCAAAACCAACAAGATCAAGTTATAAAGCAGAATGAAAACCGATCAGTTGATATACAACTTGTAGATGGAGATCAAACCCACAAAAAGAAAAGAAAAAAAGAAATAGGTCTCACAAAAATAAAAATTTCTAAATTAAGCAACAGTGAAGCCCAATGAATATATCTAGCCAATGAATGAATATATGAAAAGATAGTTGAGGCGAAGTATTGGTTAATATTATCCTGAGGAGAGTGACAGACCTCTGCAATGCCATAATTTTGGGATGTGAAAAGAGCCTTAAATTGTTGGATTTGAATTATCTATTTTGGATTTCTTTCTTTTATTGATAAATATATTATATTTATCTTGAGCTATAAGGCAAGAGAGCTACACTGGGGCACGCAGAAGATCTGGTTGTTACCCGTTAGGATGATGGGAATTAATAATCCTGATGAAAGCCACAATTACAATTATATGGAATATAATTATAATGTCACTCGGGTGGTTGTTTTTTTCTTTTATATATATATGAGGATATTCATTACTGATGGGGGCAGATGATGACTGAGGATTTTGAACAAACTGTTGCACCAGGATGCTATGTTACCCTAATATGGATGATGGATTCAACAATCCAGTGGAAAGACATCAAAGAAGACATTATATGGATTATAAATTTAAAGTCATTGATTTTTTTAATATAACGGAATATATATATATATTTTTAGCAGAGTGGGCAGTGGATTAAAGATATTAAGAATTGTTGTGCATGGCAATTTTGTAGGAAAGTGGGTGGAAATAGGTTAGTTTGATTGTTTAGTTTAAGAAAAGGGATGTTTAAGTGATATATTTAGGGGAGTGGAGCAAATGGATAGAGTTGAATAAATGTTAAATTAGGATTTATGGGGTAGGCTGCTTTGAAATGTTATATTAATATACACAAAAGATTAAATGTTAAAGTAGGATTTATTATATAGTTTTAAAGTGGAAGGTTGTTTTGAAATGTTGTATTAATATACAGATATAAGTATGGAGGAGGAGAAAAAGGGCAGATTATTGCTAAATTGGGAGTTACAATAATATTATAAGTTATAAATTAGAAGTTATACAATGTTACAGTAGAATGTTATTTTGAAGCGTATGGTAAAAGGGGGAAGTAATAATATTAATAATATTATTAGCAAGTAAGAGTCAGTATTTAGAGGAGGGAGTAAGGGGATGGTAAAATATTATATAATCTGTTATGAATTAGGTTTTTGTTGTGAAGAAGTCACAGGGGGGGATGGGTGGTGAGGGGGGGTTAGGGTGGAGTGGGGGAGAAAAATGGGGGAAAAAAATTTGTTTCAAAAACTTTTTCAATAATGTGTTCTCCGATGGGTTTTTTTAGCAAAAGGAAATTGTTTCTTATCCCAAAATTTTAATGCATGGGCAGGATTTTTTTTTAAAAAAAAGAAAACATGACTATAGGAAGGTGAGAGGAAAAGTTTATTAGGTACAATTTTATTCATATGTGCCCATCATGGTGTTAATTTCAAGATGAGCACCAGAGGGAGCTATCATCTCACAAAGATGTGGAGAACATTGATGGGCAGTTTTATGAGTCTCTACCAAGGGAAACTGGGATGGTTGGCTCAGAGAGAAAAATATGAAATCTGCTTGCCCCACAACTCCATTGGTGTTTCCATCTACAATGCCAGCGATACTGAAAATGATTTGTTTTCACAAAGTCCTGGTATTACTTTAGCAGTTCATGGGAATTAGCCTCCCCTGTTTTGAAATGTCAATGTGATATACCCTATAGTACCATTTCAAACAAATGGCAATCTCTTCTTAAAACCTCCAGTGTTGGAATAACCAAGGCTTCTGGAGGCAAGTCATTCCATTAATCATTGCTCCAATAATGGATGTTTTTAAGATGAGATTGAACAACCATTTGTCTGAAATGGTATAGGGCCGTGATGGCGAACATATGGCACGTGTGCCACAGGTGGCATGTGTAGCCATCTCTGCGGGCACGTGAGCTGACACTCAGGTCAGCTCCACAGCACATGCCCACATGCCTCCCACCGGCCAGCTGATTTTCGGGTCTCTGCCAGGAGACATTCCCCCTATGCTTGGGGGGGCCGTGCACATATGCACAGGGCTGGGGGTTGCACACATACGCGTGGGGGTGGGGGTGGGGGAGTGCAGCGCTCCCCCCGGCCCCCATTTTGGTTCCAGGAGGCTTCAGGGAGGCCTGCTTGGACAAAAATGGGGGTCACACGCACATATGTGGGGACTGGGGAGTGCGGGGGGGGAGGTTGCACCGGTGGTTGGTTGCCTCCGGTTTGGACCGGTTCACAAGAACCAGTAGTAAAACCGGCAGGAGACTCCACCCACTGACCCAGACATCATCATAGGTGATCTGCACATGCGCAGAAGCTTCTGCGCATGCACAGAAGAGCACGCGCAAGCGCGAGTGAAGTGAGGGCATGCGCACAGGCGCAATGTGAACCGGTAGTAAGGGTAAGTAGAACCCACCCCTGGGTCACATGCGCGGGGGTGGGGGGTGGGCTGAGGGTCACGTGCGCATGCGTGGGGGCGGTGCCAGAGAGGGGGGTATTGCATTATGGGTGTCGGCACATGCGCTTTCGGCACCGAGGAAAAAAAGGTTCGTCATCACTTGTATAGGATCTCCTGCCTGATTAGGGAGTAGGACTAGAAGACCTCCAAGGTCCCTTCCAACTCTGGTATTCTATTATTCTTATGTAAGAACATGCTTGAGAGACCAAAGGGGAAAAGCTAGGGATTGGTCAGATAAGAGGCATCTTAGCTCACCGAAGAAATGGGACCAGGGCAAACATCTCCGAAAGGAACCCACTCCCCCACCCCAAGTTTCTTAGATTGTAATGGTAAGGAGAAAATCTCTGAAAGGAACCCCCTCCCCCACCCCAAATTTCTTGGACTGTAAAGGTAAGGAGAGAGAGAGAGAGATGTACTTTCAGACTTGCAACAATATAGTTCTAGTACTCGTAGTTGCTTCTTCTTCTCTGGGTTACTTCTAAGGGGTGACACTGTCCTACTTCCTATTTCATTTGTATAATTGGGTTCCGAATACAATTACTGTATATCTAGTCCTTCTTCTTCCGAAGTCCTCTAGCTGACATCCATCTCTGTTTGTTATCTTTCCCAGCCTTATTTTACCTTGACAATAGCCCCGTCAAGGACAAATAAGCTAAAGGGAGGCCATTTGGGTCGATTTTGGAGAAATCAAATATTAGTCACAGCTATGCATGCAAATACTAATTCATCCTAAAGTACTTTTAAACTCCTTATCTACAGATACCTTTTTGTTATCTTTTCTTCCAGTTAACATTTTAACTGCCGCTGCACTTTCCCGTCTTGCTGCTCGCACCCAGAAATCCTCGTACTGCTACCTCTTGGCCCTCACCGCTTCTGACATCCTGACTCAAGTCTTTGTGGTCTTTGCTGGCTTCATTGTGCAGGCAGCCATCTTGGCCCGTGAAGTCCCAGGTGCCTTTGCCCATGCAATCAACATCTTACAGTTCACGGCCAATCATGCCTCCATCTGGGTGACGGTACTGTTGACTATGGACCGTTACGTGGCCCTTTGCCATCCCCTGCAGTATCGGGCTGTCTCCTACCCAGAACGCACCCAGAAGATAATTGCTGCCATGTTTGCAGTCTCACTGGCTACTGGAGTTCCTTTCTACTGGTGGCTAGATGTTTGGCATGATGTCTACCCGCCCAGCACTTTGGACAAAGTCCTGAAGTGGCTTCATTGCTTCATCATCTACTTCATTCCCTGCACTGTCTTTCTGATGACAAACTCTGTTATCATCTGCAAGCTCAAGCGATCAGGAAATCCCAACCGCCGCCTCAGCAGAACCACAGCAATTTTGCTGGCCGTCACCACTGTCTTCATTGTCCTCTGGGCTCCACGGACATTTGTCATGATCTACCACCTCTATGTGGCATCAGTTAATCAGGATTGGCGAGTACACCTGGCCTTGGATGTTGCCAACATGGTAGCCATGCTCAATACCTCCATCAACTTCTTCCTTTATTGCTTTGTCAGCAAGACCTTCCGGCGTACTGTCCGTGAAGTGCTAGTCTCTTACAGATTCCAGTGTGCCCAACCATCAAGGAAGGACACTGCTCTGGAACTGACTCTGAAACCCCTCAGGGTCTGGGCTGGGACTTCAATTTAGGGAGATTATCATCCTTCTGCAACCAGCTCCCGCTTTTGCTGAATGTGGATTCCATGGGCCTTTTGGTGTACTAAGATGATGGAGAATAAGGACGTCCTTCGTGGCCCTAAATTCCTTCAGAAAAAAAGGGGAGGAGGTAGTGAAGTAGCTTCATTCAGAGATGCTTTGTTTTCATTCTTTATTCTATTTTTAAGTAATGAATTGTTTGGGGAAGGGAGGAAGGAGGGAAGCCTTCATCCTCCTTTGTTTTATGGTCTTACAACTCTCATCCTTGTTCAGTGAGGTGAGCCATCCCTCTGTTGTGCCCTGCCAGCGGCCAGCGGAGCTGGCAACAGATTCGGACAGTGAGGAGGTTCGGGAGGAACATGAGCCAGTTCTGGAGTCTGGGGAAGGCTCTAATGAAAGCTCTGCATCGGAGACAGAGAGGGGGCCAGGGCCATATGCCAGTTATCAGCTGCCTTCGGAATCAGACATCAGTGAGGCAGATGAACAGCTGGAGTCAATTCCCAATGTGCATATGCACAGAGTTGCCAGACGAAGGGAACAGCTAAAGAACAAGGGTCAACTCAGGAGTAAGGCCACAGGTGTATGATGAATGGCCCCTCCCAGAGGGAATAAAAGAGGCGCGAAAGGGGAGTGGAGTTTGCAGGAGACAATTAGTTCGCTTAATTGGTTCGTGACTTTCCGTGACTCCTTGCCAGGTTTGGAAGATATCGGCCTGGCAACTCCCCAAGCCAGATAAGGTCTGTTACTGTAAATACACCCTTGAAAGACTTTGCTGGATGTGAATGAGAAGAATTCACAGTAACTTAATCAAAAGTGGTTTTTGTTGGGACAAGGAATCTGCTTCCTGGTTTGGGGAAGCCTAGGTCACAACACCCTCAAGGGCAAGGACAGACCCTCACTGCCATTTTGAGATGTGTTCCACCTCAGTGGAATGTCTTTAGTATGTGGCAGAAAGATAAACGTCTGCTTTATCCCCAGCTCTTATTCACAATATCTGTTCTGATTCTGATTCTTCCATAGCCTGGGTAGTGTATACAGTATTTAAAGAAAGCAAGAAGGGATGTTTGTGTGCATTCATTTCCCTATTACCGAAGGCAAAATACAAGGAGGTCTTGAAGGAGCCAAGCCCTAGAAGTGAAAGAGAGAAAAGTAGTACCATAATATCCATGTAATGACATGTGTGTTTAGAAGGGTGGAACTGGCAGAATTGTTTCAAGCAAGCAATCCCTTTGTGTGGTAAATGTCTCTGAGCCAGATAATCCATTCCACACTTTCAAAATTCCAACATTCTTCACTCCACAGTCCTCACCCCTAACTTTCCACTCCCATAAATATTTGCCTTTAGGTGGGTTTCTCTGAGTTTTTTCTCTTTCCTCCTTTGAAAAGCTTCTTTCACACCCTTTTGGAGGGCCCGTCCAATCTGGCTTCTTCCCAAATAGCTCCAAGCACCACTGCCTGGGAGGAAAGCCAGCTACGTTCCGCCAAGCATCAACTCATCCTTTCTCCCAGAGGCACAGACAGAGGCATATAGTTCAGCTTCAGACCCTGGAGGGATGTAGGCCTGTTGGTACATTCGCATGGTCTTATATCCATGTACAAATTGGGAGGTCTGTGCAGGGTCTGTGTAAAGGTACGTATAGCGGTTTATAAACCACGGTTTGTGGTTTAATAATTTAATTTAAATGTATTCAATAAACCAAGTTTCTGTTTGATTTAGCTCAATTTGTGTGAAATGAATCAGACTCACTGAGTCTGTATACTATGTCAAACTGTCGACAAGGATCAGTGTTATGAATTCCACAAGTAAATGGAGAATGCTTACATTTGTTTTATATAGATAAGATAATTTACAAGTCTGCTTAACTTTTGTTGTTACTGACTTACTATTAATGAAGGTTGTTGTCATACTTGAAATGCTCTATTCACTTGAGAAAGGATAATGAATAATTGGAGAAGTTGGAGAAAACGGCAACCAAAAGGCTCAAAGTAAAAGAAGTACAATTTAACTTTATTTAACTTGGGAGGGGGGAAAATCACCCACCATCAACAAAGAAGGTTTGAACCTTTTTGATTAAAATTAACACATATTTAAAGTAATTTGAGGAATTCAAAAGCAGGGCTATTTCTCTCCATTTTGTGTGACAGAATTTTTGGATCAGTAGTCTGTTCAGACAATTTCCTTTTTGTTCCAGCAGTATTTTTAATCAATGGTAAGGATGCTAATTATTAGGGACATTATAGTATTTAAGGTACCAGGCTAGAAACCAGGAGATGGTGAGTTATAGACCCACTTTAGGCATGAAAGCTGGCTGGATGACTTTGGGGCAGTCACTTTCTCTCAGCCCAATCCACCTCATAGGGTTGTTGAGGGAAGAAGGAATATGAGGCATGTTCACTATCTTGAGTTATTCATAAAAATAATAAAGGCAGAATAAAAACATCTAAAATATGTATAGTATGACAGTGGTAAAATATTGATAAAGTGTCACATGCGATATTTTTCAACATTATCAGCTTGAATGAGAAGATAGAGAATGCTTTCCAATTTTTTATACAAGATTAAATTAGTGAAATGTTTAAACTTTTAGAAAGCACATATAACCATGATGGCGAAACTATGGCACGCGTAGCCATATCAGTAGGCACACGAGCTCAGCTCTGATGCACATGCATGAGCCGGTTAGCTGATTTTCAGGCCTTCTGGGCCCACCAGAAGTAGGGAAACAGGCTGTTTCCTGCCTCTGGAGGGCCTCAGGGTTGGTGGTGGGGAAGGCCCATTTTTCTCTCTCACCTGGCTCCAGGGCGCCTCTAGGAGTCTGGGGAGGGTTAAAACGGCCTTCCCGCACCCCAGGAGGTCCTCCGGAGGCCAAAAACGGCCCATTTGACAACTTCTGGTCTCACCAGAAGTTGGCAAAAGGGTCATTTCTGGCATTTTCACCCTTCCCAGACTCCTAGAGAGGCCCTGGAGGCTGGGGACAGCAAAAAATAGGCCTTCCGGTCCCACCAGAAGTTGTCAAATGGGCTGTTTTCAGCCTCCAGAGGATCTCTGTGGGGAGGCTGTTTTCGCCCTCCCCAGACATCTAGAGAGGCCCTGGAGCCAGGTGAGAGAGAAAAACAGGCCTACTGGGCCATTATGTGCCAGGAGCAGAGGGAGTGGAAGGGGTCACATGTTCATGCGCGGCGGCGGGGTGCATAGAATTATGAGTGTGGGCACGCATGTGTGTGACCCCCCCAGCACACAATGGCAAAAAGGTTAGCCATCATTGACATATAAGATCTAAAATGATCTTAAGTTAGAGAAGCTTAAAATAGTGCCTGTTAATTTAAAAAATGCAAAGTTATTATCTTAGGAAACAAATCAAGTGTACAGGGGGCAGGGGATAACTGGTTTGGAAAGTGTATGTGCAGTGGTGGGCTGCAACCGGTTTAACAACTGGTTCTGTAAGCGCGCACCTTGCACGCACGCACGCACGCCCAATGTGCTTGCGCGCAGTGTTCAAAATACAGCAATTTGAAGCTCACCTGCTTACCTTCTAAGGCAGCCCCGGTAAGTAGAACAGGATCAGCTGAGCCAGAAAGAAGGAAACATAGGACAGGATAAGGCAGGGGTGGGTGGGCAGGGCCAGCTGATCGTCGAACTACCGGTTTGCTCGAACCGGTCTGAACTGGCAGCAGCCCTGCACTGTGTATGTGTGAAACTATCTAGGATTTATAGTTCCCAAATGGATATGGAACAGCAGTGAGATCTGACTATATAGCAATAGAAGTATCATTCCCAAGGCACAAGTAGTTACATCTTCACTGAATTCTATAATTATTAAGTCCCATCATGTATTGTGTCATCCTAGGCTTTAAGAAGGTTTCAGAAAAACTTTCAAATCTTGTGCAAATAAAAAGGGTAACAGTGGTAGAGAAGAGTTTGAAAGTTGTTAAGATATGTTTAATCCATAAGCCATGACAATTAATGAAGGTTATTGTGGCCTTCTTCAAGTACCTGTATGAATCCCTTGTCAAACTTGCAAAGACAATATCGAAATAGCAAAGACAATTTAACACAGGCAAATCAAGGAAATATTTTTACACTCTGACCAACATCAAATATCGTGAGAAAAGACAGAGACTGTGCTACATAATATAGGTTTGAGCAAATGGGGCAAATTGAATTTGACTCCAGGTGTTTTCTATAAACTGTTGTTTTCTCATCTCTACAGTCCAAAACTTCTGGACTGTCCCAGTTAGTCTAGTCAATGCTATAGCTCCTTGCCTTTCTTTATGGCCAAGGAAGAAGCTATATTTTTAGCTAGTTTCTGACCTGCACAACTAGGATGAAACAAGAAGGCCCACCTTTGTTGTGGCCCACCAGCAGCCAGTGGAGCTGGTGGCAGACTCAGACAGTGAGGAGGTTGGGGAGGAACATGGGCCAGTCCTGGAGTCTGGGGAAGTGCTCTGCATAAGGAACAAGGGTCAACTCAGGAGTAAAGCCACAGGTGGATGGTGAATGGCCCCTCCCATATGGAATAAAGACAAATGAAAGGAGAGGGGAGTTTGCAGGAGACAATTAGTTTGCTTAATTGGTTTGTGACTCTCCGTGACTCTTTGCCAGGTTTGGAAGATATCGGCCTGACAGCTCTCCAAGCCAGATAAGGTCTGTCACTGTAAATTCTCCCTTGAGAGACTTTGCTGGATGTGAATAAGAAGAATTCACAGTAACTTAATAAAAAGGGTTTTTTGTCAGGACAAGGAGTCTTCTTCATGCTCTTGGGAATCCTAGGTCAGAACAGCCTTCCAAACTGGGCACTTCCAGATTCGAGGTGCTGACATGTCCAGTGCAGTTCTAGTCAACATGGACGACACTTGTTGAAAAATGCTACTCTCAGGATAAACCTGTTACAGGAAAGTAACACATATTCCGAAACAGGATAGGGCAAACTGCAGGTAAAGACTATTTTCATAGTCTTAAATAATATTTTTGTAACGTCCTACATTTGGTAGGGAAGCACAAACAGAAGCTGGCATAGCTCTCTACCAGATGGCTTAGTTTACCGCAAAGAGGAAAATTATTTTTTATGGAAGTGTATAAAAGGAAGACTCTTCCATGTTCTGAAGTTGTAGAGGCACCCAGCCCCCTCTGTTTCCACTGAGCAAGCTGGAAAGGCCCTCTGGTTATAGTGTTATAGTTCTTCTTTCCCTCAAAGCAATAACAATTTCTCACAGTTGACTCTCCAATGTTTAGCTGCCTTTAATTCATTGTTCATGAATAAATAGACACGCAGAACTGGCTTGGGCTAAGCTGGCCAGAGAATGCAGGCACAAATCCTTTGCTTGAATTACCCTATTTTAGCTTCCTTTGACAGATCTATGGCTGCTTGGCAGCCTGCAGCAAAGCGGTAAGCAAGTAGAACTGCATTTCTTCCCTCATCATTTATTGCACGAGCTCAAGCATGACCCTCCCAAGTCTCTTTTGTACGGCCTTCTGGTGATGTCACTCTTCACTAACCACTAACTACCGCTACCTCCACGGCCCATGAAGCTCAGAGAAAGAGGCCATTTCAGTCGAAAGAATAATCCACATTCTCGTTTCAAAGAAGAAAGGAAAACAGTAATTTTGCACTCCTCTCCTGTTGCACCTGCCCGCCATCTGTTTTGACACAGGCCAGCATCAAGGAGGACAAATACCTGGCCAGTCTTGGCTTGTGAGTTACAAAGAAAAATAGTTCCACTGACGGGCAAAAAAAGTGGTTCATTGATTGTTTAATTGAATCAATAAACAGCTTGATCAAGTCAAGGCTGAGTTGGAGGGCCATCAAAAAATTTAGGATTAGTTATTTACCACTGGACCCTCTCAGTGCCCCTTGCAGGTCCCAGAAATTGGAAAATCTACCAAGAGAAACTTCTGGGAGGGAGAACTATTTGTTTTCTTCTTTATTGGTGGCCTGATCAGATCAGGCTACTTGTTATTTTTCTTGAGGTATACCCGACACAGTGCCCTGTTTGCACAATACATTCACCAAGTCAGTTTAAAATCCTAGGAACTACCTTCACAAAGCGCATGAGGCATCACTGGCTTAGACCTTGGTTCATCTTTTAGGTGTCTTAGCAAGCTAGATGAATTGTTTGATTAATTCAGGTTTCAACAAATAAACCCAGAGTCAGATTTAAGATGTTATGCAAATTCAGCCAGGCTTTGGCTCTCATTCCTGATTTGCAGAGGAGAACAGCAAGATAGGAACAGCCGTTTAAAAATATCTAGAATTCTTGACCCTTGATTGCATATGGTTTAGAAAAGAGCTCCATCCTCCACCATGATAACATAGGGATCACCCAGTTGGAATGAGAGATAGACATCTATGGATATCTAAATCTCTTGGGCCTAAGGCTCGGCTGCACACCCACAATTGTATGCTTTTCTCCCAGCCTTGACCCAGGAAGAAAGTCTGTCATTTTAGATGCTACTGCTCCTTTTCCCCCTTCTCAAGATGGGGTTACTGCTTTCACAGAGATTCACCCCAGTTACTGTCAGGGTAGAAGTTGGCTTTCCTGAGCTGGAAAAAACAGTTGTGCGTTGTGATGTCTCACTGCCCGACTTTCCTTCTCCTTTTAAATCTGTCCCCCACATTAATTTGGGGTCTGGGAACAGAGTTCAGGTCCTTACTCTAATAGTTGGCTAGAGGGGAAAAATCATTTCCTGCCCAGGAAAGGGACTGGTGGAAGGAGAGACAGAGTGACCAAGAACCAATCAGCCATTTCTTTAGTTATGCAAACTTCAGAAATCTTAGTAAGCAGGATGTTATAGTTCTTCAAGGTAATTTATGCAATAGAATGCTTATGGATTAGCCAGTCTGGAAATCTTGAGTTATTATTTGATCAGAGAGATACAGTATCAATTCAGGATATGTATAATAATAAAGAGAGATAGAGAACACTTAACTAAAGGATCAAACCAAGTGTAGGGCAAGTACAGGGAAGTGGGAAAATGGTGCCAAGCACTTCCATTAGCCTAGGAACTTTGGCCAGGAGGGAGAGAATATCCATGGGAAAGCAAAGGCCTGGGAAAAGGAACAAACGGCCAACTTGAGACTGTACAGCTTGCCCACCTACTAGGGCAGTGTTTCTCAGCCTCTGGAACTTTTAAGAAATGTAGACTTACTCTCAGAATTCCCCATGCTTGCTAAGGAATTATGGGAGTTGAAGTTCACACACCTTAAAATGGCCAAGGTTGAAAAAACACTGATTTAGTGTCACCTAAATGGTTCCTTCATACGAATCAGAATATTCGCAGGAGGGCGTGTTAACATTTGCTGATGGAGGCATGGATCACTTGGAACCTGTTTCAGCCTGCCAAGGAGAACTTTTCAAGAAATGGTTAGCGGCCACCTGTGGCAAGGAAACCGCAGACTTGTTGTTTTCCGTTGGGCAAATCACCTAGCAGTGAAGAGTCAAGATGAGGCTTTGTCTTGCCAATTATTCTTTCCGTTCCTACAACTGAGCTATCTTTCTGTGTATGCACTCAATATAAGAATAAAGATCTGAGAAACGAAACTCTTCCCCCTGGTTGTCATTTGCACACATATTCATATCACTCTGCAAAAACAGTTGTTTCCTGGAAAGCGTAGTTCTTGGTATGCAACGGATCCAGAAATAAACCACAATAGCTATCAAATATAACCAATTTCATGGCATCCCAACAAGCCAGAGCTGATTTCAACCTAGTGCACAGGCCGCCACTGGGAATGTCCTGAATTGTTTAGCAGAACGGGAGTAAACAGATCTTGAGAAAGAGGACAGTGATACTGGATGTTCGCTAGGATTATTGTTCTTAATCAACACTTGGTTTCAGCAAGCAAAACAGAATCAGTATAGTTTAAAATAATCTCCTTATCAGTCCTGTCATCCTTCTAGTTAAGGCTCCTGATCGGAAAGAAAAAATAGCCAAGATAAATGTACAATTCCCAGTTCACCTAATTTCCCCTAGGTCTCCAACAAGCTTCTACAAAATAATGATTAAACAAGGCTTGGCTTGGATTCTGTTTGGCTTGACAATAGCCTAACTGGTTAAATATTTCCAGAGACTCCAGGAATCAGTGTAATGTTTAACACCAAACATAAAATAGATGATGACATAGATTATTTAGTAAACTCGTTCCCTAAATCCTTAGGGATCAACTACAAATAAATTGTGGACAGAAAATGTAAAAATTTTCAATCTGAAAACTCTTCTATCACAAAAATATCTAGCAGCCTCGATTATTTCTGTGCTAGTTATTGGTTACCTAACATTCCACATTAGCAGTTTGTTACTGCATTTGAAGGAACTGGGTGTTCAGAAATGTTCCAGTTTTTTAGTGTTCTAGTGTATAAATGTCCAAGATGACTGGACACTTGGTACTGGTACTGTTTTTCTCATCCAGCACTTACCAAAATGCACTTCTTCATGAAAGTAGAATTGCTGGGTATGGTCTCCAAATGCGCAAAAAAGAAAAAAAAAAGACAAGGACAAGGACAATGGAAAGAATGTAATAACAAAAACTAAACCAAAGCAAGATGTTGCACTAAATGACCTCCAAATTTCTTTCCAGTTCTGTGATTTTGCAATCCAAATATGCTAATCCTCGGTTTACCCCTATGATTCCTAAAATGGCATAGTTACACACTTGGAAGTAGATGCCAGTCAGAGGGAGGCTGGGCTGATAAAACACTCCTTGATCCATAGACAGTCTGGATATAATGCTGAATGTAACAGCAAATAAGCCTCATGAAGCCTTGAGAATGTGTTGGCTGTAGAGAGCCAGGATAAGCCCCAGATGCCCTAGGGCAATGTTTGTCGTCTTGGCAACTTGTGTAGCCAACTGCAAAGAAAAGTTAAGTGCTACTAACATCCATCCAGTAGTTTCAGAAATCTCCATTGTTCTTGAAGCTCTGCTGATTATGTATCAATTGTAGTAATGGCTTAAAGGTAGTATTTCACAGAAGCAAATCCTTGAGAGATCTGCCAGTTGACAAAGTATTTTTACTCTCATTAGAAGGACATACCAATACCAAGCTGGGTATTGTTTTTCCACATCCAGTCCTGTTCTCCACAATAGATTTTCCTCCCCACATTCTTTGGCCAGTTCTTCCCATAAACAGATTTTTCATGACAGCTATTGCACATTTAAGATGGCTGACATATTTGCTATAATGAAAACCCAGCAGCTTTGGTTAGTTTCCTGCTGTTCAGGAAATTTTCACATGGCTTATAGTACTTTTGGTTTTGTTTCTTTCAAGCTACGGCATCTTCTTTAGATAACTCTTGACAATGGTCAATCAAGCTTTGAAAGTGGAATGCTACCTAGGGTCAACAATTTTGTTTGTTTCCCCAAAAAGTGGGGAAACATTTGTCAGTGCAAGGAACTCATGCAGCTTTTCAGGGAGTCACGTCACATTCTTGAGATATATTGTTGGTAGGAATGACTCACTCTTCCAAATTAGATGCAATTAAAAACCTGAAAAGTTCCTATAAAAACCTGGCACCAAACCCACTATTTTTGGAGACAATTAAAAAATCAAGACACAGATGCATAATCAAAATGGTTTTAGGGAAGGTCTCTCTCTCGCTTCCCAGCTGTGATGTTCCTACTGCTGAGAAGAATGCTGAAGACTTCTATCACTTCTATCTATACCTCCTATTCATATTGTAATTTTGGACACAGCACTCATCTCTGCCTAACCTTTTCACCTTAGTTAAGCCAAACATTTCTGGGAATTGAATAAATAGAGGGCAAGGGCAAAAGCATTCCTTTACTATTTCTCCTCAACTTTAGACCTTTGAATAAAGAAGTAATTTTACTGAACTATCCGAGCAACTGGCAGCAATTACCATAGGTGGTAACTGTTGACTTACTAAAGACAACTCATTTCTTTCAAAGCCTCTTTCTAGAATGCATTTTATGAGCTATAAATTAGCCAACCACTTTTTAAGCTAGTCCATTTGTGTGACTGTTGAGTATGTGCCAAATGTATAGTTCAGGTCAAACCCAGAGAATTGTGTTAATTTAATAAACAGTAGTTAACTATGAGCATGCATATTGTGCCAACACAGCCAAGAAAAGCTTCTTCCAGGCCCCCCCCACACTTATTTTATCTTTCCAAGTAAGAGCTTTCTGATTAAAGGGGTGGAGCCAGAAAAAGGAGTGTTAAAAGTTCCCTTCCTGGATGTGTGATTCAGAATCTGAGCCTTTTTATTTTGACATACTGCAGCTAGGCCCTGCCAAGCAGCCATTCATGCATAAAAGTGTTGTAACCAGAACAAGACCACCTCATAAATGGTGAGATATGGAGCAGCCCTGAAACAGAGGCTTGAAGGTCATTGTGATCACAGCCGAGAGGAATTTACAATAGTAATAATTCTGCCCCCTTAGAGGGGACCTGGTTCAGCTGGGAGAGAACTGTACAGGCCAAGAATTTGGGTTACACTATAAAAACACTCATTCAGATCAAATTGCTCCGTAATCTGGTGGAAGGAGAGATGCCAATGGCAGGCCTATCATAAAATAGACCAAAATGTTTACCAAGCTAGCAAGGCAGCTCCTGCAACTCTCCCCCCCCCCCCGCCCTCCCTCCAGCCTGTCCCAAGGACTAAGAGAGGTCACAAGAGCTTCAGCAGAGCACTCTGGGCAGCTAAATAATTAATGGAGGTGCGGTTTGCTCAGGCTGCCATTTCCGGGAGTGGCAGAAAAATTGCTGCCAGTACGAAAGGCTATCTGGCTGAGGGATGTAGCCCCTGAACTTGGCATGACCTCCAGTCCACTGTGTATTAATCGAGGCACTCCAGAAAAGTTTGTTAGGGCTGATGTGTTTTGAAAACAATGTCACGCTTCACAAGACATTATGGTCGTTTCATGTCTCCTGCTTGAGAAACACCTCAAGCATAATAACAAACTTCGTGGAGCATTGCAGCAAATAGATGACGTAGCAGTTTTTCAAAAAGAGATCACAATGTTAGATGGATTAATAAACTGGTTTTTTTTAACTAAAGCATCATTTTTGACAGAACACAACACAGCTGTAGTTAGAACACTGGTTCTGTGAATACTGTTCAACACTATTGACGCTATTCCTATAAAAGCGGAATACGTAAAAATATTTCTTGGAGGATCTTGACATATATCATATATTCACAAATTTTGCTCACCATTCCAGAGGACAACTACAATTATTTGAGAAAGACGTCTACTGCTGCTCCTAAAATTGTCAAGGCTATAAGCTAATAATATAATGTGAAGTTTCTTTTCCTTTTAATTAGCACCATCATATACTGGCCCAATCTGACCTGAAATGATTATATAAGGAGAAAGAAAAAAATGAACTGATGTTACCTAGTTTGATAATGAAATGTTTGCGAGAAAACAACCAAGCTCAGAGAGCACTAAGCACTCCACTAAGGAAAAAACTATCTTTATTCAGAAAATATATTTATTCATAAATATCTTTATTCATTCACTATCTCTGCACTGGCACCCCACATCCAAGTTTGTAGAAGAGCAAAAAACAAGCCATCGGTAAATTTTTATTGGCTAGAAATTCAGAAAAATGCAAGACTAATGCAGCTACCTGAGTAACAATGTACGGATGACACTGAAATACACCACAATGTCAACCACAATGAGCCTGAGTGGCGCAGCAGACTAATGCTACTGTTAAAAGGTAGTATTTAGCTTCCAGCTGCCTGCAATTACTGCGAGTTCAATTCTCACCAGGCTCAAGGTTGACTCAGCCTTCCATCCTTTCTAAGGTAGGTAAAATGAGGACCCAGTTTGTGGGGGCAATAAGCTGACTTTGCATAAAATATACAAAAGTATGAAGGCTATTGCTTAACACCTTGTAAGCCGCCCTGAGTCTCCGGAGAAGGGCGGCATATAAATAAATAAATAAAAAACCCCCACCACAAAGTATAATGTCAAAATACATTGTACTTCCATAAGAAAGAGTGACCTAACCAGAAGATCCCAAAAAGAGCCTGCTGAATCAGACCAATGGGCATCCAGTATTCTTTGTCACACAAAGCCCAACTAGATAGTGTAACTTCTTGGTTATTCTTTAGTAACTGGTATTTAAAATAAGCTGCTTGTAATTTGAAGATAACAGCAGTCCTAAAGACAGGTAACAAATTTGCAATTTTAGCAAGAAACAGATAGCCAGTTCTTGATCACTGGACTCCTAAATAATGAAAGATTCTCCTGCTTGTAGATAGGTTGAACTGCTATCAGCACACAGAAAATAGGGTCTTGCCACCTTATTTTCTAGAGTTCCACAACATCTGGTACAAAGCGTCTATGGAGATTCTCTATTATCAAGGTCATAATTGTCCCAAAGGTGCTTATCAAAAGGCAACTGGACTTACTTGGGATTTTTTTTTCCTTGAAAACGTTTAATTTCCCATCCAAGAAGCTGCTTCTTTAGATCTGAAGAAGCTTCTTGGATGAGAAGTGAAACATTTTCAAGGGGAAAAAAAACCCCAAAAGTCCAATTGTCTTTTGAAAAGTACCTTTGGAATATCTGGTATAAAGATGAGGGGACTCTCATCCAATAATTCTGAGGGGAAATCATGGCCGCAAGGAAGAATATTTCTGCATGCTGGAAAAAAGAGAGCATGTTGGAGTGAATGTTTATTGCTCCAAAATGTATTACAGTTAATATCATTAGTATAAATACTTAGGCAGATTACTTGTCTTTTAAGGCAACCTTTAAAAAAAGTTAAAAAGAAAAAACAAGAGCAAAACAAGAACATTGCCCAGATTGGAACAGAATGTTATGTTCCATACATTGTCCAGAAAATAAATCCTGTGTCAAGTACAACTGATCTGAGTTTTCAAATCGTAGAATAATCAAGTTCAATGTTCTGGGAAGTCCAAATCCTTCCTATTAATCAGCTGAATCCATCAGTTAGGAAATGCACAGAAGAGAAATATTTGTAATTTTTGTCAACTCTCTTTGTCAACTCTTCCTCCTTTGTTCTCAAACCCACAAAAGAATATGACAAGACAAGAAGTCAGAAGCCACATTTAGGAAAAAAAGATATTTAATTTGTCAAGACAATTCTGAATCTTAAAAAGCCATATCTGATAAGAACCACTTCCCCAATCTCAGCTTAAAGAGTAGCGTGGATGAAACAGCAGTCGGGGACATTCCTCCTTGGTCTTCTGCCATTTACTCAGCTTGCATTAGCAGAGGGAGATTATATCATTCCTCATTATCAGAGCAGAGAATCTTTTAGCCAAAAACTAGAAGCAGACTCATCCTCTAGCAAGGTACAGAACAGCATTCTCAGCAAGACAGGCAGAAATCATGACTCAATGAGCGACTAGCCATGGTCTGAGTCAGTATAAACTTGGTCCTTCCACTTCCTGAGCACAGACTCTACAGGCAGGGTCTGGTCCTCCTTTAGGCAGTAGAGAACACCTTTCCGATCAGAAGATGGCCCAAAGAACATTCGTGGAGTCACCTGTCCCCGCCACATTTGAAGGCTCCTTGTTTGGAGAAGTCTGTAAAAAAATTTACCTGCTCAAAATGCTTACACAATAAAAGCAGGCTAAACTTCAGAGGACATCAATCTAGGAGGCCAGGAGAAGTTTTGGTGAAAAGGCATTGCAAGAAATAGGCAGCGCTTCTTTTTATCAAAGTAGCTTCCTTCTCCTGCTAGTATATGAGAGAGAAACAGCACCCCTTTTCTGCCCAAGAGGGAAGAAGAAGAGGCAAAAGTGGCACACAACAGCAGCATAAGGACAGGCAGGCCACAAGCCAGGAACTAGCACACCAAGGCATGAAGAGAAAGTGGGATATCATGAAAAGGACTGAAGGCATATCAAATAGATTTATTGAGGCGTAAGACTGTGCATCTCAGAACCCACTTCATCAGAGGTGGCTGGGAGACCACTCTCCACAGGGGAAAGTTGTTGTTTCAGAGTAAAGCCAGAGCCTGAACAATTCCACAAGGAACAGAACAAAAAAGATGAGAAAGGATAAATCAGCACAATAAAATATCCTAAATAGAGGTGACTCATCCTCACCTTGTGAGGACAAGGTAAAGCAAGATAAGTAATGCCAAAAAGAGACAATTATGTTTCTGTAGTGAAACTGCCACTCCCAGATGTTTTTAAGCCTGACGGCATCCATTCCCTAGCAAAATTCCATTTCAGCAGCACACAACCCTTTAACACTGGAATAGTTTGTGCAGTTACATAACACCACCCATCTCTTGCCTCTCTGGCCTCTCCTTGCAATTAAAGTCCTTCATTTGCGCTTCATAGATCTGCATTTTTCCCCCCATCTAGGCCCATCAGTTATCTTGCACTCCCACTCTGGTTGGGATGATAGTCGTAGTCCTTCAGGTTGAGAGAAGATCAAGTTAAGGAAGGCTTACTCATATTGAAAGCACAATCGGCAATGAACCTTTTTGACAAAACAGTTACTGACATCAGTCTTGCAAATCCCACCATTTTATGTGTTGTGAAATGAAAGTATCATTTTAACATAGCTTCCTCCTTTCAGGTCCACTGGTGCCTCCAGCATGTTCAATCACCAACTTGGTTGTCAACGTCAGATAAGGATGTTTAAGACTCTGACCACAGTGTAAAAGTAAATCCTCCCTGCTGCATAAACATAGGCATTCAAAGTAAAGCATCGAGCATTTTTTTAAAAAAATAAAATAAAATATGCAGCCTTAATTTTCATAACAGGGAGGGATTAACAGAAGAGGAGATAATAAGGATTCCAAAAACAATACCATGATGTCACATTCCAGGGCTTGGTCCAAAGGCAAGAAGGATCAGGAGAAAGCAAACAGGCTTCAAATAAAAAGTTCTTGCTACATTTGACCAGTTTCACTCTCTCCGTTAAGAAGAATGGCCTCTATTAAAGAAGAATTGGAGTGATACCCTTCTAATTTCCAAAACCTTCTCTTGTGGGAGTAGACATGAGATGGGAGGATGCAGGAAAGCATCTATTCCTGAAACAAGAGGCTGAATTGTGATCTGTAGAGTGGAACTCCTCAGCACTCATAACGCCATGTTTGTACAAAACGAACAAGATTCAATGCACTGAATGTGGCCCCATGATTGGTGGGGTGAAAATAAGGGAGGCTCTCAAAATACTGGCAAAACAGAGGTGGAATTATAAATTTGACTGAAGGCTCCAAGGAGAATAGAAGGCCCACTGTTCGAAACACAGAACAGGAGGTGGCATCCTGACCCAGTGATTTACTGGGTCAGATTTACTGTAACAGATGTCAAGTAGAACGCTTGGTTTATGCATGAGAAAAAGAAATGCATTGCCTCAGCAACCAAGATGAAATTTTCTCAGTTCCCAGGATAACATCTCCATTCTCCATGTCTATCTGAGGCCTTGCCCCAGTTAGATGCTCCTTTGTGGAGGCAGGCTTTGTAAGGCATCCTCAAGGAACAGGATGTGCGGAGATCAGGACTCAAAACTTCTACCATCTGTGCTTGCTATATGGAGATGAAGCCTAAGGCAAAACAAGACATTAAGAGGTTAGGTCCTTTACATTAGGAATGTAACTGGGAAAGAGACAGACTGATCTATTTTACCCAAAGCATATAAGCAGAAAAGGTCAGATAAGAATTCAGATGCTCCTAAAATTAAAACAGAATAATCCAAGGCTTACCATTTCGCTCACTTGCCCATTCCTTCCATCTTTCTGAGCCAATGCTTGCTTACTTTGTGAGACGTAAGCATCATCAGCACGCAGGGTAGAATTGGCACTGCCCATCATTTGGCTGTTGGCTGTAGCACGAGGGAGGATGACATCATATGGGGCATCCAACTGGAACCCACAAAAATAGTAAATAGTAAAAATGGGGTAAAAAGTATATTCATGTTTTTGGAAATGTGACTGTAATTGCAAAAGAAACCAAACCAGTATTGCTGATGCCAAAATATTTTAAGGCAATAAAAAGGCTTTCACAGGCTTATATTCTCAGTAAAGGAGAATATTTGTAGCTCAGGGTTGAAATGAGGGCTCTTTGGTGCTCTCTGAGCTTGGTTGTTTTCTTGCAAACATTCCATTATCCAAACTAGGTAACATCATTAGTGCTGATGATGCTTATCTCGTTTAAGTAATGAAATATTTGCAAGAGAACAACCAAGCTCAGACAACACCAAAGAGCCCCTCACTTGTATTTTCTCATTTCCTTACATAGTTACAAGCTTAGAGACTCACTGAGGTCTGTCAAACTAGCCTTGACATTTGCTAGATCTTGTAACTATGATGTAGGTTTAGAATTGTGCAGGAGAAAATTGAATAGAACAAGGAAGACTGAGACATTTTAAAGGTAAACCACTTCTAAAAAGTAATTAAAGGGCACCATTCAGAAAGAATTTCTACCATTTTACTTTAGACCCACAACTGAAGGCTTCAAACCTTCCTGAACCCTTAAGCTTCTTGATTCTTTAATTGTACAAGTTCAAAACTTCAAAAACTGCTGGAGAAGGGCTGGCTCTCACAGAAAACACCTGAGGCACTAAATTAATGTAGGCAACATCAACTCAGGTGAGAGTAACTGAACTGTGGTGAGAGTAACTGTATTTGAACAATTACAGTTCAATTGTAAGGAGGCTGCAGGGAGGCCTGCTAGGCCCAAAACGGGCTGCGGGGCGGGGGGTGGGTGGGTGTCACACACCCATGCATGGGGGGGGAGTGCAGGGGTTGCGCACACATGTGCGGGGGGGGGCGTGTATTGCATTATGGGTGCAGGCATGTGTGCTATCACATGCACACGTGCACACTTTTGTCACGCGACAACAAAAAGGTAAGCCATCACTGGATTATACCCTCAAATCAGTGGTGAAATCCAAATTTTTTTACTACCAGTTCTGTGGGCGTGGATTGGTGGGCGTGGTATGGATTGGTGGGCGTGGCAGGGGAAGGATACTGCAAAATCTCCATTCTCTCCCCACTCCTGGGGGAAGGATATTGCAAAATCTCCATTCTGACCCCACTCTGGAGCCAGCCAGAGGTGGTGTTTGCCGGTTCTCTGAACTACTTAAAATTTCCACTACTGGTTCTCCGAACTGTTCAACATTTCCACTACTGCTTCTCCAGAACCTGCTGGATTTCACCCCTGCCTCAAATCACTCCTGCTTGTGATGAGCCCTTTCCAACCTATACCTGACATTGTTTTTGGATTTAACATCTCAGACAAGCCTTCATTTTTCTGGTCAAGCATAGCTTGACTTCTTCTAACATCTTTTATAAACATGATTTGTTTGTTTTAAGCCTACTACCCAACAAATTAAGCTACAGATAAGCAAGATGAGAAGGAGAAGCAGCTGCCAGCACAACCGCATAGTCACTTACAGGCCCACTGTGCATTAAAGTCATCTCTGTGGGCTGATAGACGCTTGTCAGAATCTGCCCATTGTATCCGCTGTATGGGGACACAGGCTTTTTAGCTGGAAAGAGAGAAACCACAGGACAATAACATTTAAATACACTATTCGAAACATTTTCACGAGCAAAACTAGATAGCATGGTTTGAATGGCAAGCTCTGGAGAAGAATGCTGGGCAATAATTTATATAAGATAACTTGTTATCTAAATATAAAATTATGTTGATTTTCTCAGAATGGGACAACCTGATGCAGTCAATTTACTGCAGCCAACTCACCATGGCCACCTCACCCCAGGACAATTTATCTCAGGACAATTCACCATGGGACAACTCAATTGTGGGACAATTTAGCAATTCAATTTTAAGTATTTAAAATAATTTAGAAATTATTTTAATTTCTGTCATTCACATTCTATTTTGCCCGTCCTTTTGCATCCTTTTTTTAATGATTCTATTCCACCATTTCTTCAATATTAATGTAAGTCTTGTACTGCAGCAAGTTGACCATGGTGCTGAGTTGTCCTAGATCCAATTTTCTAGCACAGCCTTATTAGAAAGCTTTCCCCTGAGACTGTAGAGCTTCATGCGAAATAAGAGAAAGATTATACTAAAAGCAATTTTGGGGACAAAATCTCAACAACTTTGCAGCATCCCACAGCTTTTGGCTTTTTTTTTTTTTTTTTTTTTTCTGGCTTCTTATGTATACTTCTGGTTTCTGAAAAAGAATGCCCATTAGGGAAAAGGGACTCATTTAATGACCACTGTGTTTAACAACTGCAGCATTTGCTTAATGACCATGGCATTTAACAACTACTGCAAAAAAAAAAAAAAAAAAAGTTGTAAAATTGAATGCAGTCACAGGGTGCCCCAACTTCGCAACAACCATGACTTATGACTGTAATTCCGAGCTCAATTACAGTTGTAAGTCAAGGACTACCTGTATAGTGTATTAAAATGTTAGCATACTGTGTTTATGTGTCCAGGTACTTTTATAGCTCCAGGAGCAGGGAAAGATAAAAATAGAAAAAGAGAGCGAGAGAGACCCAAACAAATAAAGTCACAAGTTTGTATAGAAGTATATACAGTAGTGGCCAAAATTGTGGAAACCTTTTGAGAAAACTGTATTTTCTAAATCTAGCTAATAACACCACTTTTTGTTTTTTTGGAGTAGTACCATAAAACTATACATCAATGGAAAGATAATTTAATTAAGAATATAATGCAGTAACTTTTATGAAGGATTTGCTATTAGAATAGCATTTACAGTATAAAGAAGTGAAACACGTAGAAAAAATGAGATATACAAAAATTATCACCATAGAAAAAATGAGATATACAAAAATTATCACCATGGAAGTTAATACTTAGTTGGGTAACCTTTAGCATGAATCACATGGAGTGAACCAAGTCTTTTAGTTCTGCAGCTGTTATAATGTGAAACCAAGATTGAATGATTTCTTCTATTAACTGAGTTTTATTGCTGGATGGCTTCTGACTAACAAGTTTCTTTAGTCTGCTCCATAAATTTTCAATTTGGTTAAGGTCTGGGCTATTCCCAGGCCATTCCAGGAGTGGAATATAATTATCTTGAAAAAGAGTGGTGTTATTAGCCATCAAACTTCAAAAATACACTTTTCCCAAAAGTTTTCCACAATTTTGGCCACTACTGTACTTTTTTAAAAAAGCTAAACCCTTACAGTTCTTCCCCAAATTAATGGTATCCTTTCTTACAAGTACACCTGTATAAACACACATCTATAATTCTTTCCACGATGCTAATAAGCTGTTGCTTATTAGCATCGTCTGCTCAATGCACTCCAATGAAAAAGCCATCAAAAAGCTACTGGGACTTTTGTTTCATAAGCCACCCATAAAACAAAGTCTTGTTTGTGGGTAACTATAGACAGAGTAAGTTTTAATGAGCTCAAGGTGCTTGGAGACTTTCTCTGAACAAGAAAATCCATCTGGATTTATGGCACTCAAGTGACAATGTTGGTTGTCTTAATGCTCTGAAGTTCAGCTCTCTCCAGCCTTAGTAATATGGCTGATGTAATCAGTAAGCCAATGACCATAATTTCAAACTGACGCATATACCTAAAATAAATCTTCCTTATTATATTGAGTCCATTTGTACAGTATATGATACATAATCAACAGGTTCTGTCCTACATTGCATCAGATCTTACCCGGTTTCTCCTCAAATCATATAAAATAAAAAGATGAACTCAGCTACTGGATGTGCTATTCTAAATTGATTTTACCTTAGCTGAAAATAGTTTTAATGTGATATCTTGGTTTTTATTTATAGTACTACATTTCTATCTTTCTCAGCAGGAAGAGCTTCTGGCCATTTCAAAATATAGGGATATTTCTGAAGGTATGAGCCTAGAAATCTCGTAAACACATAATAAATTTACTTATCACTTATCACTGTATAAACTTAGATATAAACTCCACTAGATTTACTTCCATCCAATAAAATATAGCTGTAAAACTTTATTATTTTATTCTACATATACATTTTAAGACAGAAAACCAAATTGTAGAGCAGCTCAGATTTAGCAAACCTGTCTGAGTTTTGAAGCTATGAAAAAATATTGTTCCATCTACTGAGCTACTGTCCAACAGTGTTAGAAAATTCAACTACAAAATTAGAGGAGACCAAGAACTGTTATAAGATCATAGAATAGAATTATATGGCATCAATGCTATCTAACTTCCCTGCCCCAAACGTGTGCCACAATGACAGTACCATTCTTGTACAGATTACAGGATATCCAGGACTCTTGGGAATCTACAAATTCAGGCAACCATAACAGAAGACCCTGAGATAGCAAGTTGTGTAAACCTGATTCTCTATCACCACCAGATGCATCAATTTTTCTGGTCTTCTCCAGCTCGGTCACAGATACCAATGACTATGATATCCCCCCATAGGCAACATTATGCTAAAAGTGGGGGAAGGGAGAAGCAGAGCAAATAATTTTTCAGGACAGTTAGTCCTTGACTTACAACCATTTGTTTAGAAACCATTCAAAGTTACAACAGGACTGAAAAACGGGACGTACAACCACCCCTCAAACCTATTACTGTTCCAGTACCCTATAATCATTTAATGGAAATTCAGGTTCTTGGCATGTGGCATGTATTTAAGACAGTTCCAAACACGCACACCCAAACCGCCCCCCACCCTGTGTCCTGGGATTGCCATTTCAACCTTCCTGGTTGGGTTCTGATAAGCAGAGTTAATGGGGGAAGCAAGGTTTACTTAATCATGATTCATTTAACAACTGTGGCAAAAAAGGCCATAAAATTGGGCACAACTCACTTAACAACTGCTTCGCTTAACAATGAAAATTGTGGCCCCAGTTGTGGTTGTAAATCAAGGACTACCTATAATCATTTTCATGTCTACATAAAAACATGTTAAGATATGTTTAGCAAGCATGCAGTTCCTCTGATTACATTTTTTTTCCTGGTCTCCTCACCAATATCACATGCCTACCTGAAGAAGGTTCGTCCATTGAGAAAGCTTTGTTCTCCACAAACATGCTTTGGGATTTCTGCTCCTTGAGGATTGTTTCATAGCCAACCCCCCGTGTGGGGTAGACATCATCCTCATAGGCCTGCTCTGGTCCTGGCTTGATCACCTGAGAAATCTCAGGAATGACATAAAACAAAACAAAAACCGAGGCATTGGAGACAAGAGCAATTGCCAATGTGGGGTCATCCCAAGTTGATCTCTGGTCCTGCTGGTTGCCATAAACATACATAACAATCCATACTATCCAGATGGCCATGGAAAAGGAAGTAGTGAGGAGAATGAAAACGGCATGCTTTCTCCAGTGCTTGTAATGTCCACACAAGACAGGCCACGTAGCAATGAAAGTAGCTACTTGCAGGAACATTACGTAGATGAGTGCCATGACAAAGTCCTCATTCTTCAGGTCACAGGGATCCTTGGCAGTACCATCATTCCTTACCACAGTAATAATGAGCCACTCAGTGTTGATGATGACTTCAACCAAGACGAGGACAAAAGCCATGCCAAAGGTGACCCATCCCCGAGGCCCAGTGTTTTGCCGGGCAAAGAAATTGAGACTGAGGCTATGGGCAGCCAGGCAGGAGAAGCAGATAGCAAAAAGGACACCAAAGAGGAAGCGTCGTGAAGCACATGTTGAGAAGTCTTGCTTGACAATGAAGGTAAAGGTCAAGCAGAAAAGCCCCAAAGTGCCCAACAGAAAGAAAGCTTGAGTCCCTATTAAGCTCTTCTTCCGATAGTCTTGGATAAAAGGCAGACTGGCCACTAAGACCACAGTGAGGACAAAGCTGGTGACAAAACCAAAGCTGGCCACGGCTTCTAACACAATGCCCCAGGCGACAGATAGGTCACAGAGGTTGTAGTAGATGGAATTCAAGTCCTTGCCACATCCTGGTGGTGGAGATGGTGGTGGTGAAGTCCCTTGAGCAAAACATGTTGTCATGGAAAGCACAAGAAGCCAAAGACATGGCAATTGTGTCCTGGGTGTAGCCATCACGATGGAATGACGGCAAATATTCTTGGCTCTTCAGGAAAGAACTAAAGAAAAAGAAAAGATACCGTGTCTATATGAAAATGCTGATATTTTTAGTATTTTTCTTCTCCAGACATATCCAATATTTTTGCAACTGAGAATCATTACTTGGCCTTTGGATCATGTATCAAGGATCACACACCAAATTGGACACAACCAAGACAAAGTAGGGCTTATTACACCTGAAAATAAACACTGTCCAGATGAATATTTTCCCTTAATCCTTGTGTCATATTAAACATTACAATATGATGGTAATCTTTAGAAGGGTTATGTAGCCAGAATTTTGGAGCCCATACAAAACATTGAGGTCTCTCTAATTCCATTCTAGTTATGACCATGTTAGTTAGGCCTCTTTGGTTCACTTCTTCAAGTACCTTTAAGAGCACTACTAGGCTCTTAAAGGTGTCTATCATAGGTTGATTATTACCCTGAGAAATACTGGGGAAGATAGAAATGCTTACAATGGGAGAGTTAGCCAAGGATCCAGGTTTATTTGATACAGCTCTACTTCTTAAAAGCACTTTTCCATGCCAGTCAAACTACACGTTCCAGAGGACAGCTAAATTTAGAACTTTTAATTATGAGAACATTCAAGTTTATTAAAGTAACAGAGCTGGGTGATTGAATATTATGCATCAAGACTTATTCAGCTTAATGGCTCTCGGAAACTTTACCCACCCCCACCCCCAAATCATGGGCCATGCTGGCTGAGGCTTAGAAAAGTTGTACTCCAAAAATTTGGAAGACAATTTATTTGGGAGAACAATGACTCAGCACTTTCTCCTGAGTTGTTTCCTAAATCTAGATCATAGAAGTCTAATAGCTAAGGCAAATCAAGAATTAATTTCCTAATCTGTGTATATTATTTAACTAACAACAGCACTCAGATCAATTTAAGGACATATGATCCTACAGTTTTCTAAGGTCAGAAAATCCAGTAGTAGTGTCCAAAGTAACACTGAAGTCTAGGTTTAAAAAAACTGCAGCTAATATGGCCCTTCAGTAGCTATTTTTTCATGACACAAATTTAAATTAACCTGCCACTTTTAACTTGTGGTTGACCAAGCCTATGTGAATTCATGCCTCACTGAACCCCCAAAATTAGATTAAATCCATAAACTTAGGTTAAGTTCACTATGGGTAAAACATGATACAGACAGAAGCCACAAGGAAACACATAGGTCAATGATTTGATTCACTATAAGGCAGTTCATTTATTTATTTTATTTATTTTATTTGATTTTAAATATCGCCCTTCTCCAACAGGACTCAGGGCGGTGAACAGCCAAGATAAAACATAACATATAAAATTTAAAAAACAATTTAAAAGACATTAAATAATTTCGGACCTCAATTTAAAACAACCCAGTTAAAACCAATTTCAAATTAAAACCGAAAGGATGGGATCTAGCCAGCCCGGCTAGATGAAATAGATGTGTTTTCAGGGCCCGACGAAAAGTCCGGAGGTCTGGTATTGTGCTTATCTCTGGGGGTAGGTCATTCCAGAGGGCAGGTGCCACCACAGAGAAGGTTCTCCCCTTGGGGGTCGCCAGCCGACATTGTCTGGCCGACGGCACCCTGAGGAGGCCCTCTCTGTGCGAGCGAACTGGCCAATGGGAGGCTATTGGCGACAGAAGGCAGTCTCGTAGATACCCCGGCCCTAAGCCATGGAGCGCTTTAAAGGTGGTCACCAACACCTTGAAGCGCATCCGGAAGACCACCGGAAGCCAGTGCAGCTCGCGCAGGAGAGGTGTCACATGGGAATGCCCCGTCGCTCCCATAATCCCCCACGCGGCCGCATTCTGGACCAACTGGAGCCTCCGGGTGCACCCCAAGGGGAGCCCCATGTAAGAGAGCATTGCAGTAGTCCAGGCGGGAAGTGACAAGTGCCTGAGTGACCGTGCGTAGGGAGTCCCGATCCAGAAAGGGACGCAACTGGCGTATCAGGTGGACCTGATAAAAAGGTCCCCTGGCCACGGCTGTCATATGCTCTTCTAAAGACAGCCATGCATCCAGGACGACGCCCAAGTTACGAGCCCTCTCCGTGGGGGCCAGTGATTCGCCCCCAATAACCAGCGATGGCACCAGCTGGCTATATCGGGATGCCGGAAGCCACAGCCACTTGGTCTTGGAAGGGTTGAGTCGGAGCCTGTTTCTCCCCATCCAGGCCCGCACGGCCTCCAGGTACCGAGACATCACTTCAAGGGCATCACTGAAATTTATATTTCTGCCTCACTGTGTTTTGCGGCTTACGGCACAGTTAAAAACTTAGATCACTCAGAGGGACTATACTAAAGGAAGTATTATGACACTAAACTGTAAAAGTACTTATCAAATCTTAAACACAGAATTAAAAAAAAATACCCTAAGATAGTGTTCCCCAACCTTTCCAGGTTTGTGGCCCAGCGTGGAGGGGGGAGAGGGAGAAAGGGGGATGGTTTTGTATGAGGGGCAGGTGCATGCGTGCCCCCACTCATGCAAGTGGCTCACCGCGAGCACCAGTAGGACTGCGAGCGCCGGTGCCTGTGCACCAGCCCACCATCACACAGCCCAGTTGTGAATAGGTTGCAGTCCACAAGTTGGGGACCCCTGCCCCAAGAGACTAAAAGCCAAGAATCTGTCCAATATAACCAATCTAAAATTTAAAATAGAAAGAAAACAGTCATCATCTGATGTCAAAAGCTACAAGCAGCAGTCTTTAAAAAGACACAGAATAAGATGGCAGCAGCCACTGAGCAGATGGCCTGTCTAAATTAGAAAGAGAGGGTTTTTGTTCCCCTCTTCCTTTCTAGTTTCTGGGGAAATTAATATATTGGAAACACACAAGAGGTAGATGGGGTATCCTATCAACAAGGAAATCTCAATCAGGATGCAAAGAGAAAATTGCTGCAGACTCCGCATAGGCATCAGGAAGGGCATCTAACCAGTAAACACACAGCTCCACCCACTTGTCCCAACCCCACTCTGAAGCAAGAGATTGCATGGTCGTTTTGTTTTTTTTTTTTAAAGTCAAGCAGGTTAGTTGGTATACCAATAAGCTGCTTTTGGTGGCTACTGGAAAAGCCCAAGGGATGAACATTTGATGTAAACATTTAATAAAGGTTCAAAAGCAAGTTCAAGAGAGAGGCCTTTCCTTTTCCTGCGAGCAGTAGAAAAGGTTTGTGCCATCTCCCACTTCTTTTGCTAAGTTGTGACAGAGCTGCTAGTGACAGACTTGTGACATTTGCAGAGAGAAAAGGAGGCTAACACTACATCTTCTCTTTAGATCAGAGGTCTTCAAACTTGGCAGCTTTAAGACTTGTGGACTTCAACTCCCAGCTATGCTGGCTGGAGAATTCTGGGAGTTGAAGTCCACAAGTCTTAAAACTGCCAAGTTTGAAGACCTCTGCTTTAGATAAAACAGTGCAAGGGTTAAGGGAGGGGGGGGCGCAGAGAGGAGAGAAAATGCACAGACTTCACATAAAGAACCATGGCTAAACTGTTCTGGGTAACAACCATAATAAGAACTCTGCCCCTCCATTTCATTGTATAAAACATTTGCCAGATCAGCTGTGTTCCTCTGAGATATCACCCTCTAGCCCTCCCTTTCCTGGGCTCTCACTCAGGACTGCCTAGTTTCCAGGATCAGAGGAATCCATGTACTTCTAAAGGGCGGGTTGCTCGCATGTCTCCAAATCTGATTATTGCAAGACCAGGATCAGGGCTAATGTGTGTTTCAGGGGCTGATACCTAGGAGTTTTGTAGACTTTGGTTTCCTCTCTATTTAGAAGGCAGCTCTGCCTAGAAGGTCTGACTTTTCCTCCATATGTAAATAAACCACTTCATGTCTATGGATTCGTGCCTTTTCAGATCTAAAAAGCAGCCATCCAGTTCCATAGGGGGGGAAAAAACTCATTTCCTACTCATCCAGACTATCATCCTATTTGCTGAACATTACAAGCTAAAGAAGAACTCTTAAACCTTCTCCATATCTGGCTTTTCAGTCTACCAATAGTAATCTTGACACCAAAGGCGTTAGTTTAAAGGGACCAAGAGTGCCATAATATAAAGTAACAATTTTTAGTGGGATCCTTTAAAAGGGCCCGTTTGCTAAGGATCAGATCAGGAAGTCACTGAGCTCTTACTGTATATACTTGTTAGATATTATTAATGTGGAATCTCAGTTGTTTGGATGAAAACTTGAGAATCTCAGTTATAAATTTAGTTTTTAATATTGTGCTGAACCTCTGGGGTTGAAAGCATATGAATCCTGTTTTCAAACAGCTAAAAATAATAATATTAAGGCAGGAAAGTTATAAGCTGTGGTTAAGCAAGAAAGCATCAGGCCAATGAATTTCCTGCCCAGTTGATTTCTATTTATTTAGTCTCTATGAATATTTTACTACAATTTCTGACAACAGATTTTTAACCAGTAACAACATAATAACCAAAATGAAATAACTAGCCCAAGTCATTGTCTCTTGGATGATGGTGATGATTCTGTGCAGTTTGGATTTATATAAAGGTTTTTTTTTAAGTTACCAACTTTTTTTCCAGCAGTGTTTCCATACAGTAAAAAATGGCAAGCTAATTTAATAAGAGCTTTTTAAACCCTATTAATTCTAATATTTACATGATCTTTTTCAAGCTTATGTAAATGAGCACTGGATAAATTGCATGTTCTAGACATCAGAGATAGATTTACCATTATAGAATATTATACTTTTGGCTTAGAGATGATTTAACATTATACTCTAAAAGCTACAGCATCCTCAATATCCCTTTAATATACCGAAGTGCAGGCTTAGCAATGGAAGCACCAAAATATTTTAAGCAATACATACCATAGGAAGCTTGCAGATTTTAGAGATTTAAGCAAAATATCCAAACACTTGAACATCAAATATTCCTTTTAAAACTGCATTATCATATAACACCTTAAATTACTTATATAAACAAAAGCTAAGCTCCCTAATTTAAGAGACTGCTGAGCTACAACACCCATTGTTTCCTTATTAGCACAATATTGTGCCATTTCACTTTAAACAGCATTATTTGTGAAGCTTAAATCTACTCTGCATGACTTATCAGGAAACGAATCTCTTCCTCTCCCTCTGTCTCCCTCCCTCCCTCCCCCCCCCTCACACACACACACACACACATTCATTTTATGAATGGGGGAAAAACATTTGGGAAAGCATTTGCAAAATATCAGTCAATTTAGAACATACCAATGATGACCCAAACAAATACACACCTGACAAGTGATGTGTGCAGCATCACTAACATGCTGGCCCTAAATAAATTATGGTTATTTGGAAGCTGTCAATTTTCTAGTTTTAAACCTGCTTGCTCCAGCTTGAGAATTAACACCACAAATGTAGGTATTTCTGGTATTTGAACTACTGTACTGCAAGTCCAAAGTTCATATAACTTAGTTTTTAGAAAAGAGGGCCTGGCAACTTGGCCTGCATATTCTAACTGTGGTGGAGGTCCCCCATTCTGGGATAGTTCAACATGAGGAAGGAAGGAATTTTGTCCTCCTTAGTGCAATATGTAATTTCCTCAATTCTCATTCCCTATCATAGCCACCTATTTAATGTAGCTTCCTTGAGCATGACTCCCTCTATACACACACATATACATATTTATTCACACAAACACAGTGATTATTTTTTTCTACATAGCCAGCTATAGGGTTACCAGTTCTGAGTTATCCACAGTTCTGTATATCCACAGATACTAGAGGATAGTGATGAGACACAAAAACCTAAGATTTTGTCATCTTCTAGTGAATGACTGGGTTTTTTTTAAATATCCCAAATATAACTGTCCTATCTAACAACAAGAAAAATCTGAGGTCAATGCATCGTCTGTTAGCAGATGATGTAGCCTTTTTGCTAAAATTCATGCAATACAGATTTTATCCAATCAATGCCTGGATAAAATCAGAAAGGCTGGATTAAAAATATACTAAACAAATAGGGATTCAGAGCAAGCTAGTTACTGTCATCTCTATTCTTAGAACAAGCACTTTTGCCCTGCTCCCATGTGCTCCAACAAACTACTTGATTCAGCATTAATTAATGTTGCAGAAGCCTTAAGTAAACATTGATGCTTACTTCACTGCCAGTTCCTTGGAAATCCACCCCCAATAAACTTCCTCAAACTACTGATCAGTAAGATAGCTTCGCTGTTAACCTTTCTTTAGTTCCAATCTTGAATCAGCAGAAACAGACCAGTGTTTAGGATACAGTTACGTTGGTGAGGGCTTCCATTTTTTCACTTAGGAAAAAAAATTCAAATCAGAATATAACTAATACTTGATAAAGGACTAAAACAGATATGCCTTTTCCCCCATTTATGACTCTAAAAGGAATGGGGGAGGGGAAGATCCAGTGGTGAAATTCAATTTTTTTTACTACCAGTTCTGTGGGCATGGCTTGGAGGGCGTGGTGTGGCTTGGTGGGCGTGGCAGGGGAAGGATACTGCCAAATCCCCATTCCCTCCCACTCCTGGGAAAAGGATATTGCAAAATCTCCATTCCCATCTCACTCTGGGGCCAGCCAGAGGTGGCATTTGCCGATTCTCCGAACTACTCAAAATTTCTGCTACCGGTTCTCCAGAACCTGTCAGAACCTGCTGGATTTCACCCCTGGGAAGATCCATACTATCATTCTCTCCAATTAGAATTCATTTCTTGTACAATACTCATTCACATGTTATAGCCCCCAGATGCAATTACAAACATGTAATTTGTCGGAGGCATCACTCTAGGAAGCTTCTCGTATTTCTAAAGTTGTTCTCTGGATAATGGCACTGAATCACATCTGGTCAGATAAGTCATTTGATGAAAGGACACTTTCAAGCTTACAATCCCTGACCAGTAATAATCACTATGTGCAAAACAAAAATAGAAACTCTGCATTCTACAATACATTATGTGAAGGCTCTCTACATGGCAGCTCTTGATTAAAACATTTGCTTATACTTGTTGTGGTACCTGAGATTTATCTTAGTTTCCTCTAGAATAGTGGTTCTCAAACTGTGGGTCGGGACCCCTTTGGGGGTCGAACGACCCTTTCACAGGGGTCGCCTAAGACCATCCAAAAACACATATTTTCAATGATTTTAGGAATAATTTTATGGTTGGGGGTCACCACAACATGAGGAACTGTATTAAAGGGTCGCGGCATTAGTAAGGTTGAGACCCACTGCTCTAGAACGACCCCACTATCTAGGGATGATCTGGAGACCCATGTCAACATTGCTTATTTCATTTTAAGAATGCAGCAGGCTTCTCCTCCATACATCTTCACTTAGCAGGAGAAATAAAAAGCACCTCTGTTTGAAACTCACTGCTGGTTGGAAAAGGCAGCGTTGCTCCAGATGGATTAAAGATGAGCTACTTTCCTGGATCTACTTTTCCCAGATTCTCTTTGCAAATAACATGTGGCATTTTAAGAAAGAGAGGATGGAAATATTGCTTGAGGGGAACAGCATCAAGGGCCTATGAGAAGCCGCAGTTCTGACATCTGGTTTCCATGGCAGGCCAGGAGGCACAGTACATTTTTATTAAACACTTCTGTTTCAATTTCTCCACTTGTACCAAATGATACATTACCCTAGATGCTTTTATGAGCTGCCTTCTCATTGCATCCATAGACAACACAAAGTAAGTACAGTTTACATACAAATATATAATAGTCCCCCTCTCCCCAATAGCTTTCAGAGAGTACAGAAATAATAGGAAAAGTTGCTTTATTTCTATAGGTAATTTTTCTTTCCAAGGCAAACTGCAGAACAGCCCCGAAACTACAAAGGCCTAGAAATTCCTTTCTTCTATGATTCATACCTCTGCAGGAAACAGGCACCATTTCCAAGGTATCTAGAAGCAATTACTGGCTCTGACTCAAGAAGGTTGGCTGCTTCCAGATGAATCTCTGTAGTAGGCAGGAGAGGTGGAAATGGCAGAGGAAGGAGGAAGCAGTGAGCAATTATTTCTTTTGGCCGGCAGGAGGGGAAAAGAAGGCATAAAATAGCAATAGCATGTAGACTTATATACTGCCCCACCGTGCTTTACAGCACTCTCTGGGCAGTATTAGCATATTTCCCCCAAACAATGTTGGTTCTCATTTTACCGACCTCAGAAGAATGGAGGGCTGAGTCAACCTTGAGCCCTGTCAGGATCGAACTCCAGGCTGGGGCAGAGTTAGCCTGCAATATTGCATTCTAGCCACTGCACCACCAGGGCTCTTATAAATGCCTGTTAGATCTCAGGGACTCTTTTCTCCATGGTTCCAAACCCACAAGGATGTCTTAAGAAACTTGATCTTATATATGCTTGATTACCAGACAAAGTCCTTAGCAAGATTATGCAGGTTTGATAGCTCATACAAGCCAAAAGGCAAAAATGAGAAT
The DNA here is from genome assembly GCA_022577455.1 of Arizona elegans. Lineage (NCBI taxonomy): Eukaryota > Metazoa > Chordata > Lepidosauria > Squamata > Colubridae > Arizona > Arizona elegans. The sequence goes on from JAKOOJ010000003.1 coordinate 44,756,233, forward strand.
AGCAAGTGATGCTCATAGAACAAAACAGTGAACAGAAATAACATACAGACATTATGGGACAGGTGACGATGAAGAGATATATACATATATACATCCTCTATCGAAAAGCACAAACTACCACTATTTGCCTGCAAAAAGTATACAGATCTAGAATTCTGCTCCTAATAAATTGTATATATCAAACTTCCAAAAATTGAGTTTGGTGAAAGCCTATCTATTTAGTTAACTCAAAAAAGCACAACTGAAGATAACAAATAATGGCTATGTTCACTCACAATCCTTATCTATAATTAACTGAACTATGTCACTCAATATCCTGGGCTTGCCTGATACAATGAACAAGACATTAATCTCGGTGGCTGAATTCATATGCTATATAAGGCTGAAATGTAGTTGGTAGGTTTGTGCTTCAGTATGTGATGTTAAACATAGCCAAAATATCACATCCAGTATGAAACATTTGTAAATCTATGCCTGGTTGTGCAAATTCTAGAGCAGGAGTGCCCAACCTTGGCAACTTTAAGACTTGTGAACTTCAACTCCCAGAATTCTGGCTTAGGGAATTCTGGGAGTTGAAGTCCACAGGTCTTGCCAAGGTTGAACACCTCATTTCTAAAGCAAATGCATAACCTTGTAATGCAGACTAGAGTTATATTGTTATTGACAATTTATGATAGCCTGAATTCTGCAGACCAGCTTTGAGAGGTCAAACAGTATCCATAATACTGACTGAAGGTATCAGTCTATATTATATATTGGCCTAATTCCAAGAGCATACGCATGACATTCCTCAATTGATGTTCATCAGATGGTTTTGATTGCAACTCCTATGAGCCTCAGCCACAAAGGCTGAAAGTTAGAAACGACAAGAGTTGTAAACCAAATATATTGCCATTACCTGACTGGGAAACATATTATTCTTTCTCTGAAGGCTCCAGATGTCAAAGCGACTGAGTAATTCTGCAGTGTTATCTGTTGAAGGGTATTTTGATAAGGAAGCTTGATAAAATAATGGAAACGGCTTGTAGCAGCTTATGAATTATTACTTCAAGAGAGCCAGTTTGGTGCGGTGGTTAAAACAACAGATTAGGCCCTGGGAGACTATGAGCTGCTTGAAGCACAAAATCAGATGAGTGACCTTGGGCCAGTCTCTCTGCCTCAGCCCTAGGAAGGAAGTAATGGCAAGTCACTTCTGAAAATTTACTTGCCAAGAAAACTTCAGGGACTTGTCCAGGCAGACGCTAGGAGTCAACACTGACTTGAAGAGGCATACTCACACAGATTCCAACTTTACCCATTTAGCGTAGGAAAGTACTGGAAGACCTCCAAGGTTCCTTCCAACTCTATTATTCTATCTTCTATGTTCCCAGTCAAGAAGCAAAGTCCCAGTTTAATTTAGTTCATGTTTATTTGCAGAATAGAGGCAAAAAGGAAATGTTCTCCTTTAACTTACTCACAACCCTTGTGAATGCTTGCCCAAACTCAAGAGTTCTGTATCTTAGCACAGTACAACAAATCCCTAGACCCAGTGGTGGGATTCAGCCAGTTCACACCAGTTGTTAACATTCTGAGCAGTTTGGCAAACTGGTTGTTGGAAGAAATCATTAGGGCAGAGAACCGGTTGTTAAATTACTTGAATTCCACCACTACCTAGACTCCCCTACCTGAAACCAAAAAGGATCCATAAGGTAGCTTGGTTCTTAAAGCCAACTCACCACAATTCTCCACCCTTTATGGAAACATGAAGTACCACCAAATGGTTTTTTTTAAAAAAAATAATAATTCCCAGGAACATTTGTAGTTTCCCTTTCTTCCCAATGCCCTAAGCCCTAGGGGATAAAATATATTGTTCAATGTCATGCTCCTAACCACTCCAACCAGTCAAAAGGTTTGAGGAGGGCTCAGCAAGAATTTGAACCTGGGGTTCTTTTGTTTCACGTTTAACGGTTGTTGCATTTCTCAATCCCCTTTGCTGGGAGGGACTGAGTGGAAGAGTGTGTGTTGTGAGTGTGTGTACTTTCTTTCTTCTTTCTTTCTTTCTTTCTTTCTTTCTTTCTTTCTTTCTTTCTTTCTTTCTTTCTTTCTCTCTCTCTCTCTCTCTCCCTCCTCCCTCTCTCTCTCCCCCCCTCCCTGTGTGTGTGTGTGTGTGTAAAGGGAGACAGAAATACACCAACCATTAAAGAATCCCTCTTTTGCCTTGCAAATTCCCAGTCACCATATTAAGCCCCTGGGTGCACTTCACCACCTTTTGGGAGGGGCTATTTGTTTTCCTCTTTCCTCAATCACACTCCTCAAACAAAACATTATAGAATGTTCCCGATTGGTTTTAAAGCTTTAAGCTTTTAACCTTGCTATGGTGGTTTTGTGGTTTTTGTTTTTTTTAAAGAAACAACGTCGGATAATCCAAACGCATATCCCTATATTTAAATGCCTACTGCGCGCACACACGCACACCCAACACCTATCGCCACCCTTAAGTTGTACTTTTAGAAAAGAACTGGGACCATCCACCAGCGGCTCCATAGTTCCGGCGTGTGTTAAGATGACCTGACCGCGCCAGTTCCTACAAAGCAGAAGCGAAGAAGGAGAACCGTCTAACAGGAAGCAAGGATGGCTGCTTTGTATTTTAAGGCATTCCTTCCCCCCCCGCACCTTCTCCGCCGCTGCTGTTTCTGAAAGAAACCAACCCCCCTCCACCTCCTTCCATGCTTCAAGTTACCTTCTGGGTCAGCAGAAGAAGACCCCGGGCTCGGCTCAGATGCGAACCAACTCCCTCCGCAGAAGAGAGGAGCCCGCGTCCCCAGCGAGGACCCAAGCCCCAACGCTTACCTGCTTTAGGTAGGGCAAATAGGCGCTCCTCCCTTCCAAGAAGATCGGAGATCGACGGAGCTGAGGAGCCGGTGGGATTGGCAATCCGGCCGGCCGGCCCCCCCTCCGGGACCCTTTCTCCCACTGGCCGGAGCCGAAAGTTGAGCTGGCGGGCGCGGGTGGCGGGAGAAGGGGGAGGCGTGTCGTTGCGAGGCTGGGAACGACGCGGATGGGAGGCGAGACTGAGCAAGGTCTTCTTTTTTTTCCCCCTTCCTCGAGTGACGCTCCCGGGCTTTCTGTTCTGGGAAGCTACCAGCTTGACACTAGCATGACATCAGGCTCCATTCAGGGTGCTTATCAGGCCGTCTGCCAGCCTCTCTGGGCAACCAGATTGCAGGCTAATAAATCACCGCCGTTGCTCCGCTTCTCGGCTGGCGGAGAAATCTTTGGGTGTCGAGTAACCGAGCTCTCGCCTTACGTACCAGGAGCCCCGTCCCGCCTCCCTCGGCTCATCCCCTGCCTAGGTTCTGTGTGGCGCTGCAATTCCAGACCTGGTTTTGTAGCTGGCGCTCGGGCTGGTTTCATCCACGCCTCTTCTCTTCTTTTCTGCGTTCTGGCTGTGTCCGAGACAACAAATCCCATCCCAGGAGTTGAAAGAGTCGAGAGTCTGGTTGGTTTGACTCCAGAGGGACGTTTTTTGTTTTGTTTCTTCCCCACCCCCCCACCCCTTCAGTTTAGTTTCACCAAACGCCCAAGTGAGGAAATTCCTGGAGAACTCTGCATAGCCTCAGAGGAGCTGTATACAATTGGTGTTATTCAACCTTTGGTGTTGAAATTATGCCAGGGGTTACTCTTAAATTTCCTTGATATTTTGAGGATAGGAATCAGATACTTTACTGTCAGTTTGAATGTACACTAATCGGCATACATTAAAATGAAATTATCTTGCATATAGCTCTCAAAGGGTCTCCACCTCTAATATAAACATAAACATGACAGGATAAATAAATAAATACAAAATTATGCATGTACCCACATATATTATATGACACTAAGAAACAACACAGTCTACTTCGGATATATACATGTACATGGCAAGAGAAACAAATCTTGCGAGTTTACCAGACGGATGGCATAGGGAACAAAAGCAGTTACAGAATCTGGAAGTCCTGCTAGAAATACTTCGAAACTTCCAGAGGGGAGCAACAGAAACAGACTGTAAAGTGGGTGTGTGGGGTCTCTAACAATGCTTTGAGCTCTAAGCACATAGCTTAGATCCACTTTGAAAGCGGGAGATGGTGAGTTCAAGCGCTGCCTTAGTCATGAAAGGCAGCTGGGTGATGATTTGGGTCAGTCCCTCTCAGCCCGACTCACCTCGCAGGGAAAATAGGGGAGGAGGAAGGTGTGTTTGGATATGTTTGCTGCCTTGAGTTATTTGTAAAGATAACCAAGGCAGGATACAATGGAGAAAGAAACGAGGAGGATTGCTGGCTTTAAGGGTAGGGTGGGGCCTGTCTGCCTTTTTTTACCTGTTAGTCATCCTGAGGTCAGCAGCCCAATTACACAAATTAGAGCTGGAAAGATGGCAACCTGCCTGCTAGGGTAGCAGCTATAATTCAGCCAAACTATAAATTAATAGCACCATTGGCTAAAAGGGCAGATTTCTCCCAGGGAGCGTTAGCATAGTGAACTACTGGCTGTGAGGGACTGCTTTGGGATACAGACATAATCCACAGAATGATTCCTGAAGTACATAGTTACATAAAAAAGAAAAGAAAAAAGAAATGAAGTATGAGCCCAATGTGACAAAGTAAGAGAATGGAGAAGTATTGGATATGTAAATCCTTTTTTTGAGATTGTACATAGTTTACAAAAGGTTCTTCTGCTATATTGCCCATTGTTGGCAAACAGAGAGGGATTAGCCTTCTGTGGTTAACTCTGTTGCTTTCTATAGGTGTCTCTAAATCTTCCGGCTACTGTGGGGCCCTCAAGTTGGTTCAAAATCCACCTCCAAAGACACTTTTGGGCAGAGCAAATAAAACCAGGTGATTTACTATTCAACCATAATGCTGACCACATTTCATTCTTGAACGGATTTAAACTGAACTTTAACTCAGATATTCTATGCATGCTTAAAGTATTTTATGAAAACTTGAATATACAGTAGTGAAACATTTCTCATTTTGTTCCATTTCCTAATATGGAAATCAGAAGATGTTTTAACACACCTGAATCTGACCTTTTTCAAACAGCATAAATACAAATGAAGTTGGTGAACAGAGATTTTAAGAGTACAGATAGTTCATGACTTAAAGCCACAATTGAGCCCAACATTTCTGTTGCTAAGTAAGACATTTGTTAAGTCAATTAAGTGAATCTCTGCAGTTGTTAAATTAGTAACATAGTTGTTAAGTGAATATGGATTCCCCATTGACTTTGCTTGTCAGCAGTCCATAAAAGGTGATCACATGACCCTGGGACATTGCAATCATCATAAATATGAACCAGTTGCCAAGTGTCTGAATTTTGATCACATGACCATGGGGAAGCTGCAACAGTCGTAAATGTGAAAAACATAAATCACTTTTTTTAAGGGCCATTGTAACTTTGGTCACTAAACAAATGGTTGTCAATCAAGGACTACCTATATTCAAAAGCAAACTTTCAAAAGTTGGTGATGTCTATTTCTGAATATTTTTTGAAAAAATGGTTAATGTCTGGTTAAAAAGTCACAGATAAAAAAAAGGCATCCTGGGTGAAAGAAGGACAGTGGGCAACCAACCAGCCTTGTGCATTCTTTCAAAACAATCCTCAATTTATATTCAAAAATAGCCCAACTAACAGGATACAGGTATACAGGAGGAATTAAGTAGAGTACTAGGGAGGCTTACCCTCTTTACCATATGCTCCTCCTCCATGACCTCCTGCAATAGTCCCCCCCATCCCAAAAAATAATAAAAACTGTAAAAAGTATGGCGGTATGAAACTCTTTCTTAACAATGGGAAATCTGTAATGAACTCATTGGCAACAGAACCAGCAATCAAAAGCTGGTTCTCTTTCCTGATTTAAATTGGTTCTAGTGCTCTTTCAGAAGAGCATTAAGCCCATATCTATAAAGAGTCCCCAATAAGACTTGATAAGCATTTCAAAAATTGCTGTTTCGAGCTTTACATGGCCAGATTTTTCTATGGATCTCAGGTGTCCAGTTTCTTCTCTCTTGCAGCCCAAGCCAAATGGCCATAGAAATCCATGACCAAAGGAGAGAGGTATAGTCCATAGCAGCCTGAAGATGATAATAGGAGCTGGCTGGATCCTAGCTCCTAATCCGAACTGCAATCCTTTTATCAATGAAGCATGCTAGATGGTATCCATTGTCGAAATGGTACTGGAAAAAAGAGGAAAATACTACTTTAAAACTAGAAAAGCCGCAGACAACTTTAAACTTATATTGTGGGCAATATTCATATTTTTTATTTATTTGTATTCCACCTTTACAATTTTTACTTACAACTCAAGGTGGCAAACATATTGAGTATACCTTTCACTTATTTTTTCCCCAAAACAACAACCCTGTGATGGGCTAGGCTGAGAGAGATAGTGACTGGTCCATGCCTAAAGCAGGACTAGAATTCAGAGATTCCTGGTTTCTAGCTTAGTGCTTTAACCACTAGACCAAACCGGCTCTCATGTTTATATAAAAGAAATGTCTAAATACTTAGTTCTTTCCTCTGGCTTTGTGTTAAGGAGTTTGATGGGTTCCTTTAGGCTCGGGCTGATGTAAGGAGTGTATCATATATCTTGGGGTGATTGTTGCTCTTTTTGTAAAGTTGTTCTCCTTCTGTTTTTATTTGGTGAAGCTGCCCAGTACCCTTTTGGAAATGAGCAGCCTATAAAATTGATAAACAAACAGATACATCTCCTGGTGACCTTTTTGCAGTTCAGATTAAAACAGGATTCATCATAAACCTGCTTTGTATTTGCCTCCTAATTCCAGTTTATTGTCCTAAGATTTCTACGTATGTTTCTTTTCCTACCTGGTCACCACTTCCTTGTTCACCCTGTTCCTTCTTGTTAAAAGATTATGGCCTTTTGTTCTTTAATGTTTCCGCACTATTTACACCTGCCTAATCTGGTCCTTTTGGGATTTCTTGATTTAAAACCTGTGCTAATTTTGTTTCCTTTTCCTCATGTGGCTGGCAGCCCACAGGCCTGATGGTTAGGGCCACAGACCTCACAATCAGTAGCCATCTGTTTTGTGGTGAAAACTCACATCCCAACCATCTCCTGAATGCCAGCTTTCACTCTTAATTTCTTCAGATTCTGCTAGTGTATTAGATTCAAGCTATTAGACCTGCTTGGGTTTTAGCAAAAATATCCAAGCTAGGTTACATTTTAACATGTTAAAATGTTTATTTTAAAATGTTTATTATAAATGGGCTAAACGTTTAGCCCATTTTTTTCATGTTTTATTTTTACTAACTTGTACTTGACTGCTCCCGTTATGTGTTGCAGTCTTTAAGTTTTATAGCATAATAAATTTCTATTACAGTAAGAATACTCATGTTCACAGTCATAATTTTGTAACCAGTAATGCCAATAAAGCACTACTGTTGCAGGTTGTATGTGTATTTGTTAAGTGTATCTGTCTTCAGCAAATGGATGTGGACTCAGATCTATTTATTATTTACTAAGTTAAGAGTTTTAGGCAAGACCACAAAATAATCAGTAGGATACATTGCTTCACTGAATGCATAAAATAGGATGGTACAATTATTGCTTATTCACTCCAGAGCAGGATGGGCTTGTGCCAGATTTCCAGTACTACACATCACACCCAATCTGATCAAATACACTAAAGATCAAGATACCCAGAATCAACTTTTGCCTCATTGGCTAATTTCAAGTTGATGGACAAATATACCAACAAATCAGAGGAGCACCTATGAAATCACCACTCTCAGGACTCGTAGCAGAGACCATAATGCAGCACCTGGAAACTATAGCACTCCCACAGATGCATCCTAAATATAGATTTAGTATGTAGATGATACCCCATCATAATAAAAAAGGAACAACTAGAAAAGACACATGAAACAATAAACATCTTCAAAGAAATAAAATTCACAAGGGAAAAAGGGAACAACAACTCGCTACCCTTCCTGGATATCCTAATCAACAGAAAAAACAATGGCAAATTAGAAACACAAGTCTATTGAAAAACAACCCACAGTAGCCAAGTCCTCCAATACCAAAGTAACAACCCAATCTCCTACAAAAAGAGCTGTGTAGGGATATAATTCTGATGCATACAAACACATTGCAACAATCCAAAATGCCAGATAAAGGAAACAACCATTTAGACCAGGGGTATGAAAATTTAAGGTGCCAGTCTGCGTTGCTTCGGCCCAGTCTACCCAATATGAGGAGGAATCATTAGGCCAGTGTGGCTTTGACCCAGTCTACCCATGCAAAGAGGAAACCAGCAGTTTGGGGAATGGTGTCAAGCTGGTCACACCCACTCAGTTGGCCACACCCACCCAGTTGGCCACACCCACCCAGTTGGACACGCCTGGCCAGCCTCCCGAGATCAACCACAGCCCCAATGCAGCCCTCAATGAAATTGAGTTTGATACCCCTGTTCTAGACAATGTCTTCCAGCTAAATGAATAACTACACAACTTTATTAAAAAGTGCTTGATCATTCAACTCTTCACAGCACACCCAATACAAGCTAAGAAAAAGATAACATTACCACACATTAAAAATAACTTAGACATAACCAACAGATTATTACAACCACATAGCATCACCATAGCACACAAGCCAACCAAAGTTTTCCAAAACATCTTAAGTAAACCAAAACACTCAGTAGGCCAAGGGCAAAAAAAGGAGTCATTTAAATATTCAATGGAAGTATCGTAACAGCCCTTGTTTAGGACATACAGGCAAAAGATTAACAGTGTATCATAAACACCTGTTGCGATAATTCGAGGATCGGACTCAATGAAGGATTCAGAAAAAGTAGTATTCAAACAAAGTATTATTTATTTACAGTAGGCATTCTATATTCTCTGGATGATTGCAGATAGAAGCAAGAAGGAGGAGCATGTATGCTCTTTTATATCAATAAGGCGGAGTTAGGGGTAGGAGTGGTTACATATGAATACATTAAGGAAGGGAGAATAAATTAACCCTTGATGTACTATATACATACATTTCTTATATCTGAGAATAAGGCATTTACCTGTGACAACACCAACTAGTAATCAGAAGATAATATAGAAAATCCATAATTTCACAATGCATGGATAGACTCAACTATAGTTTCAATTGGGAAACTGTGAGCATCTGAGACCAAACTGTAATAAAAAAATGCTAGGGAATTTATTGAAGGTTGGCATTCAGAGAAATCAGCTATCAGCAGTCACATAGAGTTAGACCACATGTATACACCATTCAAAAGTGACAATTTTAAAAAGTTAAGAAAACAAAAAGAGCAGAACACATTCTTTCCAGTAGCTAAAACCCAAATAAGCAGGGATTAACACCAGACAAACAATCAAGGATAAAACAAACAATATCCTGATCAAGAAACTACCAAAGAGAAAACCAAATTCCTACCAACATTGCCAGGGAAAGTGACTGTATATAAACTCCCACGCTCACCAACACTGATGATGTTATCTGGTAGAACAATGAAACGCCTGCAAGCAAACAACCAAGCTTAGAGAGCTCCAAGAATTCTACAGTTCATTCCTGAGCTACACATACTTTCTTTTATTAGTTTCTCTCCTCTAGATTAGAAAATCCAGACTTTTTAAGGAATCCCTAGTGAACCTTTCCTGTGTGATGTGCTGACTATTACCTCATATTGGCAGTGACTTGTGTTTAATGTATGTGTTTCTGGATGACTAAGTGGTGTTGACTATTAGCTAGATAACATCAGCAGCATCCAGGGCAAGTCACAATTTCATCAGAATGACCAAACATGCATGGTGATATTGCAGGATAATTTCCATCCCTTTTGTATTTGCATGCCACACATTGTGACTCATGAGCAAAAGAAAAAATGACATTGAAATGCACTTTTCATCATTTCTCTGCCACTTGCCTCCCACACAGATGCTCATGTTTGATTTGAAGTTTTGCCTACCTGCCGGCTCTCTATAATAGCTTTTGCTGAGGTTTCAGGCGCTTAGAAAAGCATGGAAAGAGACAGTGTATTTTTGCTCTCCACCCATCTGGCCGAAAGACATATTGAGGACATTTGCAGTCCCTGGTCTTTTTCATGGCAGTTTTCCAATTCTCATTTTTGGGATGACAGCCTTGACAGTGATCTTCTTGTTCTTGGGCTGGACGATAATGCCTGGTCACAGCTGGTTTTGTATCCTGACTATGGCACCATATCCATTCAGGCATGAATGCATTGGCCAAGTTTAATTAACGTGTTATGCCCATGCTTTCGTGTTTGTGAGGAAGGGTAAGAGGCAGGCAGTTGGACAGCATAGGAAGAAAAATCTTGTCAGAATATCTGTGCTGACAGCAGAGCTTATTCCCATTGCTGGATTGGATGACAGTACTGATGAGGACAACATTTAAGTGAATATTGATGCACAGAACACCAGTCAGCCAAGCTTGTGGAGTTTCCTCAGGACACAGAGTTTGTTGTCTCTTGAGAGATACTCTCAGATTAAACTGGCTCTGGTCCTAAACTGATCCTGGTCTTAAAATTCCTCCATAGTTCATTGGCCTCTGCTGGAAATCCTGATGATTTCAGTCCTGACCTATTCCTATGGAATGATACCCAGCAGGAAGCAACTTGGGTCCAAGGTCAACCTTGACACGTGTACAATAACAAAACTGTAGTACCTCAATGCAAGAACAATGAAAAATATTCAATCGCATTTCCATTCAAATAGAACTTTTTGCCCTGAAACATGTAATTTCATTTGCTTTCCTCCATATTTATTTATTTATTTATTTATTTATTTATTTATTTATTTATTTATTTTAATTTGATTTATATGCCGCCCTTCTCCGGAGACTCAGGGTGGCTTACAATGCGTTAAGCAATAGCCTTCATACTTTTGTATATTTATACAAAGTCAGCTTATTGCCCCCACAAACTGGGTCCTCATTTAACCTACCTTAGAAAGGATGGAAGGTTGAGTCAACCTTGAGCCTGGTAAGATTCGAACCTGCAGTAATTGCAGGCAGCTGTGTTAATAACAGGGTGCTTTAAACCACTCTACTACCAAGGCTCTTGTTGTTATTGTTATTTCTTCATCATTTCAGTAGCACTTAATATGCAAATCCTTTTCGGTTCTTCGTTGATAGTTAGATAATAACTATCTGAAGTGGAGCAGGATGAAAACTGACATTTTTTATTTCACAATCCCTGGTGACTTAAAATATACGATTATCAATCCTTTTTACATCAAATTCATGTCCTCGTTATCTCAGATTGATGATGTTTTTGGCCCAACTGAAGGACAAGAGATTAAAATATCAGGGGTTGCTGAAATACACTCCTCTGCTTTAGGCAACTAACTAGTTAGTCAAAATTCTAGGGTTATTTTTTTCCTTGGCCAAGTATCAACTGCTATTATCAACTGATACTTATTCCATTGGGCATTCACACACTTCTAACTAAGCAAATAAAGAAAAAGACTGCTGAGAATATAAGAGCCACACTGCACGAGCCACATCTACTTTGTTGTGGGTTCTAATTTGTTCCTGTATTGTAACAGTAACAGTAACAGAGTTGGAAGGGACCTTGGAGGTCATCTAGTCCAACCCCCTGCTCACGCAGGAGACCTATACTAGGGATTCGAACTGCTGAGCTTTCTGATCGACAAACTCAGAATCTTAGCCACTGATCCACCTTAGATCCCTTTGGATATTTTAACTGCTATGGGCATACCCTGTCTCCTCTGGTTATGTTGTGGCTTCCTTCCTGGTAATTTTGGCTTTGGCATCAGGACAAACAGGGATTTCACTGAGAAATCTACTCACATAAAATCCAACTAAAGTGCACATACTGTAAACCACTGGAAGGAACCTTGATATAATCCAAGCCCCTACTCAATGCAGAATCCACTGCACATTTCTGTCAAAGGACCATCCAGCTGTTGTTTATGTAATAATAACATAAAGAGAAAAAATTCATCACTTCACGTGGTAGCCCATTCCATTTTGGACTCATGAGTGAGTGCTAAATGCATGCATTAAAAAAAAAATCCTGAAAGATAATTTTCCCTGTAAAGAAAGGAGAAGAAAAAAAGTTGGGACATTTTTTACACGCCCATAAGTATCATGTGAAACCACTAGATATAGTTTCAGAAATGCCCTAACAGGCAACTCCCAGGGCAAACCAGTGCTGGTTTCAAGCAGGAGGAACTTCTCCACATATTCTCCATTAAGAGAACTTCCTTTGGCTTAATTCAAAAAAGTTCTGCCACTTAAGTTGTTATGGCTCTTTGTTTAATGAACTTTATGGTCTTGGGGAAAAGCAGCTTCACCTTAGGTAAGATAGGATTCATGCATTTTGCCCATTAAAGTAGACAAGTATTTGCTTTGCTGGGCAACGCGTCCCCATCGTCCCCTGCCTACAGCACAGTTTTAATGCTGCTGTGCCTGATCTGCATGAGGAATGGCGAACCTTGACCAATTTACTAGACAGAACCTGCTCATCCCCCCCCCCCCCCAAACACACATACACTGATAGGGATCAGCTCAGTGGTGAAATCCAATTTTTTTTACTACCGGTTCTGTGGGCTTGGTGGGCATGGCTTGGTGGGCATGGCTTGGTGGGCATGGCAGGGGAAGGATATTGCAAAATCTCCATTCTCACCCCACTCTTGGGCCAGCCAGAGGTGGTGTTTGCCAGTTCTTCGAACTACTCAAAATTTCTGCTACTGGTTCTCCAGAACCTGTCAGAACCTGCTGGATTTCACCCCTGGATCAGCTAGCTCAAGATCAGGTCCAGCCATCTGTCAAAATTTGCCGGCACCCATCCTTTTGAGCACCAGGGACTTCTTCCATGGAGAGAGGTTTTTCCGTGGACTGGTGGCGGCATGGTTTTGCATGTGGCCTGCATCCCGTGGATGAGATTTCACTTTGTTTGCACAGGCCAGTTTCTGGCATGCCGTGGATTGGTGCCAGTCCACAGACAGGGGTTCTGCTTTAGGGAGAATTATTGTGTTTTCCCAGCAGCAAGGGAATCCACCCATTACTTGTCTTTAGTTGCCCTGCAGTAGACATGTGAGACCAGTAACAGTTTCTGATGCCATTGCCGAACCAGAAGAATGCTTAGCAATAAGAGCACGGTAACTCTTAAGTACTAGCATACTTAAGGGCCATTAAGAAAATGCCCTGTTGTTCAGTAGGATAGCACCAAAGATTGCAGGTCTAATGATAACATTTACAGTTAAACAATGCCATGTTGAAGATGAGAAACAACATCTCCAGATGACTTCTTCTAGAGCTATCATATCTAGAGACAGACAGATTAAGGAAGGCCATTAAGATCAATTTTCCCCAGCACACCTGGTCTGCTCTTGTTTCTTTTTCCCTACAGCTAGGATTTGATGATGAAACATCAACTGCAAATTGTACTCACTATTCATTCGTTAGATTTATATCCCATCTTTGGCTATTCATTCATTAGATTTATATCCTATCTTTTCCTCTGAGAGCTCAAGGCAAAGTACACGGAATTCTCTCCTGTCACCTTCCTCACACCTGCCCTGGGGAAATAGATTTGGCTGAAAGACCCTGAATTCCTCCACTGAATTTTCATGGTTGAGATATTCTTCATAAATTTTCTGGTTCTTCTGCTTCAAACTTCCTACCAATCTATTTCAATGGATAAATCCACATTCTACTCTACTGTCACAGACTGAAAAGACATTATATGATTTGCAAATGATTTAAAGCAACAGACAAGATCCACCTTTACAGCACCTGAAACTATCTCAAGCTTTTATGGAGGAAGTGGTAGGTCAGATTAACCTGATGGAAGAAAATAAGCCATAGATTTCAATTGACTGTAAAGGTACTTCTAGAACACACTCAGTGACTATTTAAATTGGAAGAATACTTAATCAGGGAAACTGAATGAAAGCAGAAAATAGAGCAATCAGAAGATTTAAAAAAAACCTTCACCACCAACAAAAATCCACATCTTAAATAAAACAGTACAAAATGTACACTGCATAAATATGGTGAACATAAGAGCTATGGATTTGGATTGGAGCAAAAGTCAATTTTTAGGTTTTAATATTCCAAATGCTTCTGGAATTTAATAAGCTAGAAGCAGCCAGCATGGCTTCATTTAAATGAAAAGAAGCTGATTGATGATTTAAGGAAAGTATCTTCTGAAATTCTGGCTGGGATCTTAAAGGTTCAACCTGATGAAGTGTATTGCAGGATTGATAGAACTTATAGAATAAACTCCTGGTGGGCAAAGCAAAGGCAATTGCCTAGAGATGTGGTGATCTATTTTACAGATAAAGAAATTAGGAATAATATTGTGCAGAACTCTTTTAATTCCAATTTGCAATTTCATGGAAGAAAGATTTGGATTTTCAAAGAGCTCCCGCCCAAGATGTTAATGGAGAGGAAGAAATTTGGCTTTTTAGTGACTGAATTAAAAAAAAGAAATATCCTATTCAGGTGGGACATCCCAGTTGGTTTAATATTGAGATATCAAGGCGTAAGATATCAATTGCACACTGTTGAAAAAGCGGAAGATTTTTATCAAAAAATTCTAAAAATGAATTTAACACCTTTAGGCATAATACAGGATAAGCAAAAGGAGTTGGAAATAAAAGGAAAACATCAAATTACAGAGGCTGTGATGGATAAATTGTCTTTGGACTCCTTGGAGACTCCAGCTGGACTGTTTATAAATAAGAGAGCAGTGTCATCCGAACCCAAGGTGATGAATCATCAAGTCACAGACAAGTGCGCAAATCAATCAGTTGATATACAAGTGACGGAGAAGAAAGATGAGATGATAAAATTAACCCAACAAGAACAATCCACAAAGCAGAATGAAAATCAACCAGCAGATATACAATTGGTAGGCAAGAAAAGAGGATGGAAATTCAACCCGAAAAAGAAAAAGAAAAGAAACAGATCTTATAGAAACAGCAATTTCTAAACTAAGCAACAGTGAAGCCAGGCGCTTTAAAAAATGAATGAATATTAGAAAAGATAGTGGCGGCGAACAATTGTCTGATACTATCCTGAGGATTGTGGCAGATCTCTGCAAGGCCATGATTTTGGGAGGTGGAAAGAGCCTCACTTTGTTGGATTTGAATCATCTAATTTTTTCTTATTTACCTTTTTTTTCTCTTGGAAATATATTATAACTACTTTGAGTTATAAGGCAGGAGAGTTTTGCCGGGGCATGCAGAAGATCTGGATGTTACTCAGTAGGATGATGGGAATTAACAATCCTGATGAATACCACAACTATAACCATACGGATATATTCATAATTATAATGTCACTCGGGTGGTTGTTTTTACTTTTATACAGGTGTGAGGATATCTACTACTGATGGGGGCAGAAGAGGACTGAAGATTTTGAACAAACTGTTGCACCAGCATGTTATTTTACCCTATTATGGGTGATGGATTTAACAATCTAGTGGAAAGACATCAAAGAAGATATTATATGGATCATAAACTTAAAGTTATTGTCTTTTCTCTTTTTACATAATGAAATGCATATATAGATATGTGTATATCTTAGTAATGTGGGCAGTTGATTATATTTAGAATTGTACTGCATGATTTTGTAGGAATTGAAGGGTTGAAATAGGTTAGTTTACTGATTGTTATAAAATGGGATGCATATATAGATATGTGTATATTTTAGTAAAGTGGGTAGTGGATTATATTTAGAATTGTATTGTCTGATTTCAAGTCATATATTTAGAGGAGTGGAGGAAGTGGACAGAATTGAATAAATTTGGTTGCAGGGAGAAGGCCGATTTAAAATGTTATATTAATATATATAAAAGATTAAAGGTCAATTTGTAATAATACTCAATAAGTTTAGGGGAGGAGAAAAAGGGCAGATTACCGTAAAAATGGGAGTTATAAGATTAACAAGTTAAGGGTCAGTATTCCGAGAAGGGATTAAGGGAAAGGGAAGATATTATGTATGTAACTAGTTATGAAATAGCCTATTGTCGTGAAGAAGTCACAGGGGGGGTTGGGTGGAAAGGGTGGGTTAGGGAAGAGGGGGGGGGGGAAAAAGGGGGAAAAACTTGTATTTGAAAACTTTTTCAATAAAAAAAAAAAAAGAAAAGAAGCTGATTGTCAGTTCACCTTCGGCAGGCAGTTTAAAGGGAAGAGATGTAGTCCAACTGATCAATGAGAATCTCAAAACCAAAAGTTTGCATCAGGGTTGCATAACTCAGCAACTGAATAAGGCTTTGAATGGAATTTTGAAGAATAGGAGGGCTGGCCGAGGAATTTAGGCGATCAGGAGGTCTACAGAATGAAAAAGGTCCCTTTTTAAAATATCTGTAAGGCTTAAGATATATTTTTTTCCTTTAAAACATCATAAATACTCTCCATAAAAAAAAATAAGAAGAAAAAGCTGGGAGGCCATCAGTTCCAGACCAACACTGTTTTGCATCCCTCGATCTTACATCATTTCAAAAGATTGACATTACAAACCCCCACGACTCAAAGTCATTCCTGAATCATTTCAAGTACAAGGTATGAGCTATAAAATTTATTTTGCACAAAACATATTATTGCACACATTATGCAACATTGATTCCTGCTTTTATTCATCATTAATTAGTCAAAACTGATTCTCATATATTTTATATATATCACTTTTAGGATACAAAGATTGAGAAGTTATATGAGAAAGTCTTATAAATCTCTCCCAGTTAGAATTGAAGGTATCAGCCAAATATGCTGGCTGGATAGCATTGGAGTTTTAGCCAAATATGCCTGAATTGTACAAGATCTAAGGAAGCAATGATAATAAAATTCTACAATAGAAATCCCACATTATATATCAACTGTTTAAGTTCTTCGTCTCCTTGAAAGCACTGTTACCTCTGATTTCACTGATTTTACCTGTCTTTACCAAAATACCATGATGATTAATTTCGGCATCCTGAAGATTATATGTATGACAAAGGAGGAAATATGACTGCGTGATTCTGAAGGGGAGGGGAAGAAAAAGTTGATGGAGTATGGGGACATGTATTAATTGAAATTCCACTTTTATATTTGCATTGAACATCCATGGCTGACACTGATAACAATGTAAAGTACAAATATACAAAATCAAAAGATTAAAACCATTTGAAAACTGCAACAGTGAAAAGTCTGGCAGAAGAAATATGCCTGGTTGCTTTTCAAAAGGCAAAGAAGGCAGCTTTGCAGGGACTGTGTTTCATAGCTTGGAATGAAGCAGAGAAAGGATCTCACCTGCATGCCAAGTGACAACCTGGGAAAGACAGGAGTCTCCTGCTTATGTTATCATCCGGACAGATTCTTAGTGGAAGAAGAGGTCCCTCAGATATCTAGGTCCAAGGTGTTTAGAAGATTCACTAACACCTTAAATTATACCTGGGAAACAACTCGGAATTAGTGCTAATTTTTCAACATGTGCATCCCAGCTGCCACAGTTTGTATCATTTAGAGCACTGTTTCTCAATCTTGGCATCTTTAAGATTTACGGACTTCAACTCCCAGAATTCCCTAGTCAACTTTGCTGGTTGAGCAATTCTGGGAGTTGAAGTCCACACCATCTTAAAGTTGCAGGGTTGAGAAACACCCAAGTCAGAGCTTCAAAACACTTTCCAAGTACCACCGTCCACAAAAGACCATGTGAGTACTTGATGAGATGTTACAAGATGTGAGTAACTGTTGCTAAATCTGACTAGTTAAGGAAAGGGCGTGAAATGCCAAAACACTCCTTGTCACTGTCACCACCTGGAAATTCAGGAACAGCTGAAGCCAGGTTGCAAACTTCCTCCAATCATTGGTGAAATCCAAATTTTTTTAATACTGATTCTGTGGGTGTGGCTTGGTGGGTGTGGAAGGGGAAAGGTACTGCAAAATCTCCATTCTCTCTCCACTCCTGGGGGAAGGATACTGCAAAATCTCCAATCCCACCCCACTCTGGGACCAGCCAGAGGTGGTATTTGCCAGTTCTCCGAACTACTCAAAATTACCACTACTGGTTCTCCAGAACCTGTCAGAAGCTGCTGGATTTCCCCCCTGAGTCCAATCCCATTCAGAAGAAGTTGAACCTCAATCCTTAAATCCAATCTCTATTGACTAATGATATTTCTGTCTTTTCAGTGTTGGGACATTATTGGTTCCCCTTGTGTGATCTGAACTTTTACCAACATTGCCTCTTTATAATACGATTATATATCTGCTTTCTTCACTTCTCCATTTTGATACTAAAAGTTTACAATGCAGTCCTGGCTGAGGAAACCCAGTCTGGTGATATCCATGGAGTTGTAATCACCGCCTCCTATGCATCTGTCCTAAGCAAAAATAATGGCATGAAAGCTTCTTTCCAGAACTGTAAATGCTAGGGGCAGCTCAGTTAAAACAAAAAGTATAGCACTGGTTTGACATAAATCAGAAAGGTAATTGTTTGCTGAGCACATCTCTTACTAACAATGTAATTAGAAGCTACAGAACCTGAATTTAAACAAATGTCAGACCAGGTCTGGGTAAAAAGGATTTTGCTGTATTCTAGAGCAAAGAAATATGCATTTAGATGTTTGGAAACCATAGATGATATCAAGTCAAACAACTTGATATACAGAAGTTGTTCCTCTCACCCCTACCCCCAGTGGAAATAATGCTGGTAGAATGCTGGGCAAAAAGACAACATAATTTCTTTTAATGGTAAGAAGTGTGGGCTCCTTCAGCTTTAATTTGGTGCAGCAAGAAATTAACCAGCTGTTGTCTGATTGTATTGCCTTTGGTTTTATCTAAAGGAAACATTAACCTAGATTGGCTGAACATGAGCTATCCTTCCATGCAATGTTAAAAGCATAAGAGCCACCAGATACTGTATAAAAGACAACTAATCCAACATACCTCATTCATTCATTCATTCATTCATTCATTCATTTGAATACAATAATTGCCCAAGTGGAAAACAATTTAGCTTCTGCATTTATTTATTTATTTATTAAATTTGTATACCGCCCTTCTCCTTTCGGACTCAGGGCGGTGAACAGCCAAAATAAAAACATTTATACACAAAAGTTAAAATAAGTATTTAAAACTAATTAAATAGAATTTGGCCCATAATTTAAAACATATCAATTAAAATCAATATCAAACGTTAAAACCAACATGGAATCAGGCCAGCCCGGCTAGCTGAAAAAAGTAAGTTTTTAGGGCCCAACGAAAAGTCCGGAGGTCTGAGATCACTCGTATCTCTGGAGGTAGATTGTTCCAGAGGGTAGGTGCCACCACAGAGAAGGCTCTCCGCCTGCGGGTCGCCAGCCGACATTGTCTTGCTGACGGCACCCTGAGGAGGCCCTCTCTGTGGGAGCGAACCGGCCGGTGGAAGGCAATTGGTGGCAGAAGGCGGTCCCGTAAGTACCCTGGCCCTAAGCCATGGCGCGCTTTAAAGGTGGTCACCAACACCTTGAAGTGCACCCGGAAGTCCACTGGAAGCCAATGCAGCTTGCGCAGGAGAGGTGTCTTGTGGGAGCACCCCATCCCATTTACTGTAGTTCACGAATAATCCGTAAACATTAAGTAGTGAAAAACACATTTTGCTGTACTTATAATTTTGATTCCTATTACCTTTTGGAATAACTGCCCTTCAAAAAGATTACTTCATCCAAAATCCTCTGTCCCCAATGCTTGTAATTCTATATTACTGTAGCATTGTTTTTTTTCCACTGGTTGAATTGCAAGGCTATATTTTATTATTACTTAATTACTTTTTTTTTTCTAAGATTTAAAACTCCCTAGTTTTCTGCCAGAAATTCCTGGATCATCTTTGAAAAAAAGGCTTTCAGTTGTTCCACAAGGTTTGGAGGTGCAGATGGTACAAGGACCACTTTGAACTACTTTTTGATTATTTGTGTATCTACAATAGATAATTGCCAAATAAAGGCTATAATACTTTGGCCATGTCATGCAAGATGGCTCACTTGAAAAGTCAGACATTCTGAGAGTGGTCAGCAGAAAAAGGAAAAGGGACCACCCTAGTACCTGTTGGCTGGACACTATAAAGGATGACATTGGGATGACCTTGGTGGGTCATGCCCCCGTCAGAGTCTGAATCTGAGACAGAAAATTAATAGCTGAGAGAGAGCGGGAAAGTGGCTCCATTGGCTATGGAAGAAATTGGGGAAGGGCAAAGTCAGGCTGGGCAGAGCAGGGGAGAGGTAGAACAAGGAAGAGGGGTTCAGTTGAAGACTAAGGCCCACTCCCTCCTCATCCTAGGCCATGCAGGGAAGAAGACAGAAGAGAGCAACTTGAGTTGCATGGCTTACGAGGAAGAAGAGGGCCCCGATTCCCTTCACAAGGTACACCTGGGGATGGAGTTTAAAGGAGAGGCAGTTGGGAGTGGTGTTTGTCAGGAACAAATGCTGAATTCATCTAGAATTGAGAGTTGTGGCCTGGCATTCCCCCTGACTGTTTGAATTAGGGCCATGCATCTGTGTGCTTATCTTGTCTTGCTGGAATTATTCTTCACTTCTGGGACTTATTATCTTGCCCTGCTGGGCAAGTCATTGATTGCAGTCATTCTGCTTACAGCGTTTGGACTGGAGTATCTGCAGCTGGAAGCTGCTGCAGGTTTGTGGGAGAGTTTTAATCCAGACCGGAGAGTAAACAGGACATTGGGGGCAAAGTTAGTGCCAATAAAGGGAGTCATACCGGTTCTCTGGCTGTGTTGCCTTCGTGCCACGCCCTGAGACATCACACTGGTGGATCTGAAGGAGGTGGTGCAAGACAGAGGAGCATGGAAAGTACTGATCCATAGAGTGGCCAAGGGTCGGACATGACTGAATGCCTGATGATGATGACATAAATAATCTTGTTGAAATAGGCTTGTTGAGTTGATATTTTATTTATTTATATATACAACCTATCTTACTGTCAAGAAAATTTGGGCAACTTAAATACCTGTATAAGCAAATCCAGTCAAGGCACTGTACACAGCATTCCCTCCTCCAATTTTTTTCCACAACAATCAGTCTATGGGATAAAGATAAACCACCCTATGAGATAGGTATATTTGGCCAAAAGAGCTGTTCACCCAAAGTCATTTCCTGAGCTTGCATGGTTGAAGGTGGTCTTGAACTCTTTTTAATAACTATGCTACATTAATAATAACAGAATAACAGAGTTGGAAGGGATCTTGGAGATCTTCTAGTCCAAACCCCTTGCTCAAGCAGGAGACCCTATACCATTCTGGAAAAACGGTGGTCCACAAAAGATGAAGTGTTGCATTATTATGATCTCCTGGGCTCTTTATTAATTTTGCAATTTCTATATATGAATCACTGTATCAGAAGTGGCACAATTATAATTCACTCATTTATTATACCTTTCAAACTTCTCTGATCTCTCCCCACAATATAGAAAATCCTTTGCAGGCAGAGTTTATATGTAGCCCTGCAGAAGTGGATCCATTTCTCATCATTTTCAACCATCCAAATAATATTCTGAAGGTAACAGGAGTTACAGTCCATCGTCGTCATCGTCATTGTCATCATCATCATCATCATCATCTCCATGGTTTGTTAACATTCTTTAATAGAATGCTAAAGAAATACTGAAATCATGTTTAATAAACATCCAAGAAATCATTCTATACAAATCGGAAACAGCATCCACTCCGATTCACACATTGCTCACACTGCTACTCTTTTAACTCTGAAATACATTTTGGGTAAGGGGTGATCAAAGACACATCTTTATTTAACAACATTCCTATCTGCTATCTTGTTATTTACTCTGCACAGTCTCCCAGTACAGGTAGTCCCCAATTTACAACCACAATTGAGCCCAAAATTTATGTTGCAAAGTGAGACATTTGTTAAGTGAGATTTGCCCCATTTTACGACTTTTTTTGCCACATTTGTTAAGTGAATCACTGCAGTTGTTAAATTAGTAACACAGTTGTTAAGCAAACCCATTGAGTTTGCTGGTTAGAAGGTCGCAAAAGGGATCACACGACCCCGGGACACTGCGACTGTCATAAATGTGAGTCAGTTGCCAAGCATCTGAATTTTGATCATATGTCCCTGGGGATGGTACAAAGGTCATAAAAACATGAAAAAATGGTCAGAAGTCACTTTTTTCAGTGCCATTGTAACTTTGAATGGTCACTAAACGAACTGTTGTAAATCGAGGATTATCTGTACTGCATCTGGGTTTTTCCCTGCTACAAATCATCAGCAATGTTTCCTGGACAAGTTTATAATGGGGGAAGTCTCTCAGAATTGAAGGGCAATACATTACAGAAAATGTTCTAACATAAATTCTTATTCTCCCGCTTCCTAGAAACGTGCTCCAAAAAATGGGTTATTTACCTCGCAAATGTTTTTAGTTTAAGTTAAACTAAATGACCTTGCACAAATAAGGCTGGGAGGGAATCACACT
Organism: Arizona elegans; assembly: GCA_022577455.1. Lineage (NCBI taxonomy): Eukaryota > Metazoa > Chordata > Lepidosauria > Squamata > Colubridae > Arizona > Arizona elegans. Next base: position 44,778,679 of record JAKOOJ010000003.1, read on the forward strand.
TTATTGCAACATTAAGGATTGAAAAAATATTTCCTTGGGAACAAGGCATAGTTTTTGGCCGTGGAAAGGTTGTGGCAGTAGCAAGACACTTGTGTTGGATTATACCACATGAAAAAGGGATGAAGGTAGTGTAGCAACTGATGCAGGAGCTATAATAGTTTAAATTCTGAGGTGGTGCTGGGGATAGGGATAGAGAAGAACTAAAGATGACCAGAACAGAGTTGAAATTTCCACTTCTTCTCCCCTAGGCCTCACTCTCTTAAATTAGCAAGATCCCACTGCCAGGAGAAACAAGGCAACTTTCCTGAAAAACAGAGGCCAGCAATTTAGTTATGCATTTGATCCATCCTGAATTACTTGTAAAATTAGATGCTAGTTTTCTCATTCCCAAGGAATCTTGGGATCTGTAGCTCAAAGTCAAGGGAATATGAATTACCAATAGCACCTCTCCAAATAATAAAACCCATGATGTAGAAAGAACAACTGTTTTGCACACACAAACAGAACTTGAGTCCTCTGTTTGGTTGGGATACAGTAGCACAACTTGGTTGTCAGCAGGCTACTCTCTGTAAAAGCTTCTGGCCGAGAGAATCAGTTTTTGGATGCATGTTTCTCATGCCTGAGGTTGCCTCCCCCTTCCCCCTCCTTTTTCCCATGCTTTTGGTGAATTTCAAATGCTAGGGCAAGAAGATAATGGAACACACACTAATCCTTCTGGATTAAGTTCACCTCACATCAGCGATCTGCCCAAAAGGGAGTAACTAAACCACATGGGCTCATGAGAGTATAAACAAGACAATCTAAATATGTTCCAAGGGACTCTCTATAATTTGTGCAGAGTACAAACCATAAACCAGTGTTAGGCCTCCTTATTATAATTTGAATATAAAATGAAAGATTACAGATTGAATTACAGTTCAAGAAACTCTATTTACTTGATCTAGTTGGCTGAAAAAAAGACACCAATTCTCTAGGATGCTTTGTATTAAAATTGTGTGTGTGTGTGTGTGTGTGTGTGAGGGGTGAAATCCAGCAGGTTATGACAGGTTCATGAGAACTTGTAGCAGAAATTTTGAGTAGTTTGGAGAACTGGCAAATACCACATCTGGCTGGCCCCAGAGTGGGGTGGGAATGGAGATTTTGCAATATCCTTCCCCCAGGAGTGGGGAGGGAATGGGGATTTTGCAGTATCCTTCCCCTGCCATGCCCACCAACCACACCACACCCACCAAGCCATGCCCACAGAACCGGTAGTAAAAAAAATTGGATTTCATCACTGGTGTGTATATTTGTATGAATGTATGTGCCCTGAGTATATCATTGCTGAGTTTCTTCTTTTAATTTTCCAGAAGTTAAATCTTGAGAGATGGCAGGAGAAAGGAATGGAACTTGACCACACAATATATACACCAAGCATGATGGCTCTTCACCTAGTTTGCCTAACATACCATGACAATTATATTGACCTGCTTTATCTACAACCAAAGATTTTGGGCTGCTTGTAAGTCATTGCATGACAGGCGACTGAACTAACAAACTGAATAAAGCAAGTTCTTCCACAATTCAAAGGATAAGGAACTTAGGCTCCATGGACAGGCTCCATTATAGAGATTTGTTTTCAGGAAATATTATGAAAAATATCCAGGGAAGTATATTTCCTACTTCTGCCCTCGTGCCCAAACTGGCCCATTCCAACTTGGCATGGACAACTTGTCTGCTACAGCATTCCAGGCAGACTGGCGGCAGCTACTTCTAAAAGAAGCGGCTGCCCTTAAGCAGTAGCAACGGCGTCTGGCTTGGGATGGCAATTCCTGCCAGCAATAAGTGCTGACCCATCACCAAAGACCAGGACACACACTGTTTCCTTGAGATTATTTCTTTTCCACAACTCTCAGATTTATTTCCTAAAAGGGTGACCCTGGCTTGCCCTAACACTGAAACTACTTGGAACAAGCATACAAATTGCAGGAGAGTTCCACATGCACCAATTAAGGCCTCGTGTCATGGAAGGAAGGGTGGTCATAGAGTCAGGCACCAGGAATGGACTAGAGCTCAGAAATGACCAGTTAATCACTGGCACCCATCCATTTCAGACTCTTTTGTTACAAACAAGCTTCAGAGAATTTGTACTATACCACTGGCCCACCAAACCAGCAACACAGTCCTACTTAAGATGGGACCAATATTAGTTTCAAGGATAGTTCTCTTGCTTCTGCTGAGACCATTTTAATTCTACTGTGACAGTCGAGATCTGAAGCTGGAATTTGCATCCACCAATAAGTAGCAGATGTCCACGAATACAAAACCCAGCAGTTATTAGACTCACAGCTATGAAAGCTGACATTTTCCAGGGATATGTTGGTTCAGCAGACCTTAAAATTGAATTGTTGTCTACCTAGTAGAGACTTTAAAACCAAAGTCTGGCGTTCGACTCAATTAATATGCTATTGAAATAATTAGTGTTTTAAATATCCTGAAGGTATATTTAACAAAAGTCATATTGTTTGCTAACCTAAGAATCAAACCCTTAACCATTCAGATAATTATATGCATTATATGGAAAAGCTCACCCGTGGATAAGCCGACTCTTGAAATTTCAGTCAAACTACTGTGAAAAATGTGCTGAACCTTGAATTTTTAACTCCAGTGACAGGTGGGACATTGCAAACTGTTGTGTCATCAGTTATAAAACTGCAATTTTAAGACCACGAGAAGCTTTAAAAACTCTGAGCTCTGGTTCACAGATAAGCTTGGATCTAATTTTTGATGTACTTTGGAGCTTAAAGTTTTCAGCTTATCAAGTATATGCAGAATGTTTGGGTTCTCAGTCAGGATCATGCTTAAAAGTTTTGTCCCATGAAGAATAACAGAGCGATGCCAGCTGGCAATTTAGTGGCAATTCACAGCCAGTCTGGGCTGCCCTGTAGTGCAGGCATCCAACCAGTTTTTTTTTAAACTGTAATTTATTCTTTTTCTTATCACTAACTACAACTCTGTATCAAATTATGTATACAGGGTATGGAAGTTCAAGGATTTGGCACCATAATTTGCCTTTTGTTCAATGACAGAGAACCTACTAGAATGGGAACTTAACATTCACCATTCTGAATGGAGATGATGGGCGTGGAAGTCCAACATAGCTGAAAGGCTCCAACACATGTCAAATCTGGCTTTGGGGAGACCAGGTCCTCACACCAGTTTTGAAAAGCATTATAAAAATATTGATGTGGAAACTACCTGTATTTTATGTTAGAAACAGGAAAGTAAGGAACTAAAACACAACGCTAAGCAAAGTTTATTTAAAAAAAAAAAACAAGGTAGTGAAAGCAATGCACTGTGTTAGACCTTCCAAGCATATGAACTTAATTGGTAGTGATATTTTATGACTACTGAAGATTTTCAGCTTCTCCTGAAGATTTTGGCTGGGGGCAGGGCAAGGACATTTGGAACAATCTCTTCTTTCCTATTTATGTAAATGTTGCAGTTATGCAAAGAATGCTTATCAATATGTGTGTGTGCCTACTATATACTGGTACCTCCTATTCTTAGAATTAATTTGATTTTATCTGGTTTTTAAATTTTTTGTATTTATGTATTTTATTGTTTGGCTGTTCACCGCCCTGAGTCCTTCGGGAGTAGGGCGGTATACAAATCAAATAAACTAAACTAAACTAAACTAATCATCCAAATTTGATATCAGAAGAAGACATGTTCTTAACTGCTCCAAGCATCTGGTTGTTGTGACCTAGGCCCAAGTAGTTATTACCAGACACAATCAGTCTTAAACAAACATATTTTATTAGAACAGCTGAGAATGAAGTAATTAGTCCAAATTAATTCCAAAACAAGTCTTCAGAAAAAGTCCTTCTGCCTTATCACAAACCTTTGTATTCTTTGGCACCCTGCCAAAGGTTTTTCTTGGCAAAGCCCCATGAAGTTCAGAAACAAGAGACACTGAAAAGACACAAATGTAGCAATGTTGCTTTCCTACAAAGAGCCCAAGAACAGTTGCTGCTCTTTTATGCCTTATGGGAGGGGCCAATCATCTCCTGGCCTTACTCCTGAGTTATTCTTTTTGCTTTAGCTGCTCTTGCCTTCTGGCAGCTCTTCACATGCGTGCACTAGGAACAGGCTCCTCCTGTTCCTCTGCCTCTCTGCTGTCTGCCTCTGGAGGCTCCAGAGTCCGCGCATCCCTCCCAGATGGCCCTGGCCCCATCTCTGCCTCCAACGCAGAGCCCTCATCCGGGCCTTCGCCAGCCTCCAGGACTGGCCCATGTTCTTCCTCAGTCTCATCGCTGTCTGAATCCGCTGTCAGCTCTGCAGGCTGCTGGTGGACCACAACACTGGTACTCTGTGGAAGGCATAAAGAAGACAAAGTGAAGTACAGGTAGTCCTCAACTTATGACCACAATTGAGCCCAAAGTTTCTGTTGCTAAGCAAGACATTTCTTAGGTGAGTTTTGACCCATTTTACGGCCTTCCTTGCCACAGTTGTTAAGTGAATCACTTGTTAAATTAGTAACATGGTTGTTAAGAGAACCTGGCTTCCCCATCGATTTTGATTGTCAGAAGGTCGCAAAACATGATCATGTGATCCCAGGATACTGCAACCCTCATAAATATGAGTCACTTGCCAAGCGCCTGAATTTTGATCAGGTGACCATGGGGTGGCTGTAACAGTCGCAAGTGTGGAAAACGGTCATAAGTCACTTTTTTCAGTGCTGTTGTAACTTTGAATGGTCACTAAATGAACTGTTGTAAGTCAAGGACTACCTGTACTGTTACTGACATGCAAAGGAGGATAGCCTTGTTATGAATAGAGCATGGTGACACTTAATTCATAAGGTGGCCAATTTCACATACCAAAAAACAAATTTAAAGGACAATTCTGTTACTTGACACTCTTAGCTAGACTAGGAATGTCTCTTTTTTTAATTATTTTTTAAAAAAACCTACTATTCCAGGGGTGAGGCAGATCAGCTCTGCAAAATGCAAATCTTTGAACAAGGAAACCTGACCTACTTACATACATGGTTTTCAACAGAAGCTTCCAACCACATTCCTTTTAAGAGAACATCTTACAATGCCCTGCATATTTACGAGCAGGCCTTCGGTGCATCGGTAATCCTAACTGAGCTTTCAATTTTGAGTCCTTTATGTATTTATATAAAAGGTTTATGCGGTCATCCATTTCGTAGCATACACCTCTGGGTGGCTAACAATGGTGATAAAAACACAATAGCAACAGCAATAGCACTTAGACTTATATACCACTTTACAGTGCTTTACAGCCCTCTCTAAGCAGATTACAGAGTCAGCATATTGCTCCCAACAATCTGGGTCCTTATTTTACCCACCTCGGAAGGATGGAAGGCTGAGTCAACCTTGAGCCTGGTGAGAGTTAAACTGTTGAACTGCTGACAGCCCACAGTCAGCAGAAGTCGCCTGCAATTCTGCATTCTAACCACTGCGCCACAACGGCTCATAAAACACAAACAAACAAACAAAATGGAAGAAACAGTCCTTGGCTGTCAGGATCAATCTATCCCACTCCAGCATTACCAGTAGTCCTCGACTTACAATAATTCATTTATGGACGGTTCAAACAACGGCACTGAAAAAAGTGACTTATGATCGTTTCTCACACTTATGACCATTGCAGCGTTCCTATGGTCACATGATCAAAATTCAGATGTTTGGAAATTGACTCATATTTATGACCATTGCAGATTCCTTGTGTGATCACCTTTTGCGACCTTTTGACAAGCAAAGTTAAAGGGGAAGCCAAATTCACTTAACAATTGTGTTACTAACTTAACAACTTCAGTGATTCACTTAACAAATGCATCAAGAAAGGTCGTAAAGTGGGGCAAAGCATACTTGACAAATGTCTCACTTAGCAACAGAAATTTTGGGCTCAATTGTGGTTGTAAATTGAGGACTATCTGTATTTTGCAGAGCAGCTTGCCTTGAAGGAGGCCAGCCAACAACCCAAGAACAAGCTGCTGTCAGGATTTATGAATTCTTACAAGCACTCTGCCTTTGGAAGGCCCCAAATTTACAAAGTAAATCCCTCTGTTCCTGATGGGTGTTAAGAAGCATTGTTTAATGAAAAATTAACAGTGGGAAGCCAAGTCTAGTTTGAAGGATTATTATTCATCCAGATTACAATAAGATTCTTAAAAGTATCCAAGGAACTAACCTTGGAAAGTGGGGCAGGCAATTCAGGGTTCATGGAAAGGTAAAATACTCTTTTTAAGGCCTCCGGACCTCAGTATTTTCTGTGACCAAAGAAATTAATGGGATGATTTGTAAAGAACTCGTTCCTTGCAGGATGTTTAAAATTATTTTCAGTCATGCGTGGAGAATTATTTCTTTCTCTCTGCTCTCAGCTGCGCTCAGGAAACCAACTTCCTGCTGGCAGACACTCACGTTAGGAGACAATGCTTAGCCTTTTCAAGGATACATGATCAAAGTTAACAATCTTGGGTTAGTGAATATCGAGCCCTGGGGTGGACCAGCATTTCTCTAAAGATAGCCCTTTGTTTCAAGATGGGACAGGAGCGTAGCACACAGATTAGGATCCGATTTGAACAAACCCCCTCTAGAGAAACATCTTGGCACTCCAAGGGTCTGCCTGCTTTCAGATTTTCTACCATCAAAATGGAGCTTCTGCGAGAGCCTATTGGACACACTCCATCCGCAGGCCTAATGAAGCAGCAATTCCCGTGTTTTTCTTGCTTCAGCAGAACTGTGTTTGCTTAATGGAGAAGGGACAGCTGCAAGTGAAGGCAAACAAAGGCTCAGTGGATCAACAGGCCATTAGCTAGCTATAGATTGCACAAGAAGTTCACCAACGGAAAATTATGAGGGGGGCGGGGTTGTTGGAAACCCATCTCCTAAACTGGCAACAGGTTCAAACAACATGCGGCCTGATGTTGCTACCAAACGCTTCCATAAAAGTACTCCAAATATGTGCTGTTGGCCTTCTCGATGTCCCCATAGAAATGTGTTCCACGAGCAGTGACTTATTTATTTATAGCTTTCTCTCTCTCTCCCAAAGGAAATATTAGGCATGTCGCAAATGCTTATGCTGGGCTGGATTTCAAACACCACTGAATTCATTGGGAGAGATTTTAAGTACTCCAATTTTCTTGTGGAAAAGGGGGACCTTAAAGGGTGCTTAATATTACATTATTAATATTCATGCTAATTATTTGACCTCTTCCACAAGAGATCCTTTCCATGAAAAATCAGAAGCCCTGGGATATCCCTGGACTTCAAATTCATGCCTCCGCTTTTTAGATGTTTACACTGTGGGAACTCGGACTACTCAGAAATGTTGCCTGTAACAGCCACCACAGTTAATGTAATGTAATCATTAATGTTAACAGGGCTAAGGTGGCCCAAATTAAAGTTTCCATATGAACATGGACATCAGGAAATAACTTTAATCAGTCCCTCACTCTCAACCCAATCTACCTCATCAGTCTGGTATGAAGATAAAATAAAGATATACTCTATATGTACCTCCTAAAAGTGCTTCCCAAGCCTGTTTTATTCAAAACTGGATAAAAATGCTTTCCCCTCTTTGGAGAATGATGCACAAACCCATTACCCATCACAACAGGGATATTTAAATTGACTTAAAAGATTGTCAAATTAGTGAAATATATTTAAAAAAATCTTCCAAAGTATTCCAAAAAAAAAAAGGTAAAAGTTTTCCTGTCAATCATGTCCGACTCTAGGGTGCGGTTTTCATCTCCATTTCTTGGCCAAGGGAGCCAGCATTGTCCAAACACATTTTCCGTGGTCACATGGCCAGCGGGACTATATGCCAAAGTCACACGGAATGCTGGTACCTTCCCACCAAAATGGTACCTATTAATCTACTTGCATTTGCCTGATTTCAAACTGCTAGATGGGCAGGAGCTGGTGCAAGTAATGGAAGTTCACAAAGAGCTACTAAGACAAAAATGGCAATTCGTTGGAATGACATAAAGATCATTCAATTAGGTTGTTTTTATAATACAGGTGGTCCTCAAGTTATAATCAAACATTCAGTGACGGTTCAAAATTATGATGGTGTGAAGGAAGGGACTTGCAACTGGTCCTCTAAGTTTGGTAAGACTTTCTGACAAGTGGTTTGAAGTAATGAAGAAAAAACCTTCTCTTAGAACAGGGTTGTCAAACTCATGGCCTTTGGGCCAGATGCGCCACACACTGACCACACCGACACCCAGTTCAGTGAAGGGGGGAAAAGTTGTGATATGTCACATGACGCTGTGAGTTTGACACCCCTAGAAGATTTGAGGATTTTGAAATCTTTGAATCGGTGCAGAAAAACTTTGGGTGGACTCATTGCCACTAGGTTGTTCCTCTAGCCACTAACAACTCATGTGGCAAAGTCTACATTTCACAATGCAAATGTCTATCCCGAATGCTGCAGAAAGACCTTCTAATGCAGGGGCTCCTAAACTTTTACCACCACCCTTCCATTTAGTATTATCATAATCTACACACACCTCCCCTAAAAATCCAAACACCCAAATGAACAATGAAAACAGAGGTTCTTGGTGCTCTCTGAGCTTGCTTGTTTTCTTGCAGATGGTTTATTACCCATACTAGATAACATCATCAGAGCTAGCTAACAGGTATAGCCAGTGGTGAGATTCAAATAATTTAACAACTGGTTCTCTGCCCTAATGACCGGCTGGGTGGTGTGGCCAGGGGGTTTGACAGGCAGCACGTGGCCTCCTGCACACCCCTGAGAGCAAAAATAGGCCGCAGGGAGCACACTGGCCCCCCCGTGCCCCATTTGGGTCTAGTAGGCCTCCCTGCAGCCTCCTGGGAGCAAAAACAGGCTGCGGGGGGACTTCTGGCGGGGAGGGGAGGAGCCAGCCAGCAATTTAACAACCAGTTCTGCCGAAGTGGTGTGAACGGGTTGAATCCCACCACTGGGTATAGCCCTGAAGATGTTACTTAATTTGAGTAATGAAAGATCTGCAAGAAAACAACCAAGCTCAGAGCGGACCAAGGACCCCTCATTTCAACCCTGAGCTACAAATATTCTCCTTTATCGGTACAATGAAAACGACGCAATAGGGAAGTGGATTTATGGTAACAATGTAAGTAAAAGATTATTCACACTTCCCCTGCACTCTCTATGCATCTCCAAAGAGAAGTACACCTCACAGTTTGGGAAACCCTGCCCTACAGAGAGTTCTACACAAGGGAACTTCTTTCTGAAGGGCATATTAAAATTTAGGGTTGTCTCCTTCCTTCCTTCTGGCATGGGAACCATTTGCATTGCATGCTGTGTTGTTTTGCAGCATCCCCTTCAGTGCACACCTGGTGTTTGCATAATGAGTTATTCTGGGGACAGCTTGGCTCTCCACTCAAACACATGGAAGTAGAAAATCAAGAGTCTGGAAGAGCCTTTCATGACAAATTTAATTTAAAAGCCTAAGCTTTAGTGAGCTGTAACTCATGTCATCGGATGCAAGGAGCGACTAAGCTGAAGTGGGATCTAAATAGTAATCTGCCTCATAAGTAACCTGCATCTGCGTAACCAACCTGTCTTCTCCTCCCCACCCCTTCCTCACCCCCTTCCTATTTAAATGCTCCCCACTCTATGCATCTGATGAAGTGAGCTGCACCTGATGAAAACATAAAGCATGCCTTCTGATTCTTTTGGTACCAAAACTAACATGGCCCTCTTCCTTGATGGCACAATGGTTAGAAAGCAATATTGCAGGCTAACCCACTGCTCACTGTCAACAGTTTGATTCTGACCGGCTCAAAGTTGACTGAGCCTTCCATCCTTCCAAGGTCGGTAAAATGAGGACCCAGATAGTTGGGATCAATATGCTGACTCTGTAAACCGCTTAGAGAGGCCTGTAAAGCACTGTGAAGCGATATATTAGTGCTATTGCTATAATGTTTACATGGTAAGTACAAGCATGGAGAATGATAGTACGAAATAGCAAAAATTCCATTTTGGATTGTTCAAATTTGCTCTGGAACATAAGGGAGGTAAGTAACGGCCAATGAAGATGTAAATCCAAGTACCGCTGTGATCATAATTTGATCCTATTCCAATAGTTTAGAATTGTCTCTTTGGTTCTGTGAATAAAGATGAAGAGCACCATTGGTGGTCACCACTCATTACAAGCAGGAACTACAGCCATTGTTGCAACATGTTACAAATAAATTATAGGGCAGCACATGCTACTGTTAAATAGATAGGCAGGATCAGCCCTGGTGAGTACCAGGATCAGAGACCACAAATAATGTTAGGAGGGGAAAATCCAAAGAGAACACATGGCAAACCACTTTCATACTGTTGCCAAGACAACTACATGCTTGACCTGAAGGAAATTATACAGGAAGTCCTGAAGCTATGACCGTAATGGAGCATGCTCATTGTGATCATAACTCATGATAGTCATAAATGGGGCTCATCCACATGACCAACCTGATTTTATGTCCTTTTTTGAGGCAGTTGTTAAGTGTACGCCACAGTTGTTAAACAGATTGTTGTTTGGGCCAGTTTTGCTGAAAACTGGAAATGAGGGAACATGAGCAAATGGCCATAAATGCGGTCTAGTTCCTGAGTTCCCAAAGTGAAGTCACATGACCCCAGGAGTGGGGGTGGGGGGCTGTTAGAACTTCAAATCCAGATACCAGTCGTAAGTCAAAGACTACCCATACTTAAACCTGGAGCCAGGGAAATTTGCCTCTTCTCTAAACTACAATATTTCTGGTATAGACACATTATATTATAGATTACCGTATCTAATTGTTGTTGGTTGCAGTTACAGATTAAGTACAAGTAGTCGTCAGCTTGCAACCACAATTGAGCCCAAAATTTCTGTTGCTAAGCAAGACAGTTGTTTTGCTCCATTTTACGACCTTTCTTGCCCCAGTTGTTTGTGAATCACTGCAGTTGTTAAATTCACGAGTGTTAAGTGAATCTGGCTTCCCCACTGACTTTGCTTGGCAGAAGGTTGAAAAAGGTGATCACATGACTCCAACATCAATACATGCCAATTGCCAAGCATCTGAGTTTTGATCACATGACTACTGGGATGCTGCAGTGGTCTTATATGTGAAAAATGATCATGTTACTTTTTTCAGTGACACTATAACTTTGGTCACTAAATGAATAGAATAGAATTCTGTATTGGCCAAGTGTGATTGGACACACAAAGAATTTGTCTTTGGTGCATACTTTCTCAGAGTACATAAAAGAAAAGATACATTCGTCAAGAATCATAAGGTACAACACTTAATAATAGTCATAGGGTACAAATAAGCAATCAAATCATATTAGGAAACAGTCAATATAAATCGTAAGGATACCAGCAACAAGGTTACAGTTGTCACAATCGTGTGAGATTTATATGAGCACCCATAGTGTCACGAACATATAGTCTCTTCAAATTGGTCCAACACCTAGCAGCAGACTCTTCGCCACGAATATGGACAAGTTGCTGGTCACTCAGTGTCAGTCCAATTATGCACAGAGCTCATTCGTTGTCTCTGGTAAACTTGGCTATTTTCTTTGCATCTTCTTCGTCATCAGGATTCCATGTTGTTACATCCAGTGGATTATTTACTACGTCCCACAGTCCTTCTCTACGCAGAAGTAGATTGCATTTTGTAGACCAGGATACATAGTTTGTTCCATCCAGCCGAGTTATCATGGAGATATTCGATAACTGTTCTTGTGTCATCTTCATTTGGATTATTTCTTTCACAAACACAGCTATCTGTAGTATTCACATTAACTCTCAGTTTAGCTCTGAACAATCCTAATTAGTTCTGGTTGGCTCTAGGCCCATAACCAATGTTAAGAATATTGTTGTGTTAACCAACCAGCAGAGCAAGTGCACAGAGAAACGGTACCGAGAACAATGAATACAATTAATTCAAACTGGTTTAACAAAGCTTTTACTTTGTAGTGAAAAACAGTTGCATAGTCTTTTAGTCAATCCAAGTCTTTAGCCATTCAAATCAGTCCGGAGTTACAGAAATCTTCTTACCATACAAAAACAGCAGTAGGTAATAAACAGCAGATCAATGCTGGTAACAAATCACGATGGTAGCCGATCCATCCACGATGAGAGCAGGTCCAACAATGATGAGAGCAGATCCAACAAGTCCAACAATTACTATAGCTCAGCAACCTCCTTATATACAGTTTACGCTAGTAATTATCCACTTAGGATAAGTGAAGTCAGCAGTGCAATGACTCAACAGTACAATTAGGATAATTGCAGTCAGCAGTTAGTCAGCAGTCAGTTACAATGACTCATCAGTACAATTACTCAGCATTACATCTTAAAGTTACAGAATACATTTAAAGTTATAGCACACATATATTGCCTGGACAACTTGTTAGACTTATACCATATCCTAACAAAAGTCATACAGTCATAAGTGGGAGGAGATGGGTGATAGGAACGAAGACAAGATTAATAGTAATGCAGACTTAGTAACTAGTTTGACAGTGTTGAGGGAATCAGTTGTTTGTTAATGGTTGTTTGAGGAAATGGTTGTTAAATTGAGGACTACCTGTAACTTAAAAAGTACTTACAAAGATTCTATTTTTAATCTAGCAACCAACTCTTCAATGACAGGCTCAGCTGAATGGGAAGCAGCACAGCAACACTATTATTTTTCTCATTCTTTCTAGTACCTATCTCTTCCCACTTATGATTATAACCATGTTGCTTGTATCTTTACAATTTATATTGTTTTGTTTCCTAGTACAATTTGATTGCTTATTAGTAATCTATGACTATCACTAAGTGTAGTATCTTATGATTCTTGATGAATGTATTTTATTTTTCTTTATGTACACTGAGAGCGTATGGACCAAAGACAAATTCCTTGTGTGTCCAATCACACTTGGCCAATAAAGAATTGAATTGAATTGAGTTCTGTTCTGTTCTGTTCTGTTCTGTTCTGGTAAAAATTTGAAACACACTTGCTATCTCAGATTCTGAGTATCAGCCAAGTAGCATACAATATAAATCCAGAACTCTAAATCCGGGTCTCTGCCCCAGTGATGATTTTGAAGCTCCAAGCCAAATCAACAAGAGATGGGGAACAAGAAAGTCCTTTACATTCTGACAGGTCTATTTTTATTCATTAGAATTTTTTTCTCAAGATCAGAAAAACAAAGAATTGCCCGAATTTCAAATTGCACTTTCATAACAGTGTCCTGTATGAAACAGGGATCATAATTTATTTCTGGCATGTTGATTTTCCATTGACTTAGAGATACCCATTGCATGTGATCATAGGGCAAAGAAACCAGCTTAATTTACACTTCCACACCAACTGTTAGTTTCTCTGGACATCCATTAGAGTTTTGGATTCCTTCAGAACATGTTTCCATCTTAACATACATTTATATCCCCTTGGAACTGTTGATATGGTGCTGCCCCAAACAAACCTTCAAACTACAATTTCAGCCATAAAATGGGGATGTGAGGGAAAGTTTGCACAAGGGGGCAGTTTCTCTTTGAAAACAGCTTAAGGCAAACACATAGACCCACAATCAGTGCAACCCCAGACTGGAAAAATAGCAAACACTGCATTTCTGTTACCTGTACAAATAGAATCCAGCTCAGGACACTTGATATTCAAACAAAACATTTTAGCAAGAATGTCTTGAAAAATAGCTCCCATGTCTGCCTTAAGTTTTTTCATTAGATCTCAGACAACGGTAGAAGAAAAAGAACGCTTGAGTCAGCTAAAGCTAGAAAATACTGGAACTTGAAGAAGGCAGCAAGGACAAAAGACACCACTAACACATCTAGAAATTGTATTTATTTATTTGTATCCTGCCTTTATTATTTTTACAAACAATTCAAGGATTTCATAAACTTGTGCATTTTTTCTGCCTAAATTTTAAGGCCGAATGCATTATTAAAAACTATAAAAAGAACAACACATCAATAGGACAAATTCATGGAGCAGCTAGTTTTAAAATCAGCACCTGTGCTGGCAGTTTTCTAGGTTTCTAAGGTTCTGAAACTACTGCCCTATCTTCCTTCTTGCTAATAGCAAACTTGGTGACTCCATAGGCATCTAATAAAACGTCCATGCTGCTTCCATTCAAACAGTAGGGAAAGTTTTTCAACTTCTTAGACTAGCTCATGGCACTGGCATTTTCAGGAAGATTCCCAGTCCAAGAATTAATCAGAGTCATCTTCTCTTATGTCGGATATGTTCATCTAATAATTTGTTCTATTTACTTATATATCAGTTTGGAATAAGGTACAAAGGACTCTCGGTGATGGGGAGCGGGGGGGAGTATCCTCTTTCTCTTCTGAATTGGACATTGCCTGGACTGTAAAACTGGCACTGCTAAAAACATATAGTGCTTTTTAAACGTTTTTAAAAGGTGACATTGTTACTTTCCATTCAGTTTTCCAGAATATCTATCCAACTTCAGGCCCTCTGAACAATTTTCCATCGTTTGTCTTCTTTGACACTTTCCCCTCTGATGACCTCACAAGCTCTCTTCCAAAAGCCTTCACAATATACCCATAAATTTCAGTTCATTAGGAAAAACTTCCTGATCCATGGCTTTTTAGAAATGTCTAAGTACATGGGGAAATGAACTGTAGGAATTCATTCTGTCTATATATTTCTTTTTATGGAAACTTCAAGATGGATCTGCTACAGCAGGTGGTTCCTCAGGGTAAGATATCCTTCAACTACCTTTAGCTTCTGCAGCATTACATAGTCACAACTAAAAAGTGTCCCATAAATGTGATTTATCCCTATCTATAAAAACTGAGCTTCCAGCCTTAAATACAAAATAAAGCAGAGATTCACCTCAAAGTCCTTCTTAGCTCAAATCTCGGTCTCTCTCCATGTGTTTAGCTTCCACATTTTTGAAAATTTACCCCTTTAGCCTATTACTTCATGGCAAAGTCTAGAACAGTGATGGCTAACCTTTTTTTCCTTGGGTGCCAAAAGCATGTGTGCGCGTGCGATAGTGCACATGCGTGTGCCCACACTCATAATGCAATGCCCCCCATATCCCCCGTACCCCCTGCACATATACGCACGACCCCCCCATGCTCCCCCGCCCCTGCACATGCATGTGCAACACACACACACCTGTGCCCTGTTTTGGGCCTAGCAGGCCTCCCTGAAGCCTCTGGAGGCCAGAAACGCCCCATTTCCGGACTTCTGGGAGGCCCGTTTTTCACCTCCCAGAGCCTCTGCTCAAGACTTGTACTTACCTGGCATCCAAAACGGGCTGCATGGCGACTCCTGGGAGGGGACAGGTGGCGTGGTCGGGGCCAGCCAAAAATCAGCTGGCTGGTGCACACGCATGCACGGTGCAGCTGACCTAGGCAACAGCTCACATGCCTGCAGAGATGGCTCCATGTGCCACCTGGGGTCTAGAACTTAGGATCAAAAACTGTTCAGCTGATTCAATTTTTATCAGAGTATTTTGATTGCAGGTTTTTTTGAAATTGCATCAAATTCTTTCCAGACTAAATTCCTATTAAAGCCTATTAATATATTTCATTAAAATAGCCTACTGACACAAAACACTCACTTTTTGCAATCTTGTTTGGGGGCACGAACAGAGCACCCTTTTTATTTTTTAAAATACCAACTGGCAGTTAAGACATTCACTGATGGAAGTAGTGTGACCAAACACAATTAAATGCTTTAAAACGCTGTGCCGTCAGGCTGCATTCTTAAGAATGCTCACTTTTTACTACCTGACAGTGAAGATAATGGGAACTGTGTCTTAAGTGGCAACACGGTAGGTGCAATTGTATCTCAAGGAATCAAGGTGCTCGCCCATGTAAACAGCTTTCCAAATATTCAGAAGCTAGAAGCTGTTTTAGAAATCCCAAGGATAAGCTGAGAAATCTAATAAAGATCAGTCTCCAGGAAAGAGCTGCAAGAAGCAGAGAAACCAGAATATATCCTTTCTAGAACCTATACCAGTGATGGCAAACCTGACACGTGTATCAAAGATGACATGCCGTTTTGGGTGACACACTTGTGTTCATTAACACCTGACAACAAATATTCTCAAAAGCACTCCCTGTTCTTGAATGATTTTTCGGAGATTACAGAGACCACATGGGAATGGGGTGTGCTGTCTCACAGCTTACGGAATGCACAAGAGGGGTGTGTTCTTGCACAGCATACGGAGCCTCCAGAAATCGTGGGAGAATGGGGTGTGCTTTCGCCTGGATTTCAGAAACTGCAGAAAAGTATTTTGCAAAATTGGTTCAAGAATAAAGGCCTCGGGCAACCCAGAGCAGCCTCACATAGGCCACAGGGGCTTGTCAACAAAAAGAGAACCCCATTTGAAGATAAGTAACACATGACAGATCCTAGGAAGTGCTGGGCCATGGGTGCAATTGTGCCTTGGGGCCCCCAGGGGGAGAGCCTTCTCTGTGGAGGCACCTACCCTCTGGAATGAATTGCCCCCGGAGATACGGCGGATCCCAGATCTTCACACCTTTTGTCATTCCCTAAAGACGTTTTTATTCCAGCAAGCTGGGCTGGCCTAACTCTTTTAAATTGTTTTAATTCTTAAATTGTTAATTATCGGTTTTAATATAGGGGTGTTTTAATTGGCCAAATTAATTTACTTGGATTTTAATACTGTTTTTAAATTTTGTATTTCTTGTGTTTTATCTGTTGGCTGTTCACCGCCCCGAGTCCTTCGGGAGAAGGGCGGTATCTAAATATAAAGAAACAAATAAATAAATAAATAAATGCAAGGCAGCCTGTTTGAGTGGCAGCAGAGGTTGAAGTCCAAGTCTTTACTGTAGGCCTAGTTTCGCGCTGAGTGCTGTTGTTCAGGGTGGCCTAGATTGAAGGTGGGGAAAAGAGAGAATGGTTTCTCTTTTATTGGGATGTGTTATGACATGCAGCAGTCAGGTTAGACATTTTCTGGATTTGTACATGCCAAGACCAAAAGGTTTGCCATCACTGATCTATACAATACACCCAGAGCAGTGGTGGGATTCAAAATTTTTTACTACCGGTTCTGTAGGCATGGCTTGGTGTGCGTGGCATGGCATGGCTAGGGCGTGGCTTGGTGGGCTTGGCAGGGGAAGGATACTGTAAAATCTCCACTCCCACCCCACTCCAGCGGAAATTTACTGCAAAATCCCCATTTCCTCCTGATCAGCTGGGACTCGGGAGGCAGAGAATAGATGGGGGCGGGACCAGTCAGAGGTGGTATTTACCGCTTCTCTGAACTACTCAAAATTTCCGCTACCAGTTCTCCAGAACCGGTCAGAACCTGCTGAATACCACTTCTGACCCAGAGATACCAGAAAACTACAGACTATGTTTCATTTAAAAAGGTTTTAGCGGAACCTCATCCTGGAACATCAGAAATTGTGTTAAAACTACAGATAACTGCAGGGGGAATATAAATAGGGTGTTCTCTGTACCACATTCTTCCATTATAGAGAAAAAAAGGTTGCTTCAGAGAAAGAGTTTGCTTAAGGAAAAGAATTCATTGCATACAGATCCTGCCATCTACTGACAAATCTGTGCTGCACCATCCAAAGCCCACACGCCAACAGTACCTTCGTTAGGCCCAACCACCCTTCAAGACTGTGCCCAATACAGTATTGATCTTACTGTATTTTTCAACTAAGGATTTTCGATTTCCCCCTCCTCCAATCAACCAATTATTTCTGCTTTTTATGGACTGTTCGAAATTTTGCTACCTCACTTTGCCAGTTAACTTTGCTTTGAGAACCTCATCCTACAAATACACACTTTCACACCACTTTTAAAATAACACCAGCTTGTAGAGTCAAGAATACAGAGTGACTGTTACTGGGTACAGCAATGCCGCTTTATTTCTCTATTTAAGTTCTTTCATTGGTTTTTGCCAATACATGTTCTTGTTATTGTACAACAGCACCAGGATTTGGAAGGGAAAGACAAAGATGGCAAAATTGTCTCCCTCTGATCGCGTTCATAAAGTTGTCAAAAATGCTCTGCAAAATAAGCATGTTGCTTCCTCCCCTTCATCTTAAACCTCTGCCAAGGAAGTGCACCTTCTGCTTTATCTTCTCTTAAGGACTTCCATCCAATCAAAGTTTTTGCTGGTATTCAATGGTGGATGTCCATCTAGTAGCTGTACCTAGAGTAGCAATCCCTTTTCTCTTCTGCAAGGAAATCATTTTCAACAATAGAACCAGCAAACCAGCAAGAAGATACATTTGTGTAGAAACATATTTTAATCCAATTAATCTGCCTCTGATAACATCTTGGAGAAAATGGTCCAAGTCCCTCAACACATCTCTGACTTTGATTCAGAAGCTGGTAACTAAACTTCAAAGAGGGACCCAGTCTGGATTGTTTTGTTTTTTTCACAAACTTTTTTGACAATCGAGGTATGGGGAAAACACACACAGACTTAAAAAAATTCCAAAAGGTGTGCAATGTCCAACTGGAGAACAGTTTTCTTCAGCATCGGAAGGAGGCTTATGAGAAACATCAAAATAGATTGATATCTGAAAACTAGCTCCGACTCTTGTAGCCAATCCAAATTACTAATCCTTTTGGAAGTAGGGGGTGCAAATGTGTGTGTTTGTGTGGAGGTGTTTCTTCATGTTACAAATTCAACAAACTGAGATACAAAAAACACTTTTTAAAGAATTTGGTCTGCTCAGAAAAGCGAAGCTTGTAAACTTGCATTGCTCAGCTGTTAATCTGCTTATCAGTGTTGCTGGTTACTTCTCATTCGAAGTGGAAAGGAGAAGTAGACTTAGTTGTCATTCTATAATTGGTTTGTAATGGCATCGTGTTTCTCGGAATGATAGAACTGTTCTGCCAACTCAGGCCGGTTTCTTTAGTTTATCTATAGCACGAAAGCTTTCCTTCAACTGCTGTTGCTGCTGCTGTTTCCTTTTCTTTATATCCCGATAAGCTTGGACAACCCGTTCTCTCTCCTCTTGAACGATCCTTTGGCGAGCGAGAGAGGCATGGACTGGTTTTTTAACACTGGCTTTCCTGCCAGAGCCCAAAAGAGGCGTTAGGAGAAGTTGCTGCCTCTGATCACCCTGGAAGAAAAGAAAAATTAGCTGAAGAATCGTGAAGAGGAAAAATGGATATGGGTTGAATTTGAGAGCAATCCTGAAGAGAATCAGCTGTAAGAGGAGGATGTCTAAATAAATATAAAACCCAGGAACAGTTAGCTAAACATAATACTATTAAATACCAATTAGTAACCTATTCTGAGCCTTGCTGCTGATCAGGTAAATTCTTTCCACAGCAAAAACAGAAGCTTGCATGGCCACTGGTACAATTAGAAAAGAGAAGTAGAACTTTGCTCAATAAAATGACGTACCTTGTCTTTGATAACACTCTTTCTGGGTTTCGCTGTAAGCGTGGGAGGCTGTAGAGCAACTTCTCCAAAATGTATTGAGTCTAAAAGGGAATGGAAAGAAGGCAGTTCCAAATCTGATAATTGCAAAAACAATTCCAAAATAATTCAACATGCTTCTTTCATTATTTCTCACAATCAAGCAAATTTTTAGCCAGAAATCCACTCTAGCCATAGCCACCTGTCAAAAGGATTGTATTTATTTAAAACTCTTTTATGGCCGCCCATGTTCACACATTAACCACAGATAGCTAATAACAATAAAAAATAAAAGCTAAAGCAATCCTGCCACATTACTGCTGGATTGAACAAATTTATATAGCCGCCCAACTCACAAATGGTGATACTTGGAACTGTACAACATTAAAAATCCAGTTAAATAAAATCCATATTATACTCCCACTCCCGCATCTGAAAATCAGACTTAATGAAACTTGTGTTATCATAGTGCCTGACTTTTGCACTTGGGTCACAATGTTTTATTATGTGCTTTGTTCTCAGAGATTCTACCCATGATTCCCAGTGACCAATTCGTGACTCCATTATCCACTATAAGATCTCTCTTTCTTATTGTGTTTTGAAACAAAAGTTGAGCCGCATTGAAACAAAGAGAAATGAGAAGGAATTGAGCAGTCCCATGCCTACCATATTACCACTCTACTGTATTCTGCAGTAAGCAAGTTTACCAAGCTCCGATACCAATACAATTGTCTCTTATCTCAGACATCAGCTAAACATAAATCTCTCTCCTAGAAAGAACTTGGTTTGTTCATAAAGAAGTGTCAAAATACACAGCACTAACTCTGAAAGTGATGCAGAAGCGAGCATATTCCATAAGAGTGGCTTTCTGGCAAGATAAGCTGATAACCACCTGAAGGACACTAGTGGCTCATTAAAAAGTTTATTCCCCTTTCAGACAAATTACAAGAAGTGGTTTGCTACATAAGCTGCTTCTGCTCTTCCAGCCGTACGCAGGGCTTATGATGTGCAGCTCCCCTGATCTACAGAAACTTTGATTGGAATAGATTTTGATTCAGCTGTCCATTTTTGGAGGGGGACAAAAGCAAAAGGATTCAGACTCCTACCAAATAATCAAATCAATCTTATCGTTTAAAGCTATGGACTGGTACTAAGCCCAGCAGCCATGGCTTTTTTCTGGCTTGCTTTATTGTGTAACACTAGACACCGTAATTTCTAAACCATGGCTTTCAGTTTAGCATGCTGGGCAGACTCAATCAATGGCTGTTTATTCAACACGCCATTTAAACCAACCAAAGCTTACTGCAATTTGCAAACCTAGTATTGTATCCTGCCTTTATTATTTTTATAAAAAAACTCAAGGCAGGAAACACAATATTCCTTCCTCCTCTTACTTTCCCCACAACACCTGTGGGATGAATTGGGCTGAGAGAAAGTGATAGGTTCAAAATCACCGAGTCAGCCTTCATGCCTAAGGGGGGACCATGATCTCCTGCTTTCTAGCCTGGTGCACATTAACAATTAGTCCAAACTGACTCCAGAATATATCAGAATTTTGACAGTCGTTCCCATATGCAGCCATTTACATACAGCATTTCCTCAGAAAAGCTCCACATCTGCTTATCACAATTTACAGTTGAGGGCTTTAAATGCTTTGTGACCCAAGTTGTTGAGGTAGCTGTCCATATCATCATGATCATGGATTAATCTCTTCAGAGAAAATCTTTCTCTAAATGCTAACAGGACAGATTCATCACAAAAAGAGAGCTTTTTTTGCAAGTGCTTTGGAAAGCCCTTTGGAACAGGTCTCATTTGATATCAACTTTATTTTCTTTTTGATTCCATATCAAATGCTCCATATTTCTGTTTCTTGGTTGGTCAAATCATTATGAATCCTCTTTACTTTATTATTAATCTTTCTTTAAATCTTTGTATGTGGCTGCCACACAAGGGTTGCTTATGGATGTGGAATAGTACATAGATATTTCATAAATTACTAATCATACTGATAAAATAAATATAACCTCAATCTATGCTATCAGCCTTCCCCTCTCTATGGAAGTCAGATTCTCTAAGTCACTGGGTTGCTACAAAACAAGTTCAGGGGCTTATCTAATTCTATATGAAATGCTACCCAAAATGTACAGAAAAAGTTGGTAGCCAGATGGGAAATTTGTTGCAGGGGCTTAGTATGGATGTCTAAATTGTTGGGCTTTTTTGTTTTGTTTTGTTTTGTTGCATGTGTGGTGTGTGTGTGTGTGTGTGTGTACCTCGCTCCTCAACCAAACTTTTGCTACAGTAGCTGAAGCCCCTTTGAGTTTTATGTGTGTATGTTTTCATTGTTGCCTGGGTTGTTTTGTTGCTTTGGTCTTATTGTTATAGGGTTTAACTGTGCTTTTTTTACTTCATGGAGTGCCCGAAATTGCTGGGATTTGTGATTTGTACCAAATTAGCACACAAACAAATAAATAAATATTGAAGGAGAAGTGTTTAAAAGATCCATGAAATAGCATCTACAATGATGCAAAAACATTACAAGGCAGTGGCAGTATTTTCTGGGCAAATTATTACCCTACCTTTGAGAAGGTCCTTCTCGAGCATTGTTATTTTTTTCTCTGTTTTTTGCTTACGGATTTTTTCCAGCCTCTTCTTCTGAAATCTAGAGAAACAGACTTCGTTAAACAAAGGATACAGAAATTTCAGAGCTGTCCATGGGCATGTCAGGAAAGAACCATTCACAGCCGGAAATAAAGAGGCAATAAAGCTCTTCATACAGCGATAAGAATCAATGTATCCTCTATCCAATAAAGGATGTTACAGTAAGCATGTAAACTTGGAACCACTTTTAAATTCCACTGCAGTTTGTAGGGAGTAGTATGGTCTTAACTGACACAGAATCAAGATGAAAAATAAACATTCCAGACTGAAAGGAATTGCTACTATTAACCAAAAGAACAGGACTGAGTTAAGGCACAGAAGAGGAAGAAGAGATATTGTTATTAATAACTAATTCATTTTCTCCTCTCCTAAATGGAACATGCTTCAGGAGTTCCTGAAGGATGGAATTCTTACATGTAAGTTCTGGGGTTAATTGTACATTTGGCGAGCAGAGGTCGGTAATAACCTTTAAGGCCTAATGGCTAGACAGATTGACAGTGTTTTGGGAAAATCCTGTATTCAGTCATAACGTACTGGCCAAAAAGTTAACTTTATGGAATTGTTATGAGGATGAAATAAGGAAAACTGGATTATCAATAACAAATTTATCTCAAGGCTTTCAGACTGTAAAAGGTAAAGGTAAAGGTTCCCCTCGCACATACTGTATGTGCTAATCGTTCCCAACTCTAGGGGCGGTGCTCATCTCCGTTTCAAAGCCGAAGAGCCAGCGCTGTCCAAAGACGTCTCCATGGTTATGTTGCCAGCATGACTAAACGCCAAAGGCAAACACTGTTTCGGACTGTAGTGCTGCCCTAATTCAAGGGCTGCAAATTCAAACTTAACTCTTTTTTCTTCTGTGACTTTTCTTGGACTTTTATCTCTTTTTCAGGCTCACGCTGTGTCTGGTTTTCAGTGAGAAAGCGCACATGCTCAATTTCCCGGTCCATACGTCTATTGTATGAGGTCTGAGTTTCCCCTCGCCGTCTCTTGAACTTCGGTACTGGTATGTCACCCTCTGACTGAGGCCTCTGCTTATTTGCTGCGACAAAAACACAGATGTTATAATCTGCCCAACAACTTTCATGGATATTGTAGGAAACAGATAGAGCCCCTAACCTAGTCACTCTGCAAAATACTGACAGATAGCTCAGCAAATAAGAGTTATCTGTCAATAAAGTAATCTGATATTTAAAAGCAATTTTCTAGGATCTGTGGGAAAAAGGTATTCTGCTATTAACAAGCCATTTTGGATTTCTCTAGCTGTACAGCACCATTATTTTATGGCCCATGTGCAGTATTAGAGAGCAACCAAATATAATATTGAATTTAGTAATTAGATGTAAGTATGGTACGTATTTGCATTGTACCCTTGGTTACTAGAGAACTACTTAAAGCAAGCACTTGGGGATCCCCAGCCATAAGGGCATATCTGAAATGTTGGTCACAAAATGGATTTACAAAAGTATTGTCCGCATTTATTCTGTAACCTGTATTCCCTCCATGTAAACGTAAAAGAGTTGCAACTCTACAGTATACAAATATAGCATGTTTGTATGCATGTTATACTACTATAAAAAAGGGGTGGATTTATTTATCTAATTTATTAGGCTTAGGTTTTGATGATAAGCAGCTTCTTTATTATTTATTTAGAGGGCTGATGGCAAGCTCTGAGGCAAATTGGATAGGCTAAACAAAATGTGTGGTTTGAGTCAATATTTTGCTTAAATTATTCAGTGTTCTTTCTCTGCAGAAAATTTGTTCATTTATTTAAAACATTTATATAACCGCCCATCTTCCAACCAATCCAAAATGGGATTTTCTTTGTTTTTAAAACTGCTTTAAGCTATGTTGGGGCATATCCTAGAGTTTTTCTATATTTTCTTTTCCAAAGCATTGAGAAATTGTTCCACTAATTTTCAGTGCCATAACAGAGAATTTAAGGGGAAGGACCAAAAAGGAGAGTGAGAATCTCATGCAGCTCTGGAGTCCCAGAGTCTTCCATCCTTCTGATATAAAAAATCCTTATAAGGCAGACTCCCTCAAACTAATACCATCCAGGAGAGTTGTCAAGATGACACTTCCCAAGAATTTTTGGCTAGTTGCTGGAACATATACTGAATATCAAATCATAAAGCTGCTTTTTACCAGCTTTCTTCTTCTTGCGGGTGGGATTTTTTAGTTCATTTCGGCTCCTCATGATTTCTCTCAACCGATATGGAATTTCTTGCTGATTCAGGCAATCTGGTTTTGAATTTGCCTTTTTCTTCACATGGCTAAAATTAAAACAAGAGAGAGAGATTGGTACGGTTAACATCATTATTATTATTATCTCTTTTATTCATTAAACATGAAACTCAGTCAACTTTATTATTGTTGTTATTGCTATTATTGTTATTATTAATCATCGCATAGTCACACAGATGTTCAGACTGGATTTGGCATTTTTGTCTACCTATCAAGTCCTGACCAAGGACCTGGGATAGGCAGATTTGGATGTTTGACGGTGTAACAGATATCGTTGCAGGATGGAAGCTGTTCCAAGTAAAGCCGCCTTCTCCAACTGACTGAGGGCAAATTTGTCAATGCCTATGGTGTTCAAGTGGTGCTCCTGTTGTTTTGGGATTGCACCCAAGGCGCCTATTACTATTGGTACTACCCTTGCTTGCCTTTGTCACAAGTCATTCTAGTTCTATTTGTAGGCCTTTGTATTTTGGTATCTTCTCCAGTTCTTTCTCTTCTATTCTGCTATCTCCAGGCATCAGCATCAAATAATAATAATAATAACAACAACAACATACAATCTAACCTAGATGAGTTGAAAGAACCGTTTTATGACAGATGCAAGCATTTGTCTCACATTTTCGTATCTTGCTCTGTAACGGAATTTCAACCACCTCATTCAGCAGAATGAATGAGATGATGCTGGAAGCACATATATTAGTCTGAATTAGTACCATAGCCAGCCCTATATTTAAAGTGATCTTTCAGTAGCTCTGATGGCTCAGCAGACTAATTAACATCCACTTACATCTGCTGCCTCCAATTACTGCAAGTTCAAATCTCACCAGGCTCAAGGTTGACTCAGCCTTCCATCCTTTCAAAGGTAGGTGAAATGAGGACCCAGATTGTGGGGGCAATAAGCTGGCTTTGTATAAATATACAAAAGGATGAAGGCTATTGCTTAACGCATTGTAAGCCGCCCTGAGTCTCCGGAGAAGGGCAGCATATAAATCAAATTTTAAAAAAAAGAAAAAAGTATTCATCAGGGGTGTTCTTCATCTTTCAGGTGCCCCCCACATCCTAAGAAAAGCATGTTACTCTACCATAACTTTAAAAAATTGTTAATACCATATCTTTCTCCACAAAGGAAAGAAAGAATGAATACCGGTATGTCATAAATATGGTATCTTGTTGCTACTGCTTACAATCTAATCCAGACCCATGTTCACAATGGGTCTATCACAGGTATCTGAAAGGCATGTGGTGGCACATCTCTTTGATCTCTGGTATCATAACAATTACATAATAAGCAACACTTCAAATTGAATCCCCCCCTCCAGCATAGACCTGGAGACATCTGTAAGCATTTCCACGGTGCTGGGAAAGGAGATATAACATATAGAAATCTTAATATTGCTGGCTAATAAGTAAGATAAATTATAGCAACCTTTCATAGATTATGATGATTATTATGACTTCAGTTCCCAGTATTCTCAGGCATTATGATCATTGGGAAGATGAAAAATGCTAGTAAGGAAGAGGTTTTATTATTATGGTTGGTTGCATAGTCCGCCAGATGTTTAGATGGGATTTGGCAGTTTTATCTAACTATTGAGTCGTTCCCAAGGACGTGGGATAGGCAGATGTTATTGCTTGATAGTGTCAAAGTATCATCCCAGGATGTAGATTGTTCCAAATAAAGCTGCCTTTTGAAATCAACTGATGGGGATTTTGTCAATGCCAATGGTGTTCCAGGGATGTGTTTTGGGATTGCACCCAAGGCACCTATTACTATTTGTACTATCTTTGGTTTCTTTTACCAGTCATTCCACTTCTATTTGCAAGTTTTATTTTGTGGTTTTTTTTCCAGTTGCTTCTTTTCTACTGCCTCTAGGTACTGCCAACACCTATGGTACTACCCAGACTTTTTTTTTTGTCTTTTTTATTGACAATTGTTGAGTCTGGGGTGCTAGGTAGCAGGTGTTTATCTATGTGCCGCCTTATCTCCGAGACCGCCTTCTGCCACCGACAACCTCCCATTGGCCCGTACGCTCCCACAGAGAGGGCCTCCTCGGGGTGCCATCAGCCAAGCAATGCAGGCTGGTGACCCCCAGGGGGAGGGCCTTCTCTGTGGGGGCACTCACCCTCTGGAATCAGCTGCCCCCAGAGATAAGGAGAATCCAAGACCTCCGTGCCTTCCGCCGTGCCCTTAAAACTTTCCTTTTCCAACAAGCCGGGCTGGCCTAACAAATCCTTTTAAATGATTTTAAATTTGTATGTTTTTTTTTTAAATTCTTGGCCAAATTGAGATATTTCCTTTTAATCTGTTCTTAATGTTTGTATTATGTGTTTTTATCTGGCTGTACACCGCCCAGAGTTCCCAGGAAGAAGGGCGGTATATAAATTTGAAGTAAAATAAAAAAAAATAAATGTACGTTTTAAACTTCCAGAGCACTTTTAGCTTCTTCGTTTTCTTTTACTCTGCCTGTTTTTGGTTCTCCCCAATTCTTGCATGCAGGCAAAGGGTATTTTTTGCAGATATCATTATTCCATTTTCATATATAATTCAAGATAGCATCCTTCCTTACTTAATATTCCTGCCTCCTATTTTCCCTACAACAACCGGGTGAGGAGTGTTGGGGCAAGAGAGTGGGAGCAAAGAATAAACACGTGCAGAATCAAGCAGTAGCCAGTTAGTTCTACAATTAGTAATCCCAATTAGTTCTACATTGACTGGGCAACCTCAAACATGATTGTTACGATTGAGTGATAAGTGAGTTAAGATGGTAATAAAACTGGTCAACCTCACGGGGTTGTTTTACCTGTCATTGACACAGAATAAGCAAAGTGCTTTAAATTGCACACACACACTTACTCACACCCAAAAAAAGCTCACCGGATTGATACAGACCTACTACGAGGGAGAAGCCCCTTCCGCGGAGCAGCGGAACCCACAGCAACTTTCTTCTCTTTTTTGCCCATCGTTACTTCTGACAAACGCACCCACGTGCTGCAGTCGCTTCCCAGCTCAGTCTTCCCTTGCTTAGGCACTCTATTCCCCGCCTTCTTCCGGGGGGGGTGCAATTTCTCCGTCCATCAGCGGTCTCCGATTGGTGAAGCTCGTCACTTCTATCGGAAGTTAGGGCAGAATCGAGATCGCTATTGGACGAAGGAGACGTCACTACCTGCAGGCGGCGAAGGAGACAGGGTTGCCTAAAGGCGCCCGGAGAGAAGTTGCATTTGGGGGTTTTCTGCCGCTGCCGCGGGTTGGCAGGTACTTTTGGTACATCAGAAGCGGGTCAGGTGAGCATTTTAGCCGGGAGAAATAGTGAGTAAAATCACAGTTTAGCTGCGTTCACAAAACGCTAAGGGCGGGTTGCTTGTTTACCAAATAAACCAAAGTGGTACATTTTCAATTAAACAAGCCCATTAGGTTTATTCTGTTTCAATCACTATTATGATTTAAATGTCTGATCTTGCCAATGTTTATTTGGAATGCAGTCAAGTTGTCTTCAGTTTACCAGTCCGAGAGTGTTGAGTCCTTAGTGTTGAAGGATTATCCTGCCCCAAACTCTCCTTTAAATTCTTTTTTCAAATGGTTAAAACATCATTTCTGATTCTAAGGTCCTTTGACGTTAGCATCTTCATTAGGATTCAGTAGAGTACTAAAATAATAATCATGTTTCCAAGTTCTCCAGATTGTTTGTCAGTGCTGGATGTTCAGCAAAGGAGTATCATAACCACAAAGAGTGCCAAAAATTGCTTCCTGGTTCGCATCTAGAACAGGATTAGGCCACCAGAAGCCAGATGATGATGTTGGATGTTAATTCTTGTCAGTTCCAGCCAACACAGGCAATGGTAAGGGATTGAGCTATTTGGATACACCAGGTTGGAAAATACATGCTATCATGGTTTCAGGATTGAGAAAAAAATGTTCAGTACTGTGTTCAATAGACGATTTTATGAAACTGTAAAACAAACAATCCATAGGTTCCTTCTTAGTGTAGGGAGTTAGCACCCACTCCTTTCCTAGAAGAATGAAATATTTTAATAAATATTAAAAAGGCAGAATATTATGTTTCCCTGGATGAGAAATGGAGAAGTATGTTTTAAAGACGAAGCAGCTCCCACCTTCTTCCCCCCCCCCCTTTGTCAATGGGCCAGAGGCAGAAACTCAATTCCCTCCCATCTTTGTCAATGGACTATCATCTGCAACACAATAGGACCCATCTAGCAACAGAAACTTACCACATGGCACCTGGGAAGATTACATCAGCCAGCAAGGCTAGCTAAGACCCCCACCCCCTTGGAATCTGACAACCAATCAGGATACTTTTTCGGGGCCCCAGGAAGTTCAAAGCCAGAGAGGGCATAAAATCCGGGGACTCGCTGCATCTCGGCCCTTTTCTGTTCAGGAACTCAAACCATGTGATCCTGTCCACCATTAAACCCATCTTTCCAAGCAGTCTCCATGTTTCCAGTGTCTTTTTCCCCACTTGGAGCTGAACCCAGAAGGATAATTCTTCCTACATTAGAGAACAGAAATAAGGAGAAATGGGACATTAATATAAGCTAAGATTAATTTTAGAGTATATATTAATTTAAATAACACTTGTACTGGTGCAAAATCCACACACCGAGATTTGACACACAAGGAATTTGTCTTGGTACATACGCTCTCAGTGTACATAAAAGAAAAGATACGTTCATCAAAAATCATAAGGTACAACACTTAATGATAGTCATAGGGAACAAATAAGCAATCAAATCATTTTAGGAAACAGTCAATATAAACCATAAGGATACCAGCAACAAGGTTACAGTCATACAGTCATAAGTGTGAGGAGATGGGTGATAGGAACAATGAGATTAATAGTAATGCAGACTTAATAACTAGTTTGACAGTGTTGAGAGAATTATTTGTTTAGCAGAGTGATGGCATTTGGGAAAAAAACTGTTCTTGTGTCCAGTTCTGATGTGCAGTGCTGTATAGCGTCGTTTTGAGAGTAGGAGTTGAAACAGTTTATGTCCAGGATGCGGGGTCTGTAAATATTTTCACAGCCCTCTTTTTGATTTGTGCAATATACAGGTCCTCAATGGAAGGCAGGTTGGTAGCAAGTCTGTGTCTGTCTTGTTGGGTTGAAGAACCCAACCAGACAGTTATAGATGTGCAGATGACAGACTCAATAATTTCTCTGTAGAATTGTATCAGCAGCTCCTTGGCCACTTTGAGCTAATAATGCATTCCAAAGTCAACTTTCTCATACCAAGTCAAAATGATTTTAAATCTGAATCTACTTAAATGCATAGTATTCAGCATTCTACCCTGTTTCCCTGAAAATAAGACATCCCCTGATAATAAGCCCAATCGGGCTTTTGAGCGCATGCTTAAGCCCTCCCCGAAAATATTTAAACGCAGAGCTGGAAATCAGGTAAAACAGCAAGAGGAGCCCCATCTTATTCCATGCGCCCTAAAATAATAAGACCTCCCTGAAAATAAGGCCAAACGCTTATTTTGGGGTTCAAAAACTATATGACAGGGTCTTATTTTCAGGGAAACATGGTATGTAGAAAGTCATACATCAGAAAAAAGAGTTGGGATCTCACCACAACTTGGGTGATTTTTGTTTTCAGAGCATCGTCAAGAGAGTGAAATGCTGTCACGAAAAAAGTGGAACGTAACCCAAAAGTCCCGAGTGGAATGTAACCCACATCTTGTAGGCATGATATATTTCCGGAAAAATAAGTGAAATTCTGTAGGTCGTATCTTTGCTTGGTTTGATTTCAAAGATGGGTTGGATCCTGGAAATAAGAGAGAAGTGAGATATAGACACATTGGGATTTAATTTTGTTTTTGTTCTTACCAGAAGTATATATATCTGTTTTGGGGCCCTGAGGCTAGTGATATAGCAACACTGGCCCTACTGAAAAGATCCTTCCATGGGAGGCTGGTAAATATAGGCTGGCTCCCTGGAGCACTACTAAAGGGTGGACAGCGTCGCTTCTGTGCAGATGCAGAGAATGGGAACAACACCCAAAAGGCTGCTTCCCTGAAGGATAAGTCCTGCTCCCAGAAGGAAACTGCTTCTTCAGGGACCTGTTTTGCCACCCCACCAACGCTTCTCCCTCCCACAACGTGTTGTATGAGTGGATGCCACAACTGTGTCTGGATTGCTTATGCAGAAGAGGTTCTGAAATACTACAAGGATGGTGGCGAGCAAGCTTTGGCAGCTGTGGAGAAACATATAGAGGATGAAAATATTAAAATGTTCCTGAAGATGGAAATTAAGTTCCGGATGAAGAAAGACTGACATTTTTGACCTGATGCACATTTATCACATGGTTTTGGACTATAGGAGACTTTGAAGAGGAAAAACTAATTATTTATGGTTCCTTCTAAGAGATGATATATTTTAATTTATATAAAGAGTTCTAATGACTGTGTGTCTATTATTGTATTACTGTCTTCTTTTAAAATTTAATCTACTTAAACCAGAGGGATGATATTTGGTATGACCGGCTATTTTGATTGACTGGGTTTGTGCTTCACATGTTTTCGGAATGTCACATTGATCTCATAGATCAGGGGTGTCAAAATCGTGTCATCACGTCACGTGATATATCAGTGACTTTCTTCCCTTTTGCTAAAATGGGGGTGGGCGTGGCCAGCATGTGATGCATCTGGTCCCCGGCCGTGAGTTTGACACCCTTGTTCATAGATGGTATTATAGTAAAGGAGTTCTGATTTAAGTGGGCAGCTGGGAACAAATGGATCCCTTTGTCAAATAAACATGTGCCAAACTTCAGCCCCAACATCTTTTAGTAGAAAGTAGGATCACTCACTGCAGTGAACCAGTATCTTTTTCAGTGTGGTTGCTGAACAAGCTGTAATGTGTTTATAGATAACCCTAAGCCTTAAAGGTTGGGTTCATACATTATGTTAAGCTAAAAATAAATAGGCCCCGTTGTGGTCTCGCATCATGTCTCTAAACCAGACGTACAAGATATTCCCAGGAGATTGATTTATATATTGACCAGACCTAGCTTTATGTTTGTTAGTGTATCCTTGCCTTCAGATCACAACCCAGGATAACTCCTTTAGGATCCATTGATCTCCTTTCCCCATCAGTTTGCTGAAATGCAAAATCTCCTGGGCTAAATCTTAAGTCACTCTGAATAGCTATAAAATGCTTATATTGCTGCTCTGTGGTAAAAAGAAATATCTGCTCCATCTGCCAGCAGGTATGATACTGCAGAACCGAAGCAAAGTATATTCTGAACTTTGCAATTTACCATGACACTAAATACCATTGCAGAGCTGTACCTCACAGCTCACAGGAAGACTACTGCAACCAGCTGGTTGACTGGCTGGCCAGTGAAGAGCCAATCTGGCCTCATCTTTCATCTAGGGAAGAATCTATTATTCCATTCTCTTTCCCCTTTTATTTCTATCGGAGGCTGAAAACGGGTATGCTTATTTTTCATATCTTCACAGCACTTAGAATGTTATGAATATTTTAGGTGAATAATAATGATCATGTACACTATATCTATGAATCAGGCTATAAACCAGGATGTTGTGAGTTCTAACCCTACCTTGGAGTCAAAGCCAGCTGGATGACCATGGACCAGCCAGTATTTCTCTTAGCCTTAGGAAGGAGGCTTTGGCAAACCACTTTCGAAAATCTTTCCCAAGAAAATTGAGGGGACTAGTCCAGGCAATCACGAAGGAGTCAACACTGATTGAAAGGTGCACAGATACTCACGAAGTACACTATAGACTACTCCCAGATGTTGGTTGTGTTGACCTGCTGTCATGTCTGAATGCAGCTATCTTCTGTATTTTACTTCTGCTTAGGGACACACTGTGCACAATTCCATCATCTGCCCTACTCTCCTTAAGAAATCTCAATTTTTATTTTGATGTAGTGGTATTAATGCAATGGCACTTTATAGAGCAATATTTATTTCCCATACATACTGCCTTTTCTCCAAGTCAATAAGACCAGTATGTAGGGTTGGTACACCCACACTGTGATAATGTGATATTTGGTTTTTGCCAAGTACAGTTTGTGGATCCAGCGCACTTTGTTGTATGCCACTTTTGGTGAGATGGGAAGCTATGATTGATAGAGTAGAGTAGATATCGTAGATAGAGTCTTTTAAAGGTTTAGCATATTTGCAAACTCATCCATTTAACCAGTGAATCATAACTACACTGGGTGAATCACAAATGTAGTTATGTTGGGAAGATTAGTCTGAGAGTAATTAAATTGAGCTCATTTGATGAGCTTCACAGCTGAGCATGGAACTGAAGTGACTACAGAACAATGCATTACTGTACACTACATTCTAAATCTGTATTTATCTTGTGCTTTTGTTTCCTTTCCCCTATAGTTTTTATAATAAGATGGATAATTACTGGATTACTGGAACTTGCAAACTCATTACGTGGATAGCTTGCTTTTGGCATAGCATGTCAGCAACTGTTCTCTATTCTGTATATGATGGTTAGAGTAAAGTAGGTCTACCATATTTGGCTTGCAAAATCCAGGCAACCAGTAGATGGCAACAAAGAGATAAAGAAAATCCTGACTCTGCTTCCATTGGAAGTTTGCAGCCTGATCTTGTAGCTGCAGTTCAGCAAACTCTTAATATATCTTACTGCATTGTGTCAATTCAACCATTAAGTCTGCATCAGTGGGAAACACTTTCCGTTTATAATTTACAAAGAGACCTCAAAAATGTTTCATGTTTTATACAGAGGGAAACTGAGAAACTTTCTGCTTAGATGACCTTAGCAATGAATGTCTGCATAGAGAATGCCATAGGAAGCAGTGGTAATAAATCTCTTCCTAGTCATTGGCTATGTTGCATTATAGCTTGTTAAACTAGGCTTATCAGTAAATGTAATGTGTCATCTGAATTTGATCTATGGGTCAAATTGTGTTCCGGGCAGAGTGTTTTACAATTAGCTTCACTCAAAGTTACTTTAACTTATCACCCCAGGATTTACTTGTTGACCAGCTATGGATGTGGGGTTTGTGGTTAACCTCTGGACAAAACTCAAGAGGCAGAACATCAAATGGAAATGGCACATGGAGAGGTAAGTAAAGCAGGACCCAAAGGGAATGGAAGGACATAAATCCTTCTGCCCCTTTCACAGTATCTCTGTTCTATAACACTGAGGTGGTTATTTTTAACTGAACAGTAACAAAGAGGAGGCGAGATGTCACCTCTCTCGCTTTAATCGCTGCTTACCAGTGAGTTGTGTTTGGTCTTGCATTGCTGTGTCATCCGGTGCCAGATACCATAGCAAGGACATACTTTATCCATGGTTACTGCCTGATTAGCCACTGTGCAGTCAGGCAGCCCTGACCTTTATTTATGAAGTCCTTACACCCACTCTATTGTCAGTATTAGACATGGGTGAAAGAATTGAATGGCTTACATTGTCCTCTACTTTTTTCCATAAAGGGTCATCAGTGAAAATAACTTTGGAAGATCTTAGCTGACAACTGCCATTGCTGTAACTTTGCAGTCAACTGTTTTCTTGCTTTTCAGAAGGACCACAAGAAGATCTTGTTACGGGCTGGATTCGTGCAACAAACGATTTAAGGTTTAACAAGATGTTTGAACATATCCGTTGCAATTGTTAGATAATGACTTACCGGTATATCCAAATGTATTGTAGGAATCCAATGATTGGTGATTGATTCAGTACACACTGGTTAAGCCAAGCATAGCTTACTGTTATGTATGAATGAGACAGGGGCATCTGTTGACTTTTTATAGGCAGTAAAAGAACAAAACCCAAAGTTTGGGTCCTTGATTGTAAAGCAAATGAGGGAGGTGAGTCCTTGCTATCATGGTTGTCAGTTGCCCCTGACTAAAAAAAAAAAAAATATCCCTGACCTTAGCCAGATTTCTACCTTGAATGCTTTAAAGAGTAAAATTCAGATGAAAAGAAAAATCGGCAGGAAACTTAACTGCGCCTGTTTCAATTTGTTCAAAGAACCAATTTGATAAACTGGCAATCTAGCATGACAATGGTTCCTTTTAACTGGAATAATTCTTTGTGATCATATTAACTGTTCTCATTTTCAAAGCCTACAGTAGGAGCCCCATTTCAGGATATAATTGAATGGGTGGAATTTAGGCATTTTTGACTAGATTGTTTCATGCCTAGGGGAACAAGCTGTCCTTGCAGATTTCTCTGTTTGCCAGAATAACAGTAACTCTGCTATCTCCTTTCCTAGCTGCTTTCTCTGAAATCTTCAGGGTATAAAAAGCATTACCATGGATTCATTTACAGGCTGCTAGAAGTGGGCCTGGGAGGTTTTTGTCTCTAAAGTCAACAGAGGCAAATATTTAAAACTTATCCCAGTAACATTGCTTAAAAATATTTTTGTTGTAATATTTAAACATTAAAAATAATTCAAATTTATATGCTAAAAGTGACTTATAACTGGTCCTCACACTTAAAACTGTCGCAGCATCCCCTGTGATCAATGATCAAAATGTGGGCACTTGGCAACTAGTATGTATTTACGATATTTGCAGCATCTTCTATCTAGAGGGTCATGTGATTATGATTCCCAGGAGGCTTCCAACAAGCAAGGTCAATAGGGGAAACGGCATTCACTTAACAACCCCTGACAAAACAGTCATAAAATTGGGTGCAACTCACTTAATAACTGTATCGCTTAATGACAGAAGTTCCAGTTCCATTTGTGTTTGTAAGTCAGTGACTACTTGCATGACTACTTTCTCACCCTGACCTAAGCACACAATAAACAATGTATCTATAAACTAGGGATGATACTGGATTAAAAACAAGAGTCATAAACCTATTATGAGGAATATAATACATTGTAACACCTCTGAACCCTCTAGAACAAGCTTTGACCAACTACGGATACATATTATAAAGGCTGACTCATATAGACCTGCTATCATCATTAAGACTTGCGATAGGGATTTGAGTGGTGCATCTTTAACTTCTGGTAAGTAACCGAAGGTTTCTATCAGTTTTTAGTCACCAGCCAATTTATTCCACCCACCTTCCAGCTGTTACATTCTTCTAGAGCTAGTTGTGGTCGTTTTTCCATCTGCAAGGAAGAGACCCAGGTGGGTGGTTTTTAAACAAAGCCGGTTTGGGTAATTCACCGTTTCTGACTAACTTTTTTTCCTAGGATAATGAATGTGTTGTGCAATTTAAATGAGGCTAAAATAATGCAAGTCTAAATGCAAACGAGACTGAAATTCCATGGAAGAATTGGAGTTCAGCTATCAAAGCTTCTACAGTTTTTGGTAGCATGAGAAGAGGATCTTGGTTAGCCACAAAGGGTAATTAAAATAGTAGGCTCTGGTTATATACATGGATGTGAGAGAAGCAGCTAGGTTTGCAAAATATTAAAAAGTTTCTAGGAAAAAGGTGAAAATGTAAGCTTTTGTGAAGGTAGATTGCAGGTAGATTGGAGGTGTGTCTCTGTGTGTATGTTCTTAGCTCATGGAAAATGTCCCAGGGGTGGGAGATGGAAGGCAAATTCTTCCAAATTTACTTGCCAGATGAATTGTGGAATCCATGATTTCTGGCATTTTACCCTGAAAAAGGTAACATTGCTCTTGCAGGGCTGAATTTATCAAGATGGGTGATAGAATAGCTTTGAGAAAATTAATAAAAGCTGATGAAACAAACCAAGAAAATCCTTTTCCATCCTGGGAACAAGCCTAAAACTACTTAAGGGGGAGTGGAGCACTCTAATCAGATTAGCATCTTTTCAGGGATTTGAATGTGAACCTGAGAAGTGTCACCCTGGATGAGACTAATGTTGTTTTATCCCATTGTTCTATCTGGATGGCAGCCAATAACTGGTGCTAAATTGCCCAGAGTAAAACCCCTGGATCTGCTGAGGATATGTCTCTGCACCAAAGCAAATGCAAGGATTCATTAACCCAGTCTTCCTCCAGAATGATGCTCAATAGCGCACACACACACACACACACACACACACACACACACACACACCTGTCTGCTGTCAGTATTGTGCCTGGCAAGTGGACTGTCTGCACAGTGATGATCAGTTTAGCATAGAGCTCTGGTGAAATATTCTTCTACCGTAGTATCTTACTGTGTTGTTCTCCTCAGTCTCATTTCTAGTGATGGAAACAGAAAGCATTAGGTGATCTCAATGCAACAGGAAAATGCTTGAGCAAGCCAGATCTTAGCAGTGCCAAGAAAGAAACCAGATATTTTCTGGATCATAGCCTGATTTTTCTGATTGGCTCTGAAAATTTAGTGTTTTCAGAAGAACCGGTACTTCAGCATCAGAATTGCATAAATAGACCCCAACCCAAGTATGTACATCAAACCTTCCTAGTCACATAATTAAAGCAAAGAACAGTCAGTACGTCACCTGCAAGCACTTCCCACAGGGACAGATCCTATGAAGTGGGGACAATTATGCAAGCAATTGTTACTTCATTACGCAATCTTAGTGCATGGCTGGGTTCACACATATGGTATGTTAAATGAACTTCTCTGTTGATTTCTTTTGTCCAGGTCTTAGAATCATAGAGCTGCAAGGGTCCTTTGAAATCCTTGAGTC
Organism: Arizona elegans; assembly: GCA_022577455.1. Taxonomy (NCBI): domain Eukaryota; kingdom Metazoa; phylum Chordata; class Lepidosauria; order Squamata; family Colubridae; genus Arizona; species Arizona elegans. Next base: position 44,815,557 of record JAKOOJ010000003.1, read on the forward strand.
CCACCCTCTGATTAGCCCAGTTTAAAACATCGCAGATGGATAGTTGCTTAGCTTCTCCTTCAACACATCCAATGGATCAGGGATAGTATTCACTTACCTTTGCTGCCGGTTCGCAAATGTGAGCACGCACAGGACCTTCCGTGCATGCACAGAGCATCAAAAATGGGACATGATTACGTCCAGGCGGGTGGGTGAACCCTCCTGCCGCTGCTGGTTTGCCCAAACCGGATAGAACCAGTTGAATACCACCACTGCAGTGGATTAATGAATGACATCCATCACCTCTCAGTTGATTGGCTCTTACTGTTCAGAAACATTTTCTGATGTTTAAGTGGGTTTGCCTTCTAACAATATATTCCTTGAGGAACTGCAAACACAGTTTCTAGGTGACATATTTCAACTGCATCTAATGATAGTCTCCAGAATTATTTTTTCTTTTTCTTTTTTATCTAACAGATTAAAACCCACCAAAATCAGGAGGGCTTTTGTTCAAAAGCAACGTTCTTTCATCCCAGCCATGAACCTTGAAGTTCCAAAGCCAGAATTCAAACCTGCCACCAGGGTGACTGGGGGGCCTGTCACTCCTAGGAAAGGCCCTCCCAAATTCAAACAACGACAAACCAGGCAGTTCAAGAGCAAGCCACCAAAGAAAGGTGTTCAAGGGTGAGATACATTTTGCAGGAAGAAGGGAGTTCACTTTCTTTTAAATCAAAACTGCCCAACTTGAGTTCCAGTCCCAACTGGCCCTTCAAAGCCACAATGTGACTTCCTTCCAGGGCCATACCCGCAACTGCCATTCAATTGTAATGTATAAAGTATGATAGAAAAGAAACACATACAGGTAGTCCTGGACTTTCAACTGTTCATTTAGTAAGTGTTCGAAGTTACAACAGTACTGAAAAAAAGTGACTTATGACCAGTTTTCACACTTATGTCTATTGCAGCAAAACCACAGTCACATGATCAAAATTTGGGCTCTTGGCAAATGGCATGTATTTATGACGGTTGCACTGTCACTATTTGTAACCTTCCCAGCCAGCTTGTGACAACCAAAGTCAATAGGAAAGCCAGATTCACTTAATTATCACAATTCACTTAGCAACTTCAGTGATTTTGTTTAGTAACTGTGGCAAAAAAAAGTCATAAAATGGGGCAAAGCTCACTTAACAATGGCCTTGCTTAGCAATGGAAATTTTGGGTTCAATTGTGGTCGTAAATCGAGGACTACCTGTACATATTGCTTAGATATCTGTATGGGTGTTTCCCTGCAGTGTAGCTGCAGACCAATTCCTGAACTCCTTTACATTATTTCTATAATTCTCTTCTGTCAAAAAGAATAGCTTTTTTTAATGAGGACCCAGTTTGTGGGGGCAATAAGCTGACTTTGTATAAATATACAAAAGTATGAAGGCTATTGCTTAACGCATTGTAAGCCACCCTGAGTCTCCGGAGAAGGGCGGCATATAAATTAAAGCAAAAAAAATAAAAATAAAAATCACCCAACTTATGTGCAACTGATTAAAGAGGTAATATTTCCATGAAGTGATCGTGCGTGGAAGCCAACAGTTTAGGAAAATAGTTTCTTTTTCTTTTGCAGGTTTGGTGACGACATTCCTGGTATGGAAGGCTTGGGAACAGGTATGAAGGATCAATTGATTACATTAACTGAAGTGCTGAAGTGAGAAAGTCAGGCTTCTGTGGGCTCCTTGCAGTTTATCCTTCTCCACATTGCTGTGGGCAGGTCCAGCTGTTTTCAGCCACGGATGGGATACTTTGGGCAATGTCACAACTCACATTGAAACCTTTCTACTGTCAGTGGCTTGCTTTCTTCATCTAAATTAACTGAATTCCCTCAGTAAACTGTGAATTCCTTGTTCCTGTAATTTTACTCCCTTATTATATTTTGGCAGTTATATTTCTGTTCTTTTTTATAACAAGCATTCTCTGGACGGGTTGCATAAAAGGAATATAATCCACAGCCAATTTGTTTTAGGAAGGATCGACCATAGAACCTGCTCCAAAAAACAGGGAATTAGGCAGATAGTAGGCAGATCTGAGCAGAGCCAACACAATTCCACCAACTTCTCTTAACTGATTTGTATGATTATTGGTAGCAGCTCCAGACCAGCAGGTGCAAAATGGCCAGTTTCGGCCAGATTGCGTTCATGGGTGTCCTCATATTTTCTTCTTGGAAGGGTTTTTTTTCATCAAGGATTACGACCGGAGCATTATATTGGATAAAGAACCAACTGCAAGTGGTTCTTGCACAGAAATTGGCTTCTGGGGGACATTAGGAAGGGGGATAGGGAAGTAAACGGCTTCAAAAAGTACCTGAGATGCTTTTACTCTTGATTATCAGACAATAATGAGTTTTGGCAGAGACGATATGTGCAGGGGTGGGTTCTAAATTTTTTTACTACCGGTTCTGTGGGCGTGCCTTATTTTGTGGGTGTGGCTTGGAGGTCATATGACTAGGTGGGCATGGCTAGCTGGTCAGAGTCATTTCTGGAAGGTCCTCACACTTACGACCAGTTCTCACACTTACGACCTGACTCATTTGTTTGCTTTTAACACTGATCAGCTGTAGGACGGCCCTTTGAAGCCCAGCAGCAAGAGTTTAAACAGTTTTTTTCCCTCTAGTCATCAGCTGGGACTCAGGAGGCAGCAATAGGTTGGGGGTGGGACCAAATAAAAGGTAAGAATAACGTGGGGGGTGGGGGGGTGGGAGAGCAGGGGGGAGGAGGACCGGTTCGGTGACATCATATCGTCACCGCTACCGGCTCGGCCGAACTGGACCGAACCGGGAGGAACCCACCACTGGACGTTTGTACCTAGCTCAGAAGGCCCACCCCAATGAAGTCTAGCAGCACTAAGCTGCATGTGGCACATCTTTCATTTATTATTATCAACCTTTTTATTTGTACCAGTGTAAAGGGGCCAGACATCATCCTGAAGTATGATTTTTATTTTGCAATAACTTGTAGAGACAAACAGTGCTCCAAAAGCTGTTTTGGCATGTGTGAGAGTGCAAAAGTAGCACCTCTCTGAACACCTTGTTGCAGCCTGACAAGTGCTGGGTTTGTGCTTTTGCATGCTTAAGTATCTTTTGAAGGCTGGATCGAAAGCATTGTATAGACCTAGGAATACTATAAGCATCTCCCTAGCTATCATCCTATTCCAAAAATGCTATCAGAGGCTCAGATGCCTCTGTTATTCTTTTCCTCTCATAAATTCCTATAAAAGCACTTTGTTTGCAGTTGGGTTTTATGCTACACAGCAAGCTATGCTTCACTTAAGCACTGTTAGTGAATAAACCAAAATTTGATGGATTCACATAATCCATGAGTCAGATTACACATTAAGCTTCAATGCACATGAGCAAAGTCTTCAAGAGGTCCGAATAAATATGTCTGCTTTCTAAAATGTCCTTATTTATTTGGCTAGGGATAACTATTGTAGCTCATTTGGTTCTCTATCCTTTTGAATGGCTATATGGAAGTATTGAATTGTCATCTGTATGTAACATCTGCATTGATACTTCGATCAGATGGCAATAAGGTGGCTGTAGCCCTCAGTACCATTCCAAAGGACTCAAAGACTGATCATGATCCCATTCCATTGTCTGGTTTTTCTTGCAAGCTTTGAAGACATGTTAATGTCATCAGAAAGTTAATGCTGGCAAGAAGCAATAAGGGTTGAATTGATGTGGGCTCTTTTCTCTTTCAGATATCACTGTGATCTGTCCCTGGGAAGCTTTCAGCCACCTGGAGCTCCATGAACTGGCACAGTATGGTATCATTTGAAGATGTAGAAGCCAGAAACAGGCCGAATATATGCCTTTCATTCAGCAAGCAAGAACAGTTCATGAGCATTTGCATTATCCATATTCCTAGCCCTGCAAATTCACTCTCCCAGTAGCAGCCTGTTAGGGCCTGTAGCAATTGCTCACTAAAATAAAATCCAAGTGAATAAATTTTAGGCTTGGTTTCATACCATGGTTCCTGCAAGGATTTCCTCCCCACCAATTAAACATCTGCAAAAAAAAGTCACAATGAACCAGAGTAATGACTTCATTTTATACGCAGTAAATCCCACATTTTACAAGTCCATCATTTCCTTCTAATCTGTTTTTTAAATTCTAGTGTTTTTCCCCCACATGTGCAGCATCCCTCCTTTTTTTCTGGATCATCTGAGTGTCCATTGGTTGTAACAGGAACTGACTATTTGTTGCCCAAACCTGATATCATGGGTTAAGAGAGAGTGACTGACCCAAAATCACCCAGATGGCTTTCATGCCTAAAATGGGACTAGAACTCTCGCTTTCCTAATTTCTAGCCTGGTGTCTTAACCACTAAACAAAACTGGTCCTCTTTCCTTCTGATCTGTCCCTTGGATCATAAAAACTTTAAGCAGTAGCTGACCTAACTGAAAACTACTGTAATATTCCTTGCTTAGGTAAGATGCCAGTAATTGAAGGTTCAGAAGATGGACTGCAGTGATGCACCTTTAAGATTTAAAAGAAATCTGAATAATTACAGGTTTACATTTGCACAAAATAAAAATATTGAAAATGTTAATGTATGTCTCCTGTATAATCCCGGAGAGGAAATGTTCAACTAAGAACAAACAGAAAAAGTGTTTGGACAAGATAGATATTTATTTAGATGAAACTGTACTTCCTTTTTAGTGGAGGAGAATTAATTCAATAGTGTTTGCTTCTAGATAAATGAATACAGAATTCCAGCCTCAATTTCTCCACCACACATAAAGCCATTAAGTTTTAGAAGGGATGTCTGTACTGCTGCTATGTAACAATTGATGCATTTAATTCAATGGGTCAAAAATATGACACAGAATAGATTTAAGAAGGAAAGCGTTATATATAATTAATGAAGAACCAAAACTATTTACAACCAGGACTGAATGAAGCATATGAGGAAAATATTATATTAAGGCAATATAAGTATCTTTGTAAAACTCATCTTTGAAAAGATCACACTTGGAATATTGCACCCCGTTTTGGTCATCAAGATACAAAAAAAGATGTTGAGACTCTAGAATGAGGGCAGAGAAGAGAAGCAAAGATAATTGGGGAGATGGAGGCTAAACTGTATGATGAACGGTTGCAGGAACTAGATATGTCTAATCTAATGAACAGAAGGACCAGGGATGACATGATAGCAGTCTTCCAAAATTTAATGGGCTGTCACAAAAAAGAGGGAGTCAACCTATTCTCCAAAGCACCTGAAGTCAGAACAAGAAGTTATGGATGGAAACTTGTCAAGGAAACAACCAACCTAGAAATAAGAAAAATTTTCCTGGTAGTGAAAACAATAAAAGTCTTGCCTCCATAAGTTGGAGATGCTCCAATGTTGTGGATTTAATAAGACAAACACAACTTTTAGATTAATCAGAGACAGATTTTATATATTGCGCAATAGGTTCAAGGCTCTGTACATGAAGCGTTGAACCTATTGCGCAATATATAAAATCTGTCTCTGATTAATCTAAAAGTTGTGTTTGTCTTATTAAATCCACAACATTTATGGCACCCTGCAGATGGGACTACAAGGCAGAGAACTTTTGTTCTACCAGACAGCCTGCCTCGGCGGGAATCGACGCCTCCCCAAGGAAAATCCACTGGCCGGCCATTAGGACTCCTTTGAAGTCCACGGAGATTCAGTGAGGAGGTGCCGTAAACCCGCTGACGAAGACAGGCCAGTCAAGAATCCTTGAAGGTTGATCAGACACAGAGACTCAACATAAATACAAAAAAAGAAAGAAAGAAAGAAAGAAAGAAAACAGGTAAGTATAAATCAGAGAGTTAAAGTCTCTCTGTTTAGAGGTACCTACCCTTTAAAGGGGTGGAAGAGTGGGATTTGATCAATCCCCTGGGAGACCAGGTGGCATCCTGAAGTCTCTGGAATTAAGTATTTAACTAAGTATTGTGTGTAATCTTATGTGTGGTAAGAGAAGAACTAATTGCAGTGTTATAAATTTTCTGATAAACTGACAGCCAGAGTTTACTGTTCTTCCCTCCCGGGGTTTAGCAGGCAGTTAAAAAGGTGAAGCCTGTCTAAATGGGAAAACAGATATGATTTGATCAATTTGGTGTGATTTCTGTTATATATATATATATATATATATATATATATATATATATATATATATATATATATATATATATATATATATATATTTGTTTTCTCAGGTTTTCGCGGGTGTTTGTATGTAGGTCTTTGGTTATTCGGGTCTTCTCCCACGTAAAATTGGAAGTGTCTTGGCGACGTTTCGACGAAGTCTCATTCGTCATCTTCAGGCTGGTGTTCTCGGCTTCGTGCTTCCAGGAGCAATGTGAGATCGCAGCTGTCTCTTCCTTTTAACTGCTAGTGGGGGTGTGAGCTGATTGGGTGGGAACTTGGCTGTGCACTTTCTTTTCACCCAAGTACCAATCAAAGAAGCCTTGACAGTTATCCAAAACAAATATAACCCCCCCAAGCACATCTTAGATCTGACCAACCACTGCCTATCCAACACATACTTCATCTATAATGGACAGAAATACAAACAAACAGAAGGAGCACCCATGGGATCACCCCTCTCACCTGTCATTGCCAACCTCTATATGGAATACTTTGAAACCCAAGCTCTAGAAAAATCTGATCATAAACCCAAACTCTGGCTCAGATATGTGGACGACACCTTCATAATCTGGCCACATGGGAAAGAAAAACTGGACAACTTCCTCACACACCTCAACAGCCTACACCCCAAAATACAGTTCACCATGGAAACAGAAGCGAACAACCAACTTCCCTTCCTGGATGTCTTAGTCTACAGAAAATCCAATGGCTCCCTAGGACACACTATTTACCAGAAGAAAACACACACAAACCGCTATCTGCACGCACTCTCACACCACCACCCTGCCCAGATCAACTCTGTAGCCAAGACACTCATTTCCAGAACAAAACGCTTAGCTGACGAACAACACCTAAAAACCGAACTACACACCCTCACTAACGTACTAACATCCAATGGATTCCAAAAAAATAAGATCACCAACCTAATCCAAAAAGAAACCCCCACTAAAATCCAAGACACAGAACAAGAAAACGGCAAAGCCCTCCTCCCATACATAAAAGGCACCACAGACAGAATAAGCAAAATCCTCCACAAACATAACATCAAGACAGCATTCTGCACAAACCGAAAAATATCCACCATCCTAAGGAACCCCAAAGACAAAATTGAGTTAGAAAATCAAGGAGTATATGAAATCCCATGCACCGCCTGCCCCACCACATACATCGGACAAACCAACAGACGAATAAGTGCACGCATAGAAGAACACAAGAACTCAGTCAGAAAAGAAGAACCAACTTCTTCCCTGGTCCAACACCTTAAAGCCACAGGACATGATATTGATTTTAAAAAGACCAGAACTATCGCCAAAACTGAACACTTTAACAACAGAATAATCAGAGAAGCCATCGAGATAGAAAAACGCCCACACAGCATGAACAAACGAGACGATACCTCCCGCCTACCAGCCATTTGGAAACCCGCCCTTATTGACAAACGGGTCCCTAACACGACGAATGACACCAGACCCACACTCACGAGAGCCACACAGGATGTCACCACCACACATCCACGCAGAAAGCAGACTCAAACCCACACTGATAATGAGCCACGACCAAGGACCAGAAGCCAGACTGCAGCTGCATCATTAGCCACTTTAAACCTCTCCAATCCATACATGAAGCAGACTGACACCCACCATGAAGAGCTCGCACGGCCACAAACACGAAGCCAAACAACAACAACGCAGCTCACCAGCTCAAATCCCCCTGCAACTCAGACTAAGCTGAGCACAACCAACCCCCCATCCAATCAGAGCACAGCCGAGCCCCTAACCAATCAGAACACACCTCCACCCAATCAGAACACAGCCAAGTTCCCACCCAATCAGCTCACACCCCCACTAGCAGTTAAAAGGAAGAGACAGCTGCGATCTCACATTGCTCCTGGAAGCACGAAGCCGAGAACACCAGCCTGAAGATGACGAATGAGACTTCGTCGAAACGTCGCCAAGACACTTCCAATTTTACGTGGGAGAAGACCCGAATAACCAAAGACCTACATATATATATATATATATATATATAATGATAGTGTGTAAATTTGAATGGAATTGCATTGATTGTGATATGTGTGGCTGCCAGCAAAGTAGATTTGTGCTTGAGGCTGTGGGAGATATTTGAGATTATTGTAATGGTTGGATTGCATGAAGTGGGATTTTTTGTATGTGAAATTGGTTTAAACAAGAAGTTGATTGCAGTGCAAATGTGAATGCCGGTGTGTTGAGAATGTGAGAAATTAGAAAGAAATGCAGAGGGTTGTGTTGTTGAAAGGAGAGGCGAAAGGAAGATGAGAATTCTATGTACTTTAAATATTTTTTTCCCTGTATTTCCCCCCCCTTCCTTTGGAAGAAAGAAGCAGGAAAAGGGTGGGTTGCGGACAGCATGTCTCTCTGCTGAGCATAGAAAGGAGGGGGAAGTGGGTGATCGGCTAATGCTGTTGCTATTGGTCTCTTTAATTTGCATATGAAAGCTTTTCTGCTCTGAATACAATTTTGATTTTATTTTTTTCTGGAAATTTTTGAGGTTTACAATGCTTACTTAAACCTATATAAAAGAAATGATTTTGAAAGATTTTTTTAATCTGACTTGCATTTTACTATTGTTTGTTTTATTTTTGAAGCTGTCTCTTTTAAATGTTTTTATGTCTGCGTGCATTCTGCATCCTTAACAGATGGCACGTTTGTTCGTTTGTATGTTTGTTTGTTGTTTATTTGTTTGCTAGTAGCACAAGTTACTGCCCTTTTTGGGAATTGTCACAGAGATGAGTTGGAAATTGCGATGTGTGGTGGGAGAGATTCAGTGGCATTTTTGTCTAAAATGATTGGATTCTGCCTCGAGAATATGCTTGTTTTTGTTCACTTCAGTTTGCGGGGAGATTAGATAATTGGTGTTGAGGAGCTAATTTGTTTATAGAAGGATATACGGTAGTTGAAGGAAGAGAAGTTTTAAGGGAAGTCAGAAAGTTGCCTTTAAGTTTGTCTACACAGACTTGTGCTGACAGCGGTAGGAGAATTGTATAAGAAGGAGTTAGAGAAAGTAGAATTGATGGAAAGGAGAAGGTATGTGATTTGTTTTTGGAAAGTTATGGAAGTTGGCAGAATGAAATGTGGAAGTGCAAAGAAGTAGAAGTGGTAATATGGGCAAGGGAGACAGCGTTAAAGATTGCCCGATCCAAAGAAAAGAGAAGTGGTGTTTTTCGTTGACAGAGATCAGATTAAGTGAACAAAGCAGTTGAATACACTTAATCAGTGAAGGGAGTGTTGGAAGATTTGAGAAGCTCAATATTAAAAGCACAAGAAAATTCCCCTAAAGAAAATAAGCAGAAACTCAGGCAGAGTTCAGCCCCCACCTTTACCAATGGGCCATTAAGAAACTGCCACCTTATTTCCACAACAAAAGGAAGAATAAAAGATGTGTTTGTTTCTTGCTTGCCTTACTAGGAACAATAAAACTGATTCCAGGAGTTTTGAATTCAGGAAGGGAAAGCTCTGCCTTTCAGCAATCTTTAAAGGGAAAGACTCCCCCCCCCCCACAGGAGAAAAAACAAAAATCACTCCTGATAGAAAGGAGGGGTGGCATCTCCGCCTCCATCTGAAAACAAGCAAGAATTAAGATAATTCTATGCAAAATTAATTGAATCTGGACCTTGGAGTTTGAAATGGGAGGGACATGAAAGAGGAAGCCTTGAAAATTTGAAACAGGCTTTAACCAGGGCTCCTGTATTGGGTTTGCCAAATTTGGAAAAGCCATTCGGTCTCTTTGAAGACACACACACACACACACACACACATTGAATTGCATGAGGGGTGTTGGCTCAGAAAGTAGGAAATTGACCTTTGAGGGAGCCCTCATTGTAAGCACCCCACATCAAGTCAGAACTATCCTTCAGTGGTGGTTATCTGATTCAAAATTCTAAACAAAAATGAAACAATTTTAATGCAGCAGACAGATTTGATTTTACCTACAGTTCTCTATTTGAATCAAGCACAGTTCTTAACCAACACCAGATCAATGGATCACCTTGGATGAGAACATTATGGTGTTGAAATAATTAGCTTCCATACAAAAATAAGACCAGATTTGGAGGAACACCCCCTGGAGACAAATTGCCTCGAAATTGGTCTGCTCAAACCTTTGAATTGTATTCATTAAATTAAGCTCTATGAACAGGGAGCCTGGATAGCTCAGTGGATAAATGCATTGTAATTTAACACCAGCTGTCTGCAATTACTGTAAATTTGAATCTCACCAGGCTCAAGGTTGACTCAGCCTTCCATCCTTTCTAAGGTAGGTGAATTGAGGACCCAGTTTGTGGGGGGGCAATAAGCTGACTTTATGATGGCTATTGCTTAATGCATTGTAACCCTTAGTCTCTGGATATCATTTGGCAAAATACGGGTGGAGTCATTGGGGACTTCAAGCTATTGTACATAAACTTTTAAACTAAGCTATGGTTGTATTGGGATATATCCTTTAGTAACATCAATTATAAACAAATGTTTGGTTTGTAAAAAGGTGAATGAACATGCTGTCAGAAAACAACATATGGGTAAGATGTACCACCAGCTTTAAGATCATTTCAATGTATTCATGTGGATTTTACAGAATTACCAAAAGTGGGGAGTGTAAAATATTTATTAGTCATAGTGAACCACCTCATAGGGTGGGTTGCAGCTTTTATCTGCAGTAATGCTACAGCAACAGTGGTGTCAAGAGTTTTACCCAACCTAGACAGATTATCATCATACGAACTATTGTTTGGAGTAGTTTTCACTACAGGAAGCATATGCATTACTTCCTTGGAAACCAGTGACAAAGTATTGAAACAATATGTGTATAATCTGTCCAGATATTTTGAAGTTTTTAGGAAACAAGGACTATTAGCCCAAACACCACCTTTGAAGTTTCCAGTTCACAAATTCCACCACAATGATTGGATGTTAATCCAAACTGGACGGAAGTTAGACCCCAAGTGAACGGGCCCAATCTCATCAAGGAAATCCAGTGAAGTTGATGATCCAAAGGATCCAGCCACCAGTGGGAATAGCATTCTTCATCATCTGGACTATTTTTGTATTTTTTTTCTTTCTTAGGATTCAGTGGTTGCCTATGCTATTTTCCAACTGAAAAGGACTACAACTGCTCAGATTCCTTTGCGCACTCGCCCAGATGTATTGGTTTTGTAATTGTGTTTTTAAGATCTTAGAAGGACGATCCTGGATCCACTGGATGAGACTGATACCAGGTGATCATCAGCCCTGCTGAATCACTCCGGAAGCTGATTCTCTACGCACGGCGGAAGATTTGTAAAGAGGACAACTGCCTTCACATTGTACATATACATATTATTAGCTTTAATATAACACTTTCTTACACATGCTAATGTTATTAGAAGTTTAGGAGTACGTTTTGTGGGTACTTGTTTTTCTAATCTTGCTAGTAATTTTGTTTTCTATATATAAGGAACGTTTTTTGTGGTAGACCTAGGATTTTTATTGCTACTCCTGTTTCTCAAACCACATGCACCACTAACCCTTTCCCTGACGTAGTGAGCTTTACACCATAGTTGATTATGATTTGTTTATGGCTTTGGACATTATTCGCACTAGGACTCTCAGGTGAACGTAAGATGAACATTGATTCCCCAAGTAGAGACACTTTAGGTCAAGTTCGCTCCCGCCAAAAACGCATTGTCTATGCACGGGGTTCTTACTTTAGACCTAAGTCAACTCCACCACCTAAGGTTGCACTATTGACATTCCCAGCTGAGGGGGGAATAGATAAGGAAAATGGGCCTCTACAACAATTGCATAGAGGAGACTATATATCACGGATTTTGGAATAAAGTCAAGATCTTGTTAAACAGTATGACCCTACTCTAGGTCAGAAATGCTGCTTATGTTTATCTGCTAGCCCTGCATTTTATCATGCTGTTCCTGTCAAACCACAACTCCGGGTTAGAACAAAGGCTACCAGAAATAAACTTTAAGAAGGGAAAGTGGGGTGGATGGAATCTGTCCAAGACCATTTCAACCTCCAGAATTTCTGCTCTGGTTCAACTTGAAGTCCAAATCAGATTTGTGTTTCCTTTTTCCACCTCCTTTTTCTATCTCTCGATATGTTTTTTGAAGGACCAATTCTCAGAGATAAACAGAAGGACCCCTCACTGGAAGTCCCATTTCAACCACTGGCAGGAATGTTTGTGGCAGGGACTTAGGGATCTGGACTAATGCAAGGAACTACTGAGTGCATGCCTTTTCCATAAATCTTCTTATGTGGAAAGGATGCATATTTGTGTTTACCAACAAATTGGACAGGAACATGTAACAAATCAGGTGTGGTCAGAGAAATTGCCAAGGAATTGCAGGATAGGGCTTCCAAGATAGGTCAGAGGTTATAAACAACTGACATGTGGTTTTCTTGGTTGCCTGGATCCGGGTGGATTAATATGGCTGTGGCAGGCCTAGCTTTTATTCCTTGTGCAATCCCTATGCTAAAACATCTATCAATAAGAGCAGTAAAGGAGATTCAAGTTGAAAAGGAACTAGCTTTGATAGAACATTTTCTTAATCAACTTGGTCCCTATCCTATGGAAGAACATAAAGATTCTGAGGCAGACCCATATGAGGAAATGGAACCTGTAGAAAGAGGTAGAGAATCTCCCCAAGAATCAAGAGAGTAGAAAAACAATCAAGAACTACCTATCCTTTACTTTTATTAATTATCTTTTGTTAGACCCTATATATGGTAGATTTGTTTATTGGAATCTTGTATACTCAGAAGTTAAACTTATATGAGAATAGTGAAAGTTTCTGCATTGAAAAACTTTCAGAGGGGGGAATAATGTAATGAAGCGGGTTCTGATAGATGACCACTAGATAACTTTCTATTCACTCTATTCTAAAAAGCAATGCATCTGGTTGGAAAAAGTACAAACTCAGCCAAAATCCTTTTGGTTCCTCTAGGAGGCCTCTAAGTTGTCAGAAGAAAGGAACATTCTAATGACATACAGCTTAAAGGTTGGTTAGGTCAAGGGGATCCACATGAGTTAAAAGTTGTCTATCATCAAAAGCTGATTTGAATCTATGCTTCAGTAACTGTTTGCAAAGAAACTCTGTAATAAGGAAATGTCAATTAAAAATGATAAATGTATATGACCATATGAATTGCTGAGTTAACAGAATCCTTTGTCTAGAAGGGTATAAAACCATTGTACCTAATTTCTGTCTTTTGTTCAACGCTTCATGTACAGAGCCTTGAACCTATTGCGCAATATATAAAATCTGTCTCTGATTAATCTAAAAGTTGTGTTTGTCTTATTAAATCCACAACACCAACACCAGATGTTTTAAGAAAAGATTGGACAACTATTTGTCCGGAATGGCATAGGATCTCCTGCTTGAGCAGGGGATTGGACTAGAAAACCTCCAAGGTCTCCTCTTACTCTATTATTCTGTATTCTGTAAGTGAGGTATGGCAAAGTACTGGCATTTGTGCCTTTTGCATTTGGCACCTCAGTATCTCCTGAGTGGAGATCTGCTACAATATGCAGTTGCTGTACTTTCACTTCAGAAAAGTGTGAGAAAGAATCAGAAGGGACAAAGTGTTCCTGATTTGGCTTCTTGTTTTGGAAACCTGTACCTGGATTGGAAGTAGTTCCATATCAAAATCAGAAATGAATGACTTTGAGAAATGACTATGAATAATGAGTTACTAGAGTTATAGGGAAGTGACCTGGGTGTAAAGGTCATCTGCTACATTATTCCATTTTTTCTGACCATGTTTACAAGTATGTACAGAGTGAAGAGGTGACAGGAATTATCAGAAAACAAAGGGAACTAGGAGAATGAGCAAGATAAATACATGTGAAAAGCAGCTTTTGTTCCCCTCCCCCTGTCCATTTTATCCTAGGTAAATTAACTAGTACAAATGATATTATATAATACTTTAGATCAGTGGTTCTCAACCTTTCTAATGCTGCGACCCTTTAATACAGTTCCTCCTGTTGTGGTGACCCCCAACCATAAAATTATTCCTAAGACCATTGAAAATATGTGTTTTCCGATGGTCTTAGGCGACCCCTGTGAAAGGGTCATTCGACTCCCAAAGGGGCCCCTGCCCACAGGTTGAGAACCACTGCTTTAGATTGATATTCCTCAAAAGATTATAAATACATCCATCTCTCCCAATAGGAGAATTAATGCATGCCCTCCTTCCCGCTATAATGCTGAGTCCGAGCAGAAGCAATGCCTGCTAGGAGCCTCATGGCCAGAAACAGGGTACCTATTTCAATCACAATCAAAACTACAGCAGAGAAGCCTATTGTTCCTGCGTGACTATTGAGCCACCTGTTTAACTGGGGAACACACCCTCCAAGATAGATGGTGCTTTGAACTGCAAACTCTTCCATGCCCAGGGTACCAAAGCCACACTGAGAATTCAGGATGGTACCATTTTCTAGTGGATTTAGACAACACGATGCAGGAACGCCACAGGCTTGCACACCTGGAGAAGTGCAGTTAAAATACCTGTTAAATTAAAAAAAAAGAGGAAGAAACATTTCATTCTTAAGTTCATCCTAAGGTGCATCTCCCAGGTTTTTTTCCAATATCTACTTCATCCTCCCAATGTAAACCAGATCCCATTGTCAATCTATCTGTGAATTCATTGGATCAAGATCTATATATGCAACAACAAGAAACCACTCCCTACCCCATTGCTACCGGGCAGGGGTGGGTTGTACTTACCTTTACTACCAACAGGGCCATGTGCGCGCATGTGCAGAAGCTTCATGATTACATCGGGGTCAGTGGGCGGAGCCTCCCACTGTTTTTACTACTGGTTCTTGTGAATCGGTCCGAACCGACAACCCACCACTACTATTGGGATCCAGAAAATCTTGAATCTAGCACAAATTGTGAAGATTCTATCTGTATCTCAGTTTACCTTTTTTCCTCTTCATCTAATGGATAGTTCGTAAAATCAGTTGTTAGACTGCTTGCTAGGACTCAAGCCTGCTGCAGTGACTCAAGGAGCGGTAAGTACAACTATAATTTCTCCTAAGGATTTGGCTTGGGTCAAAAGTCCTAACTATAAAGACATGCATTAGCCAAGGAAGTCTTTGAACAAAAATGGGCTGAAACCAATTTTACCTATCACCAAAAGAATAATGTTCCTTGCAATATCTATTTATGTTTGGTTTCCAAACTGACAAGACCCAGTTCTGATAACACGCCCTGAGTTCTTGAGATAGTGAAGTAGACTGAATTTAATCTCCACCCTCCTGTGCTGAACAGACAGCTGAGGTTGTTAAAGGTGACTGGACCAAGAATGTGTTCACAGGCCTTATGTAAAACTCTTTTGCAATGAAAACTGTTTATTTATACTCTTACTGTAATCAGAGATAATACATTAATCAAACAGATTAGGAATTATCTAGAGTATCTAACAAGTAAAGATGAAAACATATCACAGTGACTCCCCAATAAACAAAAATACTAATATTTAAACAGCACATATGGCCAACCAAAAGACTGATTCAAAAAATAGAAAATGAGAAAATACCTAAACCAAAAAACCTAGAGAGGCTTGATTAACCATTCTCCTCCAAGGAAAAATGGAGGCAATACTGCTGAAGCAAAAGAGCCAGTCATTATTATCACACTGTTCTTTATCAGGATTATTTTAAGCATCTCAGAAAGAAGGAATGTCAAGAAAGGCAACAGAAGAGATACATGGGCATACCTTTATGTATCATGAAAGCAAAGACTGTTCATAGCACATTTAACAGGAAGACAATAATGACTTGTTATCTAGTGCTGCTATATAAGATGGTGTTTTATATGAAGGGGCAAGAAAGAGATTCCTGTCTCTATCTAACCAAACTAAGGATGAGGTGAGCTGCAAACCTACTAATAGTGTATAGGATTCCAGTTCTTATGGGTATGATAAGAGAGGATGGACATTATAATTCAACATATGTGGGGGACTACCGTGCCTAATGTTGCAGACTAAGAATAATCTGTTCTGGGAGATACTTTTCATCATAATGTGCAGTGCTGTTTATTTTAATTCTACAGGAATGCTCCCTTATATTTCCATGCAGAAATAATAAAATACTTAGCATTGTTTCTAGATGGAACTATATAGAAGCATTCCTGAAATCAAACAGCAAACCGAACCATCCATTCACTCATATTAATTATACAAAGCTTACTTTGGCGTGAGACAATCCCTTGGCAGCAAAATTCCAGTGACAACATTAATTGAACAATGTTAAAATGAAGATAAAATTTACATTTTCCAGATTTCAGTGCTACAATTATATATCTCTCTGTGTGTGTGCGTGTCTGTCTGTCCATCTGTCCGTCTGTCCATCCATCTGTCCATCCCTCCATCATCCCTTCATCCAATCATATTTCTAGATTGCCTTGTTCTCCAAGGATTAGTTATACTTTTCTGCTTTGGCACACCCATCTTTCCTGGAAACTGATAATATAGGCCAAAAATTTTACTCACAAATTTGCTTTCCAGTCCAGATAAGACTTTACTCCACAGCATTGGAGACCTGATTGAATTTCATCCATAATGAACTGGAGATCTAGGTCGTCCTGGTACTGTAACATTGCCACCATAAGAACATTTTGCAAGGAAGCCTTGATGTGTTGTCTCAGAGAAAAGACAATAATTCCACTCAAAAGTTCCAAAACCAAAAAAAGTATTATTCCTCCAGTAAAAAGCTTCAGAAGAAAGAGGCTTTCAAAGAGGGCTCCTGTACAGCCCAAAAGGGATATAGATGTAGCTACTAGCCCCACTAATACAAAAAAAAGCATGGGGTCACTGCCCAAATATGTTATTCGTTCACTTTCCAGGGATTCCTTCTCTGAGAGCCCCCAAATTCCTATGGCCAAAATGAATAATCCTATAATGGAGAAAACTGTGTTCCAAATAAAGGTCAAGCATTTAGCACAGTGGCTAAATGAATCCAGAGGAACATGGGAAGACTGATGAAGGAGGTGCCATTGTCTTGCTTGGTTCCAAGAACGACCACTTTCTTGTCCATCAAGGCTCAGAGGTGTGCCTTGTGCATTATATGAATAAGGCTTGCGATCATTCTAATAAACATAGAAGAGAATCAGATAATGGAAATTATATATCAGAAATAGGAAACAAAATAAGATAGAACATGCATTTTTCCTACAGTGTTTGAAAGGCAATACATAACTGAAAAACTCTGAAATATTTTTGTGTCAGTTTTTAAAATTTAACATTTTTACAATATGACAGGATTATTAAAAACAACCACCACAAGATTCATTTCTCTATGCCACCAGATTATAGCAATGAAGATGTTTGGGACCTCATGGGGATTAAGTATACCCTTCAATACATCTGGAAACTATGGCATGGATAAGGAAACTATGGCCATCCAAATGTTTCTGACTTGAGTATGGCTTTTAACTCTAACTACTATGCCCAAAACTGAGTGTAATTGGTGTTATAATTGAACATAGAGGTAGTCCTTGACTTACAACAGTCTGTTTGGTTACTGTTCAAAGTTACAACAGCACTGAAAAGAGTTATAACCATTTTTCACACTTATAACTGTTGCACATCCCTGTGGTCATGTGATTAAAATTCAGATGCTTGGCAACTGTTTCATATTAATAACGGTTGCAGTGTTCCACGCAGGGGTGGGTTCTACTTACCTTTACTACCGGTTCGCATCGTGCCCATGCGCACACTCTTCTGCTCATGTGCAGAAGCTTCTGCGCATGCACAGATCACCTATGATGCCGTCTGGGTCAGTGGGTGGAGCCTCCTGCCAGTTTTACTACTGGTTCTTGCAAACGGGTCCGAACTGGGGGCAACCTACCCCTGGTTCCACGTCATGTGATCCCCTTTTGCGACCTTCTGAGAAGCAAAGTCAATGGGGAAGTCAGATTCACTTAAGAATCATGTTGCTAATTTAATAATCGCAGTGATTCACTTAACAAGTGTGGCAAGAAAGGTCGCAAAATGAGACAAAACTCATTTAACAAATGTCTGAGCCCAACAAAAATTTTGGGCTCAATTGTGGATGTAGGTTGAGTACTACCTGTACACTAAAGGCAATGATCTCTGGAGGGCTCGGGACAGGGGTTATTCCTCTGTTCTGGTCCTATTAGACCTCTCAGCGGCTTTTGATACCATCGACCATGATATCATGCTGCATCGGCTGGAAGAGTTGGGGGTGGGAGGCACTGTGTTGCGGTGGTTCTCCTCCTTTCTCTCCGACCAGTCGCAGTTTGTGTTGGTAGGGGGGCAGAGGTCGACCTCGAGGCCTCTCATCTGTGGAGTGCCACAGGGATCGGTCCTCTCGCCCCCTCTGTTCAACATTTATGTGAAGCCGCTGGGTGAGATCATCCGTGACTTTGGGGTGAGATAGCATCAGTACACTGATGACACCCAGCTGTACATCTCCACCCCAGGCCACCCCAACGATGCCCTTGAAGTGATGTCCCAGTGCCTGGAGGCTGTGCGGATCTGGATGGGGAGGAACAGGCTCAAGCTCAACCCTTCCAAGACTGAGTGGCTGTGGCTCCTGGCATCCCAATATAGTCAGTTGACTCCATCACTGACTATTGGGGGTGAGTCTTTGGCCCCCACTGAAAGGGCTCGCAATCTGGGAGTCCTCCTAGATAGGCAGCTGTCTTTGGAGGAACATCTGACGGCTGTTACCAGGGGGACCTTTTATCAGGTTCGCCTGATTCGCCAGTTGCGGCCCTTTCTCGATTGGGATTCCTTGTGCACAGTCACTCACGCCCTCGTCACCTCTCGCCTTGACTACTGCAATGCTCTCTACATGGGGCTCCCCTTGAAGAGCACCCGGAGGCTCCAGCTGGTCCAGAATGCAGCAGCACGGGTAGTGATGGGAGCAACATGGTGCTCCCATGTAACACCGCCCCTGCGCGAGCTGCACTGGCTCCCGGTGGTCTTCCGGGTGCGCTTCAAGGTGTTGGTTATCACCTTTAAAGCGCTCCATGGCATAGGGCCTAGCTATCTGCGAGACCGCCTGCTGCTACCGACGACCTCCCATTGACCCGTGCGCTCCCACAGAGAGGGCCTCCTCAGGGTGCCATCAGCCAAACAATGTAGGCTGGTGGCCCCCAGGGGGAGGGCCTTCTCTGTGGGGGCTCCCACCCTCTGGAATCAGTTGCCCCTGGAGATAAGGAGAATCCATGACCTCAATGCCTTCCGTCGTTCCCTGAAAACCCATCTTTTCCAGCAAGCCGGGTTGGCTTAAGAAGAAATTTTTAAATTCTTTTAATTAGTCTGTGATTTTTTAACTTTCGGGCCAAAATTTATATATATTTTTAAATGTTTTAATATTTGTATTCTATGTTTTTTATCTTGGCTGTACACCACCCTGAGTCCTTAGGGAGAAGGGCGGTATATAAATTGGAAATTAAATTAAATTAAATTAAATTAAATTAAATTAAATTAAATTAAATTAAATTAAATTAAATTAAATTAAATTAAATTAAATTAAATTAAATTATTTTTCTACTCGTGCCCTATTGTTCCATAGAAGAGGAATAGATCTTCCATGTATATTAATTTCTGCTTTCCAGTACTTACTTATGTACTTTTGTACACTGCCTGCTCTAATGACTTTAGATGGAATTTGGTACAACCTTAGGAAAAAAAAAATCTATGAAAGAATACAATAATTTGAATAAGGTACTTGTAATACCTCTCTCAACCATATTTTCTGAAATAATTTGCATAAAAAAGGAATTTCTAGCATTTTGTATATTTAAAAAAAAAAGGACATATACCTTTATGGATGTCAACCTATTATTCGCTATACAGACTATTATTCTGAGAGAGGAGCCTAAATATATCAGTGGTTGGAAGTACCGGCAATGCTCATTTGTTAATCAAGACTGACCACTTGGTAGAGTGTGAAAGATTCTTGCCTGATGAGATTAACTATACAGTGTGATTGGAATGCATTGTGTTCAGGTAATCCATGGAAAATAGAACTGAATCTCTTTACAATGAAAAAACCATCTTTGTCTCAATTCATCAGTCCATCCTACCTGGTTAGGCAGGGAACATATGATGCAGACCACATTAGTTAAAGAAGTCCAAATGGTGGTGTCCAAAAAGAGAGCCTTCTCTGTCATTACCCCTGCCCTAGGGAACATTCTCCCCTCAGAATTGAGGCGGGCTGCCACCCTCCTGGCCTTCCAAAATGCTGTGAAAGCATGGCTCTGTGGCCTTGCTTGGGGCGCACAGAGGGATACACGGCTGTGAGGGTGATTAGCACCAAGAAAGCCCTCCCTTCACCTTTTAATTAATTTTTAACATTGTTTTTAATCATCCTTGCCTCTTTTTAAATTTTAACTTTTATCAATTGTTGTTATGTGTGAATATTTTATTCCACACTGCCCAGAGTCCCTCTGTAAGGGAGATAAGCAGTTCTAGAATGTGATGAATAAAATAACAAATGGCCATTATAATACGCAAGAATTTTGAAGGTGAGTATTATCAAGAAACAGTGAGAAAAAAAACATGGGAAGGGGTGAGCATGCTGTCATTTATAAACAAAATACAAAGATTTGGAATGAGAAAAATGAGTACCAATGGCATATTATTGTACATAAAATTCTTTTAAGATGTCACTTCCCACTTCTGAGAAGTTGGGGTGAGAAGCATGGAATTGGGGTGCTGCTTCTCAGTTGCAGGGTGGGTACTATATTCTGGGAAAGCCTTCTGGCATAGATAAAATTGGCCCTTCTCCTTGATGGCTTTCAGGAGGATGCTAAAGACCAAATTGTGTTGAAGTACATTCTTAGTTAAGTGGAACCCATTGTTTTTTATTTAACTATTTTATTTATATTGTCTTGTGTCATTTAATTTTATGATGCATTTTTCCATTTAATTTAAATTTACTATACCATGTTTTCAAACCAAATTAGCTGCAAGTCACCAAATTACCGCAGAACATAAATAAGATAAATATATAGCAAATAGTTGTAAGGTGTCGCCATGTAACTATCTACCTATAAATGGTGAAAAGAGAGAAGAATGGAGTGGTTATAACAGAAAAGCCTCTTATTTTGGCTACTTTATTCTCCTGGCTCTATTTCTGGAGGTCAGAAGACAATAATCCAATGTAATTTTGAATAAATAAATAAATAAACAAAAAAGAAAAAAACCCAGTCAAGGAAAGTAATTCTGGTAAATGTACTTTTCCTTAACTACGATGATTTTGGTGTAATAGTAAACATTGCCATGGTTTAGTATGTTGTATGAATCTGAATTATTCAGAAGTGCTGCATTAGGATAAATATTTGAAAATCCTGAAAAAATATTGATGTTAAAAATCTTAAAATCACCTGGAATTGTTTAACTGAAAAAGTTATGTACATATTTGATTTTAGCTTTGCTTAGTATCGTATTTCCTCTGGCTACATAATTTCATTCAGCAAATATGCCCCCCCCCCCAAAAAAAAAAAAAGTCATGGACAAAAGATACTGATACAATAAGATATAATTTGAAAAGGAACATTTTAAATAAGTGAAGAGATGCAATATGAAAATTTAATGGTCAGGTTGACACTTGTATTGAAATATAGCAAAAGTAATATTGCCAAGAATAATAAACATAAAATGGGACTGAAAATAGCTCTTTGTCAGCAAATAACCATTTTTAATTTAAAAAGTTACTATAATCAAATAATCAAAATAAAAATGATTTTACTTTGATCATTTTTAAGGGACACTTATAAGAAAGTTAAGATGATTCAACATATTTATCTGAAAAAAGTGTCATAAAATTCAGTGGGCTTTTACTTTTAATAAATATACTTGCTTACAATGTATTAATACTATTTCTTATTGGAGACTGCTGTAGGATGGATTAGAGAGTTGACACCTCTGAAGCATTTCTGTCACACTGCCTTCCGACTGCTTCTTAGGCAACAAAGAATAATCTCCCAGTTAAAAAACAAACACAACTGATGAGTAACATCATATGCCAAGAACAAAGATTCAGGATCTCCTTGGATAAAAGCTGAAACAAGGCCAACATGTAACACAAATCCTTGTTATTACCTTTGATAGCAAAGCTTTTATTTCATCTTCTCCCATCTTGGTACTCGGAAAGTGAAGATACTTCAAGAAAGAATTCACAATTGTAATTGATTTCTTCATATTTAATGTACAGCATGAAATGGATTTGAAATGATTCCACAGCTCTTTGCAGTAGCCAGATAACAGTCTAACATTCATGTATGAAGAGAATTTTGGAATAGACCTACCACAGTCATACTTGCATCATGTGAGAAATCACATTTCTCAGCTTAAAAAGACTTGCTTTGTCTCACTTGCTGTAAGTATATTCATTAAATAGTAGTATATCATTATGCCTGTCAGCTGAGTGCATAGTACTGTATAACTATTAAGTCTATGTAAAACATTCAGACGGGATAGTTAAGGTTTACAATGCATAGGACTACAAATAAAACACCTTTCTTTCAATCTTTAAAGCAGCTATATCTTTTGCAAAGCCCCCAGGCCTTAAACATTTGAAAAGCTGCTTCCAATTATTTCACAAACATTTCAATACTTTGCATGACCTTTATAATTATATACTCAGAGGATGTACAAAAATGTGGTATTCTGGTTGCATCAATATGTTGATTCTGTAACAGATATCAACATAAAAAGCTCATTTATATTATATATGCATTTACCTTAATACATAATGTCACGGTGTTCCAGTGCAAGTATATTGTGAACAAGAGGCACATTAAATACCAAAAAAGGAATGTGTACAGATTGTAGAATATCTGGCCTGAATCCACTGAAAAAAATATGGATGTAGATGTGAATTTCCAAATTCAGTTGTAAATTTTCTGCATGGCTGAAATCAACCCATTCTCCCTCACCCTTGGTTTCCTATCTCTAAAGTAATAATAATGATGTTTAACCCTATTATCAAGAGGTATATTATATGAAACATGGTTTTTAAAAATCTTACAATTACAGTAATTTTAAACTGAATATTGGACTGAATATGTACAAGGCTATACAGTATCACCAAGAATCAAGATAACTTTCTCCATACCTACACAATCCAGGAGATTGTGATGTGCAGTGCATACAATATATTATTGTACTACTATTGAGATGTACATTTTAAAAAATGATAGCTTTAGGGATATTTACAAGAGGGCTTACATAGTATTTGCAAACAGGTGTGTAAAGAAACACAATCCTGAATCTGTTAAACTTTTGCTGAGAGGAACCAATGGGTAATTTAAACACATTTACCTGGAACTAGATCAGTTTAATTAGTCTGCAACTATAATTGCAATAAATGAGTAGCTTATATTATATACTGATGGCTGTAAAATTGTTTAGAGAACAATTGTATCAAGTGTAATGTTCCAAAGAATAGTTTGAATGTTGAACCAAACCATTTTTCAATTTTTTGTCAGAATGACAGTGTGTTGCAAATGCATGCTTTGATCAGTGTTTCTCCTTCCAATAATAGTTATTAGCATTCACCTATCACATGTGGGTTTTTAAATTTTGGGCTTAATATGCAATGTGAATTTAGCCATAATGATTTGCAAACAATGGCTTATGATTGTGTTTTATACAGTGCTTCTGATTAAATGTACTATGGCTTACCTAAATATGTATAGCAAGCCATACACAAATAAAAAGTAATGTTGACTACATAACTGGGTTGACTAAGGAGCCTGGATAGCTCAACAAACTAAAAAGCCTGTTATTAACATTCAGCTGTCTGCAATTAAAGTAAGTTCGAATCTCGCCAGGCTCATGGTTGACTCAGCCTTCCATCCTTTCTAAGGTAGGTAAATTGAGGACCCAGTTTGTGGGGGCAATAAGCTGACTTTGTATAAAATATACAAAAGTATGAAGGCTATTGCTTAACGCATTGTAAGCCGCCCTGAGTCTCTAGAGAAGGGCGGCATATAAATCAAATTTAAAAAATAAAAATTAAAAAAAACTACATTTCCTTTATTAATATAGCAGTTTCACTTTTACACATGCACAGAAGACAATCTAAATTTAAATTCTATCTAGATATGACATAACTTCATTTTCAAAGGCTGCTGAAAGTATCCAGGAGATCTGAAATTAAAGTAGCCATGCTCATGCATCACATTAACCTTTTGTTTTAATCATAGTTTGTTGACACACTATATATTAGCTAGGACTAGGTACATACTACAACATGAATCATAAACATGAGTCATAAACCAGTCACAAGCTACAAAGGTTAAATTCATTCATCACAACAGAATGAAAATATAATACGGTTTATTAAGATAACTCATACATAATTCTGACAATCTTATGAGGAATTATTGATCCCCATATGACAAAACATGGTCTGTCTTGGTTGTGGCTTATTCACCAAACCACATCAAAGCAAAGAAAAAAATTTTAGTTCGATATTCAACCCAAGTAATTATTTCAAGTAAAATCACTTCTCAGTAAGCAAAAAATGAGTTTTGAGTAGAAAGTAGCTTTCCTCAGACACCCTGTTTGAAGCAACTTTGTGGATAGTAAAAGTTTGGCAAGTGCGGGGTTCGGTTTTCTTAACCGCAGACTGAAGACCCAAAGGTGTTTTTTCAAGAGGCAACTGGGCTTTCTGGTTTTTTCTTTGAAAACGTTTCGCTTCTCATCCAAGAAGCTTCTTCAGTTCTGACTGGATGGTGGGAGAATGGAAGGATCCAGTCAGAGCTGAAGAAGCTTCTTGGATGAGAAGCGAAACGTCTTCAAAGACAAACCAGAAAGTCCAGTTGCCTCTTGAGAAAAAAGAGCACCTTTGGGACAACCATGACCTGGATGACTAAGAATCTCCATAGACCAGTGCTTCTCAACCTTGGAAGCTTGAAGATGGGTGGACTTCAACTCCCAGAATCCTCCCATTCTGGGAGTTGAAGTCCACCCATCTTCAAGCTTCCAAGGTTGAGAAACACTGCCATAGACATTGCAGACTCGAGACTTTACGGCTTTTTGTGCCGTAAGAGGCTAAGCTGCTCCCTTCCCCGATCTTTTTGCGCAGAGACGCGGCTCGGAGGGTGGGGGGGATGGGAAGAAATCTCTCGGACAAAAAGTCTGTAGAGATTCTCAGTCATCCAAGTCATGATTGAAAAGAAAAAAAAAACACAACAAAGTTCAGAATTGCCTCCTGGGGAAAAAAAAAAAGGACTTCTGGGACAACAGCCGAGAAGCCACTAGGCGGAGCCATCGAGTGGGGTGGGGGAAGGAAAGAGAGGGACGAAGACGCAGCGTCTTCTTCGGGGCGGACCTTTTCTACCCGGAACCTTGTTGCTTCTCCTGCGCTACCGGGCGGGAACGGTGACGCGGCAGTATTGGCGGCGCACGAGCAGCGGAGAGGGGCGGGTAAAGGGGCGGAGCTGCCGGACGAGGGTCGGAACGGCGGCAAGGATATGGCGGAGACCATTGTAAGTTCAAGGCTTGTTGAGGGGGACGAAGCCGGGGAGGGGGAAAGCGGGGTGGTGGTATCTCCCTCCTCTCTTCCCTCAACTCCCCCCCCCCGGGGGTGGTTTCCCTCCCTCCGGTCTTTTGTCATTGTGAAGCCGGGGTGGCGGGGCGGGGGGAAAGGAAGGCGCCGCGCTCAGGGCTCCCCCTTGGGCTTCCCCAGCGCCTGCCCGGCTGGGGGCTGACAGCTCTGCCTAGTTGGGAAGATGGGAGGCACCAACCCGCGGTGGGGTTTATTTTCCTATCCCGTCTCCCTTGCTAGGTTTGTGGAAGAGCAAGGGGGAATTGCGGCGACCTCCCTGAATGGGGGTGCGGGAAGGGGGCTGCTGCAGCTGAAGATAGCGGCTCTCCCCTCCCCACCTTCATTGAGTATCATTCCAGAGGGGGAAGAACTCAGCACATCAGAGCTTTTCAAGCCAGTTTCGTTATATATATTTTTTTCTTTCTCCCCCTCCCCTCCAAAAAAAAAAAAAAAGTAGTGTGACTGGGCAAGATGGACCAGAAATGAACAATTTTCAAAAGCAACCCACCCACCACCCACCCCTTTCTCTGAAGAAAATGTGTGGATATATAGCATGGATATATGTCCAGTAAATTGGACTGGCTTAACAATTGGGGTCTTTCTCTCTCCTTAGGGCAGGATATATGGAAAGAAAATGAAAAGCTGAGGATTTGGTACAAACACATGATACGTAGAATAAGAATCTTATCTCTAGAGATTTTTTTTTTCTCTTGAAATACTGGACTATTTAAATATAATTATATAAATACTATAATTCCAAGATGATATGTTCATAGGAATTGTAGTCTAATACATCTAGAAGGCAACAACAACAACTTGGAAAAAGCTGACAAAAGTTTCTGTAACTCTATCTGAAGTTTTTCCTTTCAAACCCTAATTATTTTGAATCTAGGTTCAATATTAACATTACTTGCAATAAATTAAGAAGCTACAGCCATAGGATATATGACTTCCTGCCCACATTCCCATAATTATTGTATTACTTTGCATGCCAGACAGAATAAATCGGTGGATCACTTGTTTTGGATTTTTGACAGTAAGAAACTCCTCAGTAAATAAGTGAAGCTTTGACTATGCTAGAAGTACTTCAATTCTTGCTTTATATTAACAGCATTTAAGAGGTATCTACAATGTTTTTCTTATCTGAATTGACAAAGGTGAAAAACTCTTCCCTGTCCTTTATGATCAGTGAAAAAGTTTACTTAAGGCAGGGGTGGCAACTGTGGCCCTTTTACAACCTGTGGACTTCAACTCCCAGAATTCCTGAGCTAGCCAAGCTGGCTCAGGAATTCTGGGAGTTGAAGTCCACAGGTTGTAAAAGGGCCACAGTTGCCCACCCTTGAGTTAAGGCATACTGAAGAGTAAGCAGGTCCTACCGTGGTTAAAAGCATGTTGCACTTCCATCTTTCTTTTCTATCAGATTTTATTTTAATAAAGAAATAGATAGAAAAATATGTATATAGCAGGACCAATCCAAATTTTAAAGTTCTCTCTTGGCAGCTAAGTTTGTATAATATTTCATAAAATTGGACAGCACATGTTTTAATAAATTTAGGTCAATTTGCCTTGTTTTATATTAATGAATTGTCAATATCTTTGGTATTAGTACTGGCTACATTGTATTTGGCTACATTGATACAATTAGTTATATATTGCAAATTGCAGGCAATTTGAGCAACTTTGGCAGGTAATCTGTAGCCTTCCATCTCAGCAGCTAGACTATAATATGAATCAGTTTGATTTAAATCCTGCTTTTAGTTGAATTTAATCAGTATTTTGATACAGTGCTTTACAGAATCTTTAGTATCCTTTTAAAACAGGGTGTCCTTGTGGTATCCTTTATACATCCATTCAAATCATATCTGATTTCTTTATTACCAAAGTTTATACTAAAATTTCAATTTTATTTATTAATTTTAATAATACATAAAATTTATTTTAAACTGCCAATAACTATGGTATGTATAATTACATAAATATGTAATGGACTATTACACATTTCAAAGCAAAACTATGGGAGATTATATAATTTTGAAATAAATGCCATTTGCTATTTTTCTCCAAATTTTAAGAAAAAAAGTAATTTAACTACTTACTACAGTTCCAAAATATCACTGTTGCAAAATTCAAGTTTATAAATGACATTTGTCAGGTTTCATGGTTAGTAGTATCTATTTTTTGGAATATCTCCTAAGGTACCAGTTGGTAAATATCTGCACATCCACATCTGGAAATTGCAGTCTATCAGCTTTTCTTTAAAGTATTTTTTTTTAATTATACACCAAACTTTTAAATGTTCCTATTTTTTAAAATACAGTTTCCTCTTGAAATTTGTACCCAATAGAAAGTGGGTGTATACATATGTATGCACATACATTATCTAGTTTCAAAGAGATTTTAAGATTTGGACATTGTTCAAGGAGATAATTAATGGTTTGGCATGGTCCTAGGCTTAGTCATTTAGCTGTGTCTCCAGGTGGAATCCTAGTTGGAATTATGGAATCAGCACTTTGAGGCAAAGGAGTTGAGCTCAACACAAGAATATCTTTACCTTTTAAAGACAGAATTGCTTCACAATGGTGCTGTGCTGCAGTGTAGTCAGATCCAATTCATATTCAATCTGAAATTATATATGTTTATTATAATAGAATTATCAAGAAAGCCATATAGAATTGCTTCTTTACATTATTACATTTTTCTGGAAGCACGTGTTGGAAAGCTATCATATTAAAAAGTGTTTCAAACATTTTATAGGACATTAGCATGTGTGAATTTCCACCATGTTCAATTCTTACATTGAAGTGAAGTTAGCACCAATTAATGTGTAGAATCTGCCCTTAAATTACATCATCTTTCAAGTATAGATTTGAACTCTGAGCAGTGGCATAGCAAAGGATATAGGGTTGTGCACATTAATGCAGCTTGTCTATCTTTTTAAATTCCATAAGATGATATAATGTAGTGTTTAGTGCTAAATGTTGCCAAAAACAAGTTAGTCTCTTATCAAAGCTAAGCTTGACTTCCTCAGTAAATAGATGCTATTCTTTCTGTGTCCCTATGTATCCCACAGGATTGGTGTGACTTTTCATTTTAATGAAGATGGATGACAATTTTCCTTTAAAATGAAGCATGCTAGCAATTAATGATGCAACATGATGTAATATTCGTTTAACAGTCTGAAAAGCTCATGAATTTTCTTTATAGGCCTAAATTAAAGCTCTGCAAGTTAAAGCTTTGTAACTTAAAACCTTAAAATTCATTGTGTTTTTCTAATACTATGTATTGCTAGCTGAAGTAATGAAATTAATAGTTAAGTACAATCCTATTGTACTTCTATTATAATCCTATTGTTAAGTACAATCCTATTGTACTTAGGTATTAATTTCATTACTATTGACAAACTAACTTTTATATGTTAAAAATAATATTCATGAAATGTTACATCTCTTGCATATTCTAGAGTCAGACTTCTGTATATGATATTTTTTTGCCTTAATCATGAACATCCCTTAATCATCCCTCTGGAATGAGCTGCCCACCGGCCTCAGGATAGCCCCGGACCTCCTCTCCTTCTGCCGCGAATTAAAGACGTGGCTTTTTTGCCATATGGGCTGAATCAGTAGGGGGATTCTAAATATTTCATAATTTTAATTTGATTTTAATTAATTTTAAATTGATTTTAACTGTTTATGTAATTCTCTGTCATTTTTGTAAGCCGCCCTGAGTCCTACGGGAGAAGGGCGGCATATAAATTATGTAAATAAAATATTATGTTATTTTTAAGTTATTTTGGGTTACCTTTTTTCCAAATCTCTAAAATTCCATATAGATAATCCGTGTCCAGTCACCAGAAGGAGTGAAACGTATTACTGCAACAAAACGAGAAACTGCTGCAACATTTCTGAAAAAGGTATTCTGTTTTTGGCATATTCTTTGGGCTACCCTAAGATAGTAATAAAAGTTCATCTCACATTGATTGAATAAGCCAGCCCAAGCATCTATACTGTTTAGTTTTTACACAGAAACTTTTGGTGATGCATTTTCACTTTGAATTTTCACTGAAACTTTATCTGAATTAAAGAAAGCAAAGAAATTCCAGAATCTCTATTGACGCTGCTTTTATTAGGCCAAATCAGGCTGACCAAATAGATAAAATTGCAAAACAAAAAGTTGGGATGGGGTCACGTTATGGAGTCTACATCTGAATGCAGTGTTAAATTGTACTATGAGTGTCTAGAGAATATATTGTTAGGCTCTGTTTTGAACTTGTCCTGACATGTTGCAATGTATTTCTGTTGAAGGATTGTTTTAAAATGTTTGACGGGAAAAGACTGGCATCTGCCAGTCAGATGTTGTAGAGCAAAAAAGCTTTTTATCTTGTTGAGAGACCAGTAGGATTAGTACAGATAAGGTGAGCAGAATGAGAAACAATTATTGCAATTCAGAATTGCCATGTTAGTTTATTCCCTTAATATTCTATAACTGTTATGCAGAATCCCCATCAACATATGTAGTAGGAATAGGATTATATTACATTCTGCAGAATTTAATTCCTAATTCTGAGGAATGTACAGATAGACCTATATATTATAATTATTGTAATTATTGACTATGTAGTGAGGGCCAGTATCATATAGCTGGTTAACATACTGAATTAGATGCAGTGAGACTCTGATTCTAATCCTCCCTTAGGCACAGAAGCCATTGGGCGTCTGTAGGCCAGTCACTCACTCAGAGCTGAAAATAGGCTCTCTGAAAAATGGCTGAAGGATATACCCTTTGTCACATTATGCATGGATGGTTTTACCATATTAAATCAGCAAGCAAGGTGAAAATAAGCAGGTTTTGCAACCAAACCGAATAAATACTAAAAAGAAAAAAATTGACAGCTTATTTAAGAATGTAAGTAACCAATACAGCATACGCCATAATTTTTTATTGAAGATGTAATTGTACTTTTAAATATACATAACTTTAAAGCACTACTTTCAAAGTAATGGCCATATTCATTTTAATAAAATAAATAGCTCAAAATCATGGTGTAGTTATAACTTAAAATTGAAATACATGTAGTCCTTGACTTACGACCACAATTTAGCCCAAAGTTTTTGTTGCTAAGCAAGACATTTGTTAAATGAATTTTGTCCCATTTTACTGCTGCAGTTTTTAAGTGAATTACTTTAGTTGTTAAATTAGTAACACGATTGTTAACTGAATCTGGCTTTCCCGTTTGCTTATCATAAGTTCGCAAAAGGTGATCACATGACCCCAGGACACTGTAACTGTCATAAATAGGACCCAGTTGCAAAGCATTTGAATTTTGATTATCTTACCATGGGGATGCTGCAACAGTTTTAAATGTGAAAAATGGTCTTAAGTCACTTTTTTTCAGTGCTGTTGTAATTTCGAACAGTCATTAAATGCTGTAAATTGAAAACTACCTGTACAGCTTTACTAGCAAGGTTCCCCCTAATTCTACGCTAAACATCAGAAGCAATAGGAAAACCATGAAGTTTTTTGCTGACCCCTGAGAATCCGAAAATGTATACGGTCAGGAAGATCCCATATCCTTCTGATGTAGAAAAGGCAGTTCCCCTAACCCATAGTGTTGGTTCCTGAGCTCCATGTTCTGTTCAAAGAGTTCATCCCTGTTGTGTGCGGATAGGATTATGGCAAGCATAAATTTTGCTCAGGTTGGCCATGCTGTCTAGGAGTTATTGAATCCTAAAATAGAAGGAGTACATTTATGCAAAAGAGCCAGATGAGTTTCTGCAGAGAACAAATTTCAAAAGTATATTGATAGCCATATTTCAATTTAATGTCACTTATTTGGATGTCCAATTTATAAATACCTTGTTAGCTCTAATGAGGTTTTATATTGTATGTATTTGGATATATTGTGAAGCAGTGAATGTTCTTACTAATTTCCTTCTATATTAAACTACACAGAGAGAAAATGTTGAAAGATGTTAGCTTTATTTGCCCCCCTTTTATACCAGTTTCAGGTGGTGATTGGATTAATTTGGTTGAAGCAATATGTTTTCCTCCACAAATGGATTAAATACAGTTAATCATTAACATTAGCAATCAGGCTTAGTTTCTAAAATCCATCCTTATAGAGCCTTAATTTAAATATGAACAAATAATTGAAATGTACTGTAGATTCTTTGAATAGCTGTTATAATGTAAGTATGATAAATTACATTCACACTTTTGTAATATTTACAGCCAGAATAAGATGTTTTTTGATTTCTATCAATAAATTAATTTGTTTGTATAGGTTGCAAAAGAATTTGGCTTCAGAAATAATGGATTTTCTGTGTACATCAATAGAAACAGGACTGGTGAGATCACATCTTCTTCCAATAAATCCCTCAATTTACTGAAGATCAAGTAAGTATTCAGTAAAATATTGGGGCTACACTTGGACTAGAGTTGATTGCTGTTGTGTTTTGACAAGTTAAGAGAATGTATTGTGATATCTTTATATGTGTATCTGTTAAATATTTGCCGGGTTCTTATTTCTTTTATGTATTGTTATGCTATCTAGCTAAAATGGTTTTGGCACTGCATTATATGTATCCAGTCAAAATACTAACAAACAGGAAAATAAAAACTCATAACCACAGAGCTGCCCAATCACCAAACAAGTAAACCCCATCAATCCCTAAATGCCCATTGCTTTGCAAAAGACTTATTAGGGAGACTACCAGGTATACTTCCAAGGGCAAAGTGTTCTGGGATTTGGAGGCCACGAAAAGCATTTCTTTTTGGCCTATGACCCTTTGTATTCTCATAAGGGTGGAACCTTGAACATCCCTCTCCTCCCACCTTTGAATTCAGGAACCAGCAAATTCTGCCTGGAGGAAATGGTTTTTAAAGTACCCTAGAACAAACCCATATAGAGCTTTATAGATTAAAAGCAGCATTTTAATTGGTTTCAGAAAGCAACCTATACTGCAGAGAATAGAATTACACTTTTATAATGATTCTCACCTAGTGTCATTTTGGCTGCTGCACTTTTATCAACTTCTGAATAATCATCAAAGGCAGCCCCCCCCCCCCCCCCCCCACTCCCAGAGCACATGCAATCCCAACATGTCCAAAGAGCATGAGTTATTCTCACCAGGATTTCCAGGTCCGAGTAGGGTTACAACTGGCTGATCAGCCCCTGCTCCCAGTTATAGTGTCCATCTGCTGCTCCAGCAAGAGCAGGCAGTCCACAAATATCCATAAGCTGCAGACAACCCTGTCCAAAGACTATAGTTTGTTTCTAGCCACCCAGGCCCTCACAACCTCTTGGCTTTAAGGTAGAAAGTGATACACAATTGAGTTACTATCAATGAACTGGTGATATTTCATCCCAAACTGATGGGTGACCTCTCCCATCAGCTAAATGTGATCAAGTAACATATGTAGGCAGACCCAGCCTTAGCAAATAGACACAGTAGGTAGAAATTTACTGCAGATGCTAAAAAGCAATGTGAAAAGAACCAAGCTTTGGAGCACCTATACTGGAGCAGCCACTGGGCTTGATTACTCCTCCTGTTCCACTGTTGACTGGACCTGGCCAGTAAATAAGAGGAGAGCCATTGCAAAGTAAGGCCCCCAGTTTCTCCTCCTGTTGATGGTGTAGTAAATCACTATGGTTGATGATTTCAGAAGCCACTGAAAAGGTCCAAAAGGATCAAGAGAGGCACACTCCAACTTTCTAGGTCCCAATGAAAGTCTTCACCAGAGCAACTAGCACTGCTTCTCTGCCATGTCTAAGTCTGAATCTTGACTGAAGACTGAATTCTGAACTGGTCATCTTTTCTATAATGTGCTCCGAAAAAGGAGAATTTGGAGACTGAGCAGTGGTTTTCCACCATAGTGGATCAAAATATGGCTTCTTTTGGAGGACACATACCACTTTGGTAGTATCTTCACCTTCCTTTAAAGAAATATCTTTGAACCTTACCCTCTCTGCCTGAAGGAACCAGGAGGGAGATGGCTCTGTCACAAAAGTTCTATTTATTTCCATTGGTGCAGCTGTGACATATTCAGTTGATTTGCCATCTTGCAAAAGTATGAAGTACCCAGACATGTTGTGGATTACTTGGGATTTGTTTGTTTTACAACTAGAGAGAGTAACTCCATCTACAACAGGTGGGACTCCAAAACAAAATTACCATCTTTTCAGGATACTTGCATATGTATTTCACATAACACAAATAAGTCAGCATGGTTAGGTGGATGAATTGTTTCTCAGGAAGTAAATTGTTCTTTAAAAGTTTGAAGCTTTTGAATGTTTCAAGCACTATATTTATAGAAGAGAAAAGAATTTTAAACTCAAATAGGTTATGTAGGCATACACATGGCATCTATCTGTCCATCTATCAAATTTATATAGCTACCCATCTCTCAAAAAGTTGACTATTTGCTTTCCTCTTGGCTGATTCATTATATGTTTCAGGGTAAAGAAAGGACAATCGTAATTGTTCTTGCTTTTCACTTTAAGTATCTTATTCTGTTGTCACTTTTATAACTAGGGAGCAGTCTATTTAACTATGCTTTCTTTTGGAATAACATTGCTTTTCACAAACTGGTATACTATGATAGTAAAATGTATCTGCATAGTCATTGTAGGGTCTATTCCACATTTCAGCAAAACCATGCTTGGTGGATCACATTTAGCATCCTCATTTTCTCCATTATGATGGGGGGAAAAGACTAGACACAGTTGCACCTTTTCTATAGTCTGAAATTTCAAAAGGCTTTGGTGGGTCTTTATCATAAGTACATATGCTGCATGTATTTTATGATAAAGACCTATAGAATCTATCTGAGGTAAATGCAGCTAGTCTTTGAGTTACAGCCTTTTGTTCAACCACTATTTGAAGTGACAATGCGCTGAACGGAGGGATTTACAACTGGTCCTCAGAGTTCTGGCTATGGTCATGGCAACAAAATGTGAGTGTTTGGCAACCAGCTTGCACCTATGATTGGCTTCGGCATCCCTCAGTCACATGTTTACCATTTGTCAACTTCCCTGCAGACTTTTCACAAGAAAAGTCAAGTAAGTTTTCACCCCCCCCCCCCTTAGTCTTTTTGGCTCACACACACCATGCCCTTTTTTCCCCCTTCGTTTGCATGCACCCAGCACCCTCTGCCTCAATCTCCCAGTACTCACATGGACGCATTCACCCTCACTCACTCACTCATGCATGCATGCATATACACCATATTGTCTTTCAGTGTCTTCCCTGTGATTGCATGGACCCCTTACCCTCTTTCCTCATTTTCCCTGTAGTTGCACATACACATGAACCTTATGTTCTCTTTCCCTGGCCTCCATCACTCACACTTATGATCTGTGCTGAGCCTCTCAGAGACTCTCCCACTCCCTGCAACACCTCTGTATTTTTTACCTGGGACTCCCTCTGCTTCCTGCTTAACGACCCACACCTCTGGGTTATGACAACAGCCAGACTGAGGATTTCTGGTTGCTAAGTGATGCAATCGGGCAATGTCATATTTTACAACTGCATTATTTAGCAATGACAACTCCATTTCCAATTGCAGATGTAACTCAAGGGCTACCTGTACATGCTGTGCTTATTTAACACATTTATATATTGCGCACTCAATTTCGATGGTACATTACTACAATTAAAATAGCAGCTATTAAAATATGGCATAGCATGTTTTAATTCCTAAATGCCAATTGAAACGAGACAAAACCTCCTCACTTTTTTCCTATGAAACGTAAAAGGAGGAGACTGCTCTATTTCCCTTGAAGGTACTTTTTATTTGGAGAAGGCAATTAATTGGTTTCTCCGTCAACCCTTGATGTTACTGTTCAGAGAAGAAAAGCTAACCTTGGTAGAATAGGTTACTCATCATTTCCCTTGTAAATCATCCTTAGTCTACTAGTGTTTGGCAGCTTGCCAATAATTCTAGGCGGAAAAAGGCAGAAATCTGAAGCTGTTTAGAACTTATTCTTTCCTTGATCTGTTCTTATCTTGAATAGGATGGGGAGGCGGTAGTCCTTTTGCTACCATTATAAAAATGGCTCTTCGGGAAATGACATCTCAGAAAAATGCAACTTCAAAAGAGCCAGCATTATTTGTCATGAGATAAAAAGAAATGATGTAAAAACTGGGAAGTTCTTCAATCGCAGTCCTCTGCGCATTTATCTTACAATAACTTCAATTGAACTCAGGGAAACTTACTTGCAAGTAAATAATCATAAGATAATTCTAGTATAGACTCAGTACACTTTGGGTTTAGATCCAGTTTTCCTTTGATCTAAATTCTGCTCACAGGAAAGTCAGTTGCAAGAATGGGGAGACTGTTTACTTGATTATGTCTGTAGTTTCCTGAAAAGCTGTTTCAGAAAGTTGAGGCACCATTCAGATTAGTTCAGAAGATGGTCCTGACAGCTTGGAAGAAGAAAGGAGAGTTCAGAGAAGATTGTCTCAATTTTTTTGTAGAATACTTCGGCTTAATCTCACTCCATTCTGTAAATGGAAAAGATAGTATAATGAAATCTATAATCTGTACAATTGCCAATCCTGTAGAATGTCAACCTAAAATTCCCCTAAATACTTCCAAATTAAAATAGTTTGATGCGGTTGAATAGCATTCTGAAATTGATAATTCTGTAACAGTTCTACCATTTTTTCTAATACTTCTGTTTTTTGTTTTTGCAGACATGGAGATATGCTATTTCTTTTTCCATCAAGCGCACCTGGCTCTTCCTCTGAGAACATGGATACCTCAATTTCTCAAGGAACACGCCCACTAGGTGTTCCCCAGGTGGTAGAAGATGAAATTGATCAGTACCTAATAAAACAGGATGGGAAAATTTATAGAAGCAGAGACCAGCAATTGTAAATATCATTGTGTTTTCTTATTCCGCAAAATTCCTTACAGTTTGCTGTTTGTTTCCTGTTTTCCTTCTCTGTTCCCCATTCTCAAAGGTAACTAAAGTAATCCCATGTCAATTCGTGCTGAAGCACTTTCCCACAATTTGGTAGTAATTTAGTTCTCTGAGATGGGTTGATAATAGCTGAAGATGCTACATGTTTTAGCGCTGCTTATCTGGAACAACTCAAAAACGGATTCTTTCTTTAGAAATCTGGAAAATTGATGTATTGATCTTCAGAATAGGCCATGGGGGAAAAATGGTACTGGCTTTTGTAGGAAAGTCAGCCTTATACTATATGGTAATGAATACATGGCTATGTGTTCAGTAAATATCCGCTCTGAAATTCTCAAAGAAAGTAGCCTCAGACAGATTTGTAATTCTATTCCTTTAAAACAAAATACATTACTGTTGTTCATAAAGAACACTGACAGCCATTGAAAAGGCCTGATCCATGTTAATTGTTGTTAGACCTTACCTGACCTTCAAATCATTTAGAGCTTTGTAGAATGAAGTGCATCGTAGTAATCATTTGTTAAAAGCACATAATGAAATAATATTGTAGCTTACTACTTGAGTAATCCATTTGTTTCCATCTAAATTCTTTGAATGCACAATTTGGCCTATGTCCTTACATCTGTACTGTAGACGTAATAATAGTAGACATGAATAATTTCATCCAAATCTGGGTAAAATATGGAGTAGCTTCTTACTTTAGCCAAACTTAAGTTGTGCAAGAGAGCTGTAAACACATAGTATAAGCTTGATTTACTTTTATTAAATACAATTACTTATTCAGAATTCCAGTATTCTCAGTAAAAGTCCTGTCTGTCTTGAATTTAATCATTGTGGTTGGACAAACTGGATTTCTACCCTGTTTCCTCCAAATAAGACATCCCCTGATAATAAGCCCAATCAGGCTTTTGAGCGCATTGCAATAAGGCCAAGTGCTTATTTCAGGGTTCAAAAAAATATAAGACGGGGTCTTATTTTCGGGGAAACACGGTAGTAACAGCAGCAAAGGATAAGAAATATTTAATCAACTAAATTACAGAAGCCCTTGATTTAACATGAGTTATGGGGAAGAAGCTTCTGAAGTGGCAACTTCAATATTTGTAGGCCGTAAACATAGGAAGTAGCCCTCATTGGATCATATATTGCAAACAATGTGGCTCTTGCTGAGAATGACATTGGATGGCTGATTAGTTTGAAAAAAAATTCCAATTTAATTGAACATTTAAAGCATGCTTAGAATTGTGTATCCCAAACATCAACAACATGGAAGATTTGAAATTGCCACTAACAAATATAGGGTGGTTTATGCCCGTGCAAGAGCAAAATTAATAATTTATCAATGCAGAGTTATAATATTACATTACCCTTAAGTTATATATATATATATGACTCTAAGCTGGGGCTGGATTTCATAATAGTCTCTCATGTCCTTCTAATTATTGTAGTTTTGAAATGCTTGAGCTTCTATAAGTAAGCAAGAGAAAAATAACACAAATTTAAAAATAATAACAAAAATAATAACAGAAAGGCTGCATAGATACTTTTTTGTTAAGCCAGTAGAAGAAGTCTTATCAAGAAGATATGGACATGATTGTAGACAATTTGCTTGGTTTTTATCTTCTAAATCTTTTACACCTGTAAAACTTCAGAGATGGTGCATGCTTTAGTATGTCTCACATATATTGAGAAGATCAGAATTGCTTTTGATAACCATTTTTTTTCTAGCTGGAATCTTTAAAGAGACACGAAATATATTATTTTCACAGGGTACACTGAGAACATTGTAGTAGTTAGTGTCTGTCTGAGGAAATAGCATTGGACCACCAGAAGGCTACTTTTGGAGTATAGCTATAAATTTTAGAGCAGACCTCTATTAATAGTAACTATTATAAGAATCTGATTTAAACTTTTATAATGTGTTATTTCTTTTAAGGTTAGATAGGTCTACATTGCCCCTTTATGTAGTTTTCCATGTATTGGAATGATTCCTTCAGTGAAGATCAAAAACTAAAAACCTTTGAATAGTGAAGTATTGTTGGCAGTTGTGTGGTTTTGAAAAAAGTGCTCATGAAAACATCATAGGCAAAAAATCTCTTTTGTTGAATTTATGCCTGACTTTATATTGAAAAATGCTAAGAACACACTAACTTTTATGAAGAAAATACCAATAGCAGAGAAAGAAAGTTGTTCTGAAAGACCTGCTGTTAAAATAAATATTGAATAAATGAAAGATTTTTAAAATATTGAATACAATTCAATTCAAATTCAGTTCAAATCTTTATTGTCAGTGCACAACATATGTACAATGAGATTGGTTGAGCTCCCTCAGTGCACCCCCCCCCAACACAATACAACTCACAGTGAAGACAGAAAATCCCTAACCCAATAAATCATATTAACAAAACACATAGAATAATAGTCTATTGCCTCCTTAAATAGATGGAAATGGAAGATGCTGCTCTGAATCTTTTCTGCAACAGTATAACCAATCTGTCTTTCTATTCTATTATTAACAAAAATAGCATTGTATCTTATCAGTACTCTCCATAATTACATTTCTGAAATTAGGAAACATTTTCAGTGTAGTTGGCAATCAGCACAGTAATTCTTAGCTGATGTGTGCTTAACCATTTGTTAATCTGTAATCAGTACAGGCAGTCCTTGCTTAACGACTATTCATTCAGCAACTGTTTGAAGTTATGACAGTGCTGAATGAATGGTGTTTACAATTGGTTCTTGACATTACAACCATTGAAATGCTCCGATGGTCACATGATCAAAATTCAGGTACTTGACAGCCTGTTCACATTGAGGGCCACAAGATGTGCTTTCTTCTTACTCACCTGTCTCCTCCCCATCTCTGTCCTTTTGGCCATTTTTGGCCATCATGCATTCTGCTTCCCTCGGCATCCCTATTGCCCTGCATTCAGCTGCCCCTTTCTACCACCCCCAGCTGACTTTTGCTGCCTTCTTCTGTGGACAAGGTATGCCTGGCCTGGCTCTCGACAAGGCAGCTGCTGGCTGTGTGAGACCTTCTGAAGACCTATCAGGAACAGGCAGAAGCAGAAGAAGATGGTGAAGTTCACCTGGGATAGCAGGGGTGCAGAGTGCCAGGGGTGACCACAAGGACAGACATGGTGGGTAGATAGGCAGGGCAGGAGAAACATGAGGTCCTCACCTAATGACTGATGGGTCCCTAACAACATGGAACTGCTATTGCTAATTGGTGCAGTCATGTCATGTTTTGCTTAATGACTGCTTTGCTTAGCAATGGAAATTCCAGTCCGTTGGGCTCATATTAATTTATGAATCTGTATTAAGTATTAATCTGTAAAGCTTTACAAAATAGAGTGCTTTTCTGTTTTTGCCAGTAAATTTAGCTGCTGATGTTCTCTTTACACAGATGTCGACATGGTCCATTGGGTAAATGTGTACATTGTGTACCTTTAGAGGTAAGCAGATAAGTGAAAGCTATTATAGTAATACTTTACAAGGTAAAAGTTTTCTTGATGTATAAAGTTGCCTTAATGGCATCAATAGAGAGAATGTTGTTGAAACTTTAATGTATCCTAGCTGTGCTGATAATGGTTAAAGAGGCAAAATTGGACCCTTGGATATACCTGTCAAATCAAAACTTGGATTTATCTGTTTTTTGACATCTGGCTTTTTGCAATAGTGGTTTTAACAGGATATACTATTTCATGTTACAAGTTTCAAGACAGCATATGCAGTTGGTATTTTCCACTTATATTGGAAGTAGATTCTTTACTTTTTAAAAGCTATAACTTAAAGCTTTCTTATTTGGGGGGGGATATGCTTATATCCTGCATTGTTTTTATTAATGATTTATATAATAACCTTTTAATCATTTTTAGTTGTGTGCAGATTCTTCAGTTAGCTAGGTAACCTCCGCTAGAATTCTTTAGCTTTGTTTTTAGCTCTGTAAGGTAAAAAAACAAGAATATTACATCCATGAGACAGGTTGGGTTTCTAAAGCTATTTTGGGCAAGAGTAAAATATTTTAATGTGCAGGGGAGGGAGAAGAAAGGGCTCCACTATTACTGTCAGAATAGCAACTGCTGTGGAAAAAGAGCATAACGTTGCCTAATTATTTCCACATTGAACGTCAGACTAAAAGATCCATTTCTACGGTGATCAATGTATTATCAAGCAGGTGTCTGACCTGATTTTCCTTTGTGTATTTGGTCTTGGCAGCCTTTTGATGAGGATTATTTAAACCATCTGGAACCTCCTGTGAAGCATATGTCATTCCATGCCTACATCAGGAAACTGACCGGAGGTGCAGACAAGTAAGAAACTTTGTACCCACTGCAGGAGAGTAGAAAGATGACATAGATGGCAAAATCTGAAAAAGTAGAAAACGATAGGGCAAAAACAAATTGGCTTCAAATAGTAACAATCAC
The DNA here is from genome assembly GCA_022577455.1 of Arizona elegans. Taxonomy (NCBI): domain Eukaryota; kingdom Metazoa; phylum Chordata; class Lepidosauria; order Squamata; family Colubridae; genus Arizona; species Arizona elegans. The sequence continues at coordinate 44,856,609 of JAKOOJ010000003.1, forward strand.
TTTTAAATAAGTTCATTAAATTGGGGTGAGATTAATTTTATTTTTTTTCCCTTGGTTGTTGAGCTTAAACTGACCTATACATTGGTGCAGCGAAGGCATTTTTGAAGGGGGTAACAAATCTACAGTTTTGTCATATAGCAGAGGTCAGGATAAAAAAAAAAAAAACTGTCCTAGAAGCACAGTCTTTCCATTAATCTCTCATGTACGTTTCTTTTTATGGTGATTTCTCATAAAACGTATTCCATGCATAGAAGGTAGCAAATGTTAAAACATCTTTATTTTTTATTATGCTGTGAATCTGCAACTGATGTTTCTCATGTTTACAATTTCTATGTTGATCACACTGTGTTAGCAGTTATTTGCATACTTGATATGTTTGCTAACACCAGTGTAAATGAGAGAAGAGGCAGGTTGGTTTCTGCATTGAACTGCTGTTTCTCCTTTCCCCCCATCTTTCTCCCCCCACCTCAGTTTACAATGAGAATTAGGGAGTTATATGCAGACTGCCTATAGTTGTAGAGTCTGGTGGCATCCTCTGGCAGGATGTCTGCTGTATGTTTATTGGGATTTTTAAAAAGATATTAAGCATGTTTCTTCTTTTGTTTAGGGGAAAGTTTGTTGCTCTTGAAAACATTAGCTGCAAGATTAAATCTGGATGTGAGGGGCATCCTCCATGGCCAGAAGGAATCTGTACCAAGTGCCAGCCAAGTGCTATCACACTCAACAGGCAGGTAAGATGAATATTAGCCATAATGAAAGCTAGTTTTTCAAGGCAGTGGAGAAAGTTCTTGCCTATGATGCTCATTTTGGAAGGAATCGCCAGGAGAGTTTGAACTGTGTTTTGACAGCTGCTTGAGGACCAACTGTTAGCACTCATATAGGAAGATAAAGCAATATATTTATCTGATAGATTCCTTATAAATCGAGAAAACCTGGCATATACATGAGAAATCACAGCAGTTTTAAATTCCAACTCTGTTATTCTGTTAAAATGAGTGACTACCACCACAAATTTCAATTATATAATAGCAGTGGATTTTGAGCAGCTGTAGCTGTAGAAGGGGTAGTATAAAAAAGATACCCTAAAACTCTAGGGGATAGATACAGAAAAAAAGATACTATGAGGTTTAATTGTTGATGGTGCTGAAGGAGATGCATTAAGATGAGCCACCATACTGCCTATTCACTGTTTTCCTGCAATACTAGATAAGCAGAAGGCGGGCTTGAGTTTTCTATAGGTCCTTGTTTAATAACTTGTGTAGCATTTCCAGGACCCTATAGCAATAACAAGCCAGCGCAGCTCACCCCTCCTGCCACTTCTGCGAAGGGTGCACGATTACTTCCTGGCTGGCGCACCTCTTACCCTGCAGCCGGAGAGACGTTCCTCCTGTGCGGACTCAGCTCCTACGCAGCCTTGCCACCCGAGAAGAGCAGCAGTAGCAGGGGCAGCTGCAGGGCGAGGGGCAGGAGTGACCAGCCGGCCCCTGCAGCTGCACCCCAGCCGGCGAACTGGGCCTTCGGCGGCATCTCCATGCATGAGGAGCTGTGCTCTTCTCCAGTCCTCCTGGGGTACCTCGCCTCCCTGACAGCAGCTCCTCCTCCTCCTCCAGCATCCTGGCTGGAAGTGGTAGCACGAGAACCACCACTGCCCCCTCATCCGCTGACCGGCTGTCCTGTGTGTTGCTCCTGCCGCTGCCAGGTGAAGGGGCAGTGGCGGTTCTTGCGCTGCCGCTTCCAGCTCAGATGCTGGAGGAGGAGGAGGAGGAGCGGCTGCGAGGGCCGGCTGGTCATTCCTGCCCCTCACCCTGTGGCTACCACCATGACTGCTGCTCTTCTAGGGCACCTGAGCCGGCCAGGCACTCCGGACTGCAGACGCGCGTCAGTGCAACGGGCTGAAGGGCTGGGGCTATGCAAGAAACCTGCTTAGGCGAGGAGGTAGGGAAGCCCCGGCCCAGCTGTCCTGGCCGACAGCTCTGCTCCCCTAGGAAGCACCCGCTGGGATCCCCTCTCTGGGCCTTTGGGCACGCAGAGCCATCTCTCCGGACACGTGAGCCATCGCCCGTTGCTCTTCTGGGTTCCGGCGCGCCGGCCAGCTGTTCTTCATGTGTGCGGGAGCACCGGAAACCAGAAGAGCAGCTGTCCGGTGCACATGCGCACACTGGAAACCGGAAGATCATCTTCCCAACACGCACATGCACACCGGGCCACTGCTCTTCCGTTTTCCAGTGCTCCTGCACACGTGAAGACCAGCTGGCCGGTGCGCCGGAACCCAGAAGTGCAACAGGCAATGGCTCACGTGTCCGGAGAGATGGCTCTGCATGCCACTTCCGGCATGCATACCATAGGTTCGCCATCACGGTAGTAAGCCATCGAGATCAACAAAAAAGAAAACCTGTAAACTGGGACCATCCCACAAGTGTAAAGTACTAGGAACTGCCTAGGACTATGACTGAAAGTAGAACAGTGGCATGTGGATAGGTGTTTTTTTTTATTGTTATGTCAAAGTGCCCATAGACCATGATTGGGATTCCATGCAGAAAGTTAGAATTGAATGTCTGGAAATTTACTCCTGCTACTGGTATAAATTAGAGGCGCATTCTGACAATTCACTATGCAAGGAATCCTTTTGAAACTGTGATATTCAAAAGTTGTGCTCTCACTCCAGTTGAATAAGGATTGCTGCAGGATAAAGGATTGTTACAACCACATCTTGTTTTTGTTGGATCTCAATGATGTCTCTTTGTATTAAATAAATGTTTTTTACAACGGTGAATTTTGCAGGCCATTCAAGGTGTATGTCAATCATTATGCTATGTTGTATAAAGCAATAACTCAAAATACAAAATGTGTCTATGGATCCAAAAATATTGGAAAAAGTGAAGATCTATGAATGTGTAAGAAATAATTGGCCATGTTCAAATATCACAGTAAACTAAATTCTTTAATATTGTTGAACTATGGCTCACAAATTTGTAAGTAATACCTTTGAGAATCATATAGTTGAAGCAAGACTTCTAGAGAAAAGTAGAAAGAGAAATTCTGGATATTTATATATGAAGTATGCAGAATATAAAGATATCTTCTGAGAATCCAAGCTGAGGTTTCTGCAATTCGTGAACCTCCTAGCTAACATAGCATAAAAGAAGAGAAAGAAGCTGAAGTTTTTTCTTCATGGATAGAGCTGTCATTGTTCAGCTACTTCTATTAGCAGAAGCAGCCAAGTGGGAATGATCAAACAGTATGCTGTTCATAAAAAGAATTTTGGCTTACCATAACTCCAAATGAAGCAAGCGGAGTTAAAAAAACAGCAGGCTAATATCTACAGTTTTGTGACTATATTAAACTCTACTGATTCTGATAGGGGAAGTATTTGATTATGGCTTTATGATTTTTTTTTTCAAATATGGCAGAAATATAGACATGTGGATAATATCATGTTTGAGAACCATACAATTGCAGATCGTTTCTTGGACTTCTGGAGAAAAACAGGAAATCAACATTTTGGATATCTATATGGGAGGTACACAGAACATAAAGACATTCCTCTGGGTATTCGAGCTGAGGTTTCTGCCATCTATGAACCTCCGCAGGTATCAAATCCTACTCTAAAATCCCCTGACTTGCTCCATATACTGTAGAAGAATGCTTGGGAAACAACATTTCTCTTGTATTTTCTGATAATTGAAGTAGAAAAATTCATTAGTGTATTTTGGGGAGAAGAATTTTTCTACGAGCAGTCTTGCTTTTAAAAGAAACTTGATTTCAGTCTAAACATTTTCATGTTTATGTGAAATTAAATCTCTTTAGGCATGTTTATATTAAACAAAGGTTTGTAGGCTCTCTATTAACTTATGCTTTGTACATAATTGCTTTCCTATAATCTGAAGTGGGGGAAAAGGTCTTTGCATGCTTCCTTCTGCTTCTGCTGAAAATATGCTTGCCCAATTTATATGGTTGAGGAAGACAGGTTGCCAAGTATGCATTGATCTGTAACTGATAAGCATTTATATTGCAAGCGTGGATATTTTTCATATAACACCATGCTGAGCTGAAAACTCAGGCTAAAGAACTTTAGGTACATCAAACTGAGTCAGCAACAGATAGCTATTTCTTTTTATAAATTAGAATTTGCCCCTCACATTGGCAAGTCAGCCAGTCTCAGTTGTTGAGAAAGTCATACAACAATGGCAGAGCTTTTGCTGTTTTGCTTTTGCTACTTTGAGATCTTCATCAACATTTCTATTGCTATTGTTGATAAAGCACTTTGAGTGTAGTCCTAGCCAAAGTGTTATCTGAGCATGCACATATATGCAGAAGCCCTTAAAACAGCGTTGGTGAAAGGACAATGCCTTGGCATTTTGAATAAAAGGGTCAGAGTATTCGGCTGCTTTGTAAAGGGCACTTCTCAATGGTTCATACAGCCCAATAAATTGGTAAATTTAGGGTGCCTTGGATTTTTTCCAAAACTGCAAGTTCATATTAAGTCACCAGATGGCACTGTTCACTGAGTACTGAAAGGTGATTCAGATGGAGCAATAACTATAGTTATAATTGTAGTTTATCATCATTGTTAACAATGATGTTAAAGAGGAAAAGTTAATGTAGACTTCTGCCCTAACTAGGTTTCCACATTTTAATCATGATCTGGAAACCAAGCCAATTATTTACCATTGCCATCAGTTCTAATTCTTCTTGAATTCTGGAATGTAGGCAGAAACTCAAAGGGAATTTGCTGATAGGCATAAGATATATGCAAAAGTCCAATTAAAAAGAGAACTAAGTTACATTTCCTTCCACCCACCCACCCATCCATCAGTTGGAGAAAGGGAAATCAAACCTATTTGGAGGAAGGAGGAAAATTAATTAAACCTTTTAAAGGGAGAAGAGAAATTAAAAAGGGACACGGACAGGCAAAATAGAGAGGAACACAGAACTCTGGAATCTTTGAGTTGATTTGCATTCAGCATATTTTTGCATCAGTCTGGTTAGCCCGCTTGGAAAGGAGTGCAGTGGAGGAATTCTCTGTTGATTCTTCATCTGCTGTCTCATAGGTCATTGCTATCCATCTCTATATGGGGTGGTTCCAACGCATTCTGACAGTGTCTTAATGCTTAGGTCAATTCTTAAGATTAAGGTGGAAGAAGCAATGGATTGAAACTAATCAAGGAGAGAACCAGCCTATTCATGTCAGAACAATTAATCAGTGGAACTTCAGAAGTTCTGGGTGCTCCATCAACAGAGGTTTTTAAGCCATTTGTCTGAAATCGTATAGGGTCCCCTGCTTGAGCAGGATTTTGGACTAGAAGACCTCCAAGCAGTGGTGGGTTCCTCCCGGTTCGGTCCGGTTTGGCCGAGCCGGTAGCGGTGATGATATGACATCACCGAACCGGTTCTCCTCCCCCGCCCCACCCACCCACGTTATTCTTACCTTTAATTTGGTCCCACCCCCAATCTATTGCAGCCTCCTGAGTCCCAGCTGATGACTAGAGGGAAAAAAACTGTTTAAACTCCTGCCGCGGGGCTTCAAAGGGCCGTGCTACAGCTGATCAGTGTTAAAAGCAAACAAATGAGTCGGGTCGTAAGTGCGAGGACTGGTCATAAGTGCAAGGACCTTCCAGAAATGACTCTGACTAGCTAGCCATGTCCACCTAGTCACATGACCTCCAAGCCACACCCACAAAATAAGCCACGCCCACAGTACCGGTAGTAAAAAAATTTAGAAACCACCCCTGCCTCCAAGGTCCCTTCCAACTCTATTACTCTTATTCTGATTCTTGAAAGCAAAGTCTGATTTTATCAGAGAAGCATACAGTACATGTTCTAAACATTACATAAGTACAGGTCTGTTATATGCATAAGTGAAACTTCTGTAAATGGGACAAAGTAGCTTGTCCGTTTTCATTCTTCTGATATCTCCTCATTTTGGATAATGTTATTTTCCCTTTCAAGTGCTAAATGTCTATCTGTTAAAAATTAGTTTTCTAATTGCTTTTTTTCTTTTAGATTGGTACACAAAATAGTCTAGAGCTCCTGGAAGATCCAAAAGCAGAGGTTGTGGATGAGATTGCTGCAAAACTTGGCCTAAGAAAGGTATCGAAATACATTTGAGTCGAAATGCTGAAGAAAATTCTTTATACAAGTGAAGAAAACCTTACTAAGTACTGAATCATTTTATTAATATGCAATTTATACAAACCATATTGCAATATAATTGTATTGCAGTTGTGTAAAAGTGCATGTATTTTAAAGAAAAGAAATATTTTATAATAAACTATCCAACAAACAAAAAAAACCCTATCTGCCTAATGGAGGAAAAAAGGGAGAAATCCAAAAAAGAAAAAAGAAATAACAAGTCTGCATTAAAAATAAATAAAACTACCCCATTATACTTAAATATAAAAGAAAAACATTTTGAAAAGTTATGTATTGTTAAAATTATATAGCCATCATTATATTTCAGTTTTTAAACAACATATTAATATGTTTAATTTTGACTTGTATTTTGATTTTCTTTATCTAAAGAGTGCCAGTGATTTTTTTAATTGTGGCACATCAGCTTTCAGATCAATAATTAATTTTCTTATATAGGTGGAGGTAATTTATATTGTTAATCCCTGTTCCAGAGAAATAAAATAGAGGGTTTTAATCCAGGGACACCAAATCACATGACAAAATATTAATTTGGATTTATGCAAACATCTTTATCTACACATCGATTTTTTTCTTTTTGGCTGTAAGTTTGTTTTCTTATTAGTTGCCAACCTTTTGAGCTGGTAAATATGTTTGGGATTTTGAGAGTGCTGTCAGTATTGTCACAAAATGCTATGAGGGGCTACAGTATGTCATAAAACAATATTTTCACAGAAAACAAATCAGTGTGATTATAAGAAAGTAACAACTGGACAAGAACCCAAAGGTGAGACAAGTGGGAATGAATTTAAAATCGAAAAGTCGCTCTTTTGATCACAGAGCATTATTTATATATTTGGATAGAATGACATACCAGTTGATCAGACTTTTAGCAGTTTACAATTTCTTCTTTCACTAATTAGAATTAAAATACTGTATATAAGGTAATAATGAAGTAAAATATAATTCTGATAAACACCCATGAGCTCAATACTCATCAAACTTCTTTCACTTTGGATCAGCCACATTTCGATTCCACCCACTGAAACTGTGTAGAAGAGCCCTATTTTTTACCACTTCCTCAAGCACTAATAGGGATGGACTGTCCTTACTTGTAGGGCAGGGGTCCCCAAACCCCAGTCCCTCGACTAGCATCAGGCCATGTTATGCTAGAAACTGGTCCACGTAAACAAGCGAAGCCCCATCCGTGGGATTCAGGCAGCATGCAAAACCATGACGCCCTCCGCTCCACAGAAAAACTTTTCTCCATGGAACCAGTCCCTGGTGCCCAGGCCTCCCCAACGATGCCCTTGAAGTGATGTCCCAGTGCCTGGAGGCTGTGCGTGTCTGGATGGGGAGGAACAGGCTCAAGCTCAACCCTTCCAAGACTGAGTGGCTGTGGCTCCCGGCATCCCAATATAGTCAGTTGACTCCATCACTGACTATTGGGGGCGAGTCATTGGCCCCCACAGAGAGGGCTCACAATCTGGGAGTCCTCCTGGATATGCACCTGTCCTTGGAGGAACATCTGACGTCTGTAACCAGGGGGACCTTTTGTCAGGTTTGCCTGATTCTCCAGTTGCGGCCCTTTCTTGATCGGGATTCCCTGTGCACAGTCACTCACGCCCTCGTCACCTCTCGCCTTGACTACTGCAACGCTCTCTACATGAGGCTCCCCTTGAGGAGCACCCGGGTGCTCCAGCTGGTCCAGAATGCAGCAGCGCAGGTAGTGACGGGAGCAGCATGGCGCTCCCATGTAACACCGCTCCTGCGCGAGCTGCACTGGCTCCCGGTGGTCTTCCGGGTGCGCTTCAAGGTGCTGGTTATCACCTTCAAAGCGCTCCATGGCATAGGTCCTAGCTATCTTCGAGACCGCCTGCTGCTACCGACGACCTCCCATCGACCCGTACGCTCCCACAGAAAGGGCCTCCTCAGGGTGCCATCAGCCAAACAGTGTAGGCTAGTGACCCCCAGGGGGAGGGCCTTCTCTGTGGGGGCACCTACCCTCTGGAATCAGCTCCCCCCAGAGATAAGGAGAATCCAGGACCTCAGTGCCTTCCGCCGTGCCCTTAAAACCCATTTTTTCAAGCAAGCCGGGCTGGCTTAAGAAGAAATTCTTAAATGTTTTTAAATGTTTTAAACGTTTTAATTGGTAGTGAGTTTTAATTGGGCCAAATTTATATATCTTTTAATTGTTTTTTAATATTTGTCCTGCATGTTTTTTTAATTCTGGCTGTACACCGCCCTGAGTCCTCAGGGAGAAGGGCGGTATAGAAATTCAATAATAAATAAATAAATAAATAAAGATTGGGGGTAGCTGCTCTAGGGACAATGTTCTGTAGAAGAAGAGGCCACAACAGAGGGCGCCCTTGACAATATTTCTTCAAATATGGGACCCATAATGTGCCTTCCCTCACAGATCTTCACCTGTTGGTCAGATTCCATAAGCAGGTAGTCTTGAAAGATGCACAGCTCCTAAGCCAGAAAGACCTGAATGAAAAGATTTGATGTTGCTTTTTAGATTAACTAATATAAAAATTGAATATTGAGAGCAGCTCTGTGAACTGCTCTTGATTTTACTGTCTAAATCATAGGAGACTAAATACCCCCTTTTTTTCTTTTTTTCTTTTTTTTTTTGCAAGGAGGGCAAAAAGTAGGAACCCTGTAGAAGTCATCAGATCTTTTCATAAGGGAGCCTAAAACTGCAGGTCTTACCAGCTGGCACTGTAAAATGTATTCAAATGAGTTCTGCAATGCTAGAGAAATAATTTCTTTTTCCAGACAGCTGTGAAGCATATTTTCCCTAAGGGATTTATATAAGGGAAGCTATATTGTACTAACTAGAATGGGCAACATTTTAAAATAAAACAAGACAGAAAAATAAATATATATATGTATATGTATTGTGTTTTAAGGTTGGCTGGATATTCACAGATCTGGTTTCAGAGGACACACGGAAGGGGACTGTTCGCTACAGCCGAAACAAAGTAAGAATTTTTTCCTCTTTAATTTGCTTCTGGTTTTACAGCAAATATTGCATCATCTAGATACAAAATTCATGAGGAACAGGAGTTCAAAAGGAATCCTGTGATACAGAAGGAATATGTAGCACATTTTAATACTAGATCTCACAATGTATTTTCCTTTCCCTTCAATAAAAAGATAAAGTCTCATTTGAATTGGGCTTTATTCTTGGCAACAATTTGCACAACTCCGTGTAGTTTTCTTAGCAAAAAATATGGAAATAGTTTATTTTTTTCCAAGGTGGCTTTTTGTGACTTCTTGCTCTGTAGCCCTCGATGTCTCCCATCAAAGTACTAACCAGACCTGAAGCCACTTGGCTTCTGGACACAGACAAGATGAGCTGAATCCTGTCACCTGCTGAAACTTTTTTAAAACAAAACTTCCCTAGCAGTCATCTTGCCTGTAGTGTTTTTTGCTGTGAGAACACCATATCACTATACCATATCTCTATAATGCATTTGGTTAAACTAGTATATCTGCCAATTGAAGCCTAGTTGTACAATTATGACAATAGCTTACATACTGAATATTTAATAACTGAATGTTCCCCACATTTATTCCAGTCTTTATGCTAATCAGTTTTCCATTTTTTTTCTCCTAATTCCAATCCTTCAAGTATTGAATCTTCTACAATATTTTAATAAATATCTTAGCTGGACATTATTTTGAGATCAAAATTGAACAGGAAAGTTTAACTATTTCTATCACTCTTTTTCCACCTTGATGAAATTGAAATATATAGACCAAGTCTAAAACTAAGTCTAAAGCTGATAGCATCTTACCACTGAGATACTACCAAATACCAGTGAGATCAAAACTTAATGCAGTTTTATTTGTATAGAGGTATATTGATTCCTTGGGAAGTCAGGCAGTATGAAAACCTTAGGAATAGCCCATATTAATTTTTATAGTTTTGTAAAAATTGTTAGGTCATTTAAGTATACATTTCAAACACATGTTGAAATCTCACTGATAGAAAGGGTAAATGTTTAAAATTGGTCTTAAATGTTCTCAACTAGAAATCAAATAGATAAACATGATTTATTTTTCATTTTCAAATCTAATTTCCCAATTCATTTTCCTAATGTGCTTGTTTAAATTATCTATTATACACAGTCTGCTTGTAATTTCTCATATCAAGGAATACCAAATACCCTAATCTCAATTCTTCTATTCTGTCAGAAAACATGGTAGAGTAATGAAAATGCACAGGCATGACGATCACCTGATAACTGGCTAATCATTTTCCAGGATGATAATCTATGCTGGATATTAATTTATACTTTTTTAAAAATAAATCCTGTTATGTTTCCTTAAAAACACTCACCTGTGTTGTCTTATCTTTTCTTCCTCTTTAGGATGCCTATTTCCTTAGTGCAGAAGAATGCATTACAGCTGGGCATTTTCAAAACCAGCAGCCAAACATATGCCGCTTGTCTCCAGATGGAAATTTTGGATCTAAGTTTGTGACTGTTGTAGCTACAGGTAACAATAAAATACTGTAGTCTTTCTCCTTAACCTGAAGAGTTCTTGTCTGTCTTTCTTCCCAAGATAAAAAAGCAAGGTTTTCCAGATACCAGAAATGTTCAAAATCAAACACAATGTATTTTGCTCTACATTCTGACTTTTCTGCTTACAAAAATGGCAGGGTATATGCTTAGGTATGTTGGATGGCAAAACAGAAGCAGGGTTTTTCAGTAAAAGTTCCTTAGGTATGGAATTAATTCTATAAAGAGGTCCACCTGCTGTCTATTCTGTTATTTTTAGTGTGAGGCAAATAATTTTTTATTCCTGTAGGCCTTTTTAATCTGTTTATATTACTGCTGCATATGGCCTATTTTAGTAGTTTTATTCCCGCTGCGTTTAACTACTATTTCAATCAACCATTTTATTATATTTTTGTATGGCTATTTTGGATATTGGCAACTTAACACTATTTAGAAATATGTAAATATAGGAAAGTTGCCAGAGTACATGGATTGGTGATTGATTTCAGATGTCACTTTACCTTTTGTTTTTGCCTTCTTATAACACAGATTCTTTTCTCTTCTACTAGTTTATGTTGCCATAACTCATCTTGTTTGAACTGGCAAGCTGTACTGTAATTATATTGAAATTTATTCCTCGCTAAATATTTTTCATCCAAGTATCTTTAGTTTTAAATTCCACAATCTAGTCTCTTGCACTTTTCAAATATAGGCAATCCTCGACTTACGACCACAAATGAGCCCAACATTTCTGTTGTTAAGTGAGACATTTGTTGAGTGAGTTTTTTCCCATTTTACAACATTTCTTGCCACCGTTGTTTAGTGAATCACTGAAATTGTTAAGTTAGTAAACCAGTTGTTAAGTGAATCTGGCTTCCCCATTGACTTTGCTTGTCAGATCACAAAAGGTGATCACATGACCCTGAGGCACAGCCCCTGTCATAAATATGAACCAGTTGTCAAGCATCTGAATTTTAATCATATGACCATGGGGATGCTGTATAGGTTTGTAATTGTGCAAAATGGTCATAAGTCACTTTATTCAGTGCCGATTTAACTTTGGATTGTCATAAATGCACTGTTGTAAGTCAAGGACTACCTGTACAGTCATGGATCCTAATGTGCTCCTGCATCTGTAGAAGAAAAGGTTAACTTCACCCAACTGTAGTCCCTACCCTTTTTATTTTGCCAATCACATGCATTTTTCCTCCCCACCCCTCCACCCCCAAAAAGCAAAGAATCCACAAGAGTATGTTTTCAAAATTAGCACTGCAGAGCAAAAAAGAATAGATGAACCCTATTATTTGGCTAAATCTTTTTTTCTTCACAAAAAAATCCACACTTACACATATCAGATTAGTAATTTCATAGCTTCTTAAAGTGTCATGGTCTGCCGGTATTCAACATTTCATTTAATTTTGTAGTGATACCATTGAAATGATAGTAATATACATTGACAATTTATGCAGTAAAACATTCACTGAGTAGGCTTCAATTAGTTATTTGAGTATATTAATTACTTTCGTTCTTCTGTTTTGGTTTCTTTCTCTAAATAAGAAAACCCAACAGCAGAATTTTGATTTAAAACTTAAATGAGTATACCAAGGGGGCTTTTTCAAAAGACAACTGCACTTTGTTTTTCCTTGAAGATGTTTTGCTTCTTCAGTACTCACTATCAGAACTGAAGTCAGAACTGAAGAAACTTCTTGTTTGCAAAACAAAGTCCGGTTGCCTTTTGAAAAAGCACTTTTGGGACAACCATGACCTGGATGACTGACAATCTCCATAGATATCTTGAATGAGTAGTATATTCCAGCTGCTAAATTGAGGTAAATTAAATGGCTTCTACATTAGTAATACATGTGATGCGATCATTCAAAGATGCTCAGAAAAACAGGACAGAAATAATAGAAGGATGTAACAGAAAGTCGCATTTGACCTTCTTCGTTACTTGCTTGCTCAAGCTCAAGTCTTTCTATCCTTCCCCCACAAAATGAGATTTAGATAGGGAAAGGATGATAATATGGTACTTTTGTGGATTTTTTTCTCCTCATGATGCTTGGTTTTCTCTTAGGCCAATTTGTAAGGTTCTTTTTAATTAATGAAGTGTTTGTTATATAATGTGCTTCCTGAAACATAGTAATCCATGTCACTAGATTACTTGCTTGTCAGCAGCTGAGTAGAAACCTCAGGGCCACCACTGCACTTTCACCATTATTTGCAATTAATTAAGTGATATTTCCCAGAGTTAGAAATACTTAGTGATATTTTAGATTTTGCTGATCTTAATTTTTTTTAAAGTTAATTTTGGACTTCTGCAGATGCCTCAATACCTCTTGGTGCTGTTTTGGAGGTTCCTTTGTAGAGTCACATCACTATACAGTAATTTTCTCTAAAGGCTATATTTCTCTTATATGTCCAATGCAAAATTGTCTTTTAAGAATATTACAAATGATCTCTTTGTATAAAATGGTAGTGGACAATTTGGATAACACCAGAATCTTTGCCTCTGTGTTTACCTCATTGCATTAAACATTAAGCTTTTTTTTTTACTAAGCAGTCCTTAATTTGGGCTGCATGTGACCCTTCATTCACTTTTTCAGCAATAGACAGATTGGGATAAGGTTGAGAAGAATGAGCAACTATCTACAGCTGGTGTTAGCACAGATGACACAGTCAGTACTGCTAATTTGTGTAGCATAAGTGGTAGCAGCTTATATGTTAGAGACAGGCTTCTAAAGAAAACTAAGCTCTTGCAAATAGAAAGAGGATGCCATTTTCAGAGACAACAAAAACATTAGGAGATTTTCATTCAACACATTGAGTTCATGACAGAACTGCTCCTGTCAGCAGAATTAAAAGATGAGTTCTTTCCTCTGGGACATCTTTAAATCTGAGTATAGGACCTGATTTTAGGAGTGGAGAGAGGAGGAGGAGAAGCAATTCCCATGTTATAAGTAGATTACCACTTGACACTCAATTATGCCCATTTATGTATAAGCTTCATGGATGTAAAGTTGCCGTCTCAAAATTGATATTGTAGAGGAAACTTGTAATATGAAATGAATTATATTTCAAAAAGCAGTTTTGTAAGGTCTGCCTTTGATTTCTAACTCGGCAAAAGCTCACCAAAATTAAAACATAAGTAAATATAGGAAAATTTTCTCAGCCTAACAATTCTGCCTTTTGATGGAATGATTTAACTTGCTATCCAAAGTTTTGAACATTTAGGAAGAACTTGTACAGAAACATGAATCGTTGAGGGTGTGGGGTGTGTGTGTTGGTAAATCACTACATGGTTTTATTTATTATTTAAAACTTTTATGTCGACTAAATATTTTTATGTTTAGTGCTGTCAGGCAGTCACTCTTGAGAATAGGGTGATGCATGCAATGATAGGGGCAACACATTATGGGAATATGATCCTGCTGCTGTGCAGACTATACTGGTTGCCAGTTTGCTTCTGGGGGCAATTCAAGATGCTAGTTATCACCTTAAAACCCTTCCTGGCATAGGGCCTGCTATCTCAGAGCTCTCCAGTTGCTTCTGCCCATCTGGTTTGGTCTAGCAGAGCGGTGTGCTCTGAGTCTCATCAATTAAAAAATACATTGTTACAGAAAGCCAGCTTTCTTGGTTGCAATTTCTGCCCTGTGCCATGATCTGCCCCCAGACATTTGTGTGGCTCCTGGCCTTATGTCTATCAGGAAATTACTGAAGATCTTATTGTTCTCCCAGGCTTTGAATATAGATGATTATGGAGCCTCTTTTTAGTCTGGGATTAGTTTTGGTTTGTTTGTTTGTTTGTTTGTTGTGCTTTGCTCTTCTAACTGTTGTATTTGAATAAGTTGTTTTTTAGTTGCCAGCTACTTACAACTAAATTTGGAAGTTGGTGGCAAATGAATAATAAAGACTATTATAAAGAATAAAAGTAGAAATGACAGCAATGGGGACTGCCAGGATTGCAGTCACTAAATGATATAGCCAAGTGGCATTGAATTTTATGGCACATTATTTAGTGAAATTCCAGTTGCAATTACTGTCAGTAAGCAAGGACTACCTGTAATGTTTATAAATGCCCATTTGATCTTAGGTAAGGTATTGTGAACAGGTTGTAGGAGAAGAATTGGGAAGGACACAATGCTCAGTGCTACCCTTGTAAAAATATACTTCACAGTAAAATATATATATAAGGAATCAGTTTATTTAATCTTTCAGGAATGATGTAAACATGATATATGATGTTCTGTGCCTTATTCTCTAATGAACAATATATCTTTAAAACAATCCCCTATATGTGGTGAATCCTTTGGATAGTGCTATATCATTCGTCATTTGAAAACTTTTAAGCCTAGGTTCTAGAAAAAGTCTGTTCTGTCTGGACAACTCTGAATTGAGGCTGAATTTCTTAATGAAGTAATATGTTCTTCATAAAATCAGTGATAACCCATCTAGCAGCTTGAGGCATGTTCTGACCTAACTCTGTCAAACTTCTCTTCTTAAACTATCTCTGTTTCAGGGGGTCCTGACAACCAAGTCCACTTTGAGGGCTACCAAGTATCCAATCAGTGCATGGCTCTAGTGCGTGATGAATGTTTGTTGCCATGCCGTGATGCTCCAGAACTCGGCTATGCAAAGGAATCCAGCAGTGAACAATATGTGCCTGATGTCTTCTATAAGGTAAATATTCATAACGTACATCTCTGTTAATATATGACTTCTGTGAAGACCAGTAAAGATACATGGTTTATCTGTAGTTTTCAGTGTCTTACAAACCATAGACGGTTTCATTTACTTATGATCTGGAGGGAAGGAGTAGCTTGAATCAGAAGGGTTTCATAAGTAAGTGGGATCCAACTCACAGCTTACAACCTCGTGCTTTTTATTTTATTAGCAAAGCAAGACAAGTTCTTAGTTTTGCTTTCATTCATGTAAAGTACTTCAAGCAGTTCTTCATTAAAGCAAGTTTACTTTTTCCCACTCTCCTACTTCCTATCCTTTCTGATAAGGAGGGTAAAGTTCTTATGGTGGTAAAGATGAAAAGAAGGACTAGGGGTGATATGATAGCAGTGTTCTAATATCTAAGGGGCTGCCATCATGAAGGGCTGTGTGTCAACCTATTCTCCAAAGCACCAGAAGGCAGGACAAGAAGGAATGGGTAGAAACTAATCAAGGAGAGAAGCAACCTAGAACTAAGGAGAAATTTCCTGACAGAACAATTAATCAATGGAATAACTTACCTCAAAAAGTTGCGGCTGTGCCAACGCTGGAGGTTTTTAAGAAGATACTAGACAACCATTTGTCTGAAATGATATAGGGTTTCCTGTTTGAGTAAGGGTTGGACTGGAAGACCTCCAAGATCCCTTCCCACTCTGTTATTCTGTTAGTCATAAAACATCAGCCTGTTTTATGTGCACCCAGCCGTGCATGTTAAAGGTTCTTTTCTTCTAAATAAGTATATATTTGCGGTCTGTAATGTTGACGAAATGTCTGCAGTTGCTGTTTCTATATTTCTTTCTTACTTGGAATTAAGTAAGGAGTTAATTACACTAGCTGATATTCTTTCTTGGATAATGTTCATTCTCTTTAGTCTTTTTGGGAAGCCATTTCTGCCAGAAAGGCATGTCTCTTGTTCCTCTTTTCTCTTCAGTGGTTTTGGGACCACCACCAATTCTGATTCTGGCTTTCCCAGAACCAAAAAACCTTCATAATTAGTGCTGCCTAGAATCCTTTTTCTTTTATTTTTTTGGTTGCCAGCTATCCTCCTCCTCCTTTCCAGAAATCTCTCTTTCAGCCTCTGGCTCGTCTGCCCTTTGCTCTCAGCGTTATTTTTTTTTTTTAATTCTAGGATATAAATGGTTTTTGTATATTTTTCTACTCCAAACCAGATCTCTGCTGATTACTGATATAGTTTTGAGTACTTTTGCTTATTGGCACTTCCAAGAGGCTTTACATCCATTAACGGATGAATGCCTATTAAATCTTTGGTTTTTATGTCTTTTTTCAGTCGGATTAAAATATTTCACGTTTTTAATTCATTGAATTTGCATTCAAGTTACTGTGTCAAATACCTCAGCTGGTGTATTTTACTCCCATGATCTTTCTCTTATATGAATGACGTTGAAGTAAACATAGTACCAGCCTTTCAGAATTTAAAAAGTATATGTTGATATACAGCCACTAATCCTATCAGTGCTAATAAATCCATAGGGTCCCATTTCATTTTTTTCCTCTTCAATTCAGCAGCTCTTCTGGCTTCCTTCTTTTCTGGTTTCGGAATCCCACCTAATATCTCCATGCCTTCGAAGATGACATTACTGATTTGTCTCCTCCATACAGTAGCATAAACTATCTCTGTTATTATTTGTACAATGCATATCAGAGTTGGGTTTCTTAATCTTGGAGAGCCATCAGTCTTGTTGGCAGTTTTATGCTGTTAACATTCTATGTCAGGTCCAGAGCAAAAAAGTCTGAAACTGGAAGTTGAGAGGTCAAGTGAAGGACAGAATAGTTAGCTATGTGATTGAAGAAAAATTGGAGCCTGCATACTTGCACCCACTGCTTACAAATAGTACATCCATATCTATGGAAATACATATTTGCAATATTTTCTTGTATAAGATCAATTTTTCTTTTTGTAATAGTGTCCCATCACTTTCCAGAGCCAGCTCAACTTCAGCGTGAAGTATGTGGTGTTCTCCATCATGCCTCCTAGCAAGCTCTTAGAATTAACAATGCCACTTGTGTTTGGTAGTTGCTGCCGTCCCTCAGCTGACTTTAAATCCCCAACTAATGTTTGTTTGGGGTTTTTTTCCCCCCCTTGGCCCAATTATGCTTAGATGAGATGTTCACTGAAGCAAAATGATGCAGCAATAAAAGCTGCAGGTTTCTCACAGCCAGCCAGAATAGTTTTGTGGTATGTATAGAATATGCTTATAAGGTACCTGGTGAGAAGCATGAATTGCAGCAAAGTGCAAAATAATAAAATGCAAAACAAGGATTTAAAGAGCCTCCGAGGCTAAGAGTGAGGTGTGGGTGGTCATTGTGAAGAGGGAAAGCTATGCCAAGAAAAGGCTTTTATACATCCATAAGATAGGAACCTAATGGAGATAAAGGTAATATTCCTAGTCTGTTAATGCACGCAGGCTGCATTTTTTTCTTACCACAGCAGTACAATTCTTAAAACTATCTTAATTCTTATGGTTCATATGATACCTATTTAGAATTTTTTGCAGTGCTATATTTTTAAAGCAGGAAATCTTTAACCCATTCTTTAAAAACAAAGAAGCTTGGTAATCTAAATATTTTTATTAGAGTAATGCTTTCTTAATATTTTTCAAAGTATATTCAAAATTGTCAATGTTTGATGAACTATAATTAATATGCATCTGGTTTTAATATATACAAATATTGTTAATAGGGCAGCATCACTCCAGAAAGAGAATTAATGTCCTTAATTGCCAATTTCATTTATACTTTTGTCTAATGTCAACATTAGATAAAGATCTAATGTTAGTCTGTAACATGGATTCTTTGGATTTCTAATTCTTTCAATTTATACAATGAAACTTTAATATTATGTGCAGACTGGGTTGATTGTGAGATTGTAGACTTCTGTTGGGATCACCAAGATACTCTGGCTTTTAAAGCATTTATGATAGATTTAAAATATAAATATAAATCTTAAAATGTAGTAAAACAAGGTTTCTTTCAATAAATGTTCTCTTGCTTAATTGATCTGACTAATCAATTAATCTGAGTAATAATTTACACTTTTAATTCCTACTCTCCAGGGGAATATTTTTATAGCTTTATATCACTAAGGATACATATTGGACAGAACTTGTACATTGCTGAACATAGGACTTAGACATGCGAGAACTGCTTCTCCAGTTTGGAGAAAACACAAAAATGAAAATTTTGAAGGAAAACTAATGCTTGTTTTAAGCCACTAACTTGATCACAAGTCTTTTGCTTCAATATAAATCTAAAAAGTAAATAAACAATAATAATCAGGAGATATTTCCAACCTTCACATCAGGGACACACGAGACTGAACCATTTATTGTTGGAGATTAAGGAACGTATTTTGATTCCAGGTTGGAGATTTAGATAAGAGAGATGGGACAAAGCTAATTGAAGTACTTAGATTAAATTATTCATTGGGATGAAGATCTTCTGGGAGATTCAGATTTTTGTCTCTTGGGAGATTTCTCCGAGTGCTCACCACAAGTGCTCTTCTGATAAAATAATGAAAGATTTGTGCCTGAGAGCTTTGAAGAGCAGTATATATGGGTAGCATTCCCATAAAAGAGCTTTTAGAAATTTATTGGATATGCCCCAAGAAGCCAATGTTTGTGTAATGTGGAGTACATTTATCTCTCAATGTTAACAGCAGTTTAAATACAGCAGAAGCTATTGAACCCCTATGTTGTCTAACTGGGTAGAAGAACAGATGGTTTGAAAGCTCCTGTGGTCAGAAAAAAGGTGATATATGTAAAACGAGATAGATTTGAAGCAGTGCCTGTACAAACCCTGTGCCTTGCAGGAGGTATGTGGTCCGAGTCTGTTATTTCTTTACATTTGAAATGGAGTTGCTGAGTTGGTATTGTTGCTTACAAAAAAGCATATATTGGGGCTCAAGTTACATGGCTGAGAAAAATTGTTGAAAATATTATAAACTGTAGCACCTCAGTGATTGAAGAGAAGTTTTAAAGTGAAAATATTAAACCTCTTCTTCAAGTCACACTTGTGCGTTGTACTTGTGGAAATAGGCTGGGGATTGTTGCTCCCTAGACAGCCTTTTACTGATCTTGCCAATTCTTCTGAGAACATATGAATAATCCGTGTCTTAAATACGATAAACATAGGAAAAACGGGAGCCCCAGGCTTGCTCTTATTCTATAAAATGAGGCATTTTTCCCTAGCAACACCTTTAGGGTTTTTTTGGCACATTCTTTTATCTTGGCTTTTTTTTTAAGACCAAGAAGAATTGGCAGTAAGGCTGTTGACTGAATTTTGACTCAGACTCAGTTAGCATAGAGAGATAAAAGCTTACCCTAGTTTGAAAATTGGGAAATGTGAAAACGGGAATAAATATTCTAAATAGCTGTTTTCTCTGTACCAGTTGATCAAGGAAATAGCCCCTGAAGTACTATAGGCTGAGATACTATAACAACATTTATATAGTGCAGCAGGTAGTCCTCACTTAGCAACCACAATCGAGACTGATCACACAGTCACTAAACAGAAAAATCAAGTGACCACGACTTTTAAGATTTTACTTCCATCTTCCATACTAAATCTGCTTGTTGCAAGCCAGCTGTGAAATTGGCAAACGGTAATCACATGATAGGGATGCTGTGGACAGTTATAGATGTGGGCAGTTGTGAATTATGCAAATGACAATCAGATGAATGTAGGACGCTGTAATGGATGTAAATGTGAAAAACGTTTGCAAAATTATTTTTTACCACCATCGTAATTTTAAACGGTCACTGCACAAGGCACTCGGTAAGCAAGGTAAGCAAGCACTAACAGTAGCACCTGAGTTAGTTACATGAGCTACATGTTAGAAGGCTACATGAGTTAGCCTTCTTTCCTTTTTCATTTGTGTGATGTGCAGAGTCTTCATGAATTTCTTTAAAATCAGGAATCATACAAGATTAATAGTTTAAATAAACAGTCTACTTTCAGTAATTTGAAAACAAAGTTTCCTTTCCATCAAGCTGAAGTTATCACTGGAGATTTCCTTGAGTTGTGGGAGAGGATCCTATATAATAGGCAAAATCATCTGTATATAGCATAACAAACCTATACGTGTTTGGTGTTTCTTTTAACATACATTGCCATTGGCTACAACATAGTGGAATGAAGTTATTGGAAGCCCTGAATGGGGAATTCATTTAAAACTTGGTATATATTTCAGTTTGAAATTTATGATGAACCATCTTTGATTTATGTGTTTCTATGTATATGAATACCTTCTTCCTGAAGTGGAGTTTAGTTAATTTATGAAGTTTAACTTTCCACTGTCTAACTGACATTTTATTGGGCACCCTTGTGAGAATTCAGCTATGTTATACTCTTGAAGTGGGTTCCTCCACCTTGGGGTTCTAGTCACAGACTTATTTCAGGGATGGCTCAACATTCCATCAATCAACATTCCATGCCCCAAAAATTCAAAGGGCACCTAAATTTTATGGATCCTTTGAAGCCTTCAAAGTAGCTGAAGTTTACTGCTTTTGCAGGACTCTGTTTCCTTATTGACTTCAAAAGAATAGCTGTGATCTTGGCATTAGCGAAAAGATATCACTCATCTTTGCAGTGAGGAAAGGTTTTTATTCATGCTCTGATGTTTAAGTATTTAGGTTTAATAAAGAAAGACAGTTGATGACATTGTTTTTGCAAGGAGACCTTTGCCTTTCCTACAGTTTTCTTTTTTCAGAAACAAACTGGGTAAGGTTTTTGCAATTCTGCTATTGGTTCAGCCTGCATTTCATCAGGCCATTGTATGCTGGCCTGAAGAAATGCCAGTTACTAGATTTTAGTTTCCACATGAAGTCATGTGCATAAGGTTTCATTCCATCATGTGATTTCAGTGGTGGTGGGATATTTTTGGTTAAATAGCTTTCTTCATTCTCATTTTAAATAATACTCTTGGTCTTACTGAATGATGAATGCTTTGTATGTACTGTAGAATGGAGTATTACATCTGAAAATAAAGGCTAGGTGAGATGTCATACAGAGCTTACTGTTAGTTGCAAAAATTATTAAAGATGCTCAAGATTCTTTTGGTTCAGCAAATTCTGTAGTATATGTCCATCTCCTTCTTTTCTCCTTCCTATCCTTGTAGCTAGCTACATCCAGATAGCTACTATAAAACAATGTGGAGGTAGATGGGTAAGGTTGGTGGACTATAACTCACGGTCTTGAACTTTGTGTGCCATCCTTTAAGACATTTGAAAACTGCTTAATTTGAAACATTTCCAACTCCTTCGGGCTCTCTTCATAGGCATTATATCTTGTCCTGTCCTAGTTTTCCTCACTACCCTTCCCTGGATCTGTTTCAGTTTCTCTGAATCCTTCTTAAAATATGTCCAGAACTGAATGCAATACTAGATGTGGAGTCAGACTAAAGTAGAATAATGAAAATTTGGAATGAGTACATTTTTTGAAGCAGCATAAATTGCATTTGCCTTTTATTGCAGTCACAGCACACTTAGTGGCTCATATTCATTTGCTCCAAGTGTTGTAATTGAAATAGTTTTCCTACAGTGCTTTTCTACTTAGATGAATCAGTTCATTGCTTACTTGGAGTTGAGAAGGATTCTATTTTTCAAGCCAAATAAGTATTTTAAAAAACAACCTAATCAGGAACCAGATCTTTCCTTCCTCCTGTTTACTGTAAATATGTATTTAACTAACATGGAGATACAACTTCATGCCATCCTTTACGTGGTATTCCATACTGCTCACAAATGGGAAGCATCTACTGCCAAATTAGCAAAGAAAATAGTATTTTCCTTGTGGTTGCTGTACTTGATGTTTACTGTACTAAAAGGCTTTCGAAAATATAATTAGCAAGGGATTATATGTTCTTTCTTCGTCTTGTGATTCTGGGTTTATTTAGTACATTTCCTATTATTGTTTTATACCAGAGAGAACAAAGATTTTGTTTGAAATCTATTCAGCCATTTTTTTCACTTCGATTTCAGAAACTTGCTTTCCCCATCCCCCACCCCTTTAAAAAAAAAAAGATACTTAATTTGAAATTCCCCAAAGAAAAATATGAAGGTGAACAGGTACTGGGAAAATGTTTCTGCATATTAGAACTTCATTGGATTTAAAGATGTATTCCAGATTGGCAAATTATATGGGTGGCATGGCAAATTCTCCCTTGCATAAGCAAGTCTATAGATTAGTTTCACTGAATTTGTTTTTTGTCTTTATGTGGAAAAAGCACTCCTGTTGGATGACTCATGGCTGCTGGCTTGATATTCTCAGTAATATAAGAGCATTCCTAAAAGAAAGACAACTTTTGTCTAAAATATTATGCTTAATATCATTGGTACATGTGGGGCAAAACCTTGTGCCATACTATATAGAGATTAATTGCGCTATGGAAGTACACCAGATTTCACAATAAATGCTGTTGAGACATGCCCATGAAAAGAAACTGTATGTATATATGTTCGTCTGCTGTGTAAACTTTCTTCCCCTCCAAATTTTCCTGCTGAAGTTTAAAATATCTAAAAGCACTGGCCCTTGCAGTAATTATTGGAAATGTCACTATACCAAGCATTATACTAACCTTGTTTAAGCAATAAAACATCTGTGAGTTTTTGTTTTTTTTTACATTATGCTTGGAAAGCCTACTGAGTTACATTTTTCACTAGATGCCTAACTGATCATGCAGTGAAGTAAGAACAGGCCAGTGATACTCTGTGTTTCCAGCTATGGGTTAACAGCTGCTTCTTTGTGTAAAGACAGTCCTGTTAACCAGCTAAAATGATTAAACTTGACATGTTGGCATATTTATAGTTGTTTGGCAAGTAATAATTAGAAAAGAGTTGAATTGCTTTTGTGAAACTGAAACCTTTTCCATAAGGTGGAGAGACAGGGACCAAGAGATAAATAAAATTTGAATCTGCAGTTTTGAGAATTATAAGTTTGACTGACTCAGCTACACCTTGATATTCTGATTAGCTTGTGCATTGTTCATCAGCGGTGCCCATTTTAGGATTTCACATTTCTCTCCAGCTCTCCTTTTCTCTCCATTTCGGGCTGCATGTGTACGTACACCTGTACACCTGGATGTGGTGAAGTTTATCTTCTTCCTCCCAGGGTTTCCTAGTAGTACATCAAGTAAATTACATGGATTACCTTGTCCAGGTAGCCTTGGAACCTGCCTCATGGCTACATTTTCAAACCATAAGAAACAAAAAAATTTACAGTTGGGGATTATAAATGTATAATTGATTTGTATTTGAGTAGGTTATTAATACCATTTAAATTGTGATTTAGAAAATTTAATGAAAATGCCTGTTTTTAGTATATTTATTTCTGAAGTAATATGTGTTTAACGCAAGTAAGGTCTTTTGTCACTTTGTCATTAAATGTCAGCCATCTCCCTTCCCTTACTGCACTTGTAAAACAAGCCCAAATTTTGGCTTTTCTGGGCCACGACAGTAATTTAAGAAAATAAAAGGAGATCCATAGTTGTCAGCAGCAAAATTTTCAAGGGAAGAAAGAGAGCAGACTCAAAGCTGTATGGGATAGTCATTCAAGTTCATAACATGCACTGCTTCTGTGCATATGTTCTGTCAATAGTAGATGAAGCCTGTAAAGAATGTCAGAAAAACCTAGGCATGTAAAATAATAACAAAAAACAACATTGTGTCAAATTTGAGACAAGTCAAAAATTACCTTTCCAGTGAGCAAAATTACCTTTCTAGGAACAGCTAAAAATAAGGGGAAGTAATCTTAAGAAGACAGTGATCTCTATAATGATAATTATTAAATTTTTCTTCTGATTGTGTCAGAGTTTAGGCAGCATAACTAGTATTATGAGATAAACCCAGGAGCAAAACTCAGCACACAGCACACCTTTAGATAAATAACAGTGGTTTGTATACAGCTAAATATTTACAGATTTATACATGGTTAAATACCTTATCAGACAGCTACTGACACAAGGAAAGCAATGAGATACATGACGAAAGAGAACATGAGGAGAAGGGAGATGCCCTCTCATGTCTTCCCTTATATAGGCAGCTTCTGACCCAGGTTCTTAATGTGGCAGTAACCCTGCTGCCTCATTCCCATTGCATCATCTTTCAGTTGCCTCCGCTTACAACCTCTCATCAGATTACAGCTATTTAATCTACATACCCTGACAGATTGGTTTTTTAATGTCTTAGTGCACATGAAAAGACAATAAGAATAGTTTTAGGGGATCTTCCTTTCCCAAAAAGTCTACAGGTTTATAATCATAATTGGGACTGACATTTCAGTTTTAAATTGAGCCACAACATAACCGGACTTGATTTTATTACTGTTTTTATGGTAGTCATTAAATCACGTGGTCATTTAGTGAATTACATGGTCATAAGTGCAACCCCATTTTGACAAATAGGCACAAAACCGCAAAAAAGTCACAAAACATGGAATGGTTCTAGAACCTTTGGCGTACCGATAGCATTTCTGAATTCAACACATCAAGGAAATAAATACGTACGTGTGTGTGTGTGTGTATTTGTTTTCTGAGGTTTTTGAGGGTGTTTGTATGTAGGTCTTTGGTTATTCGGGTTTTCTCCCGCGTAAAATTGGAAGTATCTTCGCGACGTTTCGACTACCAAACTAAATTAACCGTTTCGACTACCAAATCAAATTAACCAACCTACTCCAAGACTCCACATACAAACCCCTAAACACAGATCCCACCACCTACCTGGAAAAAACCATTAGATCCAAAATAAAAGCCTCCCCCATCAGCGAAGAGATCGAGCAAAGAATCATTCCCAAAGAGAAATCATCCAGATGCCCAAAACTCGATGGTTTTCCCAAGATACACAAAGAAGGAACCCCACTTAGACCCATAGTGAGCTCCATAGGCTCACCTCTACAAAACCTAGCCAAATTTCTTGCCAAACAACTACGGCCCTATGCAGAATACATCACCTCACATGTAAAAACTCATTCCAGTTCATAGAGATCATAAAGAAACAAAACTTACAGCCCAGCGACCTACTTGTGAGCTTCGATGTCATATCCCTCTTCACCCAAGTGCCAATCAAAGAAGCCTTGACAGCTATTCAAAACAAATATAACCCCCCCTAGCACATCCTAGATCTGACCAACCACTGCCTATCCAACACATATTTCATCTATAACGGACAAAAATACAAACAAATAGAAGGAGTACCCATGGGATCACCCCTCTCACCTATCATTGCAAACCTCTACATGGAACACTTTGAAACCCAAGCTCTAGAAAAATCGAATCACAAACCCAAACTCTGGCTCAGATACACAGACGACACCTTCATAATCTGGCCACACGGGAAAGAAAAACTGGACAACTTCCTCACACACCTCAACAGCCTACACCCCAAAATACAGTTCATCATGGAAACAGAAGCTAACAACCAACTTCCTGGATGTCTTAGTCTACAAAAAATCCAATGGCTCACTAGGACACACTATTCACCAGAAGAAAACACACACAAACCGCTATCTGCATGCACTCTCCACAACCCAGCACAGATCAACTCCGTAGCCAAGACACTCATCTCCAGAACAAAACGCTTAGCTGATGAACAACACCTAAAAACCGAACCACACACTCTCACTAACGTACTAACATCCAACGGATTCCAAAGAAATAAGATTACCAACCTAATCCAAAAAGAAACCCCCACTAAAACCCAAGACAGAGAACAAGAAAACGGCAAAGCCCTCCTCCCATATATAAAAGGCACCACAGACAGAATCAGCAAGATCCTCCACAAACACAACATCAAGACAGCATTCTGCACAAACCAAAAAATATCCACCATCCTAAGAAACCCCAAAGACAAAATTGAGTTAGAAAATCAAGGAGTATATGAAATCCCATGCACCGCCTGCCCCACCACATACATCGGACAAACCAACAGAAGAATAAGTGCATGCATTGAAGAACACAAGAACTCAGTCAGAAAAGAGGAACCAACTTCTTCCCTGGTCCAACACCTTAAAGCCACAGGACATGATATTGACTTTAAAAAGACCAGAACTATCGCCAAAACTGAACACTTTAAGAACAGAATAATCAGAGAAGCCATCGAGATAGAAAAACGCCCACACAGCATGAATAAACGAGATGATACCTCCTGCCTACCAGCCATTTGGAAACCCGCCCTCATTGACAAACGAGTCCCTAACACAAAGAATGACACCAGACCCACACTCACGAAAACCACACAGGATGTCACCACCACACATCCACGCAAAAAGCAAACCCACACCGATGAAGCACGGCCACAAACCAGAAGCCAGACCAGAGCTGCATCATTAGCTAGCTAGTTTAAATCCCTCCAATCCATACATGAAGCAAACTGACACCCACCATGAAGATGTGGCACGACCACGAACGTGAAGCCAAACAACAGCAATGCAGCTCACCAGCTCAAATCCCCCTGCAACTCAGACTAACACGAGCACAACCAAGCCCCCACCTAAACAGAACACACCCCCATCCAATCAGAGCACAGCCAACCCCCCATCGAATCAGAGCACAGCCAAATCCCCAACCAATCAGAACACACCTCCACCCAATCAGAACACAGCCAAGCTCCCACCCAATCAGTTCACACACCCCCTAGCAGTTAAAAGGAAGAAACAGCTGCAATCTCACATTGCTCCTAGAAGCACGAAGCCGAAAACACCAGCCTGAAGATGATGAAAGAGACTTCGTCGAAACGTCGCCAAGATACTTCCAATTTTACGCGGGAGAAAACCCGAATAACCAAAGACCTACACACACACACACACACACACACACATATTGCTTATATAGGATACAGAGAGGGGGGAGAGAGGGGGGAGGGAAAGGGGGGAGGGAAAGGGAAAGAGAGAGGGTGGTATCTGCACATTTTAAATAAACCATGCAGTTAATGGTATATTTTTTTTAAAAAAAAAATTATTTTTAATTTGATTTATATGCCGCCCTTCTCCGGACACTCAGGGCGGCTTACAATGTGTTAAGCAATTCATACTTTTGTATATTTATACAAAGTCAGCTTATTGCCCCCACAAACTGGGTCCTTATTTTACCTACCTTACAAAGGATGGAAGGCTGAGTCAACCTTGAGTTGTAAATATATTAGTTTTATACACTGTTTTTCAGAGGAAAAAATGGGATAAATATTTTAAAATACTAGAAGACTGCTTGTTTTATATGGTCTGTTTTTATAACTCGAACCCCTAAATTTTTTTGATTTATTTTATAAATTTAAATATGTGAATTCATATTTTAGTTATTGAGGTACAGTGAGATGAAACTGTATGAAAGATACTTGAATGTTAGAATCCTATCAGTTTGCTGGTGCTTAGATGACATACTAGTGATTGACCAATGGGCCCCTGATTTTCTGTGTTTAATTTTTTTCTTCTCTCCATTAAACTACCGTGTTTCCCCAAAAATAAGACCTTGTCTTATATTTTTTTTGAACCCTGAAATAAGCGCTTGGCCTTATTGCCATGCGCTCAAAAGCCCGATTGGGCTTATTATCAGGGGATGTCTTATTTTGGGGGAAACAGGGTATTGTTCTCTTCGTAATTCTTGGTTAGTTGTTTTGCCTAACAATTTGGAATGGCTTTTGTTTTAGGATATAGACAAGTTTGGCAATGAGATCACTCAGCTAGCTCGTCCTCTCCCTGTTGAGTACCTAATCATAGATGTAAGTATCAATTTTGCTTACTTTTTACTTTGGCTAAAGTAAATAGAAACATTGAATAGTTATATGCAGAATTCTCTCCATAAGGTAAATTGGGGGACTCTTGCCATACTGGAAAGGTAAGTGCTAACCAGTAATGTATAGCTTTCTGATTGCAATTTTCTTTTGGTTGTGTAAAACCTCAATGTTTAATTTCTATGATAACACACTGCTCAAAGGATCTCACTGCTCCTACAAAATTATGTTTGTATGTTAAATAAGTGGGAAGTGTCATCTTCACAGAGATGTTAGTGATTACATCTATAAGAGAACAAGTGTGTGTTGTATCTTTCAGAGAAATGATTAAGCAATATATGATATGGCTTTATTTATTTAGGTCTCTATCCTACGTTTATTTTCACAACTCAAGGTGTATTCATAATGTTTCTTACTTTATTTTTGCTCCTCCATTTTTCCTTTTTCTAACACAAGTCATGACTTTGTTTTAGAAGTTTCTGTTGAAGAGATTTTCAATTTGGGAGGCAAATATAAGCATATTATGTTTTAACTGAATTGTTTTTATTCTATTTTTGTATAATTAATTATCTTGTTTTATCCTATTTTTATTTCATTTTTATTATTTATTTATTTATTTTAATTATTTATTAAACACTTGATTTGAATAGAAAGATGAATTTAAAAAATCACTGATATTGCCCTCCGTAGCTTAACACTTTGATTAATAATCTATGACATCTATATATTCCTTAGATTTGACATTAAAATGATGGGAAGATATTTTGCTAAATAAAAGAATACATTTTAAAGGTGATTAATCAGTAGATGATACAATTGTAACATGTAGAAAGATAAAATAGAAATTAACATATAATTCAGAGAGCCAGTTTGGTCTTGTGGTTAAGGCACTGGGCTAGAAAACCGAAAACTATGAATTTAAGTCCCATCTTAGCCATGAAAGACAGCTGGATGTCTGTGGGCCAGTCACTCTCAGTTTCAGCCCAACCCACTCATAGAGTTGTTATGAGGAAAATAGGAGGAGGAAGATGTATTGGATATGTTCGCCGCCTTCAGTTATTTGTAAACATAATTAAGGCGGAATACCAATAAATATGTATAATTGGTGCCACAATTCATTTATAAATAAATTGTGGCACCAATTTAAGACAGAGATTCTGATAGGCCAGTGATGGCTAACGTGTAAGATTGAGAGTATCTTGGCGATGTTTCGATGAGGTCTCACTCGTCATCTTCAGGCTGGTGTCTTTGGCTTCATGCTTGTGCGAGCAAAGCGTGATCGGAGATGCCGTCTCTCTATAAATACTGGTGGGGAGGAGTAGAGTGCTGGCTTTGTTGTTGTAAGCGGGTTGGTTGGCTGTGTTGTTACATCTTGATTAGTTGATGATTAGTTGAATATCTACGAAAACATATATACATATATACATACATACATATACATACACATATATATACATACACACACACAAATATATATATATATATATATATATATATATATATATATATATATATATATGTATATGTATATGTATATGTATATATATATGTATAATACATATACATATATATTAAAATAAGCTGTCTTACCTCCCTCTAGTCTAATAAGTTGTTTTACCTCCCTCTAGTCTAGAAAGCAGTAGGAATTTGAACCTTTGATGGTCTCAGAAGTCTTGGCCAATATAGTCCTTTTGTCAGAGGTGAACTGATTCTTAATTACCTCATGCAAAACACTGAAAAAGCCATAGCTTGCTTATATTTGCAAAAATATATGGGGAGACATACAAGAGATTTTAAAAGAAAGAGACTGGAAGACCCATAAGAAACTTCATTTCATCTCTCCTTTCAATTTTTCTACCTGAGTCTTTTTTTAAAAGGCATTATCTAAGGCCTGTCTCTGTGATAGGGGTTTTGCCCTGTCTCTTGCAGTGCCTGTTAACATCATTTGTCATTTGAATTTCAACTGTTGTTATTTTTACTGTTTTGAAGATTACTACCACGTTTCCAAAAGATCCAGTTTACACATTTTCTATTTCTCAAAGTCCATTCCCTATTGAGAATCGTGATGTACTGGGAGAAACTCAGGTAAGTGTAAATAGCAGTTTGAATGAAGGGAAGTAGCTACACAATTGCATTTATTTAGTTTTTTAATATTTAAAAGCAGATAACATCATGCATAAAATTGGCTTAGTTACAAATGGTAAATACTGTATTTTTCAGTGTATAAGACGCACTCCCCCCCCAAAAAAAGTGGGTGTAAATGTGTGTGCGTCTTATAGTGCGAATGTTGCCGAAGCCCCGCCTACACACTGCCCCCACCCTTCAGCCTCTGCCTCCCAGCAATTTGCCTCCTTGTAGCAAACAGCCTGGTTAGCTTCAGCACACCCTGATTTAGCACCAGCAGCTGATTGGCGGTTGGATCTGCCTCCCGGAATACTATCAGCTGTTCTAGGCTGTGGGGATCGCTGCCATCACTGCCCATTGCCACTGTGTGCCTATTGCCACCTCCACACATCCCATTTTCGGCCTCTGTGCGTCCCATTTTTGGCTTCCATGTGCTGCATTTTTGGTCTCCACACACCCTATTTTTGGTCCATTCCAGGTGGTGGGGATCGTCACCTGCAACGGGCCAAAAATGGGGCATGCGGAGGCCGAAAATGGGACGCGCAGAGACTGAAAATGGGGCATGCAGAGGTGGCGATAGGTGGCAGCGGAGATGGGTGGTGACAGTGGCGATGGGTGGTGGCAATCCCTGTAGCCTGGAACAGCTGATAGGCAGTATTCTGGGAAGCCAATCCAACCGCCAATCAGCTGCTAGTGCTAAATCAGGCTTTAATTCACCCCTTTTTAGTTTTGTGCAAAATTTAACTAATTCTTTGTGAACAGATTTCACATAGTCGTGTAAAATAAAGTTTTTGCTATATCTGGAGAGCAGAAAAAGCTTGCATGTATGTTACCATGAGCAAAATGTCTACCATGGTTACAAATTGTGTCTCGATAAGACTTCTATTTAGCACACCTGTTTGTATACGCTATATGCTTCAGCTGTAGCCTTGATTTTTGCTACCAAACAAAAAATCTTTGCAATATTTTATTGAAAAAAAAAAAGAAACACTAAGCAGATTTTGTCCTTTAAGAGGAATAAAATATAATCTGCTGTCTTTTCTATTCCTGCCGTCCCCTTTTGTGCCTATGTTCATAGCGATAGAGAAGAACTATTGCAGGGGTGTCAAATCATGTCATCACAGTGGTGTCATGTGATGTATCAGGATCTTTTTCCCCTTTGCTAAACAGGGCGTGGATGTGGTCAGCACGTGACACATCCGGCCCATGGGCTGGGAGTTTGACAGCCCTGAACTATTGGATCTAAAAACAATTTAGCTTCCTTCAGCTTTTCACTGTCAATTCTTATCAACTGAAAAAGCTCACCTAATCTGCCCCATTGTTGAGAATGGCATTACACCATTGGTCAGACATTGGATGAAAATTATAAGCAGTAGAATTTTCTGCAACTATCTTCATGAGTTCTGCTTAACTATTGTTACCAGCCACTTAAAAAGAAACACAGTAAATTTCTCTCAAGAGCAAGTTTTATCTAAATTCTCCTTGATATGGAAGGAATATCTGGTTGCTCTTTGGCAAAAAACCCAGAGTGTCATTCATTTGCTCTCTTTACATCACAAATGCTAGCAGTCTTCATAGATAGAACAAAATGTATGAAATTGCTCTCTGAACAGGAGAGCCCAAATGCAAAACCTGCAGGCCAGTTATGACGTGGTGGGGTATCTAATTGAGCCTACAATGCTGTTTTTCCCAGCCTTTCTTTACTGTTGCTTCTACAGAACTACATTACATTTCCTGCCCTCTGCATCCCAACCAACTGCTGTTTCTTTTGCTGCCTCCACATCCTCCCCGTTTTTCCTACTGTCTCTCTGCCTCCCTTCTGCTTTGTTTGCCTCTATATTTCCCAGCATCTTTGTCTTCTTGCATATCTCTTAAATTTGATGTGCTTGCTTCCTGAATGCTATTTCTGTCTATTCATTCTTGCTGGAAGAGTTTCATCAGCAGAGGGTGCTATGATCCTGAGAAAAGAGTCTTAGTATAATAAGACTTTTACTAAAAAGGCAAAAAAAAGTGGGGAGGGGGGAACTACAGGTATTTTAGTTTGAGAATGTTGCTACAAAAAAATAGAAAGAATTAAATGCTTAAACAATTATAAACTTAAACAATAAAGTTAGTAATAATGTCATATTAAAAAGTCATCCAATTGCTTGGGTCTTGCCCACTATTGAAGTACAGCTTCAATAACATAAGATAACAGTTTTTGCAGCCCTGTGACAGGGGATTACATATACTGGTAAATTGCATGGAATGTTCCAGTTGGCTAAAGAGTGCTTTTGTCAATCTTTGCAGGACTTTCACATTCTAGCTACATATTTGTCCCAGAATACCTCTTCTGTATTCCTTGACATCATCTCTGATTTCCATCTTCTCCTCTTCTTGGTCACCAATGAAGTGATGCCTTTAAGGGTATGTAATGACTTTATTTTTGGAGAAAAGCATAAAGTTTACATTAAGAAGGCTGCTAAGCATAACTTTAAAACAGGATATCTTGACTGTTAGAAGTGGTTTCTAGATTGGTAGTTTGGCAGTCAATTCTGAGCTGTTTGAAGAAATAAGTTGGTAGGAATTGTCGCTCAGCCTGGATGGAGCAAGTTTGACACATAGGCATGTTGTTAAATTTTCTGTATCAGAAATTCTTGTTGTAAAAGATCAATTCTGCAATCTCATTTGTCTATTTTTAATCCATCCTTATGGCTAACCAAATTTGCTAACTTTTGCTAGATCACTGATAAACATGATGCTCTGCCTTTACAATCAACAATTTAAAAAAAAAAAAAGGCAGGAAAAGTAATAATGTCCTGTATTTTCCAGAGAGCCTAAAGAACTGTAATGATGTGTGGAATAGTTGAGCTGCCAGTGGGTAATTAACCAGGTTTACTGAATGTTATTATGATAATAAAGTGTAATGATGCAATTGTTGTCAATGATAAAATATGGGATTACATTTTAGAAAGTTTTCATAATTCTGGACGAAGCCATTTGCCTTTGATTTAGAGAAACTGAACTCTGTAGTTTATAGTATAGAAAGCAAAGGAGTTCTGTTTTTCAGCAGAATGGGGTTAAATTGGCACATAAGCCAGAAATTCTTGAAGATGTATCTTTCTAAATTTCATAGAAATTAGAGCAGGCATTTTTGAAGTAAGCTTCATTAATCCTTTTTAAATCAGTTCCTGTAACTTTACTGTTAGGTCAGTGTAATGACACTTACAGGTGTAGTAATTGTTTTCTGGTGAATAGCCATCCTAGCCTTCAAACATTTTTCTTTCCCGATTATTCATATACATCAGGATCTGATCTGTAACAAATCCAATGTGCAACCCTAATACAGATTCTGCCATTTATGCAGTGATATGATTATGAAGCCAGTAGAAACATTTTTATTTCCTGAGCCCACTTTGCTCAAGAATAAGGATGAAATGACAATGCATATTGTTATCCAGTTCATTTCAGAACTTGTCTGCAGTGCCACCTGCTGTTCAAATCTCAATAAATGTTTTTTTTTTCTTCAGCAAATCCATTTTAATGTAATTCTGCATAGTGTCGCTTGTGAATGTCGGACAGCAGTTGCTGCTAACTGAAATGTGGAGCATGATGTTTCATTCATGCATTCTTGCTCATACCAGTATTCTAAATGTGGTCTTGTTTTTATGTTGGTAGTTCCTTTCCTAAAGGAGTCTGGGCTACGTTGACTTATTCTTTTTGTGCCACTCAATCATGGCACACAAAATAAGTGGAGCTAACAGCACACATGCAATACAGTGCCTCTATCTAGATTCTGCTAAACAAGGCAGTAGAAGTTTCATTTCTTACTTCTTTCAAGAATAATTGGCCTTTAAAATTAGAATGGAAATAGGATTCCTAGGTCTCGGGGAACAAAATGTATTTTTATACTGTTGCTCCATGCTTTTAGATGTCCTGAAAGTGAGAGAAGAGATAAGCAACCTATTTTGGAGATTGTAAATCATTTGACAAAAATTGTCTTTGTGTAGTTAAATATTTAAATATTAAATATTACTAACAGTTACAGCTAGTGGAATAAGGTGCATTAATCCTTTATTTTATTTATTTATTTTATTAGATTTTTATACCGCCCTTCTCCTACTGGACTCAGGGTGGTGAACAGCCAAGAATAAAAACATCACATGCAAAATTTAAGATTAATTTCAAAAGAATTAAACAAGTTTTGGCCCAATATAAAATTTAAAACACCCCAAGTAAAATCAATTTATAATTAAAAATATCTAAGGGTGGGGGGTCAAGCCAGCCCAGCTTGATGAAATAAAAAAGTTTTAAGGGCACGGCGAAAAGCACAGAGATCTGGGATCCTACGTATCTCCGGGGGCAGGTTGTTCCAAAGGACAGGTGCTGCCACAGAAAAGGCCCTCCCCCTGGGGGTTGCCAGCCGACTTTGCCTGGCCGACGGCACCCTGAGGAGTCCCTCTCTGTGGGAGCGTACTGGCCGGTGGGAGGCTATCGGTGGTAGGTAGGGTTGTGATGTGTTTTATTTCCTCTTTTAGGACAGTATCAGCTTGTTGTTGGAGGCAGTAAGAACCCGGAATGAGGAACTTGCTCAGACCTGGAAAAAATCTGAACAGTGGGCTACCATTGAGCAGCTTTGCAGTATGTTTAATGTCCTTCCTTTTTTATGAATCATCTCACTCCAAAGATGCTGGACAGCTTTTGTTTACCTATATCAAATTGCCTAGTGTTGGAATTTAGATTTGAAACCACCTTTGGGGATGAATTTAGTGCAACACAAGTAAACAAAACTTTACACTTTGTAGCCAAGTAGTTACCGGTATATATATATAGCGATGATTTAATTCATGCAGGAAAAAAAGGAAGGGTTTTTAGAGGATACAGTTGTAGAAATCTGTGGAAAGAATTAGAATTAGACAGTGTTGGGCCAAGGAATGGGAATATTCCTAAGGGAAGATTTCATTTACTCTAGAAATTATCTAGCAATTTGTAAAGTTCCCAGGCAAAAAATGTTTTCTGCTTGTGGGAGCTTTTTCCATCTCCTAATTATTCCATTTCACTTTTTCAGGCACAGTGGGCATTCAATTGCCAGGGCTCCAAGAATATGGTGCCATGGGCAGTTCAACACATGCAACAACTTCTTCAATGTGGGCCTGTCAGCACTGCACCTTCATGAACCAACCAGGCACAGATCATTGCGAGATGTGTAGCCTCCCACGGAGCTAGGCCCTGTTTGGCTTGGCAATCGGGGCGGCCATTACAGACCAACTGGCAGAAATACAGAGGCAAACCTTTAGCCAGGCAGGACTGTTCTTCCTCCTGGGACGATGTACTCTGTGGGGCGGGGCAAGACAGGAAAAGGGGGAAAGGACCCATATCACAGGTATTCAATTGCCATTTACAAGGTGGCCGCTTGCAGTTGGAACAGGATGTCCCAGTGGGAAAAAATAAGATGGCCCCACTGTGCTGCCTTGTCTTTTCTTTGCTCTCAGTATTGTAGAAAGCCAGAGGTCCTGCTTCCCTTGAGCTGAAGTCGCACAGGTGTCTGATCAGCTCTGTGGGCTCATGGCGGTGTGGCCGTGTTGCCCTGTTAGCTTGCATGCCACAAGCTTTCCCCGCCTTAAGCTTGTCAGTGAGGCTTGGCAGTAGTGTTGAAGGGATGACTTGGTCCCCCAGGGCTAGCTTGTGTAATGTTGTTCTCTTGACATGCTTTGCATTTAGCCCCAGAGTTTCTGGGTCACTGGTGCCTGAGCTACATTGGTCCACTCTCTCATTATAGCTTCATATTGAGTGACGTGTGATTGCAGGACATACTGTGGCTTTAAAGCCCCAGGTTAAACCTCGGAACTGGAGAGTGAGGGAAGAACATCTTTCTCAACCAGGCAGAGATGATTCTGGTTGCCTCTTCATCCATTTCTTGCCCTACATCCCTAATGGCAGCAGATTTAAAATAATTCCCAGAATTCTGCATCTATGGTTAGCTAAGAGAGAAGGTGATTTTCATCCTGGTTTGGCAACGGGAAGCATATCCTGCCACTTCCAGATTCGGAATCCTACAGCAGCTTCATTCCAGCTGTG
The DNA here is from genome assembly GCA_022577455.1 of Arizona elegans. NCBI lineage: Eukaryota > Metazoa > Chordata > Lepidosauria > Squamata > Colubridae > Arizona > Arizona elegans. Next base: position 44,892,883 of record JAKOOJ010000003.1, read on the forward strand.
CCAGGACTGGGAAAGCAACAGTTCACAAGCAGTTATTTGTACCAAGTCTCCATGCACTATTTTCCCTTTATATTTAAAGCAATTTCCTGGGATCCAAAGCTATGATCAGGCAAAATATCTAGGCATTTTATTCATGTCTATTAATGACTACACAGGGATCAGCACAACAAAGTTAAATGGAGCGTATATTGGAATGGGAGTTTGTCTTACCTCACTAAAATGCCTGTGTAAAAATTACCTTGCCTCTAGAACATAGTGACTGCAATAGAAATGGCCTTGCCTCTAGAACACAACCCTGCCTACTCTTCACATAATCATTATTAGCTATGCCTCCTATTCCTTATTTCTCCTGATACCTGGGCTCCTCCATTCAAAAGTGTCCAGAAATTTTTTTTTTCATTATCCAAAATTACCAGTATCTCTGCTAGGACTGTTTTATGTTAAGTCACAATTGATTCCCCTCACAGAAGTATGCTGCATAACAAGCCTATATAATCACCCTGATGAACCTAGCAACATTAGAGAGAAAGAGGTCTTTCACGTCAACTCTCTGGTTGTGTGGACATACAGCCTTTGTTTCTGCCCTGCCATAGTTTATATTCCTAGGACTTTGTCACCACCAAAAAATGTGCCTCCGTCCCAGCTCCCATTTTCATTATGGGCATGTAGGACTGGCCTCCAAACACTTGTTGTGAAGGATGTGGTCTTTGCCTTTCAAGGCAGTTGTAGCTGGGGCTCATAAACACTCTCTCTGGCCCTAGTTATTGCTGGCAGGACGTGTGACTTTTGTTTCCTGGGTTTGCATTTTGACTAGATTTCTCAAGCTCAGTGGGCTGTAGCCGCTCTTGCTGTTCTTCTTGGTTCTTTGGGTTGCAGAGGTGTATGTTTGGTTTGGACTGGACTTAACTGAATAACAGCCCTGCAAATAAAAACCTATTAAAAGCATCCAAAATGATGGCTTCGGGTCCTTTTGTTGCTTTCTCCACTTTGCTCTCTACTCGATTTGAATTTATGCAGCCCTTGGGCCCCAAACATTTCTCCTGACAACCATTCATGCATTGTTCCAATACAGATATATATGTCATGGTGATTCACTTCAAGTCCCAACAACATCTAATTTCTAAAGTGCTTGCTGTGCATGTGGGCAGTCAGCTATTGTTTCAAATCTCATCTTAAAACAAAAAAATGGGGATCCATGTTTTTTAGCAATCTGGCAAGTAAAGAATCTAGGTTTTATGTAAATATGATATGGGTTGTACATGTTAATGGATGCAGCCATTGGTAACAAAAGGCTAAACCTGAGCCATTTATGTAAGATGGCTGTTAGGAAGATTAACATACTTCTGACCTTCTTCTGGATCATGACTTAGAAGTATGAAAGAGTTGGGAGGAAAAAAGATCAAAAGCAGACATAATATCATAAAAAGGTTGCCATAGAGAAAATGGTCAGGAACTACTTTCCACTGCCACATAAACTAGGACCAGAAATAATGGGAACAAGAGACGTTATGGGTTCTCCATTTTTGAATATTGTTAAGAAGGGGCTGGACTGCTACCACCTGAGGAAGAAACTAATTGGCTTTTCTACACATTGCAGAGGATTGGACTAATTGACCCTTGTGGTCTCTTCAAACTCCACAATTCTATGATTCTAAGGCAATGACTTGGATTAATTGATGGAGGATATAACATTGTTGAGATACTAATACCTTACAAGAGAGAAATAACATTCAAAATGGTTTTGATGGGTTATAGAAACAGCTAAATATACCAATTTAAGAGACAAATGAAAAATTCTCAATTTAGGGGAAAATAAAGATAAAATGCACAGATATAGGATAGGGGAAGCCACATAGATAATAGATCTTTCAAGGAAAAAAAAAACTTAAAATATTTGTTTTAATAGTGAGGACCTATGTCGAGTTTGTGGTGTGGCTCCAAGAAAACAAATGCAATTTTAACTTGCATCTATCAAATATTTTCCAAGTCTTGGGAAGTAATTGGCACTTCATTCTGTGTTAATCAGATCACACCTTGAATATTGCATCAAGGTCTGAAAACCAGTTTTGGAAAGAATTCAGACAAGTATTTCCAGAAAAGAGCAAGAACTAGAAACATTAAGTCCAATGAAGAGAATTTGAAGCAGCTGTAAATGTTTATCTTGGATGGGGGTATGATAGCATGCCAGAGAGACATCAAAGGACGATACACAGAAAAGTAAGGCTGTGAAGACTTCCATTCATGGAGCGTCCTTTGCACCAATTATAGTATCTGTGAGTTGACCCAAAGTGTGCATGTCTTGTGCGTGGACCTGTACCACATAGGTTCTCTTAGATGTGATCCAGGGTAGGAGAAATTGAAGGTCTAGAGTGACGTGGCTTCAGAGAACTAGGACTGGTATGGCAGGTAGAGGCAGAGTGAAGGAGAAAAAGGGTGTGTTAGTTACTGTGTAGAGGCAGAGGACATCCAATTGGTGTATGTTTAAGATTTTCCTAATTTGCTTTGGTCAGATAATGCCCTCCCTCCCTGGAATAGCCCACACAAACTTCCAAGGCATAATGTGTTTTCTTTCACATGTAGGACAAAACATTTTTAATTTCATGCGCATCCCTTCCAAGAAGGTCAAGATCTATTATTCTAACTAGTGAAGAATAGCTTAAAGTTGCAGGGAAAAAAAATTTGATTGAATTTACTGCTGTTAGGCCTTGGAGCTCATTAACCAGAGAAATGATGGGCTTCTCTTCATGGATTGCATTCAGGATCAAGACAGCCATCTGGTTGAGAATATTTTCATTTGGATTCTAACTCTTGAGTTGAGCTGTGGCTCAATGGATGAAGTAGCCTTTTCCAATTCTACCAGTGCTCTGTAGGTCAGGAGATAGGTTTTGTGTTCCCATCCATTTTCCTTCTGCTTATCTCTATTGTGCCATCTGGACTCATAAACACTGACAAGGGACTGACGTATGTCCCCATCTGGCTACCTGATGTGAACCATGCTGAATGTGCTCTTCTCACTTAAAAAAAAAAATTGATTGTCTGGATATCATTAAGAGCAAGGGGAAGTGGGAGAGCAGCAAAGCTAATGCCAACAAGACGGGACGTTTCTCTCTAACTTTCAAAAGAAGTAAGTCAAAGCCTTTTTACCTTTTGTAATTCCCGTTGTCCATATTTCCCAAGAAAACACATGCTGGGGAATTGCAGTTTTGTGCCTTTGTAAACAAGAGTTTTAAACAGAGTAAACAGAATTGTACGCAGCAGAGTTGGAGTGGACAGTTTTTACCCTGAGCTGCTCCTTTTTCTTGTCTATCAATCAAAGAAAGTATGAATAAACAGAGAATTATCCTCTTTACTCTTAAGTGCTAGTGACCTAAAATGTACTTTGGAATATTTGTCCCACACATTCCCTCCTCCATCCCTTCAGAGATATAAACTGCAGACCGGAGTGTTTCCTATAGCAGGCCAAAAGGATCTGTTTACAATTTGAAGAATGGCAAAATTTCAGGACAATGTTATAAAGTGAAGAGGCAGATCTTGGTTTGGAAAAAAAAAAGTTAGTCTTGAAAGAATTACCACATCTTGCCATCTGAAGATTTCAGCAGGTAAATTAAGTTTCTATTCATTTGTGGTTTTTTTAAAAAATTAAATATTTTTTGAAAGTCTTGATCACAGACTGGCTGGCAAGTCAGAGTTGGAATCTAATTCATCTGGAAAGTGGCAAACTGCATGGCAGCATTAACTTTTCGGGCTCAATGCATTTTCAATTCCTTCCTATTAAAATGTCTTGAATGGATAAACACATATTAGCCTGAGTAGGTGGCTCAGTGGCTAAGATACTGAGCTTGTCGATCAGAAAAGGTCAGCAGTTTGGTGGTTCAAATCCCTAGCACAGGTCTTCTGCGTGAGCAGGGGGTTGGACTAGATGACCTCCAAGGTCCCTTCCAACTCTGTTACTGTTTATATAGGAAACACAATAGGACATCAGGCTAGATCCATAGATAGCTAGGTTCAGATGGTAAAGTCGTGACTACTGTATGTCAGACTAGGTCACATTACTTGCCTTGCTCATCGTCAATTTAATCTGCTCCTTTCTATTTTTCTGCAATCGGACATTAGTTTCAGCCATTGGCCCAAATCAGCCTCTTATTTTATATGCAAAGGGAGAAAGGTCTAAAAAGACCAGTTCTGAACAAAGGAGGGGAGAGCTGAGGTTGAGTGAGGAATGGAAACAGGACCCCCAGACCCCAAGTGACAAGGACCTTCAAGCAGTTGCAGCAGCCACTCTCTGACTCTGGCTATAGCTAGCCTGGTCTGTTAGCCTGAAATCATGGGAAAGAATGCAAGTGAGAATGAAATAAAAAAAACGAATATTTCCAGTCTTGAGAGATTTTGGCCAGCTGTATCTCTTTCTTCCTCTTCCCTTCATGCTTGGTGTGTTAGAATATGATAGCACCCTTAATAGCAACCATATAATTTATTGTGCTTATCTACTGCTGAATTAACAAACAGACTAAAGATGATCACATGTTGGTTGACACAGGTCCAATCCAATGAAGACACAGCCTAAGCTACCCCCATCCTAACAATAAGGAGCTAGCAAGATTGAGCAATTTGCACAGATCCACAGCTTCTACTCTCTCCTGTCCACCCACTTCCACTTCTTTCCAACTTGCAACATCCCAAAGTTTCAAAGCTATTGAGGCACATGGAGGAAATGGGGACCTTCTATGGAGAGGACGGTCATAAGTCAGTTGATATCCAAGTTCCAACATGACATCATCAAACCCCTGGACAATATTTCCATCCAGCTGGACTTGGACTGGTGAATGGATGCAAGGAGTGTTGTGTTTCTACGGCTACAGAAGAAGAGACGCCCCTTTTTTCTCTGCCCACTGATATGACAAACTGGTGACCAGCCCAGTTAGATGAGCGAGCATATGGGAGCCATCAAGGAAAAAAAGGGGTGGGGTTGGACGCAGAACAGGAATGTGGCTGTGAGGTCTGTGCGGAGACTGTAAAGAGGATCTTTTGATTTGGTCTTCCTTCTCTTGCCGCTGTCAAGGCAGCATGAAGCAGATTCTCTGGCTGCTGTTGTCGGTTGCCGTCAGCTGTGCAGCCATATCGAAGCGGCGGGAATCCATCCCCGAATGGGACTACCGATCAGAAGGTAACAGGTCCCAAACATGGCCTTCCCCAGAAAGCCGGCTGTTGCTTGGGACAACAGAAAGTTTTCTTCATTGTGAATTAGGGCAGAGGGGCACTTGGATAGGCTGGCCCCTCTTTGCTAAGGGCCTTGGAACCCCCGTTGGGCAAAGGGAGAATGATTGTGGTGGCACACTTGCTTTCGACAGTGGATGCCCTAAAGCCCATTTGTTTTTCATAAAGGCTGCTAACCTGAGATTCCAATCCTCTCCCAACTTCCAATTTCCACATTTCTTATACAGGTCTGAACTTCTTTTCTGCATGCATGATTCTTCACATTCTTAAGTATCTGTGAGCACCTTAATTTTAACTATAAATCATATTTCTCCTTGTGCAGCTCCCAGGACATGTTTTCAGGGAGTTGAGCACATTTCACTTTAGAAACAATACTGTAATGATACTATTGTAATATAGGCATTGAACCAAATAATGTGAAATTTTGTAACTGATGTGTTAATATTCATATGGTGTCCAAATGCTTTTCTAGATCTTTTGGTATGTTCCCAATCACTAGTACTTTTTTTTTATGCATTCACCCAATCTGTATTTGAAGGTTTTTATCTTTCCTTAATTTTTTTTAAGACAACGATGATGATTTTACACAACTACTTCTTTGTTATATCACATTCCAGTTTGGTCTTCTTTTCTCTTTCCTCTTCCAGCTGATAAAGTCAATACGAGGGGATGTTCTAATCTTACTATGGTTCTTGACAACTGGAAATTTGCTATTATGACTCAGATCAGGAATCTTCTTCTCCATGATCACCAAACAGTGTTGCCTGACTATGGAAGGTGAGGGCTGGGGTCCAGGCAGAAATCTGAATAGGTTTCTAATTGGCTTAGTGTAACACCTCAAAATATGCCAGTTTTAGTGGAGAATTGATAAATTTGTGTCAGCAGCTGATCTAGAAGAACAAGGGTAGTGGAATCGAGTTGTTCATAGGATTAGGATTAAGATTAAATAGAACATGCTCTGCCCTGGGATGTTTGCACAACATACAAAACCAATGAGTAGATTTTCACAACATCCTCAGTCATTTTTGAACCCGTTTTTTGGCTTGGTCCAATGTGTACGTGTCCAGACCTTGAGATATATTTTGATTAAAAAAAAAAAAAAACTGGCTCAATCTTTAAAGATCCTGGGTAGTGCACAAAAAGCAACAATGACACATGTTGGCCTGTTAACAAGCCCTAATGAAGGAACAAACAAGCAATTTACCATTTGCAGATTGGTAAGACTGAGCTGATGAAATTGGACACCTGCCTTGAGCAGAGGGTTGGACTAGAAGATCTTCAAGGTTTCTTCCATCCCGATGATTCTATGTACTGTTGTGGACTATACAGATAAATAAAATAAATATTTCTGGGTCAATGTCATTGCATCTGTATTATGGAAACATCCCCAAGAAATGGGCATTTGCTTGAGCAAAGTTTTGCACAAATGACTTGCATCTATATAAATAAATTGCCGCCTAGATGCCATAATCGAGTTTGGCAGCATAGATCCAGCGCTATTGTTGAACCTTGCCAGAATAAAATAAAAGCCGGATTCTGTTAAATTAGCATAGGGTGTTTGTTATTTAACCCATATCCCTTCTTGCCTGTTCTCTTTTCAGAATCAAACCTCTTTCTGATGCCCTGGATGACCTATACAAGGAATTTAATGCTCTCAAGGAACATCTTGGAGAACTGACTAAACGCTTTGAGGGGGTGGAATCTTTTGTAGATGAGATGAACAAAAGGCAGAACCTGTCTCCTGCTAAGCCTTTCATCAGGGCTGCCCAACTAGGAGAGAAAAGGGTTGCCCTCCTGCCAGCCAAACGCCGCAGAATCTTGATCCGGAATGGGAGGCGGATCATAGAGCCCATGTCTGAGGGAAGGCAATAAGTGCGCCAGCTGGTGTCGGACCTTCACTGCAATTTTGGAAACCAAACACATCCTTTTGTCTGCCTGTCTTTTCCCCTAAAAAAATCTTCCTATGAGGGCTTAAGTGTGACAGACCCAGGATAAAGGTATTTAAATAGGAATCCTTTCTTGTCTGATAATCTGGAGACACAATTCCCAATGTATTATTGGAATGCCAAGGAATGGTTCCTTGATAGAGTGGTTTTATCAAAGACATGTCTCCTTAAGAGTAGACTATGACTCATAAAACCCTGCCGCTGTTTTAAGTGATGCACAGCTTAATTTAATGACAGATGAAATCATCACCTGACAGATTGAAAAAGTAGATACAGCACCCAGTTTGTATCACATTCTCTGGTTCTTAAATATGTTAGGAATGCTTCTGGCTGCTTTACATAGTTCTTACATGCTATTTGCACACTGTGTAATAGTTACAAACCATGATAACCCACCAAAATGGGGATTATTTGTTACTTTCCATGACTGAAGACTACATTACAATCTACACCACCCATTTCTGGAAGTAGAAATGAATTGATTTTTAAGATACAGAATTTTACACCCCATGCAAACATGTACATCCTTCTATTTGCACTGCTATTTGTTATGCTCACTGAAACATTCCATATATGACTCCAGAAATACTTTATGAAAAAGCAAAGCTATTTTACATTTAAAGGTGGCTGGCAATCAATAAAGATTTGCTTATGGATACAGCATTAAGGAAAGTACCAACTCTCTACATCGATTCCAATTTATCTGTGTGGATGAGTGTATGTGGGTGTGTGGGTGTGTGTGTACCAGTTATGACAAACGTCTTTTCCTATCTGTTCTCACCATCAGAGAATGCCCACCGTTTGTCTACATATTTAACTAAAAAGTTAAATTTTTCTTGTCAGTTGTGTCTGACACTAGGGCACGGTGCTCCTTTCCATTTCTTGGCCGAGGGAGTCAGCGTTGTCTGAAGACAATTTCTATGGTCATGTAGCCAGCATGGCTATACACCAAAGGTGCACAGAATGCTATTACCTCCCCACCAAAGTGGTACCTATTAATCTACTTGCACTTGCACGCTTTCAAACTTCTAGGCGGGCATATTTAACTAGGAGACACTAAATTGCTCATAGGTGTAGGGTTGCAAGATGAGAAATCGACCATAATTGCATTACAGGCTCTTGTATCCAAAACTGCTTGATAAAATGCGTACCCTGTGCTCCAGTGGCAGCCACATGATCTAAAACTTTCAGTCCATGTAAGCATCTTCATAAGAAGCTTCATTTCCTGAAGACAAATCCCTGCAAATTGGCTCCTTTGGCTATAATTTACTAATGAGCTTCCTTATTTCTTGAATGATCCTTTTTAAAAACCCACTACTGTAGTCAGATCAGATGCTACAAAAGAGGAAGCTGAGTGCATTTTAAGCACAAAGGATCCAAATTCTTCTCCATCTTTATGCCAAAGCTGGTTTTAGCCAAAGAGAAAAGTCAGGACTAATTTCCACATATCTAAATATAAACAGATTAGAAGCAATTGCATATTATATAACTTTTCTGGTTCTCCTAGGAGCTGACAGACTATTATGGCTTGATGTTATGTATGGCTGGTAAGCATATGCCTTGAAGGCTGTATCTTGGCTACCAGGCCTTTGTGCAGGCTCTCATGTTTTAGCAATGGAAAAACACTGCTGATTTTTTAATCGGCTTAATGGTTTGATTGTTTCCAGACTTCTCTTCTCAAGCACTAGGGACACAGATTTAGCACATCCATCAACATCCACATCATCCTCAATGAAGCTGTGTTTAGTATTGTAAGATTCACAGTTTCCTAAAACCTAGATTGCAGATAGGTTAAGTTATGGGTGGCATAAGGCCTAAAAAACAAATCAGGTCACCTCTTTACAATAAACTACTGGAAAAATTGTCCCAGTCAAGTTTTGCTATAACATTTCAAATTATTTGGATATGACAAATGTGTGGGGAAAGCTTCATGAGTCTTTTCTTACTTGTTTTGAGCTATGCTTGTCAATAAAAACTTGGCAAGGTAATTTATTCTTCTCCCTCTTGCAACTTATTGAGTTACTCTGAGGTAAAATGGACGGCCAATACATTTTATAAACAAACAAACAAAACGTATACACCTAGTTTAATTTTCAGCAGGATTTAATAAATGATATTTAGTGTATTATAAAGAACATACATCATTTTTAACAAAAAACACTGAAGTTTACATAATGTAAGCTATAGCTTTTGGAAGGCCAAATTGCATTGACTCATTCATTATACACCCACAGACACAAAGCATTTAATGGCTATGCCAGAAATATTTTGATGTAAACAAGCTAAGCATTTGAGACTGACATTCTTGAACCTGCATTTTTAAGTGTGTATTTTTTCAAAGCATATTTTTTAAGTGTACAAATAAATCTGTAAATTAATCTAGCGCTTACTTTGCTATGGATCCTAGTAACCAAAATGAAGTCCTTGCTTTATGTTTATACAAATGTATTCATGTTGCTAAAATTTTATTTATTTATTAAATTTACAGGCCACCCATCTCACGATCACATAACTCTGGGTGGCTAATAACATTATAAAATAATATTATAAAACATTAAAACCGCAGGTGTAACACTAATAGAGAATTGGCTAAAATGGAGAGTTATAAAATGGGATGAAGGTGGGATTTTTCATTTAGTAATTTGCTAATCCCACTTCCAGAAGGGCACGCACCAGTGGTTCTGTCTAGTTCTTGTGAACCAGTAGTAACGGCAGCAGGGGGCTCCGCCCACCCACCCGGACGTCATCATGAACGATCTGCGCATGCACAGAAGCACACACGCACGCTCCCATTGTGAACCAGTACTAGAGGTAAGTAGAAACCACCCCTGGCACAAACCCATATCTGGACCCCAGGAATAGAAAGAGACAGGTTCAAGGCCAACGGTGAAATCCACTTACCTTCGCTACTGGTTCGGAAATGTGAGCGCACGCTCGCATGCGCCTCTTCTGCACATGCACAGAGGGTCAAAAACAGGACGTAATGACATCCCGGCAGGTGGGCGGAGCCTCCCACCGCAGGCCTTACCGGTTTGCATGAGCCAGATAGATCCTGCTGGATTTCAGCGCTGTTCAAGGCCCTTTCGGAAGGCCAAGAGGGTAGAAGCATATCTCACCTCGAGGGATATGATGTTTCAGATGATAGGAGCCACAGCAGAAAAGGCTCTTCTCCTTGGCCAACGGGGTCTGCTCGTTGCTCCTTCTGCCAATTTGAGTGGAGCAGGCCAATCCCATTGGGGTGAGATGTTTCCTCAGGTTACATCAACAAAATGTATTAAAACAAACAATTGAGGCTTTTCTAAAAATATTTCCAAGCCTTACTTCAATCTAACATTTTCTGGGACTATTATGCCCCATATTATGGCTGCTCATTAAATTTAATACACTGCAAAATACACAAATCCTTCAAATTTGTGTCTATTAGAATGCCATTCTTACGTCTTTCTGAAAAATTTCTAGCTTCTATAAACTATTCTATGTGCATTTTTGCTCCAGATATGTACATGTTTAAATAGAACCATTTGTAGGCTCTATCTTTGAAGTTTGTTATTATATCTTTGATTTTCACAGTTGCATAAACTCCTATCAAAATCTACAAACCCCCAAAATCAAGATTACACATATAATCACTTTGCAGTTTTCTAGAGAATAGATTTAAACCCATTTTAGTTTGTGAATCAGCAATCAAGCTTGATGAAATTAAAAAAATACTAAAAAATCTCTGTGACTGACCCAGACTGGACCGGCAACATTTCCTGAGATATGTATATTTGCTTTCATTCGTGAAAAAACACTAAGGCATAATAAAGGCAAATGGGAGTTAATAGATAAGAGGAAATAAATCATGTTAATGGTATTTTGGAAGGATAGCTATCACTGCAAGCAACACTGCCATCTACTGTCTCAGCTGCACTGTGATTTTATTTTTTTTTATTTTTTTTACACTGACACCTACAGCTACTGTTGCATGCAAATGCCAAATGATTGCCACTTTCTCATTCTAGCTTTGAAATGTGGGGTTGGATCTGAACAATTATTACAAAACTTTAATAGAACAAAAAGCTGTGGAATCAACAGCAAGCAACATGTCAAATATACCACAATGCCCAGCCTACATGAACCTTTTGTTGACTAGGCACCGAACCAACCATTATTTTTTGTACTGCTATTCCGATTTTTAGTGTCGGAGTAAAATGTGACTGACTTGGTGGGAGGGCTGTTTTTTTCTGACTATACTCATTTCTATTTATTTAAAGCCACAACAGGCCTATAAGATAGACTTAAGAAACCAGTTGAAAGTCAACTCATGAACTGATGATTAAAATCCAATATTTGAGCCATGACATACACTTAGTATCTGCAGAAAAATCAATAGCAATAGCAATAGAACTTAGACTTATATCCTGCCCCATAGTGCTTTACAGCACTCTTGGGCAGTTTACAATTGGCATATTGCTCCCAACAAGCTGGCCCCTCATTTCACACACTGGGGAAGGATGCAAGGCTGAGTCAACCATGAGCCCCATCAAGACCAAACTCCAGGCTGTGAGCAGTTAGCCTGCAATACAGGTAGTCCTCGATTTACAATCGAGCTCAACATTTCTGTTGCTAAGCAAGACAGCCGTTAAGTGAGTTTTGCCCCATTTCATGACCTTTCTTGCCACAGTTAAGTGAATCACTGCAGTTGTTAAATTAGTAACACAGTTGTTAAATGAATCTGGTTTCCCCATTGACTTTGCTTGTCAGAAGGTTGCAAAAGGTGATCGCATAACCCTGGAACACTGCAACGGTCATAAATATGAGTCAGTTGTCAAGTATCTGAATTTTAATCACATGACCATGAAGATGCTGCAACGGTTATGTAAAAAAAAATGGTGATAAGTCACTTTTTTCAGTTCCATTATTATTTTGAACTGTCATTAAAGGAACTATTAAGTCGAGGACTATCACTGAGCCACTCAGCTCTTTACTCAATTCCAAAAATGGATGATTGGGATTCCTCTTGGAGTCCAGATGTGCTTGCTTTTTCTCTACACATCTGATTTCACAGGATAGTGTTGAGTCCCACAAAACCCAGGCATCCTTCAGCAACAACGGGGAACCACTCTCAAGAGTTCCCATATTAAAGACACCTTGGAGTCAAGCTATTCCATTTGGCTCTATGGACGCATCCATGCAGCCTCTTTGCCGTCCATGCACATGTATTGTTCCCCTTCCCAATCCAGCCCTGTGATTTCCTGGTGGTCTCCCATCCAAGCGGGGATCATCAGACCCGATGTTGCTTGGCTTCCCGGCAAAGGCAAGATCAACCAGGAGTTTCCCGGATGCCCGGAGGACCCCAGTCCAGCCAAGAATGTTTGAGCCACTCTTTTTTTGCAGTGTTCCCTTCTCCTCCCACCAGTGGGAACCACACACGCTTTCTAAGTTTTCCCTCTTCAAATAAAAATGCAAAACCACGCATCCGCCATGCATTGGCTCCGTGCGTCCCTCTTTGTAGCCCCAGCCCCACCCCAAGGAACATCCTCTCCTTGGAGCGCCCTGACATTCATTTATTCCCCCAGCAAGCCGCTCCCGTATAGGGACCCGCTCTTCTCATCTCCATGGCAACAGCGAGCCGCACCAGCAGCGGAAGAAGGCGAGACAAGAGTTCGCCCTCCCTCCTTCCTTCCATTTACGGCGCGTCGTAAACCTTCTCTGCAGCCGCCTGTGCTTCCGCCAGCTCCAGTCGACAGCCCGGAGAGAAGAGACAGACAGACAGAGACAGCCGTAAAGCAGCGCCTCTTCCCGCGCTTAGTAACTGGTGGCGTTCCGACCGCTGCCTTGGAGAGGAGGAGGAGGCGGGGTCAGAATGGCAGCTCCGCCCCTTTAGCTTTGTAGCGGGGGGGGGCATCTATGCCGGGTTTGGGGGAGGGGCGGGGGAGAGGCGAGACCAGTTGCTTGCTTAGCTCCGCTGATTTGCGATTTGTGACGATTCTATTCCAAGTCTCCAGCCTTGCCTTGTCTATTGTGAAAGTGTGTGTGTGTGTTGGGGTGGGGGTGGGGGGTGTTGTCCTTCGGGGTTTATTGTTCTCTTCGTTCCCACCGGAGGCGCCGGGGTAGTAGTATGGCCCGGGTGGGGCGGACCCTTGCACGCAAGCTGACTTGCTCCGTTCCCACGTGCTTTCGCAGACGAGGCGGGGTGACACCTGAAGGGCTCTCCGGTTCTGCCCCCACATCTCTCTGATTCCCCTTTTCCAGGCTGGCAGCGGCAGTCATGGCCCAGGTGGGGCACAGGGTGGATTACCTGGCGGGGTTTTGCTGCCCGGTTGGGGGATTGGCAGCCGGGAAGCCCCGCGTGCTGTGCCACGAGAACCAGATCTACCTCTCCAATGGCACCGAGTACGTCTATGTCTACGACCAAGAAGGGCGGCTGATGAAGGTACGTCCGGACTGGCGCTTGGTCTTGCTAGTCGAGCCTTCTTCTTTTCAGGGGCGGGAGCTACCTGGGGAGATACCAGACGCTAGAAATCAGGTCAGATGCTGGGAGGCAATTTTAGGGCTGATGGGGCGACTGGAGGAGGCAGAGCCTTTAAAGATCATAGCAGCAGCAGCAGCGTTTAAAAGTTTGAAAACACACAGTATGTTAATAATTACAGATTCCTAGTTGACCTCTCTTAACCTGTTTTAATATCTCCCCTCAGTGTACAGAACAATGCATTGTCTAAGCACTGAAGATAATTACAGGTGCAATTCACACTGCATCCTTTAGCGCTAGCTTTAAAGCTACCTTCCCCAGTCTGACAGCTTCCAGATATAATGAAGTACATTTCCACTCTTTACTTAATGCATTATGGGTATTGTGGTTCAAAGCATCAGAGGATGCCGGGATGAATTAAATCCCACTAATGTATGTCTGCAGCAGGTTGCTGTATCAAGCTGACCTTGATTGATCTCAGAAGCAAAGCAGGGTCGTTCCTGATTAGTATTGGGATGGGGAACTTCTAGGAATTTCAGGTCTGTAGACTAGACAGGGAACTTGAAAATGTGTTCTGCAAGAATGCGCTGACAAATCATTCCATACTGTTGGCAAAAAGGCTGCATGAGTGTACCCAAAAGTCTCTGTAAATTGAGTTTGATTTGGTGGGTAAAAACTGATTTGAAGAGATGCATTCATTTTCATGATAGCTCTGTTTCCCAGTTTATAATTTTATCATGAGTTTTATTCAACCCCATAAATGCTAAAAATAAACATGTTTATACAGCACATGAGCATGAAGCAAATTCTATACAGATCTATCTTATGTCACTAATCCTAATACTAAGCATTTGAACTAAAAAGAGAAAAAGTAGAGCAGCACTGCAACACAATAATGTTATCCCTAACAAAATGTTGAATTTCTCTGCTCTTTCCCTTCAGGAGACTCAAAGATAGAAGTAGTAAAGTGTCTTTGGTGGCTTTGTTTAGGAGAATTAGTCCAAAGTAGTGACAGAAAGCAAATTCTTGCACCAGAGGAAACTGTGAAGAAAAGCAAAAATTGCATACAATGTACCTTTCGCACAATGGGAGATAACTTGGTGTACTCTAGAAGTTTGGGCTATAAAATCTCTCATTTGTCATATTTCTGAGAGCTAATGTGTCCAGAACGTCTGTAGGGCACTTGCTAACCTATCCAAGTCATAAAATATATCCTGACAGTATGGGATCCATTCAGTGATTGGATTGTGACCAGTAATTCTTTTTATCATGAATGAAGGCCAATATATGTGTCCCACATATTTTTTTTATTGTTCATCCTTTTAGGATGCTTTCAAAACACATTGGTTTACATTTGCTTGGTTCCTATCAGGGACCAGAAATATTTTGCAAATAAGTGTTGGAAGTTGTCTTCCAGCATGTGATTTTTTTAGGAGAAAAGCAGGCAGTGGGAGAAAATGAAGTTTGCCCTTCATAGTTCTGGATTAGAGCAAATGAGATTTATCACATTCTCTTTGTCCATAAGTTAGCTCCTTTGCTACTCCTGACAAAAGTAAAACTTGATCAGAAATGTAGCTAGGGCGTTGCGTTTTTCCTTCATCAGTCCCTTGAGTTTTTAATCTGTTAATTTCTTTTTAAAAATCTAGTCTGCTTCTTAGGAGCAGAGAACAGATGAATAGAATGCACTGCAAACACATATATCGTGTGTGTGTGTGTGTGTGTGTGTGTGTGTGTGTGTGTGTGTGTGTGAGGCTTAATAATAAGAATGGCATAGTAGTTCAGAGAAAACCAAAGTGAAATGGATCCTATATGGTTAACCCAGATTGGTTTGATGCTTTGTTTTATGCCCTTCCCATCGCATTATTCTAACTGGAGCCCAAGATCACCCAAGTTCACCCCCACTCTCCCTCCTCCCCGCTTTATCTGGTATTTTACATAAATAGTGTGCTGGAAACCACAGCTTAATGTTTGAAAGACTCCTTGGGTTATTAATTTTTTCCTATAAAATTGAACAGGCAGGGAGGATGTGTGAGATGCTCTTAACTGTCTAAATCTTTAATTTAGATTTTTCTTGTTGATTTTTTTATGATATCTTTTTCACCATAGCAACCTTTGGTAGCAAATCGGTTGTTCTTCATAAGTCACCTACGTGTAGCATCCAATTCTTGACATCAGTCTGTGATGATTCTTCTCCCCCTTAAAACTGCCTTTACAAATCTGCCTTTTGTCTCTAGAGTAGTCTTGTTGAACTATAAAATGAAGGATATGTTTTCTGTTTGCTGTATTGTCACAAGTGATACATATATGAAATATATTTTTCCCAGATTGCATAGATTTTCCAGTGTTGATTCCTTGATCTAAACCATACCTTCACATATTAAAGCAATGTTTTTGAACCTCAACAATTTTAAGGTGGGTGGATTTCAACTCCCAGAATTCCCCAGCTGGTAAACTGGGTAGGGAATTCTGGGAGTTAAAATTGCACACTTGAAACTTATTGAGGTTCAGAAACCCTGTATTAAAGCACCCCTTTAATTTATTCTTTTGATTTTACCTAAAAAGCCTATTTTGATAATAATCGGCTGAACCTTGCACACTTTCCACTCACATAGAGAGATAGGTAACAAATAGGTTAATATGCATATAGATTATTAGTTTATCAGACAAATAATAAAAATACAAATGATAGAGATGCAGGGATTTCTCGTGCAGAGATGGTACCCAGTTCTCTATGCTTATAATATTGTTGCAGCTTTGACTGCAGACAGATGTGTGTGTTGAATGCTGCTTGTTCTCTCATTGCTGAAATGATAGCCCCCATCTTGGATATAATATGCCACTTGTTCAGCAACGCATCAGCAATCGCTAATAGCTTAAAAAGAGGAATGACATGCAAAATAACGTTCTCCTCTTATTGGAGGGTATGCTTTTAGGTGAAAAATAGTAAGAACTGCACATCCTCAGATAAAGAAACAAAACAAATAAGCTTTACTTCAAGCTTCCCTCTAGCTGAGAATGAAGCTCCTTTTAAATCAAGGAATATACAGAAAATGGCTTCAGACTAGATGTGCCGAGGTGTTTTAAATGATACTCAAAGGATCCTGGGTCTGATTCTGCTCAAGGCAGCAACTTGGTAGAGCCTTGGTAGTACAGTGGTTTAATGCACCCTGTTATTAACACAGCTGCCTGCAATTTCTGCAGGTTCGATTCTTACCAGGCTCAAGGTTGACTCAGCTTTCCATCCTTTCTAAGGTAGGTTAAATGAGGACCCAGTTTGTGGGGGCAATAAACTGACTTTGTATAAATATACAAAAGTATGAAGGCTATTGCTTAACACATTGTAAGCCGCCCTGAGTCTCCGGAGAAGGGCAGCATATAAATCAAATTAAAAAAAAAACTTATTACTTGATTTCTTTAGTAGATTTCTTTCGCACCATAATCTATCCAACCCTCAGAGGTGGTAAGTCCTTCAAGGTAGCCCAGGCAAGAGGTACAAGCAGGAGTAATAGCTCTACTTTTATAGTAAGTCTGCACATATTTCTCCCCTCCTCTCATTTTAACTCTCCAAACCTCCCAGAAACAGGGAGTAGTTGCTTGATTCTCCTGACACAAGCACAGGCCAATTTGATAGGGTGCTGCAGTTCTGCCAGTAACCTGTTGCCAAGCATGAAGGTCTTTGTAGATTAACATCCGCACTTTAGTTTGCACACAGAAGCCAATGAGCAGCCAAAGTAACAGGGGCTCCGGGCTCCAGTGATGTCTGCTGGTGAGCATTTGGTCCGCTGCATTCTCTACCAACGGAAGCTTCCAGATGGTGATTAAAGGCAGCCCTGTGCATTGCGGTAGTTGAAACAGGTGGTGATATAACTCGGCTTTTGGAGAGACAGATTTTCAATTCCCCCCTTCTTTTGGTTTTCACTTTTTCCCACATGAAGTTTGTGGCCTCCATGGGTGAAGATTACCAGCTTTTCTCCAGCATTGTGTTCACGCTTTTGACAACAGTGGCATGATGGGGGTAAACTGAAATTTCTCCCATTTAACCTATAAGTGGAGAAAAGCTTCACCTACTCGCTGTTACTTTACTAACCAAGAAGCAGTGCTACTACTACCACTACCACCACCACTACTACTACTACTACTACTACTACTACTACTACTACTAATAATAATAATAATAATAATAATAATAATAAAAAGATAAATTCAATGGTGTAAACTAAAGGACTCTTACCTCCTATAATGAAATAAGTGTCAATCGCCAGGGTAAGGTTACAGGTAGATCTCCTTTAATGATTGCCTTATTTAGCGACCATTCAAAATTATGACAGTGTTGAAAAAGTAACGGTTCTCACATTTATACCTCTCACAGCATCCCCATGGTCACATGATCAAGATTAGGATACTTTGCAACTGTGGGGGGGGGCTCTGGGTTTTACAACTGTCACAGCATCCCGCAGTCATGTGATTGTCATTTGCACACTTCAAAGCCGTCCTTCTTCTGTCAAGCAGAGCCCCTAGAGGAGCCGGCAGTAAAATTGCAAGTCACGGTCATGTGGTGTCTCACTTAATGACTGGCAGAAGCGAGGGAGTGAGTTCATTGTGGTTATATTATGATTTCCTTGACAACCCTGTTGCTTAGCAACTAAACAAGGACTATTTCTAGTTTGATAGTAAATAATGCACACTTTGGTTTATCTGGAACCAAAGCAGGTTTTATTAGGGAAGGTCTTCCCTGCTCATTCTAGGGCTATTGATGACCAGTTGGATGTGTATTTATGTGCCCAGTCTTCCTGTGAGGTCTAATGTGAGTCTATAAACCAGAAAATGGGTTGTAAAGATGTCTACTAATGCATTATTTTACTTTCCTGAAAGCTTCTTGCGATCCTCCTTCCTGTTTTCTTCCTAGGCTGTCTACAGGTTTCCTGATCAAGTCTGGCATGTGGAGCTCTTGCCTCTCCACCATCAGCTGTATATTCTCTGTGCTGGAGTTGGCATTTATTGCGTGTCCTTGGACTACCAAAGCAGGTAAAGGATGGAATGTGATTGCATTAAGTATTTCAAGCTTTCTCCCTTGCCTAAAATTCTTGAATTAAAGGCTGGAGTGATCACATAGACTAGAACATAGAATGATAGGGTTGGAAGGGTGCTTGGAGGTCTTCTGCTCAAGCAGGAGACCCTATACCATTCCAGACAAATGGCTGTCCAGTATTTTTTTGAAAAACCCCAGTAATGGAGCACCTGTAACTGGATGTAAAGATAGGATAGGGTAGGGTAGGGTAGGATAGGATAAAGCATATAATAGGATATAGGTTATAGGATGTACGATATAGGATAGGATAAGTCTGATATGTTGGCCAGATATTGTCAATAGAACCGCTGTTGAGTCCATGTAGGTCAGATAATGTCAGTTAATGGGCTGGATTTCTATGACTTGTAGAGAAGTCTGATTGGGAGCTTTGGGAATGATCTTGCTGTCGATGACATCTAACTCCTGATGCTTATACTAGAGGATGAGGATGGGGTATGTATGCAAAAGTGGGATTTGAAGGAAATAAGTGGCATCTTTAAAGTAGCAGGAGGGAGAACTCGGATTCTTTGGAGAATGCAGGATGTTTCCAGAGGGTTGGGAGTCATAGGCAAGAGGAACTAAGGCAAGGATAGATTAGGAGAACAGAAGATCGTTGAAATTGCAATACATAGGGGTGGAGAGGAATATGACATTTTCAAGATGTACCACTCACCCATCTCTGTTACTAGATTCTGGGGTAACAGCAATTTCCAAACCATGTTCAAGAGCTAAGAAGCACAGTGTAATAAATACATCTTGGTATTACAAGACACATGTAACCAACAGCAGCTCTCTGGGTAGAAGTTTGGCAAAAACTGAATATTTATGGCAAAATATCTTTTACACGGTTCTCTGTGTCAGTACTGGATTTAGGAAGATGTTTTTATTAATGGGGACTCTGACCTTAAACAAGATGTATCACCCAAATCCTGAAACCCTGACCCCCAAGAATGAGCAACAAACCCATCTTGCCCAATGTTATACACCCAGTTTCCTGTCAATCAGAATAGAGCTGGAAGGGACTTTGGAGATCTTCTAGTCCAACATTCTGCTCAAGCAGGGGATCCTAGTGACTGTCCAGTTTCTTCTTAAAAACCTTCAGCGATGAAACACCTACAACTTTTGATGGCAAGCTGGTTCACAGGTTAATTGTTCTCACTGTTAGGAAGTTTCACCTAGACACATGGGGAGGCTATCAAAACATGGAATCCTGAGCTTTGACTAGAATCTTGGCATTATGAAAATCAAGGTTTGTCTTTTCCTTCCCCCACTATGCTTGCACAGGTAGTATCTGTTGGGTAGTATTGAGCATCAAGATTTAGCAAGCATTGTCTAGACCAGTATTTGTTAAAGTATGCTCTGAGGACATCTGGAGGTCCACCAAGACCCTTTCAGGTTCTGGGGAATCAAAATTATTTGCCAGATATTAAAGTTATTTGCAAAACGTTAAAGCAATGTCATTCTTCTCATTTTTTTTCTTTGTTAAAAATATTTTTTTTTCATGAAAAAATGACATCAATATCTAATAGGTTTAATATTGTTATTTTTACATGATTCAATGAATAAATATTTTATGAATGTGTCCATTTTAATTTTTAATATGGTAGATATTGATAGATAAAATCCATAAAAATTATAAGCTCTTTTGGGAGTCTCCCTAACTTTTAAGCACAGGAAGAAATCCTAAGAACAAAAAAGTTTAAGAAACACTGGTCTAGGCAACAGATTTCCTGATGATTTGCTGGCAACTGTGGTTAGAATCTTCAGAGGCAGGATAACCATTTAAAACATCTGGTGACACATTAGGAAATTGGTTGTCTAGACCACGATAATAAACCCTGAAGCTCAACACCTTCCTGAGGTTGCCTTTCCTTATCTAGCAAAACTGTTAATACAGTCAGGCAACAGCAGCTTCACACCTTGCGGCTTTTAATGGAGACTGGGTCAAGGGGAACATTCAAATCTCCCTGCCAGTCCCATTGACCCAGATAGAGCATCTCCTCTAATGTAGCCTATAGGAACACATTAGAAATCTGCAGGGAGTCCTGTTCTTGGCTCTCAAATCTAGGTTGTCCCTTGGCTGTTTGTGTGTTTTTCTGCCATTCATTCTTTTGCCATTCTTTTCCAGGTTCCAAGCAGCTTAAAAAAGAATTCTTATAGGGAAAAAATAAAAAAGAATTAAGGGGCTGGAACTTCCCTCCAGAGGTGTTGTTCTGTCTGTCTTAATCCAGCTCTCCCCATTCTTGAATCCAGCTCAGTGAAGCGGATGCTAAACCTTCTGATTTGCCAGTGCTGTTTCCGAGTTTTCTCCCTTTGGCTACTCTGAAAGGTTTTTCTTGTTTGCTTTGAAGGTTAGTGAAGCAGACGGATGGCGAGGAAAGCGACTGCTTTTCCAGCATCTTCCCCATGGGCTGTGATGCCTGTGCTCTCCCTGATGCCACACTTTGCACCTTCACGCTGCTCAATGATGTCTTGGTCACCCTTTCCCAAGTCCGAGAGAAGTGGTGCATGAATCTCCACAAACTCCCAGGCCCTGAAAGCCAGGAGAAATTGCCACATCAGCCAGTCAGCCACGTGGACATCACCACCAGCACAAGCAATGATGGCGACATGTCTTTAGCCCACTTCCTCCCGGTGCTGTGTTGTGCATCTGCTCCTGGTGCCAGTAAACATTGGGAGGGACTTCGCCATTCTGGGGGGTTCGTGCTGGAGGAGCCTCTCTTCAGCCTCCTTTTCGGTGTAGATGCTGCCATGCTGGATTCTCCCATGATTCTCTGTGGCTTCCCCGATGGGCAGTTGTGTTCAGTGCCTTTGAAGGCCCTGAATTCGCCTGGAGACCACGGCTGGGAAAACTCACCCGTCAAGATCCTTCATCATCTGGAGGAGCCAGTGGTCTTCATTGGGGCCCTGAGGACTGAACGGAAATCTCCAGATGCGGAGGAGCATGCAGCCTATGGAGGCTTGGGTTGTGACTGTGTTGTGGCTTTGGGACACTATGGTAAAATGGTGGCCATCAAGGCCTCTCAAGAAGAAGAAGAAGTCAAAGTCCCAGAGCTCCGGGAGTATTACCTACAAGGGCCAGTTCTGTGTGCAGCCTGCAGTGGGGGAAGTTGCATGTACTACAGCACCCATTCTGACATCTATGCAGTTGACTTGGACAGCAACACACCTGAGGCTGAAAAAGTGGAGGCTCCAGCAGGGACCCTTCCTTCAGCTGTGTCTCCTGCAAGCTTGAGTATCTGCAGTGTGGTGGCGCTTTCCTTATCTTCCCGGGAGTCAGAAGGTATTAGACCATTAGAATAGGTCTATAGTCTGGAACGATAGAGTAATTCTACTTACATGAAGTCCTTCTTTGGATACATCCTATTGAACCTATTAATACAGGTAGTCCTTGACCAGTCACTTAGCAACCATTAAAAATTATAACCTGGAAAAGGGACTTATGACCTGAATTGCAAGTTCTGACAGTTGCACCCGTCCATCCCCCATGGTTATGAGGCAGCACTTTGGGTGTTTGGCAATATGGATGTCTTCATGGCCATTTGCACTGTCCTGCAGTCACATGACCATGCTTTACGATGGTTTTGCCGAAAGCCAACACTTCTAGTTTTTGGCAAAACCATGCCATAGCAAACAAGGGGTTCGCTTGATGACCACAGCGTTCATACTTAGGACTGCCATGTTTGCTTAATGACCACTGGAAAAAAAATGTAAAATTGGGTCAGTCACAAATTGTTTTATGACCATTACAATTTACAAGAATAATGAGAAGGCCCCATTACGGTTGTCACTGTAGAACTACCTGCAGTAAATTATGAAGAGAAACGAGGAAATAGTGGTGTGGACAGAATGTATCTTGACTCAGGCTCAAGTACTGATTCATATTTTATTTATTTATTTTTATTTAATTATTTTTGAAGTACGTATTAGATAATATATATAAGTATAAGCATGAATTGAATACATAAAATGAATACAAATAAAGGGAACATTAGGAGAGGGACAGTAGGCACGCTGGTGCTCTTATGCACACCCCTTACAGACTTCTTAGGAATGGTGTGAGGTCAACAGTATTTACATTACTTTTGCTGAAAATGAATTTGTCCATGGTACAGATAGTCCTCAACCTATGGCCACAATCGAGTCTCAAATTTCTATTGCTAAGCAAGACAACGATTATGAGTTTGGTCCCATTTTATGATCTTTCTTGCCACAGTGGTTAAATGAATCCCTGCAGCTGTTAAGTTAGTAAAATAGTTGTTAAAAACCATCTGGCTGTGAAAAGCAGTCATGTCACTTTTACCTGAAAGTTACCATGGTAACTTCAGATTGTCAGTGAACAAATGGTTGTAAGTCGAGGACTACGTGGATTACCTCAGAACATATGGGGATCACATCCAGAAAAGCTCAAGAGAAGATTTTCTTTAACGCTGACCTTTTCTTAGGCCCAAAATGGCCTTGAGAAAAAAACCTTTTGTCTCTCCCTAGGTTGGCCAGGGCAGCAACTAAGTGTGTTACTGCATTGGGCTTGTGAGGTGGCTACATGAAAGAAGAAAGTTGTGTGCTCCTTTGTTGCAAGATGTGTTAAACAATCCATGCGCTGCAGACTTCAGTCAGGAGACAGATCCCTAGTCAATCCATCCTTCAGCTTGTGGTGTTGCTGAGGGACCTTAGCAGTAATTTTAAGATTTTGTCCAAGATTGGGCAATGTTTGTGTCCAAGGCTGCCTTGAGCAGCTTCCACAGCAAAACACAGTGGCACTAAAGTGAGGTCTTATCTGGGCAATAAGATCGTCACACAAACGTTGCCATGATATAATTATGTCCCAATGTTTGACACAGTAGATAAATTGCAGCAGGGGAGAGAAGTTATCAGTACCAATGTGTGGTCATTTATCGCCAGACACTCATTTGGTGATAGCTACAGCTCGTGATCATATAAAGGGGGCCATTACAAGTAGTCCTTGCCTTACGACCACAGTGGAGTCCAAAATTTGCATTACGAAGCAAGACAGTTGTTAAGTGAGTTGTGCCCCATTGGACAACCTTTTTTTTGCTACTGTTGTTAAACGAATCACTGCATTTATTAAGTGAATCATATGGTTCTTAAGTGAATCTGGCTTTCCCCATTGCTTGTTGGAAACCTGCTGGGAAGTTTACAAATGATGATCCACATAATTGTGGGAGAGACTGCAGCTGTCATAAAATACATGTTGGTTGCCAAGCAACCAAATTTTGATCACGGACTATGGGTAGGCTGCTATGGTTTTAAGTGTAAAAACTGGTCATAAATCACTTTTTTCAGTGTCATTGTAAACTTGAAATGGTCATTAAACAAATGGTTGTAAGTCGAGGATTACCTTTATATTGTCTAAGCAAATAAGTTTTTCCTCCTCTTAGAGGAGTAGAAATTCTCAAGGTTTTCTCTCTTCCCTCCCCCCCGCCTTTTTTTTTAATGACAATAACACTCTTTCAGATCTTAGAGGTGGTGCAGCTCCAGCATATTGCCCAGGGATGCCAGTGTGCCTACGGACATTCTCTTGTTTGTCTTAAGACTTCCTATTCTTCATAAGCTTTTCATTTTTAATAAACAAGGGGGATTAATGGAAAACTGGTTTGGGGGGGGTTTGGTTTTTTTAAAGGGAAAATTGGCATGCTGTAATGTGATATCACAGGCTCCAGTCCAGCATTATAATTTCCAGAAACATCTCCAGGCTCCAAAAGGACTTTTTTTAAAATAAATAAATAAAAGTATATGTGGCTGTAGCCTCTGATCTAGCTGCCCATAAAAATGACAGAAGTAAGTAAGGATTCGTAGAGTGCAGTCTGCAGGAGGAAGAGCTGGCATACTGGTAAATTGGTGCTTTGTAACCAGTTAGTTCCCCGTGCAGCTATTTTGTGAACGGGCAGGTTGCCCAACTTGGAAGATGTTCACTAAATTCCAAATCTGCCCATCATCCACTCAAGGCTAAGAGATCCTTAGCTTCTGTTCTGGTTTTCAGGTGCAGCGTTCCACTTCAAAACACCAGGAAGGCGTTCCACCGTGTTTTAGAAACTATGATCTGAGGGGCGGCAAAACTGAATTCATAACTAGATACGGCTCTGTGGTCTTAAATTGCATAGACCTAGACCAGCTAAAAAGTTTGTTTGTTTTATATCCTGACTTCATTATTTTTATAAACAACTCAAAGTGCGAACATACTTCTTCCTTCTCCTATTTTCCCCACACCACCCAGGAGATGAATTGGGCTGAGAAGAAAATCACTCAGCTGGTTTTCAGGCC
Source organism: Arizona elegans (assembly GCA_022577455.1). Classification (NCBI taxonomy): domain Eukaryota; kingdom Metazoa; phylum Chordata; class Lepidosauria; order Squamata; family Colubridae; genus Arizona; species Arizona elegans. The sequence continues at coordinate 44,917,847 of JAKOOJ010000003.1, forward strand.
TAAGGCCAGACTAGAACTCACCATCTCCTAAGGCCAGACTAGAACTCACCATCTCCTAGTTTCCACCCTGGTGCCTTAAATCTCTAGACCGAATTGAAGTCTTTATTCCTTTTCCTACCCACTCTCCCTCTCCTTGTTAAGACCATTTTCTGTGGTTTGTTCATATCATACTTGCGTAGTCAGACAGGGATGTCTTGATTTGAGTTGAAGGAGCTCAGCCTTTGCAGCTTTGGGGAAAGGCTGTATGGTCATTATATGCTAGTGTGTGATACTTTCTTGTTTCAGGCTTTTGCACAGAGAAAAGCTTGAGGCCAGCTTGCACCAACTCAGCCCCATCAAGAAAACAGGAGGGTGGAACTCTAGTTCAAGAGCTCAGCCTCCTTTCAGCAAAATGGCTCTGAAATGCTGTAACCTGGGGAGGTTAAGCAGTTCGCTGTTCGCCCCCTTTTCTTCCTTTCTTGTGCAAAACATCTGCATTGTGCTTGCTCACCATGCCAGAGGCATTCAGATCCTGCATGCAGGAAACAGACTTCCTTTCTAACAAGGATTGGTAAAGGCCATTTGTCTCCCCCTTGAACACAAAGAAGGGGAAAGGGGGGGAGGGGGTTTGCTCCAGTTACCAACACGGTTTTAGGAAGCAAATGACTTTGCACCCATCCTTGCCATAACTAGGGTATTTGGTATGGTGGAAAGGCCCTTGCCTAAAGGTGCTGCACTATTTTTTTGTACGAGGTGGTGGTGGATGGAAATGGATAAGGAAGAAGCAAGCAAGGAAACGGAATGTTTTGTTTGTGTGGACAAATTGTAGTGGTAGTGAAGCAGTTTCTGAAAGCAGCAGGGAGGAGATTTAGAATTATGCAGCATGTAAGAAGCTGGCTATCTGGCCCACTATAAGCTTTATTTTTAGTGCTGCTTTAATTTCTGAGCTGTTAATAGACTTTTTCTCCTTCAACCTTCTTTACATGCTAATGAGATCCAGCAGCAAGTTTTATTTTAAAAGGCTCTATTCAGGAAGTCCAATTCTCAGTTCAATCCCAGATCTAGTTGTGGGGGTCAGTTGTCGCTGTGCCTCTTCCTTTCCCTAGGGGCTCTTTCTTCAGTTTCTGAACCCTAATTCCTTGCATCCTAGGATGAAATTGTTCTATTCGGAAAGGGTCATTAGCAAGTAAAATGAAGCGTTCAATTAGGATAAGGATTCTGGAAGGGAACTTACCTGGATATACAGTTGTCCTCTCTCTTTCTGGAAGTAGGTTTTCTGCCTGCCATTTGCCCCATTTTGTTGTTCTTTCCCCCAACGTTCAGCATCATTCCCCACTTTGATCTTTTGAGGGGGAAGATGATCTGTCTGTCTATCTGTCTGTCTGTCTATGGTATCTATCTATCTTCTAATTTATATCCCATCTTTACTGTGTTTATAAACAACTCAAGCCAGCGGAAATATCTAATGTTCCTTCTTCCTCCTAATTTCCCCACAACAACTCTGTGAGGTGGCTTGGGCTGAAAAAGAGTGTGGCCCAAGGTCACCCAGACATGGCTTTCATGTCTCGAACTCTCAGTTTCTCAGTTTCTATATGAAGTATTGGCCTCTGGAAAGGGCAGGCTGCCTGCCTGGCAGCAAACAGCTGGGATCTTGCTTTTGAGTGAGAAATGGTGAAGAAGAAGGAGAAGAAGCTGCCGCCATCTTTTTTTTTTCTGCTGCCTTTTCTTTGGTCAGCCCTGAGTCTGCTGCGTTTTGTTTTCACTCTTCAAGCCTCTCCTGGGGCCACCAATTTTCTCTGCCCCCTGGAGTGGGGGAGTCTACAATGGCTTTGCTCCCAGCATGAGTGTGGGGGTGACTGAAGTTACTTTCTGTGCACAGAAATTGATCTCAGCTCTTCCAGGACAGGCTGAGCAATGTTCTCTTCTTACAGTTCTTCCTGGAGGCTGAGAAGAGTTATCCATAGGTTAATACACATTTGCAACCCAAATCCAGGCTGGATGTACACCCACACCAATATGCCACTATCCATATACGTACAACATAGCCAATATCCTTTTTATTCCCCATTACCTCTTTAATTCTCCTGTGATCTTCTTTGCCCCTGTTTGACTTCCTCCCTCCGATGCAAAATACTTTCTATCCTCAGTCCCCTTTCCAACTTACTTTTTATCTTTTTCCTGTAAAGGTGGGCACGTTTCCAGATAAAACACTGCTGCAGCCACCTGCCGTTTTATTGTAATAAATGTGGTGGAGTTGTGATTTAATTGGCAACATGCCTGCTTCTCTTCTCTTTTGTGAAAAGGAAAGACTTTTGAATATCTGGTGCGACAGGGATATTGAGGGGCATGTGCACAGACAGAGATAGTGGTATTTCAGCTTTTTGTTGCATCATGAAAGCTGTCTTCCAAATGCTGGTTAGATTGCCCATTCCTTCCCTCTCTAAGGTCGTGTAACTACAACCTCAGAATTCCAAACCAGCATAGTTGTTCCAAAGCTTTTTTTTTTTTTAATTTGATTTATATGCCGCCCTTCTCTGGAGACTCAGGGTGGCTTACAATGCGCTAAGCAATAGCCTTCATTCTTTTGTATATTTTATACAAAGTCAGCTTATTGCCCCCACAAACTGGGTCCTCATTTCACCTACCTTAGAAAGGATGGAAGGCTGAGTCAACCTTGAGCCTTGGAGAGATTCGAACCAGCAGAAATTGCAGGCAGCTGTGTTAATAACAGGGTTCACTAAACCACTGTACTATCAAGGCTCGAGCTTTTATTGTCAGATGGTTCTAGGACAGTGTTTTTCAAACTTGGCAGCTTTAAGATGTGTGGACTTCAACTCCCAGAATTCCCCAGTCAGCATGTTTGCCTGTTTGGAAAAGTTCAAGTAATTTTTGTTTGTTTGTTTGAGTATTGTACGGGGAAGTACAGATCCCTCATGGTTTGAACTTTTATTTCCTCGACTTACAACAACAGTTGAGCTCAAAATTCCTCTTGCTAAGCAAGACAACTGTTGAGTGAGTTTTGCCCCATTTTACGACCATTCTTTCCACCTTTGTTAAGTGAATCACTGCAGTTCTTAAGTTAGCAACGTGGTTGTGAGGTGAATCCGGTTTCCCTGTTCATTTTGCTTGTCAAGAGGTGACCACATGACACTGCAACCATCATAAATATGAACTGGTTGTCAAACATCCGATTTCGATCACATGACCATGCTGCAACAGTCGTAAGTGTGAAAAACAGTCACAAATCACTTTGCAGTGCCGTTCTAACGGTCACTAAATGTATGGTTGTAAAACGAGGATTATTGGTATTTATTAGTTTTTTTAATCCCACCTTTTATTACTTTATAAGTAACTCAAGGCATACATAATACTCCATCCTCTTATTTTTCCCACAACAACCACCCTGTGAGGAAGGTTGGGCTGAGAGAGAGTGACTGGCCCAAGGTCACCCAGCCAACTTCCATGCCTAAGGTGAAAGTAGAACTAGAACTCAGAGTCTCCCGGTTTCTAGGCCAGCACCTTAAAACCACTACACTAGACTACACAAATACAAGGAGTACCCAGGTTTTAAAAACAGTGGGCATTTATTTGTTTGACATTTATTTATTTATTACATTTCTAGGACGCCCATCTCCCCTACAAGGTGACTGCTTGAAGGGGAGATGCGAGAGATTTTGTAGTAGGTGGATCAGGACAAAAACTAAATCTGATTTGACTTACTTTTGAATTAATTTTTTAAAATTAAATTTTATACAATTATCCTTCCATTGAGTTTAATCATTTTCTCCTTCAGTGACGCTAAACATGGTAATATGGGAGCACTTTGGAGGTCCTTGGTGAAGGCTCTTTAGGGCTCTAGGTAACCTTCACACTTCAAGTTCTGCTTCTCTGATCTATTGTTGGGAGGCAGACAGTAATCTTCCCCATGGTGTTAACTCTCTCTTCTGCTTGTCTCCTCCTCTTCTACATTGCCACCATGCACAGGAGAATCTGAACTTCTGGCTCTCTCCGCCAAAGGCCGTCTCATGACGTGTGGCTTGTGCAGCCCAGATGATACACAGCCGCTCAAGATGAATGCTGACAAAGCTGGGCAGAGGATCAAAGAGCTGCTGTCCGGAATAGGCCATGTTTCTGAAAGGTAAGAGTTGACCTCTCTATGAATAACATCCCTTGCATATAGAGTACAAATTTGGCATTTTTACGTGTGTGGCTTAGGAACTCTCCAGGAAGCATTTGCTAATGCTACCTGGATTGTCCTGCCTGAGCAGCTTTTTCTGGCACAAGGATTTGATGCTAAACCCTACAATGGGATGGAAGAGTGAACCACAATATGCTCAGTTAATGGACAAGGCAGGAAACATGGCAATAGTGGCTCGATGGGTGAAGGTGACAGCTATGCAGGAGGCTCTGTTTGGGGTGTCAATGGAACTGGAAGAAGCGGAGGCATAAGGGCTTCTAGAAGATCAGTACAGGTAGTCCTCAACTTACAACCATGATTGAGCCCAAAATTTATGTTGCTAAGCGAGAAATTTGTTAGGTTTTGCCCCATTTTACGAATTTTCTTGCCACATTTGTTAAGCGAATCACCGCAGTTGTTAAGGCAGTTGTTAAGTGAATCTGGCTTCCCCTTGACTAGGTTGCAAAAGGGGATCACATAACCCGGGGACATTGCAACCGTCATGAATATGAATCAGTTGTCAAGCATCTGAATGTAAGTCACATGACCATGAGGATGCTGCAACGGTCATAAGTGTGGAAAACGATCAAAAGTCACTTTTTTCAGTGCCATTGTAAATAAACTGTTGTAAGTCGAAGACTACCTGTACAGGCTCTGCAGCTTGCATTGGAAGTTCTCCTTGAGAACTGGCCTGCTGTTGTGGCCCGCCAGCGGCCAGCAGAGCTGGCAGCAGATTTGGACAGCGAGGAGGTTGAGGAGGAACGTGGGCCAATCCTGGAGTCTGGGGAAGGCTCAGAGAAGGGCTCTGAGTCAGAGGCAGAGAGCGGGCCAAGGCCATCTGGAAGTTCTTTGCTGCCTCCGGAGTCTCTCGAGCAGGGGTGAAATGCTCCTGGTTCGGACCGGATCACCCGATCCGGTAGCGATGGCAGTGGGTGGTTCGGAGAACCGGTAGCAAAAATCCCTGCGGCCCCCACACCATGCCCACCTGAGCTGCAGGATCATCAGAGGCTTTTTTTTTTACTTTTAAAAGTATTTTTTCTACAACCTCTTCCGACGAAAAAATGCTTTTAAAAGTAAAAAAAAAAGCCTCTGATGATTGGGTGGCTCAGCTGGGATCGTCAGAGGCTTTTCAAAGCATTTTTTTCTGCAATCTCTTGGCCGAAGAGGTGGTAAAAAAAATGCTTTGAAAAGTCTCTGACGATCCCAGCTGAGTTGCCTGGTCGGCAGAGAGATATTTTTAAAAAAGCCTCTCTGACGATCCCAGCTGAGTTGCCTGAGCGGCAGAGGCTTTTCAAAGCATTAGAAAAAATGCTTTGAAAAGTTTTTTTTTAAAAAAAAAGTTGGCCACGCCCACCCAGTCACATTACACCCCCCACCCCCCGCCCTCCATTTCACCCCTACTCTGGAGTCTGACATCAGTGAGGCAGAAGAACAGCGGGAGCCTGTTCCCAGTGTGCGCATGCACAGAGCTGCCAGAAGACAGGAACAATTAAGAAAACAGGGTCAACTTGGGAGTAAGGCTTGGAGATGATTGTCCCCTCCCATAAAGCATAAAAGAGAAGCGAACGAGACGTGAGCTTTTGCAGGAAGCAATTAGTTCAACTGGTTGGTAAAAGCTTTGGAAAAGTTCTGTTTGACTCTGTGCTAAGTTTGGCCTTGCCCTGCATGTGTCAATTAATTCTCTGGCAGCATTCCAAGGGAGATAAGGTGAGTGTTTGTAAACATTTCCCTGAAAGACTGTTTGAGAAGCCTTTCAGACTGGGAATGACAATAATTCACAGCCGTATGAATTAAAGAGGTTTGCCGGGACTAAGATTGTGCTGTATACTTTCTAAGGAAGTCTAGGTCAGAACACCTGTAGGCTTCAGCAAGGGATGGAAGTGAGTCCAGTGCCAACATAGCTTACTTGCAGGCCCTCCGGTCACTTGGCTGAGCCTTCAAACAAAGCCATGCAAAAGGCCAGCAGTTTCCAACATCTTCTAACATATAGGTTTTCTATTGCATAGCTGTCTTTCGCATATGAATTTCTTAGGCAGTTTTTACCATCAGTGTTATTCAGTGTTTCTTTCTCTTTTGATACCTGCAGAGTGTCCTCCCTTAAAAAAGCTGTGGACCAAAAAAATCAAGCTTTGACCTGCCTGAACCAAGTGATGAACGTGAGTGCAGCTTTGCTTTCAAGCCAGAATGGTCCGAAGCCCATCACTTGCACCATCGCTGCTCATTGGAGCCATATGCTGGTTCAGGACACCTTGACAATCTCCTGCATCTTGGAAAACTCAAGCGAATGCAGCCTGGAGCGGGGCTGGACCTTCTGTGTCCAGCTTTTCGCCAACTCCTGTGACTTTGAGGAAACCACTTCAGATTCTGCCACCACCTATACCTTCCCTATAGATCAGCTTCTTCCAGGGAACAAGACAGAGGTGACCCTTCCAGTCAGCCCCGCCGAAGGCTCCAAACTGAATCTGCCTTTCACTGTCTCCTGCTCCCTCTACTACAGCTTGCAGGAGATCTTAGGCACCGTTTCTGAATCCACTGAGCTTCTGGATGACCTCTTTTCAGACGATTCCCCTGGCCTTGCTCTGGACAGAGAAGGCATCTGCCTGCCCTTGAGGGAAGACACCATTGACCTCCTGCAGTGCCTTCGCTTGGATGACAGCAAGGGAGTGTCTGAAGCTAGCCCACCTGCTGTGGCCATTTCTGTCCCCGGGGATCCAATTGAAAACTTCTTGAAGTTATCTCTCAAGAGCATGGAAGAGAATGATGAGCTTGTCCCAAAGGGACTGAGTATCATCGATGAAAATTACTTGGCTCCAACTATAGCTTCAATCAAGGTATCCTCTGAACTGCTGAGAACGTCCTTGAAGGCCTTCTGTGAAGGTGTGTGTTACCTGTGAATATTTTTAAACTTCCTGTCTTTTGTCCTCTCCTTGCCTTTCATTAGGTTTAGCATCTCCAAGGCCCACCTTCATTGACAGCTCGCATGGTCTGTTTGCCCTTAAAAGAACAGTGTCTATTATTTGCAAGGCAGCTGTTGTGAGAAACTTGGGAGGTCTCGCTTGTCAATGGACCAGTTAATAATGTTCTTGGCCGAGTTATGTGATGACAGAACTTCCTGTAATTTTGTTTTGTTTTTCACACACACACACACACACACACACACACACACACAGAGCAGAATTCTAAAAGAAGAGTTGGAGCTCCATGGCTCTGCAGATGTTGCTACACAACCAGCCAGCATGGCAGTGATGAGGGATGCTGGGAATTGCAGTCCTGTAGCATCTGCAAGGTCCAGGTTTCCCATCGCTATCTTACATAATCTCTTCCAGAGTCAGAGAATGTCAAACTAATAGACTGAAAGCCAGCAATAGGCCACCTTTGTGTTCTAATGAGTTTTCCACCATCAAAAAGCCTGCAAATGACTCCCAGATCCTTTGAGTTAACAGGGGACAGTGTTGCAGCCAAATCCAGTGATAGAAGCTGGATAACTTTCCTCTTGGCAATTAAAAATAATGCAAGTAGTGCGCCATGTCCATGAGCAAATCCTCATTTCCGGCTAATCCTGAGAATTAATTTCAGCCCAGACTAGAGTGGATACCTTGCCAAGATAAGCAATAAAATGTTTTCTAAGGATACTTAAAATTTTATATATATATGATGTTGAGTATACAATTGCATAATGGTTCTCAACAAAGTAGTGTTGCAGGGAGGAAGACGGCGAGATTTGGAATATTTTGCAAGAATTGCAAGCAGTGATAGACAGGGATTATAGATATTTCCTTCGTCCATCTCACTGGAACAGAGATCTAATACCTATCGGCAGTATAGGTTTTTAGATCTCTTGTGTTTAAATATATATTTAAAAATTGGAGACTGCCCATCTCACTCATAGACAACTTGTGGGGAGGCTACCATTAAAACAGAAAGAATAAAATTATTGTTTATCTTTTTCTAAATGTCCATTGGGATTCTTTTATTCATACCATCATGACCTCATATTCGTAAAGGTGGGTCCTTGCACTCAAAAGGATATAAGACAATCAGTTCAGTCTAACATCTTTATTATGAAGTTACATATGTCCTAGACCAGTGATGACTAACCTTTCCGCCATCGCGTGCCAAAAGCGGGGATTGCGTGGGGGGTTGCACATTTGTGTGCCCACAACCAAAATTCAATGCCCCCCTGCGCCTGCCCCCCGCGCCCCACCACTTTTGGCACGCAATGGCATGGTGAGGCCAATAGGCCCGTTTTGCGCCCTCTCCAGCATCCAGAGCTTTCTTGGAGCCTGGAGAGGGCAAAAACAGCCTTTCCCACTGCCCTGGAGGTCCCCCGGAGGCCGGAAACAGCCCATTTCCTGACTTCCAGTGGGCCCGGAAGGCCCAAAAATCAGCTGGCGCACTGGAGCTGAGCTAGGGCAATGCTCGTGTGCCCACAGATATGGCTCCGTGTGTCACCTGTGGCACGCATGCCATAGGTTCGCCATCACGGTCCTAGACTTATGTCTTTGGAGATTCTTAGTCATCCAGGTCATAGTTGTCCCAAAGGTGCTTTTTTCAAAAGATAACTGGACTTTGTTTTTCCTTGAAGACTTTTCGCTTCTCATCCAAGAAGCTTCTTCAGTTCTGATTGAATGGTGGAGAATGAAAGGATTTATATTCCTTGCAGTTATCTGGTCGATAGCACTCATTCTGAGAGTGGAACGCCCATTTGCACTATTCAGATGACCCCGAGGGCACAGATAAACCTCTATGTGACCTCAACGCAGTGGTGAAATCCAATTTTTTTAATTACCGGTTCTGTGGGTGTGGCTTGGTGGGCATGGTGTGGCTTGGTTGGCGTGGCTTGGTAGGTGTGGCAGGGAAGGATATTGCAAAATCTTCATTCCCACCCCACTCTGGGGCCTGCCAAAGGTGGTATTTGCAAGTTCTCCAAAATACTCAAAATTTCCATTACTGGTTCTCCAAAATACTCAAAATTTCCACTACCAGTTCTCCAGAACCTGTCAGAACCTGCTGGATTTCACCCCTGCCTCAACGACTCTCAGAAAGAGTGCTAACTCTTTGAATGCAAGAAATATAAATCCTTCCATCCTCCACCATTCAGTCAGAACTGAAGAAGCTTCTTTGGGTGAGAAGCAAAAAATTTTCAAGGAAAAACAAAGCCCACTTGCCTTTTGAAAAAAGCGTCCTAGACTTAAAGACTCTTAGGTATGTTTGGAAAGCCAGCAGGAGAATCAGGGAATGTCAGTCAGGTATCCCCAGGTATCCTCATGCTTTTCAGATAACAAAGATTGCCCTTCTTCCCTTCTTTTGTTATCTTTGCCCAGAAGTGTCGTTGTGCTGTGTTGTGCTGCGATGGCTGCTGGCTGAAAATGCTGAAGCGGATGCCCTTCGGAGCCAGGAGGTGGCAGTCATGCAAGGGTTGGCCCCAGATGGAGGCAAAGTGCAGCTGAACATCCGAGAGGCAAGGCAGGAGTTGTAATTGGGCTGTGAAACTTTGACTTTCAGTTATGCTGGTTTAGATAGGTTTGTTGTCATAGAAATGGCTTGCATATATATTTTATGTAGAATTAAAAAGTTGAGGCTGTTTGTTATTATCTTATTCTACTGTGCTAAAGAAAGAGACGGAGGTCAATGGTTTTCTTTCTTTTTTTCCCCTTTTCCCCTACACTTTTTCCTCTTCCCTTTTTCCTCCCCTATTTTTCCACTATTTTCATTTTGTTAGACTTAGACATTGTTGTCACTTTGAATGTACACTGATCGGCATACATTAAAATGAAATTTCGTTGCATACAGCTCTCAAAGGGTCTCCACCTCCAATATATATTATATAAACATGACTAAATACATGCATATGTACGTACATACATACATATATGCATACATACATGTATTTTACATTTTGATAAACAAATGCAAATTAGGAACTTGAGTTGTAATTGAGCCGGCATGAGAGGGAAGCGGGGGAGAGGAGAACATTCCTGATGCAGAACTGCATTTCGCTCAATGTGTAGAGATCACCATGATGGCCCTAGACATGATGCAGTTTGTAAAGATTCATTTAGTAATCCTGAGTGATTACAAATGCTCTCTGCTTCTTGCTTGTCCTCTTTCATGGGTTCACATGTGCTCTTGTCTTGCTACATGGAGCATAGAATAACAGGTTTGGAAGGGATCTTGGAGGTCTTCTAGTCCAGCGGTCCCCAACCTTTCTGGTTCTGTGGACTAGTAGTGGTGGCAGCACTGGCAACAGCTGGAGGGGGGGGAGAGGGGAATAGTTTTGCACGCACGCATGCATGCATGCCCACCACTTGCACGATGGCACCTTTGTGCATGCACTCACCTGGCTCTTGCACGAATGTAGCTTGGCACACACACTTGCTCGCTCACCACTTGCACAGCCTGGTTCCCAACGGGCCAGAACCCAGTACTGGGCCATGGATCAGAGGTTAGGGACTTCTGTTCTAGTCCAAGTCTCTGCAGGAAACCCTATACCAGTAATGGCTAACTTTTTTGCCGTCACGTGCCAAAAGCGGGGGTCGCACGGGGGGTGGGGGTGGCATGCTTGCGTGCCCACGCCCATAATTCAATGCACTCCTCCCCCCCGCATATGCGACGCTTCCCCCCCCCCCGTGCTCCCTCTGCTTTTGGCACGTGATGGCACAGTGGGCCCATTTCTCACCCTTTCTAAAAGCCTGGGGAGGGCAAAAACGGCCTTCCCCAATCCCCGGAGGCCAGAAATGGCCTGTTTCCCGACTTCCAGTGGGCCCAGAACACCTGAAAACCAGCTGGCCAGCGTGTGCATGCATGTTGGAGTTCAGCTAGGAAAATGCTTGCGTGCCCACTGATATGGCTCCACGTGCCACAGGTGGCACATGTGCCATAGGTTCACCATCACGGCCCTATATCATTCTGGACAAATAGCAGTCTTGGGCAGTTTACAATGTAAGCATATTGCCCCCAACAATCTGGGTCCTCATTTTACCAACCTCAGCAGGATGGAAGGCTGAGTCAACCTTGAGCTGGTCAGAATCGAACTCCTGGCAGTGGGTAGAGTTAGCCTGCAATACAGGTAGCCCTTGACTTACAATTACAATTGAACTCAAAATTTCTATTGCTAAGCAAGATAGTTGTTAAGTGAATTTTGCCCTATTTTACAACCTTTGTTGTCATAATTGTTAACTGGATCACTGCAGTTGTTAAGTTAGTAACATGGTTGTTGAGGGAATCTGGCTTCCCCATTGACTTTGCTCATCAGAAGGCCACAAAAAATAATCTCATGACCCCAAGACACTGAAACCATCATAAAGACGAGGTAGTTGCCAAGCATCCAGAATTTTGATCATGTGACCATGGAGATGCTGCAAGGTTATAAGTGTGAAAAATGGTCAGAAGTCACTTTTTTCAGTGCCATTGTAACTTCAAGCGCTCACGAAATGAACTGGGTCGAGGACTACCTGTATGAAATTTCCATTCTAATTTTTGCTACAATTCAAACTGCATGCTACAAGCTTAAATGCAATGTAACCTTTTCAATGAACTGGAAAAACCACTTTGGGAGGAGTCCGTTGACTCTCCTTTCATTCCAGTGACAGGCTCTCCAAGCATGCTACCTTAGCTTAAATTGGGGGCATAAATCATATAAATAAATAAATTTGGGAGAGGGATATTGTGCTTCCAGACAAAATAACTCAGAACATGGAAGCAAGAAAGAAAAAATGCACACATTAGTTACATGCTTAAAATGCTGTTTGGCTTTCTGTGCTCTTGCATAAGGTGGAACCCTTCTCTCTTCCTCTCTCTTTTTCCTATTTGAGCGTCAGTGGTGTGGAACAGTGATTATTTTCCCCTGTCAAATGAAAGCCATTTTTTTTTTAAAAAAATGATTGACACTTCCTTACTCTCAGTTTCGCTGCTCGGTGAAACCGGTGGCAGTGACATTCTTGTTTTCCTTCCAGGTGACTGTCAGTGACCTGAGCCCAGCAGGTCCTATCCAAGCTGTGGAGATTGTCATCCAGGGCTCTCCACTGGTGAACATGTGTCAACTGCATCATGCTGTGGTTCGGCGCATTCAGGTATGTGCTGTGGCAGAGTGAAAGAAGGCAGGATGTTTGCCTATTATATCCTGAAAACTTTGGTTGCACAAACAAGATAGGGGTTTAGGTTCCAATCCAGCAGGAGGTAGGGCTGCATGGTATTTTCCTGTTGCCCTGCCCCAAAATCTGGGCTGATTTGTGAAATAGTCTTGAGGCCACATAGACTTCCTCTCTCTTAAGAAAGGGAATGAATATTCCATGGTCCTCATCAGAAGTGGGATTCACTTACCTTCCCTACCGGTTTGCAAATGGGAGCGCACGCGCCACCTCTGCGCATGAGCACAGCCTTCTGCGCATGCGCAGTAGTCGTGCATTACATCCGGATGGGTGGGCGGAGCCTCCCGAACTTGCCGCTACCGGTTCGCGCGATCTGTGAACCCCTGTGAAAGAACTATTCTTTACAAATCTTGAGTTTTGGGGATGATAAAGAAAACATAAACTTTGACATGTCATTTGGGTGTCCTTAAGGCTTCATGGGTGAGAGGTGGGAATGGCAGCATGTCCTAAAGAGAAGGAGAGCAGGAAACCCAGACGTGCTGGGCCTAATCCTTTAGGAATTTGTTAGGCCATCACCACTTCACATTCAAAAAGCACAAGGGGTCGGATTTGAAGACCTAGTAGTCGGATTTCTCACCTTGCCCTGGCATTTATTTTCTTGATTTCACTCATTTACATATTTGGCTTATTCATCAATGAGTAATAACAATGAATAAATAACAATTAGGACTAGAATTATAGAATTCTAGTCCTATTATAGAATTACAACATCAAAACAGTGGAGTAAATATGCTTTTAACTATACGTAAAGATAAATGTTGTCAATAGTAAAAAATGGCAACTAGGAAAGGAAAGATAGAAAAGAAGGCTATGTTTCAAATTTTTTCTCAAAGCATGACAAAGAAGAAGCCAGCTGGACTGATTTGGGGAGGAAATTCCAGAGTGTTGACAACGCCACCAAGGACTGGAGATGCTTTCCCTATTTAATTCCAGGCAGGCTTCCTTTGGGGGTAGCATACAAACAATGCCCTTGTCTGCAGAGTATAGAGCCTGGATGGGACCATATGGAAGAAACCATTGCTTCAAACAGGAGGGGTTTAAGCAGTCCTGTTTGTTTTGATCTGATTAACACAGGCTCTGATTTTGGAACAAGCTGCCCAGGATTCTTCTCCCCCAGATATCAGAGTGCAGTATCTCCAGCAGATCCAAGCCAACCACGAGGTAAGCAGCTACCCAGACTCAAGACACTGGAGGAAGCAAGTGTGCATTGCAGACTTCATTTAAGCTGGCTATGGGAGAAATTCAACCACCTTGCCTTTGACTGAACTCCATGATTTCATAGTACAGGTCATCCTTAACAACTCTTTTTTGTCATTAAGCAAAGTGTTGGGTGAAACATCTTATGACCACACTGCTTAGCAAAGGCAGTTCCAGTAGTTCTGATTGTTAAGCAAGAACTGTGCAGTCATTAGGAGAGGACCTCAAAATGTTCCTGCCCTGCTGGCTCACTTCCATTTCAGTTCCCCCATCTATCTGTCTAATGTGTTTCCCAGAAAATAAGACCCAAGCAGAAAATAAGCCCTAGCATGATTTTTCAGGATGCTCGTAATAGAAGTCCTATCCCCAAAATAAGCCCCAGTTAAGATCTTCAGCCAGATGGACGCATTTAGCACCGTATTTCCCTGAAAATAAGACCTAACCAGAAAATAAGACCTAATGTGTCTTTTGGAGCAAAAAAAAAAAAAAGACCCGGTCTTATTTTCAGGGAAACTCTCTCTCTCTCCCTTTTTCTTTCCCTCCCTCCCTCTCCCTCTCCCTCTCCCTCTCTCCCTCTCCCTCATCTCTGCCCTTTTGGCACTGGAGGAAGAAGATCAGCAGGAGTAGGCGGAGTGCAGGGCAGCCAAAAGGACAGAGATGAGGGGGGAGCAGGAAATAGGAGTTGGGGAGAATTGAAGTGCACACTGCAGTTGTAAATGCAGGCAGGCTGCCAAATATCTGAATTTTGATTATGTGACTGTGGGTGGCAGGGACCTATGACAGCTATAGATTCAAGGACTGGTTGTAACTACCATTTCTTCATTTGTTCAAATCCATCTTCAAATGATTGCTAAATGAATGGTCAATAAGCAAGGACTTCCACATTTGTTTTCAGCCACTTTATTGAAATTGGAGAGGCTGAACATCTTAGTTTCAGAATCTGGCTTGACAGAGCCAATGAAGGAATGAATTTACAGCTTCTTCCATAGTTGTTGACTGCCTCGCCCAGTCTTGAATCAACTGTGTTCATTCTGTTTATGTGTTCCATAATTTGATTAGCGATACCATTCTTTCCTTCCCTGCCTTAGCCCAGAGCTAAAAGCAGACGTTCATATAAAGCATGACCCGTGATTTCACAATGGAACCTTTTATGCAACTGAAGATTTCACTTGAGAGTTGAGTTTTGTCTTGTCACTTTTCTCCCTGTCCGCAATCGTGGAAATACACACTGCCCACCCTGGGTTTATGTAGAACATCTGAATAGCTTTTCTCCCTCAGGCAAGGTGCATTTTAATTAGTGGTGGGTTGCCTCCGGTTTGCACCAGTTCTATAGAACCGGTAGTAAAACTGGCGGGAGGCTCTGCCCACTGACCCCAACGTCATCAAAACGTTTTTGCACATGCGCAGAAGAGCACAAGAGCGAAGCGAGCACACTTGCACAGCCCCATTGTGAACCGGTAGTAAAGGTAAGTAGAACCCACCCCTGATTTTAATCCAGTACTATGTTTCCCACAGCAGCCAATAAGGTGCCTCTGGTACACTCACAGGCATGAGACAGAAATGCACCCTTCTTGTTGCTGTTGCTGTTGTTGGTGATATCACCAGACCTCACTTTAGCAGACTCTGGACATAATAGATAAAATATCTTACCATTTCATGTGTAGATAATATCATTTTATCTACGTGCAAACTCATAACAATTTTCATCTTGCTAAATAGAGGTAGTCATTTAGAAGCAGTCCTTGATTTAGGACTACGATTTAGACTGGGACCCCCATCACTAAGCGAGGAGGTCCTTACATGAGTCACACTCCATTATACAAGCTTTTTGCTGTGGTCATTAAAAATGAATCACGTGATCATTAAGCAAACCCAGTTCCCCGCATTGACTTTGCTTGTGAGAAGATGATTGCGAAGGTTGAAATAGTGAAAGGTCAGGCGGCCCTGGGATGCTGCGACCATTGTAAATACTTGTTGTCAGGTGCCTGAATTTTTGAGGACTGGTTTCATAAATCACTTTTTCCACTGCTGCCGTAACTTCAAACGGTCACTAAATAAATGATTGTACGTTGGGGACTACCTATATTTTGTCCTCACAACAGCAATAGCGAGGTTGATCGGGCTGAAAGAAAATGACTGACTGGATTAAAATTCCTCTGCAGTTGATAGTTTTGAGACCTGCTTTCCCCAATATCTACTCTTCGGATCTAATAGCCTTAGGTCTGTCCTCGATCAATTTACCCTCTCGCATTACAGACCGCCAGCTAGTGACCCTCACATCATCTTGTAATAGATTTCACAGATTAATTATGCAAATAACACATTCATTCTAAGCCATCTGTGGTCTATGAGTAGCCACTGAGTTAATTTCTGTCCAGGCCATTAAATTCTAGCAGCAGATTTTAGAATCGATGTTCTCAGCTCAAAGGTATTCTTAGTTTTTTACTGTAAACCAATTAATATTCATCCAGAAAAGCTGGAGGGAGAGGGAGAGAAATCCAGTAAATAGCACCTTCCCCCCCAGTATAAACTGATGAGAGGGATGATTTAAAACCTCACCAGCACAGCTATCAAGGATTCCCCCACCAAGACATCTCTGATGGTCTGCCAAAATTCTGGATTCTCCTAGTTTGTCCAACTGAGGACGGTTTGTTTGTTTGTTTGCTTTCTGTTTGGAAGGGATTCTTTCAGCCCAGCTTTAGAAAAAGAAAAAAAAAAGGAAGGAAGGTGCTTTGGATCTTCCTGTATGAAGGCCAGAAGCCCTAACCATTACAAATTCTGCCAATCCTGAAACATACAAAAAGCTTTAGAACCACACAATCTTGTGCAGGGAGAAAGATTTAATGGGAAATCCTTCTTTTGAATTAAGATGTATAATCCTTGCTTAACTAGCACAGGTGGGACCAGCAACTCCCAATCGCTAACCTCTGTGGTCATTAAGCAAGACATCACGTGACCACGTGTTTTTATTTATTTATTTATTTATTTCTGGCTTCTTTTATTGACTCTGCTTGTTGGAAGCCGGCTGTGAAGCACACGAATGGCGATCGCATCACAAGATGCTTTGATGGTTGTATGAACGAGGACCAATCATAAAGTCACTTTTTAGGCACCATCGTAATTTAAAATGGTCACTAAATGGGGCAATTGTTAAGTGAGGACCATCTGTATGGTGTATCAGTCTGTATCACCAGATTCTAGGTAGTGTATAAAAACGTAAAAGTAACCTATACAAAAAACCAGTACCATCCTGCCCTCCAAAACAAAAAACACAATATCACCCCCCAAAAAAGAAAACCTACAAAAGAAGAAAAAGTGGCAGACCAACCACCATTAAGCTTTGAAAGCCCACCTGCATGAAATTATTTTCACAGCCCTGCAAAATGTTAGCACCAAATGGGCCATTTCTATCTTCGGAGGCAATGTGTTGCAGAATGAGTAGGATGCATCACAAAAGACCTGTGGTGGGGCTGCCAGATTTTGAACAAGCCCTCATTAGATGACTCGACAGGATGGGCAGGAAAACATCTTGCAGACCACGCTCCCTGCTGAGCATAGAACAATGTTCTAAGGAGCTTTATAGATAACTAATAGAATGCCTGAAGAAGAGGAACTGCATTGTAACTTCCAAGGTGTCTTTGAAGGGCAGCCCCAAATAAAGTGCATTGTAGAAGTCTGGCTGTGTGGGGAAGGAGGGCTTGGAAAGCCATGTTCTCAGGTTGGGCATGAGCCTGCCAGCAAAGGCAGCCATTTCAGAGAAGCTTGTTGATCAATCACTGTTCTAATCAAGGAGAAAAGCAACCTAAAACTGAGGAAAAATTTCCTGACAATTAGAACAATTAATCAGTGGAATGACTTGCCTCCAGAAGTTGTGAGTGCTCCAACACTGGAAGTTTTTAAGAAGATATTGGATAACCATTTGTCTGAAGTGGGTATGGGGTCTCCTGCTTGAGCAGTGGGTAGGACTAGAAGACCTCCAAGGTCCCTTCCAGCTCTATTATTCTGTTCTGTTCACAAGAAATGATAATTCTCCACAACAATCTTTTTGGCATGGAATGGACCGAAAGAGGTCAAATGTAGGATTTAGCCTTTCAAAGATCTGCTCTTTTTTTTTTTTTTTAATTTGATTTATATGCCGCCCTTCTCCGGAGACTCAGGGCGGCTTACAATGCGTTAAGCAATAGCCTTCATTCTTTTGTATATTTTATACAAAGTCAGCTTATTGCCCCCACAAACTGGGTCCTCATTTCACCTACCTTAGAAAGGATGGAAGGCTGAGTCAATCTTGAGCCTTGGAGAGATTCGAACCAGCAGAAATTGCAGGCAGCTGGGTTAATAACAGGGTGCATTAAACCACTGTACTATCAAGGCTGTTTTGAAGCCCACCTTGCACCTAAGTTCTCCCCAGTGCTTTCAGAAATGCCCAGACCCTTCCATTTTATTAAAACGTAAAGGTCTTTCCCCTGATTTATTCCATCCATTTCATCAGGAACTTTCCCCCACCGCTCTTGATGACATTGGATTATGGAATTCCTGCCTGAGCAGGGGGTTGGACTTGAAGATCTCCAAGGTCCCTTCCAATTCTGTTATTCTGTTATTCTGTTCTGTTAGATGCTGTTAAAGGAAGCCCAGTCCCTCCGAGATAACTTGTGCCTGGGGAATGATTCGGATGCAACAGTGGAGAAGCTTCTTCATGTTTACCAGCAGCTACGCAACCCCAGCCTTGTGGTCCTGTGAGTGTCAAGCAGCGGCACCCCTCGGAGGATCCCACTGCCGCCTCTGCCCAGAGCTGGTGGATGAAGGGAGCAGCAGGCTGTGCACTTTCTGGACGGGAGGCTGAAGCAGGGGCGTGGCAGAGAAGGGGTGGAGGATCCCAATAGGCAGACCCCGGCTCCTCTGGAGACTGAAGGATCAGGGGCCAAGCTTTCTCCTGCAATCCCCAATCCTCTTCCCTTTGAACACAACTAGCTCCCCCGCCCTCCCTCCCTCCCTCCGTATTTTATGCCCACCCTGGACGGGCGCCTGGTTGCATTGTGACGCTCTCACACGCAGGCAGGCGGTCCGGTCCTTGTGTGCACGTGTGTGCAGAGATGCCCAGGTGCATGTATGTAATTTGGATGGCTAGCAAGACGCTCTCGTGGCTGAGGGTGGTGTGTTGTGGATTACCCTCGATGTCGTTAGTTTAGCTTTTCTCGCTTTTGGTGGCACTTAACGTTGCTGTGGCAGGCAAGTCTGGTGAGTTGTCAGTGGGGAAGGGAGGGGGAGATTTTGCTGGAAATGCAACGCCTTTTGGTTCATTCCGAGCAGCAGCAGCAGCAGCAGCCACCATCACCACCAAAGGGCTATGCTTCTAGCTGTGTCACATTTTTTCAGAAAACACTGTGGAAAAAACAGGTTGTCACATACCTAGGTAACTCAGGGGGTGCTCTTAGTACGGCATCCCTTTTTCTAATGGGACATTTTGCTCCTTTTTCCAATATGTTTCCTTTCTATAAACTACTTGCTTGTCAATTTCCAAGGCAGAGACTCCTGCAGACTTGTGTTTATGTGTGTTTTAACCCTTTCTTTGCTTCTCAAGGGGCTTGTATTGATGGGAAAATGTCCAGCGTTTGTCAAGCTGTTAACTCCTGGGATAGCCCTCCCTTGCTGGGAAGTCCAGTCTTTCCTTCCCTTCCCTTCCCTTCCTTCCCTTCCCCTCCCCCTGGCAGCTTGGGGGCTTTGCCTGCTGCCTCCCTGCTGAGCTAATGCAGCATCTGTTTTAAAAGCTGCCTCCTCCTGATGAATAATTGAAAAGCCACACCACCGGCACTCACTGGCTGGCACTAAAGGCCATTAGGAAACACACCATCGCTCAGGGGTGAAGGCTGCCATGCACTTTCCTCTTGTCCAATCTGGAATAATTGATGTCATGGCTGCCCTCTGCCCTCAAGTGAGAATCCTCACCTTGAATCCCGGAGCTCTTTCGAGGCAGATGGGGCTGTCCTCTCCCATCCCCATGCGGCCCTTTCCCTTGTAGTTACCAGGTCAGCCTGAAAATTTTAAAATGGGGGGGGGGGTGGGAGAGAGAGAGAGAGAGCTCTTACCACCCACAGGGGGAATGCCTGCTTTGTGTTTGGGAAGCTGTCCAAAGCCCTGTTTCTTGAATCTTAGGATGCCCCTCGCCTGACCTTTCTTTCCCCGATAGAGGCAACGACCAGGCGGTCCAAGCAGCAGCAGCTGAAGCTTCCTTGAGGGACCCCCGTTTTTTGTTTTTGTTTTTGTTTTTTGTTTTTTACAGAAGCTGCCGTTTTCCCCGGCTTACCTAGCTGGGTCAGGCTCCATAAATACACTCACATGCATCTATGTAATTAACCTTCCAAAATGAAGGTTAAGCGAACCTTTGCTGTTCAAGGCTTGGGAATAGGTATTGAGCGAAAGGAGGAGATATGCTGCTCCTTCCCCCATCCCACCTTTTCTAATTTCTCTTAATATATTGGAATTCAGGTGGATGCTCCTGCTCCTTCATCTTTGAACCCCTGTAATCTTGGAGTGCTCCACCAGCGGCATTTGCAAGGATTTGGGGGTGGGGGAGGGGAGGGGACAGGCAGCACTGCTGTGTCTGAGTGGGAAAAAGCAGGGAACCAAATAGAGAACAGTCCCAGCGCCCTTCTTTAGAAAAGTTCAGGTTTCAGTTACTGATAGTGCTTGTGTGGACTGCGATTCCCTGCTCGTGTCCTCGCCTCCTGCTCAGCAAGCCCTGAGTGGAAGAATTGACAGGTCTGGGTCTCAGCCTCCCTGCAGTGCTAACCTAATTGGACGCCGGCCAACAACCATTCAGCGCTGAATACGTACAGAGAGAGTCCAGATACACACCCCAGCTCCATGAGGAGCAGGAATTGGATTTAGAGAGCATCTCTGCTTGGAGAAATTATAGCTGGTGGGTATTGAAGCTGGAGAACCTAAGGAGAAACAAGAGGTTCCTAGTCACTGCAAGGAGGAGGAGGAGGCTACTCCCAGGGCCCGGCTGGAATTGTTTTGCTCAAAGAAAGGAAGTCAAATCCAGATTAATCAGGTCTCCAGACTCCATCAAAGAATTCATCCTGGCACTCAAAAATATAATTTCAGGATCCTAGTCAGAATACGTGACTCCTACCTTGTTTCCTTTCCTAGAAAGTATCCTATTTGTTTATCATCAAGAGTGTCAGCCACACTTTTCTCAGCCAAACTGAGCTCTGATTTATCCCATATCCCCCACTATACACATACCTTTAGGGCGATAAATTTGTAGAGCAGACGCACTTGTGTTTTATCATTATGAATAATTGTGTGTAATTCCTCTGCAAATTGCTGGTCTGGTCTTCTGCATTAGGAATATAGTTGCACTACCTTCTTGCCGTCAGCAGAGGTCAATATGCCATTAACTCTGGGTTGCTTGGAGGGGATTTCTCTGAGGTCCATGGAGGCTGAAGCTTAGTAATGCCATTTTGGCTCTAAGATGAGAGGTCCTTAGCCAAGTGGGCCATAAGATCCACAGTATATATTCCTTGTTTAATTCTTGGGAATACGTCTCATGTTGATCATCCCAGGATCAGGTGACCTTATGGCGGAGCCTCTTTCAACCCTGTTTTCTTGCCTAAGAGATAACAACATCATAACTACCCAAACCATTTAGCGGTCTTTTCCTCATTCTAGTGAGCTCTCTCTCCAACATCACACAAGCAGCAAATCCGCTGGGATCAGCAGGAGTTTAAAAGCTCACCTGCTGCTCCTTGCCCAAGATCTCTCAGCAATTTTGAAGCTACCTTCTGTCCAAATGCAATACACTGAGCGCTTGCTTTTGTGTGTCCGAAAAACTAGCAGTGTGATAGAGCTGTTATTTCCCCTGTGGCACAGATGCATTTCTTTCTTTCGCTATCTTTTTCCTATGCAGACTAACACAAAACACATTATGCCTGTTCCCTGAAAAATGAGAATCTCTTCAAACTCAAAACATACACACAAAAGAAGCGTGTTTTTGTTATATTGATGTGGTGGTGTGTCTCTCCATAAGCCACATAAGTGCCTGGTTTGAAGTCCAACCCAAAGGACATACAGATCGGTCCACGTGTTGCATTAAACATGACTTATTTCACCAGGATTTTTGGATTAAGGCTCACGAGAGTTTTACAATTATATTTCCAAACCGGAGTGACCAGATTGATGAAATCTGTAACACTAAAGCTAAGTAACTCCCACTTGCATATATGCATGTTTCCCCACTAAGGATGGTTTACAAAAGTACAATTACATCTGACTTTAAACAGTATGGCTCAACAGAGTGACTGAACCTACTTATACACTTGCTTTGCAGCAGCTTGGATAACACCCAAGTGCGCTCACATTGGTTGTGAATAATGCACAGATCAAACATTTTGCTCATGTCAAGATGGCTGGCTGCTGCAGAGAGATGTCCTGGCTTTTTGATGAATGCCTACTATGGGTTGCAACAATACATCACTTTGGTATTGTTCCCAGTGCAATTAACAGATGTCAACTGTATGTGGAAACAAGTGAAGGGGGGGTTCATAACATGAAAGCATGCAGTGCTTAATAAGTTGTTTAAACCAAATATATCTGAGTCCCTACACGATTTTTCCTCTCTAATTAGGCGGGTCTTTTCAAGCTTTCCCACGCACAAAAAAGAAAAATGGGCAGAGGCCTAACCCTGCATTAGCTCAGCAGTCATAACTTTTGCCCGCGTTGGCTGCTTTTCTTCTTTCTTTCATTGAAATTCACGTCGAGCTTAAACTGGCGTTCACTGCCCATCTCCCACAGGCGGGGGAGCACCAACCAGCGCCCATTCATTCATCCTTTCAGCGTTTCGAAGCAAAGCCGGCGATTTACGAAGCCGGTCTCGCCCAGGCGGAATCGCGTTCCCCTGCAAAGGTCCCCGTCTGCCAAGGATGCCATTTTCTGGATTGGGGATTCACCCCGCTGCCCCAACAGCCGGATACAGGGGGGCGAGAAGGTGGCCGGTGGGGGGGGGGCAGGCGGCGCCGCAGTCCCCAGTGGGAGTCGCTGGTCCTCTCCGCAGCGCAGGCATGAAGAAGCAGCTCGCTGTAGGTTCAAGAGAGGCGGCCACCCCTCGCCTTGCGTGATTTGACGCTTAGCGACCGGAGCCAAGGAGCTCCTTCTCTATGAATGAAGTGAGGAACGTGCCTTTCCATCCACCGATTGCACGCACACACACACCCCCTCAGCCCCATTCAAACCCTAATTTGGCTTTGCTCGCCAGAGGGCAGATTGGACGCCTGTGTCCCTCGGTCTGTTTGCTCGGGGAAAAGACTGGATTTTTATTTATTTTTTTAAAGGGACGCGGTGTTCTTTTTGCCTTTGATGTGAGGCGGTTCGAGATAAGCGAGATTCGATACTGCATCATTGCTACTCTTGTGCGGTTTCCTAACATCTGCGGCTGGATCTGGGGTCTAAAGTCTGTCGCTCTGTTTGCCTTATATGGCTCTGTCCGAACTTGCCCTGTTTCCTTTCCCTTCAGGGCAGGGGAAAAAAAATTGCCTTTATAAGGGCCGGGGACAGCGGGAGGGAGAGGAAGAGGAAGAGGAGGAGGCGATCTCGCTGTCGCCTTCTTTTGCAGCACAAAGGATTTCCGCTTCTCCTTCCGCGTCTTGTACTCGATCACCTGGTAGAAAATCATTTGAATGTCTGCAGCCCCCGCCCACATTCCTCAAGCTGGAGAAACCAATCGGGCTGCCTGGCTTGCCTTAAACCCTAAATCGGCCAGTTTTCTTGTTTTTTTTCCCCTTTCCCCGATCAAGTGTTTGTAACCTTTTCCCAGAAAGCTCGGAAGGTTTCCAAAGCTTGCGTGGCTTAGCGACCTTCATGTTGGCCCAATAGAAGCATTGCCCCAATACGACTTTTGAATGAGAGGCTAAAGGACAACGAATTATTCCATAGATTCATTCTTCTCCCTCCCTCTCTTTCTCCCTCTCAAAAGTGGCAGCTGCATTCTAAGGCAGGTGGTTTTTTTTCCTGGCTCCAGGGACCGCTTTGCTTACTTGCCTGAATTATTGTCAGGTACTTGAGAGAGGCCATTTTATTCCCCATGATGGAGCCTTGTTATGGGACCCCGTGGAAAACTTAAATGGCAGCTCTCGCTGGAGCACAGCTGCCCTCCAGATGAAATGCTGGCACCGAGACACCCGCACAGTGGAGAGGTTTTCTGCCCCTGTTTGTGTGCAATGCTGCATCCCTCTGTAGCTAATCGTAGTTTAAAACCTGCTACTGTATGCGAGCTCACCCAATATAGCTAATTCGCAGTTCAGAATGCCATGGTAGACCCAGAACATTCACTTTACTGAGTAGCCAGTGAGTAGGCCAAATATATCCAGCCTTGAGTTAAAGGGATAGAGTGGCTCTTAAAATGCCGAGTATATGAAATGTGCTGAGTAAACTGTCAACTGAATAGTTCAGTTGGGTCAGAGTCCTGGAAAGCACAGGCCACAGGCTGTGCTGCTCTTTGTGCTCCATATCACACCTCCATCTATGTCCTGACTTCATAGCATCTGCGTAACTGCCATGGGTATTTTTCTCTTCTCTGTATAAGCGTGTGAGGTGACTGGTACAATAAATGCTTTGGCTAGGTATTCAGGAACTCCTTCTCAGGTCCATTAGAACAAGATCTGGTTGATAATAATGCCAGTACAAAGCATGGACTAGACTGGGTTAAATGTTTACACAAAAGCTTCTGTTGCTTTATACTGTGTATGCTTATAAATCGGGTGTGTAGGAAACAAAGAACCCCCAGGAATTGTACAGATAGTCCTTGCTTATTGCCTACTTATTCCGTGACCATTGGAAGTTACCATGGAAATAAGATACCAGTTGAAAAAATAATGTTATGACTAATTTATGACCTTCATAGTGTCCCTTGGTCACAATTTTGCCATTACAGGCAGTATGCGCTGTCCTTTGCGTGACCTGTGTTTTATTTCTTTTATTCCCCTTTGCAAAACAGAGATATCGGAGAAGAAGGGATTGCAAGAGAATAAACTGTTTTGTTCTTTCATACATTGAAAGTGATCACACTAGTAGACTGGAGCTAGGAGTCACAAATGTGCTAGGCAAACAGCTTACACTATTCTCTTGAAATCTTTTTCTCTCCAATCTCTCTTGTGAGGAGAGAGGAGAAATAAAGCAAGTGATTTGACCCTTCTCCTGCTTGCAGAGCAGCGAGATGGGAGAGGAAGACATTTCAAGACAGTAAGCTGTTCATTCTTCTACATATTGAAAGCAACAGAACATGCTGGCAGCAGGAAAAGATCGGGCAAAGGAGAAACTGCCTACAAAAATCACTTGGTTCTTTTTCTCCCCATTCTCCTCACAAAGTGGAGAGATTGGAGAGAGATTTCAAGAGAGTATTGTAAGCTGTTTGCATAGTGTTCCTGCCCCAAGCTGTGCCGTAATCACATTGCTTTCTTTGTGTACAAGACAGTAAGCAGGCACTGGAGCACTCCAAAGGGCAGGTGAAGTGAGTAGGAGGCAAGCAAACAGGTGAAGTTGTAAAACTGTGTGGTCTTGTCTCTTTCCAGCCAGAAAACACTGTCATGGTCATCTGACTTCCCACTCAGCAACTGCTTTGCTTAATGGTAGAGTTTCTGGCCCCAATTAGGGTTGTTAAGTGAGCACTACCTATATTTATTTTTTATAAAAATCCCTAGGCTGCCTCTTCAACCACATCCACGGTATAAATAGAGTACATGTCTACATGCGACTAAATTAACTATTCTGTTTTATGGGTCTGCATCTTTTTACAAACCGCTGTAATTTTCTTCATCGTTATTGCAGTTTAACTTTTCAGGTTTTGAGCAGATGAGTTTTTAATGACTCTAAGTTGAAGAAGTAAATACTAGTCTCATTCTCAGATGCAAGTATGCTCATACAGTACCTTTTGGATAACAAATCTGAAATACTCATTCATTTAGTATCCACACTCCTGCCTGTTTGTTGCCTTTGGATAATGAGAGGCTATCCATTTCTGGGGATGGGAGGTGGGTGGGAGTGTAGAAAGGCTGCTTCCACTGGAAGATTTCTGTTTTTGCCTGCACCACATTAGCAATAGTGTTGCTTTTCAATTGCTAGGCATTATTTTAAGAGTAAAAATAGAGAAAAGGGGTGCAAAAAAAAAACAAAAACAAAACCCTAATATGGCAGAATGCTGTGAATTCTGAAACAATACAAAAGTCCCAGCCAAAACTCACTCAGCCTCTGTTCTCTTGCTAAAGGCCTTTGCTTTTTCCAGTGCTGTGGAAGCAGACCCATTCCATCAGGCAGGAGAAACTAGGGGAGCCATGTCTGTAGAGATCTCATAGACAATGGTGTTGCATGACAGCTGTTGGAACAGGAAACTCCATTGAACCAGCTTCCTTCCTTTTCAGGTTATTTGCGGAAGGGATGTCGGATATAGAAGCAGAGTAGAAGAGAGGCTGCTTCAATAACTGGACAGCCCTGGGCATTGTGAAAATTTCCTGAAGAGCAACTCTTGATTGTAAAATTAATTCTAACTCAGGCAAGAATTCCACAGCCCCAGCCCTCCATTCTTCATATAAAAAAGCTCATCCATCACTAATTTTCCTTCCTTTAAATCTTAGTCGATATTTTGTCCAAAATTCCATTTACTCCCCTTCTTGTCTTACCCCAGGATTTTATTTTATTGAAAAGCTCGCAACAGCTGGACCACCTCATTCTCCTCCTGCCAGGCGTTTCTGAGTGTGTTAGCTTCTAAACTATATCTTTGGCATCTAGAGTAGAAGATACATTACATTTTATGCGTTTATTGCCTTTATTTCATCAGATTTGAATCCCACTTTTTATAACATCAGCTCAAAGGGGTATACATAGTGTGCTCTATCGCTCTCTCTCTCTGTTTTTCCTCACAATACCACCCTGTGATATTTGGGCTGAGAGAACAGCCACACACAACCAAATTCCTTCCATCTTTGGCTACAACCTCTTGAGTCAGGATATTAAATGTGGGAAGGGCTTGATTCAAAAGAGCTGCTCCTAGAAACAAAAGTAATCTGGAAATTCAGGATATATTAAACATATTGCAGGCCTTGACTGAAACTGCCAAGAGCAGAGAATATAGGAACGTCCTGAGCCTATTGCTACTTAGCTTTAAAAGACCAGATTTTAAGGGCCAAATAACTACACAAGCCTTTATTATGTTGGGAATTGGGAGCACCCCTAATCTGTGTCTTCAGTTATTGCATCCGGCTAGAAGGAGCTGACTTTCCACATTTGCAATGAATCCTGAAACTGTCGTGTCTCCTCTGTTTTGCATACCCATGTTTTCTGGAACATTGACATTCCTACATCAGAGGTCTTGTAAGGTATGACACCTCTGGAGGAAAAAAACAAGGATGTCCTAGGGAAACTGGAAGGGAAATACAACCTCTGTGACTTAGACACAGCACAGTAACCTCTTTCTAGGAGCCTTACTAGTGTGTCACGTCTAAACTTAGGCAAGGAAGACAAAAAATAAAATAAAATACCCCTAGGTGAAGTGGTTCCTCTATCCTGAACCATCTTTTTCCTTGCAGGGTATGGAAGCTTAAGGCCCCTCGAGTCCAGGTGCCAGAACTCACCTTCCCCTCACATGCCACTCTGAGCCCTGGAGCATCTCAAACCCTGTGGGAGAGGCTCAGTACTCCCAGAATGTCGCACAGTTTAGGGTATCGGCATCAGCCCGCAGATTTCCAGCTGGGTCTCCTCGTAAGTATTTGCCATTCTTCCCTTTAATGGCCACCCGGCTGCATTCGCGGAACTCAAAGAAGAAGTCCTCAGACGTCTCACCATCGCTGCACACGGTGCCATTGCTAGCCACGTACCAGAACCTGTCACTGAAGCCTAAGAGCACCAAAGAGGCACAAGTCATTGGAGGGCGCATACCATGGAGCCACTTGGCCTTATTCATTCTAAACTCTTGCTTGGATGTTTCCCTGATAGTTTTTCTTATAGGGAAAACACATGCAAGTCAGAAGCCATAATGGAACAGGATCAGTGGTGAAATCCTCCTCCCCTCCCTGGTTCTATCCAGCTCGCCGAACCGGTAATGCTGGCGGTGGGAGGCTCGGCCCACCCGCCGGGACATCATTACGTCCCATTTTTTAACCACCTGCGCATGCACAGAAGGTTCTGCGCATGCACAGAAGAGGTGCTCCCACGCGGGAGCACACCCAACCTGGTAGCAAAGGTAAGTGGATTTCACCGCTGACCAGGAAGTTCAAACTTTGTAAAGCGGTGGTTGAAATATGACAATGAGCACTTGTGCCAGGATGATGAGGTGATTATGAGAGTTCTTTGGGGTGGGGGGGACTCTAAAGAGACAACATTTGTCCAGCTCTCTTATTCAACAACTAACACATTCAAGTTCATAGTACAAAATCTAGAGTGCAGATGGTTCCACCATATGCAAGAACATGTTAGGAGAAGTGAAAATAAAAGCCATGTTAAAAATAGCATGAAGCCCCAGGCTCCCTCATTAAAACACTGGCATATGCATCCTTTGCCAAGGCCAGTCCTCTGTTTAAATGTCTTCCAATTGAACAGCTGCCCATAGCTGCTCAAGGTAGAGGAATGAGATAAGAGAACAAGGAGTTGCCCACCCCAGGTGGCACCTGCAAAACAGAGCATGCAAAACACTCTCACTTGGTCACAATCTTCCCCCAATATAGGGAGATTTGATTCCTATCACCATAATTATTTCCCAATAAGTATCCAGAAAGAAAAATGAACATGTGCAGTTTTGGGTTCTTTTGCAAATCGGTATCTTCTTTTCCTCACATGGAGTAGAGGGTGGGGATGATGGAACAGTTGGAGCAAGGAGGAAATGTTCTCAATCTCTTTCGTGTCTACCAACAGCAGCACAGCAGCTAACTATGATAGCCCAGAGATAGCTCCATATGGCAAGTCAGATGTGAGGCTCCCTTGTGACTTGGATAACTTTCCACAGTTTAATCTACTGTGTGAAATTATCTGATGGATTGTAAAGATCTGCTCTATGTTAATTTTTTTAAATGCCCTGATGCTCTTAAACTGCCCATTATAGCTGTTTCCCTTCCAGTTTTAATTTTCTTTCTTCAACAGTCAGTAGCCTTTGACTGTTGATCATGTTCAGTTTTCATTAGGCCTTTTTCTTAAAATCTATTTCTCCACTTGTACAATAATACTTCCTTCTTGTGGATGGTAACACAGGTGGACCTTGACTTACAACCACAATTGGTCCCAAAATTCCTGCTACTAAGTGAGACATTTGTTAAGTCAGTTTTGTCCCATTATACAACCGTTCTTCTCACAGTTAAGTGAATCATGGTGCTTATTACATTATTAACATGGTTGTTAAGTGAATCTGGCTTCCCCATTGACTTTGTTTGTTGGAAGGTTGCAAAAGGGGATCACATGACCCTGGAAAACTGCAACCATGAGAAATAAAAGTAAGTTGCCAAATGTCTTAATTTTGATCCTATAGCCATGGGGATGCTGCAATAGTCGTAAGTGTGAAAAATGGTCATAAATCACTTTTTTCAGTGCTGTTGTAACTTCAAACAAATTGTTCACTAAACAAATTGTTTTAAGTCGGGGACTACCTGTATTTTGTCTACAGAAGCACTGGCACTTAGAATATTCAATAACTATTATTATATATGGTAGGGATGACTATAGTTATATAATAACTATTATTATATAGGAATTACAACAAAATGGACATGTTTGCATGTGATTGTATATAGGAGCTTCAAAGCATAAACACTAAGCAACTTTTGAGTATACTAGTTTACACTCACATGCAGGAAGTGGCCCACTGTGTTCCGTGTATGACATGGGATTGATTAATTAATTAATTAATTAATTCACTGTGTGAATGAAGAATGTTCCCCAGCTCCTTCTCTCTTCCAACCACCCAGTTTGCAGCCAACTAATTACCTTTGACCTGGTAAGCACCATCATTGAAATTGAGGTGGAAGACATCATAGATGGAACGGTTGGCATCCAACAAGTTGGAGTTGCGATGGTAACAAACAAAGCCATGAGCCCCACGAAGAACTAGAATGGGTCGGTTGATCAGCTTGAGAACAAATTCTTCATCTTTCCCTGTGGCAACAACTGGAACTCAGTGCATTCTGAGGTTAATGAGACTACCATAACCCTGAAAAGCTAGGAAATCTAAAAAGGATATTTTACACAAATGAATACAAGGTTGCTCCCTTAGAAATGCCTGTTTCTAACAACATTTGGCAAACAGAAGGGAAGATTTTAAGTAAGGGTTATGAAGTTGGGGCTCGTTTTATAGTCTTATTTCTGCAAGTTCCCTGCATCTGCCAAAATTCT
Organism: Arizona elegans; assembly: GCA_022577455.1. Lineage (NCBI taxonomy): Eukaryota > Metazoa > Chordata > Lepidosauria > Squamata > Colubridae > Arizona > Arizona elegans. The sequence continues at coordinate 44,947,712 of JAKOOJ010000003.1, forward strand.
AGAAATATTGAAGAAACTGCTTCTTTCCATGCTTGGATAATCCAAATAGGATAGTCTCTTAATTCTGAGACTAAATAAGTCTTGCTTTAGGATTCTCTTGTTAGCTAAAATTGTTTTCCCATACAGGATGCATAACTATTTACCAATAAAAGAGCTCAAGACTGTTCTAGATTCAGCTCAAGAACACACCGATGTCCTCTTGTCAGCCTGTATTGAGCAGATAAGTCTCCTTTGATTTACCTGTTCCTTAGTAACTGATCTGAACATCTGCTTTGCTAACTATGGCTTCAAAACTGGCTGATTAGGGTCTACCAATTCAATGATAAGGTTCCCATATTTGCTAAGCCAATGGTGCTTAACAATGGTTGGTTGCCTCCGGTTTGGACCGGTTCGCAAGAACCAGTAATAAATCTGGTGGGAGGCCCTGCCACCACTCTGGATGTCATCATCAGCAATGCGCATCTGCGCAGAAGCAGAAGCTACGTGCATGCGCTCGCTTCTCTCGCACGCACGCGCGATCCTGTTGCGAACCGGTGGTAAAGGTAAGTAGAACCCACCCCTGGTGCTTAACCATGCTTGGTTACCCAGGTTCACATAACATGTTTAACTCAAAATAAGCATATACTGGTAACGTAATGCTTAACATACTGCTGAACACAGCTAGCATCTCTAGAAATAGACTGGGTTTCTTCCAACTTCCTTGGAATCTTCAGTTTTTTTCAATTCTCTATCTAGCTCTCCACTATTACACACAAAGACTTTTCAAGATTTAGTCTGGCTCTCTCCAATCCCTCTTGATTTTTATAAGCTCCAAAGTTTATTGCTTGCAGTGGGGGATAGAGAGAAAGATAATGAGAGTGTAGTCCAATGATTGGAGGGATCCGGATTTATACTCTCTTTATTTTTGCCTATTAATTAGAGCTATATAGAAATGTCAACCATACTTTCAGATATTGTTAGACTATCTGGCTTTGTTCTGCTTTACCATTTTTGAGATTCCACAAAGCATGCAATTGTGTTAAATAGTTGATGTCCAGATTTGGTTTGTTTATTCATCTTTCAAAGCCATTTTTAATATGAAAGCGGTAGAAAATGAATGGGTTTGACTAATCCACCACTCCACTAAAACTCCAGTGAGCACGGCAATTGTCAGAGATGTTGTGGTCCTTCAGTATCCAAAAGACAACCGATTTCTCACAATGGCTTCCTACTTTTTTTTTTTAATCTAGAAGGACTGAGCTTCTGAAATAAAGCCTACAGGGAGCTTCACCTTCAGGATCCAGGCATAAGACTCACCCACTCTGTCACTGACAGCTGCCAGTTGCCCATTCTTCTTGGTGCAGATGTATTTGCCATTGTTAGCTTTAAGGGCAACACGGCGACCACGCCATTCAAGATCGAACATAGTGCTGGCGGATCTGAGGAAACCAAAGCAGAAAGGAAGAGCACAGATTGATGGGAGAATCAGAAAAGAGAAACTATTCATTCCTTCCAAAGATTTTATTTTTTCTGTTCTATTCGACATTTATTACACATATAAAGCTGACATACATCACACTCCATAACATGGGAGGGAGATCTATGGAATCTTGATACATTTGTAAAAAGTGCACCTTGGATTGTATTTACAAAGGTTTATCGTGCTCTATTGCAGGGGTGCCAAACTGGATTTCTTCAAGGGCCGAATCAGTATCGTAGTTTTCCTCTGTGGGCCGCCGGTGGGGTGGAGAAGAGAGAGACGGGACAAATGCCTCCTGCAGTACCCTGCCGGCCAAAATGGGGTGCGGAGGCCCCCTACACCACATTTTGGCTGCCAGAGGCACCGCAGGCCAGTCCTTTGCTATTTCTAGGCCGGCCCTACGGGCCAGATTTAAACATCCCATGGGCCGAATCCAGCCTGTGGGCCTTGAGTTTGACATCCCTGCTCTATTGCAACCGTTTTCTGAAGGCTTACATGCATTACTATTGAACTTTACCCTACCTTAAGTCATTGGGTTTGCAAGTTTTCACTGACTCACTAATCCTCTGCATTACATATTCTACTAAATATTGTAAGTATTTTTCCCAAAGCACCAGAAGGCAAGACAAAAACAGTGGATGGAAACTAATCAAGGAGAGAAGCAACCTAGAACTAAGAAGAAATTTCCTATTAGTGAGAACAACTAGTGGAATGGCTTACCTTCAGAAGTTGTGGATGTCCCATCAATGGATGCTTTTAAGAAGAGACTGGACAGCCACTGTAGGGTAGGGTATCCTGCTTGAGCAGGTGGTTGGACTAGATGACCTCCAAGGTTATTCTATTTCTATTCCTGTTCTGTTCTGTTCTGTTCTGTTCTCCAGTACACTTGGCAGTGCACAGACTGAGAGAAAGTATGTAGGGTGGGGAATTTGCCTTACTAAATGAAAAATGAAGGTCAGGAAACACATTTGTAATGCACATCCCCCCCCCCCAAAAGCAGGGGCTTCAGATGGCACATATCGCTGAATATTTTCATTTTTCTTTGACACGGTTTCAGAGAATTGTAGCATAAAAGCCTCCAGGCTATTTTCAGGGGCAGAAATAGAATTTTCCTAGATGTGACAAATCTCTATAAGGAATTTCAGGGATCTTCAGTGCTTCATTTTATTGCCAAGTCCTATCCGGCCCTAGTCTTTGAATAGGCGTTCATGTCACTGAAGAAAAATAGGGGGAAAAATATTTCTTTAGTGTCTACATATATGTTTCCAAGAGTTAATCCCACTCACTGTTAAATATTCTAATTTTAATCTAATCTACTTTTGTCCAGTTTTAGCCTGCAGCCTTGAGCTCATGCTTGCCTGGATTAGAAAGTTCTTAAATGTTCTTGCTTAAAAGAAGTGTCACATGTTAAAGGGGAAGTGAGGGCGCAGTTGGAGGAGGAGAAGGCAGAGAAGCTGTTGTTGGATCGCCCAGATTCTAAAATTAAAAACATCTAAAAACAACCAAGAAGGTGGTGCTTGTTCTTCATTGTATTGAAATCAGGACACTGAGAAAAGATGTTATTCTTTTCCCTCATGTTGTTTTCCCAAACTAAATGATCTTCCTGAAAATATTATTTTTCCCAGGGCAATGGGGAAAGTAAGAGAAATATGTTCAGATACTCACATGGATTTGTACTAAACCAACAGCCACTTCTGAAAGGGATTTTTTTAAAACCAGGAAATTATTGGAGGAAAGGCTGACCCCCTTCATTGAAAACCTACGGTAATCCCATTCTTCCTCTCTTGAGGGTGCTTTTAATTTCTCAGCATCCCAGATATTCTACAGATTCAGTTATGTGGTCCAAAGATGCCACTGACATATTCTCCAATTCTACTATTAAAAGTTCTCAAGCAACTGAGAAAACATCTCGGTATAACAACAGCAACAACAACAACAAAAAACCAACCACCCCAGACTCAACAATTGTTGACAAGAAAGACAAAAGAGAAAGATAGTGGATAGTGGACTGAAGACAGCAGAAGAAAAGAGAAAGAACTGAAAAAAGTCACAAAATACCAAGACTTGCAAGTCGAAGTGGAATAACAGTAAGAAAAGAATGCAAAGATAATGCCAATAGTGAATGGCACCTTGGGTGAAATTCCAAAACAATTAGAGCACCACTTAAAAAATCACCACCATTGACAAAAATCACCATTACTCAATCGTAAAAGGCAGGTTTTCTTGGAACAACGTATATTCTGCTATAATACCATTTAACAGCATCAAACAGCAACATCTGCCTATCCCAGGTCCATGGGAAGGACTCAATAGATCAGGGGTGTCAAACTTGATTTCATTTGGGGCCGCATCAGGGTTGTATTTGGTCTGGGGTGGGGTGGGCGTGGCTAGGGTGGGCGTGGCCAGCTTGATGTCAGTCGTGTCAGGGCGCCTATGGCCCGAACACTCTACCATTGAAAATGGGCTCCTGAGCTCCGTTTTCAGCTGGGACTGCCTCCTGCAACCTTCTGCCAGAAAAAATGGAGCTTGGGAGGGCCGTGCTTGGCCTTCGCAAGCTCTGTTTTCGGCCACAATGGCCTCCTGCAGCCCTCTGCCAGCAAAAACGGAAGCCACCCTCATGCTCTAATTTCGCTGGCAGAGGCACCGCGGGCCGGACCTTAGCTGTTTCCAGGGCAGCCCAACGAGCCAGATCTAAGCACCCCTTAGGCCTTGAGTTTGACACCCCTTCGATTGATGGATAAAAGTGCCAAATCCAGTCTGATTATCTGGCTGACTCTGCGATGAACTATAATAAATTTAATGATCTATTAAATGTGTAAGCTGCCAAACTCTCAGTAGCTCTGTTGCTCACAACTATCAATTAATCAAGCATACAAACAAATAATAAAATCAATGTAGTCCAATGCCGAATCTATGAAACTAGATTCTGCAGAAGAGAATTATGAAATTAGTTCTGATCAAGCAGTTGAACAATTTTAATCTTCCACCAACTGACTGGCTGTTATTTGTGTAGAAGCAGATGAACGTTTCGTACAGGAATAACTTTTTAAAAACACCCACACCATCCAAATGTCCAACCATGGATTCCCGCACGAGGTGTGTGTGTGTTTTCAAAGAGATGGAGTCATTTGCATAGGACGTTTTTCAACCTGGTCCATTCTTACACATTTGCCAAAGTTATTGGTTTGGACAGGGGAGGGGAGGGAGAGAAGCAGAGAGACTGTATTGGAACAGTTGCTGCTGAAGGAGGAAGGGACATGTTCTTGAGAAACAGCAATTGTCTAAATGCAAACTCTGCAGTGGAAGATAAATGGGGGAGCAGATGCCAAAAGCAGCATCTTGCCATCATGACACAAGCTTCCCCCCTTTTGCATAGGCACATTAACTCTATGGGTCTGCAAAAAAAGAGAGACAGAATCTGCTTTGTGATGGCACAGTGTTATTTTTGTTGTTTTGATGAAAACCTACAGTAGCTCCTTGCTAAATCTGGTGCCCATTTCTCCCCCAAATGAGTTCTTCATTATGATGCCTAGTGCGTGCAATGGACACATTTCTGAAATCCTAATTATTTAAGGTAGGACTATGCAATCTTCTTATGCTTAGGGGCTGAGACTAGCTGCTTTGCTTGACATTGCCATCACCAAAATGGCTGCCCAAGGAGGTGGTAATGATCTATAGTGATGTCTGCCTCACAGACAGACATGAAAATATATTCCTTTTAAACCATATTCAGTCCACTGAGCATAGGTTATCAATTCCTGCTTTAGGGACCTGCCAGCAAAATGAAGACACAGTGCAACTCACATTTCAGTAGCCATAGCTTGAATCCCTCCATGTGCCACTAAGGTCCAGTAGTTGCCTGTGTTGGAATGGAAAATGCACTTCTTGGTTTCTTTGTCAATCTGCATCTGGAAGGTCTCATGGTGTGTCTCTTCATCTTGATTGGCCGAGACATTAACACCTAGAAGGAAGAACGTATTTTCAAATCATTTAGTTACCAGATATCCCAATTCACATCTGATCGAGTTTGTGAGAGAAGATGCCAAGTTCCTTAGAAAAGCGCTCAAGTAGTGGTACTAATTTAGACACATGGAACTTGTAAATAATTATTTAAATGATTAAACAGTACACTATGCTTTATTAACCACCCATTATTAATAATAATCACTACAGATTTTATGTAGAATTTATAATCCTCTCAATAGGCAACAAGACTCAACTCTGCTCACTTTGAGGAAAGCCTTCAAGACCACTAGGCCCAGCTGAATGAGAGTTCCTGATTCATTGTTCTGTTATGTTGTGTGGTTACATTTACATTTGTTTGCTGTTTATTGTAAAATATATTTATTTATTTGTTTATTGTTATATGGTGTCCTTTTCTGTCCCTTGGAATATGCATTTATTCAACCAATTTATAGGGCCAGCCATCTAACAATGGGCAATGAAAAAGATAAAAACCATAATTGTTCAAACTAATTAAGAAGAAAAACTGACTTGAGACTCTTATAAACATCTAATTCAAGCATATCACCTACACCTATTCCCAAACTCTATTAACATCCTGGCCTCAGTGCCTTGGAGAAAAGTCAGATCTTCATGGACTTCTGGAAAGCCAGCAGGTTTGGAGCTGTTTATATTATCTCTGTCAGAATGCTGTTCTATAAGATAAATACCATGACAGAATTGCTTCCAAGGGCCCACCAGATGACAATTTTATTACTTCACTGAAGGGACGTAGAGCATGCCTTTGCATTGCAGATAGGCAGTCCCACAAACAATAAGGCCCCATGCTACGTAAGTGACGACCAACACCTGGAAGTCTACTGAGGACTAGCATAGTTCACATAGTGTTATGTAGGCGTACCTTGGTATACCCAACTCAGAATCTGTGGTTTCATTCTGGACCAGCTGAAGCTTTAAATTATTTTCAACAGTAGCCTCATATGCAGTGTGTTGTAGTGTGTTGCAGTAGTCCACTCGGGAGGTGACTAAAGCATGAGTGGCTGTGAGTATGCTTCATGATCTAAGAACAGGCACAACTAGTGCACATGAAATATTTATACAAAGGCTCTCCCAGCCACAACTGCCACCTGCTCCTTAAGATGCAAATCTAAAAGGAGTCCTAGAGTGTGCACTGACTCTGCCTGAGGCAAAGATGGAAATTACTAGATATGAGAGGCCCTGAAACCCAGAGCCACTGATTTTCTTTCAGCTAGTTCTTCTCCATCCAGATTCGTACATTGGCCTTGGGAATGTACCTTGATGGGATCATCTGGATAACCCAAAACATACGTAAGGTATAAGAGATATATTGATTATTTTTGACCCCATGTCAACAGATAATCTTGCCCACCAGTTTCATTTAAATCTTATAGAGGAGTGGAAAGAGAATTGATCTCTGTGCCATCTCACAAAGCAGAGACCTAGAGCTGCATCTTTCCCATACTACCAATACTGACTGAAACCTTGAAGGCAGAGAACCACTGAAGAATTATGCCCCCCAGTCCTGGCACCCTTAGCCAGCACAGAAGGATACAAAAAGCAAATGAGGGAATCAAGGAGGGCCAGGATTGATACACTATCTCCATCCTAACAGCAGAGCTTATCCATATGTACAATGAATACTGCCTGCTACTATATCCTGGCCTGAAACCCGACTCTAAAGGGTCCAGATTATTTACATATTTATTTAAAACATTTGTGTAGCTGCCTGTTTTAGAATCAACCCTGGGCAGCTCACAATCAATAGAACAATATAAGCAGTCATAAAACCAAAAGCAATAAAACAATAAAGCTAAAAACCAGAAAAACCTGGTGCCACAATTGCATTGCCCTGATGAAACCCACATTCTTAACCCATCCTGACTTCCCGCTATCCCAATATTTAGGAGAAGAGCTAGATTTTAATGTTCTGAGAAAGGATAAAAGGTTAGGAGGCTATTGGGTTTCATGGGGCAGAGCTGCAATGGAATCTGCTTCCTTCAGGGTCCTTTGGAGTATAAATCTTGATAAGCTATAAGCCAAAAAGGAAATGTTAGAGACTGGACCAAAATTGTCCAGTACTGCTAAGCTGAGTGATGACCTCTTGAAGAGTGTTATTTGTTGCTGAACTCACATGACTCTTCGCTGAGGGTGGACAAAACATTTTGAGTCGAGAATAGATTTTGACATTCCTGGAGAGGCTTCAGATGGCTGTTTTGGGCTTCAGGCAACTATTTCAGGCTCAAAACCTGCTTAATTCAGAATGTTTTGCACATTGACGTTCCTCACTAGGATTCCAGTCATGCCAGATTTGGGAATTATATTTGCTGCCATAAATCCTGAATATCTGGGAATAAAGGAAATTGAAATCCAGGAGACCGAGAAAGGCTTCATTACTCAAATAAACTGATGTTACATCTAATAGAAAGCCTGCATGCTGGTTATATTTGATGTAACATCTTCCCTCACTTTGGTTTTACCTACTATTTACTATTTTAATGGGTTTGTAAAATATTTTATTTCCTAGTTTTATTATACGCCGCCTAGAGTCACTTTGGGGAAAATGGGCAGCCATATAAACTTGTCAAATAAATAAATAAACCTCCTCAAAGCCTTGTGTCTTTCCCTCTTATTCCATAATTGCTGGAGTTTGCTCTAAATTAGGAACCTCCTGGAGCCACAGTTACTGAGATTGTGCGCAAAAAAAGTGGTGTAAGTTTAAAAACCAAAGAAGTTCCCAAATTCCCTCCAATCCTGCTTCAGAATCTTGACAATGATAGGCCTTTGCACTATTGCCCTACTAATTGAGGCCTTCTATGTTCAGAGGCCAAATGGGGCTCCTGGCCATCAAAGGGTTACCTACTGCTAACTGAGTTACCCAATATGTTTGTTCTTAATCCAGGTCTAACTTTCTTGGCATGGTAAATAGTAACCTAATTCTCAGTGCTGACCATAACGACGAAGGCTTTATACAGGCACCAGAGGTGTTATGTCAAAAGCCCATCATGTACCCTTGTACAGAAAGCTTCTCCACCTGATTCAAAATGGTTGGTGGTCAGTGCTCCAAAAGATGAAGAATTCAGTGGTAGTTTTTTATTAACCTGATAATTTTCTCATCAGCTCCAAAAGTGCAGCCCTCGGTCTAATAACATGCAGGATGAGAGCAAGTAGATTTATACCTGCTACTTACCTTCACTGAAAACATAAAGGAAGGTCTTCCATTCCTCTTGTGCTCAATTAGAATTGAACATCTGTCACATATACTTAGAAAGAGTATTTAATACAGTATAAACTTGGAAGTAGGCAGGATCCACTCAATCCTGTTCCACTTGCCAAATCTGCCCCACCCCTAATCCTCATGTTAGGAGGTCATTGGAAAGGGAGTCTGCATGCAAGCATTAAGAAGTCAAGCTCATATATTAAGAAATGCTTTGTTGAGGGTTTGGAAAAAATATCAATATAAGTTAAATTATAAGATACCTGTATGGGCAAATCCTAGACATGCAATAGAAAATATAAGTATAGAACAAAAACAGGAGGTGATTAACTATAAAGAGCTTCTTATTATTGAAAGGGGGGTAATGTATTTGAAATCTTTAGATACACTGAGAGAAGAAGGTATAATTTACACATGGTTTCAGTACGGTCAACTTCAAGCTAGATGGAAGGAAGATCAAAAAACTGGCTTTGTGCAAAATGAGGAGAATTTGGTAAAACAAATTAGAGATCAAAAACAAATGCATATTAAAAGGTTGTATAATGCTTTATTGGAAATAGATTCTGAGACGGAATTGGTTAAAGATTGTATGATTAAATGGGCACAAAATTTTCAAGAGCCAGTAATGATGGAGACTTGGGAAAAGATTTGGATTAGAAATGTGAAATTTACACAAGCACAAAATTTAAGAGAAAATTTTTATAAAATGTTCTATAGATGGCACTTAGATCCCAAAAAATTATCATGTATGTATCCTAATGTGCAAGCTAAATGTTGGAGATGTGATTGTGATGATGCAACTTATTATCATATATGGTGGACTTGTAGAAAAATCAAAGCATTTTGGATAAAGATTTGGTGGGTGATGCAGAATATTTTTAAAAAGAGACTGAAATTTACTCCACAGTTGTTCTTAATGGGTATAACTACGGACTGTACAGTTGCAGAGACTAAATTGATTTTGAACTTGATAACAGCAGCAAGATTGTTGGTAGCACAACACTGGAAGAAGGACTATTTGCCTACTATTGATGATTGGATATTGAAAGTAACTAATTTAGCTGAAATGGCTAAAATTTCAGCATATCTGAAGGATCACACACAAGAAAGGTATATACAGGACTGGAGAAGATGGATTGATTATATACAAAATAAGTATCAGACCAAAAAATATCAAATAGCTTATGAATGATTTCTTTTATTTGTATAAGCGCTATATAAGTGATATTAGAAGTATTATGTTTAAGAAATAAGATTTTATATATGGGGGGTTAAGAATTTTTTTTTAGGGGGTGTTAGTTTGATGAATGGTTATGCAATTTAGTTCATTGTTAAAGGTTAATAGAAATACCTTGTGTTCTGCTCTGGGAAGTCGGGGAGGGGGAGGGGGTTGGGAGGGAGGGTTGTGGGGAAATTGTGTTTGTTTTAAAACTTTTTCAATAAAAAAAAAAAGAAGTCAAGCTATTTTACCAATGTTGCTGCAGCCTTTACTTGATAATAATAATAATAATAATAATAATAATAATAATAATAATAATAATAATAATAATAGCTACATTTGCCAGCGGGCATTAATCCAGCTTCTGAAGTGTTCAAATGTAAATTAAGAGCAGGAGCACATTGCCTGCATAAAAAAAAAATGCAGGTGACAGTCATCTTGCACTATTAAACAAGGAGATGTCATAGATGCAATCAGGGACCATGACCAAGAGTTATTTGTTTTTATTTTATTTTTTTTAGCAGTGAGTACAGGAAACAGAATAGAAAATGGAATCTCAATAGCATCTCCTGTGGCTATATGTTTTATACTGCATATCTGCTGACAGTAGAGAGCGTCTCATCTGACCAAATAGAAGCTGAAAGAATCCAAGAGATGCTGAGATGAGGGAATGTGACAGGCACCCGAGGCTCCTTGGAATATTAAATGACCTGGCAAAATTGTGCAGATTACAGCAAACACAACAACTGACACAAAAGAAACTGAATGGGAATGGTCAGAAAATCATTGGCAGGCAATAGAGTATCCTTAAGGACAGAGAATTCAAGTTCCCTGTACTCTGGTCATGCAGTCTAGAAAAGCAATTTGTTTCTCACCTCAGAGACAGCACTAGGAGCTGCATTGTTATAACACCAGCAGCCTCTCACGTATGCTGGAGAACCATATCTGGATGAGAGGGAGCCTTCAAAGAGTATAAAAGAATGACAGGCTGTGATGTTTGGGAGGACACTGCAGGTAAAAGTAGACTATAAACCCGGAAAGCACTGCCGAGTTCCCTAAAGAAGCTTTAGAGGATGTGGATTATGATGTGTACATTGAACTTCCCGGGTAAATATTTCATAGTGGCAGATTCTTTAAGTAGTGCCTTCCTCTATAAATCCAGTGATAAGAGTTTGGTAGGGAAACAGAGCTGACAGCAACCTAAATTTTATTGTAGGAAGGGGAGGGCGGGGGAACACACCAACTAAAGCTTTACAGATCATTGGGAATATGGATGATGGGTGGCGTGAGATGAAACATGAACTGCCAGTGGAAAACTACATTCTCATACTCAAAGAGGAATGAGTTTAGTATTGGGGATGGGATTATTGTGCTATTTCCTCTCCCTGAAGGACAAGCAACAAAAGGAGACTTGTATTTCCATAAAATGCAGTGTCAATATTGAAGAAAGGTTAAAGAAATCTAAAGGCAGGAGAAAGTCTGCCTTTAAGTTTGCTATTCTAATTTTTGGCAAACATACTCTGTTTGTGTACTAGATTTCAAGTAATTGTACATAAACTACAGAGACATTTGGCCTCTTAGAGATTAGCTGTACAATATTCTCAGAAAACTGGGCACAGTTCGTATCAAGTGAACTCAAGACCTTCCAGGCACAGTGGGAATTTGAATATCAAGCATTTTCGCCTGTTTCTCCTCAGAGCAATGGAAAAGCAGAATAAACTGATCTTGAAGGTCAAAAGAAGAGGAAAGAAAGTGAGATCATATTTCTAGCTGTGCTTTTCTGGATTATTATTTTTTTTTGTATATAAATTGGAACAATCAGAGTGCAAAACTGAGACAATCCAAGTCAAACAGGATGTGTGGTGAGCCAAGTTATTTTTTGGTACCGTAGTAATCTTCACAGGATTTGGATCAGGGATGATGGACTGAAATTTGCAGCCCACGTGAAGTAATCTACTACTGGCAGGGGACTTCAAGAGATCCACTGCATTTTTAGCAGTGCAAAACCACCAGCAAGTTGAATATGATCATAGACCAACTTAAGCACTGATGAATTGATGAGAATACTGTCCACAGCAAGGAGGGTTTTGTGCTGTTCATCTCCTGCATGTAAACAATTTGATTTAAAGACAGGTTAAGGAATCTTTTCCTAGATTTCCAGGTTGCTGTATTATACTGTATATTTGTATCTCTACTAAAAAAAGTCAGAAATTCCTCTTTCTATACTATTTCTTTTTGTATTTTTTTGTTTGTTTTTGTCACCTTTTTAAATTTTCCCTTTATCAACCCACCCCATTTTTCCTCTTTGTGTTATTTTATATTTATCATTTCTTTGAAACTCAACACAGGTAGTCCTGAATTTACAATGATTTGTTTAGTGACTGTTTTAAGTTACAATGGCACCAGGGGTGGGTTCTACTTACCTTTACTACCGGTTCGCAACAGGGCTGTACACGCATGCTTGCTTTGCTCACGCACAAGCGTACAAGCTTCTGCACAGAAGCAGAAGCATTTTGATGACGTCGGGGTCAGTGGGCAGAGCCTCCTGCCGGTTTTACTACCGGTTCTATAGAACCTGTGCGAACCGGGGGCAACCCACCACTGAATGGCACTGAAAAATGTAATTGATACTTAAGACTGCTATAGGATCCCTGGCAGTGGTGGGTTGCCCCCGGTTTGCACCGGTTCTATAGAAGCGGTAGTAAAACTGGCGGGAGGCTCCGCCCACTGACCCTGATGTCATGAAAACGCTTCTGCGCATGCCTCATTGCGGCCCCGTTGCAAACCGGTAGTAAAGGTAAGTAGAACCCACCCCTGTTCTCTGGGATCACATAATCAAATTTCAGGCACTTGGCAACTGGCATGTATTTATCACTGGTTGCAGTGATCACATTTTGCAGCCTTCTGACAAGCAAAGTCAACGGGAAACCATGATTCACTTAACTACTGTGTTACTAAGTTAACTGCAGTGATTCACTTAACAACAATATTATTATAAATTAACAATTGTAGTGATTTACTTAACAACCGTGGCAAGAAAGGCCGTAAAATGAGGCCTTAACAACTGTTTTGCTTAGCAAATGGAAATATTGGGCTCAATTGTGTTTGTTAGTCGAGGACAACCCATATTCCGCATATTGAAGTTTTACACACACACAATGTGTGCATGTAATTACCGGTAGGTAGAAGTGAGCAAAAAGAGATACTGAAGCAAACACAAGGATTAAGACAAACATAGAGTGGGAGAATACAGATCCCAGGAACAACTGTCAGAAAGCATCAGCCCACAGCTTGAAAGAGAAAGAATATAGGGAGAGAACAGAGGTAGAAGTTAAGAAGATTTAGAGAATATATAAGTAGTTTTACTTTACTTTGATTTTTGAATGGATGTGCGTACCACTCGAAATCATCATGTTTTAAGAGCCTGTGTGACATACTAGTTATAGTATTGAGTGGCGGCACTGGGGAAACCAGATTCTAGCCCCTCTCTCACCAATGTGAGATTCTCACTGGGTGATTTAGGACCCATCACTTCCAGCCCAATGTATTCCTCAGGGTTCTTATGAGGAATAGTACAGGTAGACCTCGACTTGAACAGTTCATTTAGTGACCGTTCGAAACTTACAACAGCACTGAAAAAAGTGACTTATGATTGTTTTTCACACTTACAACTGTTTCCACATCCCCATGGTCACATGATCAAAATACATACACTTGGCAACCGACTCTGATTTATGACGGTTGCAGTGTCCCAGGGTCATGTGATCCCCCTTTGCGACCTTCTGACAAGCAAAGTCAATGGGGAAGCCAGATTCGCTGAACAGCTGTGTTACTAATTTAACGACTGCAGTGATTCACTTAACAACTGTGGCAAGAAAGGTTGTAAAATGGGGCAAAATTCATGTAACAAATGTCTCACTTAGCAACAAAAATTTTGGGCTCAATTGTCGTAAGTCAATACATGTTTAAAAATCACAGCAGTGATTGGAGATCACTTGAACAGTGAGGGATGAGTGGGAAGAAGAAATTTCTCTCCTTGTAGGCATAAAGTTTTTGCTGGGGTAGACAGGGAAGACCAATTACTGCTCTCCTTTTAGCACTATTTTGCAGGATATTCAAATTGACAGAAAGGTGAAAGCCCATTGGTCAGATAAATCCCCTGGCCTGATCATTCCATTGGCAACCTTTTTCAGCCTTTTTCAGCTCCTCTCTGACCTTTTTATATTTTCATTAGTCTGGTCTTCCTGCGTTTTCTAATGTGAATATAATGGGCTCTACCACACATCAATGGTTAGAAGGTATGGGAGCCGTATATGGCATAGAAAATTTATATGCCATGCATTTTTAAAATAGTTGTGCTATTAAAAATGAAGCAGATTTCCCCATTTTTCTCAAAACAGCAATTATTTGATAATAGCAGACTTTTACCTTTTTGTTATTTTTCTCTTGAAATTGCTCCTGAAGCTACTTTTCACTCTCTAGAGAGAATATGAAGTTATTTTTCATGGCTGCATTAATATGTAATCCGCCTTTCCCCAAGTGATCAGAAAGATATATGACATAAATGGCACTGCATCAATGGCCAAATTTTATTCTATTACAGAAACAGGGATACAAACATATTGAATGGTGACAAGGGAAGTGGTGGATATCTCTGGCTTTCTTGGTCTTCCTATTGAAAGTTACCTGAGAGGGAGAAAACTTACTACTAATCATTCTCCCTAAACACTGAAGTGGGGCTGAGAAAGTGAGTTTTGACACCCGAATAGTTAACAGTTGTCTCCTCTCTCGAAGTTAATATCAAAGTGTGTGTGTGTGGGGGGGTTCTCTGCTCTTCTAGATGAAAGGACAGGAAGAGAATTCCTGAGGGTTTCTACGAGCTTAATTGAAAGAGAGGATGAAATGTTACCTGCTACCTTCCCCCATCTCTCCTGCAGAGAATGGGCTGACAGCATCCACATGCATATGGGTACACATATCCAGCAACATAAAGTAGCCAATGGGAGCTAAGAATGTTCCAGCATCATCAACAACACCAATAACATAGCAGATTGTATGGGAAGATTTATGAAGGCAAAAGAGAAGCACTATTATGGACCCCCAAATTCCTCTGGGTCTTTACATTCTGATCCTCCACCCCCCCCCCTTTTTTTTTAATAGTAGCTTGTTAGCTCCTTTCCCACCACCTCTTCTCTAAGGGATGTCTCACAAGGCATTTGGCTTCTAATCCCAATGTGTAAGAGGGATAAACTTTTGCACCATGGTATGACTTTTTGGGAATTCAAAAACATCAAAATACAAACATTTAAATAATTTTAATAGGGCCACCTCCTAATCATCTAGTACAGAAGTAGTTTGGAGGTTTCAGTCCTTTTTTCCCTAGGCTTCAAATTAGTTTTTTAAAAAAATCTGTAAGGAAAGGCAATATTCCAGGCAAAAACACACACACACACAAATCTCCAATCTGGAGAGAGTTCAAAATATTACAGGGCACCGGAGCATTCTAAAATAAAATGTTCATTTTCATGACTATGCCCAAAGTATACTTTGGTGTAGTATGTACTGCATATATTGTGCTTTTTCAGTTTTATATTTATCACTTTTATTCCTCTCTTTTTGTTGTAATTCTAAATTAGCCATCCAAGAATTGCAATTCATAAGATAGATAGATAGATAGATAGATAGATAGATAGATAGATAGATAGATAGATAGATAGGTAGGCAGGCAGATAGGCAGGCAGATAGGCAGATACTGAAATTAAATGCTCAATTCCATAACTTGTCCAGCGAGATAAAGAAAATAAGATTTACAAAACAGACATTTAAATATGTAGTGCAAATACTTGATTATAAGTAATTGCCCTTTTTTACATAAATACAAGGCTTCCTAAGACATGGTCTTTTGCTTCAAATTTCTAGACTTCTCCAACTTCTGAGATTCCCAACATTAATCAGTGTCTGCTGAGACAGTGAAAAATTTGATTTTTACTCAGCCTCCCCATGTTTTCCCTGTTTCTCTTTACAGTATTATAACACAACAGCATTTTCTATATATGGCACAGAGAATCTGGAATAGTCTGAATCTGGGTTTATGTATATGACTAACAGCCATCTCTCACTGATGAAGATGTCGACTATCTGATTCTGCAGATTGGTATTTAGATTACATTTGTAACAATGAACTTTAAAATTAGAATAATTTTTTCTTTATTCTGTTGCATGCTTCCCAATCCTATCAGTATCATAGTCAAGAGAGAGGTAGGATTGATGTGGCACCTATTATTCATTTTAGACTGCTGCATATTCTTTTCTCCCTCCAACATCACTTCTCTTTACTGTCGTCCTCTGCTTTGGGCAGTGAGAAAACCTGGACTTCTCTTCAAACGAGACTATGCTCCTGGATCCACTTGATCTCTAGGTAGATCACCCTGATCAGCAGGCTCTCCAAAAGAATTCTTTGCTTCCTCATGGTAAAACTGTCCAGTCTTTGCATCTGTCAATGTCTATGGAGATTTTCAATCATCTTGAATAAGTACCTTTGGGGCACCTATCATTATTTGTTTTGGCTCTTTTTTAATACAAATTTAGCACTTTCCCAGAATAGGGTTAAATATGTGTCAGCCAATGGCCAGACTCTGTTTGCAGATGGTTTAGTGCTGTTCTAGAAAAGTGTGTTTCAATCATGGTCTCCCTCTAAATGCACCTGCAGTTACATAAATACAGGGGGGGTTCTTGACAAATACTTAAACCCACAGGTCTAGCCATCTTTCAAAACTCACTAAGTCGCTTAGCTCTATCCTATGCCAAAGCAATTGCTTGATGGTTTTTCTGGACTGGTAACATTTGATGGCAGGAAAGAGCAAAGGCTGGAGGATTCTCCTTAATATGTCCTGTATGCTATAAATAAGTACCGTACAATTGCCAACATTGTGCCTGCAGCAAATTAAGAGACCGCAAAGGAGAAGAGCAAATTTTATTCATGTATAGTTTTTTGCTGGCTCTAGGAATGGTAGATACCATTTTAACTCAGCCATGGGGAAATGACCTATGTTTGTTTGGTTCACTAAACCAAAGCTTAGTGAGCATGCTGGTTTCCAATTTTTCCAAGTTCATTGCAAATCTCTTGAGAGTTTAATTTGATCCCCCCTCCCCCCAATGCTTATCTCTGGGAAGGACCGCATTCATACATGCACATAGACACAGATTGGAGGAATCATGCCTGTCGGCAGCACTGAACCACGGATACGCCTTTCTCCCAATGCCTCCTTGGAGTAGACCAAAGAAGGGCTTTTTGTATATGCTGTGCTCTTACCAATATACTGGTATCTCTTGGTATTCTGCAGCCCTGGTGGAAATGATAAAAACGTGTCAAAAAGAGAAAGACTGAGGCTAGTTGTGATTGGTGGGTTTTGTCTGCTATTGATTTGACACCGTAATATTGCTTTTCTCAAAATGGCATTCTCTATATGTGTTGCAACGGCAGCTCTCAGAAAGCTATTCTGGCTGAGAATTGTGTCAGTTAGATACACTGCCAATGTGACAAGTTGTGAAAGACTGATATCTCCTCCTTGGAAGAAGCTAACTTCATAGCTTTCCAACATTCATTGACACTTTTGTTCCCGAAAGCATATTTTATTCATCAACACAAAACATATTTTCTCCCTCTTTCTTAGGTAAGCAATGTTATCAACATGCAGAAAAAAAGAGTAAAACACAGTAAAGAAATTAAAGGCATGAGATAAGAGAAAGAAAGAGAAATTGTTATATCTGCTTTGCATTTAACACCATATCTCGCCATACCACATCTTTCTATCCTACAAATCTTGCTTGAAGTACAAGATTCATAGGTTGTCTTTTATACTTTTCACCTCTCTTTTGGAAAATGTCATTGGTTCCATCCAATCATGACTTTTTTTGGTCTGTCCTGGTCTTCTGCTGCATTTGTTCTCACTAATGATCAAACAATCTTCGTGTATTTTTTTTCCTACGAATTACTTCATTTTGTGTTCAATCCACATTCATTCATCACTCTTAGAGTGCTGAAGCTACCTCTTCTTCTGTTTCTACAATGCACTTCATAAATTCTCCTTTTTCTTTGCATTTCACTTACTTTTTTGTTTCTTTTCACATACCCAGTGTTTCCATTTAACAAGATGGGAAGAAGTGTTCTCACACCATTTACCTTTCTATCAACAAACGCATGTCTTAAAATTTTTCCATGATTCCATTTCCCAATCTTTATTAAACGTTCCATCGAAGTAGACTAATTAATCCATTTGTTCTGGGTATTTTTCAGCTTCTATGTGTAACTTGCTATTATTCCGTTTTCCTATCAAAAACAGCTTAAAGGTGTGCAATATCCCGACGATCATTTAATATATTTATGGATGCTTAAAGTTAACTGTGGAAGTATGTTGTTGGCTGTATTACTCTATGAGTCTATGTTGGGTATAGTTTTTGCTGCATTGTTGACTGAATGATGTGCTATGAATGTTAGGTTGCGTGATGCAACAAGAGGTATGGATCTGAGGTACACGCATACTACTGTATGTACAGATCTGCATACAGATTTACAAACAACATACCTCTACAGCTACTACATCCATAAATACATTAAATAATTAAGAAAACATTACACATTATTCTTTATTCAAATGCTGATACATTGACTAAGCTTTTCATTAATTAGGACACATGCTTTGTTTCCATCATATAGTACTCTTACTGCATTCAGCAATTGCTCTTCAAGTCCGTATTTGTGCAAAACATCCCATGCTTCCTACTTAATTACATGATCATACGCTTCCTCTAAGCCAAGCCAAGTACAGAAAGCATGCAGAGCATGGCTTCTGGAATTCATCCCAACTTCTTAGTAATAGCAAAGCTCCAGGTCACCTGCCTAGGAAGGAAGAGGGCTTAGAACGGAAAAGCTGAGATGGCAACATCTTCCTTTTGTGGTGTCGTTTCCATTCTTTCTGCTGTGAGATTAATCTACCTCATACTTTCTTTTCCTGTAGTTGTGCTACTTTCACTCTCATTTGTTTCATTTCCTTTTCTTTCATACTCATTTTTTTAAACTGAGGTCCACTGTTTCATGTTCTCATCAACCTGGTATTCTTTGCTAATTCTCTAAATCTTTCATCATGAACAATCAAAGCAGTCATGCTTTTTAATTAATTCCTTTGCCATGAGTACACATGAACAGTGTCAGCACTTCAAGCTTCATTTACTCTAGTGCTGACATAAGAAGGAGAAGCGGAGGCGTCTGGAAATGGACGTTTGACTTTTCACCTACTTATTTTCCCTGGAGATAATATCCACTAGGAGATGAGATGGGAGGGTGGAAATTCCTTTGAGCTGGAGCAGTAGATTAGGGGTAGAATGACTTGGAAGAAGGGCAATGAGTGCAGGGGAGTGGGGAACGGAAAGGGAGGGTTTTGGGTCTGGAAGTTAGTGTTGGCTACGATGAGCCAGGATTTAGAATGTCGTGCTTAATAAATGGGAGTTTTTATCAAAGACTTTGTTTGAAATGCAATTTATTTGAGACGACCTCAAAACTTGACAAACAGACTTATCCCTAAACTTCACATACAATTCTTATTTCCTATTTCTCCCCCGCCCCATCCCGTCCCCCATGGATCATATTCATTCAGAATGTTGGACAACTTTTCTTCCAAACTTTGTTTTTTCATTAACACCATTCTCTGCAGCAGGTCATACAGCTATTGCCAACTTGTGAATTGGTGATAGTTGACTTGGATTGAATTTAAAACTGATTGAACTATATTGAAAAAAAATGGAAGTGGCTTTCTGAAAACTATAAAGCTGGTAGACAAGACAGGGAAAAAAGGGGAAGCAAAGTGGATTTAAAGTGATACAGAAGAAATATCTAGGTATTAAGATTAATTTGTTGTTTATAGGGAAGGTCTTTTCTCCAAGTTCTTATTTCAGAGAGCTTTCCCACAGAACGGCTGGCGTTAATGGCCCTGAGGGTGAGAGGGGAGGGAATATAGGTAGTCCTTGATTTACGATCACAATTGAGCCCAAAATTTCTGTTGCTAAGTGAGACATTTCTTAAGTGACATTTCCCCATTTTATGACATTTTTTGCCCAGGTTGTTAAGTGAATCGCTGCAGTTAATAAGTTAGCAACATGGTTGTTAAGTGAATTTGGCTTCCCCATTGACTTTGCTTGTCAGAAGGTTGCAAAAGGGGATCACATGGCCCTGGGATGCTGCAACGGTCATAAGTATGAACCAATTGAATCTGAGTTTTGATCACATGATCATGGGGATGCTGCAAAGGCCGTAACTCTGAAAAACGGTCCTAAATCACTTTTTTTCAGTGCCTTTCTAACTTCGAACCGACACCAAATGAACGTTAAGGTAAGTCGAAGACTACCTGTATCCTATCAGGTCTGTTATACCTGTTACCAAAGGTAAACAAAAAGGGTTTAGCACAATTGGTAAATCTAGTCTGTTTTCAACCGGTCAGGAAATGCAAGATTTCTCCTAATTCCCAGAGATGCACAATAGCGAAGTTGTCTGGAACCCATACAACAAAACCAGCTGCAGCTCTAATTGCAGAAGCTGGCTCAGCTGTAGACAAGTTCATAAACAGACACCAAGGACATGCAGTCATGTAAAAACTGTTGGAATTGTTTGGCAGACGATTCCTCTCCCGTCCCCTCCTTCATGCTCAGCACCAGAACTCCACATTTAGGAGCCGGGAATGACAGTTTTTCTATAAATTGACAAGACATTAAACCTAAGGTTTCATGGCATCTGACAGGCAAAATTCCAACCAGTTGTATGATAACCTTTTTTTAAAAAGTAATAATTTTGTCACTAGCCATAGGAAACAGATTCCACATTAGATTGCTCAGGTTTCAAATGAACGTGGAAGTTACTATTGCCACTCACTTTTGTATAGGGACATCTATACAATCTTCTCTCCATGACTTGTTTTGGTGTCCATCTGAGATCAACTCCCCAAGGAAATTGGCATGCAAACAAATTAATATTAGCCCTTGGGCAGTGTGGCACTTCCTGATCCTACTTATTGTGTGCCAGCAACCATTTGGTTGATTCATCCAGATGTTCTGGATTATAGTTCCTACAGTCTCACTTAACGTTCCATAAGGCACGTGTCTGATGGGAACAGTGGTCAAACCCTTTGGAAGCAACAAATTGGGAAAGAATATTAACAAATAATTATACCAGGCTTGTGAAGACACCTGCAATTTTACACAGCAGTTTATGCAGTTAAAACTAACCTGAACAAGGATTTCTTGAGAGGCATGCCTTTTCAATATAGGACAATTTGGACTGATCCTCTGTCTGCATGTGGCTATTTATTTTGGTGGAGGTAAATTTCAGAATGGTTCACTGTGAATGGTTAAGGTAGAAGATTGTTTCTTTTACTTTTAAAGCTCCAGGTTAGAGCACAATGTGCAAAACTGGTAATTATTATCTATCTATCACTCAGTTGTATCTGATTTTCAAAGACTGCCTGGGTAAGTCCCTGCAGTTTTCTTGACAAGGTATTTCAGAAGTAGTTTGCCATTGCCTCCTTCTTAGAGCTGAGAGAAAATGAATGGCCCAAGATCACTCAACTGGCTTTGTGTGCCTAAAGTGAGATTAGAACTCATCGTCTCCCGGTTTCTAATCTAACCATCACATCAGACTGGTTCTACATCAGTATGTATGTATGTATGTATGTGTGTGTGTGTGTGTGTGTGTGTGTGTGTGTATGTGTGTGTGTGTGTGTGTGTGTGTGTGTTTTTCTTCTAGCCAGGTTTTCCCTACGTAGCCAAGGTTTTTTTGTAGCTCCAGCTCAGTAAAAAACCTTGGCTACGTAGGGAAAACCTGGCTAGAAGAAAAACACACATAAACCCTACGAAGAAGTAAGAAAATTGAGATATATATATATATATGTTTTTCTTCTAGCCAGGTTTTCCCTATGTAACCAAGGTTTTTTTGTAGCTCCAGCTCAGTAGAATCACATCCACTCGTTTCTGGGCCTTTTTCTTTTCTAACAGCTAGCAAGCTCTTACTGTATATATATATACAGATGTATATGACTATTTTTATACACACTTATATATATGATTGAATTTGGTAGGGAAATATATAATCCATAATATAGTCCCTAATACTTTCACCAACATCAAAAAGGAGTCAGAAAGCTGGGATCCTGGATAAGGCAAGTTTTCCTGCCAATAGAAGAACCATCCTGCCCAACTCGAACACCAAAAACTCTCTGCTCTACAGCTATTCCTCCTGCATCACAATTCAGCCAGAAGTTAATTGACTCAGCCACCAAAAAAAGGACAACTTTGGAAGCCAGAGACATGGTACCCATGTTACGTGCAGTCTGTGTGGATGTGCTTTTAGAAACCAAGTGATCTGTATTCTTGGCTTCACTAGGACCAAAGTGAGCAACAAAGGAGTAGCTTTTGCTAGAGAACTGAGTTCTGTAATCAAGAAACCTCTAAGGCTCTCAGGATCTTTTAGTGTGTGTTTTTTTTTCAGGGTATCTACTGATTTCCATTATTTCTCTTTTGTTTTTAAAAGTAAGATTTTAGGCCTCATGAATTAGAGAGTTCTACAAAGAATAAGTTAAGACATATGAAGGCTGTCTGCAATAGTTTTCTGATTAGAAGAAATTGTGGCATGTATGTTTTTTTTTCTTTTTTCTTTTTGCTTTTATATCTTATCTTTCCATATTTAATATACGTATTGGTACTCCTAGATCTTTTCTTAATTTTCTCGTTCATATATCATGCTCAAGAAATGTGAGAATAAAATATGTAAACATCTGAATAGAATAAAATATATAAACTGTTACTCCCAGAGGATTTTGTGTGCAAATGATTTCTCTTCATGTAGAAAATAACATTTTATTCCCTGTGAATTGCCATACATCACTGCCATGAAACGGTAGTTATTGGACTCTGATTCAGAAATTGGCAATCTTATATACCTTAGATATTGTGGTTGTACAATTTAGGCTGTAAGCATGGAATTTCAGTTTGTTTTACACCAGCCAAAAGATCACAAAAAGAGAAGCACTCAACTCTCCTGGACTCTTAAAATAACATTAACAAGAATAATGATTCGTGTATGTTTCATTTTTCTATGGGGAAAAAAAGCAAAGACATTTTTCCAAATCAATTTAAATCCATCTATAATTTCTTTGATTTGCTGATAATATAATTCAGTTATTATCATTTTAAATTGCTAATTTATTTCTTCTTTTTAAGTTTGTTCTCGATGCTAAGGAATGGACAATTTACCATAATGTGTTAAATGGGTTGGATTCATCTATTCAAGCAGAAATTGTCTTTTATAAACTACAGGAACACTAAGAAATGTATTTTTTTCTTACAATTGTAACAGAGATCAACTCCTGCTCCTGTAGCATTAAAATCAACCCTAACATCAAAAATTAAGCAGGTTTCTTGCCTTTGATCTTCATGTAACACAAAAAAAATTACTTGGTTTCTTCCTACTGGGAGACCTTAGAGCTTAAAAAATCACAGTTAAAAATTTGATGATGGCGATGACCAAGAGCAAAAGATGTGTATTCACATCAATTTGATTATGAATATCTTTACTAGCTTTGGAGAGGGGGATAATCTGCTGTATTTCTATATCTCTTCTGCATATGAAACAATAGATAATTTCCCTTGTGTTGTGATGGGAAAAACTCAAGGTTATGTGATGGAATTCTGTTATAGCAGAAAACTAGGACAAATATAAAAGTTATGCATCCTGCAAGTCATGTTGCTGTTAGGCAAACCAACTGAGGTAATTATTACTCAGTTACTGCGGGCGATCAAAGTATTGTTTGTAGCTTTCAACTCATCATTGCTAACAGGGTGCAATTTTGGATTCATCACTCAATATAAGTTGCTCTTCTCCATTAAAAAGAGAAAGACAGCACAAAGGAAAATCCCATGTATGAAGGTCTTTTGAATATTTATGTGGGGTTTCTTTTTTAAAAGAAATTCCAGAAGTACAAAACTTAAATTCCTAGGTTCATTGAAAGAAAGTTCTTGTTTTGTAGCACCGATTTTCCTGAGAAACAGTAATGAATTAAGCTGGTAGCTGTATAAAACTTTTAATAACCACATCTATGTAGTCAGCTAAGACATATTACTGTAGAAACAAATTGTGCACACACAAAAGTGCTTCAAATATTATCTGCTGGAAATTGTGTGGTTGACTTTGTACTCTTGTTTCCCTTGGAGGATCAGCATTGTCCTATGGGCCTGTGGAAATAAGATTCTATTAGGAACACTTGTTTTCAGGTACACTACCCATCTCTGGGTACCCACAGAAAAATATCCTTTGCGCTTTGAAAACAAAAGGTACTGAGTTAACTTCACAGTGGCATTTGGATTTTTTTTTAATTTGAATTCTAGGAAAAGGAAATACTGTATGCACATAGTTCAGTTGTTTATAGGAACTTGAGTGTCCAGCGGAAGAAATGAGGAAAACATGAGATGAAGGATATACAATAATTTCACTGTTCATATGTAGTAGATGAGCAAGCTAAGCTGAGTTGGAAGGCGGGGTTAAATGTGTCAGCAGTTTGGAATCTTTGCGCTTCCACAAGAGACCTAAGTTCAACCTTCTGGGAATTCCATTGACCCTTAGGACTAGTTTAGCTTTGACCATTAATTGACCAGACTCTTGTGTGTAGGTAGTAATAATAAACTCTTCAGTGCTTTATGCTAAGTGAGTGTTCCTGACTCTGCACCTGACATTGCATCATATTCCTGCACATTTTTTTTTAAAAAAGCACTATATTTAAATCTGCAAAAAGTTTTCTTAAACAGATTATTTTTTTTAAGATGAGGAGCAGAATGGAAGCCATGCCCAGGGAGACAAAATCTATGGGTTGATGACTAAAGACAACATTGTTGTCTGGATGGTCAATCTAATTACCATAACTGCATAAAAGTCATTCTGTAGCCAAATGAAAAAGTTACCTCATAAGGTTTAGTTTGTCATACCCCAAAATTCAGCTCTGAGATGAATAAGGAAGGCATTTTCAATAATGTTGGGCACTTTATATTTAAGCAGGTAATTGTCATAATTCCTTAGGTAGATGGTAAATGCGTAAGAGGAAGATGGTTAAATAAAGTTAAATAAATAAATAAATAAATAAATAAATAAATAAATAAATAAATAAATAAAATATGAACTAAATAACACCCTCAGATTCATCTTGAAAAATTTGTAAAGCAAAGTATAAAATGAGATTGATTTTTAGGAATGAGTTTTATTTTTACGGCTGAAAAGCTCTGAGTTTTATCGATGGACAGCATTCAAAACAGATAACCTGAAAAGCTGATTTCAGGTCTCACTGATCTGATTGGACTGATTTAAGTCAGGAAGGAAAGATTTAAAAGATATTCTCTAAGTACTATCACCTAATGGCACAGAAATAAATGAAACATAATGAGCATATTCTCTGTCTGTGTGCTGCTGAAATTTATAGAAGCTGTGGGACAGCTGTTGCACAAATCACACTTATACAACAAGTCTTGTGCCAAACTAGATGGGGGATATCCAGGGATATGCTTGCTTTCCTTATGGGCTTTTCTCTTGTGTGTCAAAGAAGGCGGGTTGATGTACCTGAGAAATATTTCTTGTACGCCATAAACACTTCAGATCCTAGGTCCTTTATCAAGGGCTCTGAAAACTCTGCCATTTCTCAATCAGGTCTCAGGCACTTTGAGGAACACCTCTATTTGATTTTTCAATCATTTGTGACTAGACAGAAATGGAGGTCAGTTAATGAGATCTACTACACAAAGAAAGCCTCACATTATTTCAGGTAGCAGCCCGTCCATTCCCACACAGAAGCCTGTAATCTGGTGGCTACTCAGTAAAACGGTATCCTCCCAGTGCTCTCCAGTTATTGGAAAACAAGCTTTTTTCCTCTCCAGGATGTGTTTTCCTATCCTTTGGAAAGACTGATTCCCCACCAAGCTGTCAGTGAATCCTGAGAGTTCCCAAAAGCAGGTGTAAGCTGCTTTAGCTGAGGCTGATGTGGGCTAAGTTACCCCACATTTGCAACAACTTGCTAATTCAAAAGGAGGTTTTGTGGCAGGACTCAAGAGTGTCTTTCTTGTCAAAAGAATCAGCAGCAGAAATGCTAACTGAGTCCCTAACATTATTGTACAGACTAAAGAGACTCAGTTTAACACTCAACTAGCTGACAGCTGCAACAAAGCTCCAAGACACTCTATGGCTGCTCACTTTGCTGAATGTCCTTCATTCTTAAATCCTAGCCCAGCTCTTACCGATAATACCTCTTGGATTCAAATCCCCTTTGTACAATTGAGGTAATCTGTACTTTTCCCAGCTCAGACACCAGCCCCACGCATACTGTACCTCATATTAAAGTTATGATTTGTGGACTGAGCCTGTAAGTGTCAGGGTTCATACATCACATAAACTGAAATTTACAATTTACAGTGACTGGATTCAAGCAACATGCCAAACACACTATGTTACAGTTTTATTACATTTCATGAACCGATCAGTGCACTGATGAAAATCAAGAATTGTTACAGAGTAATGAAATTAAAATGTATGCCCTTTTCATTCAGGTACGCAGATGTAGATAGGAAGATGACTGCCAAAAAGGTCTAGAAAATCAAATGTCAAAAAATCTCCAGAAACTATGACAAATACTGCCATTGTCCCCATTGTGCAGCCAGCCAGTTAAGCAAATGCAAGCACATTTCCCAGCTTCAAGATAGACGAACAATTAGGCACATAAAAACCTGTTACTGAAATGGGAGAGAAGCATTGCCCAGCTAAGGGCAGCGCCACAAAGCAAAAAAGGATGAATTTATTACCTTGACGGATGGAGACGTATCTGCCATTGGAAGCCATGAAAACCACTTGTGGATGACTCTCTTCCAGATCAAAGAGTTCATCTTTCCCTGGCTTGGAGCTCCTGCCAGATTTTAGAGTGCCCGTAGGTCCCACCGGTGCTAGGTATTTCCCATCACAATCCTTGAAGGCCAACTTCCCTGCCTTGAATTCCAGGGTATAACCTGAATGGCGGTCAGGCTCCAGGACCAAGGTGCCATCGTTGCGCAGGTAGCGATTGTCGCAGGTTCGTAGGCAATACTTCTTGTTCTGGAAGGTAAGGGTGATAAGCGAATCCACACCCCAAGGGATGTTGCTGTCTATAGAGATCTCGTCCTCTTGGGCACTGAGGTGAGCATACCTTCGCCTGCTAACGCTCAAAAGATTAGCTTGGGGGTGGATGGCCAAGTGTACAATCCAGAGCTCAGTTTCAGTAATGGTTTGGGCAAAACAGGACAACCTGTCTTCAGAACCACCAAAGAAGCGCTTGTACGGTTCTGACTGGAGCGCCCAGCGTCCGTCTGACTGAGTGACAATGATAAAACACCCATCCGTTTCTGGCTTCTCAGCTTCACAGGAGACTTTGCCATCCTTGTCAGCAGACAGGTACCTACCTAGGTGGCTCTTTAAGAAGACCACCGAGCTGTCTCTGTCCTGTTCCAGGCTCCATATTTGCTTCCTTTTCAGACTCGGTGCCGAGGCATTGATTTTATAGCCAAAGTGCTCTGCTGTTAAATAGCGATTATCAGAGTTGATTAAGCCAAACTGGATCTTCAAGGCCTGGTGGATCCCATTGGTTGGCATCTTTAGTCTAGACAGCAAACAATCCTAAAGACTGGGGTGAAAGTCAAGTTTTCCCAGTTACTAATAAGTATGAAAGTTATGCCCAGCTTCACAATTGAGGAATCTGGATTAAAACAAATGAGCGTTTACATCTCAGTCAAAGCCACGGGTGACCTGCAAATGCCCCAGTGCCAGGTCCGTCTGCAGCAGCTTTTCCTTCGTCTAATCTGCAACCCATAAAACCAATCTTGTTCATTACTTTTTCCCCGCCCTCCACACCTCCTCAAGCTGGCAGCATTGCTTTCTCCTGCACTGCTCACATTGACTTCTCCTCCTCCTCCTCCTCTGCACCGCACAGCAGGGATGGAGTGGGGGGGGGGAAGTAGGCACTTAGCACTGCATCAGCCTTGCTTAATTAGCACAGCTAGGATTACAAAGCTTTCAATGAGCTGCCAGCCTCCTGTAACCAATAGTGGAGCTTCTAGATAAAAGCCACAACGAAAAGGGGTTGACAGGTGGCACAATAGCCTTTTGATCAGCTATGTTCTTCAGTGGGATCTTGTATTCTACAATAGTGGCGTTCTGCACTATAGCTCCGTCTCTTTTCCTTTGCTGTCTCAGTATCGCTAAATGTTTCATAGATTCCCTACCTAACTCCTTCATATCTCAGGGCTACAGTACCTTGCAACCAAACCTGCTGCCTTCCTGGCTGATTTTCTCCGCGGAAGATTTATTCCTCTTTGTCTCTGTGTAAAGTTACATGGTTCTCTGATTCCATGTGGTAGGTCACCTTCGAGCTGAATGCCTCTTTGGTTCAGCTTCTAATCTCCTTAACAATTAAAAGGGCCTTTCTATTAGTATAATTCTTTTATCCTCCTTCAGATTCTTTGCCTCCATCTGTTAAGTAGCCCCAAATCCGTAGCTCCTTTAAAAGGAAAGTGCCAGGTTCCCTTAAGTTTAAGGAAATGGTCTATCCAGAAGTTGAATCAGGGCAGACTATAAAGCAAATGGAGCCAGCTAGTATGGCAAACCCAAGACTTGAATAAGTAAATCTCAAAGAAATGCTGCTTAATTTAAACACAAAATCTTGGAATCTGCTAAAGCAGAAATTATTCAAAATACAGAATGGAAGCTATACCAAGTACCCTATTTATGGATTTGCTAAGAAGCAATACCAAATCCATGGCATATAACCAACCAACCAACCAATTAATCAATCATTGATCTGCAGTGGATTCCAGATTTCCATCTAGATATTCCATTAGGCAAAATGTAGCTGCTTCCTTAGGTAACAGATCCCAAAGTATCTGGCATTTCTCCTAAACTTCCAGGCTACCTAATTGCTTTCAGGTGCAGTGAAGGCAGAGGTGGGTTTCAACAGGTTCTGACCAGTTTTGGAGAACCGGTAGCAGAAATTTTGAGTAGTTTGGAGAACCGCTAGTAAAAACTCTGACTGGCCCTGCCCCCATCTATTCTGTGCCTCCCAAGTCCCAGCTGATCGGGAGGAAATGGGGATTTTGCAGTAACCTTCCTCTGCCACGCCCACCAAGCCACGCTCACCAAGCCATGCCCTGCCCTGCCCACCAAGCCATGCCCACAGAACTGGTAGTAAAAAAATTTGAAACCCACCACTGAGTGAAGGACTTTGTGTTCCTGGATAAAAAACAAAACCAAAACCAAAAATGCACCCACCTGCTTCTAGATAGAAGAGGGCAAGGGACACCAAGGAGACAGGCAACCTGGAATTAAGAAGAAACTTCCTAACAGTGAGAACAATTAACCAGTGGAACAGCTTGCCTTCAGAAATTGTGGGTGTTTCATCACTGGAGGTTTTTAAGAAGAGACTGGACAGTCACTTGTCTGAAATGGCATAGGGTCTCCTGTTTGAGCAGGGGGTTGGACTAGAAGACCTCCAAGGTCCCTTCCAGCACTATTCTGATTGATTGGACCTTCCATTTTGCCCTTTGTCTCGAGTAGCAAAATCTCTTGGGCTAGTTCGGCAGTTGCTTTTCCACCCCCTTTCTTCCCTCTAGGCTCCCTGTATCCATAGAAAAATATGTTTCTGAGATTAGAGAATATTGTGAAAACTCTAGTAATACGAAGATGAAATGGAGAGTTGGTAGAGGCACGATATAATATTGGAATTGATATTGATGGTGAGACATGAATGGGAAACTTACTCTTGGACAAAGTTTAAGTAGAACAGTTCACTGCTTGGGTGTTGCATGAGTCAGGGAGGAGTCTAGATAGTGGGGAGTAATGCTAGTACAGACAATCCTCAACTCATGATCATTCACTTAGTGACCAATTCAGGTTACAACAGCCCTGAAAAAAGTGACTTACAACCGGTCTTCGCACTTACAACTATCAGAGCCTCCCCATGGTCACATGATCAGAATTTGGTTCTTGGCAACCAGCATGTATTTACGATGGTTGTAGCATCCCGGGGTCATGTGATCACTATTTGCAACTTTTCCAGCAGTCTTCTGAAAGCAAATTCAATAGCAGAAGTTGGATCCACTTAAAGACTGCTTAATTTCCGCTGCTTGTGCAAAAGGAGCACATGCAGACACACTCACCCGCTGCTGTTGCAAGTGGGAATGCCCATGCACATGAGCTAACCCACTTCCAGGGCCCTGATCCGATAAGGTTGGGGACCCCTGTACTAGAGGATATGCTTCTAAACCTAAGCACACTGGTGAAAGAAACTGAATATTTACATACCAGAAAGTCCCATTAGAAAGAAAATACAATTTATAATGTACCGTTTCTTTGATGCAGACTATGGTCAGCTGTCAGTGAAGGGGAGACCTGATTTTGTACTTGAACTTGATCCTTACCTATGCTATCTAACTATTGGAGCCAAGACAAATTTGTGCGGAGATGGTTTTCATCATCAAATGGTGTTTAGTATGAATAGTTCTCTGGAAAGTACCGGTACATCATTTTTAAGATAGAAGGCAAAGCAGACACAATGAGAATTCTGCTAGCATCTATATATCTCTGTTTTCACTTTTGTTCATGTGACATAATATTAAGCAATGTGGAAGACAACCTAATGAATCACTGATTCACCCTAGCATTAGCAAGGGTGATAATGGGAACCATTTATGCGTGGCACGCCTATCTACAGTGCTTTATATCTATGAAAAATCGCTTCTTCTACTTTTGAAGTCCAAACAGCTAATTAAACCTTGTGTCAATCGTTAGGTCATCACTTTCTTAGACAACATTTTCTTCCCCAAAACATAAGACTCTTTTAAAATTAAAAAATTCTCTTAATTTAATTACAGAATAAATGTTGTCCATCTGAAACATGGGAAGAAGTTTTAAAAAGGAAATCTTGTCCTTTGAGAAAGGAAGCCTCACTGTGAAGCAAGGAACCCCATCTATTTAGAATTAAGCGCCTATGGCCCCTTCCGCCATATTTTGTTGAATTGTTGCTCCAAAATAATTATATGGCTAGATGGCTTTCAGATGTTATTCAGCATCATCCAAAGGCCCACAAATTCTTCATTTCTGCCATGTATGGAATTTGGTCTTAGAGAAAATTTGGACTGCATTCTACACTGTGCTGCTTGCCTTTCTTAAAAGAAGCTACATGACCATTTTCATCCCAAATAAAATCTGGGCTGTAAAAAAATCCGGAAGACCCCCCCAAGATGGTAGCAAAGAGGTTTTCTGAAGCCTTGAAGGCCACATCTAGTAGCTTTATCCTCTCTCTTCCAGCACAACTAGGCCCCTATCAAACTAGCAGAAGCTGATCATTGTAAGTGAGCACTAACTGAGCTGACTCAGCCTTACCAATATTTCATTGTTCCTCAAGGGCAAAAGGAGAACACAGTGGTATCACTGAGAGTTACCACACAGCTTCCCTAGTTAGGAAATGCCTACCGGAGTATCTGTGTGTGGTTCAGGATATGCCCTTCCAAACCAGAGAAGGCATAAATATGGTAGATCCTGCCAATTCCCCTAACCTGCATCTTTCTAAATGGGAGCAAAGAAATTGTGTGTGTGTGTGTGTGTGTGTGTGTCAGGTGACTCACTCCATGAATTGCTCCCCACTTCATCCACCACAGAATGCTTTTACTTCTAGAGGAGAATATGGTTAAGATAAATGGGAAGAACAGTTGTTCCAACCATTATTTACTAAGCCCCATTTCCTGATACCTCCTGAATGTCGTGGATATATACCAGTGGTGGGATTCAATTTTTTTTACTACCGTTTCTGTGGGTGTGGCTTAGTGGGTGTGGCATGGCTTGGTGGGCGTGGCTTGGTGGGCGTGGCAGGGGAAGGATACTGTAAAATCTCCATTCCCTCCCCACTCCAGGGAAAGGTTACTGCAAAATCCCCATTTCCTCCCGATCAGTTGGGACTCAGGAGGCAGAGAATAGATGGGGCGGGGCCAGTCAGAGGTGGTATTTACCGGTTCTCCGAACTACTCAAAATTCCCGCTAATGGTTCTTCAGAACTGGTCAGAACCCAGTGGTGGGTTGCTTCTGGTTCTGTCTGATTCTATAGAACCAGTAGTAAAAGCAGTGGGAAGCTCCGCCCACCCACCTGGACGTCATAATTGACAAGCTGCACATGCACAGAAGCTGTGCATGCACAGAAGTGCATGCGCTCCAATTGCGAACCGGTAGTAAAGGTAAGTAGAACCCATCCCTGTCAGAACCTGCTGAATATCACCTCTGGTATATACATTTCTTCCATAGATCAGATCCAGTAGTTCCAG